>OX359291.1:79031611-80504111 GCA_947179395.2 Pulicaria dysenterica
AAGAAGTCTTGCTACAATAAAATTAAGGGAAATCTTTGATGACTTGTTTTGACCCGACCCATTATGACACTTTGAGCAAATCAAGTTTCATATTCCAGTTTCATATAGATCCTCAAGTCATAACAACTTAATCTTATTCTTATTTCCCTATATATAAAGAGTTACACAATTTTTTACTACTGAAATGTTATAAATCTTTGTAATTTGTTAAGGGATAATGTCTGCACAGGCCAAAAGGAACTTCAAAAAAAAAAAAAAAAACCAAAATCAAGTTTAACAGATAATCAGTTACTTGAGCTTACTTTCCTGTGGCCACCTTTGCCCTTGGGAGTTGGGTCATTGCACACTTGTTCTAAACTTCCAAACTACAGCACAAGTTATGACTAAAGGTTAATATATTATTTCTAGAATTAAGCCATGGACTGTATATTAACATTAAATCAGATCTTTAAAAGACCTTAGTAACATATATCACAAAAGGCGCATGTATAGCTAATAAGCATAATTATATCTTGTAAGTAGGCATCTTTATTTTACATATAAACATTATGAAAAGCTATTCAATATTATAATCTTTATTTGCTATTCAAAATTATAATCTTTATTTCGAAGATGGAAATCCATCACCTTTATTCCTTGCTTAGCACTCAAGCTTTCAGCATATCAGGTCCACACGGACGATAGCAACTAAGAAAATGTTGAAACTGCCACCTATTTGCAACCAAAAATTATATAAAGGAAAAAAACCATCATTAACATGGAGAAGAAAAACATTAAAGAGTTCAAGTATTTATAATAGAGTTGAAGCGTTTATAATAGTTATCAGGTTGACAAAAAAGAGCATAAAGACAAAAAATATAGAGATAGAATCATGGATTAAACATGGATCCTATTAAGACTTCAATAAGAGAAAAACATGTCAACTAAACTCGGTGTGCTAAAAGCATAAAGACATAAAAGAAGTTGACCTTTACTTTCTTTTTCAGGCTCCAACCCGTTAAAATGATCTTAGTATGTAAAACTTACCTCTAATTGACATTCAATGACTACTTCAAACCATATTACTATGTTAGTGAAGTTGCCTATGAACCTCAACCCCAACAAATTAAGACTCTTAAGACTTAAGTCACCAAACAGACCCTGGAACAGGGCCGTACTACTGTTGAAGCAATGTTTTGTGATCCTAAACAGACCAGAGATGGTCTAAAAATAAATGTAAGATCTTTATTATTAATGTAGTATGGAATTACTCAATTACATGATGAATTTAAGTTTCAAAAAATGATGTTAAAGTGTAATCATAAGGGTATTTGATCTGATATGTGTTTTTCTACTAAATTTAACAATTGGGTGTTTGGAATGCAGAACCCAAGTTTTCTTTTTTCTTTTTGACAACCAGTTAAAACTCCAGTAAATTAAATTGAAAGTTTCTTCATGTCTTGATTTAAAAAAAAACGACACCATTAAATGCTAGATTAGTTTTAAATTTTGTTAATACATGTATGTGATCTTGCTCAATATACAGACTCAATCAATGCTAGATCGACTTTCTCAATCAATTAATGCAGAAAACCAAGCAGGACCATCATGTGCAGGTGGTGAAAATGGTAATTCATTTGGGCAACACCATTAGCACCATGTACAGCATCCTCAACATGAAGGCTTCTTCCAGCCTCTAGACTGCACCTCCAATTTGCAAATGGGGTAATAATTCTTAAGACCAAAATTAAACTTTACTATTGCTATATAAATTGCATTTTCGGTTTTTTAAAGGCGTCTGGATTTCCGTCTTATGAGCTTATTATAATTTTATATACAAGTCCATAAGACAACTTTTTCCGCCATATGAACTTGCAGTCTTTTATCGTTTCATTCCAAATCCTTTATATTTTATGAGAGATGGTACATGGATATTCAAAATCAAATAATGAGCTGTGATGTAGTGAATAAAGTTAGAACTGTAGCAATCATAATAAATCAGTCCTCAATAATCATTATAATGTGTATTAAGTTATAATAACCTCAGGTCCATAGGTTTGTTTTTTCCTTTTCTGTTATTAGTTTTTACACATTGTGTAAAGTAAGAAAAAACAAATTTTCACCATTTGTAGTTGAAACCTTCAAACTAGCTAAGAGGAAAAACAATAGAAGCAAACCTGATAATACACTAGAAGAAGTTGACCAAGCTGATAAATATGTATCCGCTGCAAAATAGGAGATCAAAATTTCAAACCTACTGAGATATGTAATCATAATCAAAGCTATGGAGCAGGAAAGAAAATTAATTAGTTGAAACCTTCAAACTAGCTAAGACAAAAACCAACAGATTCAAACCTAATAACACATGAATTAAAAAGAAGTTGATCAAGCTGAGAAATATGTATCTATTGTGAAATTAATCAGGGAGGAGATCAAAATCAAACATATTGAGAAATTAAATGAGATCAAAATCAAAGCTATTGAGCAGAATATCCACATTAGTTGACACCATTAAACTAGTTAGAGGAAAACCAATAGAAGCAAACCTGACAGCACACGAAAAGAAGTTGATCAAGTTGAAAATCGCATCTGTTGTGAAATTAACCAGAGAGGGGATCAACATCCAACCTATTGAGCAGAAACGAAGTCAAAATCAAAGCAAATGAGCAGGGAAGTTAGAACTGGTGCGAATTGAGCAGTGGAGGAGAAAGATGATGAAGCGGACTGCGATGGTTGTATGAGCTGCGCTGACGGTGATGCCGGTGGCAAGTGCGCCAGTCGCGATGATGGTGGTGAGCGGCTGGCAACGAAGGCGGTTGCGGCGTGCACCGGTAGCAGGATGGAGGTGCTCGGGTTAGAGGTGACCATGAGAGCAACTCCAACATTCACCTCTATAATTCACACTCTATCTCTATTTATGGTGGGACCATCCACTCTAAACAAAATTCCAACTCCAACCATACACTCTATTCATCCATCCAAAACTAGTGGGACCCATATTCCACTAATAATAAATATTATTTTTAAATACAATAACTATAATTTATAGGTATTATACATATAATGTTATAAAAGTTAAAGAAAAAGTAAATAATTTATGTGGGGTCCATTGATAGAGGGGTTATCCTCTCACTTCAAATATAGAGGGAGTTTTTGTTCCCTCCATATATGGAGGGAGTTATAGAGGTTGATTGGATTAGTTTTTCCTTTAAAATGGTGGGATAGAGGTTGGTTGGAGTTGCTCTGAGCGATTTTAGTTTGGGGGCTGATCTGTTTTAGGGAAAAACTCTTTGGGGCTGCTTTTATTTTAATTAAAATTTTATTCTGCCTTTTAAATGTTTTTCTACGTTTAATTCTCCATCAGCATAGGGTAGAAAATTACGTTTAGATTTCCGTCACCAAAAGCTTGTGTCAGCAAATGTCATTAAGTTTGTGGTGTCAATAAAGACTTGTCCTTATTGCCCCTAATTGTAATAAAGATGGCGTGCACAAGAAATACAATCTCATTAATTTGTTTCATGATACCATGTTTTTGACACCGTTTGTCACTGTTTTGTTTAATTTTTCATTTCTTTTGCGTTTTATAATCGTTTAATATCTTTTTACTAATGTTTAATATTTATTATATTTTAAACCAACCTAGTTATCACACTTTCATTTCAATGATGACCTAAATCCTTTAGCAATATAAGTTTACGATGTTTTACGCATTGAGATACACTTTGGGCGACTTTCAAGTTATTTTAAAATTTATTTTACGCATGTGACACCTTAGAGATCACAAGAATCTTATTCAGCTCATTGATACATAAATGGGTTGATTAAATTATGATCTTGCATAACCATGACTTGCATGTAGAATGAACTCCACCTACAAATTCAAATTGTTTTTTAATGCACTAAGTAAATATGTTCTGATTGCATAACTCATGATCTTTCCTTAGAATGGTTAGCTTAATTGTTTGTATATTTGTTTATCTTTCTCAAAGTACAATGTTATCAGTGATTGTTTTGTTTATGTAGTCCTCTCATGGAATGGGTTTATATGGAACAACAATATACATTAGGATAAATAATACAACTAATTTAACTTATCTGAACATGTGTTCGGTTTATATTAAACGTCAATATACATGATTAGCATAAATAATGCATCTAATTTAATTTCCCTGAACATGTGTACGTGACTGATTTAATTTTTCAATGTGATTATTGGCTTCTATTATGTAAAAGTAACTGATATTATTAACTGATATTATCTAATTTAACACTCCTCCTCAAGTTGGAGCATAGATGTTAATCATGCCCAACTTGTTACAAATGAAATCTATATGAGTTTTCCAGAGAGGTTTAGTGAGGATATCTGCAAGTTGAAAATCTGTCTTGACGTGAATTGGCTGTATGGATGGAGGATTCGCTTGTGTGCCCACCACTCGATCTATGATAAGATGGCAGTCAACCTCAATGTGTTTCGTCCGCTCATGGAAAACTTGATTCTTTGCTATATGAATGGTTGATTGACTGTCTCAATATAACCGCATCAAGTTATTAGAAACTACTCCGAGCTCTATGATGAGACGACGAACCCATAACATTTCTGATGTAACGTCTGCCATAGCTCTATATTTTGATTCTGCACTGGACCTAGATACTGTGTGTTGTTTCTTACTCTTTCATGATACAAGGTTTCCTCCAACGAAAACACAGTATCCGGTAGTAGATCGTCGAGAAATCGGACAGAGAATCCAGATATCTGACCATCTCCTTTTTCTGAAAAAGCACCCACACGACAATGCCCCTGATCAGAATATAAGATGCCAAGACCTGGTGTGGTTTTGAGATATCTCAAGACACGAAGGGCAGCATCCCAGTGTCCGGTGTACGGAGAAGCCATGAATTGGCTTAGGACACTGACAGTGAAGGAAATATGACTGTTAAATAGTTAAGTTTCCTGACTAATCGTCTGTAGCGCTCAGGATCCTTCATCGGATCTCCATCCTCTGGGATGAGCTTCCTCGTGGGAAGCATTGGAGTATCAACAGGCTTGCAACCCATCAAGCCACATTCAGTCAACAAATCAAGGACATACTTCCGTTGAGAGAGAAGTATTCCTTGTGGAGATCGGGATACTTCTATGCCAAGGAAGTATCGTAGACGACCTAAGTCGGTTATCTGAAATTGCGACTGAAGAAACTGCTTGAGCTCGGTAATTCCTACCTCATCATCCCCTGTAAGTATGATGTCATCAACGTAAACTACAACAATAATCCTTTTGCCTTGTTTGTGTCTAAAGAACACGGAATGATCAGATGCACTGCGAAGCATCCCAAATTCTCCCATGACACTAGAAAATCGCCTAAACCATGTCCTGGGAGACTGCTTAAGGCCATTTAAGGAACGGTGTAATCTGCAAACTTTTGAGGCCTCCTCCTCGACAATAAATCCGGGCGGCTGCTCCATATATACGTCCTCCTCAAGGACGCCATTAAGAAAGGCGTTCTTGACATCAAGTTGATGGAGCGGCCAATGATGAATAGCAGCAAGGGCAAATACAAATACGGACATAAGGCATTTTAGCAACTGGAGAGAAGGTTTCATCATAATCAATGCCATATGCCTGAGAATACCCTTTAGCAACTAACCGAGCCTTCGGGCGATGTAGAGATCCATCCAGGTGTAGTTTAACTGTAAAAACCCAACGACAACCAACAATACGTTTTCCCGGAGTAAGTGTTACAATATCCCATGTATGATTAGCTCGTAGAGCTCCTATCTCGTCTTCCATAGCCCGTCGCCATCCTGGGTGAGCAAGAGCATTCGTCACATTCCTGGGAAGATAACGAGCAGCAGAAACGGCGATTTGGTCAAATTTTTTGTTTTTTTTTTCCGGCGACTAAGGCGGCGGCGCGTGGGGGTGCGTGCGACATCAAATGGTGGTCGGTCTTTGACAGCTACGGTCGCCGGTTGGTGGTCGGTCTTTGACAGGTATCGGAGAACAATAACGGGAAGGGAACATATGCAATTTAGGGTTGTACCATGAGCTGTTAGGCTTGTACCATGAGCTGTTAGGCTTGTACCAAGAGCAATGGCTCTGATACCATGTAAAAGTAAATGATATTATTGACTGATAATAAAACAAGGAGGGGAAACCCTCTTTATATGTATACAATGTACAAAACCCTAACCCTAGCCCAAGTACAGCCCATGGGCTATAGCCCAATATACTATTAACATATTACAAGCGCTTTATTGACTCTCATAGGAGGTTTTTGGGAGATGTGGCATGATCAATTGCAGATGTCTATACATATATGGTTGGGTTTTGAGTTCACCTGCAATGCGCTTGATGGAAAACGTATGTAAGTTTATTTGGTTGCCCCTCAAATACTTTTGGATTTTTGGGTTCATTCACTTATTAAAGATTTTAATCGGCTTCTTTAAGTGTCTCATATCATCTAATGTTGTTTTATATGTCTCTCGTTTTAGTTTCACCGCTTTTGTTTAATGTTTTCTTTTTCAGATCTGTGGCATCAATCTGTCTGAGATTTTATTAATCAAATACTTTACTTGGTTGTTTCTGTAATAGAAGGCTAAATTCTTAACTCTATCTTCTTCGATTAAGAATGCTAGTTTTTTCGGCAAGTTTTTATTAATTAGGAAGGTTTGGTGGCTTTTTTTTCACATTTGCTTTCAGAATCAACCGTAACCTAAAAAATTTCTTACACATTTATCTAACAACACTTTTCTTAGAAGTTTGACGAGGATCATCTTCTATATTGATTTTGTAAGTGGTTTCTTGTGTTTCCCTCAAAACAAGTGGGTATTTATAATTACACGTGTTTGGTCCAAAGATTTTAACTATCAACATAATAGTAGTATGTTGTAATAGCATATCACATCTATTTAAGGGGCTAAGCTTTTTTTCCAGTAGTAAGGAACTTATTTTGTTATAATATGATTTGATGGTCAAAAGGAAATTAAAGATATGAAGGTTTGATGAGTAGAATAGGAATTGAACACATTATAACTTGTTTTTATTGTCTTGGTTACACTATTAAAGAATAAACTAAGGGAGTGTTTGGTTCATTTTTTGATTTTGGGGGGAATGGGATTTATGGATGGGATTTGCATTTCATAGGAATTCATTTGGTGGGATTTGAAATCCATTCCCTTGTTTGGTTGACCTCATCCATCTAACACCAACACAAACCCACCATCACCGCCGGCCACCACCTCATCTCTGCGAACCAGATCTGCGAACCAGATCTGCGAACGCCGGCCACCTCACCGCCGACCACCACCTCACCTTTGTCACCATCCAACTGCTCTGCGAACGCCGACACCAGATCTGCGACGCAGGGGGCTAGGGTTTTCGAAGAGGGCGATGACGAAGGGCTAGGGGTTTCAGCGGCGGCTAGGGTTTCTTCGTGGACATACGACGAAGAGGATGAAGGAACGCCGGCGAAGAACGACGAAGGGGACGAAGGGGTTTCAGCGGCGGCTAGGGTTTCAGGAACGACGAAGGGGACGAAGGGTTTCAGCGGCGACGAAGGGGACGAAGGTAGGTTTCTGGAACGACGACGACGGGAAACGAAGGTAGGTTTCTTCGCCGGATTTGTGAAGGGGTGACGGTGCGGCGAAGGGGCGACGACGGCGGCAGGTTTTTATTGACCAAGGTTCGCCGGAAAATACGCCGGATGGTCGCCGGAGCAAATCCCTCATCTGTGGATTTCAGAATACCGGGGGGGGGGGGGGGGTGGGAGGATTTGGAAATCCCTCAACCATAGGATTTCATGAATTCCTAGGAATTAAAATCCCACCCTCTTTTATCAAACCAAACACATCATTCCATGGGTTTTGAATTCCCATTCCCCCCAAATCCCCCCAACCAAACACCCCCTAAAGGATGTTTAGTGAATGAGGGAATCTGCGACGAAACGAAAAAAGTGTCCCTGAATCGAGGCTTAAGACATTTTTTTCACGGAAAAATTTCATTAAGTAATTAAAGAAAACATTGATTATTTACAGGTACCAAGAGAAATATGCTCCTACCTGCTCGTCACTTTGTTACCAATGGGATTCCCTGTCTGAAAGGTCATTACTCGATCGTTGCATCTGCTTCGCTACCAAATCCCCAACACCATTGCAAGTCGATCGCTCTCTACTCTGTCCTCCATTTCGTGTACGATTTTAAAGTTTCGTTTGTGATATCTGCCCTCTGCTCATACCTTGCAATTACTTGTTTGATCTTGATATTACCTTCTGAAACTAATATATAAAACCCTAAATTTGAAATTTTGAACTCATTGTGTTAAAAAGTAGTTTTTGGGGAAGCATAATTAATGTTACTAGATCTTTTTGGTGATATTGGTATCTGATCTTGTTAGGTTAGACATAGGAGGAAACTTCTTCCAAGGTTGTTTCCCAACATCACTGGGTGGGTTCATTGAGAATTTGAGAGCCCTCCAAAACCCTGATGTGTCCTTTACAGGTCAGACTCCAAGTTTCTTGGAGATAATTCCTTTGGAGAGCTGAAATTATCATTGAACAATTTTGAGGGCTCGGCAAGTATCAAATGAGTGTTTTCAAATGTAAGCATCGAAGGGTTCATTGAGCGCCTTCTGATTTCAAAGTTTCTTGGAGCTAGTTCCTTTGTATGATCTGAATTCATCATTTAACAACTTTGTGGGGGAAGCATTAAAGGAGTGTTTCCAAATGTAAGGCAATGAGCATCAAAGGGAACAGTGGAGACATTTATGCAGCTCCAGTTAGACTATAACTATATTCCATGGTTTAACATTTTTATTGTTGCATAGTATTTTTAGAAAGTAGTCTTAATTTTCATTCTATTACAAAATACGGTATTGGTGGCAGTGTCAAGAAGTGGAGACATTTATAAATATGGCGTTTTATTATTGGGGATGCTGACATTTATAGTTCCAAAATTTGGTGTTGGTGGCATTCGTGAGAATCCAGGATGCATTTCAATTGCTACCAACCATGATGCTACTAGAAATATTACTGATTTGCAAGATGCGCTGGTAATCAAGTATTTCAAGACAGGTTTGGCTTTTATTTTAACCACCACTCAACTCGTATTTGCATTGTTTTAATATAAAATACAAATTGGGCTTGGGTTCTATCAGTGGATTCTTGGCATGTTGTAGTTGTCCAGGGGAAGGGTGTGGTTGCTGCAATCTGTGGTTTAATTGAGAAAGAGCCTGTTGTAGTTGGAAAAAAATCAATCTTTTTGATGGACAATTTACAGAAAAGTAAGTATTTAATGATAAAAGTTCAGTTACCAACATAGTTTTTCAATAGATTTTAAATTGGATATTTATTTTGTGAAATATTATTAAGCTTAGACGAGACGTTATTAGAACAAATAAAAACTTCGAACACCTAACTTTTTATTGATTCTAAGAGGGGGTGACAACCATTTCATGTTCTTGACGTGTCAAGAACATATTACCCAATCTAGACCTAACTTTTTATTGATTCTAGGCTGAGATCTTGTGGAAATTCTTGTTGTTTGAAAGAAGGACCTAATTGCAGCAGAAACCCCAAGTCCCGAATCGTAATTTATTTTGTTTCTTTTTACTTAATATATTATGCTCAGTTACTAATGATTATTCCTTATTTATTAATTATGATTGAATGAGTAAAAAGTTTGAGGGAAATGATTACAAACAAGACTTGATGGACGAACAGGCATATTTTTATCATTCTAATTTTGAGAGTTGGGCTTATAGCAGCTAGCAGCAAGCAGCAAGCAGCAAGCCAGCAACAGTATTTCCATCGACAATGAAAATGCACCATTTGTCTCAAGAACAACAATCATGACATGTGGATTATGCTTTGAGATTCACTATTCCTTTCTGCTGTTTCTGTTGTAAAGAGGTTATTCCTGTATATACACTTTCTAATGCTTCTTTTTGTCAGAGAACTTAAATTTAAAGACGGGTTATTTTAGTCTGCGAGAAATCAAAGCCAATACAAATTGTTTCGACTCTGTGAACAAGATCGGTGAAGGGAGGCTTTGGAGCTGGTTACAAGGTACTTATTGATTTATTGCAAACAATCAACATATTATCCCATGAATCGGAAGGAATAACTAAAAGAAGAGGTAGTGAGTGCATTTGTACTATATGTGGATTTTAACAAGTCAAAAATACTATGAGCCTGTTTGAGAACCTTCTTGCGTCTAGTGAACGAGGTTGTAAACCAGGTTAGTCAATTATCCGGTTCCATCTTATAAGTCTGTTTATTCACATTTTAAAAATCTATATTTTATTCCATTTCGGTCTGAGGAATTTAGACACACAGACATAGGCACATAGCGTTTACGATGCCCACTTAATATATTCTTTTTTTGTTGCATTATAAAACTTTTGTTTTCCAAATATATGATGTATTAATGGAGTTTTATTATGATGCATTAATGGGTTCAAATCACTAAGATATGAAAGTAATAGAACATGGTTTATCTAAATACTTTCTATTGGTCAAATTAAACAAGGATAGCAACATGGGTTTTGATGGTAATCTGGCAACAATATTAATCACTTGGTTTAAAGGGTAGTATCTTGTGACATGAACAAGCAGGTAACATCTAAGCATCAAAGATCAAAGAAGTGAATTAATAAGTAATTAATGGAATAGGTTAGTAAATGGTTTAGTTAGTAATGGTTTTCTATATTTAGTATAGATCCGGCAAGGGAGATAGGTACGCTTTGCACGTAGATTTGGAGTTGTTAAGGTACGGATTCTTATCTCCTATTACAACTATTATAGTCGTTTTACGGATTCTAGTTCCTTTTACAACTTTTTTTGTCATACGGATTCTTACTTTCTCTTATAGTTATTATAGTCGTAGGTACGGATTCTTAGCTTCTCTTGTAATAGTCATTTGTTCGGAAAATATGAAATATCGGTTTTAAATTCCTATTATTCCTTGAGCGATGATCCTTGTTATTTGATATTTGAGATCTTGTTTCTTTTGATGTACTCCTATTGTTAGATTTATAAAGGTATTAGTATATGTTAAGCGAGTTGAAAAAGTTTCATTTTCTTTTACTAATTACGTTCCACATGATGCTTCTTAAAATTATCTTGACTATTAATTCAACTATAAAGGTTTTTTTTATAAAACTTGTGGAACACAAAACTATATTTTGATATATATGTTGTTTTGGATATTTTATGGTTTTGATGGATCGAGCTATTTATCCACCTATGGGGTACCATAGGCACATCATTGGGGGAGCCTGTGGTGTTACACCTTCTGTGGCGGTGTGATTAGTCCACGGTGTCTCCTAAGGGTTTGGCTCCGAGAGCTATTTGGTGGGGAGTCGTATGGGTTAACGGTTAACCCTAGACTGTAGGTTATGTAATGTTATCGTGGATGGTAGTGTAGTGCCCGACACCCATTTCACATTTGTAGGGTAACATTTGGATCTGCAGGTCCAGTGGCATCTGTCATATCTGTCTGTTGGACGGTGTGCAAGTGTATTCGTTTCTGGTGTGCAAGTGTATGCATTTCTGGTAGGAGCTCGATGTAATATGATATGTGATTTGATATGAATTGTGTTATGATATGTATGAATATGATACATGTGCATTTAGTAATGAAAGCCCTTTATTAAAAGAATTATGATTCTGAAAGTATTTTATTGTGGGAACTTTGATTTTGATATCTTTGTGCTCGTTTCGATTATCATTGTTATTATTATGATATATATCCTCATACTGGGCAATTGGCTCTGCCGCAGTTTTCTTTTCTTTCTCTGTGGCAGGTGTCCAAGGGTGCTATAAGGGAAAGGGTTTAAGAGCTAGCCTAGCAGAAGTTTTTGAGGTAGTTCTTGTGGATTGGTTTTGAGAGGTAATGTCTTAGTTTTGCTATTTTTATGTATCGTATGAGTAGCATTTGTTTCATGCTGAGACGGGGTGTTTACTATTTTGTTGTCAAACGGTAGTTATTTTGGAATGTGGCTAAAATTTGTATGTGGTCCATTATTTATTGCTTGTGGTTAAATGTAGTAATGTACATGTATAATACATTCATATTCCTCTGTTAACTCCTTACATTAAGTTGCTTTATCTCGAATGTGTGCATTGTGTAACTTTTAAAGTATGTATGCAATAAACTGTTGAATGTGTTAATATTATGATTCAATACTACATTTTGTATGTGATCCAGGCCCATCTTTGCTCCATCCAAACATCAGAATCTGAACACTCAGTATCCGAAAATGATTTCTACGATGGTTTATTCAAGAGATATATCTAAAGTACGGGTCAAAATGTATATTATTTTATTTTACATTATAATTGCTTACTTTCTTTTTGTTTCGCTTGTGTTTTGTTTAACATGAGCAGAATTTTGTTAAAGTTGATTATTGATTTCACTTTGTTAAGGTTGTTAACAACCATTTTTGTTTATGTTTGAGGATGGTGTATGAAGTAAAATTTATCTATCTCTTTTTTTGTTTACAATTGCTAACTAAGGGATTAAATTTGAATTAGTAAAGATTATGTGATAGATTAATACTTTTTTAGTTTTTTTTGTCTTTCTAATGCTTGATTTATGATGATCGATAACTTATTTCATATTATGTTGGTTGGTCGATCAGCTTATAATGATTTCTTAAATATTCCTAGCAATTAGATTGGATGCTAAATCTTATCTTTTATGCTTTAGTGATGGACTGAAATTCCGTCAATGAAAGTTTTTGAGATGGCTGAATTTGACTATCTTTTTATGACAGAAATTTAGCTTAGATTATCTAAAACTTTTACCTATTGTTTCGGTGAGAGGAAGTCTAAATGATTATAGTGACTTTTTCTACTTTTAGTGACGCTTTCTTTCTGTCACTAATTGTCCATTCTGTTGTTTATGTGTTTTTGTGATATTTTTTCAATTTATTCTTAATCTATCTCATTTTCAGGATGCAGTTATTTATATATGCTTCATCATATGCATGTCTGAGGAAAAGGAATTGAATCATGATGTTGCTCAAACTTTGCAGCAGCTATATATGGTGCTATACCCTTTCTGGTAAGCCATCTTTTTTCTTTTCTTCTAGTTTAATGCACTTATCATTTTAGGAAAGTTACATGGCCTCTTAAATCTTTCTATTTCATCCTTCCTCCGATAACATGTGGAATCCATTAATTCTTTTTCTTCATCTTCTACATTGATTTTGACACTTGTCTTATTCTTATGAGTAGGAGGAGAAGTAGGAATATAAAGTAAGATGATATAAAAACTCTCATCATTTTAATGACCATGTATGTGATTGTGCTCTTACAATCACCGATCCTCTTTTTCGGATGTTGCACGCACGCAGTGCGCACACACACTCTTCTTGGCGCCAAAATGATGGAAATGGGAAATTGGGCCTAAATTCCCCTTCTTAATACCTTTTTAAAAGTTTAACAAAAATGCCAAAATGCCCCCTCTACGTTTCCCCCTATAATACTTCAACCACCAAGACCTAAAATGGCCAACACTACAAAACTATACACATTTATAAATTATACTAATCATTTACTTATAAATTAATAGTAAATAATTATAAATTTTGGGAATTCTCATTGGGAAATCTATGGAAAACAATATTATCTTCAAGCTTATTTTAGTACAAATTGTTTCTACTAGAAGTAATACGAATTCGAATCGAATTTTAAATTAGGGTAGAAATTATTTTGTCAAACCTAAACAACTCGATTCGAACAACTTGAGAATTTTGAAAATCGGTTAGATAACAACTCTAATACCAGGTTGATATTCTAGACCTGCATATTGAAACGGGAAAAATGGGTCAGTGGGTTCTATTGGAAAAATGAATATTTGGTGGAATTAATTATGAAAGTTTATATGGTTTTGGATCAAGCTCTTGATCTTACTGCTATCTGAGTCTTCCCTGGGACTAAACAATAGTAGTCCTTGTGCTTTTTAAACGACATTAAATTTGTATCTTTTAATAATAATAATAATAATGATAAAAATTGCTTTAAAGACTAATTTAATAAAATTAAAAAAACTCAGGGACCAAATCTAAAATAATTAAAAGAGTAAATAGTTACTGACTTTGTATAACGAAGTGGATCGAATAGCTAGTTCTGATTATTTGTATAACGAAGCGGGTCGAGATGTGTATAACGAAACATAGGGACACTTTGGAAGACAATTATAAAAGGAAAGAAATGAATAGAAAAGTTGCGGCATTCATTGACATTTACTACAACTTGTACGAGAGCCTGATAAGCAGGCAAAGCGATGCTAACATCAAGATACAATATTAGGTTGATACATAACTCGGCAATTAAGTTCAAACATGCATGGGTGGTTCTTCAAACTTGTCCAAAATGGGCATTGTTCCACTTCCTACAAGACGAAGAACCTTTTGCATGCAAACGTGCAAAGGCTGATTGGAAATAAGAAAGAAACAATGCCTGTTTCATTGACTTCATCTCTAACCTTCAGGGATGATTTTTCACAACTAGCCAAGGATATATGTTCTTTCAAAACTACAATGGAGGAACATAACAAAAAGCATAGTGAATTAAAGTTAAACGGGGGAGAACAGACTTTCAAGTTTTTGTCTAGCTCAACCGAATGTCTGGGCTGGCCATCTTGTGGTGTTGTTAAAGGCAACAGAAGTGATTAATTGGAAAATAGTGTTTTGTAATTTTAAGTAATTGTAATTTTTTTCTTTTTTTTTACGACTTGTAAGTTTCTATTCTTAGTTATCATTTTTAATGTAATTTGAATTTTAGTATTAATTAAATTTATAATAAAATTTTTGTAATTATATATATATATATATATAGGGGAGAGTTCATGCGTGAACCGTTGTTAGTGCGAGAACCAATCTCGACCGTTCCTTGGATATGGGAAGTATCATGGATGGAGAGCGTGGAGGGATAGGGTGTGGCAGGGTGCATGTGAGGAATTCATGGGTGGGCAATGACATTGAAGGAGGGGGAATTGGACGGCTTAGATTGGTTCTCGCGGTTCTCGCGCTAACAACGGTTATATATATGTGGCAGGGTGCATGTGAGGAATTCATGGGTGGGCAATAACATTGAAGGAGGGGGAATTGGACGGCTTAGATTGGTTCTCGCGGTTCTCGCGCTAACAACGGTTATATATATATATATATATATATAACCGTTGTTAGCGCGAGAACCAATCTAAGCCGTCCAATTCCCCCTCCTTCAATGTTATTGCCCACCCATGAATTCCTCACATGCACCCTTGTTGGGAAATTAACTAAGGCATTAAGACTGTTTAACATGCAAAGTTGAAATTGTTAGAAGAAGTGTTGAAGAAACAGTTTGGAAACTGTTAGTTGAAAATATGAAAACAGTTGAGAACTGTTAGTGTAAACATCATTAAATGTAACAAAACAAAAAACTGCTGGTTTGGCTTGGATGAAAATTCAAAAACAAACTGATTCTGGAGAGGGTAAAACTGTTCTTCAAACTGAAAATCAAAAGGAATCACAAGTTGATTCATCACTAAAATTTGTATGTGGTCCATTATTTATTGCTTGTGGTTAAATGTAGTAATGTACATGTATAATACATTCATATTCCTCTGTTAACTCCTTACATTAAGTTGCTTTATCTCGAATGTGTGCATTGTGTAACTTTTAAAGTATGTATGCAATAAACTGTTGAATGTGTTAATATTATGATTCAATACTACATTTTGTATGTGATCCAGGCCCATCTTTGCTCCATCCAAACATCAGAATCTGAACACTCAGTATCCGAAAATGATTTCTACGATGGTTTATTCAAGAGATATATCTAAAGTACGGGTCAAAATGTATATTATTTTATTTTACATTATAATTGCTTACTTTCTTTTTGTTTCGCTTGTGTTTTGTTTAACATGAGCAGAATTTTGTTAAAGTTGATTATTGATTTCACTTTGTTAAGGTTGTTAACAACCATTTTTGTTTATGTTTGAGGATGGTGTATGAAGTAAAATTTATCTATCTCTTTTTTTGTTTACAATTGCTAACTAAGGGATTAAATTTGAATTAGTAAAGATTATGTGATAGATTAATACTTTTTTAGTTTTTTTTGTCTTTCTAATGCTTGATTTATGATGATCGATAACTTATTTCATATTATGTTGGTTGGTCGATCAGCTTATAATGATTTCTTAAATATTCCTAGCAATTAGATTGGATGCTAAATCTTATCTTTTATGCTTTAGTGATGGACTGAAATTCCGTCAATGAAAGTTTTTGAGATGGCTGAATTTGACTATCTTTTTATGACAGAAATTTAGCTTAGATTATCTAAAACTTTTACCTATTGTTTCGGTGAGAGGAAGTCTAAATGATTATAGTGACTTTTTCTACTTTTAGTGACGCTTTCTTTCTGTCACTAATTGTCCATTCTGTTGTTTATGTGTTTTTGTGATATTTTTTCAATTTATTCTTAATCTATCTCATTTTCAGGATGCAGTTATTTATATATGCTTCATCATATGCATGTCTGAGGAAAAGGAATTGAATCATGATGTTGCTCAAACTTTGCAGCAGCTATATATGGTGCTATACCCTTTCTGGTAAGCCATCTTTTTTCTTTTCTTCTAGTTTAATGCACTTATCATTTTAGGAAAGTTACATGGCCTCTTAAATCTTTCTATTTCATCCTTCCTCCGATAACATGTGGAATCCATTAATTCTTTTTCTTCATCTTCTACATTGATTTTGACACTTGTCTTATTCTTATGAGTAGGAGGAGAAGTAGGAATATAAAGTAAGATGATATAAAAACTCTCATCATTTTAATGACCATGTATGTGATTGTGCTCTTACAATCACCGATCCTCTTTTTCGGATGTTGCACGCACGCAGTGCGCACACACACTCTTCTTGGCGCCAAAATGATGGAAATGGGAAATTGGGCCTAAATTCCCCTTCTTAATACCTTTTTAAAAGTTTAACAAAAATGCCAAAATGCCCCCTCTACGTTTCCCCCTATAATACTTCAACCACCAAGACCTAAAATGGCCAACACTACAAAACTATACACATTTATAAATTATACTAATCATTTACTTATAAATTAATAGTAAATAATTATAAATTTTGGGAATTCTCATTGGGAAATCTATGGAAAACAATATTATCTTCAAGCTTATTTTAGTACAAATTGTTTCTACTAGAAGTAATACGAATTCGAATCGAATTTTAAATTAGGGTAGAAATTATTTTGTCAAACCTAAACAACTCGATTCGAACAACTTGAGAATTTTGAAAATCGGTTAGATAACAACTCTAATACCAGGTTGATATTCTAGACCTGCATATTGAAACGGGAAAAATGGGTCAGTGGGTTCTATTGGAAAAATGAATATTTGGTGGAATTAATTATGAAAGTTTATATGGTTTTGGATCAAGCTCTTGATCTTACTGCTATCTGAGTCTTCCCTGGGACTAAACAATAGTAGTCCTTGTGCTTTTTAAACGACATTAAATTTGTATCTTTTAATAATAATAATAATAATGATAAAAATTGCTTTAAAGACTAATTTAATAAAATTAAAAAAACTCAGGGACCAAATCTAAAATAATTAAAAGAGTAAATAGTTACTGACTTTGTATAACGAAGTGGATCGAATAGCTAGTTCTGATTATTTGTATAACGAAGCGGGTCGAGATGTGTATAACGAAACATAGGGACACTTTGGAAGACAATTATAAAAGGAAAGAAATGAATAGAAAAGTTGCGGCATTCATTGACATTTACTACAACTTGTACGAGAGCCTGATAAGCAGGCAAAGCGATGCTAACATCAAGATACAATATTAGGTTGATACATAACTCGGCAATTAAGTTCAAACATGCATGGGTGGTTCTTCAAACTTGTCCAAAATGGGCATTGTTCCACTTCCTACAAGACGAAGAACCTTTTGCATGCAAACGTGCAAAGGCTGATTGGAAATAAGAAAGAAACAATGCCTGTTTCATTGACTTCATCTCTAACCTTCAGGGATGATTTTTCACAACTAGCCAAGGATATATGTTCTTTCAAAACTACAATGGAGGAACATAACAAAAAGCATAGTGAATTAAAGTTAAACGGGGGAGAACAGACTTTCAAGTTTTTGTCTAGCTCAACCGAATGTCTGGGCTGGCCATCTTGTGGTGTTGTTAAAGGCAACAGAAGTGATTAATTGGAAAATAGTGTTTTGTAATTTTAAGTAATTGTAATTTTTTTCTTTTTTTTTACGACTTGTAAGTTTCTATTCTTAGTTATCATTTTTAATGTAATTTGAATTTTAGTATTAATTAAATTTATAATAAAATTTTTGTAATTATATATATATATATATATAGGGGAGAGTTCATGCGTGAACCGTTGTTAGTGCGAGAACCAATCTCGACCGTTCCTTGGATATGGGAAGTATCATGGATGGAGAGCGTGGAGGGATAGGGTGTGGCAGGGTGCATGTGAGGAATTCATGGGTGGGCAATGACATTGAAGGAGGGGGAATTGGACGGCTTAGATTGGTTCTCGCGGTTCTCGCGCTAACAACGGTTATATATATGTGGCAGGGTGCATGTGAGGAATTCATGGGTGGGCAATAACATTGAAGGAGGGGGAATTGGACGGCTTAGATTGGTTCTCGCGGTTCTCGCGCTAACAACGGTTATATATATATATATATATATATATATATATATATATAACCGTTGTTAGCGCGAGAACCAATCTAAGCCGTCCAATTCCCCCTCCTTCAATGTTATTGCCCACCCATGAATTCCTCACATGCACCCTTGTTGGGAAATTAACTAAGGCATTAAGACTGTTTAACATGCAAAGTTGAAATTGTTAGAAGAAGTGTTGAAGAAACAGTTTGGAAACTGTTAGTTGAAAATATGAAAACAGTTGAGAACTGTTAGTGTAAACATCATTAAATGTAACAAAACAAAAAACTGCTGGTTTGGCTTGGATGAAAATTCAAAAACAAACTGATTCTGGAGAGGGTAAAACTGTTCTTCAAACTGAAAATCAAAAGGAATCACAAGTTGATTCATCTGTTTTACCAACTCCACCAGCTGTTTGTTCAAAGGTATCCACTGTTAATCACAACAGTTGGAAACCACATGTTCTTACAAAGTATTCCTCACACAAATTAGAGAAATCTAATTTGGATGAAATCAAAAAGAACCAAACTCTGCTTAAGTATTATGACTTGAACGGTGTACCCAAGACCTGCATGGCCTGGGTACTTCCTGCTACTAACTGATTTTATTTGTGCAGAGCATTCATAGGGCCAATCATGGATCTATCTGGCATGTGGATAGTGGATGCTCAAGGCACATGACTGGAAATCCACACTGTTTGAAGGATTTCAGAAGCATCAATGGTGGATTTGTAGCATTTGGAGGAAATGCTAAGGGAGGAAAAATCACAGGTAAAGGAGCTGTTGAGGCAGGTACACTTACATTTAATGATGTTTTCTTTGTTGAACAGCTTAAGTACAATCTGTTAAGTGTATCTCAAATCTGTGACAATGGAAACAAAGTTTTGTTTACAGATTCAGAATGCATTATTCTTTCAAAAGATTTTAAACTAAATGAGAAGGATGTTCTTTTAAGAACACCTAGAAAAGATAATGTATACTGTCTTGATACACAAAAGATTGCTAAACAGAATGTGTTAAGCTGTTTACTCTTAAAGGCATCTCATGATGAGTCTGCCACTTGGCATAGAAGGATGTGTCACATGAATTTTAAAACCATGAACTTGTTAGCTAAAAACAGTTTGGTAAGAGGTTTGCCCCAAAAAGAATTCTCATGTGATGATCATTGTGTAGCCTGTCTCAAAGGCAAGCAACACAAAACTTCTTATAAGACCAAAGAAGTTTATTCTATTACTGCACCTTTACAATTGTTTCACATGGATCTTTTTGGTCCTACATCTGTGGTGAGTATAGGGAAGAAAGCGTATTGTTTAGTCATAGTTGATGATTTCACCAGGTTCACATGGGTTCAATTTCTTAGAACTAAGGATGAAACTGCTGAGTTAGTTAAGTCTCTTATTCTTAAAATTGAAAATCAATCTGATTTGAAGGTGAAAGTCATTAGATCTGACAATGGTTCTGAATTTAAGAACTATGAGCTAAACAGTTTTTGTGAAAGTAAAGGTATTGAAAGACAGTTTAGTGCCCCTAGGACTCCCCAACAGAATGGAGTTGCTGAGAGAAGGAATAGGACTTTGATAGAGGCTGCTAGATCCATGTTAGCTGATTCTAGGCTTCCAATGACATTCTGGCCAGAAGCAGTGAACACTGCCTGCTATGTTCAGAATAGAGTACAAGTAGTTAAGTCCAAAGGGAAAACTCCTTATGAGTTGTTCCTCAAGAGAAAACCTTTAATCAACTTCTTCAAACCATTTGGTTGTCCTTGCACTATCCTTAATACCAAATCACAATTAGGCAAGTTTGAGAGTAAGGCTGAAGAAGGTTTCTTTGTAGGATACTCCACTCAAAGTAAAGCTTATAGAGTTTTTAACAATGTCACTAGAATCATATAAGAGAGTATGAATGTCTCTTTCAATGAGAATAGGATCAACATTGCAGGTAATGGACCTGATTGGTTATTTGATATTGATGCATTGTCTAAATCTCTTTCTTTTGAGTATTCTACTGAAACAGCTACAGGTACCCCAACAACTGTTGGTGAAAATCATCAAACAGCTTCCACCAGCCCGAACAGTTTTGACATTGTCAGCTCAAAACCAACAACTGTTGGTTCAAACAAAGTTACTGAAGACTTTGTTGTGATTCCTATGCTTCAACAAGAGTTCTCCAATGCCGTTGATCCATTGATTGATGCTGAATCTTCAAAGGACATGGAATCTCATGATCCTCAACAACACATGACTCTGCATCCCAAACAGTTGCTGATCAAGTGTGTGATAATGCTGAAAATTCAAGTAAATGTGAGTTTGATCTGTCTAATCTAGGGAATGAACTGACTGAAGAAAACATTCCTACATCTAGAGCTCACAAGATTCATCCAATATCACAAATAATTGGTGATCCAACCACTCCTATCAAAACAAGGAATATGCTGCAAAATGAAAACAGTGGTGTGGATCTTGCCCAATTTGATGTGAATGCTTGCTTTCTATCTCAAATAGAATCAAAGAAAGCAATTGAGGCATTGAAAGACCCTTCATGGGTGGAAGCAATGCAAGAGGAGCTCTTACAATTTCGAATTCAGCAAGTTTGGAAGTTGGTTGAGCTTCCAAGAGGCAAAAGAGTAATTGACACCAAGTGGGTGTTCAGAAACAAGAAAGATGAAAGAGGGATTGTTATCAAGAATAAAGCAAGACTGGTTGCACAAGGCTACACACAAGAGGAAGGAATAGACTATGATGATGTTTTTGCACCAGTTGCAAGGATTGAAGCCATTAGACTATTTCTTGCTTTTGCAAGCTTCAAAGGATTTAAGGTGTATCAAATGGATGACAAGTCTGCTTTTCTCTATGGAACTATTGATGAGGAGGTATATGTGTGTCAACCCCCTGGCTTTGAAGACTCAAAGTACCCTGACAAGGTATATAGGTTGGATAAAGCTCTATATGGACTACATCAAGCTTCTAGAGCTTGGTATGAGACATTATCATCCTACCTTCTTGAGAATGGTTTTAAGAGAGGCACAATTGACAAAACATTGTTTACAAAGATTGTTAAAACAGAGATTTTGCTTGTTCAAATCTATGTTGATGATATAATCTTTGGATCCACTAATGACAGCTTGTGCAAAGAATTTGAAATCATCATGCACAAAAGGTTTCAGATGAGTTCAATGGGTGAACTCACGTTTTTCATGGGATTACAAGTCAAACAGAAGCCTACTGGTATTTTTCTAAGCCAATCTAAGTATGTCAAGGACATATTGGACAAGTTTGGCTATCAAGATGTGAAGCTGGCAAGTACTCCAATGGAGACACACAAACAGTTGGGAGCAGATTCTGAGGGGAAGGATGTTGATATTGTTAGAATATGCCCACCGATGCACGTACACCATTTGGAATCACTACCGATGATGTATGGGCCTATTGGGTCATACACCGGGGTCAAATCTGACAGCAACTTAAGTAAAGGGATCAAAAATGACAAAAGAGAAAAGTTGACTTCGCAAGCCGCGTTAGCGCCGCTAACTATTAGGGGTTAGCGCCGCTAAGTCCTAGAAGTTAGCGCCGCTACGGTTGCATGGGCTTTATGTCATGTCAACTGACAAGCCGCGTTAGCGCCGCTAACTTTTGCAAGTTAGCGCCGCTAAGTCTAGGTTAGCGCCGCTAAGTCCAGACGACATCTTTTTGTCAAATCACCTCTAAAGTGAACCAATGCATGTGAGTTATGTAATCATCGATCTTGGCCGGCTTGGGAAGGTTAAGTGGCGTCCTAATCTTTATAAAAGGGCTGCTTAACCCTCTCTTACTCTCTCTTGGCTAGATTTACATACACACACACTTTGGTTTATTTTCTCTCAAGTGCTACAAAGACTTGGAGAGTTCTAAAAGGGTTCTAGTTCCAGAAGTTGATCCAAGTTCGTGGTTGCTGTTCTCTCATCGGTTTTCTACTGTGAAGAATCGAAGGGAGCTTCCTAGCTAAAGAGATTTGGCGTGTTGCCGGGGTATCCATCCGATAGTTGATTCGTTCAAGTCAAGGAGAGCTAAATCCACCACTTCATCAACATTTGTTGGAGCTAAGGAGCTGGTATAATCTCCTTTACCCTTTGGTTTAGTTGCATTTCATTTCATAGAGATTGGTCCATTATTGGGGTCTTCCATTTTATGCTTTATGTGCTTGTACTTTGGGCTATTTATGTTGTACCTTGCTTCCGTTGCGTGCCCAGGAAACCCCAACAGTGGTATCAGAGCAACCTCTATGATTGTTATGCACATGGTGGCTTTGAAAACCCGAAATCGAAATTGTTTGTTTTCTGTCGAACGGGGGTTAGCGGCGCTAACTTTGAGTTAGCGGCGCTAACTATTTTTAGATAGCGGCGCTATCATCGCTGGTCAGTTTTGTTCATGTTTAAAAACAGTTTTTTTTTGGTCTCGGGTTTTAGCCATGTTTTAAGCTTCTGGATTATTTAATCTTGTTATTTTGTTGTATATTTCCAGTAGCATATATTAGTTTGGTTGTATGTGAATATTCATGTTGGTAACCTTGCCTAGACCCTTTGGTTGTTTTGTGTGTTTGGATGCAAATTTGGTTGTATTTTTATTCTTATGATAAATTTGTAATAATAATGTGGCTTGCATGCCATTTCATTCATCCATGTAATTGTAATAGATAAATAGGTATTTTATGGCTTGTATGCCATTTTATTCTATTGTATGTACTATTATTTTATGATGGATGATGAACACACAAGATGGGTCAAAGGAGATGGAGCTTGGAGCCCATGAAGCCCACGATGGAGTCCAATGGAGATGACGGGATTAGTGGGAGCTCGCATCGAAGATTTTGTCCTTAGAAATGACCAAGTTCTTCCCGTTTGGCTCACGGGATGAACGCATAGGTTTTTATGGCAAGGGTTACCAATTTTAATATTTTATGCGTGTGATGTGATTTTATATGCATGGATTGTTTAGGTTTCGCATGCTAGATAATTTTTCGAAAATTAACAAAAAAAAAAAAAATCACAAGAGATTTGATAAAAATGGTTTACAACTCTCTCGCGCGCTCACATACAAGATTAACCCACCTAGTGAAAATAGGTTTTTGTCACTTGCATGTTAATCTAAAACCAAACCGGAAACAAAAGCCCGTCTTTCCACTAAATGTAAATAATGCACCATCCGTAAGTTGATACCACCCGAATCTAGTCTTATGGGATTTGGTTGTCGAGCTTAGCACGAGCCAACTCCCATAAAACTGTGTGGAAGGTGAGTGTGGAAATTCACAATTTTGGTTGTCGAGCTTAGCACGAGCCAACTTTGGTGAATTTGTCACCGTATGTCTTGACGGACTATTTACAATTTTGGATTTGAAATCTTGGTTAGTTGTCGAGCTTAGCACGAGCTAACCAAAATTTCAAGATTCAAAATTGGTGCAAGAAGGGATCAAACATGCCAAACGACCATTGGATGTCGTAGGATCCCGCAAGGCGCTAAGGATTGCAATAGAGATTGAAATTGGCAAAATGGTTGCCGACCTAAATAGTTTTATCATGTGATCCGCGGTAACCCCGTCACATGGTGGGATGAAATACGGTTCTTAGCCTTGTTAAAGTTAATTCTTTATGGGTAAATTAATTTAACAAGATAATACATATTCAAACAAACTAACGTAAGTCTACTTTGCAAATTTAGATGGCATCAACAAGCGCAAACACCACCACCACCAACGTTTCTCTACGAGTTTTCCTTGAGAAGGAGAAACTCGATGGTAGCAACTTCATGGATTGGTATAGGCAGCTCAAGCTAGTCCTACGCTATGAAGGGAAGATGCACACCATTGAGGAACCCCTACCCGAGGCACCTCCGAGCGGTGCAACGAGGGCAATCCGAGAGGCATACGAAATGCGACTCAAGGAGACTGAGGAGATCACATGCCTCATGCTAAGCACCATGAATACCGATTTGCAAAAGCAAATGGATCACTTGGGTGCTTACGACCTGATCGTGCAGCTGAAGGACATGTTCCAACAGCAGGCGAGGCAGGAGAGGTATGAATGCTTCAAGTCGGTTCTCGCTTGCAAGCTTCAAGATGGAGGGAACGTGAGTGCTCATGTTTTGCGTATGAAAGCAAACATTGAGCGAATGGAGAAGCTAGGGTTTACCATCGGGAGGGAGATGGCGGTCGACTTGATCCTCCAATCCCTGCCCAGTGCATATGACCAATTCACTATGAGTTATCATATGCATAGTATGGATAAATCCTTGATGGAGCTACATGGTATGCTCAAGACTAACGAAGAGAGCATGACCAAGAGCAAACCATCCTCCTCCTCCACTCCCGTTCTAGCCATCCGGGAAGGCCGCATAGCCAAGAAGAAGGCCGCCCCTTCCAAGAAAGGGAAGGGAAAGGGGAAGGTTGGCGCGACCAAGCCTACCCCGGCCTCCGGAGGTAAGGGCAAGGGGAAAATTCCCCAAGCCAAGACTCCGGAGGATGCGGAATGCTTCTTTTGCGGGGGCAAGGGCCACTACCGCCGAAGCTGCCCCAAGTACATGGAGGGACTCAATAAGATCAAGGCTATGAGCATATCGGGTCCGGAATCTTCAGGTACGTTCATGATAGAACTTCACCATACTTCTACTTCTAGAGGCTGGGTTTTTGGATACTGGCTGTGGCACTCACATATGTAATATGGTGCAGGTGCTAAGGGCAAGTAGGAGCTTGGAGAAGGGAGAGCTAGATCTTGTGATGGGAAACTCCGAGATTGTCCCGGTGGAAGCTCAAGGAAGTGTAGAGCTTTCATTCAAGACTAGCTATTCTATTTTATTGAAAAATGTCTGCTATTCGCCCTATGTGGTTAGAAACATTATTTCACTTTATGCATTGTATGACGATGGTTACAAATTTTATTTTGATGATGATGCAATTATATGCTTTAAAGATAACATTGTTTATTTTAAAGCTTTACCATGTCATGGCATTTATGAAGCAACTGCATACATTAGTTCAACAAAATTCATCATGAACATTGATTCAAGTTCCAAAGATGGTTTGGACAAGTATTCCTTATGGCATGGTCGTCTTGGCCATATAAACAAGACTCGCATCACCAAGCTTCAAGCGGATGGAATCTTGGAGTTATTTGACCAAGGGTCGAATGATGTATGTGATTCTTGTTTACTAGGCAAGATGACAAAGGCACCCTTCACGGGGACAAATGAGAGAGGTAAAGACCTCTTGGACATCATCCATACGGATGTATGTGGGCCTTTCAAACATGTTACAAGGAATAACTCGAGATACTTCGTAACCTTTATAGATGACTATAGTAGGTATGGATATGTCTATCTTGTCAAGCACAAGAATGAAACTTTTGAAGTGTTCAAGACATTCCAAAACGAGGTTGAGAATCAATTGGGCAAAACAATAAAGATACTCCGGTCTGATAGAGGTGGAGAGTATCTAAGTACCGAGTTCATCGATCATCTTAAAAATTGTGGAATTATTTCGCAATTAACGCCTCCAAGGACTCCACAATTAAATGGGGTTGCTGAGAGGAGGAACCGGACTTTACTAGATATGGTAAGGTCCATGATGAGTTGAACTGAGGTACCTATTAGTTTCTGGGGATATGCCCTAGAAACGGTGGTAAGGATCCTTAACCTTGCACCAACCAAGAAAGTATCGAAAACACCTTATGAAATGTGGCACAAGAAGAAGCCGACACTTTCATACCTACGAGTTTGGGGTTGTCAAGCTTACGTAAGACGTGAGACTGAGGACAAACTTGAACCTCGATCGGAAAGGTGTTACTTTATCGGATATCCTTCTGCCGGTGTTGGATATATATTTTACAAACCTTCAGAGAACAAAGTTTTTGTTGCTCGAAGGGCATTCTTCTTAGAAAGAGAATTACTATCCAAACAAAGAGGCAACAAGGAAATTGATCTTGAGGAAGTTCAAGGATCAACCGATAAAGAACTTGAGGTTGGCACTAGCTCTCAACCTAGGACGGTTGAAACTGGGCAAGAGAATGCTGCAGTACCTGACACTACTTCATCTCTTACTCCAAGGCGTTCCAGTAGAACTCGTTTCGAGCCGGAGAGATATGGTTTCTACATATCTGAGGGCAGCGAGTTAGTAGTGGACTCTGATGAGCCCTCTAACTACAAGGAAGCTATAGCGGGCCCTGAGTCTGCACATTGGAAGGAAGCGATGGAAAGTGAGATGCAATCCATGTCGGATAACCAAGTTTGGGAACTGGTTGATCCTATGCCTGGGGTTAGACCCGTAGGGTGTAAATGGGTCTTCAAGAAGAAGACCGGCATGGATGGAACCTTGGATACTTTCAAAGCTCGACTGGTGGCAAAGGGTTTCACTCAAACACCTGGTGTTGATTATGATGAAACCTTTTCCCCAGTGGCTATGTTGAAATCAATCCGGATACTTCTGGCCATTGCTGCATTTCATGATTATGAAATATGGCAAATGGATGTTAAAACCGCCTTCCTTAACGGGAAGCTTTCCGAAGAGGTGTATATGACACAACCTGATGGTTTTGAACATCCAGAGCATCCGAACAAGGTTTGTAAGCTTAAGAAGTCCATTTATGGACTTAAGCAAGCATCTCGAAGTTGGAATCTATGCTTTGATGAGAAAATCAAGGAATTTGGATTTTTGAAAAGCAAAGATGAACCATGTGTATATGTCAGGGCTAGTGGGAGCACTATTATCTTCTTAGTCCTATATGTGGATGACATATTACTCATTGGAAACCATATTCCGAGCCTTAAGAGTGTAAAAGCTTGGCTCGGGAATTGTTTCTCAATGAAGGACTTAGGCGATGCGAGCTATATTCTGGGAATCAAGATCTATAGAGATAGATCAAGAAAGCTACTTGGGCTTTCTCAAAGTGCATACATAGATAAGGTCGTGAGACGCTTTAAAATGGAGGAATCCAAGAAAGGAAACCTCCCTATGGCACAAGGCTTGATGTTGAGCAAGACTCAATGTCCTACCTCCGAAGAGGAGATAGAAGTGATGAGGCGAAAACCATATGCTTCGGCTGTGGGATCGATCATGTACGCCATGTTATGCACTCGTCCTGATGTGTCATGTGCTTTGAGCATGACTAGTAGATATCAGGCGAATCCCGGGGAGCCTCATTGGAAAGCTGTAAAGAGCATTCTTAAGTACCTTAGGCGTACAAAAGAAATGTTCTTGGTATATGGTGGGGAAGAGGAGCTAAGAGTAAAGGGTTACTCGGACGCTAGCTTCCAAACGGATAGGGATGACTGCCGATCCCAATCGGGGTTTGTATTCCTTTTAAATGGTGGTGCTGTCAGCTGGAGGAGCTCCAAGCAAGACACGGTGGCTGATTCGACTACCGAGTCGGAATACATTGCGGCAAGTGAAGCTGCAAAAGAAGCCGTGTGGATGAAGAAATTCATCCAAGATCTACAAGTGGTTCCAAGTATCACTGACCCTATTGAGATATTTTGTGACAATGAGGGTGCAGTGGCTTTAGCAAAGGAACCAAGAGCTCATAAGAGGACAAGACATATTTTGCGCAAATACCATCTCATACGAGAAGTGGTTGAGAGTGGTGAAATCGTCATAAGCAGAGTAGCAACGGATAAGAACCTTGCAGATCCGTTCACGAAGCCATTATCGCAAGCAGCTCATGATTCTCACACTAGTGCTATAGGTGTAAGATTTGCTAGCAATTTGGTTTGAGTTATGTATTTGGTTTGTTTGATATGTAAACTTTATTTTATATCTTGGGAACTCTATAGACAGTATTGTAACTTATGCTTGTTTCGATATATAATAGAGATTATATATGCGTATGATACGGTTGCATTCATAAGACTCTACTGTGTTCCATCTTAGCATGTTTAATCACTTCCAGAAATATTTCATATTTCAAACTTTCCACGGTCAGTCAATCTTGTGGAAGAAAGATTGAATTAAGACCGAGATAAGCATGTGACCTTGAATTCAATATGGTCGAACTAAGGAGCACTGCCTATCTGTGCTTGAAAAGAGTTTCAAGTGATTGGAAGACCCGCACCCAAGTATACTCCATGGATTATAGTCACGAGTAACTTGGGATGATAATATCTTACGTCCTTAGACCTGAGATGTATGAACTACTATATCATATTTCTTTCTTACTTTAGTCATTTTCAAAAGCAGTTCGTAACTGGCTGTGATAAAGGAAGTGGCTAAATAAGATAAGGGGTATGGTTTAGGGTTATACAGTTGAAAAGGGATTTGTTCCTCTGATATGAGAGATATCACTGGGCCCCTCGATGATTGGGAGCTGACATCAAAATTTTGCATGGCCATGCGCAAGGAATATTGATTTAGAATCAGATATGTCCTTAACTTTTGGTCACCACCAATCAAGATCGAGAAACACAATCGTGGACGATCTGGAGATTGACACTCAATCCATGTCTCGTGTTCACATTGATATCGTGAACAAAAGGATGTTTAAGATCACTTATCAAAAGGACCTTTCTTTGTGAACAGGTTTCATTCGTATAACGAAACCCATACTGACTTGGGGGCAATGATGCTTTTGCTAGAGGCCGCTCATTGTCTGTGGTTTATTAGAAATGGTACATCGTGTGCAAGTGGGAGTTTGTTAGAATATGCCCACCGATGCACGTACACCATTTGGAATCCCTACCGATGATGTATGGGCCTATTGGGTCATACACCGGGGTCAAATCTGACAGCAACTTAAGTAAAGGGATCAAAAATGACAAAAGAGAAAAGTTGACTTCGCAAGCCGCGTTAGCGCCGCTAACTATTAGGGGTTAGCGCCGCTAAGTCCTAGAAGTTAGCGCCGCTACGGTTGCATGGGCTTTATGTCATGTCAACTGACAAGCCGCGTTAGCGCCGCTAAGTCTAGGTTAGCGCCGCTAAGTCCAGACGGCATCTTTTTGTCAAATCACCTCTAAAGTGAACCAATGCATGTGAGTTATGTAATCATCGATCTTGGCCGGCTTGGGAAGGTTAAGTGGCGTCCTAATCTTTATAAAAGGGCTGCTTAACCCTCTCTTACTCTCTCTTGGCTAGATTTACATACACACACACTTTGGTTTATTTTCTCTCAAGTGCTACAAAGACTTGGAGAGTTCTAAAAGGGTTCTAGTTCCAGAAGTTGATCCAAGTTCGTGGTTGTTGTTCTCTCATCGGTTTTCTACTGTGAAGAATCGAAGGGAGCTTCCTAGTTAAAGAGATTTGGCGTGTTGCCGGGGTATCCATCCGATAGTTGATTCGTTCAAGTCAAGGAGAGCTAAATCCACCACTTCATCAACATTTGCTGGAGCTAAGGAGCTGGTATAATCTCCTTTACCCTTTGGTTTAGTTGCATTTCATTTCATAGAGATTGGTCCATTATTGGGGTCTTCCATTTTATGCTTTATGTGCTTGTACTTTGGGCTATTTATGTTGTACCTTGCTTCCGTTGCGTGCCCAGGAAACCCCAACAGATATACACCTCTATAGGTCAATGATTGGTTCATTAATGTACTTAACTGCTTCTAGACCTGATATAATGTTTGCTGTTTGTGTTTGTGCCAGGTTTCAATGCAGTCCAAAGATGTCACACCTGTTTGCTGTAAAGAGGATCTTTAGATACCTCAAAGGCCAACCAAAATTGGGACTTTGGTATCCTAAAGATTCACCTTTTGATTTGGTGGCATATTCTGATAGTGACTATGGTGGAGCCAATGTGGACAGAAAATCAACCTCTAGAGGATGTCAATTCTTTGGATCAAGGCTGGTTTCATGGCAATGCAAGAAACAAACAACAGTTTCAACTTCAACAGCTGAGGCTGAATATATTGCTACATCAAGCTGCTGTTCACAAGTGTTATGGATCCAAAATCAGCTTCTGGATTATGGTTTGTCTTTCTTAAATACCCCTATTTATGTTGATAACACCAGTGCTATTAGCATAGTTAATAATCCAGTGAAGCATTCTAAAACCAAGCACATTGAAATCAGATTTCACTTCATAAGAGACTGCAATGAAAAGAGATTAATCCAAGTTATGAAAATTCATACTGATGATCAATTAGCTGATTTGTTCACTAAAGCTTTTGATGTGAGCAGATTCAACTTTTTTATTTCCAACATTGGAATGATTAACTTGGACTAACAGTTGTTCATTATTCCATGGTTTTCACACTAACAGTTTGCAACTGTTAGTTACATTTTCTAACAACTGTTGTCTTTTAAGTATTCAGAGAAGGAAATGCAATTTCACACATCAGTTTTGGACAAATCTACTTACCTGTCTCACAAACAGTTTTCACACCCGTGACTGTCCTTGTTAAGAGGTAAAGGTAAATTCACTTTCTTGAATCAACAGTTCCAGACTGATAAAGGTGAGTCATTTTGCTTGTAATATAGTGAATTTGATATGACAAGTCACTGCATGCTATTAATGGAAATTACTGGACATTAATGGTCATTAATGGCTATTAATGGACATTAATGCCTCCCAGTTTCTCTATAAATAGCCTTGCACCCATACTTCACAAATCACACCTACATTTGCACACACTTCTCTCTGCAAATGGCTACTAATTTCTTTCTCATAAACTTCAAAGAAATTAATGTTAGACAAAGTTATGTAACCATCCCTGCACCATTTGTAAGAATGCATGAGCTTTGGCAATACTCATCATGTGTTCTTGAGATGCATGATGATCGAGATAGGTTCACCTTGACACAGCATCCAGATCCACATAGGCCAAATAAACCAATTGATCATATTCGTATAAGAGGTGATTTTGAAAATTTCACTCTCTTCCATGAATTGCCTACACCATGTTGTCTAAGATTCGTCTTGAACCTGGCAGACACTACAAACTCCGTAGTGTGGTTCAATGTTCGAAGATATAATACTCATAACCACCAGAGGGCCTCGGACGATTATGCAGTGGAAGTCATTGTAATAGATGACTAGTTACACTGATGTTGAATTGGTATCATTCACCATCTTCCCAAGAGGCAAATTATGACAATCGTCTCTGGTGGTGCATATGATGAGAAGGTCTACTGCACACCCATTGGTAGGTTGTATGTTTTGAAAATTGTTTAAGGCATGTCAACTGTTAACGGAGAAAGTTGTCTACACTTACGGTGTAGATCATTGTTCTCCCACACCTACGAGACGGCCTTGCACAATTAGATAAGCAGTACCAACAATGGCTTGTGCATTACATGACCATTCTTTGAAGACAGGCTTCTCAGTAAGGCTATGGCGGCACTGTAGAGGCTATTCTGAACTCGATTCTTAAATAATGAAGACATTCTCGAGCAAGAATGTGATGATGATTGTCTTCCCTTAAAGTTCAGATTTGATGATACAAAATGTTAACGATAATTTGTCACATGTAGATCTCGGAGTTAAGACAGTTCTTATAAGCTGTGTTTAGATCTATAGCAAAAGACAGTATTGTTTTCTCAAAATTATTGTAGCTCAATTGTGATTATCATGAATAAAATACATCTTATGTTGATGACTGTGTTCACTAATGATTTGTTATTGTTGCTTCAGCATTTGACATATCTGAGCTAAAGTTTGTTTGACAGTTGCACAATTCTGTTTCAATCAATACTAACAGTTTTCAACTGTTAGTATATGGCTTCCACAACTGTTAGAATAATTAAACAAGATGAGAAAGTAAAAGAGCTATCTGAAAAGTTGGAAAAGGCAAATGAAGTCATTAAGGTGATAGGAATGCATAATGAGGTGTTGATCAGACAAGACAAGCAGCTGAAATTTCTGGGAGAAACTCTTATGAAGGCAACTGATGTTCTTCATAATCATGAACAGCTGCTCAACAAACCTAAAGCCACAGTGAGATCATCTTCAACCTCTCAAGCAAAAGGAGAAAGAAAGTCTAAGCAAGAAGAGGTTCAACAAACAGTTCCACAAGTTGAACAAACAGTTGTTGCTCCAAATGAGCAAACAGTTGCAACTTTAAATCAACTAACAGTTGCAAGTGTCCAAGCGGTTAATGAAGAAGAAGAAGAACAGCTTTCAAGTGTTGATAGGGTGCTAATCAACAAGATGGTGTCAACTGCAGATGTTCCAAGCACTGAGATTTTCAAATCTTGGTCAACAGTTAAGCAGAACTACTTGGTTGATATTAGTGCTCAATATCTGGGAATAAGTTCTTCTAGAATGGCACAGAAAATCGATGATGGATGGCTTGATGGAAAGGTTGCTACGTTAGAATCTTTACCACCAAAGAAAGGGTATAAAGGCATAGTCATCCAGGAAGGAAAGAAAGAATCAAAGTTGCCTCCTGTTCCAGGCAAAGGGAAAGAAATTGTTGTTGTTTGTCCTAAGCTCAAGCTTTCAAGACAACAACAAGAAGAGCGTGATCATGAATTTGCATTAAGGCTAGCAGCTGAGCAAAGAGAACAAGAACAGTCTGATTTTGAGATAGCAAAGAAGCTGGCTGATGAGATCACTGCTCAGATTGATGAGGAAGAAAGGGAGAAGAAAGCTGATAAGGGAGTGAAAAGAAAAAGAATTGTAAAGAAGAAAACTGTTTTACCTCCTTCCAAGCCACAAGTTGAAAAAGAAAAGGCTCAAATGGTTCAAACAATTCTCCAAGACCGACTGAGATCTGAGCTTGAAACAGGGATTGAAAAGTTGGAAAAAGAACAGTTGAGTCAAAAATCTCATATCACAGAATGGAGATTTGAGGTGTTAAGAGAGGACACTGGAAAGACAGGAGTAACTGTGGTTAGAGAAGGGTTGATTGAAAGTTACTCTAATTTCTATCAATTAGTGAATAATTGTACAAGGAGAGATCTTGAAGAAATGTATATATATGGGGTTAATCATTTTGCTAATACTGAGGAGATTGCTATAGAAGTGTTGATGAGGCATCTAACAAGCATATGTCGTCCAAATGAGATTATGCAAGTTTTGATCGCTGATGAAGCTTTTCCTATCAAGTCAGTAAGAGTGTATGCTAAAGCTGGAGTGTACCATATGGTGATGGCTAACACTAAACAACAATGGTTTGCTTTGGAGTTCATAGAGTACAATAAAGTCAAGCTTCAGTATATACTAAAAGCAAAATTCTATGGATTAGATAGAATAAAAGATGATTTGTTCAAGAGATTGAGAGAAAGACTGGCATGAGTCAAGTCTATGTAAGTTTCTTCTCAATTTTGATTGTAACAGTTTACTTTGCATAAATATATGGAATTCATTCTTTGCTTATGCTTAATTTGTCTGTGATTGAACCCTATAATCGAAAGAACTTAAAGAGTTTGATAAATTCTTTAAGTTAGGGGGAGATTGTTGGGAAATTAACTAAGGCATTAAGACTGTTTAACATGCAAAGTTGAAATTGTTAGAAGAAGTGTTGAAGAAACAGTTTGGAAGCTGTTAGTTGAAAATATGAAAACAGTTGAGAACTGTTAGTGTAAACGTCTACAACTGTTTGAAGACCTTGAAGTTGAAGACTGTTAGAAGAATCAAGAACTGTTGTATTCATTAAACAGTTTCTGTTGAGCTATATATGGAAAAATCCTATCTTTGAAGATATCTCGAAATACTTTGAAGATCATCAAGATTATCTCAGAAGATAGAAGATTACCTAACTGTCAGCAAATCAAGGAAGATCAAGGAGTATATATACGCTAGATTAGAATTCATAATTAGAACTTACTCATTGATTATATTTTTGCATTCGTTCTTCAAATTGTAATTTTGCTCTCTGAATAGTGCTAAGCCTCTAAGTTTCTCGTTGAAACCTAAGAACAATTTGTGTTCTTCGTTTAACATAATAAGTTAGATTGGGGGTGAAGTTTGCTATTGTAATCGTTCTCATTGATTAATGGAATTACTGTTTGATTGAATTGATTTGTGATCAAAATCTTCTTTAATCAATTAAGTGTGATTCCGCAACTTCTTAGTTGATTGTGATCATAGTTAAAGATTAACTTTTATTTTACTCTGATTTATTATTTAAAAAGTTAGTTCTTGTTATTTGATATAATCTATATCCGATCCTGACCTGCCACACCCTATCTCTCCACGCTCACCATCCATGAAACTTCCCATATCCAAGGAACGGCCGAGATTGGTTCTCGCGGTTCTCGCACTAACAACGGTTCTCGCATGAACCCTCCCATATATATATATATATATATATATGGGAGGGTTCATGCGAGAACCGTTGTTAGTGCGAGAACCAATCTCAGCCGTTCCTTGGATATGGGAAGTATCATGGATGGAGAGCGTGGAGGGATAGAGTGTGGCAGGGTGCATGTGAGGAATTCATGGGTGGGCAATGACATTGAAGGAGGGGGAATTGGACGGCTCATATTGGTTCTCGCACTTTTTCCTATATATATATATATATAGGAAAAAGTTCATGCGAGAACCATTCTTAGTGCGATAACCAATCTGAGCCGTCCAATTCCTCCTCCTTCAATGTCTTTGCCCACACATGAATTCCTCATATGCATCCTGTCACACTCTATCCCTCCATATTTTTTAAACTAATATATTTATCAAACCGAAATGTGTTAAATTATACCAAATTAACGAGAACATTATATTCTTTAATTTAAGATCGGTCTTGATATAGTTTTTTCAAAAAAAATTGTGTTTGCTGAGTTTTTTCTAATACAGCTCGACATATGCACTAGTGCAAAATTTGCACATGTGCATATGCACAGATTTACCTATTTTTTTCAGCACAGATGTATATATTAACTACTGCAAAATTTGCACTTGTGCAAAATTTGCACTAGTGCATATGTCGAGCTGTTACTGAAAAAAAACCTAGCAAACGCGACATTTTATTTCCAAAAAAATATAGCAAGATTGGTCTCAAATGAAAGAGCATAATTTTGTCGTTAATTTGGTATATTTTTCGTAATTCAACACCTTTTCGTTTGATAAATATATTAGTTTTAATAAAGTGGGGGAAATGTAAAAATGTCCATACTACGTTTTTCTATTTAAATTAAATAAAAAAGACTAGAAATTAAATGATTGATCAGAAATGGTTCTCGCAGTTCTCGTTTGAATCGCACTATATATATATATATATATATATATATATATATATATATATATATATATATATATATATATATATATATATATATATATATATTAGACAAAAGTTCAAACGAGAACTATTTTCCGTACAAGAACCGCCAGAACCAATCTGAGCCGTCCAATTCCCCCTCCTTCAATGTCATCAACCACATATGAATTCCCCCCACGCTCAACATCCATGAATTCCACTTTATCAAATCAACGGCTAAGATTGATTCTCGTAGTTCTCGCACGAAAAACAGTTCTCGTTTGAACCGTCCCTTATATAGGTGGAAGTTCATTTGAGAACCATTCTTAGTTCGAGAACCGCGAGAACCAATCTGAGCCGTCCAATTCTCCCTCCTTCAATGTCATTGCCCACCCATGAATTCCTTACATGCACCTTGCCACACTCTATCCCTCCACGCTCTCCATCCATGAAACTTCCCATATCCAAGGAACGGCTGAGATTGGTTCTCATGGTTCTCGCACTAACGGTTCAAACGAGAACTGTTTTTCGTACCAGAATTGCGAGAACCAATCTTAGCCGTTGATTTGATAAAGTGGAATTCATGGATGTGGAGCGTGAGGGGATCAAGTATGGCAGTGTGTATGTGATGAATTCATGAGTGGGCAATGACATTGAAGGAGAGGGAATTGGACGGCTCAGATTGATTCTCGCGGTTCTTGTACGAAAAACAGTTCTCGTTTGAACTTTTGTCTATATATATATATATATATATATATATATATATATATATATATATATATATATATATATATATATATATATATATATATGTGTGTGTGTGTGTGTGTGTGTGTGTATGTGTAGACCACTATATCTATAATAGGTGTTTCGGATTACTAGGTTTCAATTCTCTTTAAGATTTCAGACATGACATATACATTGATTGCCATTCTGCTGCAAATAGAGCTCTATAGCGGATCTAATAAGCAAAAATGGTAGGCATTGGATACTCTCCTTCTAACTGTACCATCACATAATGAATATCATATAAATGTTTAATCTTAATAATTTGATGGTTTTAAATATGTTGCAGACCTTCCTAAAGAGGAAAGAGAGTTATATTATCGTGGTTAGTTGGATAATGGAGGATTACTCCAAATCTATTGGCAATCAAGATCTCCTTATACGCATAACCATCTAGTGTTATGGTGGTGTATGTGATTGTGAGAAATTTAGTGATTCAAATAATTCATCGATTCTATCTGTAAAAACTCTAGCATAGATCATCGTATGAGCTCAATAATTCATTTAGCAATTATTGTTGAGCATAGAGTCATCGACCTTCGCCATAACCTAGACAAACAAATATCGCTCGAAATCTATAATTTTCTTCACACCTAATATCTTGTATATATATGGTGTAATGACGGAATATAACTAGAAATTGTGTCATTAGTGGATTACACGATTATGGCATCTAGTTTAAACCTAAATTAACAAAAAAAACTAAATTTTATATATTTTGTGGTTACATATTATTAGATATTTAGTGTGTAATTTATATATTAATATATTAAAAAGATTAAAGTGTAATTATCTCTTCTATATATGTTCCTAATGTGATCTTGATTAACACTATAATCAAAATACAATAATGATTTCTGATTACCATGTTTAACCGGGTAATCTTGGTAATCAGAGACAAAACCTTCGGCTTGGGTTTCTATCACTGTCGATCACCCTCCTGCTATTGGCAATTGACAAATCGATCAGCCTATAGTGCCTTCAATCTACAATCGATAAGTCTTTTTTTTTGTTGCAATTGCCACTATCGATCAGCCTATAGTGCACAAATCGATCAGCCGACGTGCCTTCAACTGATAATCCATAAACTTCTTTTTTGTGATTTCCATTACCAATCACCCTCCTAAGCCTGCTATTGACAATTGACCAATCAATCAGCCTACAATGCCTTCTTTTTTGTGTTCCTTGATATGTGTTTACTTTAACTTAAATTTTAAGTGTTAGTCATGTTTAGCAAGTTGTCATTTGTGTTTGTGTAGTATGTGTTTATTAATAATTGAGGGACTAAAAGTGTCAAGGTATAGAAGTTATAGTGCAGGGGCCTTTGGGTCATTTTGTGAAAGTTGTTATATATGTTTGGATCAGCTTTGACTTTGTTAGTCAAAGTCTTCATTTGCATACTAGAACACACACATACGTACACCTTATCCTCTCAAGTGGTTTTCTGATTTTGGACCATAATCACACTTGTAGCATCAGTTTTGATTAGCAAATCGATGAGTAGCTGGAGGTATGATCTCTAATTGTAGTTTTGATTGTTTTAGAGTCAAAGAAGTGATTCTTGGTTGAATCATAGATTTCATGTTGTTAATTGTTGTTAGTATTGTTCCTTGTTGTTGCTTGGGTGTTTATAGTTGTTGTATAGAGTTGAACAAGTGCAGGGAAGCATTTGTAGTGCTTTTGATTATGTTTTGGCCAAGAAAACAGCAAGCAGTCGAAGGTACTGCTGTTGTTGTTCATAAGGCACGGGCGTGCCCATATAGGGTACGAGTGTGCCTAGCGGGGAGTGGAAAACCCTAGGTCAAGAAGATCGGTCGTGACTTGGCACGGTCGTACCTAAGGAGGTACGGGCGTGTCTCGTAGTACGCCTTGGTCTGCAGAGGCTACGACCGGACCAGGTTGGGAAGCACCGCCGTGCCTGCAAGCAAGCACGGGCGTGCCCCCTGTTCAGAATAGTTTTCAATATTCAGTAGGATACAGAGGTTAATGTAGTATTTGTGTATTTCTTGTAGGCAATAAGAGATTGATGTTTATGTGATAAGAGTATAACTACATTAACTGATGATAAGGTGAATGTACTTACTTTTAACCAGATTAGCATAAGTGTGTGCACTAAGTGAATAGTATAGCATTTGAATGTATGATACGTGATTTGATTATGTGAAATTTCAGGCTGTTGTTCCAAGATATAATAGCACTACGTTATAGCATTACAGACATAGATGAGATATATTGAGATCCTTATACCTAAGTAAGTGTCAGGGGTTGCTTACACGACGTATAGTATGCCCCTGGGTCCAGTTAACAGTTTGAACAGATTTGCAGGTTTCAAAGTTGGGATGTGAGACATCCTAAAGAGAACTTACTCTCATACTATGTTTATTATTTCAGTAGTATATTCACTAAGCGTTAGCTTACGTTCGGTGTTTGTGCATGCATGTGCGTTAACAGGGCCGGTCCCGAGATTTTGGAGGCCCTGTACAAGTTAACAAAAATAGGCCCTCTAATTCAAACACTACTACACTAACCTCAACAGAAAAAGCAAGCTACTGTCTCTACTTTTTCTTTGTTAGTTATGTTTATATTCTTTTACTTTCTAACAGAATAGTAATCAAAGTAGCTAGAGTTTAAATTTTTCTAAAAACTTCCATCAGAAAATCCAAGATAACCATTGAACAATCTGTCTATCTTCTTTAAGCAGTAAATTATTAGAATTAACTAAATCAATATGATTAGTTTTTGCTAGCTTTTTCTTATCTTTCATCATGTAATTATGAAGAGAAAATATTTATCACACTTAAACTAACATATCATTTGGTAAACTATTGTATAGCGGCTGATGTTAATGTTTTCATCGTCTTGACTGTGTTGCCCTTTTCCTGCTTTTAGTTGTTCCCTTACGCTAATTTGAGTCCTTAAAAGGTTTTTTTTCAAAATAAATAAATAAATAAATAACATATCATTATCATACATAAGTTCAAGTATTTCATTTTGGTTTAATTTAGTTCTTTAAATTAGACATTAAAAGAATCAGAAGCAGATCTGATAAGAAGTAAAGAACAATTGAAAATAGAAATCAAGAATAGTACTAAAAAAGATCAGAAACATAAATTTAAACATCTAAGATGCAGAATCAGAGAAACAGATAAAAAAAATCAAAAACGGATAAAAAAAACATCTAATGGATGCATGGTACCTTGATACCTTCATCCTTCTTCACTCTGAAGTCGTCCTTCTTCACTCCTTCGGATGGGGAAGGCTTATGAACAGTCGAACAGAGTTACAGTGATGGCTTATGAACAGAGATGATTAGTCGAACAGTCGAATGGGAAATGCTTCTGAAAATCGACTTTGTGAAGCTTATGAACAGAGACGGCTGTAATCAATGGTTTCGGGAACTGGAATCCCTTTCATCTTCGCTGTAAGCAATTGCCACTCGCCGATCGAGGCGTCATTCCGATTCGTGAACCACCGGGCACCATTTCGGGATAGTAATTAAAACCTAATTTGACTATTTAGGTATTGATTTGGGACTGCCATGATATATATATATATATATATATATATTCTGAAAATCGACTTTGTGAAGCTTATGAACAGAGACGGCTGTAATCAATGGTTTCGGGAACTGGAATCCCTTTCATCTTCGCTGTAAGCAATTGCCACTCGCCGATCGAGGCGTCATTCCGATTCGTGAACCACCGGGCACCATTTCGGGATAGTAATTAAAACCTAATTTGACTATTTAGGTATTGATTTGGGACTGCCATGATATATATATATATATATATATATATATATATATATATATATATATATGTGGACTTAAAAAATGTGAGGCCCTTTAGTTCTTTGGGCCCTGTGCAAGTGCACAGTTAGCACCCCCGTTGGGCCGGCCCTGTGCGTTAGGTTCCAGAAAGAGGAAGGCCCTAGCGGCTTAAGTGGCTGGATAGCTCCTGGTTTTGTATCAAAAATATTTTAAACACTACTTTTGTGAAATGATTAGCACTAATGTAAATAGTAACAGTATTTTGTGAAAACTCTGATCCTTTTAGGTGCTAATAGTTTTGAAATATGTTTAGTAGTCTTTTAGAAAAAAGTGGTGTTACAATTGACAATCGTTAAGTGTGTTTTTTGTGATTGCCACTATCGATCAACCTATCGTACCTCAATTTCTTCTTCCTCCTGGTTTATAACAGTTGCTACTTATGGTGATTATAACCTTTACATTAGGTCGAGAAAACTTTCCATTACCACCATAAGTTTGGTTTTACCTTATCTCCTAACAGTTATGGTTACTGGAAGGCCATGGTTCAACCCTTTCCTGTTACCAATAATCGGATTGGATATGTTGATGGTTCAATTCCCTGCCCATCGGTCACTATCAACTTCTCTTCATCAGGAACAAGACAAAGAAACAGAAGTTGCCTAACAACCAAATCCTAATTACATTACATAGATTTCCACTGATGCTCACATACGTTTGTTACTTATTTCTACCATCTTCAAGACGTCTTTCCAACATGTTCAATGGAACACTTCCCGTGATCTTTGGCTATCCCTTCAATGTGCTTATGCTCCTCATACGTCCTCTAGAGAATATAACTTGAAAACCCAACTCCTAAAGTTAGAGATGAAAGCGGATGAAAAACTTCTTCTGCATATCTAACTAGGGTTCAGGATTATGCTGATGCTTTTGTTAATATTGGTGAACCTTTGAAAAAGAAAGGACTTGGTGATGTTGGTTATTTTTGGTCTTCGAGAAGAGTACAATGGCTTGAAATCCACCCTCCTTGGCCGCCAATTTCCTACTGCTTTGTTAAACTTCATGGTATGTTATTAGACCATGACTACATGATTAAGAAACCAGCTCCTAAATTCCCACAAGTCCAAGCATTTACGGCTGCTGTTAATACCCGTTCCATCGTAGGAACTGGATCAACCTTATCTACTTCTTAACAGGATCTGTTATAGGCAATCCAACACCGTTTGTCACAACTTGGACTTTCGGTTCATCTCGCTACCCAACAATCCGCTCAATCATTTTACACCAACAGATCTAGAAACTATTGTGGTCGTGGTCGAAGAAATTTTACCAACATGACTCAAGGAGGTAACTAAAATCAGTTTACACTACAAAATTTTTGTATGACATAATTTGGATGTTTATAACTCATCTCCCTTATATATTTATTGTCTATAGGCATGTTTGGTGGAAGTAGTTAGAAGTTGTAGCTGTAAGCTGGTAAGTAGAAGCTGCATCTTTTATTTATATATGTGCTTAGCAAATTAAAGAGTAGTTGAAGTTAATAGTGCAATATGAACAAAAAAAAGACAAATCACAAAAATATGAGAAATTGTAAAACAATTAAAAAGAGTATTTAGATACACTTATATATAAAATGCATGGTTTAGTTCACCAAAATGTATTAATTTGTCATATTTTACTATGTTATGTATTGGACTTTAAAAAATTTCTATTCTTTGTGTCGAACATTTCTTTGTTGCTTTTGTGTGTATTAAACAATCTATTGCATGTATTAAACTTGTACGTTTTTTCCTTTTTTATGTAAAAAAAATACATACAATATCAAAAAACTAAAAGTTTGGTACACACAATAGAAACTTTTTAAGTTCGATACACGCAATAGCCAAGGCAGGATCCAGTGTTCTAACACTCCTTAAAAAGAGGTTTAGCACTCTACGGCTCTCTTGAATAAGATTTTACAGTTGCCCTGACAACTTAAATACATTTTAGTGAACTAAATCCTATATAAAAAGCTTTCAGCTAGTTTTAAGAGATACTTAAGAAGCTTCTTGTTTTTAAGATTTTTGTTTAATAATAAAACTTCAAGCTTTTTCATCCGAATTTGTAACCTTATTTTTCAGGAAAAAAAATTACAAGCTTTAAAAAGTTACGTGCCGTACACACCTCTATAACGATTTGCACACTCGTATAACTTTTTAGCTGTTTAAAAAAATGATATTAAGTTGCTCGTGCCAGAGTTTCTAAAGTCAATAAATTACGTCAGAATTTTACTTGCGCAAATGTAATAACATATATCTATATATTTATGATGTAATAACATAGGTCTATATATGTGTAATATGAAATATATATGTATGATGTAATAAGATATGTCTATATGTTTGTAATATGAACTTATTTTTATATGTATGATGTAATAATATATGTCTATATGTTTGTAATATGAAATTTGATTATGTTATGAATTAATGTCATCATTCATTACGTCTTAAAATTGTTAATGCTAAAAATTAAAGATTCAAATAATCTTGTTTGTATATTCATGTTGATTTGTTTTTTAAATTTTATTTTTTATGTTTCTAAGCTATAAGTATTTAGTACTAATAAAAACGGAATTATTGTATAAAATAATTTATTAAGCTTTAACTTTAAATTTTAAAAATTAATGTAAAACTAATTAAAATTAGTAACCATACCGGGTTAGAGGTCATGCACAGTTAAAGATTTATGATTAAAGTATCATCATTTTAAAATGTAGTTAATAACTTCTAATGCATAACACTTATGTTTGTTATTAACAAAATCTTTTTATTACTAATATATAGTATATTAATCTCTACTCAAATAACTTTTCTTCGTTTTCTATTCTCTTTTTATTCGTGATTTTTAACTGATTGATGGATTATATATTATAATCTTCTAATATATATAAAAGACTAATTTGAAAAAATTATTGGATAATTTGAACCCTTCATTTAATAAAAGATTTAATCTTAGCCGTTAATTCATTTAATTCTAAAATTTTGATTTTGACTTTTTAAAGTCAAACTAATGTGAATTAATTTAAAATAACTCTTAATCAAATCAATGATAAATATTAAAATATTATAAACAATTAATCACGAAGAACCATAGTCTCGAATTCATGGGAATTACAATTTTTTTACAACCTTTATTATTTTAATTTATATTTTTTTAATTTAGTTATATTTATTTGTATTATTATATTAGACCAAATTTTTAGTTCTATCATTTTAATATATCTTATAATTTTTTTAATTTTTTTATTATAACAACAAGTATTTGACATTATTGCTTATAATTGTAGATATAAAGATCGATAATATGTATAAGAAATTTAATCACGTTATTTGGTATTTCTTCAATCACATCTGCTCTCTCCTTTCGCGGTGCTTCCATCGCTGGTCTTGAAATTGAACCCGTTTGTCGTCATTTTTTTAACTCTCAATTTTCTGCATTTTATAATTATTTAATATCGTTTATTAATGTTTAATATTATTTACTTTTCTAAACCATCCCGTGTGTTACACGGGCATTTAACTAGTTTGATTATATATGAATCTTATAATTTAATATGGTAAAGAGTTTTAGGAAATAATTATAATGAGACTAAGTGATGTGTTTAATGGTAAAAAAAATCTGATATGATAGAGTGATATAGATTCATTACTCTGATTAGATTTTATTACATCATAAAAGTGGTGGGCGGTATAGTATTGTATATACAAAATTAAAGAGTGGTGATTCATACACGCAAAAAATATTACTAAAACTTAACAATTTAATTATGAGTTATCAACTTATACAATTTATTATTAAATTACATATTATGTATAGGGTAATTCTATATAGTCCCCTTCATATTCTAGCTGACCCTCTTGATGTGACATATATGAGAGAATGACATGCATTAAAATGTGTATAAGGTTGATTTTGTTGAGTATTGTATGTGAGAGATATCACCCTATATAAATGAATTTTATTAATTACGGAATCATAGCTTCCAACTCAGAATGTTCTCTCTCGTGGTTGTCTGACGTTTCATGTGTGCTGTCGTCATTCAGCCTTGACTCTTGAAGAGACTTATTGACTATTGTACTTTTTGACACCCACCGATCACCTGAATTATACATTCCTCAATTCTATTTCATTTCTTCATAACCCCTAACAGTGCTAAGAATTCTCAACTTTGATTTTGATTATCTTCGTACCTCAGGTTGAATTTCGATTCAATTTCAGTTATATTTTCAATCCTAATTTTGATCAATCATTTTAAGTTGATGATTTTTTTGTTAATTTTTTAACTTAATTTCGTAATGAATTTATCTGTTTAACTTGTTTGCTTAGGGTTTGGTTCAATTTCACTTCTTTTTTTGCTCTGAAATGTTTCGAGAATTATGCAATTTTGATCACAAAGTGCTCTGAAGTTTTTTGGATAGTCATGTCTTTCAATTATTTTTGTTAAATTGTATACACATTTGATCACTTTGGATTTCTCAATTCTGTGTACATACCTAAAGCAATCGATGTATAATGTTGAGTGTGTGTGTCTGTCAGTCTATCTAAGTTAAAATCATCTACAAATTTGTGTCTGTCTGTGATAAGAAAATGTGTGTGTGTGTGAGAGAGAGAGAGAGTGTGTGTGTGTGTGTGTGTGTGTGAGTGTGTGTGTGTGTGTGTGTTTGTCTGTATGTCTATGTTAAGATCATTTACAAATTTGTGTGTGTATGTCGGTGTTAAGATCATCCACAGATTTCTGTCTGTGTCAGTCTATCTGTCTATGTTAAGATCATCTGTAAATTTGTGTGTGTATGTGTGTCTGTTTATCTATCTATGTCAAAATCATGTACAAATTTGTGTGTGTCAAGATCAGATTCAAATTCTTGTGTGTGTGTCTGTCGTCTATGTTAAGATCATCTACCAATTTTTGTGTGTGTCTGTCTCTCGGTGTTAAGATCATCTACGAATTTGTGTATGTCTGTGTTAAGATCATCTAAAAAATATATATACTGTGTGTGTGTGTGTGTCTGAGTTATAAGATGATCTAAGAATTTGTGTGTGTCTGTCTGTGTTAAGATCATCCACAAATTTGTGTGTGTGTGTGTGTGCCTATGTGTGTTAAGATCATCTACAAATTTTATATGTGTGTTAGGAAGTTCTTATGAATCTGAACTAATGAAATTGACCACCCTGGATCCCTTTATTGTTGTCAATACACAAGAACAAGGGGATGTGTATGTGAGGTGGTTCATTGAATAGTTCTATATAATCTCCTATTAATCTTTAGTTTCATATCAATGGATCTGAATTTTGATAAGTCATCATGAATTCTATATGTATATATGGCTAAACTGATTAACTTTAAAGGGAACCCCAACAGATTTAAGTGAACTTTTTGGAGCTTGAAACAATAGTTTGAGTGATCATCCACAAATTTGTGTGTGTCTGTCTGTCTGTCTGTCTGTGTTAAATGAAACTGAATTAATGAAAATGAACACCCTGGATCCTTCACTCCTTTATGCCCAAAAACAAGGGGATGTGTATGTGAGGGTGGTTCGTCGAATAGTTCTAGTAGAATTTCAGATGTACGGTTTTTAGCTTTATCATTTTTAGATGTTTCACATAATTTCTTTTTAATGTTTTTTTTGAATTCCATGGATCTGAATTTTTGTAAGTGATCATGAATTCTATATGTATGGTTAAATTGTTCGAATTTAACGGGAACCCCATTAATAGATTTCCGTGAATATTCTTTGGAGCTTGAAAAGTAAATTTTGAATGTCAGCATATACATAGTATTAACATATACTTGTCTTAACTGAAAGCTGTTTTGTTAGACTGTAAATTGTATATGCTTGGCTATTATGATGTATAGAAACTTCTGTGACTGCCTATTTAAAGCAGTATATATATAGGAGCTCCTATAAGCAGAAAGTTTTATCAAATCTCGTAAAAGTGCGTATTCCTGGTCATGTTTATTTAGATATTTAGAAAATACCCAATAGATTCTAGGGGAATTTTATTCGGAGCTCGAATACCACAATTCGAATGTCTTCCTACATGCATATGGTAGTTATAACCTATACGTTAATCTTGATTAAAAGTTGTTTCATTCGTTAACTGTAAATTGTTAGTGTAAATTGCATATGTTTGGTTAAAGTATATATAGAAAACTTTTATAATCATCGATCATTCCTATTCGAAGCACGGCGTAGTTATAGATTGTTCTATAAGGAGAAAGTCGTACTGAAGCTCGTATGAATTCCTAGATATTTATTTGGATGTTGAATACTACAGTTTGAATGTCGTCCTAGTACGTATATATAATAGTAACATGTGCCTTTCTTGATTTAAAAGTTGTTTTGTTAAAACTGTAAATTATCATCTTAAGTTTTTACTTTTAAATCATGATTACTTGTTTCATGGGAGTGTGACAGTCTGCTAGTACGTAATGGATGCGATTTATAAATTGTTATGGAAACGTGCTCGTCGGGAGGTCCCTGAAAGTTCTTCATCCCAAGGACTGTCCCCCATGAATCGTGCACATCAGCCGCCTGCAGGATCCCATCCTGATGCACCTATCGTCATCGAGGATGATCCTGTGACGATCACATCTCCAACAGCGTTGGCCCAGGTACATTATCCATTATATACTAGAAATTAAGGGCAACGTGTTGCATTTTTCTTTTAATGTTTTTATAAAGTATTCAGATTATTAAGCTGCATTTGTGATCTTCTGCTAGGCTAGCAGCTCAGCAGCTCCTCGAGAAAGGCCGGCTGAAGTGATTGATGGGGAACCAGGTAGAGGCATTACTAGTACAAATTAATAGTCGAATAAGAGTTTTCGTATAAAAGGCTTCATTGCCGTATTGAATATGTGAATATAAATGTTCTCTTTTTTATGGTAATCTTCCGGAGATTATTACTTTGATGGATTGATAGAAGGCTATATGGGAAATAGAATTCCAACCGTCTTGGTGTTTCCATATGAAGAACATATATAGCAGCCTATAAGTTAGTATTCTTTATCGATTTCGTATTTTTAGATATGCTTTTTAGATAATGTGCCTTTTAAGTTATGTTCCTTAATTTTGTTGCCAACTGTTTATGTCGCATTGTTGCTAATTAATTTTATAGGTTTCTGTTGTTTGTTATATAGCTGCTTTCATTCGAATGGAATCGGTCTATTCGAATAAATATGTAGCAATCTTACCAATGCTAGCTGAGCTGTATAGCCTGTACTCCAAAATCTTGGTCTTTAAAGTCGTAACGGCAATTATATATTCGATTAGAGATTCTCGTTATCTCTCACTTGTTTAAGTTCTTTCTTTTGTTTCTTTAATTGGAACTTCTGTACTAACTTTCTTAGATAAAGAAGTAAGAATGAATAATGAATGACATGGTATACAATGCTGTCCATCTAAAACAAAGAAGGGCTACTTTTTTCTACTTCTTTGGTATTTATATGTGGGCATGTGTGTCACATTCGTTTTACCTTCTTTTGTCCGAATTATCTTATGTGATTTGTTTTTGAAATGGCAGTGGACGTCCCTTTGTCTGATCATAACAGAAGAACAATACGCCGAGAAACTGGTATTCATATGTGGGGCATGTGTGTGATAATTGGTTTACCTTCTTTTGTCCCAATTATCTTATGTGATTTGCTTTTAAAATGTCAGTGGACGTCCCTACATCTAATGATAACAGACCCTTCATGTTATTTGGTGTTGAAATATCAAAGGACGTCTCAACGTCTAATCATAACAGAAGAACAAGACGCCAAGAAACTGGTATTTATAAGTGGAATGTGTATGATACTTGTTTTACCTTCTTTTGTCCCAATCATCTTATGTGATTTGTTTTTAAAATGTCAGTGGACGTCCCTACATCAAATAATAACAGCCCCTACATCTCATTTGGTTTTGAATTGCCAGAGGACGTCTCAACGTTGAATCATAATGGAAGAACAATACGCCAAGAAACTGGTATTTATAAGTGGGATGTGTATGCATGATAATTGTTTTACCTTCTTTTGTCCCAATCATCTTATGTGATTTGCTTTTAAAATGCAAGTAGACGTCCCTACATCTAATCATAACAGAAGAATAATACGCGGAGAAACTTCATCTCGCAACTCACAGGCTTTTGTGGATTTTACAAGATATCCTTTTAGTTCCATGGTATATGATGCAATCCTTTTACCAACATTTATCTGATATGTTGACCATACACACACATATATGTACATGCACACACGCATGCGCGCGCGCGCACACACACACACACATATGTGTGTGTGTGTGCTTCACATACATACATGCATACATACATACATACATACATACATACCTGGATACATGTATGTTTATCTGAATGAAGGGAGACACTCCAATAATTGATACTCTAAGGGTTGTCTTACTAGGGCCTTTAGAGGTTTTTTGAAACTAAATTATTGTTTTTTATTAGCTTGATTGTGCATAGCTATATACCTAGGTTTTTTCCTTTCTTTATGGGCAAGGGAGCATATCAGTCTAATTTGGTTTCTTTATTAAATCGCAGCTTGAGCCTGCTGTGGTGCCCACACGAATGCCACCGCCTCCGCCACCACCGGTACCAGCCCCACCACCAGCACCGCAGTCACCACCGCTGCCGCCAGCACCGGAATCACCGCTGCCTTCGCCAGCACCGGACTCACCGTCGCTGTCGCCAGCACTGGAGTCCCCCTCGCCCTCGCCAGCACCGGATTCGCTGCCGCCCTCACCAGCACCAGCGTCACCGCCTCCAGCACCAGTAGCGCCTACTTTCAGCTGTCCCATCTGCATGGGACAATTAGTTGAGGAGACGACCACAATGTGTGGTCACATGTTTTGTGCGGCTTGCATAAGAGCTGCTATTGACGTTCGAAGCAGGTGCCCAACGTGTCGGTCCCCAATCACCTCTGAGGAGGAACTCGTGCGAGTCTACTTCCCCGCTCCCATTTGAGCTTGCGGTATGTCTGTATATCGAATCTTATTTTAATTCTATGGTATTATTAGTGCATCTAGACTACCATGGCTGACAAACGGGTTTTGATTCATTTCTGTGATCGTTAACCACACAAATGTATTATTCTATTACCAGGATAACAAATCACGTAAACATTACTTCTAAAAACAAAAATAGAATCACCTTACTTCCAATAACCCGTCTTAAACATGCATTACTTATAGAAATCTAAATGCATTAATACTACATGGTTTAATCATGCCATTGAAATCTTTTTGCTGTTTAAAATATCTGGAAAATTAATCCATTACTGATCATTGTTCTTATAATGACACTCCGTTTACTGAATGAATCTTCAACCATCTACCAGTTTTTTAAGTTCAAAGAATATCTTAAGTGTCCTTCCAAATCAGCCAAGCCTGCCATATTTATCCAAACTGTTCCATAGGGATTTCATAGGCATAATGAACAAAGCTTAAATTTTTAATTAAATATAAGTTACCAAATGAGTCTCATAAGAAAGTTCTCATGTTTGTGTACTGGCAGGTGGCGAGGCCGGCCTTGTTGTTGTTGAATGAATGTATGGAAGGTAATGAGCCTTGTTGACCAATTCATAAAACAGAAAGTTTTCGTTTTTGGTTTTGAATGACTTAAGTAAGGGTCAGGGAGAACCACATTAATTAGCACCAAGGGTTGCTTGTTTGCCTTGTGCTGTTAAAAAAAATTTCCTTTTTACTTCGGGTTAAGCGCAGCTCAGTAAACGCTTTTTCTTACTTTTAAGAGTAGAGACTGTGTCGGATTTGGAGTTGTACGTGTTTCAAGCTTAAATGGTTTCTTGTTTTCGTGTTTCAGCTTCTTTTTGGTGCTTTATTTAGCTGCAGTATATGCAGTTCTGAATATTTTGGTTAGCTTTGTGAAACAGGTTTCTATGGCACTTTCATATATGTGTTACAGTTTATAATTTGTCCATGGCTACATATATATGGTCAAAAGAAACATGGCCGGTAGACCAACTCTTTGGACCCAATGTATCAGGATATATAAACTAGCCAATTAATACCCAAATAGTCAAGTTAAATATAAAAGTTTTAGCTACTTTAAAATGATACGAATACACACGAAAGGAGTGCAGTGCATGAACTCCGTTATTGTTTCTAGGTTTGTCTACTTGCCCGGTTTTCCTTTCTTGTAGCCACCACCATTATTCCACCACGGCCATCGACCAGTGACGAACGGGGAGCCGCCAATAATCCCCTGCAATTTGCCACCGGGCCAAAACCCACCACCAGGCCAATAGCCGCCAATGTATGGGTATATGTATGGTCTCCCACCGTAACCTCCTCCATATCCTGGTGTGCCGTATCCTCCATAGCCTCCTCTATCTCGGCCATATCCTTGTCCAGATCCACCGGAACCTTCATGACCGCTATCATGTCCTCCCTCATCTCCACTTCCATGACCGCCTTCGGGTCCTCCTGCATCTCCACCTTCACCACCATGATCTTTTCCATCTCCGCCCTCATCTTCATCACCATGACCATCATCATCTCCACCCTCATCGCCATGATCTTTTCCATCTCCTCCCTCATCTCCACCCTCGTCGCCATGATCTTTTCCATCTCCTCCCTCATCTCCACCCTCGTCGCCATGATCTTTTCCATCTCCTCCCTCATCACCACCCTCGTCGCCATGATCTTTTCCGTCTCCTCCCTCACCTCCACCCTCGCCACCATGATCTTTTCCATCTCCACCTCCACGACCACCACCATCTCCTCCCTCGCCACCATGATCTTTTCCATCTTCACCTCCACGACCACCATCATCTCCTCCCTCATCTCCACCTTCGCCGCCATGATCTTTTCCATCTTTGCATTCACGACCACCATCATCTCCACCATGATCTTTTCCACGTCCGGCGTCATCTCCACCTGCACTACCACCATCATCATCTCCGCCCTCGTCACCACCTTCGCCACCAGGATCTTTTCCTTGTCTGTCATCATCTCCACCTCCATGACCGCCATCATCTCCACCCTCTCCATGATCTTTTCCACGTCCGCACTCATCTCCACCTCTATGACCGCCATCATCTTCGCCCTCGCCAGCATGATCTTTTCCACGTCCAGTATCCCCTTCATCTCCATGACCATCATCTCCACCTTCACCATCATGGTCTTTCCCACAACCGTCCTCCCCTACTTCACTTCCATGACCGCCATTCTCTCCTCCATCATTGCTACCATTTCCTTTTTCGATACCACCAACTTCTTTTCCGGGGTCTTGACGTCCTCCTGTCCCAGATTTCCTGTGTTGATCTTTAATGGCTACAACCATGTTTTGCTCATGATGGACCTCTTTCCTAATTTCCACAAGTTCTCTTCTTCCTTGTGTTCTAGTTGTACTCTGCAACAAAATTAAAAAGATTGCTAGGGCTAGAAGAAAACTTTTAGACACTCTCTCCATTTGTGTTCATGTATATATGATCTAAACCATATCAGGCGTTCCATTTATATACTGCAATGAGTGACCAAACAATTACTCATATTTACTAATTAAACATACACATCAATCTATAGGGCAACATGTTTACTTTTATTAGAAATAGTTCAATAGATTGAACAACATTTAGTGCATTTGACCTTTTATATATATTACGTAAGTTCTTAAACGTTTCTAATTAAGTATATACAATTTTACTTGCTGTATATATGCGCTTATTAGCGAATATATGAATAGAAAGAAATATTTTTTTCAACAAATTAAAGGGGTTTCGTGTCGTAATGAATAATATTAACCTGATCATCCTTAAATATATTCTAATAAAAGTAGTTTTGATATAATGGAGATTCTACTTTGAGAACGACCAAAGAGAGACAGTATTAATTAATTTGTTTATTATGGCATTTTGATGCTTTATTACTCGGGCAATAAAAGTGGATACAAAAATTGATCTCTACATAAAATTCTAATTGAACTTACACGTATAAAATGTACTATATATGCAATCTCTAGATTATTAAAAGAAATAATCAGATATATATATTTAACATATTTTTAGACATTTATCAAGTGCGGCGTGTTCCTCCAATGGACCTTCGCAATAGGAGTGGAACTATCTTCATCTCCTAACCAACAGAAGGTGTGTGAAAGCAAACACAACGGTTAGTCTCGCCATGAGCAGGAGCTCGTGACTAAGCTCGGATGCAAGAATGAGTACAAGGATAAGGGAGAATTGAATAGAGAGAGTTAATGATGAGAGAGAATAAGAATTGCAATTACCTTAATCTTGTAGGAGTTGATTATTTATAGTGGTATGAAGTGACCAATATCCACTGGTTCAAATATACATCCTATCAGGTCCAAATTAAGTACAACCATTAATGCTTAAATATACTTGTGGTTATGTACGTATTAATCGGATTTTCTCAAATCTGAAATTTATGTATTACTATGACCGACCAATGCTTTTATAATAATATTTTGAGTGGTTATGTAAAGTATTTATGATGTGTTTTGAGTTAAAATTAACTTGATGTTTTGAAAAAGTTTAAAATTGGTTAAGGAACAGAGTGCTACTCTAGCATTATTCATATCGGATTCTCATTTCTCGGATCTGTTTTATTGATGCAACTATGTATTTCTTCAGTCTCACACCTCGATCTATCACGTACAAAGACTTTATACGTTGTTCCTGCTTCTGAAACCTCAAAAAATGGCTAAACACATAGAGAAGGAATAAGGGTCATTAAGCAAAAATTTATACACTTTATTACGAGTACTACTTAGCACATGTACATGAGGACGAACAATGCAATATTGCCAATAGCATACAAAGGAACATGTAGAGTACGAGCTATGAACCTTAAGGATACAAAATATAAATTAAGGATATAAAACTAAAACCCTAGATCAAAACAGAAAATGGGATGTTTACCTCGGATTAGTGGTCGCGGGCGACGGAGAAGACGGCAAACGGCGGAGGCAGGCAGCGTGGGTGCGAGATTCCGACCGGCGAGAGGGAGCAACGACGGTGAGGGAGCGGCGGCGGGCAACGGCGAACGATTTTACCTTCGACGGTGAGAGAGAGCGGCGGCAGTGAGAGAGGGAGCGAACGACGGGAGAGAGAGGCTGCTTGTGGGGCTCGTAAATGAAAGAATGCAGGGAAAAAAACCCTATATCTCGAAACATTTTTTGCGGCGACGCCTTTTGCGGCGACTGTGGGCTTTTTGCGGCGACACCTTATTTTAACTAAATAAATAAAATAGAAAATAGTTTAATAAAATAAAGAAAATAGAAAATACGTTTTGCGGCGACACCTTTAGCGGCGACAAAGGAGTATTTGTGGCGACATCGAATTTCTTAGGAGGGAAAACATCCCGCCATGGTTTTCGGTGGAGAGAAACCCCTTTAGCGGCGACGCATTTTAATCAGATGAAAGTGGGCCACCTTTTTGTCATTTAGCGAGGATTTAGCGGCGAAAAGTGGTCGCCGCAAAAAGAGGTCTCCGCAAAAACCTTTATTTCTTGTAGTGCTTGCAGAAGACATTAATATACCCATGGCGTCAATAGGCATGAGAGTGGAGAGGACTTTTATAACCGTATGCAACTTTCTACCATATCCAATTTTAGGTGGTTAAGTGCACTAGGAAATTCTAAGGTGCCCGGAGCACAGTACAACGGTGATTCCATTGCAAAGAAAACAGGTATAGCGACGACAAATGATCGACGTAACTAAAACTCCCCGAAGTTGAAGCTATTGTCTTTTGCGGGACGTGTTGCCGCTATTAGTTCGATGCAATTGCCTCTACGCCGCTAAAGGTGTCGTCGCTATTTGTCACTGCTAAAAGTGCTGTCGTCGCAATCGAATTTTTAATTGATTTTTAATTTTTTTTTCTCATGTCGGTGCTATTACGCTACAAATTAAGTGACATACGCTGACCCAAGCCTTTTGTTACGGAAAACTGAAAACATCAGCAAATCTCATTTGTATACTTTTCGCTACGGAAAGAACTTGTAGGCATAGAAAAATAAAACTAAAGCAAAATAGCATATGATAATTTGGTTACGGTATGAAGTTACGAACAAGAGCAAAGGAAAATTTGGATTTCGCCTCAAACAGAGCCGGATGTATCCCCCAATCTCCTGCCAAGAACGCCACCCCCGCTCTCCTGCTACGATCGTCGACGTGCGAGAGACACAACGATCTTCGACGGCATTACACTAGAACGTCACCTTGTCTCTGTTTTGTGAGTTGCCATACCTCAACTATCTGCTAGGGTTTCCAATTTTGAAGTTTGGAGATAATTTATGAGGTAAAATTCTAACCTTCGATTCTGATTTCAAATGCAAAATAGATTTGATTCTTCGTCGTTTCATTTTGGGAAGTGATTTGTACACAACAAAAATTAGTCATACACAACAAAAAATGATTGTTTGGACTATTATACCCTTGAATTTATGGATGAGAATAAAAGTTAGTGGGTAGGTGAGGACATAAAAGTCATGATTGTTGTGTATGACTAATTTTTGTTATGTACAAATCATCTCCCTTTTAGTTATGGTTATTCCTCTAATTATATATAATACTAAAATCCAGGAATATAAACAGTAAACTAATATGTAATTTATATATGGCTTAAACATGAAGATAATTTATTAGAAGATTGCCTGGCGCAATGGTTTGCTCCCTTGCTAAGGAAATTGAGAGTCCTTGGTTCGAGACCTGTTTAGCTTTATCTTTTTTTGTTTACGTTTTGGTTGCTTGGTCTGGATCCACGTATTGATTTGAGTTATTGTAAGATACAAATAAAAGTAAGATGGGTAAGAGGTAATCTCAACCATAGGATTAGCATCAAAAGTTAACAAAAATAAAACCAAAATTGATATTCATAACTGCTAATTAATTAAGGATTAAGGGCAAATTTGGAATTGTAAATATTTCTCACTGCTACTAATTAAATTAATTCATTTCCTAAAATCATGTTTTAGTACAACTAACGTAACAAATTCAGTTAGCTTGGAAAATTGATGAAAATGTCATGATTAACTTACATAAAATTAATACATCAAAATATGGTGTCCAATCTGATGCATGATGCCTCAAATAAATCACTGCAATTCAAAATAACTAATATTGAATTATATATATTGATGAAAAGTTAACACATGGTTGGTATTCATCAAAACAGTTGCTGAACTACATATTTCAACTCGGTATATGATTACATTTGGCTCCTCAATCACTGTAAGTCGAAGTCTCAAACAAATCTCTCTTATACTTGATGAAGATAAAAAAAAACAAATAGTAAACAAATACATCAACAAAAGATCTAAATAATGCAGCTTCTAATTACGATGATTTAGAACTAAAAAACTGATGAATATCTTTATGCAATTTTTAAAACTATGATTTACATATTCAAAAAGATTGATGAATAAAAAGACACTAGAATCAAAATTCAAAGATTTAACAACACTATTATTTAGAAACGATAAATCAAGAAGATACAAAACAAAAATCACAAGAAATTGATGAATCACGTGTTTGGATACATGCTTTTATTAGCTCAGTAGAACACAAAACACAAATGAGTACTCATTGCAACAATTACGGTATACAACTTAATAAATAAAACTTAAATAATACAAACTCTAAATTGCTTATGTGCATAAAAAATGATGAGCAGAAGCCATTACGAGGGCGAACAATGAATTTCTTTAATCATCAAATCTGTATGCTAACTCAATTTATTTAAAATGAGTTCAAAAACCATACCTGAAACTAAACATATGTTCGATCAACTAAAACAATGATGAACAAAAGAAAGACTCCAACTTTATCATTTCGTTTTCATCATCATCGTCGTCAAACCAAATTCATCTTTAACCAAGAATCCAACTTTGAATCCAAATTGATCATCGTATACATTGTACTATAACTAATTACTCATGGCGGAGATGATTGCCGGGGTGATATCAGCGGCGAAATCTGACGAGACGAACGGCAACGAGACGGCGATGGAGATTTCTAACGCGCTAATATAAGACATACAACGATAAAAATGGCGATAGTTATATCTGAGAGAACATCGGAGCAACGCCGATTTTTGAACACGATTGTCAGTGCGGTGGTGGTTTACGGGTTTACCAGGGGTGATCGGTGTTGGTTTACGTGGAATAGGGTCATAGGGAGTGCAGTTGTTCAAGTAATGGAAACTAATGCATTGTGATCGAAAGGGGAAATGTGTTGCAGGAGAGGTCGCATGCATGAGGGTGAGCGGTTGTGGAAGGAGCACCGTCATACATGCGCGGTGATCGGGAGGTCTTATTTCTGCAGATCGGAAATTCAAATAAGGTGGAGTGATTCTAGGGTTAACATGGGAAAGAGTTGGATGGGTGGTAATTAATTAAAGGAGTAATTTAAGGAACGAGAGAGAGGATGTTACAAAATGACAAGAATAACCCTTAACTAATTATGCCATGTGTCAAACCCATAATCCATCTTACCCATCTTACTTTAACTTCCATCTTACTTGATCCTAATCCTATATATATATATAAAGAAGTTCATGCGAGAACCATTCTTAGTGCGAGAACCGCGAGAACCAATCTTGATCGTCCAATTCCCCCTCCTTCAATGTCATTGCCCACCCATGAATTCCTCACATGCACTCTGCCACACTCTATCACCCCCACGCTCTCCATCCATGAACTTCCCATATTCAAGGAATGGCTAAGATTGGTTCTCGCGGTTCTCGCACTAACAACGGTTCTCGCATGAACCCTCCCCTATATATATAATAGCAAAATGTGACAAATTATACATATATACATTTATAGCCATGTCGGTGTTGTTTTATCTCGTTTTAGTTATTGTTTATAAAGGAGATATTATATGCTACAATCGTGTATACTGTTTTGACTCTCCAACTCTCCACAATTCTTTTCCTTATTGGAACTCAAGTGGTTTTATTTTTTGTGCACTGTTTTCTAAACCAACATCATAGCATATATTATAATATTTATGTATATATTGTTACAGTGTATTATTATACGAAACAATTTATTTGTTTGTTGTTTGTTTTTCTTTTATAGTATTTAACGTAGTATACACACACACACATATATATATATATATATATGAAGAAGTTCCACTGAGAACCATTTTTATTGTGAGAACCGCTAGAACCAATCTAAACCGTCAAATTCTCCCTCTTTAATCATTGCCCACCCATGAATTTCTCACATACACCATGCCACACTTGATCCCCACATTATATATATATAGAGAGAGAGAGAGAGAGAGAGAGGCTATTCTAGTAAATTAAACACATTAATTCGATTCATATATGTCTACATGTTTTTCAACACCCAACTCTTTCAATTATAATACATATATTGCATAACGAGTATAAACATAGTAACTTAAACTAACATCTATATTTACATTATAAATTTGTAACATCTATTTTTCAAGTTGTTCTATCATGCAACCAAACAATATTCACATTATAAAATTATAACATCTAATTTTTAATTTCTAGACAGAGACATCATCAAAACCAATTACTGGACTAACTTATAAACATACATATATCCCCAATTTATTAATCCAGAAAATTTATAACAAAAAAAACAGACTCAAATTCATAAAATTAGTAACAAAGTGAAATCTACAAAATGTAACATCAAACAACTAACACTATTTTCGAGATTTAGAGCATACATTAATAAATGAGAAATAGTAGACAGTGGTAGATGGAAGTGGGGGCGACTGGCAACGAGAGCAAGAGCGATGGACGGGGCCGGACAGCGGTCTTGTAACGGGAGAGGACAAACGGCGAGACGTCAGTCGTACGACGTACAGTGGAGTGACGGACGACCTATCGGAAGGTGACGGGAGGAGAGGACATATGATCGTAGAGTGCGAGAGTGAGAGTAAGTGTGCATAGTGACTAGGAAGAGAACAAAACACTTATTTAATTCACAACCAATATCGGCAATGGTATTAACAGAAACGTACCCTATGACGGCAACATGAAATTTTTTTGAGGGCGAAAGTAAGCGGCCCTTTTTCAGGACTAATAGCGGCGACACCTTGCCTGTGTATCAGTGGCCACTATTAGCGCTATTTCACAAATTATAATTCGTGGGAGGTGGTAAGTGTTTACACTTTATGCAATTTAAATCCAAAATATGAATGTATAGATTAGCATTTTCTATTTATTGCAACATCATATAGATGTGTAGATTACATGGTCGTTGTGTCAAAAGATCGAGACAAATAAGTAAGGATGGGTAATATGTTAATTAAAATATGACTTGAAATGACTTGGTGAATTTATTAAAATATGACTTAAAATGACTTGGTGTCTTGGTGAATTTATTAAACTGGAAAACAAGGTGCTTGGCATGTAGCAGATGTCCACAGCGTGGAGACATCGACGGCCAACTTTGGGGTTTTTCTCGAAGGCTCCGCGGCATGGAGCCCAATTTTAGCGCCCAGATTATTTTTTTGCCTTTGCGGCTCTTATTTAATTATATAGGGTTTTCCTAATTAAACTATAATTTCTTGTTTAGTTATAAATATCGAGCTAGGGTTAAGTCATATATACATCTAACACTTTCAGTTGATAAAGAAATCTCTGGATTTTGTTGGTAAACGTAACCACATTAGATCTTGGTGTTTGTATATTTTGTTTCTATTATCCACATCTTATTACGTGATCTTGTTAACATTTAAAGTTCAATCCTTAGAAGGTGGTGTTTTGATCTTTACAAGTGGTATTTGAGTCAGGTTTATTTTGGCTCGTGCAATTTTGATTGATGATGTCATGTGTTAAGTTCAGACCCAAAGTATCAAGCTAAACAAGCGATTACCCAAGTGTGAAGTTGACTTAACCTCAAGATCATGGTCCGGACCCAAAGGATGATCGGGTTACAACCTTGGTTTATGGGTTGGGTGACTTGGATCAAGTTAGGGCTTGTCTAGGACTTAGGATCCATATTGAATATAAAATTTAGCTTTTTTTGGTCACGATAGACTTATTCATTTTATCTTATAGAAATATATGCATACATATAAATGAAAGGAATGGAGTTTATGAACTCCGTTTTGTTACTAGGTTAATTTACTTGTCGGGTTTCCCTTTCTTCTAGTCATCACGGCCGCGATCATTCCACCACGGCCATCCTCGTTCACTGAAGTACGGGGAGCTGCCAATAATCCATGGCCACCCACCTCCAGCCCAAAACCCACCACCTGGTAAATAACCGCCGATGTATGGATATATGTACGGTCTTCCACCATAGCCTCCTCCGTATACTCTATCTTTTCCTCGTGTGTCGTATCCTCCATAACCTTCTCTATGTCCACCATGTTCTTGTCCCAATCCAACGGCACCTTCATGATCGCCATCATGTCCTCCCTCATCTTCACCTTCATAACTGCCTTCATGTCCACCTTCATCTCCACCTTTGCCTCCATGCTCTTTTCCATGCATGTCATCATATCCACCTTCACAACTATGATCTTTTTCATGTCGACTCTCATCTCCAACTTCACAACCATCATCTTTTTTATGTCTGTCATCATCTCCATGTCCATGATCACCATCATCTCCACCTTTGTCACCATGATCTTTTCCATGTCTGCCATCATCTCGACGTTCACAACCATGATCTTTTCCATCTCTACCATCATCTCCACCTCTTTGGCCACCATCATCTCCGTCTTCATCTCCACCTTCACAGCCATGATCTTTTCCATGTCTGCCATCATCTCCACTTTTACAACCATGATCTTTTCCATGTCGACCCTCATCTCCTCCTTCACAACCATGATCTTTTCCATGTCTGTCATCATCTCCACCTCTTTGACCGCCGTCATCTCCACCTTTGCCACTATGATCTTTTCCATCTCTGTCATCATCTCCACCTTCACAACCATGATCTTTTCCATGTCGGCCCTCATCTCCACCTTCATAACCATGATCTTTTCCATGTCTGTCATCATCTCTACCTCTTTGACCACCATCATCCCTGCCTTCATCTCCACCTTTGCCACCACGATCTTTTCTATGTCTGCCATCCTTTCTACCTTCACAACCATGATCTTTTTCATGTCGACCCTCATCTCCACCTTCACAACCATGATCTTTTCCATGTTTGTCATCATCTCCACCTCTTTGACCTTCATCATCTTCGCCTTCATCTCCGCCTTTGTCACTATGATCTTTTCCATGTCTGCCATCATCTCCACCTCTTTCACCACCATCATCTCTGCCTTCATCTCCACCTTTGCCACCATGATCTTTTCTATGTCTTCTATCATCTCCACTTGCACAACCATGATCTTTTCCATATCGACTCTCATCTTCACCTTCACAACCATGATCTTTTCCATGGCTGTCATCATCTCCACCTTCATGATCACCATCATATCTGCCTTCATCTGCACCCCTGCCACCACGATCTTTTCCATATTTGTCCTCATCTCCACGTTCACAGCCATGATCTTTTCCATGTCGACCCTCACCTCCACCTTCACAACCATGATCTTGTCCATGTCTGTCATCATCTCTACCTCTTTGACCACCACAATCTCTGTCTTCATCTCCACCTTTGCCACCATGATCTTTTCTATGTTTGTCATCATCTCCACCTTCACAACCATGATCTTTTCCATGTCTGTCATCATCTCTACCTCCATGATTACCATCATCTCTCCTTTCATCTGCACCCCTGCCACCATGATCTTTTCCATATCTGTCATCATCTCTACCTCCATGATCACCGTCATCTCTCCCCACTTCCCCGTCTTGATCTTTAGTAGCTACTACCATTTTGTGATCATTATGAATTACCTCTTTCTTCTCCACAAGTTGTCTTCTACCTTGTGTGCTCTGCAACACAATTAAGAAGATAGCTAGTATTAAAAGAATTTTTTTGTTAACACTCTCCATTTGTGTTTATGCATGATCTAAACAATGTTAGGGGCTCCCTTTATATACTACAATTAGTGAGCATACTATTAGATACTCCTATTTACCTATTAAATGTACACATTCATCGAAAGGGTAACATATTTACTTCTATTGGAAACAATTCGATTAATTGAGTTAATAACACGAATCTAACTAACTCCAAGTGAAGAGAAAATGACGTTTAAATTTAAAAACATTACTGAGTGCATTTAACCGTTTATCTTCCGTATAGTCGTTCTTAAACGTTTTTAAGGTACATACATAATTCTTGCAGTACGCGATTATTACCTAAAATAGGTATTACAATAAATATCTTTTCGTGTTGTAACAAATTAATAAACATGATGCAGTATCCTTAAATATATATATATATATATATATATATATATATATATATATATATGGGAAGTTTCAAATGAGAATGAGAAATAAATTGAGAATTGAAGACTCAATCTCAACCGTTCATTTTGTAAGTGGAATTCATGGATGGAAAGCGTGCGGGAATCGAGTGTGGCAGGGTGCATGTGAGGAATTAATGGGTGGGCAATAACATTGAATGAGGGGGAATTGGACGGCTAGGATTGAGTCTAACATTCTTAATTAATTTAAAGTTCTCGTTTGAACCTCCCACTATATATATATATATATATATATATATATATATATATATATATATATATAAATAGAGGGAAGTTCCATCGAGAACCAAAAAAAATGCGAGAACTGCGAAAACCGATCTAAACCGTAAAATATCTACCAAACGACAAGATATTAAATTATGAAAATTATACCAAATAAGCTCTTTTAATATGACATACATATTGCTATATTTTTTTCAACAAAAAAAATTCGTTTTTGCTGGGTTTTTTTCTAGCACTATAAGGTATGTTACATATATGTAATCAGTACTAACATATATGTGATCAGTACTATAAGGTATGTTACATATATGTAACGAATTTTTTTTTGTTGAAAAAAATATAACAATATGGATGTCATATTAAAGAGCATATTTTTGTCGTTAATTTGGTATAATTTTCATAATTTAATATCTTGTCGTTTGGTAGATATTTTAGTTTTAAAAAGATGGGGATCGGTTCTCGCAGTTCTCGCATTTTTATATATATGTATGTATATATATTATCCCATATATATCTTAGGTTCTTAAAAATTTATTAATAAAAGGGTTATATATGGCTTCATTTAGATATAACAAATTAAGTAATCGACATGATTATATCGGCTTCAGTGGTTTCCATGCATTTTTTTTAAACATATATATGGGTTCATGTTTTCTTATGATAATGATCGTGAAAAAATAAAATAATCAGCTGTGATTAACTTTATTTTCGTAATATTACGGAACTTTATTTTCGTAATATTACGGAAGGTGGTGACTGTTGACAGTCAAACTCAAAGATGATTTTGTAAACACTAGTCTTTTTAATGATTTTGTACACAAGTACTCTACGCTCATTTAAACTTTTATTATACTTTTATATACATTTTATCTTTTGTATCCATTTCATATACTATTATATTTTTATAAACTTTCTCATAATACGATAAATAATCATTTGAAAGGGTACTTTTTCAAATCATAACAACAACAAATACCTTATTTTAAAGGCAAACAACAAATACATTTTGTCGATAGTTATCAAAATTGTTTTCTAAAATATTTTATGGATAGTTATCCTGATCATTTCAAAATATTTATGGATAATTAGCATAAACCAATATCCCATATTTATGGGATAAAATCGGTGTTTTGAACTGATTGCTCTAGTACTTGGTAATCATAAGATTTCAAATTCTATATAAACACCTAGTTGGTGGTCTCCTATTACTGTATTAGTGGCTTGAAATGAGCTGTTTTTAAAGGATTATCCCTGTAATCTGGATTTCGTGTAACCAAGACATAGGGTTGAAATATCAAATTCAGATAGTGTTTACACGATGTTGTAAGCAACCGAGATTTACATAAGAATACTTTCTTCCTCCCAAACTCTACAATATTTCAATTACAAAAAAGTTATATCCATATATATGAAAGCTAAAGTCATCTTGAACAATTTGAAGTCTAGAAAGTTTCAGTAGAATCCATTTATTAACTTACATACATAGATTGGCAAAACCGACATAATATAACCAGAAACATATAAACCATATATGATTTGATTAAAGTGACAAAAGGACATACTCTCATCTTTTTACGGGCTTTTTTCTCCACTCAGTACGACCCCTATTTATTTCAAGACCATCACCAGATGATCTCAGTAAATGCAAGAAGTTACTCAGTTTCTCTCTATCTACTTTGGAAGCAACGGATCCGTTGCTTAAAACATCAAGTGGTTCTGGGGTGGTGAGAGAATCAACTATGTCGTCATGCTGGCATTCGCGTCTATAATCCAGGGTGATAGTTTGCAGCTCATGAGTGTCTATAACTTCTTGTGGGATGCTCTGTTGAAAAAGATAAATCAGCATATATACCAGAAACTCTAGCTTTTAGTAACCATGTTCATCACAAAATGGCAATTTCAACTTTTATATTTAACACCTGGTCGATTTGAGTCGCTGTATGTTGCATTTTATACTAGTCATTTGTCAAATGGGTAAAATCACAGAGTTTAGCTAAGAAAAAAACAGGTCAAACGGTTTGGAAGTCACCTATGGTGTACTTACAACACATACAACCTATTCACTTTATAAAAAAGATCAAAATATTATTATGATCATATATGTGTTATGATCACATTTAACACATGAACTATCTATAGAAGTTTGACCCAACCCCTTATCTAACCCGCTCATTTTCTAATGTTTGCATAGATGAAGAGAAGCAAATATAGATGCTGATTTTATTAATAAAGCGAGGGTGTTCAAGATTGTTGTATACAAGTGTATACAGGTCAGAGACCATATGGCAATCTCCTTGTGATAGGTTCTTTTAGGGAGGTTAATTACCAAATAAACATATCATTGGTAATTTGTCAATCTAAAAGCAAAGATGATGGTAAACTGGAAGAGCTCCATAAGACGAACTCCTTAGATGGAAAGAGGTCTTCATAAAAAATAAAGCCGTATTTATTAAAAAATCATGATTTGACTGTTTAATGAATTCTGATTTGTTACGCTTACATAGATAAATTGACTAATATGATACTGTTGTGAGAAAAGAAGACTTTGTAAAACAGAAAATAAAAAGTCGCGGTTTAAATAACGGGTAAAGAAGTAATCTATTATCTCCTTAGATGATCAGTTTCCTTGAAACTAGTATGAAACTGTGAATACTTTGACTAACCTCAAGAACCCAACCAATGTAGGTGACATTGTTGACATGCTTGTTCATATCCAGATCAGCTCTTCTTGGCTATAGAAATAAATTGTGAATGATTGTTGATAATTTTAACATTTTTCTTGAGAAATTAGAGCTTATACAAGACAAACACTTGGTATTACCACAAGTCCTAGCCTCGAATATTCAGCTGGATCTTCCAGTTTCCCTATTTTCTTCTGGCTTTTATTGTTCTCCTCAGGAAATGCTAACCTGGACCCAAAATATAAGTAACCATAGAAAGTAAAGACAGTTCAATGGTGGTTCCAAAATAAGTATCCTTGCCAACTAAAGGTTCTTTCGGTACAGGTAGTGTTACGGTTGACCCGCAAACACCCTTTCACCCATTTCTTTTAATTTTTTTTTATAAAAAAAATTTTGGTTAATTAACTAAGATTACAAAAACAATAGTATTACACTACTAATCTAAACCAAAGATGAATTAGAACTTTGTGTGCAGAAAAAAAAGACTTCAGGTAACTTTCAACCCATTTGACCAATTCCGCTTTTAGCCTATATCATACCATTGATAAGTATATAAATCAAAACTTACACCTTTATATTATAGCCAACTAACACAACCAGGGGCGGACCTGCATTGGTCTAAGTGGCAGCATGGACTACAAGTCAAATAGTAAATCAACCATGCGGACCGGAAAATTTTGGTACTTTTTAGCCCAACTACCTTTGCATTTTTTGAGTGCTAAAATACAGACTAAATTGTTGATTTGTCACTGCTGAAACTAAAAACTTTGTTAAAATAATTAAGATTTCATTTAGTTTTATGTTAAAAAGACCAAGGTCTATGCTAAAAGATTGTTTCTTGGGTAAAAATTTGAGTTCATTTGAATTTTTTTGACCCAACCTGTTTTGTTTCAAGACTTGATAATTTTTATATAATTTATATTTTTGGTTATTATTTTATGCTACCAGTGGAAAAAATTTCTGGGTCCGCCCATGAACACAACTGTCCACTTAAGAAAATGTAGAATATTTTTGGTTCTGCAAGTTCAAAGATATACATACGTATTTCATCACTATCAAGGACAATTCTCCAACACATGTTTTCAAAAGGTATTAGCATCTTAAGAATGATATATTAGCTGAGATAAAGATCAACCTCAATGCCTTTGGACAAAAAACGAGATATTCATCTCTGACATCATCACTGACTTTCTGGAGCCTTCTGGTATCTTCATTCATCATCACCCACTTACTGCATTATTTACTGGTAATTGGCATCTTATAATTCTAGTCCTTAATTATTGTGATCAACAAAGAACAGAAATAAAGATTCAAAGTAACATGTTTTAATACAGTATCTTCATTTAAAACCTACTAAATTTTACAAAAAACAAAATTCTGCAAATATGCAAATAAAAGTCCCCGCTCCTTCCCCTCTATACAAACTTTATTGTTAGTACTTAGACAAGGGGCTTTTACAAGCTGCACGTCTATCATAAATTCATCTAGACCGAGTATAGGTGACAAAATTGGCGGGTCAAACGTGATTAGTAACTCAAGTCACTTTTAAGTATGGTTTGGGTTGGTTGACATGTCAACTCTTTCTTGTCTATTTTTTATAAATACTTAATGCGTTGTTTATGATTATAAAAATAATATAATTACAATAGTAATTTAACTAGAAGGCTGTATGCATTGAAAATAGACTTCAGGTGTCTTTCAAACTGTGACACGTTCCCTTGTTAACTTTTTTTAATATTTGACATGTTTGAGATAAACCACAACCCATTCATAAGTCCATGGGTCAATATTGCCACCTTTGAGACGCACAAAGACATATTATAAAATGAATAAGAACGAGTTCTTTCACTTCATGATTGCTTTAGCTTATTCATATTATATGACATGATCTATTTTCACTAGGCATGTATGAGACCAGAAAGAAGATAATCATGTAATGCACCTCGTAGCCCTTCCAATGACCTCACCATTAGCATAGTCTTTGAGAATCCAATCACGTCTAGTCCCAATCCTCCCTTCACTTTGACACCAAGTCTCGATTTCAACCACATCACTCCTGTCACACATGCCAAGATGTTCGCTATAATACCTATTTCCAATGCAATAATTTATGCACCAAAACACTTCAAAATAATAAGAAAAAATTACCAAGCAGGGTATCTATAAATTTCAATATGCATTCGTGCAGTCACCCATATGAGATGCAATTTTCTCATTGTGGTTGTAGTGGCAAATCCATCGGTTGAAAATCCAACACTCTGAGCATGATTACCCCCAACCTCCTGCAATATGTCAAGGAATTGCAAGAACGATTATTAAAAAAAACATTCAGTAAAGCTTGAAAGACTGCAGCGTCAACAAACACAAAAGGGATACTACAAATAACTTAGTACCCTAACTTCAAGGTTTTAATATAAATTCTTACAGATCCCCACATCTTTTATGTACACATAACAAGCTAGAAAGTGATACACGCATTCAAGGTTGGATCTCTTCGGTCTAGCACGCGCCACCAGTTAATTGAGCACACAATGCGGGAAGGTTGAGCACACAATGTGGGAATTTTCAAGGTTTTTTGAACGATATGGTACCTGTCAAGTTTTTTAGATGCTACCATAACCTAATTAATTTAAAAAAAAAAAAAAATTTAACACAATAGATGATTGTTCAATGCTTGTCTTTTATTTGTAAAATACCTTCTTTTTAAGTTTATTTAAGATTAAATACTATTAATTCTATATAGGACATCAGGCAATTACTAGTATGTGTTAGGCTGTGCTAATCAATTAGATTGGGATGGGCTTTTGATCTCAATACAACCGGCAATAAATGCTACTCTGTCTTTTTCAGATCGATCAAGTGTTCATCACATGAAGGATACAGTTAAGTGTTTCATGTTTTTGTATTCAACTTTGCGGTCCTTCAGCCATTCTTATATCGTTTTGCACTTGAATTTTATGAACACAATCAAGTTGTAAATAATCGGTTCATTATTTATTTAACACCCAAAAACCTGTTTAGCCGGATAACTGGAAACTCAAACAACATTCCTAAATTTTAATTAATTTATAATGTGGTATTATATGGTGCGAATGATCACTGAAAATCCTAGATCCGCCCCTGCATCCATTGAAATCATAGTTGAAGATTTAACAAATACTTGATGAGCGACACATGCACCAACCAGATTTTCAATTTATATGCAAATAAACAGATATTATTACTTAAACGCGTTAATCATACTAAATTCCCAAAATTGAACGAACTGCATCGACTAATTATCAATTTTAGATATATAAACTATTCAGCACTAGATTTTTCACAATTTACACAGAGAAAATAGAAAAAAACAGTGAACCCTAACCTGCAAGAGGTTAGCAATTGTTTCAACAGTGGCAGTTTTGTTGATTCCTACTTCATAACACCTAATAACGAACCGCTCCTTATACGATAATCCGTCCTCTGTCAAGCTCCCCAACCGGAGCCGATCAGCCAAGCTCTTCTGCTCCTTCGGCTCATTTAAATCGACAGCAACACCGTTCAGATGCTGACTGTTAACCGCCGGTACCGGCGCAACTCTCCGGGGAAACTGACAGGTCAAGAAAACGTTGTTTCGTCTGCAAATTGAGGTGGAATCAATCGATTGAGAATGAATCAGGGGATGAATGTTGTCTCTGTAGACGGCATTGCACCCGGCAGTTGCCGCCGACGTCAATGAAATCATGCTTCTATCGGTTTGGGACGTCAATGTCCACAAATTTCTCTGATGGTCAAGCGGGAGAGAGTTTTGACGGTAGGGACGAAAAGAGGTATTTATATGCCGATGGAACCGAGGTAGACGTCTTTTGACAAATATGCCACTCTAGTTGGAGTTATGCACATCTTTGCCACCAGAGTAGGTGTAACGTTTATCGAGGGTGGGTGGCAGTAAAACCTAAACCTTAAACTCTAAACACATATCTATTAAGCCTACTTTTAGTATACTTTGTTTGTATCATAATTTGAATTCATGATCTTTTGGAACAAGGCATTATTCAATAAGAACAAATATTGTTGGACTGCAAACTCATTATATATCAAGTAAGAATGGTTTAAAAATTGGATCAGACCGTATAATCTGGATGGTTTCGCCGTTTTAACTTAAAAGTAGTAGAAACTTTAACCCGAAGATCGGACCAATATTCTCGGTTATGGGTATAATCGGGTATACGGAGTCAAGCTCAAGCTTGACTAGATTAAAAAACGTAAAACTCGAAACTCAGTCGAGCCTTTATTTTCAAGTTCGAGCTCAATTAGCTAACTGACATTATCAAGTTCGGCTAGACTCGAATTGACACTTTCAAGCTCGACTCGATACTTCTGTGTTCAGCTAGAGTCAACTCAAGTAGAATTTATAACGATTATGTAAATATCAATAGTATAAAAAAGGTAGAAATGTAAAATGACATAAGCTCGATAAGACTCGTGAGCTTTACGATTCGAGATTTATATTACTCGAGCTCACCTCTATAGCTTTCTCGAGTAGCTTGAGCTCGAATCAACTTAAACCAAGTGAATTTTGAATATTTTTTTCAATTACTCTAGTTATATCCCGATTAGTGTGACTTTCTTTTCATGTTTATCTATGTCTAGCACTATCATTAAAACTACAAACTGTATTGATACTTCCACATTACTTTATTTTTGGTTTGCCACTTATCAATGATTTTCAATTTTTTATTTCCGTTTACTAGTGATTTTTTTTTCAAAAATAAAATGAACATGTGATGCATATAAAAATGCAATGTCATGTAACCAAATGGCCTAATAAATCTTGAGCATATAATCAGTATAATCAATCCCAAGTTGCAATAAACAACATCAATCTCAAGTTTTAAATATTTTCAAAACACGTGATCTCAAATATATTTATTTAAACATATGATAACAAACGATATGAATTGTTTTACAATTTAGAGTTAATTACACAGATGGTCCATGTGGTTTACCAAATGTCCCATGATTGTCATTTTGTTCCATGGACGGTCCATTTTTAACATTGCCCTCAATTGTTTTCCTAAACTTCAAAAATTACACCCACAGTCCCTGTGATTGTCATTTTGTCCCATGGACGGTCCATTTTTAACATTGCCGTCAATTTGGACGTTAACCCCTATTTTTGAAGGGGTATTATTGTCTTTTTACCCCTGAATAATTAAAAATTATTAAAATTATTATAAAAATTTACACACTCTCTCTTCCTGCACACTGACACACACAAATGTTAGTCCCAATGCACAAACAGACCTCTCTCTCTTCTGCACACATACACGTACACCCAGAACTCTCTCTCTCTCTCTTCGTCTCTCCCTCTCCCTCTATCTTCGTCTCTCCCTCTCCCTCCGATCTGTAAGGTTTCTCCGGCGACCGTAACCACCACCACCTCCTCCTACTCCAGACCACCGTAACCACCACCACTCCTCCTACTCCAGACCACCATAACCCAAAACCGAGTATGAACAAATAGATCGAACCAAGAACTGGGGTCGCCGGAAAAAGAAAACCTTAACTAAAGTCGAAGCTGGGTTTGAAGATCTGAAACCCTAAAACAGATCTGAAACTCTCTCTCTCTCAAGAAACCCTAAAAAAGAACAGATCACCCTAAACCCAAAACCGCCATCGCCTTCGAGAAACCCTAAAAAAGAACAGATCACGATGGCGGCAGTGGTGGTTGAAGCTGCGGTGGTTGAAGCTAAAGGTACCCAGATCGAGAAACCCTGAAAAAGAACATATGGCGATGGCGGCGTTGGTTAAACTCGAAGGCGATGGCGGCGGTGAGATGGCAACGATTTCGTTCAGACCCTAAAAAAACCCTATGATTTCAACCCTACACAAACCACATTGTTTGAAACCATAAACTTTCTTTTGATCTTGTTTGTGACGGTGGTTATGGTGGTCGGTGGTGAGAGAGATGAGAGAGACAGGAGAGACAGGAGAGATGTCTTTCTGATGAGAGAGAGAGAGAGTAAGAGAGAGAGAGAAGAGATGAGAGAGAGAGAGAGTTGACCGGCAGTTGGGTGGTTTATTCTATTATTTTTAAGTAATTAAAGTGTAAAAAGACATTTGTACCCCTCAAAATAACAGGGTTAACGTCTAATTTAGACGGCTCTGTTAAAAATGGACTAAATTGGGACAAATTGACAATCACGGGGACTAACATTAGGGCAAATTGACAACCACGGGGACTGTGGGTGTAATTTTTAAAGTTTAGGGACTGCTTATAGGACATTTGGTAAACCACAGGGACCATCTGTGTAATTAACTCTACAATTTATAACAAAATCAATCTTCTATTCTTTAGCATGCATTGTCTTGTCTTTATGCTCCAATGTTTTGAAGTTTCTTTTCAATCTCTACAAAACACAACAAGAAGTGAATTAATTATACATTATGTAAAATAAACTTACATTCTATATTATGTTTTTTACCTTCTACAATCGCGTCATCTTTAAATATCATATATTATTGTCCAGATTAATAGCCTTGTTATACTTCCTTACTCCATCTTGAGTAAAAATTGTGATATTATTGGCCAACAAACGTTCATACGGGCCTAGCTGTGTAAGAGATAATCACACATACAAAAAAGCAGACTCAGAGGCATCCATTGAGAGTTGGATTACCATAAAAATTAACACCTTGAGACTTCAATTGATGTAGACGATGTCTTCAAATTGGTCCAAGACTTTGAGGCAGGCACAACTATGACGAAACTTGTTAGTGCGTCTTTCTTGACACTAATTCCAAAAAAGTTGTGCCCCGCCGCTCTTAAGGACTTTAGACCCATTTCCTTGGTTGGCAGCCTTTACAAAATAATCACAAAGGTCTTGGCCAAGAGATTGAGCAAAGTAATTAATGAAGTCATCGGAGAGACGCAGTTTGCTTTCATTAAAGGCAAACAAATCCTGGATTGTGTACTAATCGCTAATGAGGTGGTGCATTCCATGAAGACTAAGAACAAGGAAGGTCTAATCTTCAAGATTGACTTTGAAAAAGCGTATGATACTGTTGAGTGGGAGTATATTCTAGGTGTTCTCCAGGAGATGAACTTCGGGCCGAAATTGATTGGTTAGGTCAAGAATTGCATATGCTCATCTTTCTTATCTGTGCTTGTCAATGGGTCTCCGACGAGATGCTTTACGATGGAAAGGGGATTGAAGCAAGGGGACCCTCTTGCACCACTGATATTTAACATTGCTGCTGAAGGCCTCAATGTACTCTTATCCAAGGGGAGATCACTTGACTTGTTTGAAGGGATCAAGATTGGCAAAAGCCCACAGTATCAACTCTCGCACGTTCAGTTTGCGGATGATACTATTTTGTTTAGCAGAGCCTGCCCTTCAGACTTGGTCAACATGAGGAGGGTGCTACACATCTTCCAACTGATGTCGGGCCTAAAGATAAACCTTTCAAAAAGCACACGGTATGGCGTCAATATCGATGAAGACGCTCTGAAGGTATTTGGAAGCCTAGTAGGGTGCTCCTGTGGTACTATCCCCTTTAAGTATCTTGGGTTGCCTGTGGAAGGTAATCCAAGGCTGCTATCCTTTTGGGAACCAGTGGTTAGTAAGGTCAAAGAAAGACCGGAGTCTTGGAAATCAAATCTTCTGGCAAAGGCTGGAAGAACCGTCCTAATAAAGTCTGTGCTAAATAGTCTCCCCACATACTACATGTCCCTATTCAAAGTTCCGGAAGGAATTATCAACGAGATCGATCGTGCTCGTAGGAGATTCTTCTGGAAAGGGGGTGATGAGGGTAGAGGACTCAACATGGTAGCTTGGGAGAATCTCATCAAACCCAAGGATCAGGGTGGTATTGGTTTGGGTGACATCAGGGCAAAAAACGTAGCTCTTCTATCCAAATGGAAATGGAGATACGGGCAAGCCCAAGGTGGTGAGTGGAAAAAGTGTGTCCAATCGAAATATGGCTACTGCAACAGGTCGATTGTGCTAGGTGATAAAGTGAGTAATGATATGTCCCAAATATGGAAAAGCATCATTAATCCATATACGGCTAATGTGAAGTGGCAAAGGGTGTTCTATAACAACATGAAAGTTCGTATTGGCAATGGAGAGTACACCAAGTTCTGGCACAACCCATGGGCAGATGGTCTTATTTTTAAGGATGTCTTCCCTAGGATTTATGCCCTCTCAACGAACAAAAATGGCTTCGTGGCATAATTCGGATCTTGGCAGAACGGGGTATGGGTGTGGGGTGTCAATCTGAGAAGGAAAGTGTTTGACTGGGAAAAAGAGGTATGGAAAGATTTCCACAACACTATCCTCAGACAAGTCCTACAAGTGGACAAAGAGGATTCATTGTTTTAGCAGTTGGATGGGAATGGACAATTCTCTACGCAGAGTTTTGTTAATTCTCTTTGGGATGGCCACCGTCCTACGACACCAGCCTCGTCCCTGGTATGGAAATTCTGGGCTCCTCCCAAAGTCCAACTTACATGCTGGCAAGTATCCATCGATAAGCTGCCCTCCCTTGAGTATCTTGGCCGAATTGGGATTGTTAGTAATGATGCGTTAGGCTGCCCCTTCTGTAAAAAAGGAAACTGAGTCAGTGGCTCATACGCTCCTGTTGTGCCATAGGTCTTGGGCAATATGGTCAGCAATCATTGCTCCGTTTGGGTTAATGTGGTGTGTTCCTAAAGGCCCGGCCGACTTCATGATAGCCTGGAAGGGCTGTGCAATCCAATCTTGGGATATGAACATTTGGATGCTTCTAGGGTTTGGAACGCTTTGGACCCTATGGAATAAAAAGGAACAACAAGATTTTCTCTAACAAAGAAGTGAGTGTGGCAGAAGTCGTGGATTTAATCTGGCTTAGTGTAGGAAGGTGGGCACACTCCAGGTGGCCAGAGAAATATAGTTCACCGGTGGCATTGTCAATTAACCCAGGTGAAAGGATAAAACTGAAGAAGGTGGATCTTCTGTCCCCGAAAGTTGTACAGGATGATGATGAGGACCTTATGGTTTGTACAGTGGATGGGGCTTTGTCCAGAAACTCTCAGAAAGGGGGTATTGGAGGTGTATGAAAAAACTGCAAAGGTGAAGTGGTGGGAGCTTTCTCAAAGTCAGTTTCAGCTGTGAGAATTATTAACTGTGAATTAGAGGCAATTTACTACGGTCTCTTAGCACTCAGTGGGAGTGGGAGAGGGAGTAGGTATATTAAGAAGGTGATTGTGGAGTCGGATTCGGCTCAAGCAGTTAGGTCAGTTCTGAATGAGTGTGACCCGTTGGCAGAATGCGATGATGTAGTTAGGCGAATTCAAATACTAACAAGATCTTTTGTCAAGGTGGATATAAGATACGCTACTCGAGACTGTACTAGGGATGCTGACTTTTTAGCTAAGTCAGGAATAGATAGGCCCTACCCGTGGGTAGTCTGGATCTAGGTTTGGGTCAAAATTATGTCAGGGAGGGTGTGAAGTAAATTGATGTTAAAACATTCACCATGCAATTGTTTTTAATTATATAGGCTTTTTTCTGTTGTTTACTTTGTGTTGTGTTTTATCTTGCAGGTGAAGGCTAGGTTCACGGCTGTAATGAACCTTCCTTGTTGAGCGGAATGATATTGGGATCTGTATGATCACTGGTTAAGAACCAAGTGCATTGACGAAGGTGGCTTAGGCCAATGGGGTTTTGATGGGATGTAGGGGTTGGGAATATTTTCTATCTGATCCATTTTCAGTGCAGGTACGTCGGATGATGACCAAAACTGTTTGTGGGGGCAAGGGTTGGGTTGGTGTACAAGTTGAAAAATTGTGGTAGTTGGTCTGGCGATGAGGGGGGACCGCACTTAGGTTTGTTGGTACAAGGGGGGTGGAGAGGTGTGCTCTTGGTGAAAGGAGGTTAGGAGGTGGTTGGGCTGTGTTTGGGTTTCCTACCCGTACCAAAACCTATTGAGCCGCAGAGTCTTCTTCTTAATATAGTTTTATGAGGGATTACCTAAGTATGTCTTAATGAGAGAGGGGGAGCTGTAATTTTTACTATTTACTTGTTTTGTAGGGTACCCCGTTGAGCCCCAGAGTTCTCTTGGTCAGCTGATACTTATTCCCCTGCTATGTTGAGTGAATATAAATAAGTAATGCTGACACGTGTTATGTTGAGGTGATTACGGTTGTGTTATCTTCTTTTCCTAACAATTGCTAACTCTATTATGGGTGGGTATGGGTTAGGATGGTGTGTGGGCTGGATATTTATGGTAGAGGTCTGGTGCTGAGGGAAGACCATACTTAGGATTGAAGATACAAGGGGTGTGGAATGGTGTGTCTCTGGTGAATGGAGGAAAGGAGGTGGTTGGATTGAGAATGGGCTACCTACCCTATTTAAACCTTCCGAGCCACAGAGTCGTGTTTTCTCTATATAGCTAGTGAAGGAGTGCTTGAATCATGATTAAATGAGAGGGGGGAGCTGTAATTGTTACCATTTACATTTCGCAGGTTACCCCTTTGAGCCCCAGAGTTCTTTGGTCAGTTGTTACTTATTACCCTGCTATGATGAGTGATAAAATAAGTAACACTGACACATGTAGTGTTGTGGTGACTATAGATATTGTAATTAATCTTTTTATGAGCATAACACCTTTTATACAGTTATCTAGTATGAAGACATGGGATCCATTCATAATGTATATGCTGTTTGGTTTAATGTTGTTGATCTTCGGTTAGTAGATGTGAAGCACAACTCTGTCATGAATGCTGATTGCTATTGCTGCCTATCTGCACGGCTGCAGCTCTGCACTGGGTAATCACGGGCAATGGGTGGGTGTCCACAAAGTTCTGCGAAGACCGCGCTGAGTTTTTGCGCTGTGCTCCTGCTTGCTGAATTCTTGTTCCTGACGCGTAGCCTCGGACCTGACCTTGGGGCTACTTACTGTGAAATGGTTATAACAATATGATACGCTGTTACGGTGATGTTGGGCTGTCTTAGGCCTCGGCAATCTGGTGATTTGCTGCTGCTTCGCTGCCAAGATTTGTTGTTCGCATTGCTGTATTAATGATGCACTGTAACGTAGCGATGGAAAGCATCCCAGCTTCGTTTGCGAGTTCATATATGTGTTGTTAGATGTGTATACGTAGCCTAATGTGTTGTGTGTGTTCCTATGTACTTGTGAGAAACACTCTTGTTCCTATTGAGTGGTAATCCTATTCATGCAATTCAAAAAAAAAAAAACTTCATGTAACGAGTCTTGAGATTGCATATTTGATTAACATGATTCGAAGTTGATTTTGTATATCTGAAATAACCAACCCGTAGATGACATGTGACCAACCAAATATTAGTAACCATAGAATCAAGTTCTTTATTGGTTGTTTCCCATGTTCTCTTGGTTCGGTTAAATATTGTTTGGTTCATCAGATTTTTTTCGATAATATCGAATTACATGCTCACCGCTGGTATCATCAATATGAGCATCATAGATTCATAAGTGTCACCTACAATGTCCACATACTTAACTCTTACGGACACACACCATTACACTTGACGGTTTTTTTTCAAAGGAGTATTTCTGGTTAGGGCTCCTCCCAAGGTGCCGAGTCTTTGGCTTAGATGTACACGATCTAACCGGTTTTAACCGTGGCCGTTTCCGAAGCATCCCCGTGGTCATCCCTGATTGAAACCTAGTGGGACTTGAACCCTTGACCTCTCCTATGGGGGACAAGTGACTTACCCACTAGGCCATTTGAAAGTTGTTACCACTACACTTGACAATTGATTATATGTTTGTTTGATCTATATAGGTTGAACTGAAAATGGAGGTATCTTCTTCCACACTCATCATTTTCTAATACTCAACCGCCTTGACAAATACATTGAACATTGTCACAATTTTATTATTATATGTACCAAACCAAGTGATTTAGGTTAGAAGTTATGTTTTGAAAGTAGTAGTAAATCTATGTTACATGTACAAGGTCAATCGAGGGGGCGGTTGCAATGAAAATCAGTCGAATCACCTGCGCCATTCGTTGGAACTTTGTAAAAAACAAATGTGAGCTCCCTCCCTCCCTCCATCAATGGTGAACCGAAGAAAAATAAAATAAAATTGCAGTGAATAAACGAATCTTATGACTATAAACCAGAACCAGTATCATTACAAGGGACAAACATATCATTCTAGCTTACAAATTGGTCACACAATTTACAGTTAATTTGATAAGATAAAAGTACAACAACATATCCCCTTCCGAGTTCTTTTCGAACTTCTGATCCAAAAATTTTATAAGAATTTAAAAAAACCTTAACTCAAACTGCACATTTAGACCATAAAAACTAGTTACAATGTAAGCATATAGAGATTTCATCCCAAAAATAAATATAAGAGAAAAGATATACAACAATTTTATTACCTTGAAACAATGTTAAAACGCCCATTTTGGTGAGGAATGAACTGCACTTGGGCGACGAGACCTGTTAGGCCACTGCTGCTCCAAACTGTTCCTTTTCTTCATGATGGATGACACGGTAGGGCTATAATAGTCATTACTCCTCTGAGATGCTGCACCTTGTGAATAGACCTTTCTACCCTGCATGAAGCTTCTTTGCTTTTCAAGTGCACGCCCACGAGCCACTGGGTTAGCCTGGACCGGACCCCATCTATTGTAGTTCACACAGCTCTGGCTCCTCCCAACCTGCTGCTGACCTAACCTTAACCGTCCTTCTTTAGGACTCGGAAAATTACGGCTCTCAGCTGTATCTGCTGAGTACATGGTGGTCTCGCCTTCACTAATATACCCATTTTGTCCGTCTGAGACCTGGCCTGTGGACGAACAAGACCGGACCTCACTCTCGGCCCCATTGACCGAACTCATTGAAGCCATCTCAGCTTCCACTATAGGATTTGATTGTTTTTTGACAGGTTGACTTGACCCGATTGGTTTAACAATTTTGGGAGGGAAATTGATGTCTAAAAGCTGAATCTGGGTGCTTTGCGTTATCCTGAATGGGACAGATGAGAGTTTTGGTGACTCATATATCTCGGGTGTCGGGATGCCCTGTACATGAGTAGATTGATCATGCGATGGTGTTTCATCTTGACAACTATTTGTGACAGGGGAAGGAAAAGAAGAAAAACTGGGCCCGGGTTGGTCTTTGAATTTTGAGGTTAAATTTTCGGGTTCGGTAGTTTTGAATACTTGTCTCATAGTGAAGGAAGTACATGATTGTTCACTTTTTTGGCCAGTTGACATTAATCTAATAAGGGGTAGTTTTGGTTTGTTGACCAAATCGTCAAGGCTTCCTTCCCAATGCTGGTTTAACCAATCACAGATAACAGGAATCGGGATGCCAAATTGCATAGGAAAGTCTTTCTTCCAAGAGGATGTAGAAGACGATGAGGTGGAGGTGGATTTCATGTTTGGTGATGTGGCTAGCTTCATCGGGTCACAAACCATGAATGAGAGGTTACCATGGGCATCGAACCCTGCTGAACCAGGGCTCCATGTTACACCATCGGTGCATGCCTTTATGAGATTGTCAGTGGCTATAACCACCTTCCCTTCACCAACTGTTAGCTCGTTTTTTTTGGTGTAGCCTAGAATGTATACTATGCTACCTAGGTTCAGACTTGGTTTAGAAGAGGTTTTCAAGTACTGAGGCTGCTGACCCAGAACATTCGAGTCTCCGTCCATGGAGTCCAGACCCACTATTGTTAGATCAAGAACAGAGCTAGTTATGAAAAACCTGTAATTTGATTTGCTGGCGTGAGTAATTTCGTTTTAGCAGACTACTTTAAATGTAAGACAAAATAAAAGATTGTAATATATTTGATAATGGACCCTCTGTTACAGAAAAGATGCAATAATTTCATTTTTTGGGTACCTAAAAGTACATGCAACATTTATCTTCTATGGAAGGTTTAAATCAAAACCTACCTACTTTTAACGAGCTGTGATGGTTAAAAAATCTATGCGTCCATGTGGGCCACTTAATCAGCTGTGAAGGAGTTAAGTGTCTTCTACCACTTTGGTTAGTAATGGATCTTTTTAAGTGTTTAAAAGTTTTATATGATAACTGAGCTTTAGGGCAGTCTTTTCACTCCTGAGGTAAGTCTATCGCTATTCACTAGAATACTTAACTAGTATATCGCTAAGTTAATTGTACCCAAATAATATAACATCAAAATGTCAGTTCTTCTGTTCTTGTATGCTTGCATAATCATAATGTCAGTTCTTAAGCACCCACTTAAGCCTCACTTAGGATATCGAATACTAGAAGGCCACTCAATTTTGTAGCTCCACTGCTCCACTGAATTCTTTTAAAAGTAGTAACATTGAAGAAATGCGTCTTAAAGGCCCCTAAAATGATACATGTGCCGGGTATTTATACCTAGATTTATGGTCATCAGGAAATCATTAAAAGCCAGTAAATTGTCCATATACAAGTATTTTGTTGCATTCTAGGTTTGGGTGGTGGTGCAATAGTTCTAGGTGTATCAAAAAGAAGGCTCATTGTATTGCTCTCTTATTTCTGGCGGTGCATTTGAAACCACCAACAGAACCGCGGTTTTACTCTCGTCTTGAGAGGTTTTCCAAGATAAAAGTTCAATTTTCATGTTTGTGGTTCATTATTGTTTGGTTTCAGTTTCGAGGTTCCCCTTGTTGCCATTGAATACCCTATTTGCTTCCTTTCTCAAAGGTTCACTCAAGTTGGGTAAACCAAGTTAAAGTCACCTTAAACAGTACAAGCCACCAAAAGCATACATGGGTGCCTCAATTGTTCAATGGAGGTAGAAAACTTAGAAGGATAAAATAAATACTAGAAATACTAAACTCGCGAACACTAATCAAAGCTCTAGCCAGAATAACATGTTACTGTTCATTCAGAAATTAAAGCCATGCACTTGGTTTTTTTTATGTCAAACCTGGCATTCTTCAAAACGCAAAATTGATATGCATTGATTACAATATGGTACCAGTGTACCACTTGTTTCTATGTGTAGCATTTGTACTTGCTATGAAGCGTAATTTGCTAAACAATTTTGCAGACTGAATTACACTACAAGGCTGTTGGTTAAGGCCTAAACAATAATGATACCAATAAGTTTGTATCTTGAATTTTACTCATTCAACATGCAGATTTTAGAGGAAAACAAACAACAAATCTGGGGGAAAGCGAATTAATCTGGCACTTTTCAATCAGAAATGAAATGATTAGGGAAACTAACTTCGAATTCTATTAGATCTACAGGCCTCGATTTCAAATTCAAGCCGTATATACACATACATAACAAAGATAAACATCAGATCAAATTAAAGCATTAGTTACCTGTGAGGGAAAAGAGAAGCACCGACACCGTTTTGAAGCCGGATCTCGGAGGCCTCAGCAGACGCTACCGACGGAAGAATGGCGTGTGTTGTAAGTAGAAGGTTCCGGTGGATAAGAAACCCGGTTCCGGAAAGCAAGCCACCGGTAGAAATCCGAGCCATGGCGGAGCCTTTGCCGGAGAAAATGGAGGCTTTGGTTCTCTCGGACTTACCTCCGCCATTACAGAAACACCATGACTCCCCTAAAACACCCATTGCTGATTTTAATCCTCAAATGTGTAGCGCTTGGATTCAGGAATGAAGAGGAAACATTTTGTGAGTGTTTTAGGTATGTCGTTTGGTGTGTGAGAGATGAGGAAAGCTTCTTCTTATGGGTTGTTAATGGTGGCTATGGTATGGAGAGCGAGAAGCTCATGAAATTCGTTAGAAAGGGAATTGAATGCTGAACAGGGTTTCCAACTTACAACCAGAAGGATGAATTATTAAACTATTCAAGGTTTTTCTTCTCTTTTTCATTTTCTAATTAAAAATCCTCTTTTTCATAATATAATATGCAGATAATACATTTCGTTGATTATTTGATCACATAGTGTGTGTTTTATTTCATGAATATGATAACGTGATAACTACTTTTTATGTAGTTGATTTTAGGGGTATTCTTAACTCATTATAAGTTTATAACCTCTTTTATAAGTTCGTTTCTAACTTGTTTTTTATAAGGCAATTTATAAAAATATAATAAATTTTGTCTTAATTAAAACTGTATATAATTAATTTTTTTATAAAAATAATATAATCAACTTTTATAACTTTTTCAATGTATGCAGATAAATGTTATTATTGTATATAATAAAATTTGTCATAATAAAATCATTTGCCTTAAAAAAAAGCGTCTAGTTTTAGTTATTATTGTATATAATAAAATTTGTCATAATTCTCATTGTATACAACAACTTACATATAATAAGAGGATTATAAAATTTGATTGTATTTTTTTAAAATAAAACTTTCATAGTATACAATAATAACTAAGGCAAAAGCTCATTATATATTCGTACAATTTACCTTTTTCTTATAAACTAGTCTGATTTCTTATTTATGTTTGAAAGTATACAATAATAACTAAGACAAAAGCTCATTATATATTCGTACAATTTACCTTTTTCTTATAAACTAGTCTGATTTCTTATTTATGTTATAATAAGCTATTATGTCAAAAATAATATATTAGAAATAAGTCGATTATAAACTCTTAATAAGCTAAGCCAAACAACTCTTTGATAAAAAGATAGAGTTAATTGCATATTTAGTCCATGTGATTTGGTGATTTTCAAGGGTTTAGTGCCTAACTTTTCATTTTTTGTAGAGTTTGTCTTAAATGACTAAACTTCTTACAACTTTAACCGTAAGCAAGACTAAAATGACCAAAGTACCCCCTCATTTGTTTTATTTATTTTCTAAGTATTATTTCATTTTTAAACGTCCTGAAAGACTTCTTTTACATACAACCTTCGTATATATGTACATTACATACACAAACACGCCCTAAAATTTACAATGTCTATGACTTGAAAATAAAAAATTATTATATTTTTGTCAATCAATACCTTTTTATCTTAAAACAAAACTAATTACAAAACTGAATCATATGTTCCGTTTGAACATTAAAACAAAACAACCAATGAATTATATGGTTTTCGTCAACTCCTCCAATTTTTAAAGGACATAAAATCTGACTACATCTTTAATATATATTACTCATAAGTCGCAATCGTGTATAAAAGGTAACATGTAAATTATAGGCTTATGGAGAGGGACCAATGTAAGAAATTAATTATTAAATAAGTTACAACTCATTATAATTATTGAGATATATTAAACACACAAAAGCAACCCATGTTACCATCCTTTTTATGCTACATATGTAATAATTGTAATATAATTCATCATTTTATATATTTTTAACAAACGCTTGTGGATCGTGATCAAATTCTTCTACAACACGCTTTTATTATATTAAGCTCTATTGCTTAAAGTAAAACTTTCAAACTTTGATGCGATTCCTATTTTAAAAAGAGTAGACTGCGAAAAATGTAACAAATTTTGATTAAATATATATAATGAATATTTCAGCTCTTTTTTTAAAAGAAAGATCTAAGAAAACTCAAAACAATTTTGAGCTCGATGGTAAGAGGGTATGCATACCACCTAACGAGCTTGACTTCCTCAAAGATGAGTAGATTAAGTGGAGGAATTTGAATATTATTTTCGGAAGAAGTAAAATATAAAAATTAAATTTTGGAGGAGGCAATCTTTAATTTTTTTTTTTAAATATAGAGTTAATTACATATTTGGTCCATGAGCAATATCACTTATTATATCTATAGTCCATATACTATGTTTATTACACTGAAAGTCCCTAAACTAAGTATTTTGTCACACTGATAGTCATTAACCACTTAAAAAGACGGTAATGCCCTTCTTAATTCAATTTATTATTCTATTTGACATTTTATTAATTTAAATATTATTAAGTTAAATTTAAATAATATAACAAATATTAGGTATTAACAAATATATAATTCTACCACCACATTGTTCATCACCACCACAACTAGTTTCTACCAAAACCACCACCACCACCACCACCTAAAACCACCCGCACATAACCAACCGTCTGCCACCACCTACACCACCGTTTGCCACCACCTACACCATAGTCTAAAACCACCACTTAGAACAAACCATGAATCGTGGTAATAGACGGTGGTGACGCGGCGTAGGTGCAGTTGCGACGGAGAAGGAAGGGGGTAGGCGGGAGTGGTGGTCTGTAGAAGAAGTAGATGGTGGTGGCAGCGGCGAACGTGGTCGTGGGTGGTAGTGAAGCGGCAGAGGAAGGATAGAGATGGTGGTTACGACGGTGGAAAAGAAAGGAGGGGAGGGTGATGGGGTGTGTGTGTGTGATGGTGGAGGAGGAGAGGCGGATGATGGTGGTGGTTTACAGTGGAGATTCAGTGAAGGGAGAAGGAAGGGGGTGGGTGGCGGTGGTGGGGTGTAGCGGCGGTGGTGGCCTGAGAAAGGGTGGTACGGTAATGGAGGCGGTGGGAGGGTTGGACTTTGGGGTAGGTATATATATATAGGGTGAGGTTATATATGAAACATCTCTTAAACGTATAACATAAAGAACCATCATGTTAATAACACGTAACATTTTGATTAAGGGCAAAACTGAAGAATAACAAAAAAAAAAAAAATCACGCACGCCTCAGCCCTACTTGCTCAACCACTTTTTAAAAAAAAATCATCCAGCTTTAAATGATCATAACTCATTCGTTTTTTAGAATTTTAGTAAAAAAGTATATCATTAGATTCAATTTTTCGTCCTCTTTCAAGCAAGACCAGGCTTGATATATTACTAAAACTTTTTTTTTTAAATGAAAAGTTTGCATTTTGAACTAAGTTTCATTCCAAAATGCAAAATACAAAAAATCAAAAATGCAAAATATAAAGATGCAGTGCAGATGCTTCCAAAATACAAATTATGAAAATAGAAAATGCAAACCCAAAAATGATTTATTGCACGCGGAAGCTAATTACATATAATTATCTTAATTATATAATACATACAAAAAGATTTAACTTGTTTGATGTCCAAAAACTTTTACAGTGTTAATACAAAAACAGGCTCTAACAAAACTTGACATCAGAGTGTTGGTCCGTCCATATTCCCAGCCCAAAAGCATCAAGCTCACCAAAGAGAATCTGCAAAACAATCTAGTGGGGAATTAGCACAAAGCTAAGTGAGGGAATAAATATCTAATCATAAACAAGGCAAACATGCCTAAACCCAAATAGCTCATGAATCCCAGGAGAACCGGCGGTGTTGCAACCACCTACAACCAAGGTCGGCCAAAACCAAGGTTTACCGGTAGCCCTGCTAACATGGATTACAATACCAGCCTTCTTATGTACAACAAATGTACATCAAGATCTGATACGGTAATTCCCCAAGCAACAGGCCCAGACTAAAACTGATCTCCAAATAACATTTATATATAATCCAAACAATAGCATTCCAAATAGGATATCATATCCTGTATATCAAAAGATATAAATCTACTCACCAAAGTCTTCAAAACCTTGGCACACTCAGATGACTAAATTCACTGAGTCTTCTCAGTTCTTGAGATTAAAGTAACCCAAGTCAGTATTCGGTTCATAATACTGATCTAATAATAAATATCATATTTATTCATGCTTCATGTATATACACATATACCTATATGTTCATCATACATAAATCCAAAAGATATACAAATCATGTTTATCTTCAAATCATCAATTCCGACTAAATCCAATTCCGATTAAGGTCGGATTCCGAGTAAAGGCCAAATTCCGATAGAATCGTATTCAAAATCCGAGCAAGACAAAATCCGAGCATAGGCACAATCCGAGTAAAGGTCCAATTCCGATTAAAGTCTTAATCCGACAAAAGGTAGAATCCGAGTAAACTGAATTCCGAGGAAATAGAATTTCGAGCAAAGGCAATTGTTAATTCCGAGTAATTAGGCAATTCCGAGAGAATAGGATTCCGAGTGAAATGTTAAGGCATTTCAATGATATATTAGTCGGATTCCGATACAATTCAATTCTGAGTAATAGAGTTAGGTAAATTCACAAGTGTTTAGTCGGATTTCATCCAATTCCGAGACATTCTGTCGGTTTTCACTAAATTCCGATTAAATCCCTCGGAATTCACCAATTCCGAGGGATTCATACCCAATTCCGACAGATTCAAGTGTTCTTCCCCAAATTCGATTTCTAACTTAAATCCTTACTGATTTTAAGCATGCAATTCATATATGTTTTCCAGAATCATTCTAATCACTTAAAGAATATATAATGATCATAAAATCTATCATGCATTCATCCTAATTCATAATTTATCAAGATCAATCGGAATTCATCATATATACTCAAAACCGAATATAATCTATCAATTAACAATTGAATTCAGTATTCTAACCTTGTTAATGTTATGAAATCAGAAGTATAATTGCATGCAAGGTTCAAGATCAAATTCGATGATTCCTTTCTTGTTTCTTGATTAACGGCCGAGAGCACAATCAAAACACACACACACTTAATTGGGAATTTGCATGTAATGTGAGATAATGGGGTGTTGTTGGTGACTAATCACCAAAATCGGCCAACACACACCCCTCACTAACTAATATTCAATTTTAAATTAATTATCCAATAATATATTCAATTAATTGTCAATTAAACAAAATAACAATTAATTCACATAGATTAAATTAAATCTCAAACTAAATTTGATTAATTACCTTAATTAATCTAGGCCGGGTAAGAGGGTGTTACAAATCTTTCCCCCTTAAGAAGATTCCATCCTCGGAATCTCATCGCGCTCAAACAAGGAAGGATAACGGCTCTTCATGTCGGCTTCGGTTTCCCAAGTTAGATCTGAACCCAAACTGTGCTCTCATTTAACCAAAACCATCGGTATCTGTTTCTTTCTTAACTTTGTAACCTTTCGATCCAACAGTTCAACTGGTTCTTCTACAAGTTTCTGATTAATATCCACACGAAGATCTTGTATCGGTAGAACCTGAGTCTGATCCTCTACGTTGCACTTACGCAGATAACAAACATTAAAAGTGCCATGAATTCCCGATAACTCATCAGGTAGGTCTAAAACAACAGTCTGATCATTAACAACTCTTTGAATTTTGAAAGGACCAATGTAACGGGGAGCCAACTTCCCGCGTTTACCAAATCTGATAACACCCTTCCAAGGAGATACTTTTAAGTAAACCATTTCTCCTTCAACAAGTGATATTGGTCGACGACGCGGATCAGCATACATTTTCTGTCTATCCCTTGCAGTTTTTAATTTCTCACGAGCAATAGCAACCTTATCAGCTGTCATCTGTACAATATCAGGCCCTGCAAATTGCTTTTCCCCAGCTTCTAACCAACAAGTCGGAGTTCTACAAGGACGACTATACAACATTTCATACGGAGGCATACCGATACTACTGTGATAGGAATTGTTGTAAGCAAATTCCACCAAAGGCAGATGTGAATCCCATGAACCCCCAAACTCTAACACACAAGCCCTAAGCATATCTTCCAAAGTCTGAATGGTTCTTTCTAACTGACCATCTGTTTGCGGATGATAGGCTGTACTCAAATTTACTCTAGACCCCAATTCCTGTTGTAGTCTGTTCCAGAAGTTAGATACAAACCTCGAATCTCGGTCTGAAACAATAGATAACGGAACACCATGTCTTGATACTATTTCATCAATATACAATTGCGCCAATTTACTCAAAGAAGCAGTTTCAGCTGTAGCAAGGAAATGAGCACTCTTGGTTAATCTGTCTACAATAACTCAAATCATATCATGACCTTTCTGAGTTCTTGGAAGTTTAGTTACAAAATCCATCGTTATGTGATCCCATTTCCATTCAGGTATTTCTAACTGTTTCAATGATCCGTACGGCTTCTGATGTTCAGCTTTAACTTGAGCACAGATGTGACACATCCCAACAAACTTAGCTATATCTGTTTTCATAGTAGGCCACCAATATCGAGTCTTTAAATCATGGTACATCTTAGTGCTACCCGGATGTACTGACAATCTTGACTTGTGAGCTTCATTCAATATTAATTCCCTCAAGTTACCAAACTTAGGCACCCAAACACGTGTATGGTAAACCCTCAAACCACGCGAATCAGTAGTTAACTCATGCTGTCGCTTGATCATCAGTTCTTCTTTCAGATTCTCATCTTTCAAAGCTTCAAGCTGTGCAGCCACAAGTTGATCCACTAAATCCGATTTAATCTCTAATCGCAGAAACTTTACAGTATCCGAAGATCCTTTCCTGCTGAGTGCATCTGCAACTACATTTGCCTTCCCCGGATGATACTGAATTTCACAATCGTAATCCTTGATCAGTTCTAGCCAACAGCGTTGTCTCATGTTCAATTCCTTTTGAGTAAACACATACTACAAACTCTTATGATCAGTACAAATAGTACACTTGGTTCCATACAAATAGTGTCTCCACAATTTCAGTGCAAACACCACTGCGGCTAACTCTAAATCATGAGTTGGGTAGTTTCGTTCATTCGGTTTCAACTGTCTAGAAGCATAAGCAATCACTTTACCTCTTTGCATCAAAACACATCCTAAACCGGCGTGAGAGGCATCACAATACACTACAAAATCTTCGGAACCCTCAGGTAACGAAAGAACAGGCGCTTGACACAACAATTGTTTCAGAGTCTGAAAAACATCTTCTTGAGCTGAACCCCATAGAAACGGAACATCCTTTCGAGTTAACTTAGTCAACGGACCAGCCAGCTTAGAGAAATCTTTGATAAATTTACGGTAGTAACCTGCCAATCCAAGAAAACTCTTTATCTCTGTAGGTGTTTTCGGAGCACTCCAGTTCATCACTGCCTCAATTTTGGATGGATCCACTTTGATACCTTCTTGACAAATCACATGCCCCAAAAATTGAACTTCTCGTAACCAAAATTCGCACTTCGAAAGCTTGGCATATAACTAGTGTTGTTTGAGAATCTCCAAAACTTGTCTCAAATGCTGATCATGCTCACCTTCTGTTTTTTAATACACCAAAATATCATCGATAAACACAATGACAAATTTATCTAGGAAGGGTCGGCAGACACGATTCATCAGATCCATAAATACTGCAGGTGCATTCGTCAAACCGAACGACATCACAAGAAATTCGTAATGACCATACCGAGTACGAAAAGCAGTCTTTGGTATATCTTCCTCTGCTACCCTGACTTGGTGATAACCCGATCTCATATCTATCTTTGAAAAGTACGAAGGTCCTTGTAACTGATCAAACAAATCATCAATTCTGGGTAATGGATACTTATTCTTGATGGTTCTCTTGTTCAGATCTCTGTAATCAATACACATACGAAGAGTTTCATCATTCTTCTTAACAAACAAAACTGGTGCACCCCACGGCGAAGAACTCGGTCGGATAAACCCCTTATCAAGCAACTCTTGAATCTGTGTCATCATCTTTCGGATCTCAGATGGAGCCAAACGATACGGAGCTTTCGCGATCGGTGAAGTACTAGGAATCAGATCTATTTTGTACTCAACATCCCGAACAGGAGGTAATCCCGGTAAATCATCTGGAAACACTTCCCCAAATTCGATTTCTACCTTAAATCCTTACTGATTTTAAGCATGCAATTCATATATGTTTTCCAGAATCATTCTAATCACTTAAAGAATATATAATGATCATAAAATCTATCATGCATTCATCCTAATTCATAATTTATCAAGATCAATCGGAATTCATCATATATACTCAAAACCGAATATAATCTATCAATTAACAATTGAATTCAGTATTCTAACCTTGTTAATGTTATGAAATCAGAAGTATAATTGCATGCAAGGTTCAAGATCAAATTCGATGATTCCTTTCTTGTTTCTTGATTCACGGCCGAGAGCACAATCAAAACACACACACACTTAATTGGGAATTTGCATGTAATGTGAGATAATGGGGTGTTGTTGGTGACTAATCACCAAAATCGGCCAACACACACCCCCTACTAACTAATATTCAATTTTAAATTAATTATCCAATAATATATTCAATTAATTGTCAATTAAACAAAATAACAATTAATTCACATAGATTAAATTAAATCTCAAACTAAATTTGATTAATTACCTTAATTAATCTAGGCCGGGTAAGAGGGTGTTACACTTACTCTCTCCCTCTCTCACACACACATATACGCACGCTCTCTTTCTCCTTCCCAAATACATCATCTCCACCTCCACCGCTCAACTCCACCTCTGCAATCGCCTCCGTCCACCTCCACCTCCACCTCTGACATCACCACCACCACAAGAAACACACACATACGAATACACCACTGGAATCAACCTAGAAATCAACCTCGAAAACCCTAAATCTGCACACCAAAACTCGAAAACCCTATAAATCAACCTCTGCCATCACCACCACCCACCTCCACCTCCGCCATCACCACGAAGCAGATCTGGAAACCAAGAATCTGGAAAGAACGATGGTGTTCAAAACGAAGCAGATCTGGAACGATGGTGTTCAAAACGAACGGTCTGGAACAAGTTGATTGAACGATCTGGAATGATTGTGTTCTCGATTTACAGATTTTGGGACTAGAGATGAGAGGCGGAGGTGGTAGAAACCGGTGGTGGAGGTGGTTGGGACCAGATTTAGGGTTTTCTGCGAACGCTGGTGGTTGTGGTCGTGGTGCTATTGGTGCCGTTGGTGGTGGCTGAAAGGTGAAGATGAAGGTGGAGGTGGTAGAAACAGGGGGTGGAGGTGGTTATTTTACAGATTTTAGGGCGGTGGTGTTAACTGCGTAGTGGTGGCGGTGTCGTAGTAGTGGTGGTGGCATTGTAGCGGTGGTGGCGGTGATGTAATGGAGTGGTGGCTGGTTGGTTGATTCCGATGAAAGGTGGGTTGGATGGAGAGAGAGAGAGAGAGAGAGAGAGAGGAGAGAGTGAGAAGGAAGGGATGGGGTGTAGGAGGGTGTGTGGGGCATACAATATATATTTCTTTTATATATAATAATAATATAATATAATATATATAATTATTATTTAAATGGTTTTAATAATATAAATATTGATTAAGAATTAAAGAAAATGAAAAATTAAAAGGGTAAGGGTAAATTGGTCATTTCAAGTTGAAGAGGGACCAAACGTGTAGAAAAGTGCTAACCACAGGGACCAAATCAGTAATTAACTCAATATATAATTAACTCTTAAATATATAAATGTTTTAGAGTAAATTGCACGGATGGTCCTTGTGGTTAGTGGCCAGTTACTGGTCTGGTGTTTTAAGTAGAAAAATTAGGCCAATAGTCCATATTGTGCAAGTTTTGTTTCATCCATAGTCTTTTATCTAACGTACCGTCTAATGCTACGTTGGTGGGCTTTTTCAAATGGTAATTTGATCTTTTTCATCTTTGTAGTTTCTTTCTTTCAACATTAGTGCATGTGATTGGCCAATAACCACAGGGACCATCCGTGTAATGTACTCTTTACTTTTTTCACTAAATCCATACGACACACACAAACCCAGTGCCACCACACTTGCTTCTTGCCTTCATACTCGCCTTCGTAATCTGATTCATTAATTTGAAGCACCAACCAATTAGTGAGACTAGGGCTTTTTTTTCTTTACGAAAAGGATAAAGGAACAAAATTCTTTTGTTTTGTTTTGGGTTTTGGATACTAATTATGTCAAAGAAAAGAAGGTCCTTAGCCACAAGCCTAGATGAGGTTGATCGGACGATGTACTCCCCCTTTTCTACTGCCGCTAATTCTCTTTCTCCGTTGTATTCTCAGGACATGAGTCACCAGAAGCTTTCTTTCCTCTCCGGTGAACGCCATGGATTGGTATATGATCTACAAAATCTTGTCCTTTTTTTCAATTATGTGATTGTATACCAATCCAAGGTGTTCACCGGAAAGGAAAGAAAGATTCCGGTGACTCATAGCCTGAGAATACAACTAAGAAAGAGAATTAGCGACAGTCGAAAAGGTGGAGTACATCGTCCGATCAACTTCATCTAGGCTTCTGGCTAAGAACTTTCTTTTCTTCGACATAATTAGTATCCAACACCCAAAATAAAACAAAAAAATTCGTACATTTCTCCTTCTGGTAAATAAAAAAACCCTAGTCTCATTAATTGGTTGGTGCTACAAATTATTGAATCAGATTCCGGCCAGTATGAAGGCAGGAAGCACGCATAGTGGCGGTGGGTTTGTGTGTTTCGTATGGATCTAGTGAAAAAATAAAGAGTAAATTACACTGATGGTCCCTTTGGTTATTGGCCAATTACATGGACTAATGGTGATGGTAAGAAACTACCAAGATGAAAAAGACCCTTTGAAAAGGCCTACAAACGGTAGCATTAGACAACATGTTAGATAAAGGACCATGGCTAGAATAAAACTTGCACAGTAAGGACTATTTGCGTAGTTTTTCTACTTAAAGGACCAAACTGTAACCGGCTACTAACCACAGGGACTATCTGTGTATATTACTCAATGTTTTATTATATAAAGAGTTAATTACAAATATGGTCCCTGTGGTCTTGCCCAAATTTCACATTTAGTTCTTTAAACTAAAAAATTACACTGGTAGTCCTTATGGTCAACGTTTTGTTTCACTTTTGGTCCTTTACACTAACTAGTGTTATCTTTGACCGTTAGCCAAAGGGTAATTTGGTCATTTTCTCACTTATCCTTATAACCAAACACCTTTTGCCTATTAAAAGTTTCCAAACAACCTTTTTCCTATTTCTTCTTACCAAACACATTTCACCCTCCTTGTATCTGAAGGGTTTTTTATCATATAACTGATTCGAATATTGACTCAACTCAACTGGTTGATCATACCCGAACCGATAAACTAGTCTAACCCCTTAAAGCGGAAACCGGGGTTAAAGTTCACCCCCAAAACCCGAGAGGGTAAGGATCTTTTGGGTACTAATCAAGCAAATCACGCGATATACACACATACATACATATCGATATATACGTACATGTATATGAAGGAGAAGGGTAAGAAAAATAATACCGAGATGCTCAAGTATAGTCCACCCAAGATGATGCAAATCGAGAACCCCTCTAGCAAAGGTCTTGCAATCAATCACCACACGAAAAACACGAACTCGTGTATGTGTGCGTGTTCGTGTACGGTCGCCGGAAAGAAGCCGGCGGCTTCTTTCTCTTTTCTTGCGTGGTCGATGGCAAAGGAGAGGGAGGGAGAGAGGGCAAGGTAGCTAGGGTTATATGTTTCATCCACACTTTAATCCTTAAGCTAACCCTTTTATTTATACTAATCACCTTATGGGCTTTGATTAGTTTAAATAAAACCCAACTAATTAAGCTCAAATGTTTATTATTATTATTAGCTTATCATAGGCCCATTAAACTAATAAAGTCTATTATACATATATTATAAACTATTATATATATAATAATAATAATCCTTATCCGAAAATTCTATATGATTAAATACCTTAAATCATAATTCAGATAATCTATAATTAATACATTATATATATTTATTTAACTAATATATATATATATATATATATATATATATATATATATATATATATATATATATATATATATATATATATATATATATATATAACACTTGTATCAATTATTGGCTTAATTAATCCTCTTTAATAAGTTAAGACATAACTTATTATTACTGATTTATAATGACAATTATAAATCATTTCTCTCCGACTATGATTGCATAACTACTCGTATTACATGCACTCACAGGTGTGACCCTTAAGTAACTTATGGTATTGGATGTGGCATCACTGGTTCACTAACTGTGCACATAATCCAACAATATCACCACAGAAACACAAATCCCAAATTGTGACTTTCGATTCTGGTTCTGATTATGATTGAAAGACTTGTTGAGACTTAGCAAGATTCAATCATTAACTCATTAAGCAACTATCTACGGCACGACCACACTCCAGAGAAAATGTATTCAGTATTGCAAAAACAAATTAACAACAGAGATTATTAAGAAACATAAAGAATTAAAAATAAAGTGAGATTATATATATATATATATAGGGGACGGTTCAAACGAGAACCGTTTTTCGTACGAGAACTGCGAGAACCAATTATAGCCATTGATAAAAAAGATGGAGGGTTGAGATTAAAGAGTTGTTAATGGATAACCTTAAACTAATCAAACTTATCCTTAACAAATTAAGGGTAGTTTGGACATTTTTACATTACCCCCGCATTTTTTAAACTAATATATACATCAAACGGAAAAGTGTTAAATTACGAAAATTATACCAAATTAACGAGGAAATTATGCTCTTTAATTTGAGACCGGTCTTGATATATTTTTTCAAAAAAAAAAATTTGTATTTGCTGGGTTTTTTTTCTGTACAGCAGTGCAAATTTTGCTATGTTTTTTTTCCTGTACAGCTCGAAATTTGCACTAGTGCAAATTTTGCACATATTTACCTGGTATTTTCAGCACATGTGTAGATAGATATGCACATGTGCAAAATTTGCACTTGTGCACAGTCGAGCTGTAGCGGGAAAAAACCCAACAAACACGTCTTTTTTTTCTTCCAAAAAAATATTTCAAGATCATTCTCAAATTAAAGAATATAATTTTAAGATTTGAAGCTACAAACAAATAAAAACATTAATACTTTACAACACGTCAAATAACGTACATAATATAGACACCGTCTTTTAAAAAAACCCCGCTGCAAATAAATGTAAGTTTCTTGTTTGACTGTGAGGTATCATAAAGGTAATTATTACCTCCATAATAAATCATAAAAGTAATTTTAGTTGTACAAATGCTAAAGCTGGATGTAAGTAAATATTGAGAGATATCCTCTTTTAGACTAAATATAAGCCACACATTTTAATAAATGGGGAATAATTAATCAAATAAAATAGAAGCACACAATCCAATAAAAGGGTTGAGAGAAACGCAAGGGTGTAGATGGTCGATGTCTCCATTGGCATTTCAGAGCAAAAAAAAATTTGGTTGTAGAGCTTAGAAGAAGGTTTGATGTACTTACAGATCGAGTATATGTTGATAGCGCTGATTGGATCTAGCGAGAGAGAAGTGACCGGCGGTTAAAAGAAGGTTCAAAGTAGTGTTGGTGGTGGTTATCGACTCTGGTTAGATCGGAGCTACGATGGTGGTTGTGTAGCATAATAGAAGGTTGTTCTCGTCGTCGCTTGTGTTGAAGGAAGCGATCTCGTCGTCGCTCGTAAAATCGGAGCTACGATAGTGACTTAGATATCGACACCGGTGGAGATGCAGCGAGCTCAAAACTATGTGGAAATGCAATTTGCAAGAGAAGAAAGAAGATCTGGCTGTGCGTTTGTTAATCGTGAAGCCTAAAGCTACAGTACACACTTTAATACCTGTGTGTATAACAAATGACGATCCTACCCTTTTTTGTTGGAACAGAATTTTAAGGTTAGAAATAAGATCAATGGCTCAGATTAGTTCTCGCAGTTCTCGTACGAAAAACAGTTCTCGTTTGAACCGCACCCTATATATATAGGAAAAAGTTCTTGCGAGAACCATTCTTAGTGCGAGAACCGCGAAAACCAATCTGAGCCGTCCAATTCCCCCTCCTTCAATGTCATTGCCCACCTATGAATTCCTCACATGCACTCTGCCACATTCTATCCCTCCACGCTCACCATCCATGACACTTCCAATATCCAAGGAACGGTCGAAATTGGTTCTCGTACTAACAATGGTTCTCGTATGAACATTTCCCTATATATATATATATATATATATATATATATATATATATATATATATATATATATATATATATATATATATATATATATATATATATATATATATATAGTGGGGCCTTAAAATTAGTAGGCCCTGAACGGCTGCCTTTATGTCTCAGGCCAAGAGCCGGCCCTGAGTCTAATCAAGCTCAGTTTGATAAAACCTTGAATCGATCGTAACCCAAATATTTTATATATCAACACATTGAAGTAACATTAAGAAAACAACCACACTAAGAATATGGGTCCAATTCTTATAAGCTCAAAGCTAATGTTACGTGTTGTTTGTGTTTAAAAGAGGTTTATATTTTGTTGTTTGTTTTTAGAAAATCTAGTGTTTGTAAAATTATCTATTTTATAACACTTTATATTCAACTGTTACATCTTGAATAAGAATCTAAGCTTCTCTAATTATAAAATAAAAGAATTTAATAAAAATTATCAAACCATGATAATACAGTGAATAAAAACCAAAATATTTAAGAAAAGGATGCACTGCATACGCTGCCGGCAACAACTGAGAAGAGGAGAAGGATGTATGTAGAGGAGCGGAGTAGTAGATGTTAACGTAACCGTTAAAGCAATTAGTCTCATTATTATAGGAGAATGAATCATGAATTTTATTATGATGTAATAAGAAAGTTTATTTTTGATTCATTTTAAAGGGTTTTAGAGGTTTTCAATTGATGAAAAGAAAAAACAAAGAGTCTTCTCATTTTTAAAAACTTTTATACAATTAGATTAACATGTTTTAAGAATTTTCAGGAAAAACAAAGTACACTCCGACATGCTCTAATGACTTTTCAAACTTTGAATAAAATTTTCAGCCCTAGTATTAAGCCTGTAAGAGATAGCATGGTAATCGCCATGGTCTAACACAGTCATTTATGGGACTTTGATACCACTTCTTTAAAAGGCATCATGAGATATTATGCATCTAACCCTAAACTTGTGATATGATACACACATGCATATTATTGCAATTATATGAAGATTCAAACAGACATGTCACATGACCAAAGGACCCCCACAAAGCCTATGTCGATAATTGGACGTGTAATAACACTCTCAAACATTCTACTTGGAATTATGTGTATTTTTTTCTTGCTCATTATTTACATAATTGATTAATATAACATTATCGTTATTATTTTGGATACTACCATTTTTTTTACTTTTATGTCTTTCATTAATTTAGCCTCCTCTTGAGTTCTTTTCCCTCTTTTTCTTTTGGATGATACTATTTAAACCTCTTTTCTTTTGCATGTCAGAAATATTATATATCAATTAATTATAGTTTCTAATACAGGAAATACACTCTCGTATATCATATCACAAAAATCAATTCAGATTGTCAAATGGTCCGATTAAAATCACCCGTTCTTTATGATTAATTTCAACATTATATTTAATAATATAATTATTATTGTTATCATCACTGCCTCTGAAATGTGACCTTGCATGGTTTTCATGTACATAACAGACTAGAAAGAGATATGACTTTGCCATTTGACGCCATAAAAATAATACAATTTTTAGAACTCTCCAGCATATTTTGATGTGAAATATATATGTTTTAAGTTCCCGCCATAACATGAGGATAAAATAATCCTAGTTTGTTAGTTAACGTATACACCCCGACGTTTGATATCACCCATAAATTGCAGAGTACGAACTCCTTATACGGTATAAATGGGTATTTATGCGGCTTGGGTTCCAAGGTCTTGAGTTGAAGTCTCATATTTATAGGGTATAGTTTAGGAGTACGTTTAGTGTGTGTTATGTTGTACAAAAATATATATATATGTTCAGATTTCTAACACGTCAACATAGAGACAAACTGTTCAAAACAGATAAATTTTGATCGGTAGATAACACGTGCTATTAAAATACGAGTTGCTTGTTTCCAACAGATTCTACATTAAGTTTAGAAAGGAACACAAAGTTTACCAGCCAGTACACTTGCTCAAAGTAACATCTCCATGAGAGAGCTATTCACTAACATTCTCCAAATAGGCCTCTCAACTGGTATCAGATTTCTCCAATGCTGCAACAGAAAGCCATTTTGGTTTGTGAGAAAAAAAATGATAGAGAACAAATTTACTGCTGAAGTAAAACAATTAATATAAGAAACGCGACTGACAAAAAAGAAACAGACTTTTTGTTTGTCATAAGCGGTCGTAATGCCCGATAATCATTGTTAAACTCGTTTATGCCGGATATACTAGTTCCCTCTTACAAGGTAGGTTGTTCATACAACAAAATTCCCATTTTATAACTATGGCATTGCTCTGGCACCTAATATAGAATACATTACAACAATTTCCAATTTTGGGATCGGATGTCCAGAGAAAGTATCATCTTTCCCGATTTTAAGTTGTGACGTACAGTCACTACTACACATTCTCGCCCAACACGGTAAAGATTAAAGATGATTATCCAGGTCCATGAAATCCTCCCTTATTGAAATATTATCTGGGTCATTAATGGGCTGAGAAAAATAACTAAAAAATCCCTCAATGCATAAATAAGTTTATCTAATGTCAAATTTAGATATCCCCCCCCCCCCCCCCCCCCCCCCCCTTCCCTAAAAAAACTACAGAACTGCCAAAGAAGGAAGCATGTATGCTGTAAGAGAGATATAAGTAGAAAGCCTACTTATTCCAGTGGGTGTTATGCAAAATAGGGATAAGGATGGAAAGAGAGATTACTGTTGTAGTTCAGAAGCTTTTCAATAAGATCAACATGGGTCATAAGCATTCTTCTGCAACAATAGCGAACGAGACCCAAAGCATCTAGAGCATCTCTGCAAAAGTTAAATCACTATGAATCAAAGTTCACACAAAATAGGACACCAATAACTTCCTCAATCACTGACAAATTACAAAAAAGTACAGAACATGTGAGCACAATGTATATCTATCTGCGTCTGGGAGAATGTTTGACAGGCATCGATAGCCAGATATTAGAAACTTCTCACTTATGACTTATGTAACAACAGGTTTTTAAACTAAAAAGAGCATAGGTTTCAGAGCCATAAAAACATGTCATTTAACAATATCAATCATTGCACAAGTTCATAAGAATTCCACAAAACAAAAGAGAGGAAACCAAATAAGCTCTAATTAGAGTTTTTGCTTGTGCAGACGTAATATATTTAGGAAGAATTACACGTTCAGAAACTTAAATGATCGTCTCTCCTGGACAACTCAGTTCAGTGCATCACCAACTTCTTCCACTGATGAAATATCACTAAAAACTAGAAACTATCATATTTCTAAAAGAAAGGGAGGGGGGAGGGAGTTCGTCTTGAACTAAATGTCATATTATGCAGACTGCTTGAAAGTATCACTTTCTTAAAACCTTGAGTTAGAAAGATGTGCAATCTACAACGATTCATCACTAATACAACTGAGCCAATTCCAGCTCCTATAGCTAATATTGCGAGATAAAAACTATTCATAGAAATGGTCGTTTTACATCCAACAATAAGTTCAATGAAGTAGTTCCATAATTTCCCCTAATTTCTAAGATGTTTATTGGCTACATTAACTTGCACCGTGTCTGTTAAATTACCAAGAAAACTGAAAGCTATCATCTTAGGGAAACAATCGAAAACAGGCTGACCTCAGGTATCAAATCACGACACAAAAGGAAAACACACAACAATCATACAATATAAACGACAATCTCCAGTTTTCCATATAGCGTAGGCCCTAAATTCTTCTGTTTCTATGGAATGATTCTTTCACCAAAAAAAAAAACTAACTACATAAAGTGACTCACCCTTCGGTGTAATCAGATTGGAGTAGATCAAGATACGTGTCCCATTTGTTTCCGATAACCTGAAAACACAAATAATGTAAACCTGTGGATGTGGAGAAGATGACGGTGGTTCATTAGGGCTTTACCTTGCCGCATGTGAAGCAACGAACCGGGATGATCATCTTTGCCCTAGTTTTGCCTTCACGAATTCAGGCTGCACCTGCTATTTTTCGGAGTGAATCTTATTGTTTAGTATGGGTTAGATTAGATATACCCCCGGCTATTAGGCAAAGCCCTACAGCGGAGAGAAATTGACAAATATTCGGTGTGGCTGTAAATGAACCGAACAAATACAAATCGGATTTGTGTTTGTTTGTTTAACTTTAGCCGAACATATAAATGAACACGAACGATAAACGAATGACCATGTTTGTTCGATTGTTTAAAAGATTGGTTAGTTCGTGTTCATTTTTTGTTCGTTCATTTAAATGGAAAACAAACGTAAACGAAGGAACATACGCTATAATACAAATCCAACATTATTAAACACATAAACACTATATCTAAACACACGCATATAATATAAATATGTATATTTATATAAAATATAAATGAACATAAACGAACGGATAACCGAACGTTCACGAACATAAATGAATGAACGAGAGCTCTGTTCGTGTTCGTTCGTTTAATTAAATGAACGGAAAATCTTGTTCATGTTCGTTCGTTTAATAAACAAACGAACATAAACAAACGTCTCTCCGAACAATTTCACAAACGGTTCATGAACGTTCGGTTCGTTTACATCCCTAGGTGTAGCCCTATAGGGGGACGTTTGTAAATTTTAATATTTTATTTTACAAAATATTATCTCAAATCTTAAAAATATATATAAAGAGAAAACTAAATTTTATCTAATTTTAAAGTTAGTCTTTTATTTATAGTAGAAGATAGAAAATTAGTTAATTTAAGTGTATTTTTATACACGTTAAAAGTGTAATCTCGAATGAGTTTGAATAATAGCAAAAAAAGATTGTTATTTGGTTGGATCAATGAATTAAATGGACGGTGCAAAGAAATTAATGACGAAATTGAATAAACTTCTATCTTCTAATCTATATAAAAACTAATTTAATAAAATTTATTAAACGATCTTACCTATTCATTTAAAAAAGATTTAATATTAACTATTTATTTACTTAAAATCATAAAGTGATCTTATTAAATGAAAATGCATAGTTAAATGATCTTATTTGAAAAAGTTAAAATATCGTTTAAATTATAAAAAGAGACGACGATTGTTACATTTTTTATAATATTCCCCTCTAGTTAACCTCTTCTATTCCGTCTTTCATTCCTCTCTGACAAGCACCGCCTAACAATGAGACCTACCCAAAAACATAAATACATAACGGCAAAGTAACAAAGACCTGATAAATGGGCAGGAAAAAAATATCAAAGTAACATGCATTCACATTATATGTATATGTACGGGCATATATAAGAGAGGATAACCTCTGCCAAGTAGAAAATCACAGCTTTGTTTGAGACTACTTGTTAAATTTAGAGTTAATTACAAAGATGGTCCCTGTGGTCTTACCCAAATTTCACATTTAGTCCTTTAAACTCGAAAATTACACTGGTAGTCCTTATGGTTAACGTTTTGTTTCACTTTTAGTCCTTTAGACTAACTGGTGTTAAAGTTGACCGTTAGTCAAAGGGTATTTCAGTCTTTTCCCACTTTATCCTTGTTACCAAACATGGTTTTTAATTTTATATTCTTTATAATTTTATTTATTATTTATTAGAGTTAATTACGTATTACCCTTCTTAATTCCATTTACTCCTTTATTAGATATATATATTTATTTAAATATTATTTAATTATATTAAACAATATAACAAATGTTAATTAGAAATAAATAATTATTACTAACAGTTTGTTTATCACCACCACCGGTTTCCTCGTTCACCACCACCCACCACCACCAACCACCCCCACCACCACCCACCACCCACCACCCACCACCACCAACCACCCCGTTTACGAAACTGTTAATAAAAAACACCCAGATTCTTTTTACCCTTTTCTATTAAAATTAATAAAAAACACCCAGATTGAACACCCAGATTCTTCAACACTATGATATAGAAATAGAACAATATGATACAAAACACACTGATTATTCATCGTACAAACAGAAATAGAACAATATGATACAGAACCATTGATTATTCAACATTAGCAAGATGAAAAACATATTTGGAATCAATGAAAAACAAGCAACCCTCTAATCAGATCTGAACCTTAAACTCACCTGTTGATTTAAACCCATAATCAGATCTGAAACCCCTAATCGACCTTCAATCATCTGAAACCCCTAGTCGTGCGGTGGTGGCCGGCGGCGGTTCAGATCTGTGGAGCGGCGGCGGCTCGAATCTGTAGTTCAGATATGTTTTTCAAGCACAGCGGCGACCTGTGGTACCATCACGGTTCGCGATGGATGAAGGCAACAGTGGCGGTCTGAACTCATGTTCCGGCGGAGGTGGTGGTCTGAACTCCGACGGGTTTGAGTACTTCAGATGGTGGCGGTGGTGGTTCTAACTCCGACGGGTGAGTACTTCAGATCTGGAAAGAATGAGAGATGAGAGAGAGAGAGAGAGAGTGGTCGGTCTGAACTCATGGTCCGACGGAGGCAGTGGTGGTCTGAACTCCGACGGGTTTGAGTACGGTGGCGGTGGGGGTTCTAACTCCGGTGTTTGAGTCTGGAAAGAATGAGAGATGAGAGAGAGAGGGGGGGGGGGGAGTGATAAGGGTATTAGAGAGTTGGGGTGTTTGGAAACAAATAGAGAAGAACTCTCTTAAATAAGTGTGTTTGGAAGTAGTTTAATAGGTTCATCTTGTTTGGTAACAAGGATAATATGATTAAATGACCATTTTACCCTTTGACTAACGGTCAACTTTAACACCAGTTAGTCAAAATGACTAAAAGTGAAACAAAACGTTAACCATAAGGACTATCAGTGTAATTTTCGAGTTTAAAGGACTAAATGTGAAATTTGGACAAGACCACAGGGACCATCTTTGTAATTAACTCTTAAATTTATTTTGTATATAACACCCGTTTAGGCTCATTTGTTGAGGCACGAGTTCGGACTCATGAACTAAATGTTTTGTTTTTTGTCTAAACTTAAACTTGTTAAGACTCGGCGCGCTTCAAACATTTAATGATCCGAGCTTAAGCATCTCAGCTCATTTACATCCTCATGGAAAACAAGAAAAAAAAAAGAAAAACTTCAAAGGGCAGGTTCAAACACTAGACCCCTCATCATAGATACCAACACCTCAACCGATCCGGATAACAAGCATTTGACTCTACTCGCGAGCTATTCGAGCTCGGATGGTTAAAAGCTTGAAACGAACCGAGGCTTAACAACCTTGAGCTCGAGTTCGAGCCTATTTTAAAGCTCATTTATATATACCATTTAAATAAAAATACCAAATAATACCCAAGTCTAAACAAGCCTAACTTAAACGAGCCAAATCCAAGCTTCATAAATCTTAAACAAGCCGACCTCGACCTCAACATCATGAGCTTTAAAACGAGCCGAGCTCCAGCATAAAAAAGCCTAAATGAACCCGGCTCGATAAGTGTCTAGCTCTACTTGGCTCGTTTATATCCATACATTTGATACAACATTCAGGTTGAAATTATATAAGCAGTTGTGTGATAGTTACTGACTTACTGTTCCTCGCAAAATTTTATTACACTGCTTAGCCAAGTGTGTATACAAACTACCATAGAAATGAAGTACTAAATTCTATAACCACCACCAAAAGCTTTTTAAGCCTCAGCAAAATTAAGCCGGCGTCTTTATGACTCTTCTTTTGTGAGATCACGAATGCGAGCCCGTAAACTTTCCTCTCGAGCATGTTTTGCAGCAAGAGCTTCCTCATCAAGAACTTGGATGGGTAACCATTCTGGCCATCTGAACCAACTGTTTTTCTTATCATTCTCATTACCTACTGCTACTGATTCATACATGTTCTTGAAAACAGGTCTTAGTTTAATAGCAGCAAAATCAACCCCAGTTCCCACGATTGCGATCCCAATAGAGTAACGGATAGCACCAGCACGCCCACCTGATATCAAATATTTGATCAGAACGTGTGTTAGTTGCCTAACAAATCTGATAAAATAAAAGTGATTTCTAAAATGGATGAGGTGATTGTTGAAATTTGGTTACCAAATTAAAAGATCTTATGCAACTAAAAACAAATAGAGCAAATGTCACCCCGTTTCTATTTTTGGTTACCCATTTGACTCATATAGCTAAACATAACCCGTCAACAGATACAAGGTTTAAAATTGACTCCTCATTTACATCATCCATGTCACCTTGCTCGTTCCTCGTATGAAGAGTAATTATAAGTTTGTAGGCATACAAGTTGACAAAGATCACAATTAGAACAGTAAACTGTAATGAAAAATAGAGAGAGGCTGGATTTCATTGATAGAAGTAGGATGAAAAAGGTTACATCAGAGAGGCATCCATGCAAGATGACCTCCTGCTGCCCAAGCACTAGCCGAGACTAGCAAAATAGGAAATAACATAAGCATGACACACACTCTCCCTCCCCCTCTCCCTCTCCCTCCTCGTTATTTATACTAAATCATCCAGCGTAACTAGCTCTTTGCCCCACTTTCCTCCACGTGGTATTTCCCTCTCTTCCTTTGGTAAATAATGTCCCAAATTAAATATGCAAAGAACTTCCGCGAGTCGAGAATGTTGTGACTACTTTATTGAATCCGTGATTGGCATGTTCTTATTCCATTTTACCCTTGTAAGTTATGAATAGCAAAGAAATAGAATGGAAGTAGAAGAATTCTAAAGTGATGTTGCAACATATTGGGAGGGAGAAATCTTTATTTAGAGAAAGCAAAATGGATAGAAGGTTGTATAGGCATACAGATAAAAGGTATGAAAGGAAAAGGTACCACCAACTGTGTTTCAAACTTGCAGCTACTTTTTATAGATATGCTATTGATGATGTTCTGCTTTAGTTTTTTATCATGATTCTTGTGTAATTCATCCTGATAGATTGAGATCTTTCAGAAAATAGTGGCGGATGGATCCATGATGTCTTCTAGCATTGAAGCATTGTTGATGATAAATAGTCAAGCAAAAGCTAAAAAATCACCAGGATCACACCCTGAGATTTAAATGGTTCCCCTAATAGTGGCAAGCACAAATGAGCATTCACTATATGATAATTATGAACTTCAATTTCAATGATTACAAATGCTGATGATGGTTAGTATTGTCAATTACTAACAATATTCTGCATATATACTGATATTGACTAGATATTTTACAGTGTGGATGTGGTATATCATAGATGGTTCATCAGTAACTAACCTTGTAATCTGCCTAGAACGGCACCAGTACCAAATCCGGCAATTGCTGAGTCAAGGAGATCATCAGGCCCAGAATGCCTGCTAGCTCTTACAATCTCCCTAGCACCTGTCATAAAATAACACATTAAAAATACTGAAGGTACCATTCATTTATATTAATTTCGTCAATCGAGTTTTCTTTTCTCTTCTTTATCGGCCCCATCATTTTCCCTTGCACAAAGTGAATTGGACACAATCACATTTTCATGTCTTCTCACAGTATAAAACAGGAGACTCAAATCATGTTATAATGAGAAACCGAGGGGGAGTGATTTTTAGTATTAATACAGTTTTAAAGCAATTGCATTGGACAAAACAAAAGCAGGAAATGATAGTTTACCACAATAGCAACCAGTGACTATGGCAAGATTAGTGGCATAAGTTGCAGACATGGCAGCACGGCCGTGAACCTTCCGATGTCTTGATACTAATCCAATTCCTCCTCCCACAATTCCTAATTAAAAAACAAACATTCCAAACACAGTTACAACTTCTTCTTTGGTAGTGCTTACTTCCATGAATTAGAACTTGAACATATAAATCGAAAGAGGAAAAGCCAACAGACAGAACTATAAATGCAAAATCAAATTCAGAATAATATGTAATTTAGTTTCAGTAATGAAACAAATAAAATCCTACAAGCTCGATCTTTTGCTAATGTTTCATATTCTACAAATTTAGAGCAGGAACAAAATAAAATCAAATAAGATCGTGGAAAAACCTCCGAGGAGAGTAGGGTAGAGGATGCGAGTTCTCCAACTGATTCCGTCTTCTTCTAGGGTTTTAATTTCATCGGTCGACTCCATTCTCGAGCATACTCTCAAATCTCAGTTTTGATCGAGGAGCTTCCAGTTTCATCCCCGAATCGGGTTTAATATTCGTCGAAGTGGGTGATGGCAATGGCATATTGAGGCATTGAGCCGGTCCAGTATATAAAAGAAATGGCCCAAACGTGGTTGATTACTTGGTTATGGATTTCACGTCTGAACAGTGAACTGTGCCCATTAGCCCAACCCAAATCTCTCATTTTATATCTTTATACTTTATAACTTAAAGGAGGATTAAATTTTGAAAAAAACCACAAGACACGTTTATAGTGTTGACTTTTCATCAGTAAAACCTATTTTAATCATGATGTATGTAACCATTAAAATTACTTGTTTATTCTTTATTTTTTATTAGCTTTGACTCAGCAGAACATTTCCAGTCTATCTATGACCACAACACACATTTCCGGTACACACCATGAACCATGTTCCTTCCGGTATTTCAATAACACACATTTCCAGGTTCGAAGCTAGAGTTTTGTTCACTAGAGAAATAGGTTTTATTTCAAATTCTATTTGAGTTTAGATTTCGTTTTAGGCTTTGGTTTGAGACACAAGCCCTATTTTCTCAGAAAAAGGGGTGTTATTTTGCAAAGTTAAGTTTAATTTGATGTCTAAGTAATAAAAAAAAGTTGCATCTTAATCTTTTGTAAATGCATTTTATGGTTATGACATTTTATATCACAACTCATGTTGTAACAATATGTTTTATAATTGCATGTTAGTCGTATCTCGTATGTTTTTATACAAAAGCGTATCTATTTTCTAATATGGAACTACTTTTGTTTTAATATGAACAAGTTAGACATTTGTTTTTCATTATACATCTGTATTTGTTTTGTGATTTGAGGAAGTTTATAAATAGAGACAAGGTCCAAAGGGAACACTGTTTCAGGAAGAACAAATCTAGACCCTTAAAATCTAATTTAAGGGCTATAAAAATTAGATACATCACAAAAATTAGATGTGTCTATAAAAATTAGATACGTCTACTATATCTATCACTTTTTATATCCGTTGTAATATAATTTTAAAAGTTATTGTGTAATGTTATTGTGAATAAAAAATAAGGGTAATTTTGTCAATTATCTTGAGCATTTTTCGTTTACTCCGTGAGAAGTGTGGTCTCTCCAGAATCATACCCTATATAGATATGTATATAAAACAAATAACTATAGATTTACAAGTTTATGTGATTATATTGATTTTAAATGATAAAATTAGTAAGAGAAAAGGAAATAGTTTAAGAGAAGCATTGACCAGACTAAAAAAACTCATGCCTTGTCACATATTGACCCACCATATCGTGTCAGGCCAAACACCACCGCCAAGGACTGTTTTGTAACAGCGCACCCTTGTCTCGCGCCTTAGCGACTTCATTGCACGCCTTTTGAACGTCATTTAGCTTAACCAATGTATCTGTGTTCATTATGCATTCTAATGAACAAACTCTTCCATCTTTTTCTTGACAAGTTTGTTATAGTATATACTTAATACTTGGATGACGCAGTCATCTATACTCATAATTTGGAGGAGCACATGCTGTCTTTGAAGCATGATCTTAAGAACAAAGTAAACCTGGAGAAATGCTTGTTCGCCCAAGATTAGGAGAAATTCTGGGACACGTTGTCACAAGATTAAGCACTAAAGCTAGTGATGGATAGGGATAAGGTGAAGGCTACCTAGAAACGGGAAGATCGACATCGACCAAGGCGGCATAAGTAAGCGATAATCCTGCCATTATTGAAATATTCTCTGGACCAGTTCGTTGTTAAACTAACCGGACTAACAGGGTTGACCTAAGTCTTAAAACATTGCCATTTACAACAGGAAACCTCATGCATGCATGTTTTCTGGTGGAATGGCATAAGAAAACTATCACAATTGAATCAAATCAAACAAGTGAGAAACATCCACTCTGTATACAAATAAATATGATAAAAAAATTTCAAATCATTGTTCACACCAATTTAAAAAAACCAACGTGGAACGAAAGTAATCGTCAATAGATATTAACAATTGAATAATGAATTTAAAAGATCAAGCTACTAAGTCATCATTACCTAAAGAGCCATTTTTCCCTTGACTTGTATCAGAGTCTGCATCAGATTCGCTCTCGCATTGTTTGTGATTCTCAAATTTCATCCTGGAACTGGCCTTTCTTTGATATTCTGGGAAATTTTGAATTTTAACATAATTCATTATATAAATCCAAAAATGAAGAAAAGGGCTAACAGAGTTTGCTATAAGTTAAGTTGTATGTCGGTTATGCAATTTATCACCAAAAGGTCACTCATAGTGAAATTTGAATAACCATAATTATTGTTCGAGTTTAATATATGACTAATAATACATCTATTGTTTTTTGTGATAATAAACTTGGTTTATTACCAGCAACATACTACTGTCATTTGCCAATGTGACAATAAATATTGATAGTCAACCCTCTTTGACTCAAAACTAACCAAAAAACATTCCAGTGTCGAAATGATCGTCTTTCTTCCTAAATGCATTACTGAAACGGTTGACCTAAAATGTTTTAGTGGAATGCTTACTCAGGAGATTGATATCACATTGGCAAAAGTCATTGTATAATGTAAAAACAACATATGACCTATTGCGTGTTAGCCTTTTTGGTGATTAAACCTAAAAGATTATGAATCGGATATAATTACTCTTCTTGTTGATTGCAGAGCGAGTCATGGTTAAGAATTCGTCCCAACTCAATTTACTTAGTTCCTCCTTTTCTTTGATAGTGAGCTGAAAGTTCGGTTCCCTTCCACACAAGAAAGCAGCCCTACAAGAACAACAATTAAACCGCAAGTGCAAATGAGAAAGTGGTCTTGTATGTATGAACCATCAACCACTATATATAGTCAAAATATTAATTATTGACAATCAACAAGAAAATATGTGCATGTTTATCTTTGGGTTTATTTCACAGAATAGTAACCAAGTTTGAAAAACTGTTCAACCAAGGTCACACTCATGGGTAATTTCACAATGTGAAATAAAGGGGGGAGAGACCTTGGTCGAACAATTTTCAAACTTGGTTACTATTCTGTAAATTTTCCCCTTTATCTTTTAAGTATTGTAAAGGAACTAGCTTGTTTTGTTTCTTGATGGACTACCTCGTTCAATCCATTTCATTTGTTCCCCTTGTAGCTAATTGCCCGTGTCATATAAACACAATCAAATTTGGCTGATTCATAAGTAAATGGGTCAAAATTTCCACCTCTACTCGGGCTATAAGCCAACCATGAAGCTAAGTGAACTACTTTGGATCAATCTTTTGCTACATTATGACTTTGTATCAATAATTTGTGTTCCTAACATCAACAATTACCTGTCATACAAGTGGGCAGCTTCTTCTTGATAGCTAACAGTGCCCAAATGGATTTGTTTCTTGTCAACTTTGATTGCAGCTTGCCATTTCATGTTTTTGTAATACACTCCTCTCATTATGCATGCTTCTTGGTTCTCAAATATTTTTCTTCTATGTCTTTTTCGTCTCTTGAACTCTAGGAATTACATAAAAGTAGTTCTTTATAAAATAAAAAAAAGCAACAAAAATGAGATGCTTCTTGAAACTCGGTTTTTTAGTGATTAAAGACCAAAGTCTGAATGCAACAAGAACGTTTACAAAGCCGCTAATATATATAAATGTATGTATATGTGTGTAATTATCCTCGAACAAAGAAAAACCCAGAATCACGTCTTTGATGTAAACAAGACCCACTAAATGAAACTATGATTAACAATTAATATGTTATCCTACCTAGACAAAAGTCTAATCCATGACATTTGTTTCTTTTCAAAGAATTATACCAGACAAATATAATCCAGACAATATTTCGAATACGCTTATCTGTTTCTTTTATTGAATTATACCAGACAAAGAAAAGATGTCAGTTAAAATTTAGAAAGAAACAGACCTGGATGCTGAATCGGATGCTTATTAGATGAACTAGACTCGTTGACAATTGAGGGTTCAGGTTCTTCGGATTTTGTATTTTCCTGCCAAAAAAACATGATTAAAGTAAATGTGTATAATACCTGGTGACAAATAAGTTATGTAAAATTAAAATGCTACTAATTCATCCTAAAAAAGATTCCATATTTGATTTTTCAGAATCATATGATCAGTTATAAGATCTTGATTTATATAACTGAACCTTTTTTTGAAGACTGAAAAATGAGCAAATTTACTGTTTATCCTCTCTCCCTGAATACATATTGCTACCCCATGATAATACTAAATACTAGCAGATTTCCTTCTTCGAAAATTTTCCAAATGGATAAACTTATTTGCCCATTATCATCATTATTATCATTACAATATACAATATACAGATGAACAGGTAGTGCTGATTATACACAAGATTTCTTTATTTCACCTTTCTAGAAAATTATTTTGGAAATCCAGCAACTAGTCAAACATCTTCCTCGAACCGAATACCAAGTCAAACATTTGTAATTTTCACAGAAAATCCTCTCTTCCTAAATACATTTGTAATTTCTATGATCCAATTATTTAGATTATTGATAGTTTAATGCAATCAAATTACTAAATATGTGATCTTACCCAATCCAACTCACTGATGAACCTACAATGCATATTGTCAAGGCCTCTCTTTTAACATACTTTGCTTTTAAACAGCCTGATGATTTTTATTATGGTGTCAGATTCTCTCATGGGGTCATGATTTCAACTTGTTTTTGTTTCTCAACTCATATTTTTTTGGTTCTGTTTTGGGTTTAATAGAGGTGACAATTTTGTGCAAGTTATATACAAATGGGTCAAGTTTGGTTATTTTTTTCTCTCACGGGTCAGGTGTGTAAAAAAGATTTAACTAAAAAGGACTGGATCAAACGGATTAAAGTCATCCATAATGTACTCAAATGCATAAAACCTTATAAATGGATTTAACAGAAAAAAAAAATATTATCATAATAATGAAGTTTTGTAGTCATATTAACACATTAGTGTGACCATGTATACAATCAAACTAGACCAAGAAGATGAATATATATCTCGTTATCTATATGATAATAAACATGAATAATGTGTTCATGACAGGTATGGTATTTTAAACCACAATTTCCATGCTTACCAGATCATCAGGCTGGTCAACATCAACCAAAGGTGTAGGATGCATGCCAGCTGATTTTGTGTTTTGCACCCAACTTCCAGGAGATTCTTCATTTTCATATGGTGAAAGAAAATCAAGATGAGGGCTTCTGCCTAAAAAAATATGAAAATTAATTATCATCAATTAACAAAAAAAAAAAGAAAAATGAAGTTGAAGATTGAAATTAACAGTTCCAAGTTCTATACATAAAAATTTAAGCTAAATATTTGCTTAATTAAATATAATGTGTAAAATAAAGAAGAAAAAATACAACGGACGACAATAATACTTTGTAACATGATCATATATGGTTTAATATGGGCTAATTAAAGAACATATGATCCAACATAGACTCACCATAAAGTTTGATAAGTCTTTGTCTACGGATGCTCACCATGGTGTCTTAAGCCGATCCTAGCATTATCCAAAAACAAGATATAGTGTTTACTCAAAGTGAAAAAAAGAACAGAACATAAATATAGAGATCTATTTCAAGATACGCCAAGAGCATGATCTCATATCTCTTACACAATCAACTTTCCTGATATTTTCTAGGATTACTATAAGATTAAGTTAAACCACAAGCATAACCACCGTCAAGGAGACTGTCATGATGCCAGACAGCAATTCTGGAGTTCTCTATAACTTCTAATTTGGTTTTTAATGTCAAATGAACTACTTCAGTTTCGAAAAGGATATGTATACATGAGGTTTTTGAGAAAGAATCGATAGCTACACCGAAAAGACGAATAAATATTACAATGTAGACGGATATATATATATATATATATATATATATATATATATATATATATATATATAAATGAAAACTATGAACTCATTACTGCTTCCTTCAAAATTAATCTAGCATCCAATATGTTTATATGAATGGAGATCCTTGACCCCCTCTATACCGTTTTATGCACCTATGTGTCACAGCATTGCATTTCTTGCAGCATGTCACTTATTAAAAGAGGGGCTTAAACTGCTGCTTCAGGGAAAAAGGGGGTTTCAAGATTCACCCACAGTCTATTTATGACAGCTAGTTCAAAGATAGGATCAGTGAGGCATTTCATTGAACACAAATGGCTGGGATTCAATACGCACAAAGTGAATGATTGTTGCTTGATAAATAAAGAGCTACACAGTGAGAAATTTCAAAGTTAATCCAATTTATCTGACATTTCATGGCTGGTATATTTCAAATCAAAGCTATAGGAAACATAACCCCAAAAAAACATAAAGATCATGACATTATGTGACAGAATCTTCACCATTGGTTCGTAATACGCACACCTAAATTTGGAAAAAAAAGTGACAATTTTCAGTTATGAACTAGGATGAACCAACTAAATCAAAAAGATCACGCACAAACTGAACTGGAAATCCTAGCAAATAGAGATTATGTTTTAATCGAAAAAAACCCAAATCATGTTCGGAAAAGCAAGTCAACTTATCGCCTTTCATTGAATAACAACAATAAACCAATATTTAACCCCTCGTATGACACTCAATCGAGTAAACCTCATAAAACAACACAAATTAACGATTAACTAGATTCCAAAATACGTAATGACACAAGAAACAAGAAACCCTTGTGGAGAATAAGGCACAACAGGCTACAAAGTGATACGTCAGCAAGAAGAAGATATATATTGTCAAGAGTAAATAGTAAAAAGCAACTGCGGTAGTGTTGGGTTACCTGAGAAGGTGGCGCAAAGTATCAAAATTGAGCGTCTAATCGGTGGTTTTACGAAGGCAAGGTGGTGAGGTTGAAAAGAGTAAGTTTAGATAAGTTAATAACAATTTGATGTTTCTACGTTCTACCATTGACTCAAAATTATATTATTATTATTATTATTATTGTTATTATTATTATTTTTGTAATTATAATATATTATTATTATTATTGTAATTATTATTATTATTATTATTGTTGTTGTTGTTATTATTGTTCGTGTTAGCCGGGTCAACCAGATTAAGATTCTTTGACCCTATTGAAAACTACCTATTGGTTTTATTCGATTCTGGTTGATTGGTTCGGACAATTTTGACATCCCTTGTTACCACACTATCAATCCATGGTTAATAATGGGGTGGTAAGGAGCATGGTGCATGTGTTGTGTGGTGAGTTTTGTTTTTTGCTTTTAACAAAGTAATACTACAAGTTATTTCTCGAACTTGTTATAATGGTACTATGATAATGAACTAGTGATTATAATAGACTACGGTATAGTTAAATACTCTAAAATTGGTCTGTCGGATATAATATTAACCTAAAATATCAAAAGTGTGGTATAATATCTTGAACTTGGTAACTCGATCAATTTAGTATCTTGACTTAGTGAGTCAGGACACTAAAATGGCTGAATTACTATATTCAAAGTATTATAATACATCTTTAATACTTTAGGGTAGTATTCAACCCATTTAATTAATTTTAAAGTAGTAAACTATACTTTAGTCATTATAATATGGTTAGGTATTTGCTGTGTGAATTTATGATGTTGATGTTTTGGTTTGATGAACATGGGAGAAGTAATGACTCTAAACACTGTTAGGTTATTTTTGTGGCCTTGTATCATTCTCTATCTCGCACAAGTCACACCCTATATTCTAATATTTAATTCAATTATAATAACTCATTTCAATTTGAGTTGATCTATCAAGATATAAAACAAACAACTTTTCATTTATTTTCCTTTTCGTTTCAAACATGTAGTCGTTTGTATTTTATTACAACCTAAACAAAACTTAAATATATTTGAACAAAAAGTTTATTTTATTAAACAATTAAGCTTTTATTATGTTTAGTATTATTTATCGTGGCTTGCAAAGTTCAAAATTCTCATATGTGTATACGAGGTATTCAAACCCACTCTTCACGGTGAATTTAAAAACATACATTTAAAAACATGTTTTTTCAATAGGTAAACTAATAAAAGAAAAAATTGAGTTATTCATGATTTTCCAGCATATCAATTTAATCTATATATCTATATATAAAAGGCATGCAAATTTTTCAAAAATAACCATAAATTGAAACTCAATCAACCAATCACAACATTCAATTTCAAAATTATTCAATTTCAAAAACAATTTTAGAAAGATTAATAGGCATCAAATTCCAAATCTAAATTAATTTGGAGGGGCTGAATGAAAATTATGAGGGAGTTTTACAAAACGGGGTTTTTAAGAAAATATGAGGGGGTTTTATAAAAATTGTATATTAATGTAATTAATTATATGGTGTTTATAAATTATGTTTAGTAACTTGTGATACATGTTGTTTAGAGAAAAAATAATTATATATTTACGATCGTCTCATTTTTATCTACGTTTTGGTATAAATATTATTATAATATTACACTTTTTAAAAATTAGTATATTTTTATTTTTTTGTTACCATTAATAGTAGTACTTCAAAAAATTTAGTTATTGTTTTTGTTACTAATTCTGACATATGTAAATTTTTGGTGATATTTTATTTTTTTATCTGAAAACTTTAATATCTCAAAACACTTCTGAAACACTATTACACTTATTTTACTATACCTCTTATAATTTCATACCATCAAATTTTATAAATTTTTTTAAACATCCCGTGTTTTTACACGGGGTAATAAACTAGTTAGTTGATAAGAAAATAAAAACATAAGACTTGTTGTAACGCCCCAATTTATAAAATAACTAAAAATCACCTCTGAAACACTTCTCGAAACTAAACACATATAATTTACATAAAATCGGAAGCGTACAAGTTTTAAAACGAGTTATGTCAAAAGATATTCACATGTAGATTCATTGTTTGATACCAAAAGCTAAATATACATAAAGAGGCGTTATATTGTTTTCACAAAAGGTAGAAGCAAAGACTGTGGTCAAACGGGAGCCTTGTCCTTGTCTTTGGCACCTACAAAACACAACACATAATATCTGATAGGCTACGAGAGCTTAGTGAATTTATCAGACTGTCAATCATATAAACACATGCATATAATCACATATAGATAACACACGCTAACAAGAACATGTCAGCCACTGGTTCTAGGGGTAATAACACACATTGTATTATACTGTAATAACACACATTGTGCACTTATGAGTAATAGTCTAGAAGACTCACCTCATAAGTAATTCACTTATATAACACTTTATATGAGTTGTGTAATCGAATGTTCATGATCCTACATAAATAGTATAACACTTATAATCAATACACCTCACCGCTGCACTTTATGAAACTGAGCAAGGGCGAGGCACGCCCGTGCTCTGATGCAGGCACGCCCGTGCCTTTCAAAAATGTACGGCTGTAACATCCTGAAATTAGGCCTAGTTGTGTAGGCTTGTACCTTGTGCTTAAATAGTTGTACATTGATTTTAAGTGACTTAAGTTAGTGTGTTTTAATTTAATAACGCGTGTTATGCGTTAATTAGAGTGATTATGTGAAAAGTGTCAGACGCGTTTAAAAGTGATAAAATATTAAACGGTTTCGTGTTATGATTCCGTAGATATCCCCGTTAGTTAAAACGGGATAATGTGTGTTCAGTTGTAAGTTGGAAAGGGGAACAAAATACCCGGGTTTAATTTAATTAAACCCAAGGTCGGCTGAGGCTTGCCTTATCCCCTGGGTTTTGTCAAACACACACAATACACACATATACAAACATACGAACACACACATGCTCTCAATTTTTGGAGTTTTTGAAGAGCAAATCAAGGAATAAACTGTAACAAGTGAATTCAGTAGCAAAACCGAGCTCAATCTGCTGTGTGCTAACTGATTTGTAAGTGTTTTTCAACCTAAAACCTAGTTATGTGTTCTTGAAGAAGATACACCAAATTAATGGTGTAAATGGTGTTTTTATGATGGGTTTTAGTGTTTATTGTGTTTATAAGTGTCTATGGATGTCAAGTAAAGTGTATAAGTGATTAAAGTTATGTTTTGGTCGGATTGAAGGTAAAAAACATGTGTTACAGCCTGTTTCGCGAACAGAGACGAAGGCTTGCTGTGCAGGAACTTCCTGCGGCCGTAGGGATATGTTTCTGCGGCCGTAGGGGCCATTTTGTCCTACGGCCGTAGGGAAATGTTTCTGCGGCCGTAGGGATGTGTTTTTCAGATTTGTTGAAATCAAACCTTCTGTGGCCGTAGTAAGTGGTTCATGCGGCCGTAGGGGGATGTTTTATGTGGTTTACCACCTACTGGTGAAGGAAAGAAGCCTACAGGCGTGGGTACGTAACCTACGGCCGTAGGAACCCAAAGAACAGCTTCTGCGGGCGTAGGGAGAAGTCTCTGCGGCCGTAGGACCTTGTTCATTGAAAAAGGGACTCTGCGGCCGTAGGCCGTATCCTCTGCGGCCGTAGGACCCTGTCCCGTGTTGAAAGATTTGTGACGCGTGTTTTAAATGAAGAATGTTAAGTGTAAGTGATAACCAAGTGTGTATGCGATGTGTTAGGTACTCTTGAGGAACCGGAAGCCGTTGATCGTTGTGTTAGCTTATTGTGAGCTTAAGGTGAGTACCGGTTTTTCCATGAGACTTAATAAGTAGGGCTATCTGATGTGTGTTGAAACGTGTTATTGTGATAGTGACGTATGCACGTGCGAGGTAAGTGGCGAAGTGACGTGTTGTGTTATAACACGTATAATGTGATTATGGTAGTGACGATAGATAAGTGAAGTGATACGAGATAGACCCAAGTAGGGTTGTGACTTGTGTGACAACTGTATGCTGTGTTTAAAGTGTAATTTGTATTATGCTCATCACGTATGAGCAGAAGCTAATATGATAATGTATATGCGCATGTAATTGGATCCTGATTGGATCAGCCATGTGTATATGTATATGTGAACGCGTGAGGTGTGACGTGATATAGTGTTATATGTGGTACCATGTGATATAAATTGTGATATGTGACACGCATGCGAACTGTGGACCCTATGGGTCAAACGTGTTTATGATTCCTGTCCGGACAGACACAGTAGTTGAGGTCAGTTTGCTAACTCGGCTGGATCCTTGAGTGTTTTTCGGGATCAACGGTACTCGACGGTACATTCCCGGTCTATGGGATTCGATGGTCAATTCCGGATCCCAGAGGGTTCTGCAGGCCGCCGTTCCTCGACATACAGTGAGGATCTTGGTCTATGATCAGATCCAAGCGGAGTCCTAGTGACTCAAACGTGATGGTGGGCTGCTTTTCGCTCCCCCACCGATGCGGTTGGTTGTGACTGATTCCCCAGCTCGAATCGTTGAGCCAGGCTACACCGCTATGTGGTAGCTTAGCTTTGTGTGCCTTATTGTGATGTGATAGCATGCTTATTGATGCTTATGTGTAAATTGGTGCTCACTAGCTAGTTGTAGCTAACGATGCAAGATTTCCCTTTTTCGCATGTTAGTGACTGATGGCCTGGCGAGCTGGGGTTACTCGTGGGTAATTGTAATATGTATGTTTCGAGGAACACAAATTGTTAATTATATGCATGTGATCCGATGGTCGGTTGTTAGTTACGGTAACACCTGTTGTATAAGATGTTAACTAATCAGATAACAATATGATATTCTTGTAAATGGTGATTTTTTTCGCTGCAAGCTTTTGGTAAATAAGTTTAAATTGGCGCTAATTTTAAGCTCGTGAAACCCGGTGTTACAACGGCTAGGGGTCCTTCAGGCATGGGCCCTTGCCTTTGCATAAACAGCAGTAGATCCACGACTACTTTGCTGTGATTCCGACCAAAACACTATAACTTCAAGTATAACGATATAAAAACGACATAGGGGTGTTTTCCTACACCTCATACAACGTATAACATCCAAAACTCAAACAAAAACAACACCTAATTAATGATTCAATCCTATGAACCATTTTGACTCATGTAAACATAATACTACAAAACTAGTTATACCTTGATGCTTCAGACACTGATATGCAGTTGTTGAAATAATAATGTCACTTAAATCTTATCCCAAATTCGTAAAGCAAAATTGGGTGATCGATTGAAACATAAGAGTGTGATTATTTTTTTTTTATTATTATTTTTTTTTGGTTTGGTTTGGTTAGTACAAAAAATGTTTGGTTTTTTAGTGGTTTGGTTTTGATTTTGGTTTTTGGTTTTTGATTCGATTGTAACAAAAAAGGTTGTCTTATAAGTTTCAATAAAAAACTCATGAGAGATAACAATATTACAATGATGAAGGAGACCCACGTGATTAACTCTTAAATGCTTGACTACAATTAATTCACTTTTTTCCAAAATGTAATAATTATATTTAGGTTTTTCTGAAGTGACATATATGTATGCATATATTAAAAGTTCAATCCATTTTTTATACCCACAAATGTAGCCCTTAAATCTAACGGACCCTTATCTCCCCTTTTATAATTAGAGCCACCATTTTAACCATGAAAAAAAAACTTACATTATATTTAACAATGATTTTTTAAACTTAATTTTTAGGGCTACTAAGCAAATTCCATCAGTGTCGTCTTTCATCTATTGGGTTTTTCTTTCAAACTCAAATGTATATGACTTAAGTGGGAAGTGATGAAAGTATGGGAAGATGTGACTCGTGCAACACTTGATGTGAATTGACTTGCCCGTGAGATCACTTATTTTCAATAAATGCCCTTTTAAGTTTTTGAAATGCAAAATTAAACTTTAAAAGTGTGAATAACAAATATTAGATGTGAAATGTGAATGATCACGCTCCACCAACTCTTTTGATAAGCACGTAAAAGTGTAAAACTTCACTAGGAGAGAGGGATCACGATCTACAAAACGATTCGCACACAATTAGTCGGTGATGCTCAGTGTGTGTGGGCCCACACCACAAAGCCCTCCCTCTCCCATCGTTTAATCTCGTTTCCCAAATCACCTACGGCATATACGCCCGCTCATCTTCTTCTCCCACTCTCATTTCAGTGTGTGTGAAGTACCACTACTCCATTGCCGGGTCTTTTGTGGGTTTTCGGGAACATATGGCGATCTCCGGGAGCATTCGGAGCTCTCGAAGTCACGGTCCTCCGACACGACCACCGGTTGCGGTTGCTAGGCTTACATTCCGGCTATTCGCATCTGCTCTTTTCGTCTCCGTTGTCTTCTTCTTCCTGTTTACCTCATTCTCTGACGTCGCACTACCCGATTCCAACACGGTTCGTATATTTTTCATTGTACATTAATTATAAACTTACTGATAGCGTCATTAATAATGTGTTTAATCGACTGTGTTTATTTCAGGATCATGGTTTTTCGTTCAATACGAACGTAGCTGGATCGTCTCGGAGGGCTGTACTTGCTTTGAAATCCGATCCATTAAAACCTAGATTTGATCAGATCCGGAAGCAAGCAGATGATCACAGATCGCTTGCTCTGGCTTACGCTGCATACGCTCGTAAATTGAAGCTCGAGAACTCGAAACTGGTTAGGATTTTCGCCGATCTCTCACGAAATTACACAGATCTTCTATCAAAGCCTGCTTACAAAGCGTTGTTCGAGTCCGATGAAAACTCAATTGACGAGCCGACGCTGCGGCTATTTGAGAAGGAGGTGAAGGAGCGGATTAAGGTAACCAGACAAGTGATTGCTGATGCGAAAGAGTCATTTGATAATCAGCTTAAGATTCAGAAGCTGAAAGATTCTATATTCTCCGTTAACGAGCAATTAACCAAGGCCAAGAAGCAAGGTGCTTTCTCGAGTTTGATTGCTGCGAAATCTATACCTAAAAGTTTGCATTGCCTCACAATGAGGCTGATGGAAGAGAGAATTGCTCATCCAGAAAAATATTCTGATGAAGGCAAGGCCAGACCGGTTGAATTCGATGATCCTAAGCTTTATCACTATGCTATATTCTCTGATAACGTGATAGCTGCTTCAGTCGTGGTTAATTCAGCTGTTAAGAATACAAAAGAGCCATGGAAGCATGTTTTTCATGTTGTGACTGATAAGATGAATCTAGGAGCAATGCAAGTTATGTTCAAGATGAAAGAATATAACGGTGCTCATATTGAAATTAAGGCAGTGGAGGATTACAAGTTTTTGAACTCCTCATATGTTCCAGTGCTGCGACAGCTCGAATCAGCAAATCTGCAAAGGTTCTACTTTGAGAATAAGCTTGAGAATGCAACAAAGGATACTACCAATATGAAGTTTAGAAACCCTAAGTATCTCTCAATTCTGAATCATTTGAGGTTCTACTTGCCAGAGATGTACCCAACACTACATAGGGTTCTGTTCTTGGATGATGATATTATTGTTCAGAAGGATTTGACTGGGCTTTGGAAGATAGACATGGATGGGAAGGTAAATGGAGCTGTCGAGACTTGTTTTGGGTCGTTCCATCGGTATTCACAATACATGAATTTTTCTCACCCTCTAATCAAGGAGAAGTTTAATCCCAAGGCCTGTGCTTGGGCTTATGGGATGAACTTCTTTGATTTAGATGCTTGGAGGAGGGAGAAGTGCACTGAGGAGTACCATTACTGGCAAAATCTGGTAAGATAATATAGTATATAGTAAATAATATTCTTTGTATTTCTTTCAATATTTTTTAAAATCTTTGATGTGTGTGTTTTGAGTAGTTTCCATCTCATCTGTATACATGTGAGATATGTTATACCTGAATCATTAATAATTTACGAGTTTTAGTCTTTTAGATATTGGAGAGTCTTGTGTTAAGTACTCCCTTAATGCTTTAGGAGTTTTAGAATAAGAACAGTTATAGGTGTTAAACTCTCATTAAGTGATAGTAATGCTATATTAAATACTAGTTATTTTACTTAAATGCCATAGATGTTGCAATAGCCAAGTGTTGGTATTTATAAGGTGTTTAGAATAATGTAATGCTTGCACCTTCCTTGTAGTATAACATTATAAATATAACTTGTTTAAATGTATAGGCCAATACATGTGTTATATAATTCTATTTCATGCCGCATGCCCTTTTAAGAACCATTTTAACGCTATGAAAGGCTCCTGCCTTATTATTCTGTTTGTAACTAAGAACGGGAATTTTGTATTTGCAGAATGAAAACCGGACTTTATGGAAACTGGGGACCCTACCACCCGGTTTAATCACATTTTATTCCACAACCAAACCATTAGAGAAGTCTTGGCATGTTCTGGGGCTGGGCTATAATCCAAGCATAAGCATGGAAGAGATCCATAATGCTGCAGTTGTTCATTTCAATGGGAATATGAAGCCTTGGCTTGACATCGCCATGAACCAGTTTCGGCCACTTTGGACCAAATATGTTGACTATGATATGGAATTTGTCCAGGCCTGCAATTTTGGTCGTTAAACTTAATTTGTGGTGACGATTAGCCCTCTGCAAAATAGCAGTGAGCAATGCTCGTCCGGCTTCAAAGATCTTCTTTGTGATTACTTTTACACGTGCTGTGGAGTTCATATGTTTCCAGTGCCAAGTATGACATCAACCTTTCCTATATCAGTTTTGAAATTCATTTCTGAAGTATAGTTTCAGAATTAATTTATCTTGTTTTTTATTTAATTAATCCGAGCAACTTATACAATTGCAAAGTAGTAAACATGACCAATGCATTCAGTATTCTCTTAGCATTTATGATGCGGAACAAACGACCCAACAGGTTGCTTTGTGTTTTGAACATACAAATTAGTTTCAGGTAGTGTTTGGGATTGCTTCCTAGAACTGCTTATCTACTAATGTTCATTTATTACGACAGATTAACAGCTCTAGTAAGCAATTCCAGACACTAATTACTGATAATTAATCCCAGACAGGCAGGCACTTTAATTTGTTGTTGAAAAGATCCTACTAACATTGTTGTTTGCAAAATGTCAGCAACTAGGAGTGAATACTCTTTTACGGTTCATCATAAGCTTTGGTTTTTATAGAGGATTCGGTCATACACAACTGTGTATCTGAACTTAGGATGTTCGGTTTATTATAAGTTCAAACAGTAAAAATCAATTAGTTTAACAATTATGCCATATACTTTCTAGGTCGCAGAATAGTGTTTATAGTTGCACCGCTGTTCTTATTTTTGCAAAAGTTTAAGGTAAATTTACCAAGTTTTCTGATAGAGCAAAGGGAGTACAGGTGGCGAGAGGCACACCACCCCCAATGCTTGGTACCAAGAAAAACTGAAATGGCTCGGTGATTCAGTGCCAAAGAGAGAGTGATTTTGCTTGGTTTCTGGGTAGAGAGAGGGAAAGAGAAGTAATTAAACCTGGTTGACATTTTTTTGCGAGTGTCCGACTTGATTGTCTTCAGACTCATTGACCCACCTCTTCGCCAAAACCACCTCCTCTTCAGGAGTCCACTTGGTGTTCGGTTCTTGGCCTTTTGATGATGTATTTTTGCGTCGCTATTCGGACGCAGGTATCCGGAACGGCAAGGGGCTCGTCTTGGGTCTCCGGTATGACGTCAAGCCCATGTTGGTTCTCGGATATGATTTCGGGATCGGGACGGATGTCGTTAGCATTAAACTCAAAACTAGGTGGAGGGGTGGATTTTGATACTGAAACTCGTCGTAGGCAACTTGGGTAGGAAAGTTTGGAATTTAAGGGAGAGGTTGATTGTAGACCATTTGGTATTTGTATAGTTGCAGTTGGCAAACATAGGGTTCGGTACGTAAATAGGTGGTCGGAAGGCGCTGAAAATCGGATTCAGTTGACGGCTTTTGGATCCAGAGGAGTTTCAGGTGTTGGAAGAAGGCTCCATTTTGAAGTGAAAATGTAAAGAATATACGAATATTATGAAGTTTTTAGAGAAAGTATGAAAATGGTTAATATTGGGAGTGTTATATATGTAGTTAGGTTAAATATAATTAATTTTCAAAAGGTCATATAACCATTTCTCTCCCTTCTCTACCTAGAAACCAAATAAAATCTCTCTTCAGCAATCAGCATTGAAACATCTAGCAATTTTAATTTTTCTCGATACCGAGCATTGGGAGGTGGTGGCCTCTTAGTATCGCCCTTCTACATCAGTATGCTGATCCTTGCCGGCTGCACTCCTCTTGCTCTTATGGTCAGCACATGGCACTAATGATTCTGGTCTTTTAAACTTTTTTCAATTTATTGGCATTGGGCAAATAGTTAGACTGTATGCCCTAAAAGTTTTAACGGTTAGAGTGTGTCCTGTTTGTCCTTTTTGCTTCATGAAAATAGATAAAGTTTTCAAATACACACATATATACAAAAGTTCATGCGAGAACCGTTGTTAGCGCGAGAACCAATCTAAGCCGTCCAATCCCCCCTCGTTCAATGTCATTGCCCACCCATGAATTCCTCACATGCACCCTGCCACACCCTATCCCTCCACGCTCTCCATCCATGATACTTCCCATATCCAAGGAACGACTGAGATTGGTTCTCGCGGTTCTCGCACTAACAACGGTTCTCGCATGAACCCTCCCCTATATATATAAACAGGTTGTTTTCCATCATCAAACAACTAAACCCATAATACTATACAAACCAAATTCATCGAAATTTTTAAACTTCAACTACAAGAAGGTAAAATTCACATGTTAATTTAATACCTTCATCCTTTTATTTTATTATTATTTTAAGCTTACATCCAGGGGTTTTGCCTTCATGTCACATCCTTTTGTTTTATTATTATTATTATTTTTGAGAAGCAAACTTTTATTACCATATTTCAATCAAACCACATGACCATATAACCAATTGAAACTCTACAAGCAGTAGAGTTAGAGCTTTCAACTTGTAAACAATTAACTAGCCCATGACTTATTTTATTATTATTTTTTCAAAAGTTTTTTATTTGGATTTGATAGGTTTTTTTACTATACACCTCGATATTTGCACAAGTGCAAATAATTGCGAAAGTGTAATATTTGCACATGTGCAAAATTTGCACACGTGCAAACAGTTACGAAATTGTAATATTTGCACAAATTCACATAGTTTTTTCTACAAAGATGTAGATATGCACATGATAGATTATCAACTATTTACATATAATTACTTAAATTTTAGAGTAAGTAACAAATAATAAATTAAATTATAGCTTAAAGTTTTAAATTAGTAATTTCTTTTTTAGAAAGTAATTATTCAAGTAATATTTATATTTTTATAAAATTTAAAATAAAATAAAAAGGACTATAGAATTGAGTTGACTGATGTCTGCACTCTGCAGTACCCATCAACTTTTAGAGTTGTCATAGAAATAAAAAATAGAAGAAAAGAAATTAAAATATGACCTCTTGAGACCGATGCTCCATTAATTTTAGTCTAGAAAATGAAAATCCTCTCTCTCTCCTTTTCAACTCCGGTGACGTCGCCGACGACCCACCAATCACAAGGTACAAAAAGCATGAAAGCAATACCCATACCTCTTCGTCTCCGGGAACCTCATCGCTTTCAGAATCCGGCTACAAGGATTTTGATCCCGTAACGGTGTCGGTAAGTGTCCAAAATCCGGCGATGCTCTCTTTTTCTCTCTAGAATCTGACTTCAAGTAAGTGTTTTGTTGGGTCCGTTTGTCGATTGTATTGGTTTATGCTTGGATCTAGTCTCTTTATCCATCCCCGAGTTTGTATGTGTATATTTAGGTTGTGTATGTATAGATCTGGGTTTATGGATGTTCGTGTAGATCTGGGTTTATGGATGTTCGTGTGGTGGTTGGTTTATGCTTGGATCTAGTGTTTATAGTGCATTTTTTGGTGGATTTTGGTCGACGGGGGTTAGCCGGATTTTGAAGTAGTAGCCGGAGTTAATGGAGCTTCATGGATGTTATGGTGGTGTTAGGTGAGAGAGAACAGTGCAGGTAACCGAGGGCAGGGTTGTGACGGTAGAGAGAAATCGAAAGAGATCTGATAACACAAAACCGTAAATTCCATAACTGCCCTTTCTATTTAAAATAAATGGAAAAGACAGCTATTAAAATGATTGGTCAGAATTGGTTCTCGCAGTTCTCGTACGAAAAACAGTTCTCGTTTGAACCGTACCTATATATATATATATATATATATAGACAAAAGTTCATGCGAGAACCGTTGTTAGCGCGAGAACCGCGAGAACCGCGAGAACCAATCTAAGCCGTCCAATTCCCCCTCCTTCAATGTCATTGCCCACCCATGAATTCCTTACATGCACCCTGTCACACCCTATCCCTCCACGCTCTTCATCCATGATACTTCCCATATCCAAGGAACGGCTGAGATTGGTTCTCGCGGTTCTCGCGGTTCTCGCACTAACAACGGTTCTCGCATGAACCTTCCCCTATATATATATATATATATATATATATATATATATATATAAAAAGTTCATGCGAGAACCATTCTTAGTGTGAGAACCGCGAGAACCAATCAGAGCCGTCCAATTCCCCCTCCTTCAATGTCATTGCCCACCCATGAATTCCTCACATGCACCCTGCCACACCCTATCCCTCCACGCTCTCCATCGTTTAACTTCCCATATCCAAGGAACGGCTGAGATTGGTTCTCGCGGTTCTCGCACTAACAACGGTTCTCGCATGAACCATCGTCCCCACCACCTTCACTCTAAAGTGATAGGTTTAGCTAGTTAGAGCTCACGTTTAATTCTATTTTTTCTCTCTCTTCTTCTCTCTATTTCTCTCCTCTCCCTACATTTATTTATTTTTAGTTAGAACTCACGTTTATCTCGTACTAACAACGGTTCTCGCATGAACTTTTTCCTATATATATAGGAAAAAGTTCATGCGAGAACCATTCTTAGTACGAGAACCGCGAGAACCAATTCCCCCTCCTTCAATGTCATTGCCCACCCATGAATTCCTCACATGCACCCTGCCACATGGATGTGGGGTTAGTAGGATGAAAGGGGATGTAAGGAAAAGATGATTTGGGGGCTAATGTGGCAAGGCGAAGTAAGGGGATGGATGCCCATGGTCTAAAAGGTTTAAAGCGCTCCAAAGCGACAAGGATCTTGAAAGCCAAAATGCTAAGCAAAAGCACTCACTTTTAAGCACACAAAGCGTCCAAAATTCACAAGGATAAATAGACAATACTTATAAATTACATAACTTCTATATATAGTCATAATGTCATACACTACTTTATTCATACTTAAACACCAATGTGTCAAACACATAAATGAAGTACTTAAACACCAAAATATATTTATCATTACTTATAAGTTATAAAATACTTATACACCATTAATCATTACCGATTCAAAAGTTGACTTATCGACTTTTTACCGCTCTAGAGTCTAGAGGATTGAGTTTTACCGCTTTGGATGATGACTTTTTACTTTTCTAACCTAAGCCCATAGTATAGAAACTAGTTGCTATTAAGCGTTGTTTAGCACTTTAAGTAATCCTAGTGCTTAGGTATAGCTTAAGCGCGCTTTTTTAAAACAATCATATGGCACCTAGAAGAAAACCAAAAAGAGAGCATCTATGTACCATTCCAAACCAGTCAGATGTGGATGTACTAGAGGGAAAGAAACAATAGTATCTAAGCTTCCAAATAGCCTAACATGATGTAAATATAACAGAGTTGAAGATCATCTGTTTCTTGCCATTAAAACCCACTGTGTCTCCCAATTCAGGAAGGCTTCAAAGGATTTGGTAAATTTGCCATCTATCAATGCCAACTAAATAAATGTTCGTCCTGATTTACAAAGTTGACATACCAAAGAGTTGATAGAAAAGCCATGAGAGAACAGATTACAAAGTGTTGGCAACCACTTATAATGTAATCTCAATAGATTATTTACTTTACTAGGAACTATTTTAGCCACCTTGTCATAATGTTACCCGAATTCAAACTAAAGAAGTCATCAATAATAGCAAGGTGAAGGGAAGGAACTGAGCACATACCCGAATTGTGAATGCTCCAAATTCATTTAGACTCAAGTCGGTCAAATCATTACCGAAGACATACATATTATTCTTCTATAGACTCCTTGTGAATAGAAGAAATAGAGCACCATGTGCAGAGTTTTTTCGACTCTGGTGCATCAATCCATGACGCCTTTCTTTTATTATAAGAACCTCCCGAGAAAAATATATGTCCTAGACCTTGCAACACTTTCAAAACCGCTTTTGGAACTTTATAGATCGAGAAAAGGTAAATCTTAAGAGAACCCAGTACTGACTTGCAAAGAGCAAGTCTACTTACCATCGATAAAGTAAGAGCTTTCCAAAGAGCTAATTTAGATTGAAACTTGTCAACTAGAGGCTACCACGAGGATTTCCTTTGCATAGAGATGCCAATAGGGAGACCTAAAAACTTGTAGGCAAACAACCAAAATTACAGTTTAAGATCAATGCAAACGAGCTACCTCTTTGTATCTCTTGTGGACAAACTAAGCCTTAGGCCAAAAGATAAATAATAACGTGGTTGACCATTTACTTACAAAGATTTCGTCATCGGCATGGAGTATATGTGAGATAGTTGGAGTTTTGTGAGGGAGATGATGACCGTCGAAAATTTCAGATTTAGTATCCTCGTGAATCTCCATTGTTAGTAAAAAGTTGTACTATGATTCTATGAATGTGTTGTGGTCATATGCAGAAAATCTAACATATTCCAAAATATTGTTATATCTAGCAAAAGTGTAATGTGGTTATAGTTTTTGTAAGATTGCGTTTGTTATGGTGGAATGGGGAAAGGAAAGGAAACCGTCATTCCATTACCTTGTCAGAATATGTTTGTCATGGAATGGGTCATTTCGTCCGGAATACGATTCCCTCTGTTTTAATGATTTTCATTCCTTAAAGGATGAGTGTTTTTTCCTCATTTCTTTAGGAATTGAATGAATTGCTACAATTCAATATTTTTTTCCTTAACTTTTTTTGTATAAATATTATTTTACTCTATTTCTACGTCTATTTCTCACTATCATATAGTAATAATTCATTTCATTCCGATAAAATATCCAAACATAATGGTAATGACTCATTCTATTAACTCCTCTATTATTTTCTTTTGTCCATTTTATTATTTTATCATTATTTTCTAGTCTAACCAAACTGACCCTAAATTTAAGGTCAAGACCTTATCTTTTTTAGCACCAAACCAAATTCACACAATAACATCTTGTTTATGGAATCATAAAACAAGACTTTAGTTATGATATCCCACAACTCAGTAACATTTACTTTTCATACAAATTGAATTACTGCAAGAAAAAGAAAACAATAGAGTGTAGTCTCTTTGATTCTGTAATATTTTAAAACAACAATACACTTATTTGATATATTCGTGTCCCTTACACCAAATCCGATACCTAATTTGGTGCCTTAGCGCATTCAAAGAAAATACCCTAACAAATTAGGGTTTATTCCAATGTATATACATAGAGGTGTATGTCGAGCTACTCGTAAACATTCAAGCTCGGCTGGTTAAGAACTCGTTACGAGCCATTAAGCCAAATCTAAAAGACTAAAGGAGTTTAACCCAAGTCTAAGCCTTATAAAGTAACCCAAATACGTATCAAAATATAGTCAAAACGATGTCCGTAGCTAGAAGCATCTATATTAGGTGTTTTTACACTTACAGACACTAATGAGTAATTGATTAAATGACTAAGGTAGCCTAATTTAAAGAGTTTGCGAACGCCGAAGAATATAAGATAGGTGTTGCTAGAAACATGTAAATATACGTATACAATTTTAATTTATAATCTATCGCTTCATAATAAATAATATTTTTGTATATAATTATAATTTCTCTATGTGCATATATATAAAATCAAACAATGAAATATATTTGAAAAATAATTATATATATATAGGGGACGGTTCAAACGAGAACTGTTATTCGTACGAAAACTGCGAGAACCGATCTTAGTCTATGATTTAATAAGTGGAATTCATGGATGTAGAGCGTGAGAGGATCAAGTGTGGCAGAGTGCATGTGATGAATTCATAGGTGGGTGATGACATTGAAAGAGGGAGAGTTTATTCGAGAACCGTTGTTAGCGCGAGAACCGCGAGAACCAATCTCAACCGTTCCTTGGATATATATATATATATATATATATATATATATATATATATATATATATATATATAGAGAGAGAGAGAGAGAGAGAGAGAGAGAGAGAGACAAAAGTTCATGCGAGAACCGTTGTTAGCGCGAGAACCACGAGAACCAATCTAAGCCGTCCAATTCCCCCTCCTTCAATGTCATTGCTCACTCATGAATTCCTCACATGCACCCTGCCACACCTATCCCTCCACGCTCTCCATCCATGATACTTCTCATATCCAAGGAACGGCTCAGATTGGTTTTCGCGGTTCTCGCACTAACAACGGTTCTCGCATTAACTCTCCCTTTTATATATATATATATATATATATATATATATATAGAGAGAGAGAGAGAGAGAGAGAGAGAGTCAGGATCCTGTAAAAAAGAATTAAAGTAAAAAGGGTAAGAAGAAATCTCAGTCATTAGATTCATCAAATCTAATATTTGATAACTAACTTTTCTTTTTTAATTAATTAAAATAGGTTAGTTAAGGGTATATTAGTCTTTTAATTTACCCACCTCCTAAAACTATGTAACCATATCTTAATTCAAATTCAAAAATCGATGTACTCATCTGGTTTTCTTGGTGCATTATCTTCAAAATGATTATTTAAAAAACTAATTATATATAAAATGATGAAATCAGAATCAACAGGAACCAACAGAAAACTTGATGAACACCAATAATCAACAATAAATGCCAAAAATAATTAACAAGAATGCACAGAATAATCAACAAGTACTTGATGGAGATCATGAAACCAAAAAATGAAGAACAAGTCATATTCATATAAATAACTTACTAAAAATCGGATGCACAACTACTTAAATACATCACAAAAATGAAGATGGAGATCACCAATATTACTGCATCAGGGGTGATGGCGGCGGATAAGCAAACCAGAGGCATCGATGGTGGGATGAACAGAAACCCAAAATGGTTGACGAAGCAAAAGACGACGGCAGTGTCGATTCTTACATCGGATGCGAGATAGGTTTTGACGTGGGTCTGTGCATCGTCAAAGGTTGCGGAGGGTGAACGGCGAACGACGAGCATCCATCGACGAAAGTGTAGTTCGTCGAGCACGTGCACCCATCACCGACGTGCATCCATCCTTTTCGTCCCTCTTCGTCGATTCTTCACTGATGCTTAATTATACTTTTTTCTGTCGCGGCGGCGTAGGAGAAACAACTAGCGACGGCGAAGGAGAAAAAACCAGCGGCGTCCAAGGGAGGTGGCTCGTGGCGCCGGCGATGACTAGGGTTTCGTGAGGGGAAGTGCGCATATGTAGGCGACGAACGGTATCTAGGGTTTCGCGACGGCTAGGTTCGTACTCGGCGGCGAAGAAGGGTTTGCGTCGGTTCGTAGTCGGCGGCGAAGAAGGATTCTAGTGGGATTGTACATCGACAGGCTGCTTGGGAATAGGGTTTTTTGTATAACGTGAGAGAGAGAGAGATAGATAGAGGGGAAGACGTGTTAGAGGAGAGAGAAGTTGCAGGAATTAAGGAGGGATATATTTACCAAAATAACCTTTTAATTAAAATGACACGTGTAACTTTTTCCTTTCTCCCTACATTTTTTACCATAAGACTCTTTTTACTTGAACCCAATTCATATATATATATATAATAAAAATATGAAAAGTAAATGCGATGAGTCCAAGTTAAACTCAAGTCTATTGAATTTATCAAGAAGCAAAACAAATTGCTTGAAACCAGCTGAAAGCTATACGTTGAACGGGTATGTACTTTTATAGTAAGAAAGGTATAGGAACACCACATCCCTATCCTTGAACCCACTATTTTGCTTCCTCATTGACTCCTCCAACCCACTTTCTTTGTCTTATCTTTCTTTCTCATCTTTCTTATTTTTCTTATTCAATTGACGCTGTCATATAAAACTCATAAAACGTAGAAAAGAGGCCGGGAATAACAAGATGGATATAAGAATGGATGGAGTGAGGCACGATAAGGGTGTTAATCAGGTAAAACCCTATCAAGTTTCATATTAACTGGGTTGGGTTAGTCGTAGGGGTGAGCATGGGACCCGGTAGACCGGAAAAAACCGATAAACCGGACCGGACCGGACCGAGACCGGTCAGGACCGGACCTGATCGGTCCGGTCTTCGGTCCTTGTTTTTTATAGATTTCGGGTTTCGGTCCGGTCCGGGCCGGGCCGGTTTTGTTTGAAAACCGTAAAAAACAACTAAAAGACCGAAAAAACCGATGAACCGAACCGGACCAGACCAAGACCGGTCCGGACCGGGACTAGTCGGTCCGGTCTTCGGTCCTAGTTTTCTCTACATTTCGGGTTTCGGTCCGGTCCGGTCTTTTCCGGTCCGGTCCGGTTTTTGAACCGATCTCACCCCTAGTTAGTCGTGTTTTGAAGTTTATGCTCGTTTGAAACTCGACCTTATTAAACTTCGGGTTTTGAGTTAAGTATTAAAATTTGAAAAAAATCTCTTTGGTTTATTTCATCATTTTAAAGTTCAAAAATAAAAAGAATATATATACAAAACAAATGTTTTGTTTCAAGGCAAGCCTGTAGCCAGCATGAACATGTCAGTCTATATATCTGTCATCCCAATACATGTGGCAAGCGTATCGCAAGGGGAAAATGGAAAGGAAAAAGAAAAAACAAGTAGCAGCAACTGAATATGGTTTATAATTTGACCACTTATGGACCTCCTCAACCAAACTCATACAAGACGTCAAACATCCTTAAAGCAATAAGATTAGGATTCTTTACTTGAGAACAGATTTTTTTAAAACACACCTTTTTATTGGAATATCATACAAAGGAGGGAGAGTTCGTCGTGCTCTCCAAAATATTTTACAGGCCTTTATATAGGCAAATACATTTACAAATAGACAAACCAAGGCTAATAATAGCCGACATAATTATACAACAATTCTAAAGGAGATAATGACATTTTAACAATACACTTGACAGCACACCATACACTAATAATTCAGCACACCAAACGATCGATAACTTCATGTTCACCTACCACGCTTTTGCATTTAGAACCGGCCCCTCCGAGCACTTTCTACGTCTGGACGAAATTGTTTGATTGATTGTAATGAAAAGTCATCCCATCCGGGCTCCACTATTATTTCTTCATTATTGTCGTCTACGTCATTGCTTACGTCAGGGAGAGGTCCTTGTACATTATTATTCTTGTAATGGGTTTGGGCTGTATTATACATACTTACTGGGAAGTCTTCTGAGAGCTGGGCTTGTTTATTGTGTTTACTAGATTTGGACTCGGCCCACATCATTACATAATTTTTCGAGCTCAATAAGGATTCTTCGTATTTCCTTATTTTGTCTTTTGACTTCGGGCCAGTGATCACCCCAGTGATTGTCTCTTGTTGCCTTTGAGATGCATACTTGGGCTTTGAGGTCCAAAATGGCATGGAGGTTTCGTAATGTTGTAATGGCTTCTTCTGCTGTTGTTTGTTCCAGTTGTTGTGCGACTCCTGCATAGGCACTTGATTTTGCCATTGAAATTGGAGTTGTATTGGCTCTGATTTGATAAAACTGGTATTTTATCAGTCACAGATTTGATGAGGGTACCAACATGTTTATTTTCATAAAATATTAATTTAATGTGTTGATTTTAAATTAATTTAAACGGAAAAGAGTGTAGTTATTGATAACATATATCTTCATACAAATTTAAAAGTAATTATAAGATTTTAACCCTAACAAACCCGATCTAAAAAGTTAATATGAGTTTAGGCTTTTGACACCTGTAGATGTGGGTGAGATTGACTCTCTTCATTTATTTTATTGTTCATTTAATAATCACGGTCTTAAGTTAGTCTCAAAATTAGTGTGAAGAGAAATGACTACTACGAAGCTTAATGTTGTGGTTGATGAGGGATGAAACAACTCTACCATACACAATATACTACTCATACTTGTCTATGGACAAAATCGGTTATATATAAAACTACAAATAAGCTCTCATGGGAGAACAGAAGGTGAGGTATATCTCATGATGGTCCATGTCAAACTCGACTCCAACCTTAGGTGAACTTGTCTGTTTATTTAAACACCAATCGGTCATCACAATATTAAATAGAGTGAAAACAAATAGCAAGTTGCCAAGTTGGTTAATATGAGATACAATCAAATTATAAGTTGAAATTGATTCCTACACCAGGCAAATAAGCTGATCATAAACACTAGATATGTAGAGCTATTCAAAAGCTTAAATCGTCAAAAACACAAAATAAGCCAAATTTATATTAAAGCTTATATAATTAACGAGTCAAGCTGAACTTCAAAGAGTAAGCTCGTTTAAACTTGCGAGCCTAAATGGCCTATATATTTAATGTAATTTATATTTTATATGTTTAACTTTTAATATTTATATATATAATTTTAATAAAAAAAAATCAAAATTACACTCGAACCTAAACGAGCCTAGCTTAACAAGTCTAAACAGGACTTAGCCTGAGCTTCATAAGTCTTAAACGAGCTAGGCTCGAGCTCAACATCATGGGCTTTAAACGAACCAGGCTCAAGCTTAAAAAACCTAAACAAGCCACGCTTAATAAGTGTCCGGCTCGGCTCGGCTCGACTTGGGTCGTCTAAATCCCTAATAAAGACACATGCACGAATACCAAAACATGCCGAATATTGCAAAAAAGCTATAAACGCACGCGCTTATGGCAAATTCCACCATAGTGTTTACTGTTTAAGGTGCAATTAAATAATCTAGTTCATGGCCTCTTCAGGTACTTACCATTTTGGAGAAGCAAATCTAAATGACTAATGGCTTAAAAGTAGAACCATCTACCACCAGATCAAATTGGTCACAAAAACATAACTTCCTTCTCATTTGTTACTCAACAGGCTGTTTATGCCCGAAAAAAACAATAAACACGATCTAATTCATCAAATTACTCCAAACAAAAATCAATGGTGATTGTTGGTACAAAAAAGTTACTTGACTGAATCTCAATCTCCAAGGACATAGGTCAGAATAATTCGTGACTACAGCTATACTACAATTAAACGAGAGAAAAAAAAATACGCACCTCTTTCTATCCATCTCTATTATCACCTGAATGGAACAGATGACAAAACAAACTGTCAGAAAATATTCCACAAAAAAAGGAAAAACAATAAAAACAGCCACTTTTATTATGTTATACTTACCCATTGCAATATTTAAATGCGATGCCAAAAACCAGCCATATGTCACAAACAACTCCCAACTCTTCAAAATATCTCAAAAGTGAAGCAAAACTGGCAACTCACTGAGCTGTATTTCTGGCAGTTCCATTAACATCCACACTGCGGTTCACACGGCCTCCATTGTTGTCTCTCTGAAATCCATCACTGCCACGGTTTACAGCCGGTCCACCACGCCTGTTACCTCTGAAACCATAATCATTTCTGCCGCCGCCAAAATCACTGCCTCCATTGTAGCCCCTGCCACTATTGTAGTTTCCACGACCTCCTCTCACACCATCATTCCTAAATCCAGGTCCTCTTCCGGCTGCAAATCTTCCACGGTTTCCTCCTGTTAAAGTGCAAGCTGTTAATAACTAAGATAGAGTATGAGACAAATCATGTAAAAAGTTGCATTATATTAACAACTTAACACAATAACTGATCTGTAGAAAATGAGAAGTGCTTTAATAGCAAAAGTATTCTTTTTAGAGATATTTATGACTAAAGTTTACTAAAGTGATTTCATATTCGAGTACAGTAAGAATGTAAGATAATTAACAAGACCCTTCCTAAAAGAAGGGATCTTTTACTTAAACATCCGTTCAGCACTTGTTTATGTATGTAGCAAGACATGGAAACATGCCTCTGGAATTTGTAGATCGCTTCTCTTCAACCACTGAATTTCGTCCACCGATGTTAATTGGCGATGCCTGAACATTACAAGAGATGTCACATTTCTCTAGTTAGATCATCATAAAAAAAGATATCTAAAAAGATACAGGGTTTTTAAGTAAAGATCAGCTAACATTTTGGTCTGTATGTAACATTCTTTTAGAGTCTAATGTATATCAATTAATTTACCCTGTGACCTCCACAACATGTATTTCGAAGGGAGTGGGAAAGCTGCAGTATTTCTTAGGGAAAGCCCCTGCTTCTCTTTGTCTTCGAGCTTGTGTCAGGTAATTTGTTAAATTTTAAATATTTGCAATGAATTTGACAGCATGACAACCACATCATCATATTTCCAATTCTACCCACTTCTCAGTCAAACAACTCACAGAATGGAATTCAAATTCCAATACCATCAGACCTCTGAACCACAGGGAGCCTTGTCATTTTCCACATTGCTATAACCAACAATGTCTTTATTTTGGTTTTGATTTGAGAATTTAAATATGTTCTTGGTGTTGGTTTAAGTATATTCTTGGAGTATAGGGAATTATATTTTAAAATATTGAAAATAAATCACTTCAAATGATGTGGCACTCACGCTGTGGCAACTTATGTGGCCAAAGAGTCATCAAATTGTGTTAAAAAATCATTAATTTAGCCTATTACATGTTGTAAAGGTCACCTATTTATATAAAATGGTAACCAATTATAAGCGTAAGCGTTAAGCTTACTACATACAATGGAAAAAGTAAAAAGCATATTGCATTCTGGTGCAGTTTGCCCTTATTTGTATAGTTGCAATTCCATGTCACAAAGCAAGCATATTCATATCAATTTGGTCACAATTTATGAGTATGTTTGGCTAAAATAGTTGTAGCTGGAAGCTGGAGCTAGAAGCTGTATATTTTAGTTATATATGTGTTTGACAAATTAGCTAATAGTTGGAGCTTAATAGTGTAAAATGACAAAAAAGGACAAATTATAAAAATAGGACTTATAAAACAATTAAAAAGGGTATTTAGGTAATTTGGTATACAAAAAGCTTTTAGCAGTTCAGCTGGTTCTAAAATCTATTCAAGAAGCTTTTTATTTAGAGCTTTTTTGTTTAATAGATAGCTTCCAGCTTTTTCATCCGAACATGACTTGTAGCTTTTTCTTTCAAAACAAAAAGCTACCAGGTCCAACAAGCTCCAAAAAGCTTCGTACCGAACATACCCTATATGTATTCAATTGACAGTTAATTTACAAGCAACTGGTAAAATTTGATGTGATGTGGAGGCTAACACCTTACTCATCTTAGCCAGGCCATTTCGTGTAGATACAGCATTATCATAACACCATTGTCTCCTAAAGGGCCAACACACTTTGGTCTAAAGACTACACATATGACATAACAACTGACTGCAGCAGAAGCAGGAACAAGCAACCAGCTACAACACCCTTATTCCATAACATAAAATATCATTCCACTAAAATGGCTGGATTGGATGCAGAACCCAAATCAAGTTACAAGGTCGGCAATTCGAAAGTTTGAGATATATGACAGATCGCCAGAACATGTTTATCAAATTCTGAAGTAAAAAATGAGGGTATATTTGAAGTGAAAGTTTAAATTGTAGATAGATTAAAAATGAATGCAGATTCAAGATCAGTGATACAATATTTTCTGCGTCTTGGAGGAATTGTGTCATTATTTTTGCTGTACTGTAAATAGAAGTCGAGTTGATTAATAAAAATTTGCTTTTCGGAAAGAAAAAAACCAATTGGATTAATATGACATGTACAAACAGCATTAAATGTAGCAATGATCACACAACAGACACCACTAAATTAATATATTTCACCAATTAAAGACAGAAAAGAAAAGAAAAAAAAAACGCATAAGTAACTCACATACCTCAATCGCCTTTTGAACTGCTTCAGGCGTCTCGAATTCAACAAAACCAAAACAGAATCCCTGTTGCTGCTATATGAGTTCTGGGGAGTTTATATATATATAATCAAAACTGAAGTAGAATGAGATGAGTTAATACATACTCTGTTGCTACGAACTTGAATACCATTAAGCTTGATTGGTCCAAACTTGTTAAATTCCTCCTCCAGGACTGCAGGTGTAGCACTCATTGGAAGCCCCTTGATGTAGACAGAATAACCTTCAGCTGTCCATACAGAAAAAAGATTTCAAACACAAATAATGCATAAAAAAGAATGAAACACAAAATGAATCTGTAGAACTTATTAGGAAAAGAGGTGAAATGAAACGATACAATGCTAATATGCAAGAGCAAGATTCAGTTCCAATAACTAAGATAAGCAACATACCTTCTTCCTCGTGAATACCGTATTCAGCAGTCTCCACATTGGAGGCCACTGCTTCAGAAGCCACAGTAGTTGGCAGAGCATTATTCAGGTGTTGCTCTTGGTTTCTTGGCTCAGGTTTCCTAAATGCAGGCTTTGGGGAGGAAAACAGCACACCATTCTGCTTGAGATCCATTACCTTAAAAAATAACAGCAAAACATATCAAAAATTACTGTAGAAGCGATTTGATCTGAATTCCATGTCAGCGGTAATGCAATAAAAATTGACTAAAAAAATTATCATTCCCTAAACAGACTTTGACGCATACGTCAAACCAGGGCACTTAGCTGACCAATCCTATGGGTTACTCGAAATAATGCACATGCATCATCTATTCATCTTTCTTAGAGGGGGTGATTTCTAACCATTTACTTATAAATAAATTCAAATTTTAAAAAAAAGTAAGCTAAAAATGGAACCAGTCAGAAAGATCACATGTGTAAAGAATCGTCCAAAGCCCAACTTAAATGCATGCCAACCTTCTATGTCCTAAGTCAAATGTTTCGAAGATATGAATAATAGCTACTTTAATATGTTTTGTAACCATATTTACGCATTAGTTATTTATTAACATATTAGAGGGTAAAGATCACAAAAGTGCTTGCGGGTCAACCCAAACAGATGAAGCCCATTTGAGTCATTACCCAACCCACCCACCTTGCCATATCTAGTACTTCAAAATTCCTGAGATCAACACACATCACAGGTGTCCATGGTTCTAGAAAACAATCATTGTGTTGACTCTTGACTGTTGAGTTGACTGTCGTTAGACATCATTACAAAAACAAATAAATTTGAACAGCTCATATCCTAACAAGTCACTTACAATAGATGCATATGACTTCTTTGGCAGTTCCTCAATTTTGGTGTTAGATTCAACAATCAGCTGTGACGAATCCTGCACTTCATCAACAACCTCAGGAACTGGTTCTTCCTCCTCTAGACTAGGTACTTCTCCATTCTCCAGAGAAACCACCTTTTCTGCTTCAAGTTCCTCTGTTGATACAACAGCTTGCTCGGCTATATTGTCAATCTCCATCACTGGAACCATTTTGGGTACTATACGAACATAATGTTTCAATAACATTGATTAAAAAAGAGCTAAAACATTTACCAAACACGTGTCAGACTTCAATCACAGCTAAATATATATTTTTTTATCAGTCACCTTGCTCAGGAGTTGCAGGAGCCACAACATCTTCAGTGGAAGCATGGTCTACTTCATCATGATTAGCGTTCTCCATGTAACGGAATATGTCATTTAGCACAAAGTATCCTTTGTCTTGAGGTGCGAGGAAGAAAGATTGTGTAAAACTCTGCAAAATATTATCCTCTCCAGTCAAATATCCAGTGACTAGAACACTGACTCCACCATTCAATGATTCTTGTGCATCAACAGTTTTGATCTCAGCCCTGAAGTCGCCATAGTTAAGTGACAGTATTTTGGCATTAATTGCCTGCATGTCAATACCAACATTAAGATCAGATTTGGGAAAGATTAAATAAAGAGTTAAATGTCTTCACTAGACCAGCATATAATCATGTATGCATTGCACCATCTTCCTGGCGTAGAACTACCACAGTCTAACTAACATCTACAACTAAGATGATGAACTGATGAAGTTAACCAGATATATGAAGCTTGAAGGGAAAAGCAACGATCCAAGCTTTTGATAAATGTCTCCAAGTTGCTTGAGTTATGAACACCTCTAATCTTTTCTAATAGAATAGAGGCATAGATGAAGTACAAAAAGTTCTTTTGATAATTAAAACCAAAGAAAAGCAGCGTCAAACACAATACCAAGGAGACAGAGGCCTCGCACATAAATAGTGAATGAAAAAGATGAACAGATACCATACATCCATGGTAGTGGTTAGACTAATTGAACCATCTTCCTCGGGGCGACCAAGTTTACTGATATCCTGATAGAAACGATGAACTAGCCCAGGTGACTGGTGCAATATATGATAATACTGCTGAACAAAAGCATTCCCAACCTGCTTATTGCCAAAACATTTGAAGAATAAGCAATCAAATTCTTCTACCTCCAAATAATACAATCAGATAATAGCACGTTGTAAAGCAAGTTTAGACAATATCAGAACTATGAAACCTTTTCCCCTGGGTGGCTAGCAGCTTAGGTAAACAAATTCCAAACACGAGCAGAGAAATCAAAAGATTATCTCTCGCCGTTATGAGAGAACTCTCAGAAATAAAGCAATGTAGATAGGAAAAACATTCAAAAGTATAGTACAAGAAAATTGTTAAGCAAAATGATGCTGGCAGATAACAATTTTAATTAATATGGTTCTGCACCATCAAAATTCATACAGTTGTAGATTATTAGAGTAACAGGTGACTTAAAAAAAAAGAGCACAAAGTAGAATCTCAAAATCCTGTTTAGACGAAAAAGTTCAGCTAAAATATAACTTGGAAGCTTAATATCAAGCCCCGCCATAAGCAAAATCTCCAACAGACATAAAGCAATCTACGATACATACAACTTGAGCAGATACAGGTGCCGCTGCTGCTGCTGCTGCTGCTGCTTCCGGAGCCGCCATAGTAGATCGATATCAAAACCCTAATCAAACTTGACAAAAACACTACCAGTCAGCAAAAAAACCTAAGAAACATAGCAGAGTGTACAAATATAGATATATTGAAACAGTAAGAAGATGATCCGTACCAAAATAAGGATCGAGATGGGCGGAGATCGAGGTTGAAGTGAGAGAGAAAGAGAGAATCTAAGATCCTGTTCTTCCTTTCTCTCTCTACTTCTTTGTTCTGGCTTAGGGTTTGTTGTTGCGCTTGACCTATCTCGCGTAGGCGCCAACGAGAGTGCAAACAGAGAAATGGAACGAACATTCTGGTCAAAAGGGTTTCCGCGGTTTATATACTCGGGAGAGTTTAGGACCGAGCAGATGGTTTTTTTTTTTTTTCGCGGAATGGCTAGGGACACGGGGATACGTCGGTCCGGGTTGGGTTTTTACCTCAACCGAACATAAGGTATGTTTGGTGACAGGCTTATAAGGGATTATAGGGGTTTGGAATTCTAGTTTTTATAATCCCTAGCCCTCTAGCCTTGTTTGGGGCCGGAGCTGGAGCTGGAGCTGGGGCTGGGGCTTATTGATTGACAGAAATGATTGGGTAAATTACAGAAATGATTTATTTGGTTGTTACGCAACTTTTACTCATTTTACTTTATAAAATTATAGAAATAGTGATTATGTTATTTTTATTCGCTTTTAGTTCCTTATATTAACGTGGTGTTGTTTGGTTTTCTTAAAGATATTTGTTTTCCTATAATGTTTCCTAATCCATGATCTTGCATATTTTTGCTTCCTTGTGTTCGGCACTTTTCTTAAACCCAGAAAACATATGTGTGTGCTGGTTACTCGTTCAAAAAAAATGGTCTGTTTTTTCCTATAGATCCCCAAACCACATGAGATATTGTTGTGTGTATTACAAACTCAAAAATAGAAGAACAAGAAACCCATAATATGGATACCCTGGAGACCGAAATCAAATACATACACAAATTAATGTGTATATAAGTAGGTGTGATATTTCTAGGATGACGAAAAAGTGAAATTTCTTGGATGAAGAAAACGTACAGGTGTTGATAAGGATTGAGTGAGTTGTTGATAAAGATTGAATGGTTATAGCTATAATACTTGTACTAAATTAAGTTTGAGCTGTAATCCAAGTTATTAGTTGTACTCTTTATAAAGGATGTATCTCAAGCAATACTAGTTGTACCATTTACAAAGGATTGAGTTGTAATTTAATTAATACTAGTTGTAATTTATTTCTCGGTTTATTATATTTATTTATATTAAACAGGAGAATTATTTTCTCATTTTCTATACTAATTTTTTTTTTTGTAATTCTATTCTCTGTGACATTTCTTTGTAACTTTATTCTCTGTACCAAACGTACCCTTAGTGTAAATGACCAAATATTAAAAAAAATTGACAAACACCGTGACTATTTTCGTACTTTTTAAATATTAAGCATTCATTTTGGATATAAGTTTTATTAGATAATCATAACCATTTAAAAAAAGGTTATCAAATATTAACTATTTCTTATCTTTTTGTAATTTTAGTTAAATACATATAATGTTCATTATTCATATATCCACGTATATGAATTTAAATTAACTTTGTGAATAGGCATTATTATGATATTTATTTTATAAATTCAATATGTTAAGATATTGGTTGATATAAATTAGTTTAAATTTGTGTCCACGTGCACAAATCTTTTGTTATTATTTATTTTTATTTAGGATTGGTTAAATTTATAAGATTATATGGGTTATTCAAAAGTCTACATGTAGTAGTTTGACTCTAAATAGTCAAGATTGATTTTTTTAATTTTAACTAGATGAATGGTCAAGATTAAATATTTTATTAAATGAAGAGTTTTGATCGTCTAATAAATTTTATCTACTTAGTCTTTTATGTATATTAGAAGATACGTATTAATGTAGTGTAGTAATATAAATAAATGCTTGTCAAAGTTCTTCTTTTGTGAAATTTTACTTATTTTATATTTTTAATTTTGAGATATACCAGTGTAAATTATCTTACTAAAGAAACATTAAATTTAACAACTATTTAAGCTATGGAAGTACTATAACTTTTTAATTTTGTTAGTTATCTTTTAATTGAAAGTCTTCTAATTAATTGATTGATTATATAGAATATTTATATACCAATTTGTGTATCGTACAAATATCTAATTTTGTTTTATCAGAAACTTTTTAATCTTGTTTTATTTATATATTACAGTTTCAAGTTACAATGCAGGATACAACCTGATAAAAATAAAGTTGTTTACTTTTGAATAAATTTGTTATAAATCACCTTTTATGAAAAGCTAAACTAGCTAATACGGTTTTCTTAATGAGTTGATGTGTTTTTGTTAAGACCAATGTTATTGGGCAGACCAAATAGCGATATTACAAATACAAACTACTTGGATCAAATAGATGTTACTGGACCAATCGGATTGCAATAATTTTGCTTGCTGGGCCAACGAAAATTGCAATGTTTGTAATTTTGTATTAAACCTTTTATGCTACAAAATACAAATTACATGTTATCACATAAATGATATATATATATATATATATATATATATATATATATATATATATATATATATATATATATATATATTTTTTTTTTTTTTTGGAAGGTTCAAATAAAAATACATATTTAGGAGAGAATCAGAAACTTAAATACTTAATCATTGTCTTTAATTTAATTTGATTGGATGGTTTACATTTTGCCCTTCATTTTATTCCTTAGTCAACCATAAATTATAACGGTCATGAATTTGCAACTGGTGAATTGCGACCCTTAAATCTAATATATCAATCTAATTAATGACTAGAATTTGGTATTGAATTCTCACATAAATATCTATTCTTACAATAACCCTCCCCCCCCCCCCCCCAACACACGTGTGTGTGTGTGTATATATATATATATGAAAAAGTTTAAACGATGACATTTTTTCGTGCGAGAACCATGAGATTAGAGGGAAGGTTTGGTTGGGTAAACATATACATCAACAAGATACCCATTTTAATAAGTCTTTAATGAGCATTAATGATGATTATAAATGCTTCTCGCGGTTCTAAATAAATATTTATCTATATAAAGAGAGAGAGAGAGAAGCAGAATCAAGGAAAGCACATGTTTTAGTAAGGAGAATACGAAAATTGAAAAACGAGAAAGAAATAGAGCAAATGAGAGAGTAAGAGTGTGATAGAACTTGGGTGGGAACGAGGTGTGATTAGGGCTTTTTTAGGGTGTTTTTTTAATTGTTTGCTTTAAAAAGGGTTGTATATGACTACTTTATTCTAACATGCAAGTCATATGAGGGGACTTATGGGACTAAAAACAGTTGTTTAGGTAGATAATTGTGTGTTGAACTTTTTGAAATAAAGGTTTATCTATGATTCTACATTATTTTGAAAAGTAAACGACTAAAAATGAATTACATACCAAACCTAAACCGGGTAGTGTACTCTAATTAAAACAAGATTAAAAAAGGTCAAATTGATTTTGGGTTGTGGTTGTGATTAGCCTTGGGCTATGAGCATGAAGTGGATTGTAGTGTTGGGTGTTGTACGAATGCTCATCAACATGGAGGAGGGGGCTCCACATTACCACTGCATGGTGGAGGCTCGGCGTGGAGATTGTCACACGTTAACCTAACACCATGGTGGTTTTATGGCGAGCCATAATTGCTTATTTTTTACTTTTTTTTTTATATTTTTAAGTGCTTAGTTGGGTAGTTAGTTATATATATTTCGATGCAGTGAGGATTGATTGGAAATAACTTCCGACCATCTGAACCTTACAACCTTCAGCTTAGCAAACAAAGACACAAACAGAATGGTGTAAGAGGAAAAACAGATCTACAGCTTACCATATATGTCACTAAGGATACATAGGATCAATGTTCCAAATAAGACAAATAAAACATCTTAAGACCAACTATGGTTGAAGGTCAACTCTTACTAACCTTTAGTAGTTCAGGATCGGTCACATCAACAACAGATGAATGCTGGTCATCTACCTAGAAGGTTTGACTAAAAGTAGGATCTATGCATAAACTGCAGGATAATAAGAGGCACCCTTAGACCTCCAGCACTATATATAACAATTACCTTAGTTCAGGTAAAGAATAGAACATATTCATAACTCAGCCTTCGATATTAAACATTTTTTTTCTCCAAATCTTCAATTCATGTACATAGTCTCACACCGAAGCTTGGTCACGAGGTTTCACCCTCGTGGCTAGGCTAATGATGGTCTGTTTTGTAGATCGTTCAATGTTAATTACAAGTTCCAGACGGGCTTCATCCTTCTTACGTTGACCTAAAAAAGATTCTTGTAGCAACAACTACTATTGTCATATTAACTCTATAGTATATTAATATGATTAATAATCTATATATTTATATCATATAAACTTATATTTCGCCAAAACTTTCTATAAAAAGGAGAAAAAGATATGATAAAACAGGAGAAAATAGATAAAATAATTACTTAATAGTTCTAATCGCCTCTTTTGTTTTGAATCTGATAATTGTCACATGAAAATTCTATTTCTATACTTAATATAATCAGAAATTGTCTAGTTCAATTTGTTTAATTACTTGACTCAGATCACATGATAGTATGAATATGATTTTTCAGTTAATCATATTTTGAAATCTTGGTCTATTACTCTATTATGGGAAAAAACAGGCACCCCATGCAAAAGAATTACACATTTATAACCATGAAGAAATATTATACCCGATTTAATCTGTATATAATAAATTTATATATACATAATAATTTTATATTTTATTAACTCAACCTTCTATATAAAAGTACGCAACAAAAAATTAAAGAAACTTATCAATATAAATACTAAACTAAAACATAAACGAATAGTCATAGAAATATTAATGATAACGATAACCATAACGATACTAATATTCAATTAAATTAAATATTAGACTTTTCTTGTTATTATGAAACATGAAACGATATTTCGCACGGTTAATTAAATTATGAAACGATTTTTCAAAGTTGAAAGTTATTCTAGTGGGAAATAAGTGGCTAAAATTTACAGGCAAACAAAGTCTGCTATGCAATTAAGACAATTTTTTGATGAAATTAAAATAGTTACAGGCCCCCACCTGACTACCTAATTATGGTTTTAGCCGTAGGTTCGTGACCATCGTAGGAAAGTCGCCTTCGCTTTTCTTTACATTTGTCAACTTTTCTAGAACGATGTTGACCGACTTAGCTTGTCTTTAAACAAAAATTGTTTTTTACTTTTGTTTTACTATGAATAAATTACGTAGATGATATTATTAGGAAAATCGTGTTATTTCATAGTTATCAAGTTTTATGCTCATCATAACTAAGGAGTTTTGGTCACGAGCTAGTTATACTTACCGATAGTGGGTTATAACAATGAGAGCCTTAAGTTTATAGTTTTTAAACACAAGCACACATAGACATATGAGAAAAACATTAGCAAAAACATATAATTTAACAAATCTAACCTCATTTACTATTTAAAATAACGTAACAATAGTATAATTTTACATCGGTATGTAAATTAGTCACAAGTCACACAGATGATCAAGCTTAGAGAATAGTTCCATCGATAAGCAACTCATAGACGATTCAATCGGCAAGCGACTGACACAACTCAAAAAGATGACTTGCCTTTAAAGATTGATTTAATAGTCGATCGACTTCTATTAACAATTGACTTATTAAGACACATGACAATATTAAAGAAAAAAAGTACTTAAACCTTGCCAAACATTGACTAATCTATCTTGATTCTTTGTATAAATTAATCAAGCTCGAATAATTATAGATCTTGGTGTAATTTGCATTGAATTTATTATTTGAAACCATTTTCCCAAAAATATTCATAAAATCAACTTCAAATAGGCTACTTAAAAATGGCGTTTCTAAGGGCACATGAAATGGGGCGGTTTTTTCGCCGGGTTCTTCATTCTCCTCGGCTTCCCCACCCCGTAAAAGACATAATGCCGAGGTTTTAAGTTTTAACAATAAAAATGAATGTTTGCATAAATATTTGTATGGTTATTAAAACTAAAAGTACGAACCTATACAATTAAAAGCCATTTGTATCATCTACTTCAAAAATAAATATTCTAGCTTACTTTTATGTATTAATTAAATAGTTAGAGCGAATGGTTAAAATTTAACTATTACTTTTTAAAGAGCATTAATATTAATATGCTTATTATATTGATATTTAACAATACACATGTGGGAACATAAGTTGTGATATGTCATTAATATTGTTGCTTTCATCTGATCCTGAACTTGTTAATGACATATCGAATTGTTAGTTATTAATTAATTAAGTACAATAATTCATACCACTTTCCTTAAGTCAACATGGCAAAAAGATGATTGGCCATGCATAATGTGACAAGGACTTGGTATCACAACTTAAGTTCCCACCCCAATATACGGTTTTTCTAGAATAACCTTTAAATATCTTAATTTACATTCGCAAAAAAGGTTTATTAAATATAATAAGTTTATTATCATGCATCTTGTAAATAAAGGAAAACCTACTATTTAGTCCGGGTAGCACATGAACCTCTTGACTTTTTGGGTTAGTTTTTATCAAGATTTATTCGTTTTATGTAGGTACCATTCACCTCTAATTATAGACAAAGTATTAAATAGAATTTTTCTAGAGATATATAAAAAAAAAAGAATTATGATTTATACAGTTAATCATTAACATACTATATGAACCACTATAATACGTAATAGTGACTGGCGTCTTGGAAGATGGGTTCGATATCGTGCGGTGGGCGTTTGACCTTAAATCAAATCAATATTTTCAAGTCTTCCTTTCTATCTTTTCTCGCTATTTCGGGTTCTATTTGGTATCCTTCATGTGGTTAAGTGTTTAAGAAAAAACTTTTTTTGGGTGGGGATCTTAAAAACAGTAAAATTGCTTGGGTTCTATGGGATCATACAACCCTTAATCAGGCTAGGGTGTTTAAACATCAGGTATTTAAACTTTTATAATCTTACTCTGTTGGGTAAATGGTAATACGGGTTTACAAATGAAAAGAATATTTAGTGGATATCGGTGATCAATAGTATCCATGGACACTCAAGTGGTTGGATTTGTTAAATGGGGGAACATATAAAGGGATTTTTTTTGGGGGGGGGGGGGGGGGGGGGGGGGTGGGGTGGGTTTATCATCAAAGCACGAACCAAGTTAAATAAAAGGGGATATTCATATCACCTTCTTTTATTAAAGTTAAACAAAACTTTTTGATCGAAGTTCATTTAAATAAGTGGAATATTCATATATGGAAAGATGATCGTGAAAGATTATTGGTGAGGTTGAAACTTCTTTAGTGTTATCAACTTCTTCAATCAGCAAAGTATATATATTTCTGACATTAAAATGTTATTGTTTCAGTGGTTTAAGTTACGGTTAAACAACCAAAAATATATCCCATGAAAATTTTGATGGTCGGATACTCTAATTGATGAGATAAGGTAATTGGAAAGTTTTCATAAGAACTGTATTGAGTTGATATAATCCAATTTAGTAGCTGTATTAGTTTTGTATAATCAATTTGAATAGTGTAGTTGCATTATGGATTATACTAGCTACAACTTGTAGTTAGCAGCCTGTCCCAAGTTATTTTTATAATAAATTACTTTTTAGAAAAATGATAATGTTATATAAATAAAGAAAAAGGATGATGTAAAAAGGCAATTAGCGGTTCATGTATTTAGTTATTTCATAAGCCCACTTCTATACTAAAATATTCTTATAAGATATCAAAAGATGTATTTTCAGTGGCGGAGCTATGTAGTACCGAGAGTGTTTTACTAAAACCGGTGAACAAATATTTTTATTTAACTTTTGTGCATGTTTAATATAATATAGGTAAAGTTATAGGTATGAATCTTGTAACTTTGTTCACAGACGTTATTAATTTTATCTATAAAACCATTAAGCTATATTTCTACCTCTGACCCTATATATCTTGTGTTATAATTTTAACAAAATTATGTATTAAACCGTCTTTAACTTTCATGCGATCAAGACATCAATTTTGAACTAAGCTACCTTTAATTTAAAAAATTTAATAATAAATATTAGAGTAAATTACATATAAAGCAATTAAATTTATGTATTTTAATATTAATTAATATATTATGTACTATCAAATATATAAAATTTATAAATTGGGTGAGAGAGTAAATTTGTGAGCGGAGAGCAACCACACTATAAGCGAGTAATAGTGAGAGTGAAAAATTCATGAAAAAAATGAAATATTGTTACCTTTAATTAAAAAAGAATCTAAATTCTAATTATTTTGGGGAAAAAATCTTAAATAATAAACAAAAAACTGACATTTAAAAATGAATATTGTTGACTCGCGGGGAAAAAAAGTTATCATATAATTAAATCAATTCATGAAATGGAAAGAGGCATTTAAATAATACAAGTAACTAAAAAAAAAAAAGTTTTCCATTAAATCTGTGTACGTATATGAAGCCAAGGATCGAAAGGTCCAGCTAACATGGATAAGGATGTTTCTAAAAGGGAAGCGTTATATATAATAAAGGCCTTCTAGATGGTTTAGAGAAACGTATAACCATATATGCATAACGAACAACGTACGTAACGGTACTTATTGATATCGACAGGTTTGGGGTTCTTTGCTTTTTTTTAAAAACAAAATAACACATGTACGTACTAATTTATTCATAATTCCATACCTTCTGTCTATAATATGATTTTAACTAATGACCATAGGTTAAGAAGAACACATTTCAACACCTTAGGTGTGTTCGGTAACGGGCTTATGAGGATTATAGAGGCTTGAGATTCTAGTTTTTATAATTCTTAAATCTCTAGGCTTCTTTGGGAGTTAATATCTTGAGGGGATTATTAAAAACATAATCCCTTATATAAGCCCTTAAAATAAAAGTCTTCTCAAGTAGCTTATGGCTTGAGCTTAATATTATTAATTAATAAGCCCCAACTTCATCAGCTTTTCAAAAAAAAAAAAAAAACCCCAACCCCAACTAGTTTCATCAAAATACCCTCATACTGCTAGACTACAAGCCCTTTGGTCTAGGGTTCTATAACTGATCAAACAATTTGTACACAACTGCTTATACACAATTCATATATATCATCGTTATATACGATAGTGTTAAGGATATTGTATAATGATGTATTCATTATTTCTGTTTTTAAGGTGGTGGAGTGGTTATCTGATTGATGTGATAGCCGAGGATCGCGACATGATCCCACTTCGGTGGATAAGCGACTGTCGCAATCATTGTAACTGGTGTGATGTAAGAATGCGGGTTTTTCTTGTTATAAAAATCTTGTGACACAACCTCGTTTTAAATTTATAAAAACGATGTTACCAAGCAGATACTACACACGACACATGCAAGTATAACCTGGTCAATAGTAGTACAGACTCGGTAAGACCGGATATCGTTCCAACAGGACAGAAAGCTACCAATACTTAAGCCTCATTGTTGTTTGATCAGCAGAGTAAAATAAAAGCAAGTAACAAGATAAACTAATCCACAAAGCAACTAAAACAGACTAACACCGAAGGCAGATAGTAGGATAATAGATTCACTCAGGCTTTTGAATCATCTAGACTAATCATAGCAATACTGCAATACAATTCCTAATATGAAGACTTAAATAGATTGAGCGCATAGCATGCTGTTCTAATACTCAACAAAATCACATTATCATGCAAGAATCATCACTCGAGTTATCAAGACTCAGACTCAACAATCAAACATGATCAGGCAAGCAACGACATATCAGAATTCAACTACAGATCCACCAGATCGCGTCCAAATCAGACTATTGAATATACATATTTTCAAATGATATATCTAGTAATCCTCAGAACCCAAAAAAGTGTTAAAGCAGTCAAATAAGTTAAAACAAGCAAAAACAGCACACTGTGGTGAAAATGCCTTCTGCGGCCGTAGGACATATATCATGCGGCCGTAGAAGGTTGTACTGTCCTGCGGCTGTAGGAATTTCTTCCTGCGGCCGTAGAAACCAGTACGACAGAACAGTCAGATCTAACATAAAGACATTGAACAACAAATTATAATCTAGACTTTAATCTCATAACATAAACACATGCAAATTGGTACAATGGGGTCACAAACTCCTCTAAACTCAAACCTCACAATTAAGGGATTTTAATATTTAGCCACATGATTACTAAAGATATGAACATGTTAAACCTACCATTTCTAGTATAGCCAACACTTCTTAAAACATGAATCATGTGATATGCACATTGAACACCAAGATCAGCATAACAAAGGCATACATGTGAGTTCATTTCACCATCTAAACATACCAACAAGCATCTTTGTGAATCCTTTAATCATTAGTAGCATGTTTGACCCATAAATACACCAAATGACTAGATTTTCATCAGACATCATAAAGCTTGCATAAAACCAACATATGAATAAAATGACCAATAACGGATGAATCTGAAATGATTCAAAACATATCCCAACAATGATTTCTAATAACAACCATGCAAGATGTATCATTTCTAATAACAAGCTTAACATTGAATTAATAAAATCAACCATCATTCTTGAATATCCACATGCTTAAACATGAAAGAGTTATCCTATACACATTACCACACATGAACATGGTCAGATTATACACACAAAAATGATTAAACACAATTGTATTCAAGATCAAACATGCATAATTGAATTAAGTCAACATAAAAGTCAAATATATTGTCATAACTAGCCAAGAATCATCTTGGCCCAAGTGAAATGAGTTTAGTTATCCATATACATCAATATTAGTACTACAACATCTGTAACACATGGGTACATGATTGAATTCAGGAATGGAAAGAGTATACCCAAGCTATGCTATGATAAAACTAGTGATTCCAAGCTCCAAGATGTTGTTCCAAGCCTTCAAATCCAAGCTCTCCACCTTAGGATCACCAAGAAAGGTTCCTGGAGTGTTAGGGGGTCTGGGGAGAGTGTTTGGAGGTGTTGGTCCGAAGTGGGACTCAAGATTTCTAGCAGCACACTTTGCAAAAGTGCATAATTTTGTTTAAATAAGACTGTAACAGAGCTTCTACGGCCGTAGGAACTCCTTTCTGCGGCCGTAGGATGGGCGGTGAACTTGATTTAACAGCTGCAACTGTCAGAGTAGGCGGTTGTGGATAAGGCTCTCCTGCGGCCGTAGGAACAATATTCTGCGGCCGTAGGAAAGGTTTCTTCATGATTGGGTTTTCTTTTCAGTTGACATCAGCTAACCACTGATCAGGTAGCTCCTGCGGCCGTAGGAATGTGTTTTTCATCAGCTGACCATTTTTCTTCTATTCTTCCCTTGTTTTACCCATTTATCTCACTTTAAGCTCCTGGAAACCTGCATGGTGAATGTTAAACATATTAGATCAATTATATCAAGAATCACCTTGGATTTGGGCTAAGTACGGGGTATTCTAGCATGTAAAACATGCATAAAAAACGCATATATCAGTAACAACCCAAACCCTGTAGCATGATATTGTTCGATTTGCCTCACTAGCTTACGTTTTTGTTTTTGGAATGGAACACTCCACCCAAAAGTCTCATGCTAAGAGAGGTATCCACACCCTTATAAGACATGTTTCGTTCCCCTCTCCAACCGATATGGGACGGATGTTACAAATCCTCCCCTCTTCGGACACAATATCTTCGTTGTGCACGTCGGTATGGGGCCTAACTCTGATACCATCTGTAACATCCTCGTCGTGCACATAGGATTATGATGTCATCATCCTATTTTTAGAATTTTATAATCTTCAAGAAATATTCAAACCACTATGATACGTTTAAATAAAACCAATCTTTTCAAAATTTACATTAATTTTTGTTATCTAAATTAATGGTAATTTTAGCACATTATCTTTGTATTATTTAGCATACTAAACTTCACATGCTCTAATTCTTCAAATTCATAAAATGACTAATAATTATCTGGGTAAATCTGTGAGTATATACCAATTTTTGGGTTAAAATCACTAGAGACAAACGTGCTTTCCCCATATATCGATATGACACATTAACGTTTTTTACACATATGACCATTTAACTTAAAAAAAGCGTTTTGAATTTTTTACCCAGTTTCAACCCGTTTTGAATTTTATTTTTTTGTCGATTTTTGATCGTTTTGCGTGATATTTTTTGTAGAATTTTGTAAATTATCAATATACCTTTCAAATAACACCAAAATGATGAATTTTCGTCAAGTATTCATGGAAATTTTCGTGGTGAAAGTTTCGTTTTTTGTGTTATTTGGTTTAAAAAAAGGGCAGAAAAAGATTCATTTTTGCTCGATTCTTGATCATTTTACATGATTCTTTTTATATATTACAGTAGATAATTTTTTTACCTTTCAAAGGACACCAAATTCATGAAAAACAATCAAGTATAGACCAAATTATTGCTAATTAAAGTCGAGAGTGACCCTATTCAACACCTTACGGTATTTTGATGAATTGACACATTTTAAACTTGTTTTTATTTGTTTTTTTATACTAATTCATAGATAACTCGGTTACCTTTTAATAGAGTTAAGAATCATTGTTTTTTGTTAAGTATACATGGAGAATTTTGACTTCAAAGTTCAATTTCGAAGTAAAGAAGATTGGGTTTCTTAGGTGATTCGTCCTCTTACAACCACTGACACTATCTCTATCTACTCACCATTGTCATCATTACATATTTGAAAGAAGGGTTGAACAAGAAACCAAACCCACGGCACCACCATTTGCTTACTATCGGTGTCCACCCACTGCCATCGAAAAAGCCCATATCTAATAACCCCAAACAATCAATAAGTTTTATTATTATTATTATTATTATTATTATTATTATTATTATTATTATTATTATTATTATTATTGTATCTAGTTCTGCGATTTGTTCTCCTATGCCGATAGATGTTGATTTTTGGTTATAGTTTACAGGTAATGGGGGTAGGACCCCAATCCTAGGGCTTCAGGCCCTACTACCATCCAGGAAAGAAGTAAGTCCGGAAGATTCCAAATGGTTCCGGAGACTCCCATTCCCTAGAGACTCCAAATGGTTCCGGAGACTCTCATTCCCTAGAGACTCCGAATAGTTCCGGAGACCCACAGTCCTGGAGATGAGAGTCTGCTCTGGAGACTCTCATCCCCTGGAGGCTTCTAACACTTCTGGAGACGACACTCTCCTATAGCTGAAGGTCGTCAGGAGGGTCTTCGGCTTCACCTCTAAAAGATACGCGGATCACATATTCCCAAGAAGCAGGGTCGCCTATCAAGTCGCATTTAAGGATAAGTACGGAAGGGCTGACATTCAAGTACACTACGCAGACTCCCTAAGGATCTTCTGTACGGAAGATCCACAACAGAAATAATCATCATAGGTAAACGGATCTTCAACACGTGGACAACGATCCAAAGGCCCTGGTACGTCTTCTCCTTATTATAAATACCCATTACACTCATATCATAAGCGACACATAAAAAACCCACAAGAACACACCCAACACTCCTCCACACTAACTTAAGCGTCGGAGAGGAATACGGGGATCCATCCCCGTCTTCCCCTAACGATAGGTGTTAGTTGTTTTTGCAGGGTTTATCTCGAGTTGATCATCAGAAAGTAAGGCAATCACGCATAAGACGGCAGAGCTGAGTCGAGTGCGCGATCAAAGGGCTTTAGTTTTTCCCAAAGGCTGCCCTTTTATGTATTTGCTCCTTGCAGGTAGTTAGATAAAGTTGTAAATGAACCGAACGTCCGACGGAAAGTTCGTTTATGTTTGTTTAATTAATAAACAAACAAACACGAACAAAGATCTTTGTTTGTTTAGTTGAAAGAACGAACACGAACATAGCTCTCGTTCATTCATTTATGTTCGTGAACGTTTGTTTATCCGTTCGTCAATGTCGTTTACATGTATGTGTGTGTGTGTGTATATATATATATATATATGTGTGTGTGTGTGTGTGTAGATAATATACATACACATAGATACTCTCTCTCTCTCTCGCACAAAGGCACACACATATACACACGTAGTTAGTATTTGTTTATATCTAATAATGTTGAGTTTGTACTATATTTGTATATATGTTAATTCGTTTTTGTTCGTTTATGTTAGGCTAAAGCTAAACGAACGAACATGAATACAAAATTTGTTCGTTTATCCTTTCGTGTTCGTTTATTTGTTCGACTAAAATTAAACGAACAAACACGAACGATTCAGTTACAACTTCTTGCTTGCGAACTATGAGGGATGCTTCTATATATTGTATTCATGTTCTTTTAGTAAATATATGTTGCACCTTTTCAAAAAAAGAAAATTTTGTATTATTTTTGTTTAAGTTAAATTTTTTTTGGTGGGTTAATTTGTTAATCTATATTCTCATCTTTTTTTACTTGTGTGGCATCTAGTTGCTTAATACATAAATATTGGATGAACTAGTTAAATTTATTGCACTAGTTTAATTTGCTTATTTTTTAATCGGTTTGAACTAATCTAATTCTAATTTTTCCTGATGAAGATGATTCCTCGTTGATAGAATAAGGGTTAAAGCCATAAAATAACGATCTATTTTTCCCATTTTTCCATTGTGGCACGTCATGTATTTTTTTACACATTTGGCCAGTAAACTAATCAAAACCGTGTTGATGTGGCCATTTCGTGACCTGCAACCTGCAACCCGTTTTTCAGCCCGTTTTTTGCGATTTTTGGGTCAATTTTTTATCGTTTTGTGTGATTTTTTGTAGAATCTTGTAATTTATCGTTATACCTTTCAAATGACACCAAAATCATGATTTTTCGTCAAGTATAGAGGGAGAATTTCGAGCTCAAAGTCTCGACTTTATTGGGTTTAAGACTCGTTTTTTGGTCGATTCTTGATCATTTTACATCATTCTTTTTATAGATTGTCGTAGATAATTGTTGGGGAGATAGCAATATCAAACCTAAATCAAACATGTCTGTTATTTTAAAATAGGATTTGATGTTAACAAAACCACATATTCAGTTTAGACTTAGATAAATGAAAAACATGTGTTGTTTTTCATGTTAGACTTAAAGAAAATTGTAAGAAAGAAGTGACAGCTGAAGAAAACAAGTGTCAGCTGAACACTGAGTATCAGCTAAAGGATAAGCTTCAGGAAGATCAGCTGAGAGGAAAAGATCAGTTAAAAAGCATCAGCTGAGGATCTACAAAGGACCAGCTGATGGTCCAAAACCATCAGCTGAGGAAAGTTTCAAGATCAGCTGAGCTATCAAGGATCAACTGACACAACCATATTGATCAGCTGATGTCTCCCATATGTCAGATGAGGTATTTATTGCTTATTCAATCTTTACTTTATGAGCTGATCATACACAAATGGTTAACTGAGCCCCTGGGATCAGCTGATTATTTAGTTTGACTAGTTTATTAGCTGTACTATGATTTGTGTTATTAGCTGAGCATTTCGATCAGCTGATCAAATCTAGTTAGCTGAGTCTTTCACATTTATCCTTAGCTGAGCAAAATTACACTTGCAGTTCAGTGTCTGTTAGCTGAGTTATTATTCTATAACTCAGATAATAGCTTTTCTATGTAATATTTTCTTTAGTAAAAGGCAGAACATGTGTTGTTCTTGTTATGCCTTAGATCTTTCTTTGTAAAAGTACTTAGCACTTTTTGTATCTGCAAAGAGACAAAAAGGATAGATCTTTGTCCCCTGGAAAAGGAGAAAGATACTTTTGAAGAAAAGATCTCAAAGATATGCTGCTTCAACTAAGTATTGCTGGCAACTCTATACTTGGTAAAGTCAAATCATCAGAAAGCATGGTGTTGATAAAAGTACAAGCATGGAAAGAGAAGTTTACTCTTCCAAGACATAAATGTAGTACTTTAATAATATAATAATAGATAGTGGGTAAACTCCTTACTGAAAAGTATGTTTACTTTACACACTTTGCTTGTAAAGTTAACCTACCTTTCACCCACTACCTTTATCTATTATAATATTATTAAAACAAGTACTTTGTCTCCTTCTCTGTTCATCAAACCGGACACCACTTTGCTTATATATACTCATGCATGGAAACATGCTAAGTATGCGAATAGATAGAGTTGAACACTGAAATCTCATCTGTTGAGAATTAGAAGAGTTAGCAATTTTACTTTCAGTGTAACAAACTTGTTCATGTGTTGAACATCTTAAACATAAGTTGTTTAGGATTAGCTTAGTCTATGTGTTAGAAAAATTTAGTTACCACCTTTTATTGAACTTAGATTTTCCGCATCTAGTTCATGTAATTCTTGATTTACATCAATAAGATGTTGGATTATGTGCAGAGATAATTAACGGGCATATTGTATCTAATGTTATAAGAGACTAAAGGGTCACACTGCTACACACCCAATTCAGAACAGTTGGATTTCACCATAATCTGTGTGGAAATAATTAATCAGTTAGATTAATTATTAAAGAGATAAACGAATACTTAATCAGTAGTATTAATTATTGAAAAGAGAGATATAAATAATTATCCAGTTTGGATTAATTATTAGAAAGGAATCAATAATAATTAGTTATTTATTATTTAGAGAGAATTAAATATTAAGTTTTAATATTTAACGGACCAGTTAATTAATAGTTAATTAATTAACTAGCAAAGTCCAGGGGTCAAAGTGAGAAGAGATGAAAGTTTAATTAAAACCAGTGGACTTTTAATTAAACGGGCTTAGGTCCAATCTAATCCTTATAAATATATCCTTAAAGGCTTAAGGATTAAGATAAGTGACACAAGGGATTAAAACCTAGCCACCACCATCTCTCTCTCTAACTCTCGATCTCGGCTCTCTCTCTCACCTCTCACCGGTCTCACTCTCTCACTCGGTCTCTCTCTCTCTCTCTTTGTCGCAATTGAAGGAGACAAGAAACCCGTAAAGGGTGTTTCTCGGTTTCGAGGTCGACGCGAGCAAGCACACACACACAAGGGTTTCGATTGCTTGAAGCCTTGGTGATCCAGGAGCGGTCTAGCAGCCAGTTCAATCGGAGGTGCAGTAGTGGTGGACTACTTTAGCAATCCCAAGTTTGTTCTGGTATAATCTTGTAACCTTATCTATGGATTGTTTGTAAGAAACTATGTTGATCAATGTAAATTATTAAAGATCCTAACCCTTTTGGGGTTTAGAGGGTTGTGTTCAATCCAGTTCCGCTTTTAGGATTGAACCAGTGAAATTAAACCCAGGATTGACCAGTTTGAGTCATATGGTGGTTTGGTCAGGTTCAAAACCCTTCATAAGAATTATATAAAAGTAAACCGTGTGTCACTTAAATTTTAATTTGCTAAAGTTTGTATTCAACCCCCCCCCCCCCCTTCTACAAATATTTGTTGTTGTAGTATCCATTCGGGACCAACAACTGGTATCAGAGCAGGCTAGATAATTCATATCTAAGATCTGTTTTGCTTACTCTTCAACTGCTTCTACCCCACACTACAAAATGGCCACTCCCGTTGCTGCTTCTAACGGTTCTTCCAACAATGGCTCACTCACAAGGTGTCCAACGTTTGATGGAGAAAACTTTTCTCTCTGGAAGAGTAGAGTTCTTCTCTATATGTCAAGCCTAGATGATGTGATGCTCAAAACTGTTAATGAAGGTCCTTATGTTCCTTCCTCTACAATTCAAGTTACTGAAGCAACTGATGAAGTTCCTGCTGTTGAAAGACTGATCATCAAGCCTATAAATCAGTGGTCTGATGAAGACAAAAGGCTTGTTAATCTTGATGTTAAAGCAAGAACAGCCTTAGTCTCTGCACTACCAAATGATGTCTATCATCAAGTACTAAACTGCAAATCTGCAAAAGAGATGCTAGACACTCTCACTGTGGCTTATGAAGGTACATAGGAAGTTCAAGAAAACAAGAAAACTCTTTTGGTTAGAGAATATGAGTTCTTCTTTGCTCATAAAGGTGAAAGTCTCACTCAGACCTACACCAGGTTCAATTGCCTTATTAATGATCTACGTAGGGCAGATGTTCCCAAGAGCAACAAGGAACTTGTTAACCAATTTATGGACTCTCTCCCAGAATCTTGGGATCATTTTATCACTGTATTAAAACATGGTGAGAAAATAAAGGGTCTTTCACTGGTTGGTCTGTATGGAAATCTTATGAATCATGAACAATCAGTGAAGCAAAGGAAGATTCTACCAAAGAGATGAAGGAAGTTGCTAAGACTCCCACTACAGCTCTTGTGTCCAAGGACAACATATCAAGAAGCTTTGCTGCAGTGGTGAATGAGTCAAGTGAAGAGGAAGAGGAGGAGTCTTCTGATGAGGAGCAAGTGGCTGATGGGGATGAAGATCTGGAGGACATGGACAACATTGAAGCTGCTGTTGAGCAGGCTGCCATGTTAGTAAAAAGGTTCAAGCCTTTCTTAAACATAAAGGGTGTCAAAAGGTTTGAGAAGAAACCCTTTAGAGGAGAAAAAGCCAAGTTTAATCCAAAGGCTTCTGAAAATTGCTTTTCCTGTGGCAAGACTAGTCACTATGCAAGTGAATGTAAGTCCAGAGGAAGCACAGGCTTCAAGGGTTCCTCAAGCTCAGACAGCAAGATTGATTATGAAGCAAAGTATAAGAAGCTTCTTGCTGCTGTCCTTGACAAGAAGAAGAAGAAAGCTCAGAACAGGGTGTTGGTGGCTGAAGAAGAAGATTGGGCTGATGAAGATCTCTCAAGTGATGAAGAAGAGGTCCTCACTGCTCAGCTCAGCTTGATGGCCAACACAGGGAGTACAAGTTCCTTTGATGAGGACATGAAGAAAGCTGCCAAAGCTCGCACTTCTCCTGACTGGGATCCTTCTTCTATGTATCAGGTTGGAAAATTTATTAACTATGAAGATAATGAAAAGAACACTATGTTTGATTATCTGTGTGTTGAGTTTCAGTCAAATATGCAAAGAGAATAGAAACTAAAATTAGAAATAGAATCACTAAAAGAGAGATTAAGTCTTAAAGATGAGAAATTGAAACAAATGACAAAACTAGAAGATGATTTAGCCAATCAAAAGATACTTAATCAGATCTTGGTAAAAGAAACCAATGAAGCAACAATAAAGTTTAATGACCTTCAAAAAGTAGTTAAATCTTGGTGTGTATCTGCTGAGAAGACCACTCAGTGTGTCAATGAGCGGATTCCAAAACAAGTTCAAGCTATTATTGGTGGAAATTATTCTCAAGCTGCTAACTGTGTTGAATTTAGCAAGAACATAAATATCTTGGAAAAGGCTGATATTTTACCTCTTACTTTTCAAAAGACTGTAAAAGGAAAAAGTATTATCACTAACAGATTTGTCAAAAGTAAAAGTACTCAGCTGAAAGACTCAACCACTTCAAAAGTTGGTTCAAGTTCTATTATTTTGACAGAAAGCAAAAGTACTGAAAATTTAATAGTAAAGGAAGTGAGTAAAGGAATGGAATCATTTGTTGATACCAAAGAGACATTATGTTGTCAAACTTGAAAGCTGATACATTAAATATAAGTGCTCAGCTGACTGACATTTTATTAGCTGATGATTCTCAATCAGCTGATCAGAGAACAGATGATAGTTGATCAGCTGATACCCTGTCAGCTGATCAAAAATCCTCTGTAAACTGTTTAGCTGATCCAGTATCACTTCAAACTCTTTTAATAGGAGAAACCAAGGGAAAAGGACCTTTTGTTTACAAAAAGTCTAAGTCTGCCACACCTAAAGTTGATCTAAAACTTATTTTAACTAAGGGTCAACCTAAGGTGACTGTAAACAAAAACCTTATCAGTTTACAGAATCAGTTGCAACAGCTGAATGGTGAAATCTGTCAGCTGATGACCCATAGTCATCAGAAAACAGCTATGACATCTCTTAGGCAATTACCAAAACATGTTAAAGGCTCCAAAAATCAAAAATGTTATAAATGTGGGAGCAAAGAACATAAGGCAAGTGATTGTTCTCTTGAAGGTAACTCAAGACAGCGGACTGATTTTGATAACACAGTTGTTTCTCTCATTTATAAACAACCTAATATAAAGTGGATGGCTAGGTGCAATCCACAGGGGTCCACTTAATTGTGGATGCCCAAGTGTCACTAACCTTCTTTCAATCTAATCTTTGCAGGGTCTTAACACATGGTATCTTGACTGTGGATGTTCAAGGACCATGACAGGTTGTAAAGCTTTGCTTAGTAACTACAAGAAGGATAAGGGTCCAAGATTGACCTTTGGTGATAGCAATTGTGGGCAAACTATAGGTTACGGTGAACTTCATAATGGGAACTTAACTCTGTTTAAAGTTTCATATGTTAAAGGACTCAAGTACAATCTCATCAGCATAAGTCAATTATGTGATGGTGATCACAAAGTCCTCTTTACAAAGACAGGTGGTTCCATTTTAGATTAAGAGGGTAAAACAATAATTTGTGCAAAGAGAACCAAGGATGTATATACTCTTGATATGTCATCTGGTGATCCATCAAAGTTAACCTGTTTGTTTACCAAGTCTGTAACTGACACAAACTGGTTATGGCACAAAAGGCTTTCCCATTTAAACTTCAAAAACATAAACAAGCTGAGCAAGGGTGATCTAGTGTCAGGACTACCTTCATTGACTTATGTTAAGCCTAAACCTTGCTCTGCCTGTGAGAAGGGAAAGCAGCACAAGACATCTTTTCCATCTAAGCAAGCCTTCTCCATTACTGAACCATTTTTCATGCTGCACATGGACTTATTTGGTCCTATTGCTACTGCAAGTATTGGTGGAAGTAAGTATGCTCTAGTTCTAGTTGATGAATTCTCAAGATACACTTGGGTCATCTTTCTGAAAGCAAAGAGTGAGGCTGCTGAAGAGATAATTAGCTTTATCAAAATGATGGAAGTGCTAAATGGCAATCTGGTAAGGATGCTTAGAAGTGATCATGGAACTGAGTTTAGAAATCAAACTCTAGAAGGTTTCTATGATGAGAAAGGTATATCACAAAACTTCTCTGCCCAAGGACTCCACAACAGAATGGTGTAGCTGAAAGAAGAAACAGAACTTTGATTGAAGCTGCAAGAACCATGTTGTGTGAGAGTGAGTTAGGATTCAACTTCTGGGCTGAAGCTGTTAGCTGTGCTTGCTTTACTCAGAACAGATCCCTAGTCATCAAGAGGCACAACAAGACTCTTTATGAAGTGCTCAAGGGAAGGAAACCCAACATCAGCTTTCTGCATATCTTTGGGTGTCAGTGTTTCATCCTGAACCAGAGAGATCAACTACAAAAGTTTGCACCAAAAGCTGATGAAGGTGTGTTTGTTGGATACTCTGTGATCTCCAAAGCTTACAGAATCTACAACATCAGAACAAAGGTCATAGAAGAATCAATCAATGTAAGTTTTAATGAAAATGACTTTGTTACTTCCTGTTCTACTAATCCATCTACAGGTGAGGAATTCAATGATCTGCTGCATACTGAAGACAACATTCCAGTGTCAGCTGATCCGATTCCATCAGCTGATGTAGAGGATTTAGATGAAATTGTTCCAAATATACTTCAAACCAATGCACATCCTATCTTAAACCAACCCACACTTTTACTGAATGATGAGAATCATGATTCAACATCATTGGATTCTAATTCCATATCAAACTTTCCCTCTTCAGTAGAAGTCTCCTCAGACTGCAACAATGAAATTCTGTCAGCTGATCAACCAGAGATATCATCAGCTGATCAAATTCAAGGAAGTTCAACTCCCCAAATCCAAATAAATCCAAACACTCCCTTAATCCAAAATACCTACAAAGACCTCAAAGATCATCCTAAAAATTAGGTAATAGGTAACATAGAAGCACCTGTACTAACAAGGTCAAAAGCCTGTAATTTCTGTTTATACATAAGTTTTGTTTCTATCATTGAACCAAAGAAGGTAGATGAAGCTCTCAGTGATTCCCACTGGATAAATGCAATGCAAGAAGAATTGGCTGAATTTACTAGGAACAATGTATGGACTTTGGTGCCAAGACCAAAGGACAAATCCATCATTGGTACTAAGTGGGTGTTCAGAAACAAAATGGATGAACAAGGGCTGATCATCATAAACAAGGCAAGACTAGTTGCTCAGGGGTATTGTCAAGAAGAAGGAATTGACTTTGATGAAACCTTTGCCCCTGTTTTAAGACTTGAAACCATAAGACTGTTTCTAGCATATGCTGCCTTCAAAGACTTCAAAGTGTTTCAAATGGATGTTAAGAGTGCTTTCCTCAATGGTGAATTGAAGGAAGAGGTGTATGTCAAACAACCTCCAGGTTTTGAGGATGCAAGCAAGCAAGACCATGTATACTTCCTGAACAAAGTTTTGTATGGTCTAAAGCAAGCTCCAAGAGCCTGGTATGATACCCTCTCTTCTTTTCTAACCACAAAAGGATTTACTAGAGGAAGCATAGATAGCACATTATTCATAAGAAAATTCAAGGGTGATGTGATACTAGTGCAAATATATGTAGATGATATAATATTTGGGTCTACAAATGTTGATCTTTGCAAAAAGTTTTCTAAACTCATGTCTGATAATTATCAAATGAGCATGATGGGTGAATTAAACTATTTTCTAGGTCTTCAAATCAAACAAGAGGTTGATGGAATTTTCATTCATCAAACAAAGTATGTAAATGACTTACTTAAGAAATTTGAGTTTGAAAATTGTTCTTCAATGAAAAAACACCCATGTCCACTGCCTTAAAGCTTGGAAAGGACACTGATGGCAAATTAGTGAACATTACAGCTTACAGAGGTATGATAGAGTCACTTTTATACCTCACTGCAAGTAGACCAGATATTATGTTTTCAACATGTCTCTGTGCTAGATATAAAGCAGATCCCAAAGAATCTCACTTAGCTGCAGTTAAAAGGATTTTCAGGTATCTCAAAGGAACTCCTAATCTAGGATACACTGATTCTGACTTTGCAGGTTGAACACTAGACAGAAAGAGTACATCTGGTGGTTGTCAATTATTAGGTGGAAGATTAGTCAGCTGGTCAAGCAAGAAACAAAACTTTGTTTCAACTTCAACAGCTGAAGCAGAATACATTGCTGCTGGAAGCTGCTGTGCTCAATTGTTATGGCTGCAAAATCAACTACTTGATTATGACATACAGTTTGAAAACTCACCAATTCTGTGTGACAACACTAGTGCCATCTCTATTTCTAACAATCCTGTTTTGCATTCTAAAACTAAGCACATTGAAATCAGACATCATTTTCTAAGAGATAATGTGCAGAAAAAGAAAGTTTCTATGCACTACATAAACACTGATGTTCAATTAGAAGATATCTTTACAAAACCATTGGATGAGTCTCGGTTCAACTTCCTAATATCCAAACTTGGCATGTTAAATTTGTAAAATATTCTTTTCTTAGGTAGATAGTTTAGTGTAAGAAAATAATTTTATTTGTGTGTGAAACGAGGTACTTATCTAAGCTTCTTCATATCTTACTAATGGAACATCAGCTAATGGAATTATGTCAGCTGACGACCATCAGCTGACACTATACCTCAGCTGATAAACCATCAGCTAAGACTTAGAAGCTCAGCTAAGTGCACTCGTTAGCTGACACTGATTTTATCTCAAATATGGATCAGCTGACCCTCTCTTCTGTCAACTGATGATATTCAGAGTCAAAACTTTTGTGTCCCCACACTTATTTTATTAATTTTTCATTTGTATTTAATATGTTACTAGGTAGTATTTAATTTCATTTAATTGTCCGTTAGTTGTCTGTGTATTTATTAACGATTCCGTTTATCATCTTTTTGCAGAAGTGACAGTTACTTTTTGCAAAATATATTTCTGTGACAGTTTAGGTTTCCAAGGAAGATATAAAGATGTTTTGAGCGGTTTTTTTTTAATTTCTTACGCTTTCAAAATTCTCAAAACTCTCATTCTCCGAAACCCTTCTCTTTCACTACTTTCAAGTAACTGTATCGTCGTGTTCTCAAGCTCTGCAATAATGGTGATGTTCAACCCTACTGAGGTTCCCAATGCTATTTCAGGTGAGAATGTTACTCCTAACTCTCTCTTCACCATTACCCCAAATAATATCATAATCAACACCGACATACCTCAATCCAAGGCAAATCAGGGATTTGAACCCATTGTTAACTTCATAAAAGCACATCCCCTGTTTCCCTGCCTTTCTGCTCATCCTCTGTTTATCTTCCCTCGTATTATTGGGGAGATGTGGTACACTGCCAGATACCACCCAAACAATCAAACCATTACTTGCACTATCTTAAACAACCAAACACCCATTGTCATCTCTAATGAAACCCTCAGACAAGCATTATCCATACCCAACTTTGCACCATTTCAACCCTTAGCTACTGCTAAACAAACTTTGGAGGTTCTGCCACTAATTGGCTACAATGAACATATCTCTTATGGTAGATACAAGCTGTCAGTCTTAGGTCACCCCTGGAAGTACTTGGCAGGTGTCATCATTAGATGTTTTGGTCATAAATCAGGGAGTCATGATCTACTGAATCAGACTGAGCTTATGGTTCTTCATGCTCTGGTGACTGGAAGGAATGTAAATTTTGCTCAGATTATCTTTACGGAGATGGTGGATAAGATAACTTTGGGAACTATAAAAAAGACAACAAGGACCCATGTACCTTATATCAGATTTCTTAGTTTGATTGCTCTACAAACTTTGCAGTGGGAGGCATATACACATCTGAATGTTACACATAACACAATGACAATCCCACAGATGGGTCAAAAAGTGTTTCACTTGATAAGAGATGATGTTGGTCCAGCAATCAATCCTGAGATGCAGGAGTTAATTGATGATGCATAGGATGTTGTTTTGGAAGATGTGGCTGATGATTCTGAGTCTCCTGATATAATCACTGAGCATTCTGAAGAGTCTATGACTCATGCTCCAGATGAAGCCTTAGTGGAAGAAGAAAGGATGGATGAAGAGTTGATGGACACTGTTGATCAAGAAATGATGTTTAGAGCAGATGTATTTGATGAACCAGCACAGGATGAGCCTGTTAATCCTGATGTTGAGGATGATGCTGCATATGATAGTGGTGCTGACAGTAGTGGAGGTGACAATGTTAAAGGAGATGATGACTTTCATGGTGGTGATGCTGGCTATGTTCATGCTGAAAATGTTCAAGATACCACCACCTCATCTTCTCAAATTGGGATGCCAATTACCGAATTCCCTGTCAGTTCCAGTTCTAGCACACCACAGAATCAACAAAGTGGTGGTGTAGCTGACGGTGATGATGCTGAAGAGGATACAATATCTGACAATCTCATTCAACTGATTGAGATCAGCAAGACTCAGCACATCTCAGGTATAATTTCTGTCACTCTTGAGGATACTCATTTGGTAAACCCCACCAGTGAGAACCCAACCTCTCCTCCAGTTGTAACACCCCCATAACAGCCAAGCTCTAGTGCACTCCCAACAGTCACTAGTTCTACTCCCACCTACACCCATACTGAATCAAGGTCACAAGAGCTTGTGCCTTTTTCACAAGTCTCTGAGGCAGTGTTATCCACACCTCTGACCTCAACTCCTATAGCTACCTCTTATGTTGAGGGGGAGCTTATGGATGTTGCATTAACCCAACTGCCAGTGGATGTGCCCTCACAAAATGTCACATTCGTAAATATGGGACTCCTGCAATCTGGATCACCCTCCCAACAGGGTGATGCCATTGAAAGACAGACCTCCTCTCAAGGTCACACTGTGTCTACACCCACATTGAGTCTACCCATACCCTTGGTAAGTTCACAACAACTTACTACTGAAATAAGGGATACCCCAATGAGTGCAACCCTCACTCACACTCACATACTTGCACCTATGTTTGATTCACTTCTAGCACATACTATTGCACTACCTGTCAATACTAGTGGCATAAACTAGCCATTGGTACAGGGTACAATTTATGCTCCCAGTGATCTTAGGCCTATACACCAAGGTCTAAGTGAGGGACCTCAATCTATTCCTGTTATAAGCACAATCTCTCAATCAACTCCCATTCAACCTCTTCCCTCTATCTCTTCTGAACCCTCCCCTCAATTACTTCAAAGCCTTCTGTCCATCTCTCAAAAGATGGATAGTCTTCAAGCCTCCTTCACCTCTTTCCAAACCCAAACAGAAACTCAACTCTCTCATTTAACTCAAGAGGTTGAGTCACTTAAAGCCACTCAATCCCAACCCCAACCCACCCCTGCCCCAGTTGATCTATCTCCAATTCTAACCAAATTGGATCAACTGCTATCTCAATCCTCTATCCCACCTCCTACTCCCTCACCTCCTATATCCAACCACACCATATCTTCTCTAAACCAAACAATTTTTAATCTTCTTTCTCAACTTCAAACATTAAGACCTTCCCCTCCTAACATTTCTGTAACCATCCCTGACTCTCTTCTTAGAGTCCCTTCCCTTCTAAAAACCATAGCTGATGAGGTCACAGACTTAAGCCACTACTCTAGACAAAAGCACAGTGAAACACTTCAAGAATTCACAAATATCACTAATGCTATCCTCAGGCTAAGATAACCTCCCTCCTACACCCAACCTCCTATCCCTACTGCCTCTCCTTCACCTTCAAGTATCCCTCCCTCTACCTCCACTCCTTCTCCATCTCCTTTTTCCTTTTTCCCACCCTATGCCCATGCTGAGCCTGCCAAGCCTTCTGATAACTTTCCTTTCTCATTTGTTGATGACAAAAAGGGGGAGAAGTCAGACTCGGATTCTACTACTAGTTCAAGCTTATCACCAGATCATACTAAAGCAGTAGAAGCTGATAAGGCAGCAGTGGATCAAGCAGCCCCCAATGAAATAGAAACTCAAAGGAAATCAAATGTAGAGGGGGAGAATTTATCTGAGAGGGAGCAACCTGCTCAAGATGAGCAGAGGTCAAAAAGAAGGCTAAAACAGATGGCAAGAAGAAAGAAAGTCAAAAAGCCTAGACAAGGTGGATCTTGTGCACCAATCAATGTACCATCAGAAGAATCTGATGATGATGATGATGATGAAGATAGGCTGCCTCTGTCCTTTCTGCTAAACTTGAAAAAGTAGAGCCTCTCTACTCAAGCTCCAACAATCCAAGCTTCCTCTCCAGTTAATCAAGTCAACCATCTCCCAGCAGCACATCAAGGAGAAAAGGAAAGAAAATAATGTCTGCTGAAGAGATTGAAGAAAAAGAAAGAAGAGAGGAAAAGCTAACTCAAGAAGATGAGAATCTTAGGAAGATAAGTGAACTGGCTGCTGCACTTGGCACCTCAGTTGAAGAGGTTCTCAAAGACAAGGAAAGACACCAGGACTTCACAACTCCTGAAGACCTTGCTGCCATTATAGGTGCTACTGATGATGAGTTGAGAGAATTACAAGAAGAAGAATTAATCATGTTGTCCTCTCAATCACATCCAACACAAGTTGCACCACAGCAGGATGATTCTACTGCTAAGAAAGTTCCTAAAAGAGGAAGAACTCACAGAGAAGCCATTCAAGCATTGCATGAGTTCAACTTTGGGGTTACAACTCCGCAATCAGAAAGGGAGATCAAAGAGTTCTTAGAAAATAAGAAGAACTTGGTAGATAGGAAGTATCCAAATCTCATCTCAAGAGTCACTCCATACAAGGGTACAAATGAAGGTCCATATCTCAAAATAGTGAGAAGAGATGAAAGACAAACACATGAGAATGTCTACCTTCATCACTGCAAACTGTTCTCTTTCACTAAGATGATTGAGACTCTGTACCACCTCCTTAAATCCAAAAGTGAAATTGTCACAAGGTTCATAAGCAAATTTTAATACTGGATCAGAATGTTTGTCTACCACAGGATATGCACTCATGATCAATTCATGGAACACATTGATGTGATTGAGGATGCCTTCAAGAAATCCTCCAAAGCTTTTGTACCTGCTGAACAGATCATACTTAATCCTGATCATCCTTACCTGTCTGCATATGAAAGTCTAAACACTACTCTGCCCTCCAACATCAAACCAGAAATGTTTAAGTACATAACTAAAACTGAGAGAGGGATGTTCTTCAAGAACAGAGCTAGTATTTGGAAATTCCTAAGAGAATCTGACTTAGGAAGAGCCCCTAGAGAGTTGATATTTCAAGCTGCAACTTCAACAAGGGGACTGACAGGGAGTGAACACTTTGAAAGTCTTATTCAAGCAAGAGCTGAAGAGTTGTTGGCTGCAAATCCTCTTGACAGATTTCTGGAAGTTAAAGAAGAACCTTGGTGGGAAGACAACTGATACTTCATAAGTAGATTAATTGTATTTTCATTCCTAGAATAGTTCAACTTATGTACTTAGTTTAACTCTTAGTTAGATTACTCTGTACAAACTCTCTGTAAATATTTGTTTTGTAATCAAGCTTGAAACTTTGATCATGGACTACTTAGCTAAAATGCTAGTATAGATGACTCTTAGTAGATAGCTCACCTAGTGTAAATATAGAAAATAAAAAAACCTAAAAACAGAAAAAGGATAGAAAAGATACCACAAAAACAGAACAATGGTACTTCGTAAATGAAAAAATTCCCAAAAACAGAATATCAGGGAACATATATTAAAGAGTTACCAAAAACAGATAGCTAGGTAACCAAATTGCACTTAAAAGTTTTATCTTTACAAATCCGGGTCAAACTGATTCTTCTTAAACAAGATAAGGTTTTGTCATCATCAAATAGGGGGAGATTGTTGGGGAGATAGCAATATCAAACCTAAATCAAACCTGTCTGTTATTTTAAAATAGGATTTGATGTTAACAAAACCACATATTGAGTTTAGACTTAGATAAATGAAAAACATGTGTTGTTTTTCATGTTAGACTTAAAGAAAATTGTAAGAAAGAAGTGTCAGCTGAAGAAAACAAGTGTCAGCTGAACACTGAGTGTCAGCTAAAGGACAAGCTTCAGGAAGATCAGCTGAGAGGAAAAGATCAGTTAATAAACATCAGCTGAGGATCTACAAAGGATCAGCTGATGGTCCAAAACCATCAGCTGAGGAAAGTTTCAAGATCAGCTGAGCTATCAAGGATCAGCTGACACAACCATATTGATCAGCTGATGTCTCCCATCTGTCAGATGAGGTATTTATTGCTTATTCAATCTTTACTTTATGAGCTGATCATACACAAATGGTTAACTGAGCCCCTGGGATCAGCTGATTATTTAGTTTGACTAGTTTATTAGCTGTACTATGATTTGTGTTATTAGCTGAGCATTTCAATCAACTGATCAAATCTAGTTAGCTGAGTCTTTCACATTTATCCTTAGCTGAGCAAAACTACATTTGCAGTTCAGTGTCTGTTAGCTGAGTTATTATTCTATAACTCAGATAATAGCTTTTCTATGTAATATTTTCTTTAGTCAAAGGCAGAACATGTGTTGTTCTTGTTATGCCTTAGATCTTTCTTTGTAAAAGTACTTAGCACTTTTTGTATCTGCAAAGAGACAAAAATGATAGATATTTATCCCCTGGAAAAGGAGAAAGATACTTTTGAAGAGAAGATCTCAAAGATATGCTGCTTCAACTAAGTATGGCTGGCAACTCTATACTTGGTAAAGTCAAATCTGCAGAAAGCATGGTGTTGATAAAAGTACAAGCATGGAAAGAGAAGTTTACTCTTCCAAGACATAAATGTAGTACTTTAATAATATAATAATAGATAGTGGGTAAACTCCTTACTGAAAAGTATGTTTACTTTACATACTTTGCTTGTAAAGTTAACCTACCTTTCACCCACTACCTTTATCTATTATAATATGATTAAACCAAGTACTTTGTCTCCTTCTCTCTTCATCAAACCGGACACCACTTTGCTTATATATACTCATGCATGGAAACATACTAAGTATACGAATAGATAGAGTTGAACACTGAAATCTCATATGTTGACAATTAGAAGAGTTAGCAATTTTACTTTCAGTGTAACAAACTTGTTCATGTGTTGAACATCTTAAACATAAGTTGTTTAGGATTAGCTTAGTCTATGTGTTAGACAAATTTAGTTGCCACCTTTTATTGAACTTAGATTTTCCGCATCTAGTTCATGTAATTCTTGATTTACATCGATAAGAATTATATAAAAGTAAACCGTGTGTCACTTAAATTTTAATTTGCTAAAGTTTGTATTCAATCCCCCCTTCTACAAATATTTGTTGTTGTAGTATCCATTCGGGACCAACAATAATCTTTTTACCTTTCAATGGACATCAAATTCATGTAAAACCATCAAGTGTAGGCCAAGTTATTGCTAATTAAAGTCGATAATGATCTTATTCGACACCCTTACGGTATTTCGAAAAATTGACACATTTTAAGCTCGTTTTTTATCCTTTTTTTTGTACCAATTGATAGATAACTCGATTACCTTTCCATAGAGTCAAGAATCATTGATTTTCATTAAGTGTACATGGAGAATTTTGGCTCCAAAGTTTATTTTCGAAATAAAGAAAATTGGGGAAGAAGATGACCTGCTATTGCAGGTCAAAATCACCAAAATGGGCACATTAACACGTTTTTTATAAGTTTACTGGCCAAATGTGTAAAAAAAAATGACGTGTCATAATGGGAAAATGAGAAAAGTAGACCATTATTTTATGACTTTAACCCATAGAATAAAAGGGTTAATCATATTGGTAGAATAGATTCTTAAAATTTCTGTTTAATACGAGCGTGAATATATGAAAATATTTGGTTTATGAATGAGTTGCCAAAGAATTTGAAGACTGAAGAGTATGTGATGATGTTGATTAATAAAGATGGAAAATAAATAAATATGGTGTTTGATAACAAGAAATTGCTTAAAATGAAAAAAAATCTTGTGTAAAATATATGAGGGGTTTTTGATAGAAAAAGTAAAGGTGGTTAGCATAAATAAAATGTAAATGCAGTGACAATCAATATAACTTTGAAAGTTAAAAAACGAAAAGTGAACAAATTTTGTAATGTACTCTAAATTAAATTAGAGATTTTTTTTTAGTTTTTAATTTATTTAGTCACTATTAAATTAAGTATAAGAACATATTTGAGAGTAATAATGTTTAGAACATACATACATATATATATATATATACATATATATATATATACATATATATATATATATATATATAATATTAATTTTTATATGCATATGCATGTTATTTGTAAAATTTGCAAATATTTATATGAAATTATATCTAAAAAAATGATGTAATAATAATTTTTATAACAGCTAAACAGAAATATCTACATAATTCTATATCATATTTTCAATACCAGAACTTAAGACTACAATGCTTATAAATTAAAAAGGGTCTTCTTCAAACTTCAATATTACTACTTCAAAGACAGTTGGATTCAACAATGAATGATGGAAGGATCCACTATATTAGACCTGAATATAGAAGTATCCACTATATTAGAGTGCCCTCTAGTTAGCTATACTTTTCATAGCTTAGGCAGGCACATTCAATTTCAAAAACAATGAATTTGTAAAGGTTCTTGCAACACGTAGCGATAATTATTGTGTGTTTAATAATAACATTGAATGCCTTCCATTAGAGCCAAAAATATAATTTTTCGAATAAGTAAAAAGTAAATCATTGTAGTAAAGCATTGTTTAGGATAAATGGAAGAATATTATCCTGACATTGATCATTATGTTACAATTAAGTTCAACTACATAAAAATATAAGATGGTAAAAAAACTTATATCTAATAAGGAATCTAATATTAATTACGAGTTGGCATAAGGCAAACAGGAACATGTAGATGTGATTGAATGAAGTCTAGCACATTGGGTGTTTTAAGTGTAACCCATCTATTTTTATTGGGAGATGATTTGCATACAACAAACATTTGTCATACATAACAAATTATATGTTATTGGACGTTAATACCCTTAAACATGTGGATGATAAAAAAAGTTCACAACTTTATAAGGGCAAAAATGTCATGATTGTTGTGCATGGCAAAAATTTTTTTTTTTTTGAAAGGCAAGATACTTTTATTAAAATTAAACTAGCAAGACGCTAGATATTACAACCGATAAAAAGATACGCAACAACATTACCAACGAACAGACATCGGAAAATCACGAACACAACCTAAAACGAACCTTGAACTCTAACTAACCTCGAACACGAAACCTTGGACCCACGAACTGAAGCAACTAATCTGACCAACTCGAGCCACAACCACGAACCAAATACAAACCTCTTACACGTACTGGAGTAAACACGAACCAAACACGAGACCTTGGACCCACGAGCTAAAACAACGAACCTGACCATCTGGGGCCACAAACACGAACCAAACACGAACTGGGGCAACGAACCACACACGAATCTTGAACAACATCTCCAAACTAGCTGAAGCCACGAACTAACAGACCTCCAACCACGAAACTCTGAACCTTCGAAAACAGATCAGACCGAAACACAAACCACGAACCTTCGAAACCGAACCTCCGAACCACACGATCTAACAGATCTGAAAAACACGAACCTTCGAACCACGAAGAACAACTAACAGATCTGGGACACGAACCTCCGAAACCCGAACCACGAAACACAAACCTTCGAGACCTAACCTCTGAAACACGATCTGAAAGTAAAACCCCGAACTGAAGCTTGAAATTATGGACTTGAGCAGCGGGCTGCAATCTTTTGGCAGCCCTCTCGAAACCACGAATCTTGAAACCACGATCTTGAACCCACGATCTTGAACGCCACGAATCTTGAACCCACGAATCTTGAACCACGATCTCGAACCATGAACTTGACCCCACGATCTTGAACCCACGAGTCTTTTGGACAGCCCTCGCACCAACTGAAACGACCTCACGAACTGAAACCTTGAAATAAACCCGATCTGGAGCTTGAATCTTGAAATAGTCTCGAACAAGAACTGAAATCTCAACGTGAAAGTGAAACCACGAGCGAAGATCTGGAGTTTTCAAACACGAAACCATTGAGCATTTCACGACCGTCTGGAAACAATGCCACGATATGGAAACACGATACCACACGAGCGAAGATCTGAAGGTGAAAACCACGAACTGAAACTTGAAAACTTGAACACAACGACGGCACGATCTGGAATCTCAACCTCGAACCATGATCTGAAAGTGAAACCACGATCTGAAACTTGAACTAAAAACTTGAGAAACGAACTTGGATCTGGAACTCGAGCGAAGATCTTGTGAACAATCTCGGCCGGAACAAACAGAAAAGGAAAACGAGAAATGAAGAAGAAGAAGGTTCTCCGGACCGCCGGTAACGCCGACGGCCGGAGAGAAGAGGGGCGGCGGCGGTTGTGGGGCAATATTAGGGTTTATGCGGACGGCGCTTTGGGAGAGAGAAGTACGTAGACAGCCTACATATTAATGTTATTGTTATGTACAAATCATCTCCCATTTCTATTTTACAATTCATGTTAATGTTATGTGTGTTTTCCAGACAAGTATGTACTCTTGTGAGTTTGGTCCCCTTAATGAATAAAAGAACTTTGCTGTTCAAAAAAAAATCCGAGTTGGCTGGCAACATAGATAGAGGTATCCTTCGTGTTTTGACTCGTACTGGACTTGAAACCAGAGTAGAGATTCAGTTAGTTACGAGGCATTCACATTCATTTCCAAAAAAACAATGATTTTTAATTATATATCCTCCTACTTTATCATTTCACTCATCGTAATCTGACATGTAGAGTCCACTAATTCTCTTCCTCACCTCCTTCATTGATTTGGATACTTGTTGATCTTATGAGTAAGAGGATAAATAGGAGGAAAAAGTAAATGAATATATCACCTTTCTTTTCAAAAGATAGGTAATAATTATTGCAATGTAATTAATTAGGTTATTAATGTTTAACAAGTTCTTTTCTGTCCGCGCGTTGCGTCGGGATAAAAACAAATTAAGATATATTATCTCACTATGTGCATTAAAAAGTGCTTAAAAATAACATGATAGTAACGAACTTTTAGTGTTGCTTCATGAAAATCATACAAATTCTTTTCTTAAAGACGAAAACAACTTAAGTTTTAATATTTTTTACTAATTAGTTTAGCTGCACAATTAGCGACTCTGATACGGTTTTTAAGAATATTTCACATGATATGTATTTAACGTAGATATTTTATTTTAAAAAAATAAAGCGATAATATAATAAAGTAAAGAACTATGATTCATCTTATTTTTACTAAATTAAATGAAAAAAATAAAAGAATCAAAATTTTTATAATATTTAAATCTTTTCATATAATAAAAAATGAAAATTTCTTTTTGCCTTATTTCACACGCTTATAGCATCATCTACCTACCACTATAAATCATCCTTACTACTTAGTCAGCTTTCCTAGAAAAAAACTTTAACATCCATAAGATGTTCTTCCTAAATTGGTCTCGGCATCGTCGTTTCCTCGATCACAACTATTTCAATGAACACAGCTGATTCTTACACTCCTTAGTACTCTTCAACAACGACGGACAACGACAACTATCTCCATGACCATAAAATATATCATTTCTTAATTGAAATTAAAAAAAAATTATTGTAATTATAAGGGTTAAAGTCACTGAACAAAAACATGTTTTTCCCAATGTTCCAATATGGCACATTAACTTTTTTTTACACATCTGGTCATTTAACTTACAAAAACCGTCTCGATATACCCATTTCACGACTTGCAACCTGCCAAGTCGGTTTCAGCCCCTTTTTTTACGATTTTTTGGTTGATTTTTGATCGTTTTGCGTGATTTTTTTTTGTAGAAACTTGTAAATTATCATTATACCTTTCAAATGACACCAAAATCATGAATTTTCGTCAAGTATAGAGGGAGAATTTCGAGCTCAAAGTCTCAATTTTTTTGGATTTTTTGTTCGAAAACGGGGCAGAAAAAAGAGTCAATTTTTGCTCGATTCTTGATCATTTTAGATCATTATTTTTATAGATTGTCGTAGATAATCTTTTTACCTTTCAATGGACACCAAATTTATGAAAAACCATCAAGTGTAGGTCAAGTTATTGCTAATTAAAGTCGATAATGACCCTATTCGACACCCTTACAGTATTTTGATGAATTGACACATTTTAAACTCGTTTTTGTTTGTTTTTTTGTACTACTTCATAGACAACTCGATTAACTTTCCACATAGTCAAGAATCATTAATTTTCGTTAAGTGTACATCGAGAATTTTGGCTCAAAAGTTTGTTTTCGAAATGAAGGAAATTGGGGAAGAAGATGACCTGCTATTGCAGGTTAAAATAACCAAAATGGCTATAATAACACGTTTTTTACAAGTTAAATGACCATACATGTAAAAAAAGTTAATGTGTCATATCGAAATATGGGGGAAAGCATGTTTGTCTTTAGTGACTTTAACCCTAATTATAATAAAGCAAAATGACAAAAAAGGGAAAAAATGGGATGCAAGGAAAAAAGAAAAGAAAATATGTTTTTTTTTAAATATCTCATGGTTTTTTGGTTAATTTACCAAAATACTCTTTAAAATCTCATGATAATTTGTCACTTTGTTATGCTAATTGATATATATAGTATAATATAGTATGAAGTTTATACTTTTAGAGCCTAAGATTATCTTGTTTTAAAAGTTAGAAAATAAATTATTGTAGCAAAGTATTGTTTAGTATAAAGAAAACTTCTCCAATGTGTATGACATTTACGTGTTACACTATTGTATGTATCTAAAAATTCAAACTTTACTTTTAATTTATTTAATGTTCAAAACTGAATATTGTATTTGTTCGAAAACTATTCAACATGATACATGTAATGCCCAAAAGGAAAAATATTATTTCAATTTGTTTTTATCAAATTATTGGATGAGTCTAAGTTAATCTCATATATTTTGTTATTAATGTCAAAATAAATAGATGCTTAATTTCCAAATGAATAGCTTGATGTAGTAATTAAAATACTTATTTTGGTAAAACTTAAAAATATTGCGTTTGTATAATAGATTTTGTGGCTAATACTTAGGGGTGTACGTTCGGGTGGATCGTTTTGATCCGATCCGAATGAGTAAATCCAATTGTATTTCGGTTTTAAAAAGTGTGATCCGATCCATCCAAACAATCTTAAGATCCGAACCAAACCAGCCAAATTACAATTCGGTTGGATCGGTTTTTACAATTCGGTTTTCATTGTAACACAAATACATGTTTAAAGAGTCGAGATATTTTAAAAACTAGATTCGATACATATATTATTAAGATTAAAATATATATAGTTGTCCAAGTTACAATAACTAGTGGGAGTAGTGGCTTTATAAATATATAATTAAAAATAATAAGTTGTAAATAAACATAGACATTACACGTATGGATCACATTGTTACACTAGTGTTATATATGTAGACAAAAGTTCATGCGGGAACCATTGTTAATACGAGAATCGCGAGAACCAATCTGAGCCGTTCAATTCCCCTTACTTTAATGTCATTGCCCACCCATTAATTCCTCACATGCACCCTGCCACACTCTATCCCTCCACGCTCTCCATCCATTGTCCTTCCCATACCTAAGGAACGGTTGAGATTGGTTCTCGCGCTAACAACGGTTCTCGAATGAACTCTCCCCTATATATATATATATATATATATATATATATATATATATATATATATATATATATATATATATATATATATTCTTATTCGGTTTGTTGGTTTATTCGGTTTAAATTATAGTAACCAGAACCAAACCGGAATCCATAGTAACTATTCAGTTTTGATCCAATCCGATCCAAAAAGCCGAAATATCCGAACCAAATAGTCCGATCCAATATTTTCGGTTCGATAATTCGGTTTTATCCGATGAGTGAACACCCCTACTAATACTAGAGTTGTTAAAATTCCGAAGTTGTGTCTATAATATAAGAGTTTAATATTAGAAGTCAAAATCTCGTGGACATCGTCCGGAAAACTCTAGAACAAGCAAGGGAGGAGACAAATAGCTGCAATTTGATGATATCAAGTCTAAATCAGAGATTTTTTAACAATTACTGTTAAGGTATATAATGTTAATCAACTTAAATCTTGAGTTATTGGTAAAATTTTGAAGGTTTTGGTATTTTTAAATCACCAATTTGGTGAATGATGAGGAGTTAAATAACTATCTTAAGATTTGAGATGATTTCTTGAACTTTGGGACAAAATTTTGTTGGTTAGTTTATTGATTATATGCAGTTGGTTTGACTTAGTGGGTCAAAGTGATTTAGAGGATGTCAAGTGATCTAAGTGTGATCAATTGTTGTTCATTTTGGATGTTTATAATGTTAATAAGTGTCTAATAGTGTAATACAAGTGGTGGAAAACACTTGGTTGGGTTTTGAATAAGTTTTGGCCGGATTAAACCTTCATGACACATGCCATGTAATAGAGCTCTAGACTGTGTATGGTAATGCTACATGGGTCGTGAGTTAGTGTTTAGTACATGCATGGCACGACGTATGTAGCCATGTAGGATAACCGAGTGACTCAACATGTGTCATCCCTTAAGCATGTTTGTAACTGCCGGAGTTTTAATGAGTAGTGTAAGATATGAATTAGAGTATAACTTCTTGTAGACGATCATTGCCAAGTATCTACTGATTAGCTTACTATTAACAATGGAATAAGACGCCTTTTAGTGTTCGAGATGAGTTACACGATCTTACTAAAATGCTAGATGCATATATGCATATTGTGTAAAATGTGATGATTATTTGAGATCATGATAATGTCATATTTATGTGAAATTATATATGTGGCTTGATAATGGCTCGAGTGACAATTTGTGATGTGGGATGATGCCTGAATGGCAATGGTTAGTCAATGCGAACTAACCGGATGTAGCATCCAGAGATTGATGTGATTTCCAGTGGTCGTGGACTACCGTTAGTCAGGGACCATATATGTGTTTTGTTGTTGGTGATTGAATGTATACATAATGTATGTAATTGTGAGTTGGTTTGTGATTGTATACTTATTCCTTTTGCAACAACTGTTAGAGAGAAGACTTCAATATGAGACTGAAAAATTTGAGTCTTACATTACATGTCGTTATTTGTTTTGTTATTTATTTTTTACACCAAAATTTTACTATTTAATTACTTATCAGTTTTATTATGACTAGGTTATGATTAAAATTTTAATAAATATCCATATATAATCCGATACCTTTGGAAAACATTCTAAATCATTCCCATATCCGATATATACTCTTAACATCACCGGGTAACCTAAAATCGATCTATTTCTAGATTTTATCAACCAAATTAAATTTCAAAATTAATTTATAAAATATCTAATTAATCATATTTTTGTATCACACAAAAAAAACACAGATTTTTTACTTTTATTTGTGTCACAAAGAAAATAGCTTGATGAGATAATCTCTCTCCGAGTTAGCTTGTTTACTGCTCCATTTAAATGTATTCATAGACGTGATCCTTAAGTTTCCTTTGTATGACACCATAGTGTAATTGTATGTGCACACTTATCCTAACATAATAACCACCTAACACGATTTTCTACTTACATTATAATATATGCTTGTTGATGCACTTTTCTTTAAATTGTGATCACAATAGATTTTCTTTAATTGATCAGCTTGAATCTTGCCTCTTCAGTATCATCAGTTTACGTCTTATGAATTGTAAATTATTTTGAGCCTTTTTTTAGCAACGAGAGTTTGGTAAAACTTTCAAATCTCATCATTTAGTTTTGCAATTTCAATTTATAAATCAGCATGAATTTGTAGAGTGGATTTGAATCCGTATATGAGTTAGTCAAATACTAAGGCTTTATCAATGTAGTATGAAATTTATATATTTTATACATACATAGATGAAGGATCATAACGGGTAGATTTGTCGTTTCTTTCAAAATCCTTCATCTCGACATGGAAGGTACACTTGGACTGACCAAGATCTTCATCATTTCCCGTTAAGCACGTACATATATTGGACCTCTTCATCATCAAAGGTTGATGATTCAGAGTCCCAAGATTCTTATTCTACCAAGCTCTTCTCTTTAGGATTTTCTTCTTTAATCTCTACATATTTTTCTTTAAGCCTCATGTGAATGTTTTTGTACTTCTCGAGTTATATATGTATTATTGTCGGCTTGGGCTGACTCCCCATGTGTAACTCCCCGATTCAGAAAACATAATTTATAGAATGTTTAATAAATTGTATGTGCAACAGTGACTGATTTAAAATTTCAATGGCGGAAGCGATAGTTAAACTTTTAATTTCATAATAAAATCAACAAACTTTAAGTGTTTGTAAACATTAACTGTCAAGACATTTTATAGTAACTGTTATGACAGTTGTCGCCCCGGTATTAAGTGAATATGTTTTAAATTCGGATGACTTGATAGAAACACTTAAAAGCTTGTTTATTTTATTATGAAATTAAAATTTTATTATTATCGCTTCCGCCAAATAAATTTTAAATTAATCACAATTGTACATACATTTTATTAAACATTCTATAGATTCTGCTTTCTGAAATCGGGGCGTTACATAATGTGCCTCCTCTCGGGGAGTTGAAGAACTCTGCATTCTTTGGGTCAAAGAGACTTTTTTTCCTTACTCCAGTCGCATTGAAACTACCAATTGTTTACCTTATTCAGACTTCTATCAAATCATAGCCATTTGTTCAATTAGGGTTTTAAACCTCATCGTCCTCCTCACCTGAATATGGAGTATACCTACGTGATTGACAGTTGAAGTAGCAGTGACACTAGTACATGATAGAGAAAGAGAAAAGGAAGAAAGTACGAGTAACTTATGAGAGTTAGTGTTGGTTCGTTCAAAGAAGAGAGAGCTGAGAGCAGAGAGTGATAGAAGGCTCTTGAGAAATTAAAAATATTTAAATACTTCTTTTCTTATTAGACAAAAGAATAATTATTTTAACCCATTTTCCAATCTTTACAAGATAAACTATTTAAAAAAAATCTTAAAATTTAAAAAATTTCAAGCCTTTATATAACAATCTTGCTAAGATGGTCAGTTTATAATGTCAAGATTGTGCATGACCACCTTTTGACCATAAGTTCTAGAATATAATTATTTCTTTCAAGTTTCGTATTTAGAAATCCAAGTAGACAAAAGTGACAGTATTGGATTGCTTGTAAGGTTTGGGTTTAGGTAGAAATAGCATAATTTATTCGGTGAAACGAAAATACCAATTTTTTTCTATAAATGATTTACTTTTATAAATAATAACCAAATATATAATATAATATAATAAAATATATAATAATACTGAAATCTATAATCTAGAGGTCCGTTTGATGCTGAAATTTATCAAATTAAGGCACTGGTATCTATAACTTCTATTAGGTCAGGCATAGCGCCTTCGGCTTCCTCTTCGGATTGTCTTCGGGCTCGCCGGCTTCACATGGGAATACCCCTACGGGGTCTCGGGTTGAAGCCCGCCTCCCATGAATCGAGTCTCCCAAACCGAGCATCTCACCCTCTAATGTGTCGGCTTAGAGAGAAATATTTTGGGTTGATTTGGTCATTTGGGTTAAAGTTTGAGTGCTACTAGTGTTTTGGGTTGAGTTTCGATTGAAAAGAAAAAAATAAGAAAAACTAATGTGGCAGTTGAGGTGACATTTGAGTTGGTTTTAATTGATAAAAGCTATACTCATGGCCTTATTTCATATTGAATTGTTTGTAAAGTTCAACGAATGATTTTTATATTTTTAAGATGATATTAGTAGTTTATTAATTTTTCTTATCTATTTCATTGATTTTACATTTGTATTAAATTTATAAATAAAAAGAATGTATGAAGATCTTATAGAAAGAGATATACAACCTCTCTTAATGAATATCTAGTTATTTCGTTTGTTTGAGTGATTTTTGGTAAAATTGTATTAGTTTTATTCGAATGTCGATTATTCTCTTCAACGAGTAAAAGTTGAATACATCGAATAATAAAATTTGATTGAATTAGAAAGTTTTTATTTTAATTCGAATTATATTGCATACGCCGGCGGAGTAAACAAATGGACCAAATTTTCCGTAAGAAATTGGAGTGAACCCATGTTATAAATTTAGAATTCGATTTTCAACTCAGGTCCTTTCCGGGTTGGTACTTTCGGTACTTGGTACCAACTCTTTCAGGTTTAAAAAAAAAAAAAAACCGAACCAAAATCGAAAGGGTCAACTTTAAACATTAATAACAGTCATATACCAACTCAAATTAGGCTGATTTATTTTTCAATGTTAGTTTGGCTTGGCTACATGTTAGACTCAAGAATCAACTGATTTGGATAGGGGTGAGTATGGGTCGGTTTTGACCCCAAACCGAACCATAACCGATAATATCGGTTAATGGATTTTTCAAACCGTTGGGCTATCGGTTACTAATGAGGCGTTTAACGGTTAATGGTAGCGGATCGGTTTCGTTATCGTTTTTATTGGTTAACCGTTATATTAAGTTGGGCCAACTTTTTGAGCTTCAAAATTTTAATAATTGGGCTACAAATTTGGACCCCACATGCAAACAATTGGGCTGCTTTTTATGATTTTATAATTAATAACTTTATTAAGCTATTAGAAAACTAGAAGTGGGCCCTTAGACTAAATAAAAGCCAAGATGATATGTGATTTTGTTATTTTTTTGACATTGAAAGGGGAAATTGGACGGCTCAGATTGGTTCTCGCGGTTCTCGCACTAAGAATGGTTCTCGCATGAACTTTTTCCTATATATATATATAGGAAAAAGTTCTCGCAGTTCTCGCGCTAACAACGGTTCTCGCATGAACTTTTGTCTATATATATATATATATATATATATATATATATATATATATATATATATATATATATATAGGGGAGGGTTCATGCGAGAACCGTTGTTAATGCGAGAACCGCGAGAACCAATCTAAGTCGTTCCTTGGATATGGGAAGTATCATGGATGGAGAGCGTGGAGGGATAGAGTGTGGCAGGGTGCATGTGAGGAATTCATGGGTGGGCAATGACATTGAAGGAGGGAGAATTTGACGGCTTAGATTGGTTCTCGCGGTTCTCGCGTTAACAACGGTTCTCGCATGAACTTTTGTCTATATATATATATATATATATATATATATATATATATATGCAAAAGTTTAAACGAGAACTGTTTTTCGTGCGAGAACCAATCTGAGCCGTTCAATTCCCCCTCTTTCAATGTCATTGCCCACCCATGAATACCTCACATTCACCCTGCCACACTTGATCTCCACGCTCCACATCCATGAGTTCCACTTTATCAAATCAACGGCTAAGATTGGTTTTCGCAGTTCTCGTACGAAAAACAATTCTCGTTTGAACCGTCCCACACACACACACACACACACACACATATATATATATATATATATGTGTGTGTGTGTGGGAGGGTTCATGCGAGAACCGTTGTTATTGCAAGAACCGTCCAATCTCAGCCGTTTCTTGGATATGGGAAGTTTCATGGATGGAGAGCGTGGAGGGATAGAGTGTGGCAGGGTGCATGTGAGGAATTCATGGGTGGGCAATGAAGGAGGGGGAATTGGACGGCTTAGGTTGGTTCTCGCAGTAAGAATGGTTCTCGCATGAACTATTTCCTATATATATATATATATAGACACACACACACACACACATAGAGAGAGAGATGTTCAAATTAGAATGAGAAATTAAATGAGAATGAGAGACTCAATTTCAGCCGTCAAATTCTCTCTTCTTCAATTCCATTGCCCACCAATCAATTCATCACATGCAAATTGTCACACTCTATCCTCCACGCTCTCCATCTATAAATTCCTCTTACAAAATGAACGACTGAAATTGAGTCTCCCATTGTCATTTAAAATTGGTTTATAGATAAATTGCGCAATAAGAACAATTCTCGCAATAAAAATGGTTTTTAAATGACTTAGATATATGTTTATGTTAAATTAATTGGACAACTCGTAGCATGATATGCATTATTAATGTTATGACTGGCTGACACGTTAACTTTTATAATTTATGACTATTCCATAACTAATTAACCACGATTGTAATTAATATTCATATCATCATCACTAACATTACTAAACTCACCTAATATTAATTTAATTTAATTATGTTAGTTAAAAAAAATTTAAAAAGATAAACAGTTACCGATGATTAGCCGAAAACCGAGAAGCCAAACAACGAACACTGCTTAATGAACGATAAACATATTTACGGATGACGACTTAGGAATGACGAGCAAAATTTTCTCGACTACAGATGGTCCAAAGGGAATTAAGTAAAAAGGACCCGCAAATTCGACTTCTTCTTGTCTGATGTTGGACGCTTTCACATTCTTATCCATATTTCACTTGCGTCCCAAGACCAACTTGCCATGTTTCAACCTTTTGCAGCTTATTTAATATATATTAGCTATCCATTAAATATTTGTACATGTACCTTTTTAGATATATGCATTAAATTATAACAAGTGTTTTAGGATTGGTATTCCTATTCTTATCGTATAATTTCTCATTTCTATATTTTTTAGTTTCTTATAAAGTTTCTTTATGTGGTGAAAATAGAAAACTTTTGACAACCATATATATTATGTCACCAAGCTAATATTCTTTCATATGAGAAGTTGTAGGGGAGAGTTCATGCGAAAACCGTTGTTAGTGCGAGAACCGCGAGAACCGATTTCAGCCGTTCCTTAGGTATGGTAAGTTTCATGGATGGTGAGCGTGGAGGGATAGAGTGTGGCAGGGTGCATGTGAGGAATTTATGGGTGGGCAATGACATTGAAGGAGGGGGAATTGGACGGCTCAGGTTGGTTCTCGCGGTTCTCGCACTAAGAATGGTTCTCGCATGAACTATTTTCTAGTTGTATATCCAGGGAAAACTTGGACGGGGGCAATGACTATTAGAGGTTGTAATAAGAATGAAATAGGTAATGGGTAAGAACGGGTTCAAGGTCATAATTAGTTAGATTAAAATCGTAAATATGACAAATAAGTAACCTCGTGATATAATTTAAACAGTTTAATCGTCTTCATTTCTCAACTATGTCTGTTCCAGCCATTTCTTTTAAGTGACAGTTTCTATTGTTCTCATCGATTAGTTTACATCCCAAATTAAAGGCTCGTTCAACACTAATATATCAAAGAAGTAGTAGATGAGAGGGCCAAAGGATTTGTTGGAACTTAGGGGGGTGTGGTTCATTCTTTGATTTTTGGGGGAATGAGATTTATGTATGGGATTTGCATTTGGTAGGAATTAAAATCCCATACCCTTGTTTGGTTCACCTCATCCACACCAACACAAACCCACCATCCAAGACACCTCTGTCGCCGGCCACCACCTCACCGCCGGCCACCACCACACCTCTGCAAACGTCGGCCACTACCCTCCCACCATCCAAGACACCTTTGTCGCCGGCGAGAATGATTTCAGACTACGAAGGTGACGGCGACGCAGGGGGCTAGGTTTTCGAAGTGTTTTCGACTCAGGGGGCTTTGACGGAGAAGACGAAGGTCGACAGAGAAAACGAAGGTGACGAATGTCGACGGAGAAGACGAACCAGATCTGCGGTTTGCGAACCAGATCTACATGGTGACGGAGAAGACGAAGGTCGACAGATCTGCGTTTTGCGAACCAGATCTGCGTCGGTGACGAAGGAACTAGGGTCGACGGCGACGCAGGAGGGTTTGACGGAGAAGACGAAGGTCGACGGCGACGCTGGAGGGTTTTGCGAAGGTGAAGGTCGACGGAGAAGAAGAAGAAGGGTTTATGTCGGGTTTGAAGGAGAAGGTTAGCCGGAATGTTAGCCGGACGGTCGCCGGAGCAAATCCATCAATGAGGGATTTCAAAATACCAGGGGTTGTGGGAGGATTTCTAAATCCCCCATTCATAGGATTTCAAGCATTCCCAGGAATTTGAATCCTTCTTCCCATTTGCAAACCAAACACATCATTTGGGGGATTTGAATTCCCATTCCCTTGAAATCCCCTCAAAAGAATGAACCAAACACCCCCTTAGACTTAAATGAGGGGCCTAACACTTATGCAAGAAGGGGCCTAACACTTATGCAAGAAGGGGCCTATACTAAAATTAGGAACAAAAACGTGAGCTTGGGCCATTCTTAGACTGGCCGCATCCATCGTGCAGGCCATGCGTGAGGAGCGGTCACGGTCACGAAACACCATCGTTCTCCTTCGTGAGGGCTGGCTCACGGTCGCACGCGCGGCCACAGTCACGCTCGTGAGGGCTGGCTCAAGGTTTGATTTTTTTTTCTTTTTTTTTTCTTTTGATGTGAAGCATGTGATGGATGCATGGGTTGTGTGATGTGATGAGAAAATGGTAAGATAAAGATGTGACGCTGATGTGGCTGTGTGAAGCATGGATGGATACTGATGGTCTTAGGAGGGCAACTCCCCCCATTTGCTTCACATGAAATGGACACCTAAAAGTGTTGTTTGTAAGAAGGTTTTCAAATAACGATGATTGATCAAGAATATTTATGTCACTACTAGACCATATAACTAACTAAAAAGAAATAATGTTTATAAGTAACAGCTACTATAAACATAAGTATCAGTCATATTTGGTCACTTCAAGTATATATCCATACCATGCATCTACAAAATTTCTCCATAACGAATACATACAATTAATAATCTCCATCATTCTATTAAAACCACGAGCATCATCAAGCGTTAACGCCTTAAAGATCTCTTCGTACATACCTCGAGTTCTTCGTAGAATAAAATAAGATAAAATTGACTTATTAATATTTGTAAAAGCTTTATATTAAAACAATCAACAAAATCGTTACTATTTTTAGTATTTCATGAGCAAATTGCTTTTTAAAATACAGCCCATAGTGAATTATGCAATCTTACCACCGACTTCGTATTTGCCCAATGGTTTTACTTAATTTAATATTTTAAATATATTAAATTAATATAGATAACCCTCAAAGACGAGACGTGACTCAGCTGTCCGCCTGTCCTCTGTTTTATCCTCCCCTATAAAAGGACACCCCCACACCCCATCGTTCTCAACTCACAAATCTCAATCCTCAATTCTCACTTATCAATTCTTAACGCACCAAAAGCGATGAACTCTGTATCTTATCCATCCGCCGCTCAGTCTCTTCTAAATTCATCTCATAAACCACTGATTTCATCTCTTCCGCGTCATCTTTTATTCAATTCCAGCAATAACTATGTCAGGGTATCTCCGATTTCGATCCGAACACCTAAAATAATCGCCAAAGCCTCCGCCACGGCCAAAGGATCTCGCATTCCGGCGCCGGAGAAGGAGACATTGTACGACCTACTTGGTATATCGGAGAACGGTACGCTCTCCGAGATCAAACACGCGTACAAAAAAATGGCCTTAAAGTACCATCCCGACGTTTCGCCGCCGGACAGGGCGGAGGAGTATACGGTGAGGTTTATTCGTGTACAGGAAGCTTATGAAACCTTATCCGACCCGGAAGCTAGATCTATGTACGATAGATGTATGGCCGGGGGTTTGCACTTGACTTTTTCAAGTAGGAGGGAAACGCGGTTTGACCCTAACTCCGGTGATAAAAACCGGTGGAGGGAGACGTGGCAGGGGCAGATATCGGAGCTGCTGCGGCGGAGCAGGGTGAAGCCGGGGAGAGTGGATCCGGCAAGGGGGATGTCGTGGGCGGCCAGGATCCGAAAGCAACGGAGCAAGTCATGTGTTAATGTATCGGGTCAAGATTAATAAAAGCTATATCTTCTTTGGGTAGTATTTGTATATTATTTCTTTTTCATTTATTATTTATAGAAATAGAATGTGAATATTTAAGTGTTTTTATGTAATCCAAGTTAAAGGGAAAAAACAACCTAATGGAAAATTATGGTTTTGTTTTCCAATTATTTTGTATGAATTTGACTTATTTTAAGGAATTATTCATTATGGGCTTGTTTACATATAAATTTTGCCTATAAGATCTTTAGTTTACTTACTAAAGAAGTGGGCCAAAATTATTGCACCTCACATTCTTTCAATAAATCTAAAATTGGAATTAAAATGATGAAAAGATGTGTTAACTTCTAAAGGAAACCGATTAGTCCAAGATTTTAAAAGTTCTCCACAAGCTTATATACATCTGCCCCAATCCAACCTCTCATTCTTTTTAACAAGTTTGGAATCATTGTTCTTCGGATCTGGAGCTTTATTTTCGCCGTATTCTCATACCGCTGTCTTCACCTTCTCGTTATGAACAAGAAGTTACAAAATCGAAATAATCTAGCTTTATATTAAATAAAAGATTAATCTTGATTAACTTTAATCGTTTATTTTATTAAAATTAAAAACTTAATTTTGACTTTAAATAGTAAATATTAAAACACAATTTTGACTTTTAGGTTAATTTTTCAATTTTGACTCTTAAGGTAATTTTATTTGTTTTAAAGATTTATCTAATTCAAATTTCTTTGCTACAATAATTTAGTCAATGAATATATTAAATTTTAAGCTACATCAATAATACATATATTACTAATTACATATTACATATTCAAATTTTTTATAATTATCTATGTTTATTATATATACTATAAATCTTATTATAATTAAATTTTATATTATTTTTAAAGTTTTAATCATTTACCTTTTTTTCTATATTAACTAAATATAATATAATTTTCTTTTTTTTTCAATTTTTATGAAATCTTCTTTCGTTTACACAAAACAATTATATATGTAAATTAAGAAATACAAAATAATCTTTTCACGTAAAATGATGACTAGTTGAGTAGTTGTGTGTTTTAATGCAAATATCTAAACTAATAAACCTATTAAATATGCATTAAGTTTAGAAACCCTAATAAGTCAAATGAATAATGTTTTCAAAACAAATAATACAAACATTGACTTATAGAAGAATATATATTGTTGATTATTTTCATTTTTAAATAGTTGTAAAAGAATGTAATGTTACAATGACTTGAAAAATATATATATTGTCTTTTTTTCTAAAATATTAGCACCCTCCAGCTACAAGTTTTGCAATAATATGAAATTTGACTTACAGAAGAATATGCAATTTATTGTACATTATCTTATAAATTTTAAATAGCTGTAATAGAATATAATGTTACATTGACCTGGAAATTAAATAATGTACGACTTCTTTTTTAAATAATTATTTCTGTTGATAAATGAATAATATCATAATTAATAATTCGATATCAACATAAAAACAAGTAAACTTCTCTCAAAATACGAGGAACACACCTTAAGACTTAAGTCAACTTCAATAATAAAAGTATGCCGAATAAATACCATCAAGAATATGAAATCATCAAATAGTCTCTTGAGGAGACCTTTAACAAAAACAGAACACATATTTTATTTTATATAAATAATAATTTGTATATAAAATATATTTATCTTACATAACAAAAAGTAAGATTAAAAACATGCACAACACCCAAACTTACTTGTAAAATAATGTTTTTAATATATATTTTTTGAAATTCTATTGATAGACACAGTTGGATTTGTACACACTGTTTGGTAAGATACTGTAAATGGAGTTGAATACAATCAATCAGGCATCCAAGTGGAATATGAAAATTATATTTGGTCTGGACAAATGTGTCAATTCACATGGAATATCATCTTCCATTGTTGATAATATAATTGACTGAATAATCCTTTACTAAATATTTTACTGCTACGAATAAAAAAAAAATAGAGAAGTCTAAAAACGTAGATTAAGAATATTAATTCACAGGCCATTTCGTCAAGGATTCTCATTACCCATTTTATATAATATCGGATTTTTAAAGTTCCTTGACATAATCGCTCTAAGATCGAAACCGGTTATCTTTTTATTTTCTTTATCTTTCTTACTTCTCTATGTCTATCTCCCTTCTCTATATTTTTTATTTAAAAAAGAAATAAAAGAGGGTTGTATGAGTTGAGTGTGGGGTTTATGGGTTGAAAAAGGGATATAAGGAGTAGATCATACGTCGTTAATATGACACATGAGAAAACGTAGGTTGTCTGAGATATATGTTGATAATATAAGTGGCAAAAGGTGAAACAATTTACAAAAATCACCAACATGATACCTACCTTTATTTCACTTACTGTAACATTCTGAAAATGGGCCTAGAAGTACTTAGTTGTACCTCGTGCTTAAATAGTTGTACCTTGATTTTAAGTGATTTAAATTAGTGTGTTTTAACTTAATAACTTGTGTTATGCGTTAATCAAAGTGATTATATGAGAAGTGACAAACTTGTTTAAAAGTGATGAATTATTAAACGGTTTCGTGTAATGATTCAGTAGATATCCCCATTAATTGAAACGGGTTAGCGGTCCACTTCAATTGGTGTTTTTTCACGAAAAGCAGATGACGAGTTGTAAGTTGAAAAGGGGAACAAAATACCCGAGGTTTATTAAATAAACCTCAAGGTCGGTCTATTGCTTCTTATCCCCTGTTGAAGCCAATTACACACACTTGACACACATACATACACGTACAACACACACACTCCAAGCCTAGAGTTTTTTTGAAAGAGAAATCAAGGAAACAAGTTGGTTGCAAGTGATTCCAGTGTTGATTCGAGTTCTAATTGCTGTTCTTCCTTGATTGTAAGTGTTTTCTTCTCCCTAAACCTAGTTTGTGATCAAGAAGGAGAAACACCATTTTGGTGGTGTTTTGGTGTGTGTTTGTGTTAATTGTTGTGTCCAAATGTGTTCTTAAGCTTTAATGGATGTCAAGTAAAGTGTGTAAACAATTGGAACTAAGTTTTGACCGATTAATGTGTCAAAAATGTGATTTACAGCACCTGTGCGAAAACAGGGTCGAAGAACATTGTAACTGGGGTCCATGCGGTCGCATGACATGTGCATGCGGTCGCATGGGGGTACATGCGGTCGCATGGCATGTGCATGCGGTCGCATGGGGTTTCTGGTATCCATACGGTCACATGACATGTGCTTGCGATCGTAAGGGGTGTTTGTTAATTACGCGCCGCGTAAGTTTTTAAAGGTCGCGTCGCGTAAATTTGTGATGTGATCGCATGTGTTAGGCTTTTGACCGTAAGTCTCGTATGTATGCTATGCGATCGCATGGTAGGTCCATGCGATCGTATAGGTTTGTTTTGTGGTGTTTACCGCTTACGAGCGAAGGAAATAAGGTTTGCGACCATAAGTGTGTAACTTGTGATCGTAACCAACCCTGGAACCATGTTTGCGGGTGTAAGGGATTTCCCTTGCGATTGGAAACATGTGTTTGTGATAGAAGGCCTCTTGCAATCGCAAGGAGTACCTTGCGATCGTAAGGGATATTGTTTGAGGGCCTTTGTGACCATAAGGATAGTGCTTGCGATAGCAAGCAATGGTCCAGCTCTGTCAGCTTGTTAAACTTGTGTTTTAACCCAGGTGTGCTATGTGTAATTGATAACCAAGCGTGTATGCGATGTGTTAGGTATATCTGTGGAACCGGAAGACTCGAGTGACGTATCTGCTTAGTGAGGACTCCAGGTAAGTACCGGTTTTCCCATGAGACTCAATAAGTAGGGCTATCTGTTGTGTGTTGAAACGTGTTATTGTGATAGTGACGTGTTGTGGTATAACACGTGTAATTGTGAATATGGTAGTGATGATAGATAAGTGATAGTGACGTGTAGTGTTATAACATGTGTAACGTAATTATGGTAGTGACGATAGATAAGTGGAGTGATACGAGATAGACCCAAGTAGAGTTATGACTTGTGTGACAATTATGTGCTATGTTTAAAGTGTAAATTGTCTTTTGCTTATCAAGTATGAGCAGAAGCTAATGTAATAATGTGTATGTGCATGCAATTGGACAATTGAGGGACTGTACCACAGTTCCTGGAGATTGGTTAAGGTAAGCCACTTAGGCTGGTCCCTGGGGGCCCAATAGGGTCTGGTATTGGGGGATTAACGGCACCGAGTGTATACGCTTGGTGACGGCTCTGCAGACCACCGTTCTTTGACGAAGATGGGGTTCTTGACGTAAGTCGGAATTGGTTATATAATGGGGTCCTTGGCGTAAGCCGGAACTGGTTATAAAATGGGGTTCCTGGTGCAAACCGGAACTGGTAAACGCGATGGTGGGTTGCTCTTCGCTCCCCACCGAAGCGGACGGTTGTGATTGATTTCTCAGCTTGGATCGTTGAGCCAGGCTAGCTACCTCGCACGATATGATCCTGCTGACATGTCAGCACACCGCTATGTGATAACTTAGCTCTGTGTGCCTTAATGTGTTATGATAGCATGCTTATTGATACTTATGTGTAAATTGGTGCTCATTAGCTAGTTGTAGCTAACGGTGCAAGATTTCCCTTTTTCGCAGGTTTGAGACTGATGGCCTGGCGAGCTTGGGTTACTCATGGGTAATAATAGTAATTATGTTTGTGGAACACTATTTGTTATTTATATGCATGTGATACGATGGTCGGTCGTTAGTCGTGGTACCACCTGATTTGTGAAATGATAACTAGTCAGATAACAATCTGATATTTTTGTAAATGGTGATTATATCCGCTGCAGGCCTTTGATAAATAAGTTTAAATTGGCGCTAATTTTAAGCTCGTGAAACAATGTGTTACACTTACGCCACGTTCCTGAGTTTTTTTAAGGAACAAAATGGAAGAAAAGAAAATGAAGGCAAACAAATAAAAAAAATGAATGATTAAGTTGCGCTTTTGAAATAGAAGAAATATAAATAAAATAAAAAATGATTCTTTTGCCATCTCATATTTGGATGAATAAATTTTTTAACTAAATAGCTTCTTATTTCCTTCTCTTCTTTTTCATAGAAAAAACTTAAAAAACACAACCTTGATGATTTCTTCATTCATCTTATTTTTCTAAATCACGTATAAGATAATATTTGAGTAAACAACTCATTTGAAGCATCTAAAAAATAAAAAAAGTAATGATTGATAAAAGAAATTTATTTAAAATAAAATAATAACATTCTAAATTTTGACTCTATTTTTCTAAATATATATATTAAAGATTATTTTCTTACAAATTAAGCGCGTGAGTTTTACTGGAAGATGAAAATCGGGTCAATATCCAAGATCCATATACCATATGATGATATCAGAATTTAGATATTCTCCGACGATCGAGTCAGATCCCACTTCCGTTGATTATTCCCTTTCTTTCTTTCTTTCTTTCTGCACACAAGTTTCTGCGCTTTTCTTCCATGGCGACTGATTTCTGGACATCCACACACTAGTAAGATCAAATATAACTAACCTTAATTATTTCTTCAACTTCTAGGTTTTTACGAGGTTAATTTTGTGTTTGCTCGTAGCATCAGCGTCACTGCTCCCAATTGATTGATTTCTTAGTTGCAACCTCAAATTGTATCATTTACCTGATTTTTCTGGTTATGTTTATCTCCTGTGGCTTGTGTAGCAAACAATTATTGGACCAAGAAGAAGTGGATGTGGTGCACAGCCTTGACAAGGAGAGAGGAATCACGCTGGAAGATTTCAAGCTTATCAAATTTCATATGACCAATTGTACCTCTATCTCTCTCTCTCTCTATATATATATACATACCGATATCCGGAAGTTTCTTTTTGTTGCGTGCATTTTATTTATGAGCGATAAATTCATCATACGTTTTTTACTCCGAACTGATAGTTGGATCATCGTCAAATTGCATTGATAGACTAACGTCTAACATGTAGAAAGAAAGGAATTACACCCAAGGGTTCCGTAGTTAGGTCGTGACAAAAGTTACAGATTTTGCCAAATCAAACCGGTTATTCGTGTAGGGTATTGGTTAGATTGTGTTAGAAATTTTACTAGTCCTGTCATCTATGTTGATAATTTGGAGAATTAGTTTTTTTCAAAATTCATATTTTGACTTACGGGATGTTTGGGTAAGCTTGCTTAATAGTTTGTAAGCTTATAGAGTGTTTGGGTTAACTTAGAACTAATTAGCTTACTTATATTGGTAGAATGATCAAAAGGGGAAGAGGGGTTATGAGAAAGAGTTTGATTAGTTCTGAAGAAGAAGGGTATCTAAGTAATAATGCATTAATAAACTAAAGTTAACAAAAAAAGTTATGAAAATGGGTTTTTTTTTATCAATAATAGGCTTATAAGCGTAAGCTTATAAGCTAAACCAAACACTTCTTTGTTCATATTAAAAAAAAACTAATAAGCTTATAAGCCAAAAGTTAACCCAAACTTAATAATCTGTATTAATTTTGACAAATTAACGTCAACAACTTCCAAATTGTAATGCTAACTATTTCAGGTTTAGTTGATTTCAAGTCAAAGTGTCAAACTTTCCATTTCTGGTCCATATGGAACCTGATACGAAATCAAATTGGTATTATAGAATTGCAAAAAGGGAAACTGAAAGATTTGAATTGATGTTATAGAATTGTAGACAAAGAAATTGAAAGATTTAAGAACAAGATGACATACATTGAATTCAGGAACCTGATTTGCATTCACTTTATCTAGCAAATCCAATGATTGTAAGAGTCCATTTGGAAAAAAAATGGTGGAATACTTGTGACGTTGACATACATCACATTCAGTAACTTGTTTCTCTCTGTCTCTTTTCATCACTTCCTAAATTTATCTGTTTGCTGAAATGTCTTTTGAACACCTCCATGCCCACCAGCAACACAATGAAACACATGGTATAACAAAGGAATCCATTTGAAATCTCGTGGCAAAACTACTCGCCTTTAAATAGGACCTGTCCTCTCATCTAATGGTCTTCCATATTCATTCCATTCTCCATGATCTGTTGATTCAACTTGACTATCTCTGGGTCAGCGGATAAGTCTGCTAACAGTTGTTTCCAAATTTCATACAACTGTAAATGACAACAAATGTCACTCACTGAGGTTTTGGAAATCCATGCTGGTGTTCACCAGGTACCATCTGTTGCTCCAATAAGTATTTTAACTCTTTTGATCTGGTGCATACTATGAAGTGACACAACAAGCAGGCGCCCATTTCTGAACTACCAAAACAAGCGCCGTTAATTCATGTTCATATATGGATCTTAGTCGCGCACACTTACCAAGAATATAACTAAAATATACTATTGGCTGCCCTTTCTATGACAAAACCACCCCAATCCCATGCCCAGAAGCATCAGTTTCGACATCAAATACCTCATTAATGTCTGGTAGTGCCAAAGGTTTCCAGACCTGTCATCGTATGTTGCACCTTATGAAATGCCTGGGTAGCCTCGTGTTTCCAACTAATGTTCTACTGTTTCATAATCGTGAACTAATCAAATTCACTCCCCCCCCCCCCCAAAAAAAAAAAAAAAAAAAAAAAAACCTTGGTTCCTTTTGCACTGTCTTTGATGCTGGGGCTGTAGCACATAAGTTATGATAACAGACTTGTTGATTGCTTTACTTAATAAATTATCTTGTACATGATCTATTAGTCTTTATAACCGAAAGACGTGATAAACAACACTCGGTGCAATGAAAATTTTGCCATTAACCTATTGATGCACCTATGAGCAAAATTGAAGAGTCTGATTTGAACTTATGACCTTTTGATTTTCTTCAATAAAATCCAATCATATTATTCTCTTTTTCTTTCAGACATTGCGAGATTGGCTCAAAATGTGAAAGTGAGGCAAAGGTTAGCTTTTATCTTTTGTTATAAATAGCTATATTGTGAATAAGGGTTTTGTACATATATGTCATTTTCACTGTTGATGCGTAGTGTTAAACATCTTTTTATTACTTTTAGTCGTTAGACCTTTATGCATCTAAAACATTTAACTTTTCAGGTGTGCCAATGATATGTGATTGAGAGATTATCATACACCCTCTCCATCCCAACATGTTTCTTAAAGTAAATGTAATATTTCCCTTAAATCACCTTGCTGATCATCAATAATCATTAAGAAATTGATAGCACTAAATTTGAACGATACAATTTTTCAGATTTCTTCTACTTCTGTCATTTCTGAGTGAGATTTAGATTTTCAAATAATTATCAGACACTCTGTTGAATTCTGTGTCCGTTACTGAGGGGATTTATGCAAGACTTGAGTATTCACAATATATGATATGGTTCAGTATGTTCATTGACAGTTTTCATCTTCTTTGCTATTGTGTTCTCATTGGCTTAGTTACTATTTCAGGGTTGTAGCAACTGCTGTAACATATATGAGACGTGCTTATACAAGGTATGACTCATTGATTCCATGCTTATCTTATATGTACATCCTGACCAATGGATTCAATTATAATACCTGGGCTTAAAGTCAATTCTCATTACACTTTTCCTGATTATTCATGGCTGAAGTCAATCACCTCCATGAATCTCCTACCCAAATCAAGCGTATCAATTCCTTTAAGCTTTCATGATGTATAAAGTCCCAGATTAACTGAATTGAGGGCATTTTTACCAATCATTTATTTTGTTGTTAAATTATGATTAACTGAAACTTATATTGACAATTCTTTGTTTGTAGATTGACTTGCTATTATGATGTTATCAGATGAATATTTGAAAATTCTTCTATGATCTGCTTTGATGCATCAGTCCATCTTGTAACGTCTAAAACCTAATCGTCGCTAAAACATTTCATTTATATGGTTTCAGGAGAAGTATGACTGAATACGATCCACGTCTTGTGGCACCAACATGTTTGTACTTGGCATCAAAAGCAGAAGAGAGCACTGTGCAAGCAAGGCTTCTTGTATTTTACATTAAGAAACTGCGTAAAACTCTTTACATATAACTCAAACATAGTCATTTCACTAAATTACCATCTAGGTTTTGAAGGAGATTTTTTAAAGAATTCTCAATGGTGATGTTTGTGTTTGTAGATACGGATGAGAAGTACCGATATGAAATCAAAGAGATCCTTGAAATGGAAATGAAAATTTTGGAGGCCCTGAACTATTATCTAGTCGTTTTCCATCCATATCGAGCGTTGACTCAGTAAGTTGCTCTTGTTCAAGTATTTAACTACCAAAAAGACAAATAGATTATCAGTCTTTTGTAGATTTGGAAAATAATATTCCAACAACTTCAGTTAGTAACTTGACTGCCATTTCTTCCTATATTGTCTAAACTAGTAAACTATACTTCCAAAATTGTATTTAATCCATTACAATATTAATATCTCTGAATAGGTTGCTCCAAGATGCTGGGATGAGTGATGCAACTCAAATGACTTGGTAAGATCTCAAACTAGTAAACTCTTACAAATAGCCTGGACTCAGTTGGGTCATGAAGCAGAGCCGCAGATACATTCTATTCGCAAAATACAATGAAAGGCGGCTGTATAAAGTTGTTTTTTCACCAACCCCATAAACCAAGAAGCGCTGGTTCCACCAGACAGTCTTATTATTTCCTAAACCACATGTCTAATCTTGAGCTGTTGTAATAATAATTTCCAGGGGGCTTATAAATGACAGCTATAAGATGGATTTAATTCTGATATATCCACCACATGCGATTACGTTAGCCTGCATATATGTTGCCAGTATGCTCAAGGATAAAGATAACACAGCTTGGTTCGAACAGTTACGGGTTGACATGAATATGGTACGTACTTAAATAAACCCCGTTCTTATCTTATACAGAAATCTACATACCTCCTTCAAAAGTGTTGCTTTAGTCCTTAAAGAAGTTTTTGTGGTTAACCGTTATGACACAGTTTTCGTCTTATTTAAAAGTATAAACTTTTTACCTGTTACCCAATTCGGTCGTTTTTAATTAGCTTATTTTTTAAAATTTGAAAAGACTATATACTTTCTTCACAGTAATTCCCTCAATTTTTGTACTTATGGTGGTTTCTTTTACAATAACCTTTCTTATATATATTATGAAATTCAGATCTACACTTACATAAATCAAACACTAAACAAATAGACTGTAGAAATAACATCATCATCCTTCATGTATAAAAAAAACCTTAGGAAATTTTGATATGATGATTGAATTCTTTTGTTTTGCAATGTGCGTGTACCACGTACGGTCTCTAAAAAAACTTTTTTATCTATTGCACGTAAAAAAATAAAGATTAAAGGTGACAATGTCGACCAATTTATCTGGAATACTATCTTTCTAATTGGTCAAACAAAAAAATTGACTTTCGATCAACTTTTAATTTAATTTTACGTATTATGACTAATTGTGCAAGCTACTCCTTATCCAGCCTCAAAAAAAAGTATAAGAAATTAGTAGATATACTAATGTATTGTTTATGTTTGTGGCAGGTGGAGAAAATTGCAACAGAAATACTAGAGTTTTATGACAACCACAAAACAATCACAGATGAGAAAGTAAATGCTGCAATGCAAAAACTAACAATGCGAACATAGTAAGTAGTGTGATCTAATTAACTACATATATAGTTAATATGTGTAACAATTGTAGGTAGGGCGGGATGTGAAGGGACCTTAGCGTATTAGATTCAAATGTTATCTGTGTTCATATGTTGCTTGCAATTCAATTCAATGTGAAGATGCAAGACGTGTCGATATTAGTCATAAATTATATTGTTGTAACATATAATGAAAGAATATATTAATAATATTTTGATTTCTATCTTTATAAAACCCATAGGTAGATCTTTTCTTTTGTATAAGAGATGGGTAGTAAATTTTATCCTCTAATTAGAGTGAATGGAGTCATCACTCAACCACTTTCTACCCTACATGTTAACATCATACTCTTATTTGCAGTTCTATAAAAAATCTTACTCTTTATCATTCCCAATCAAAGGTTGCATATGTGCAATCTTACAGTATTATATTACAAGTATACAACCTGAATAGCGTATAGTGGCGGTTGTTGGAGGTGGTGACAACGGTTGTTGGTGGTCAAATGTGTTGGTGGTCCACTACGGTAACAATAGTTCCAAGTGGTGAAATGTTACCGCTACTGTTCCTTCTTGAAAAATCACAAATTTTCAAGCAACTTTTTTTAAAAAAAAAGACTACTAAAATCTTATGTGTACCGTTCCCTTTATCCATAAAACCCGTACATAAGTCCAACATTTTCTAACATAAGTCCTAGATACTATCAACGATTGGCATCCAAAAACTTACCTAAAAAATAATAAATAAAATAATTCACATAATAAACCTTGATCAAATCCTACATCTATCTGATAGACTCTTGAACCATTTTTGAGTTTCTAACTTTACCCTGGAGTTCATTTTATAGTACTGTAGGGGAAAGATTAGAGACTCCATTATTTCTTTTCTCCCCGATAAATAGTCTTTTTTGGAAGGGCACAAGACCATCTTGCAATGGAGGTGGAAAACCAATCGGTGTTCTTCGGAAAATAATAGTAGTTATGACCAACTATTACATTAGCATGACTGACTCATGATTAAAAAGTCAATAACACTGGAATCCAGAAACCACTTTCTTTTGTTTATACTAGAAAATGTAAAAACAGGGGGACTTCCACAACGCCGGTTATGGGCATGATGAAGGGACGGATAGTCATGATGGAGGTTGTAGTGGTGGTATGGGCATGGGCTAGTCATGACAAGGCCACCACAAGCTCTCTTATACATAAGCTTACTCACGTGAGAGCTTTTGTTGTCCTCCAAGCTCGATAGACCATTGTATGCGGAAATTCATCACCAGATAAAAGGTTGACCAGTGAGTTGAAAAACTAAAGCCGATATGCAATCTGGAGTCACCAAATAGAGGGTTAAATGAAAGAAATATGCAGATTACGTTTAGTATGTATACAAGCCATGTTTATGTAACAATATATTTTAGATGGCTAATTGGAGAGTATGTTTATATTAAGTACACTCACCGTCCAAAAGTAACTATAAGTTTGATTTCACATGTAGTTTAATGAGAATTTATGAGTATTCTCTCCTTTATATCAATTATTATGTATAGTAACTAGTTTATCAATATAAATTCATCTCAAAGAGCCAAATTTAGAAAAGGAGGCATTAGTTTGGTGACAAGTGCGACTCAGAAAACAGTCAACCTTATCTCATTTCCCTCCTATCGGGGGAGGATATGTCAGGGGAACTCAGAAAACACAATAACCTGGATCAAGCAATTGCACAACAAAAGTATTTCATATATCTAACTAGAGTACCCAAGCTAGGTGATCATATTTTGTTAGATCGTAAGATCGGTCATATATTTTAGATTGACATATATTAGAACAATCTTCTATACCGGAATTAGTTGAACTAAATGAAACTTTCATCCCGGCGCATCACCCTGACTGACATTTCACATCTTGTTGTAATCAAATATCTAACATTTCCTATAACAATGACAAATACAGGAATCTCATAGTTCAAGATAAATAATACCAATATTTTTATAATGGCAGCTAAGAAAAATTGGCAATTTTGACATGAAAAATAGCCGAACATGAGATGTTGAATACAATCCATGAAATTGTAGAAGAAGGGCGTCTCAGTTTTTTTTGCTACAACCAAGGAGTAACTCAGGAGTAACTATTAATGAGATGTTCAAAATCAATATTGCACAAATATACAGTGATTTTCGCAAAAGTAAATCAAGAGATTACAACCTAAGGTACTTATTCAGATTATCTCAAAACAATTAAGATAAAGAAAAGAGCAAAAAAGAAAATTAAGATATAGTTTCGATGTGAAGAAAAATTCTTAGATGATTCAAGTTTATCGTATTATATTTAGGGGACCATTACAAAATTTTGTGATTGTACCTGAAATAACACAGATATCTCCATGCTCATCTCCTAATCTTTATTCCTCTTTTTTGCTTGTTTCTTTGCTGCAAACAGTTCCAAGTGGAATTAACAACATGAACGGAAAGGCAGGAGAACTTGGGGGAAGGAATCAGAAATGTCCTTACCTAACCTCCGTTTAGCTTCAGATTTTGCAAAAAACTCTTTCCATTCATCAGTTAAAACAAAGATAACCTCCTTATCTTCATCTTCTACTTCTTCGTTTCTTTTCTGCATCATCCTAAGGACCAATCAAATCCATGGCACATAAGTTAAAGCATATTATCGAAAATAATAAGCTTTACAACCCTTAACTTGTATATTTAACATTTGAGTTCATCGAAACTGTTACAGAATGTCTAGTGTTTTAATATTTTGAGGGTTTCTGGAATAGCTGTCCAAGTTGCTTATCCGATTACTTGCAGGTAAAATTAGCTGTTTTAAAATTAGCAGTTTGAAGTTTCTTATTCCTAATACTATTCAAAAGGCAATGAGCAGATAAACAAAGTTATAATAATTAATAAGCAATCTGTTAGTGTGTCATCCGGATCACTCTTCACCCGGTCACTCCCTCACCCGGATCACTCTCTCATCCGGCTCACTCCCTCACCCGGATCACTCTCTTATCCGGCTCACTCCCTCACCCGGATCACTCTCTCATCCGGCTCACTCACTCACCCGGATCACTCTTCACCCGGCTCATTCCCTCACTCGGCTCACTCACTCATTCGGATCACTCTTTCACCCGGCTTCTACTCACTCCGATATCATTATTCATCCGGCTTGGTTGCAGTGGTCATGAGGCCTGGGACTTTTATTTTAGTTTAATATATCATATGTGTTTGGCTCTTAGATAAGGTAAAGGAAATAAGTAAGTGTGGTTATATATGTATATATATATATATATATATATATATATATATATATATATGTATGTAAATGAGACGTTGCACTTTTTATACGTGCCCTCTCGTGATTGGATTATACTATAACGGATTGAGAATACTATTTAACTCGGGGACCACTACATTCCCTTTATATACATTGTTAGATCGTCTTCTACAGGCAAGTAACCTATACCCTGATTACGCTATATTCCTCTCTGAAACTTATACTTTTTTGAAAAATTCTCTCTCAAACAATGAAGATTACTAACTTGTTTGTCGGAGGGGTTTACCTCAGGGACTCCCCCTGAGGACCCGTTTGTTGATTTTGTAGGCCTTAACCCATTGAAGATTTGGAAGGTCTTTGGATGAAGGATTGAAGAAGAAGATATTATTTGTTTGTGTTGATGACGAAGACCATCTTGTACAAACACAATCCCAATTAAAATCGCTGATTTATGGGAGGTTATTCTACTACTTAGAAAATGAAATTCATTCATCCACGGAAGGTATAACACCCTTGAAGCTATATTACAAGTTAAGGAAGCATATATTTTCCTTGAATGAATCAATTTCATAAGTGAAAAATCATCTCCCCTGGTCTATTATTAGAAGCCTTTTCTTTCAGAAAGTGATTCACGCAACTGTTAATTGTGTAGGTTTAATTTTACTTAATCCTTCAAAACTATCATTTGTTGCAATGAAGGTCCATTGACAATTAAATTTATCTCAAATTTGTGTTTATGAACTAAAGGGCGAATCGTGTACTTGCAACTGATCCTTAAAACATTCATACATGATTAGTGTAAAGAATTAAGAGCAGATATATGATCAAAGGATTCTTACATAGATTCTGATTTGCAGTTCGTATCAGCTTCAGGCGGCATAAAGTTCAAACTGTTGACATTAGGGTTTGAAGCAAAATTGGGGGTAATGGGGAAACTGGTCATTGATTGATTGTTTGAGTGGAAATTTGAGCTGTGAAGTGGGCAGTGAGGTAATAAGTGTCTATGGAGTGGACAATCAGGCAATATCTCCAAGTGATGGTGGTGGTGGTGCCCGTGGGCGGTGGCGGGGACACTGTGGTGGTCATGATTACTGTTTGGAGGCAAAAGGTAGCTACTATGCAGTGGACAATATGGTGAGATTTGGAGACATCTGTGAGGGTGGAACGGAAGTCGGTGCGCGCAAACCGGCGCCGGAGGCAGGCTCTTCTGCTTGTCTGAAAGAGCCATCGGCGTGTTTTCAGGTGGAGGTCCTACTAAAATTTTAATTTTTTTTAATAAGCAAATTATAAAAAACAACTTTAAACTAAGGTTTATACAATAAAATAATTCTCACCGTTTAAAAAATATTGTTTATTTTTAAAGTTTTCTTTAAACTTTGATCTGAAACATTTTTATTTATGTTATATAGTACATGATGTAAAATAGGGCAAATTGACAAGAAATTTAATCTAAATATCAAAATTTGTCAATGAAGGTAACACCCAATTTTTGTGGCTAACAAATTATCATAAATTTTGTTTTAAACAAAAAAATGAATCTTGACCAATTTTTAACATGTTATGATATCCTTTTTAGGAATAATTTTTTATATGCCCTTATTAAACATCAAAATATCTTATTTACCCACCTTAAATACAAAATATCTTATATACCCTTATTAAACTTGATAATATCTTATTTACCCATATCATTATTTTTACTAATTTTTAATTATTTTATAATCAATTTAAATAATCTATAATTATTTAAAAATTGAAAAAGACCATATTACCCTAAACTCAAAATCACGTACTCTTACCCTGTTCTTCCAATCGGTTATTCACGTATGGCTGCTCTCACATCGATCGAACCAGGCCGCTGCAACGCATCCTCACGTCGATCGCCCCTCCATTCGCCGTCGACTCAGCCGGCCGCCGCATTGCCTCTCTTGGCCGCCGCCGCAGCCGCACTGCCTCACTTGGCCGCCGCCGCTGATTGTAGCCACCGCCGTCCATTCTTCACGTTTTCTCTTCTACGGGTCAGGTATGTATGCGACTTATATATGTTTAGCTTAACTTTCTGTTTGCTGTTGGTGTGTTGATCATTGTTTTTGTTTTTATTATTAGTTTTGCTTTTTTGCTTGCTTTCCGTTTGCTTTCTAGGGTAATACGCACACTACACTTTCATTGTTTTTTCTTTCTTTGTTTTTGCTTTCATTAGTGTTTTTCATCAGGATTGGAAATATTCACACAACACTTTATTCAATGCCATGTATCAGTATTGGATTAATATCTCACCACTCATTAGTATTAGCGATGGAAATATGCACCCAACACACCTCACCTAGTAACCATGCCATGTAATCAATGGATTAATGTTGAATTAAATCAATTGTTTAGGCGTATGGAATGGTGTGTAATTGTGTATGAAGACGTGTTTGTATATATATATATAAGTTGGATAAATATGATATTTATAAATGTAACGCCCCCAAGGTTTGAACATTTCTTGTTATGTGTCACTTTAAGTATTAAGTGTTTATGTGTTTAGTTAGTTGCCTTTTTGTGCTTGTGTTTTTGAATTATAAAGTCAAGGGGCTAGTTTGCCAATTTAAGAAAGTTAGAAATTGCAGGGGGTTGTTTTGTAATTTAGTGAAAATAATAGATAGATAAGGGTGGTGTTTGACCCATTTGAAGTCAACACTCCAGTAAACCAAAAACACCTTCGCACACACACACAATCCCCATTCAAATTCTGATTTTGATCAAGAAATTGAGAGGTGATAGCAGATTTCGTAGTTCATAGTGATCCAGAAGCAAGAGGTATGTGTTTTTCTTGTTTATTTGCAGATTTAGGTCATGGAATGGGTTCATAGGTTGAATCCTTGTATATAGATTGATTTGGTATGTTTTAGTGTTGTTTTGTGTCAAGTTTTGTGTTAGAGTGTTGGTTGTTAAGTCATAGAACTTGTATGTACAGTTGATTTCGAGTTTGTACGAGATTTGAGTTGTAAAGAGTGAAGTCGGCTGCTGTTCACGAACAGAGCGTGATGTCTGTTGTAACAAGTGTTCCTACGGTTGTAGGAAATGTTCTCTGCGGCCGTAGGTAGTTGTTTTAGAGATTTTGTAATTTTGTCAACTACGGCCGTAGGAAATGGATCATGCGGGCGTAGGACTGTATTCTCATGATTTACCGTCTAAGGACGAAGGAAATGAACCTACGGGAGTAGTGCACCTAGCCTACGATCGTAGGAAGTGGAGAATAACCACTACGGGTGTAGGAGTGGAGTCATACGGCCATAGTGAGGAAAACTACTACGGGCGTAGGGCTTTTAACCTACGCACGTAGGAGGTGGGTTTTTAGTAGAACTTTGTTAGTCAGTTAGAATCTTTGCAGCAGCGTCTAGAAGTTAACACATTACTTGTTTATTGCTTGTAGGCAATAAGAGTTTGACTCTTTTGTGATAAGAGTGTAATTCCTATTTGTTGTTAAGGTGAGTGTACTTACTTTTAATCAGGTTTGCATACGTGTGTATATTAAATGCATGGTCTGTGATTGATTATATGACCGTATTGTATTACGAACAAAGATAGTGTATATTGAGATCCTTATACCCAAGTAAGTGTCAAGGGTTACTAATACTTTGTATAGTACACTCCGGGACCAGTTAACAGACTTGGAATAGAATTGCAGATTACAAATTGGGATGTGAGACATCCAAAAGAGATTCGCTTGCATGCTCTGTTTATTATTTCAGTAGTATACTCACTAAGCGTTAGCTTACGTTCAGTGTTTTCTGTTGGCAGGTACGTCAGACTCAGGCAAGGGGAAGGCCCCAGTGGCTTCTTAGGCTGGATAGCTCTTGGTTCTTGTGTTAGAAACGTTTTTTTTAAACACTACTTTTAGTAAACCAGTTTAGCACCAATGTATATAGTAACAGTCTTTTGTAAAACTCCGATCCTTTTTGGGTGCTAACAGTTGTATAATATGTTATTAGCTTAAAAGGAAAAAGTGGTGTTACAATAAAGTTTAGTAAGGGCATTGAGGATATTTTTATAATAGATTAAAAGAAGGGTATAATATTTATTTAATTATATTTTATAATTATAATTCTTTTAAAACGATTTAAAAATAATGAAAATGATGATTTGGGCAAATAAGATATTATCAAGTTTAATAAGGGTATATATGATATTTTGTATTTAAGGTGGGTAAATAAGATATTTTGATATTTAATAAGGTGGTGTTTGGTTGGGGGGAATTGGTGGGATTTGGGGGGAATGGGAATTCAAATCCCATGAAATACTGTGTTTGGTTTGCAAATTTGAGTTGGGAATCAAAATCCTTGGATTTTATAAAATCCTTTGAATGAAGGATTTCTAAATCCTTGGACCCCCCCTGGTATTTCTAAAACCCACAAATGAAGCATTTGGTCCGGCGACCATCCGGCGAACCACTGCCGTCGACCTTCGCAAAACAGCACCGTTGTCCTTCGCCGTCGTCCTCTTCCTTCACAAAACAGCACCGTCGACCTCTTCCTTCGCAAAAAACCCTAGCCACCGTCGCTTTCGTCGTTCGAAGAAACCCTAATCGCAGTCGACCTTCGCTGTCGTCCTCTTCCTTCGCAAAAACAACGACTTGTTCCTTCACAAAAAAACCCTAGCCGCCGTCGCTTTCGTCGTTCGAAGAAACCCTAATCGCAGTCGATCGCAGTCGTCCTCTTCCTTCGCAAAAACAACGATCTGCAACTCCTTCCTTCGAAGAAAACCTAGTCGCCGTCGCAAACCTAGTCGAAGAAAACCTAGTCGCCGTTCGAAGAAACCCTAGATCGGTGGTGGTTTCTTTCTTTGTAGGGTGGCGGCGGCGATATTAGAGAGGGGGACGAGGAGATCCGGCAGATTTGTGGTAGGGTGGCGGCGGTTTGGTGGTGGCCGGAGGTTTGGAAGTGGTGGCCGGTGGTTTGGTGGGTGGTGGGATGTGTGGTTGTGTTTTCGTCAAACCCTAGCGCCGGCGAGGTGGTTTAGTGGTGGCGGTGAGGTGGTTTAGAGGTAGTGACAATGGAGGTTGCAGGTGGTGATGGTGACAATGGAGGTTGTAGGTGGTGGTGGAAATCCTTTGTAAAAAATTTGAAACAAACATAGGAATGGATTCTAAATCCTACCAAATACAAATCCCACCAAATACAAATCCCACCAAATGCAAATCCCATCTTAAATCCCAATCTCATAAAAAACAATACTTGAACCAAACGCCCCTTAAGGGTATATAAGAAATTATCCCCTCTTTTTAGTAACAACTCCTTTTATGCAACATTGAAAATTACAATTCTTTTTCATAACAAATTAAAATTTATAATTCTTTCTCGGCACAAAAAATTACACGTTATCTTTATTGACAAATTTTGATATATATGTTACCTTCTCGGTCATTTGCCCTGTAAAAATATATACTTTATCGTTATATAACATAAATTAAAATATTTAAAATCAAATTTCAGAAAAGTTAAAAGTGGATAAAATCAGAGCATATATTTACGGTGAGCGTGATTGCTCTATCAAGATGCAATCATCAATCGGTAATTGTATTTACACAAAATTTATCTAATTTATTATATCCATATGAGCGATCATCGTATTATATATATATAAGAATTCAAAAATAGTTTTTAGTAAACGATTCAAATGAAAAAAAAAAAAATAGCCTCTCAAACACATTATACATACAACATTTTTCTTCTGAAATTACTTACACTCTGCCAAACATATTCTTTATCTTCATCTTCTATAAAAATGGTCTTTTTCATATTTCAGCTTCAACTTTGTTTGGTAACGATATACAATTTCCTCAACTTGTGGTTCAAGCGTTTCATACTTCACATAGTTGAAGGTAGTAACTATGATCAAATCCCGGTCACTTAAAATCTTTTAAATGAAGAAACAAGCGTAGAGGGTCAACTTGGTTTTAGTGTTTTACAAAAATGCGTTGTTATCATACGCTAATTGGAATACAACGCTGCTGTTAATACTTTCGACTAATATTTACAAATGTCCGTATGAGTTTCTAACGAATAGGTAGAAGTACGTTCATTTGAGAATCATTCTTAGTGCGAGAACCGCGAGAATCAATCTAAACCGTCCAATTCCCCCTATTTTAATGTCATTGCCCACCCATGAATTCCTCACATGCACCATGCCACACTCTATCCCTCCACGCTCTCCATCCATGGACTTCTCATATCCAAGGAACGGCTGAGATTGGTTCTTACTGTTCTCGCGCTAACAACGGTTCTCGAATGAACCCTCCACTAACGAATATTTACATATTTTTTTATAGCGGACGTCATGAATTACACAGAAATGTGCATAGGTTTTTTAGATTGTTAGGAAACCTTAGTTGTATGCATTGATAATTGAGAAGAGTAGAGATTAATTAACAAGTTTTAAAAGATGACGATAGAAAATGACTAAACACTAATATAGCGTAAAGATGCGGTATGGAAGGGAAGATCACTCCCTACATTCTTAGAAAATATGTAAACTACTAAACTTATGATTAAAGATTTAATTGCTATAAATTTAACTAACTTGGTAAGTATGATGGTGGTTTAGCATTAATACAACGCCACACCGCTCTTTATAAATATTTCCAAACATTTCACATTTTTAATATTTTCCTTTTCTCAGTATCTTTTTTTCCCTCTCTTTTTAAATACTTCACATCTTTAACCTTTTTCCTTTTCTAAAGCTTTTCAAAAGATAACTTTCATTGCTATGACATTGACCATTAAATGTTTAGTCCTCTTAGGCATGACGATTAAAAGATAACTTTCAAAAGATACATTGACGATTAGTTATAACACTTTGTTTTGATATATTGTTTGTGTAATTAAAGAAATACAATATTAAAGTGCTAGGGTGATGAGGAACCACTACAGTGGGATTCTTGGTGTGACAATGGTGGAGAATAAAGAGCGGCGTGGCATTACGGAGTCATCCAGGGTGATCATGCATCAAAAAACCGCTTCTGAAGCTCTTATCTCTTTTAGTATCAAACAAATCTAAAGTGGTTGACGATGATAATGTTGATGGATATACTGATCTCTGGTGATCGGTGATGTTTTATTGTTTCCTTTGTAGATTAGAGTATGAGTAATGATAAAATGATATTATTTCCTCTTTTTTATATTGATTCAAGTGATTTAGGCAACAATGATATTATATGGTAGTCTCGTCTCCATCATCTCGATCGCTTGTTATTTAAACCTAAAAATACTTATCATACTTCACATAGAGAAAGTGCGTAAGAAAGAAGAAGCATGTGAGGAGAAGGCACAATGGTGGTCTCCCGCAATGCATATCGTATGCTCTTAGGTCATGCGTAGCGCCCCTAGCGGTTAGCTAGGGGTTTGATGGGGGTTCCATGGCACACCGCTACTCCCCTAGTCCCCTAGCGGTTCCAAACCTGCGGGTTAGCCTACGGTTTCACGAACCCTTTGAACCCACACCGATTTAGCTTTTTTTTTAACTGTTTCCAATCGTAAATTTAGAAAAAAAAATTCCAAAAACCTAGCCAAAAGGCTAGTTCTAAATTTTTTTTTTAATTTTTCCAATTCACGTATGTTATTTTTCATTTTTAATGTTTAGTAATGTTAGGAATTTTTTTTCTTATTATTTGTATTGTTTTAATTTTTAATCAATATGAGAATATTTTATTTTGTTATATTATTAAATTTATTTAAAAAAAGAATTAAAAAAGAGTAGAAAAGGTTGGGGTAGATGGGGTGTGTTATACTCCACTTGAGGGTAGCCGGAAAGGGGTATGAGAGTGAAAATCTAATGTGACACAGATATGACAACAGGATATGGAGTGTTCAGTAGGTATGCTACTCATGATTTTAGAGGTAAAAACTGGTTTAATTGTTTGACTGATGACCGAAGAGATCCACAAACATGTAATCAAAGCTTCCTTAGATTCGATCTACATTAAATGTGGTGGTTTTCTATTTTAAATAAAGAATACTTGATATTTGAAATGGATTACTGGTATGCTTGTGTTTTCTTTAAGTACCACAGTCGGGTACTTGAATTCCTAACAACCAAATACAATCTAATTTTGGCTTTGGTTTGGCTGTTATTTCATTTTCTTTCTCATATATATATATATATATATATATATATATAGATAGATAGATAAATTATGTAATGGAAACTATCATTTATTTGTTAATAAAAGTAGCAAATACAATCAATTAAAAATTCCATCACTTTCTTTTTCAAAGTTGGTTTGTTGTCAAGAGTTGCTTTAAAGCAAAGAATAAGAACATGTACAATCTACTACTATGTTAAACGTCAAAAGCAAGCACAAGACCTTTTTTATTTTCTATTTTTTTAGTAAATATATAATTGACTTCATAATCCTTGGTATTTCTTTTTTATTTACATATAATTTCTTTATAGAGATAGTGTATTAGTATATTCTCACATCTAATACTCACCTTTTGTCAAGACTTTCCCAGGTTTGATGGTTGCAACACCACCAAAAGCTGGTTCTTGGTCTGATGGTTACTGAGAACAAGATCGAGATTTTATACATATTTTCAATAACAAAATGCAAATTTATAACTTGGGAGACAATGTGGTTTCGTATGTTGGATATAAACAAAACAAAACAAAAAGAAAAGGTTAAACGTCTTATGAGTTATAAGCAGTCAACGACAGTGACCCTGCTGCTGGAAGTGAGACGACATTGTCAAGAAATTAGGCTGCAGAGATGACATTCTGAATCCACCTGATTGAGGAACTCCCATTGTTGAATGAGGCATTGTACTGCTGTTCACATGAGTCAATGATTAATCAATGCACATTTTGCTACCCTAACTAACATAATATCATTAACTCTATGTAATAATAATAATGGGACTGATTTTAGACAAATATACAGAGATTTTCTGTTAGCGATAAAGAGAAATGTTGCAGATTTTAGACAAACCTGAATGCTAAGGACAAAGAAGACTCCACGGGCGCTGCAATACCATGGTGATCAGATGGGAGGAGTGACCAGAAAACTGGAATAAAAAAAAAGAGCAGTCAGTGTCAGTTTGCTACTTCTTCCTAGAAACATAGATTAAGTAAAGTTGTTATGGGAAGGTCAGTTGATGGATTAAAATTTACCAGAGTGTTGAGTTTCATCCTCATAGTCTGAGCAAAACAGAAAATCCTGCATGAAAAAAAAGAGAAGAAATTTAATAGTAATATAAACCTGTAGTAGCATTTTTCTTTCTACAAGTTCGAGTTCTCTTCAAAAATATCCCTGAAACTCACCTGTGTTTTGCTGCCAGTCGTACGCACCAGCTCTGCAAAAATAATGAAAAATAAAATGTATGAAATTCTAATATGATTTTAACTGAAACAAGTTGTAAATCATGGATGTACATATAATAATTCACATGGTTTGGAAAAAAGGAATCAAATTAGTTACCGATATTGGAAACACTAGGGTTCACTGCCAGAGTCAAGCCCAAAAAACAATCATCCGTTTTAGGGTTGAAATTCCATAGATTCAAATCCAGATTTGGTTGTGATCCTGTCGAATTATTACAAAGCATCAGTATCATCCATATGGCCATACCTCATACTATAACCACAATGGCATTCAATTCAATAAACTTGGCAATTTCTTATGTCAATCTGTTTCCAGAAACTCACCCATGTTGTCCATCTTCAGCTGAAGTTGATCCCCAATGGGACGAGGAATCCACGTGTGAGCCTGTGGATTGCAACATGTAAGATGGTTTAACAAATAGTGAATATGTATAGACATGCAAAAAGCACGAACAAACATATTACATGGAAAAATGGATGTTTTAAGCATTGTTCCGCGGTCGGCCTCCTTAATGGGTCCCAAGAACATAGTTGCTACATTAGAAAAGAAAAGAACATTAGAAGATGAGAAAATTATGTAGCCTGACTTATAAACAAGCCAGCTACAGTACTCACTTTGATCAAATTAATAGCCTCCCCGCTTGCAGTAGGGATCAAGTCAGCCAGATTAGCGGGCATTATCTACACAGGAAAATGACAGCACTTTTTATAGGAGAGATAAAGATGACTAGAGGTAGTGAGATGGGAAATGGGTAAAAATTACCACCTCAAGAAGAGGACATGATTCCTCTTTTGAGAATATTAAAATCAGACTGACCTCTGAATAACGAATATTCATTAATCGAGAAACATTCCTTGCTTCAGAAAAAAGTGTCCTATCTGGTGTGCCAAGAACACAGCATATCTTGTACAGTTGATCTATTTCACTGTTGAACCATAAAATCACATATCAATAATCTTCAAGCTTAGCTTCAAAAATGAAAAACACAGTAAGACTAGGGAATAGTATGGATCAATTCATTTACGAATATAAAGGGAACCTTGCAGTCTCACAAAATTCACTGATTTGATTATCAATAGTTAATGCGAAAATCAAGATCACAGGAGAAAATCACCTTTCCCCAGGAAACAGCGGGCACAAAGTGAATAGTTCAGCAAGTATTGCACCGACTGCCCACATATCTGCAACCAACTTCATTTGTTAGTTCAAGTCACAAGCAAATTCACAAATTTCTCAGTGAGATGCATATGTTATTATATCACATAGAAGGAAGTGTTGGTGGGACCCATATGCTTATCCGGGAAGATTATTCAGACCCAAAAAATGGAGAAACAGTATAGGAGAATAATGATATAAAAAAGGAACCGCATTGTATCATAAATTTATACCTATGGCAGGAGTGTATGATGAAGATTGCAACAGGACTTCTGGTGCTCGATACCTTGCCACAGAACACATGTATTGTTATATAACAAAGTGATACAAATTACTAACATGAAAAAGTTTTATTTCCTGAGAAAAAAAGTGAGAGAGAACTAAAAAACAAAACAAAAGGACAGCAGAGTTCAAGTACTCACCATCGAGTGGACACATAATCGGTAAAAGGAGGTGTAGAGGATACTTCTCTAGCGAGACCAAAATCAGCAATTTTAATTGTATTGTTGGTCACCAGCAGATTCTCTAAAAATGTAAACAGGATTTAATAATCTAATGTGACAGTTTGAACAAGATACAAAATGCCATGGAGTAGAACTTATACCAGGTTTTAGGTCCCGATGAAAATATTCATTTTTATGCATATGTACAATTCCTTGCAGAAGCTGAGTCATTAGACCCCTGATTTCTTCCTCTGTGAAAGGTCTTTGCCGTCCTCTCATTAAGTGGTATAAATTATGTTCCTAATATAACATTGAATTAGTCGCATTATTATACCAACCAGAAAAACACACAAAATACAGAACAAAATGAAATTTTTCACAACCACAGATATTTGACATCTTACATGTAGTGATTTAAGATAGAATTACAATACCATGTATTCGAATATGAAGAATAACTCATTGTTCTCCCTGACAATCTCCTTTAGCTTTATGATGTTAGGATGATTCAATTTCCGAAGGGACTGCAGCAGGAAAAGAAAAGGGGAAGTTAAATTTCAAGAATTCCTGTTTCATATAATTTGAGGATATAGCAGTGATGGTTCAGTGTCACATAAGGCATACTAATGAATAGAATAGAACCACAAAATACCTTAACTTCCCGCAAATTAATACATTCTTCCCAAATATAATACTTTCTCTTCATCTTCTTAACCGCAACCTGTGATAAATAGGATAAAGAAACCCTTTTTTTAGACCAACAAATAATTTGTAGTATGACTGGAATCTCAATTCAAAAAAGATGTTAGAAGGCTAGTTTAATGTAGCTATTGACTCAGTGATTTGTTTAAACTCAATAAACACTTTTCTACGGCTTTAAAAATGAATGCATGTATCAAAGTTTATCGTTCATCACATTTAGATGTTTAATTGTCATACAAAAGAGTATATAATTATAAAAAAGGACTAACAATTTCATATGTCTCCAGATTGATGGCCTTATATACAGTTCCACAAGTTCCATCTCCGATTTCTTCTATGCTTTTATATCTGCAATTAATTACTTATCAGATACCAAAAGATAGCAAGGTTACTAAGAAACCAAAGAAATAATATATAAACAAGAAATTATAAACAACAATTATATGTGAACTACCTATCCATTATTGACTCTTTAGCAAGTTATTGATCAATTTGTCAATGGACTTCCAAGGTCCAAAAAGAGGCTTCTACACTGTTAAAACAGTGTTCTTTGCTTGCTTGTAGACTACCATTAGTGATTAAACGCGATAAACTATGCAATGTTTCGTGGAAACCCCACTTTTCACTGTAAGGATGATTAAGCATCAACTCGAGAACAATCAACATGCTTTAAATGCAGCCTCTACAAGCTGCAACCAACTGCTTTCATCTAATACTCCCCTTTTTAATCTAATATTTGCATAATGCTACTTTAATATCTGTTGAAGCTATGATTAAACATCGTCAAAAAGGTTAATTCATGTCAATCAATTTGATCACCATCTTCCAACACTTGCCATCTGCAAAAGCAAACTTTAATATGTCAATTGTAAGAATAAATAATCCATTTGAGAAATTTTGAGATCTCAAAGTTAAACAGTATCTTTAAGGTCAAAAACAAACACCCCCTAATCACAAGAGAACCCTTTACATTAAGCTAACAAACATCTAATTATCCTTTAACCATAATTGTGGTTTGTGCAAAACATTGATAATTATCAGTATCCAAGCATGCTATATTACATTAACAATTGAGATTATACAGAGAAAAAGCGAATGTAACAATAATCCCCAATTAAAAAATAGTTTATTTAAAAAAATTGAATAGTCCTAAATTAATTGCCTAAGAGATTTAACAAGAATAACAGATATCATAAACTATTTCACAAAAAAAATTAAACCTTAATCCGAACTATTAAAATCGTCGTTTTAACAACAATCTTGGAAGAAAAAGAATCTTGAATATAGGGGAAAAAAACAAGAAAGAAACAGATTCGAAAGCAAAAACCCGAAACAGTCAGCAAGAAAATATTAATAAAACAGAATGCAAATGAAAACTGAACCTCTAATCACTTGATAAAAGATTTGGATCGGGAATTTGGGGCGAATGCAAAGTAAATTAGACAGCAACTCACGAGAAGCTATAGATCTTGATATATAGAATTGGAGAAACTTCGGAATTCAGATCAGAGCAATGTAAGAACAAATTCTTTGAAATTACAAGAGAGAAAGATGAATAGATTAATCGTGCTGGTTTATAAACAGCCAAATCCGCTGAAGAAGCGAAGGAGAAGAACCCAAAGAAATAATATAATAATAAAATAATAATATTTGCAGAATAAGTTACAATACGCCTACTTGAACTATTGGTTCATGGCAAAAATGTCCCTTTGTTTTTCTAAGATGACAAACTGCTTCTAAACTTATTAACTTGTGATTTGTTTGTCTTCTTGCTCAAGTTGTTAAACTTGGGTAACCCGCATTATACGTATCTCATCAACCAGTAAGATGATCAATAGTTGTTAAACTTGGGTAACCCACATTATATGTCTCTCATCAACCAGTAAGATGATCAATAGTTTGGGTAACCCACATTATACATCTCTCATCAACCAGTAAGATGATCAATAGTTTGGGTAACCCACATTATATGTATGTATTGGGATTTTCCCAACTTGTTAATGTGTAAAAAAGCAAAATATAAAATAATAATTATAATCTTTTTTAATCTTTTTTTTGCATTTGAGCCACTCACTAAAAAACTTTCACTCATTTCTATTTTGTTCTTAACCTCTAAATTTGACTCAAGTAACTATTAAATGAAATATGAAAGACAAGCATTAAAATATTAAAATGTTGATTGTTCTAAACCAGAAAACTTAATAAAATCTTACTAGCGTATTAAAACGAATATAAACATTTTAAATGTTTTTAGTAACTTTTGAAAGTATATTATTATAAGTTGAACAAAATGAATAACTGAAATACAAGATTCTATAAAGTTTATGATTTGTATGCATTTTTGCATGTCTAATACATACAATTTAGTTTATAGGAAGGAATTCAACTAATATAATTATAATTTGATCAAGTCATTGAAAACGCGTAAATAACTAAGAGAGAGTCGGCTTTTGCCTTTGACTATTATATTTATGAGTACTAGATTGTTATATTATATAGTTGTATTCAAATAAGCAATAATGATAGTTTTTAATATTTTTTATAACAAATTCCGTATCTGTTCATTAAAATATTAGTGTATTAGTTTTATATGAAATACTTAGTGTCTTAGAAAAATGAATTATAGAGTTGATATTAATTTATAAGAGTTCATAGTAGTTGTTTTATAATGAATATCATTTAACTAACTTATTGTTATGATTCACTACAATGAACATGAATGATGTAAAAAAAATAAGATGGTTATTAAATATTGCTTTAATGACTAAGGTTAATATATCCTTGGAATCATAAAGACAATGGTTGATAACTCATTGCTTCTTAAGATAATAAAGTGTAAAAATCACAACATAGTATTGTCTTATTTTAGAAGATAAAGGGTAAAAATTTCTCAAAATAAAGAGTCTTGTGATTGAAGTGTGATAGTTAAAACATGAAGGATATACTTTACAATCCACCCTAAGTTTATGGTCTTTCGATAATATGTTAAATTGAACGGATATATATTAAATCACTAATTAATTAATATTTTAATAAAATATTAAAGATATTGTATTTTTTAAAAATATAAAAGATTTGACTGGTTGTGGGCAAAAGTATCCCAACACATTAATGTATAAGGACAAAAACACCCTTCAACTAATGATATAATTTCAGCTAGTAGGATTCAGAAATATGGCAACCAAACGCAACGACGAGTCTAAGACTAACTAGCAAGGTGACCGCGTAATACTGCGGCGGAGATTAAAGAATAATGATAGTGAATATTTGTGGTGACGAGTATGGAGGAGATAATAATGCTTAGAATAAAGTCTGAACGTTCAATATAATGGAAATAGTTAAATAATATTATTCATCAAATTTATGTTATATGAAACTTTTATTTAATAGTGGTGTAATATTGTTTATACACTTTTTTATATGTTGAACTTGAAGATTATAAGTACTTATTAAAATAAATTGAAATGTATGTTTTTAGAGAAAAATAAACTATAATTAGTTGTAACTAAACCATTATTTGTTAAAGGAGAGAGATGAAATGTTTAATGAATTGATGAATGAGATTAATGTAAATAAAATTAAGGGTGGAGATTGAGTTTTGATTGAAAATTAAGAACTCTTAATTTTTAGAGGAGAGAGAATGTTGTATGCTTAATATAGTAGTATAGATATAGATAACTATCGTAATATATTTGGGTAGGTTGAAAAAAATATTATATTTTAATATTTTTATTTAATCTTTATTCCTTGTAAAGATATATATATATATATATATATATATAATTTTATAAATTGATATTCTAATATATAGCTACGGATAGAAACTAAACATCAGACAAAAGACAATATAGATAGAATTTCCTCTATCACAAATACACAAAATGTGTTACAAATAGATAAAATAGTGGCATACAGCGAATAAATGGTTCGTTTTCAAAAAAATCAGAAACTAAGATAACACCATATTTAATTTTTGATGCATCTAATATTGATGGTTCGAAAATTATGTCAGCTAAATTCATTTCAATTGCTTTTCAAAAACAGTAAAAGTCATTTAAATCAAACTTTTCATTGTAAAAATAATAGAAAATCAATTATTACATCAATTGTTTTTTTGGCATTACACATGTATTCAATGTACAAAAAAAATTATCATACTTGAATTACTATATAAATGTTAAACTGATTTGCAAACATTTGAGAGTTATCTTTTTAATTGATAGTAAGCACATGAAAACAATTGTTTAAATGTAAAATAAGTAATATATAGAGAGAGAGGGGAAGGTTCATGCGAAAAGGATGTTATTTGTGAAAAATACGAGAAGCGATCTAGACCGTTAGATGATTTAATTAAAGGATAAGATTAGGTGTGGCATTTTAGTAATTATATTAAACTTTGATAATATTTAATTAAATGCAAAGGGGGTAGTATAGACTTTTAACTCAACCCTATTCCTATTATATATCATAATCCTAAACACCTTCTCTCTCTCTCTCTGCCGTTTCACCTCCCAACCCTCTGTCCCTTCCCTCCCTCACGGCGACTCCGTAACCACCGGCTGGCGACTGCCCCTTTATTTTTCATTCGACGTTTTTCATTCGATGACCAGGCGAAGTTTAAAGCCCCGACGATCGGAGATGTTGATAGGAAACAGTGATTATAGACCCGGCGACATAACCACCGACCGCCGCTCTCTCTTTCCTTGCTGTCCACCGTTCCTGTCATTTGTCCGCCGCCCACCACTGCATCAGTGACGAACAACACCACCACCGTTAACTAAAGCTCCACCGCCTCCATTCACCGTGAAGAACGACACAACCATTAACCTCCGCTGCTGAAACCCATCGTTGAAGAACAATACAACCATAAGTGAGTCAAAGCCGCCGCCAAAACCCATCTATCTGTGAACTCAAGCCGCCGCCGCCGACGACGAACCAACGCCGATTGAACAAATCTGTGTTGGTATTTTCACGGCTAAAACCCAACCGGTCGACCTCATTTTCTATTCAATGGTAGGTATTTTCATCTTCTTTATTTTCCTTTTTTTTTTTGTTTTTTTTCTCTTATTCAACAATGTATATTTTTCTTTTTCTTTTTTTCTGTATTCAACAGTGTATATTATCTTTTTCCTTTTTTTTTATTTTTTCATGTATTCAACATTGTATATTTTTCTTTTTTTCGATTTTTTTCATGTATTCAACCGTCTATATTTTTCTTTTATATTGACAATATGGTATTGGATAATACTTGTTTTTATTTTAAACAAGTATTTTTTTTAGTGAAAAGTGTTATATAGTAGAATGAATAGTGAAATGTTATATTAATTATTTATGGTTGTTCACGTATACATACAATTATAGACTTTTAAATTAATCGTTGAAAATAATAACTATGTATCTACTGGTGAACAAGTAGAGAAAACTTACTTAAAATAGTAATGATGAAAACTTGTTGTGTTCAGTATTGAATATTATAAAATTAATTTTAAAACTCGTATACTTTTGGCGTACAATATTGAACATAGTAACGATGAAAAAACCCGTAAATAGTGAACAAGATATATATTTTTTAAACGGTTAAAACATTTTGTATTTGTTACTTTCATTTTGTATTTGTTGCATTCAGTAATAATGAAAAAGTTCTAATATCAATTGGTGCGTTTAGTATTGAATAGTGTAGAATTCATCTTAAAATTCATAAACCCTTGGATGTGTACATTATCGAACAAAGTAACGATCAAAAACTCTTAAATATTTTGGGTGTGATCAATGGTGAACTCCATAAAACTAAAAACTTACTAGTAAATTATTTTATATATTTTGTTTTTATTTAAAATTTAGGAAAGAGAAAAGTAAGAGAGAGAAATAGATTTGGAGAGAGAAATAGATTGGAAAGAGAAAAGTTTCTTTACTATTATACCTTTTTAACTAAAAAAAATAAGAACAAAATTAATATAGATTAAATAAAAATAAGTGGCTGAGATTCCTTCTCGCGCTTTTCGCAAATAAGTATCTTTTCGCATGAACTCTCCCCTATATATATATATATGGGAGGTTCAAACAATAATTATTTTTTGTACGAGAACTGCGAGAACCAATCTCAGCAGTTTCTTGGATATGGGAAGTTCATGGATGGAGAACGTGGAGGGGATCAAGTGTGGCAGGGTGCATGTGAGGAATTCATGGGTGGGCAATGACATTAAAGGAGGGGGAATTGGACGGCTCAGATTGGTTCTCGCAGTTCTCGTACGAAAAACAGTTCTCGTTTGAACTTTTGCCTATATATATATATATATATATATATATATATATATATATATATATATATATATATATATATATATATATACAAGAAAAAGTTCATATGAGAACCATTCTTAGTGCGAGAACCAATCTGAGCCGTCTATATTCCCCTCCTTCAATGTCATTGTCTATCCACGAATTCCTCACATGCACCCTGCCTGTAACATCCTAAAATTGGGCCTAGTTCTGTAGGCTTGTACCTTGTGCTTAAATAGTTGTACAGTGGTTTTAAGTGATTTAAATTACTGTGTTTTAAGTTAATAACGCGTGTTATGCGTTAATCAGAGTGATTATGTGAAAAGTGTCAAACATGTTTAAAAGTGATAAAGTGTTACATGGTTTCGCGTTATGATTCCGTGGATATCCCCGTTAGTTGAAACGGGATAGCGTGTGTCAAGTTGTAAGTTGGAAAGGGGAACAAAATACCCAAGTTTAATTTGTTAAACCCAAAGTCGGTTCATAATATATCCCTTATCCCTTCATTTGCTACAAACACAGTAACATACATACACACATACGTGAGCATAAACCCATACACACGTTTTGAAGATTTGGAAGTAGAAATCAAGGAAGGAAGTAAGTTGCAACTGAATTCAGAGATTCATCCAAGCCTAGAGCCTGTTTTGTGTTGTCTTCTAACTTGCAAGTAAGTAGTTCTTGTGATAAACCTAGTTCATGAGTTTTGAGTGGAGATAATCCATTTGAGGATGTAAATCATGTTCTTGTGTTAGGTTTTAGTGTTTATTGTGTTTGTAAGTGTTCTTGGATGTCAAACAAAGTGTGTGGATAATTGGAATTGAGTTTTGGGTCGTTTATATGTCAAAAATGCGACTTACAGAAGCTGTGTCGAAACAGGGACGAAGGTCTGCTGTTCGTGGCCTTCCTACGGGCGTAGGAGATAAACCCTACGGCCGTAGGAGACCTATTGTGTTCTTTACGGCCGTAGGAAGGGTCTCTGCGGCCGTAGGAGGTGTTTTTGTGTGGTTACCGTCTACGGACGAATGAACAAGGTCTACGGGTGTAGGTATGTAACTTACGGTCGTAGGTCACCAAAGAACAGCTTCTGCGGGCGTAGGAATTGGTTCTTGCGGCCGTAGAGCATGATTCGTTGGAAAGAAGCCCTACGGGCGCAGGGAGCTATCCCTACGGCCGTAGGAATTGTTTGGCATGTGTCCTACGGCCGTAGGACATGTCCTCTGCGGCCGTAGAAGACTGTTTTGTGCTGATAGTTTGTTTAACTTGCGTTTCGACCTCGGTGCACTATGTATAAGTGATAACTAAGCGTGTATGTGATGTGTTAGGTATATCTGAGGAACCGAAAGACGCGAGTGGCGTATCTACGTAGCGAGGGCTCCAGGTGAGTACCGGTTTTCCCATGAGACTCAGTAAGTAGGGCTAACTGTTGTGTATTGAAACGTGCTATTATGATAGTGACGTATGCACGTGCGAGGTAAGTGGTGAAGTGCTGTGTTGTACTATGACGTGAGTTATGGGTTTATAGTAGTGACGATAGATAAGTGAAATGATACGAGATAGACCCATGTAGGGATACGACTTATGTGGCAATTGTGTGCTATGTTTAAAGTGTAATTTAGTATTCTGCTCATCAGGTATGGGCAGAAGCTAATATGATAATATGTATATGTGCATGTAATTGGATCCTGATTGGATCAGCTATGTTAGATTATTGTATTGCGCAAGTAATTGGATCCTTATTGGATCCTTATTGTATCCTTATTGGATCAGTTATCTGTTATTGATTATATGTCCGGACAATTGGGGAACTGTACCACAGTTCCTGGAAACTGGTTAAGGTCAGCCGTGTAGGCTGGTCCCTGGGGGGCTCGATAGGGTCTGGAAGTGGGGGATTAACGGCATCCGAGTGTATACGCTTGGTGACGGCTCTGCAGGCCACCGTTCCTTGACAAAGATGGGGTTCTTGGCGAAAGCCGGAACTGGTTATGTAACGGGGTTCTCGTCGAAAGCCGGAAACTGGTTATGAAATGGGGTTCCCGGTGCAAACCGGAACTGGTAAACGTGATGGTGGGCTGCTCTTCGCTCCCCCACCGATACGGATGGCTGTGACTGATTCCCCAGCTTGGATCGTTGAGCCAGGCTAGCTACCTTGCAAGATATGATCCCGCTGACATGTCGGCACACCGCTATGTGATAGCTTAGCTCTGTGTGCCGTGTGGTGATGTGATAGCATGCTTATTGATGCTTATGTGTACATTGGTGCTCACTAGCTAGTTGTAGCTAACGGTGCAAGATTTTCCTTTTTCGCAGGTTTGTGACTGATGGCCTGGCGAGCTTGGGTTACTCGTGGGTAATTGTAGTATTAATATTTGTGGAACACTAATTGTTAATTATTTGCGTGTGATCCGATGGTCGGTAGTTAGTTGTGGTAACACCTGTTATTTGAAATATTAAATAATCGGATATCGATATGATATTCTTATAAATGGTGATTTCATCCGCTGCAAGCTTTTGATAAATAAGTTTAAAAAGTTTAAATTGACATTAATTTTAAGTTCGCGAAACACTGTGTTACACTGCCACACTCTATCTCTCCACGCTCACCATCCATGAAACTTCTCATATCCAAGGAACGGCCGAAATTGGTTCTCGCGGTTATCGCACTAACAACGGTTCTCGAATGAACATTCCCCTATATATATATATATATTTATATTTATATATATATATATATATATATATATATATATATATAAGTAATAATAACTTGATAAATCATAACAAAAATCATAATATAAGTTTTTTTACCAGAAAATGGGGACACTTTCCCGCCTCTCAAGTGTGGGTTCGAATTGCTTGGTGGCGGGTTTTCAACCGCCCCTCGTTATTTGGCTTTAACCAAGACACTTTCACTCCATGAAGGAAACCCCTAGGGGAAAAACCCCCAACCCACTACATGCAGCAGGATTTGATCCTCCAACCTCTTGCGAGGAAGGGAGGCGCCTTACCAAATGGGCTAAACCCCATCTTTAATCTTTAATATATATTAAAAGAAAAGAGTTTCTCTCTCTTCCAAAAAAATCTCCACCAATCACAACTCTTGATTTAAAAAAAAATTTAAAAAAATCGAGATGATGATGTCTAAAATGCCAAAAATCCTTAAGTCTTGGAAGGGGGGCATTGTGAAAATTCTAAGGGGGTTTTATAAAATATGTTAAGGGTTTTTATGAAAATATGAGGGTGTTTTATAAAAATTGTATATTAATATAATTAATTATAGGTTGGTTATAAAATATGTTTAATAAATTATTATATAATTTGTTTAGAGAAATAATAATTATATATTTGCGACCGTCTCATTTTTATCTACGTTCTGGTATAAATTTTATTGTAATATGACACTTTTTTTAAAGTAGTATATTTTTAATTGTTTGTTATCCATTAATAGTAGTGGGTAAGTTATTCATAAAACAATTTATATCTTTTTTATATTTATTCTATCTACGTATAATAGTCGATATAATAACTGATTCCTCGGTCTTTCGATAAAAATTAATAATTTTTTTTAAAGTTTTGTTTTATTTATGATAAATTTATATAAAAATAGTTAACATTTAAAACAAACAAAGGTGCATCAATCAATATAAAAAATTAAAGAATCATATATATAATCAACTATTAAAAATAAAACTATTAAAAAAAAGGGTTACTTACATCATCAACTCTTTCCCTAAAAAATCTCCACCAATCATAGCTCTTGATTAAAAAAAATTAAAGAAAATCAAAAATGTATTAGTTATTACGTCACATTCCATCAAATCTCTTAAGGGAAATTTTATATAACAAACTTCATGTGTTTGTTAATCTTGGATAAGATAACAATATATATTTGAATTAATCGTGGATAACATAATAATATATATATTTAAATTTGAATTGAATACATATTTCTAATTGACGTGTATTTAATTGGTTTAAAATTACTCCACTTTGTTAGGTAAGGAAGTTACTTTTAGAATTAGATTTAAAAAATTTTAAAATGTGATTTAAATGGAATAATAATTGATAGATTAAGTTTGAAAATATAAACAAAAAGGAAAAGGAAGTAGACGATTAGATATACTTGGATAATATAACAACAATTTGAATATGAATTTAATTGAAAATTCAACCATTTGAACTATAACAAAATTCATCCATTTTAATTGTTCCTATTATTAAGTAAATTTGTTAAGTTTAAAGGATAAAGAAATTATTTAAAAATTGTATGTTGTAATGGTGGGAAAATATTTTTTTAATTTTAAAAAAAAATAGATGATGATATAAATAGGTGATCTTTAATAATATGCCGTAAGTTTTAAAATAAAATTTTCAATGCTCAATTATGTTACTAAACAGGAAAGAAAGAAAAATTAGTAGATCCTTTCGTAAGCTCCATTTTAATTCCACTATTATAACACATCTCATTTGTCTGATTCATGAAAATTCTGTGATTGAATTACCTAAAAGCTAGATTAAGAAACGAAAATTATATATGAGTTTGAAGATTCATAATTTGTTCTTTTTTATCTCAAATTTCCTACTCTGCCTTAGTAAAATTCGTTGATTTTGTGTGCAATTCATTTAGTAAACGCGAGGTAGTGAGTTCACAAATCAACTGTAAAAGATATCTTCGATATCTTATGATATCAAAAAAGGAAAAAACAACATTCAGTAGATTAAAAAAAATCGTGAATTAGGGCAACAATTATAAAAGTATGAAAAATAGCCAAGTTAGATATGCCATTAGCCCATTTCAAATTAAATAGTTTAGTTTGTGTGTGCGTTAAATTACTAATAAAACCATGAATGTTGTTTATAAAGAGTATCTACAGAAAGTATTATGATAATCTTATATATATCAAACTTCTGTAATGTTTATCATTTCTTACGAGATTTTATATTCATATATATGTTTTCTAATTTTTTAACGTGTTAATATTTTTAAAACTATATAAATTTAAAATTGTCTTATATCATTCCCGTGTTGATACACGGGTCGCTTATAAACAACATCAACAATAATATTATAGTTATGGTTTTACAATATCGGGATAAAGCTCCATCACGAGAAACACATTAATATTATACTAAAACTTTTAGACGTGTAATGTAACTTTATATTTCTTAAAAAGAGTATTTATAAGAAGTACTAAAAAGACACGTTTTCACTCATTGACAGTTATATGTGACAGTTTTTTGAGTGAAGAGTAAAGAGAGGTTAAAAGTTTTAATTTGCGATAATTAAGAAAACCCTACTAATAAAACTATGAATGTTGTTTATACAGAGGTTTTAAAGAAAATCTAATGATAATCTTATGTATGAATTTCAAAATTCTGTAATGATTATTCATTTCTTACGAGATTTTATAATACTCTTTAAAACTATATATATTTTAAATTGACTTATATCAGCCCGTGTTAATACACGGGTCGTTTAGCTAGTTGGCAATTATAATATAAGTGTCGACTTGTGTTTCATCTTTTATTTCATATTTGGTTTAATTCTATTTTGGTTTATTTAGGGATCTTTTTCTTAACTTATTAAAGGTTTATATACTTGGCTTATTTTTAATAAAGTCAATTTTGTGGCTTATTTTTAATAAAGTCTATTTTTTGGCTTATTTTTTAAGGTTTAATGCGTCAAAATACAATAAATTATGTCTATAATATAATTGTATATAATTATTTTTATTTTGTATCTAAAAATACAATAAACATACATTTTTAGTTCATTGTAAAGCAAGCAACCAATTTTTATGATTTTTTTTGTTTTTTTGTTTAAGTTTTATGGGAGAATTCATGAATATTTTTTATGGAAGAAAACCTAATATATATGAAGAATAAACCACATATGTGAGGAACACACATCCCATCTGAAGGACTCTAATTTAATGAAGAACATAAACTACGGGTGTGGAACAAACACTAATCGGTCATGGTGATAAGACAAACATGAGGTTCACACATACTATGGAAGACTACGATTCAAACCCCAATTAAAAAAATATTTAAAATTCAAAAATAAAACTGATTGTGTATAATGACAATTTACACATTATTTATTGTATTTTCATATATTAAGCCATTTTCTAAACTATATTTCACTCATTTGCTTCAAATTAAAAGATCGATTATGACCTTTTAGAGTCAAGGAATTTTAAATCTTATCCTATTAAATTAATTCATATGGTAATTTTACTTTTCTATATTTTTAAAATTATTATACCTAAATAATACTTATATTCAAACGTACACATTTAGAAGAGTTACTTCACTTATCATACTTTTAAAATTATTAAATAAAAGGTTTAACTTATCTATATATTTATTATAAATATACTACATAATTTATCGTAATTAAATTTTACATCCTCCTTAAAAGTGTCGTAAGAACAAGCTCTTATTTTTTCCATGCAATGTAATCATATCATATATTTAGCTAAACGAATATAAAATAATACTTTCACATAAATAATTAGTTACCCGTATATTTACACGTATATCTCAACTAGTATGGTTAATATAAAAATAAACCAAACTTCAAAAATTGATTTATAAACCAGAATTATGCCAAAAAAAAAAAAAAACGAATCACTCAACAAGCTAGAACAAGCAGGCCCTTATTATTGTTTGTTGTGATTTATTATGGTTAAAGTTGTATTATTGCTATATTTTTTAGTCTAAATTACTATTACTCAAGAACAATCAATAAATTGGTCTACAAGTAAATATTCTAAGAATAAAAATCATAAAATGGTTGTAGGCCATATTTAACCAATTCTTAACATTAAAAAATAAAGGGATAATTTCGTTTATATCCTTGCAAATTTCATAAATTACGTATATATACTTGTAAACTTTAAAACTACGTATATATCCTTACAAAACCTACACAATTACGTATATACCCAAACTCGGGCCCGACCATCGTTAAGTGTTCCTATTGGGGTAATTGGGGCTGAGTGTGAGTGTTAGGTGATTGTGATATATTATATACTAACGCCCCGTGTTAGTAGATGTCGGATAAGTGACGTGTTAAGTGTGGTTCTCGTGTGTATAGTGAGTAAGTGAGAATGTCAGAGCAGCGAGTTGATAGTGAAAGTGCTTGTAACCAAGTGGAGGACGAAGCATCTCGTACTCATGTCGAAACCGAGAAGAAATCTTCTCTGAGTGATACTCAAGGCCTGAGGCAGACTCCAGAGTGGCAGACGTATGTTCTACACCTTGAATGACGAGGGGGATATTGTTAGAATCCGTCAAAAGCAAGAGTCCGGAGCACTGTTCCTACAAGAAGTTCCTTTCTTGTGGACCCAAAGAGTTCGAGGGTAGTGATAATCCTTCGAATATCATACGACGGCTTCGAGAGACGGATCAAGCTTTCGAGTCTTGTGATTGTGAACCAAAGTACCGTGTCAAGTATGCGGAACGCTTGCTGAAGGGTGATGCCATGTTTTGGTGGGACTCTGTGAAAGATTCAGTGAACAGAGAGGTGATTGTTGCAATGACGTGGGAGTAGTTTTCTGAACGTGTGACAAGGAAATATTGCACTGACTACGATTTAGAAAAGAATGCTATTTGAGTTGTACAATTTTAAAAGTGTTAAGATTGTTACTGAAAGTCGATTTTTGAATATATGATAATCCATCAATTATTTACTACACAATCATCAATTTTTAAAATAAATTATGAAGTTGCGCATCCTTCAATTTTTGAAATATATGATAATTCACCAATTATTTAATATGCAGTCATCAATTTTTAAAATAAATGAAGTTCCGCATTTTTCAATATTATTGTATATTAAATTAATAACATAAATGAAGTGCGCGTACCTTTTCTTTCCGATAAATCAATTTCTTTTGATAAAACAATCTTCTATTTAACTAATCGTACGAATTCCATTTTCCAAACAATCGTGATTGCTAGAGGTCACGTAGCATATTTCTCGGTATTAGGGTAACTGAATTGATCATTTTATTCCAATTTTGCCCTCGCGTCTCAATTAAACCGTCCTTCCATGTCATCAATTTTGACCGACGGAAATTGACATTTTATGGCAATCCGACGGTTAGGATTGCCTCTTACCCTTTTTAAATTTTCACACCTTTTACAATGACCACACTCTATATATACATATTATCCCAAAAAATATATTTTACCCCGCCGCATCACGCGAGTAAAACTCTACATATATATATATATATATATATATATATATATATATATATATATATATATATATATATATATATATAGTGGGAGGTTCAAAAGAGACCAGGAAATAAAAAAAGTACGGGAGACCAAATCTGAGCCGTTGATCTCATCACCGTTAGTGCTGCCAGTTAATGCTATATTTCATGACTGAATTGATGCTGCCAAATGTTAATGCTGCCCCTCCTCAGTTAATGCTATATATATATATATATATATATATATATATATATAGGGAGGTTCAAAAGAGACCAGGAAATAAAAAAAGTACGGGAGACCAAATCTGAGCCGTTTATCTCATCAACGTTAGTGCTGCCAGTTAATGCTGCCCTCCCCAGTTAATGCTGCCAGTTATATTTCCGCTTTAATGAATAATAACTATGTTATATGTGTACAATTCTGAGTTGGTTCAAACCAGTTTGGTTGTGAATCAGGACAACTTAAGTATGAATTCTGACATGTAAAACCCAACAGTGGTATCAGAGCCTCGACTCAGTTTATCACAGTGTTATATATATATATATATATATATATATATATATATATATATATATATAGTGTTTTACCCGCGCGATGTGGCCGGGTAAAATATGTTTTTTGAGATAAAATGTAACTTTTGAAGTAAAATTAAAAGAAGAATAGTGTAATTATCGATAATATGTGTTGTCTATATTAAAACCATTTTAAAAGGACTAAATTTAAGATAAATAATCAAGATATACTTTAAAAAAACAAAATTTATGTTGAATTTAATATTATTTAAATCACAACAAAAATTTAATACCTTAAAGAAATATTTATTAATTTTTGAAAACTATTTTAATTAAGTAGTACGATTACTAAAAGATTACTTACAATACCTTAAAGCAATAAATTATTGAACTAAACTTGAGTTCAATTTAATATGCAATAAATCATAATAATTGGTTACAATAATTTGAAATTAATGTAATTAATTAGTTTGTTTTGTAACTTACAATTAATTAATTTTTATAATTTCAATGTTTAAAAATGTTGCTTTAATGTATTGTAATATATGCAAAATGTATTGTACTACTTAACTTAAAAAAGTCTTAAAAATAATAGACTAAATGATTTATAAAGCAGTAAAGATATACTAATTGCATGGCCTCCAGCTTACTTTCTGCATCAAAGAAAACAAACATGGCCAAATGCCCAATATATATGATCATACTTTCACTTGGTACCACCCTTTTGAATTTCTCTTTCCATGTTACAATGACTTCACATTTCTCATTTCCATCTTTACCATCACACGTCATGTATTCATTTTCCTGCAATTAATCTTGCAGCTCACAGATAGTCATTCCATATCACACCACAGCTAGTACTGCTATATAGGTTCAATGGAACCATATACAAATCAAACAGCTACTTGAAATTAAAACAGGACAGCAATACAGAGATCAAAATTCAAACTTGACAGTTCTTAGTGCTTCAATCGAACCAAAGATTAATACAGACATAATAAGTTTGAGAATAACCTTGTTCGGTATCGATTGAAGAGGGTAATCGATGGAAGAGGGTAACCTTGTGATGGCAATAGGCCATAATATGTGTGATGACATCTGTACTGGAAAAGAATACATCGCTGAAAGCATCTGTACTTGAAAGAAACCCTCGATTAATCTTTTGTTCGATGGAAGCCATGGAATCGAAAACCCTCTAACAGGTCGATTGAAGCCTTTGTTGAATCAATCGATGGATTATAACGAACAATCGAGGCGTAATACTGGGTGTAACAGATCGATTGAAGCCTTTGTTGAATCAATCGATGGATTATAAGGATTATAAAGAAGATCGTGGCTTCCATCGAAACAATCTTCTGTTCTTGAATAGAAACCATCGATTGTTTTGATTTAGAGAGGGGTAATTTTGTAATACACAAATTTATTAGTTTTTTAATAATAACAAATCAATTTAAGATATTGGTTTTTAGTTTTAAAAAATATAAATTAGAATTAAATTAGGTGTTTGGGTATATACGTAATTTTGTAGGTTTTGTAAGGATATATATGTAGTTTCAAAGTTTACAAGGATATATACGTAATTTATGAAGTTTACAAGATATAAACGAAATTATCCCTAAAATAAAATAAAATACACAGTACAAGCGAAGGCTAAGCATTATAAAAATCATTTATATGTAAGAAAACCTAACATTATAATTTATCAAAATTATTTCAACCCTGAAAACAATATTGCCAAAATAATTTATTTCGAAGGGATGATTAAATTTTGAAATTTGTTCACGTTCTTATAATTAACTAATAAGTAATAGAGAAATGTTCAATATAGTCCAAACTTATTGCATAGTCCCAAGGGACTAATTTTAGCCCTTGGATCAGCCCCATCAATGGTCCAGATTGAATTTTAAAAATTTGGGCGGAGTGGTATTTTCGTAATTAACATGTAATGATTTTACCATCACATGTGATTGTATACTGAATCACATGTGATTTTATATTGAATCACATGTGATTAAATATTAAAATTTAGGACTATGATTTTTATATGGACTATATTGAACACAACTCATACGTAATAACCTATCCGGCCGATTGTGAAGCAATAAAGTTTGACTAAACCTACACAATTTAAATGAAAGAAATTAAAATGTGATTTTACTTGTAATATTCGAAATTATATAGATAAAACGTGAAAATTGCTTTAAAACATGTGAGCTGAAAGGAAATTCTATTTAACGCGGTTACGTTGAGATTGATTTTTAATTTGTAATCTTTTTCAGAATGTGTTTAATTTTATAATTGAGATTGATATTTAATGTGTAATCTTTTTTAGATTGTGTTTAATTTTATATGTTTTTTTTATTGTGATTATTGAATATTAAAGATAATTTATTATGTTTATTAATAATTTAATTTGTATAAGTTTAATATATACAATATTGTATGTATTAGGAAGTTTAATACACATATTAATAACAAAGTTAATTTTTCTACAAACACAATAGAACATTTAAATTCTATATATATAATAGTAAAAGTTGTATAGTTTAATACGATAAAAAAAACTTTACCCATTATTAATATAACCAAATGGTTTAAGATATATAGTCATATATCACTGATCGTGGCATTTAATATATATACTACAAAATTCCACTTGACTTAGAGTCTTGAAGCGTGAAGATAAGATATACAGATACAATCATGTCTTACTCGAGAATCAAGGGTTGATAGACTAGTTTCCAACGGAAGAATTCATATTGAACTATTTGGTTCAAATGTTTCAGGTTTTTGGATTTAATTAGACCAAACCGAATAATTATTTTTGATTTTAGATTGGTTTGGTTTTTATATAATTTAAACCTAAAAATCTGATAAACCGAATAACACTATGTAATTATGTACTTCTCATGTATATGCGTGTATCTATATATACAAAACAAACTAACAACGTAAATCACATATGTATCATGTATATATTTATATATATACTTTATTGTGTATAATTATATATGTACACAAAGTGAGTGAATCATAAACATTATATGTATATGTTAACTTTTCTTCATTAAATTGGATGGACATATTTTGAGTATTTGATGAAGATGTTGAGTATGATGTGAACAAACTATTTTATTTTTGTTGCAAAGCGAAGTGTATTAAATATATTGACGGGTAGATATAATGTGTCGAATTATTTTCGTAGAATATTTCGATTTTAAAAATATATATCTAGGTGAGAATGGAAACTAAATTTGTAAAACCGACCCAACCGAACTGGTACTTAGGTTCAGTTTGGACCGGATCTTACACTTGTATGACTATGGACTGATTGGGTCCTAAATTTTTGAAGCCGAGATGCAATCAAATTTACTTAATTGGATTGAAATAATCTTATCCATCCAATCGTACAACTCTAACGAGTATCGAAGGTGGTTAGCTTATATTAATTATTACATTATATACTTACTCCTTTATTTCTTTTTTCTTTTTAATTATTACTTATTTATTTATTATATTTACTATTATTATTTCTTATATATTAGAACTTTTTACTATCGTTTATTTATAAGTGGATCCATATGATGTATGTGAATAAATGGGCTATGTTAAATGTTTACCAACGAGAAGAAGATAGCCGGTTATTGGATCCCCGGCTACGCATTTCCTCCTCGGCAACAACGTTAGTATCTGATTATACTTCGTCGGATGATGACTAAGACGGTTAGAGGATTTCTCCGACGCTGGATCTCCTTAAGATCGGAATCAGAAACGATTGGTATATCGATCGCTATTAGCTTTCTCCGTCGATTTGGAGGAAAAGATGAAATACAGGAGGACAGTTGGTGGGAGAGAGTGATGGAGGAACAGAACTAACAGGCGTCGGGAATGAGTTTTGCCATCCAGAAAACATAGATTTGACATAAATTTGTTGTCACTTGTTTTAAATGTTCAATAACGTAGCTACTTTTTTAAGGGTTAATTTGACTAAAAGTAACATGTTATGAAGTTTATTATTATATGGAAGATGTAATACTAACGAGTATAGAAATCCGCGCTTCGCTGCGGGTTTGAATCCTCCATTTAATTTTGTTTTAGTTATCATTATATATAATCAACTTTATTTTCTTAAAAATAATATAATCAACTTTCATAATCTCATAATGTACGCAACTTGTTATATACTAAGAAAACTATGACAAAGTTTATTGTATACACTGGTAACTAAACAACAAACACGTAAAATAAGTTGTTTTTATACAATGAGAGAAAATTGTGAAAATTAATTATATTATTTTAAAATTTTAAGTTGGTTATATATAATAGCAATTAACACCAAGTTCATTGCATTTTCATACAATTTACTCTTTAATCTAATAGCTAAAATTTTGTCTACCGATAATGTGTAATTATAAATATTTAAAAACTTGTCTGTTAATACTTTTACACCTTTACGAAACTTATTATTAAGTATATAATAAGAAAATCTTATTTATTTTAAAAAGGAAAAGACCCATGTACACAACTAATTCTATTATGAAATGTACATTCTACACCTAATATTTACTATGGAACTTAAATCTATAACCTTAGAATACCTAATATACCATGTGCCATTGAGCTATAGATGTTTCAATAATATCTAAAAAAAATACTAATAATGATAATTTAGTAAATAGAATAATACTAAATACTTAAATCATTTGATTAAATGCTTGATAAAATATCAAAAGAAAATCTAAAAAAGAAGAGGTAGAAGAGAATCATTAAAAAAACATAAGATTTCTAAAAGAAAAAAAATGAAGAAATGAATTTAATAAAAGAGTAAATAAGAGAATAAAAAAAAGTTAACAACGTAAGAGTAAAAGGAGGTGAAAATTAAAATTAAAAAACCAAAGAAAACGTCACATGAAAAAAAGACAAAAAAAAGCCACAGATATGCAGGAGGGGGGAGTCGAACCCTTGATCTCCAGGATGTATGCCTAGCCAACTAAGCTATATCACATACACGTGTTACCTTCCCACACAGTTATTATATATTAAGTAAGTGGCGCATTATAGTAAAACCCACTTATAAACAGTGAATTTGGTGTATGTTAAGGCTTGAGAATTGTATATTATTATTAATAAAAAAGACATGTCAATAAGTGGAACAAATGAAAGTCACGTGAAGCGTATTCGAATACATAACAAGCTTATAAATATATTTGTCACAAAGGGCCAAATTATTCTTTCAAGAAAATAATTTATGTTGATTGCACTTTGGCACATTAGTTAATAGTTATTTATAAAACTTAAAAAGATGATTCAAAAGTAACCGTGAATTAGTTCAACTTATTAGGAACCCTAATTGGTCTTTCTCCATCATACATCTCGTCACTTATGATCACGTTGGTTTTTTCTTCATCACAAAAAACTCTTCTTCTATCATATCATCACACCATCTAATCTTTATACTAAAAAAATTACATTTTCTAGCGGTGAATGGCCTCATAACATCACATCCAACTTCACTCTCGCCATCACATACATCATCACCAACCCTTCATGCAAGGTTCTCCTCACCCATAACGGACCCTCTAACAAACACTTAACAACAATCCATTCGATTCGGACCATTCTTACCATCCCATTTCTTTTACCGCCTAGTGCTATTGATAGTGAACAAAACAAATATTCAAAAATTTCCCGCGTGAAATTCAAAGAATGAGACTCAAGTGATTGGTCCTAGCGATTGCTAAAGTCATCCACTTTATTCTCACTCATAAAAGCTTCAAACTTAACTAACAAGAAAAAATAAAGGATACCCTCATACTTTCTTTATCTTAACCTTTTTATCTTTGACTAAAGAAAGTTTACTATAATCTGAAAGAGAACAAGTGGAGTGCTACTCACAAATCGTTCAATTCAAGGTATATAATGAAGAAATGATAGTAGCTCGTTGTTTTATAGGCTTTCTCATCTTAAGTCGGAAGAGTTTAGGTAAGACTTTCAAAGTGACTCTCGACGAGAGAATCCAGGCTATTGTTCAGGGCTATTGAAGCAATTAAAATGGGATATAAACCACGCAATATGTACATCTAACCAAGATTATGTCTTAATAACTCCATTATTGATTGATTCAAACATGAACTTGATCTTGATTCTTGAACCTTCAACGACAACTTTGTTTGTGAAACTGGGTAGTAAACTATTAGTTGTTTCTAGAGTTAATTTTATAAATGCGGCTTTAACTATCCGTTAATTGTTATTTCTGTATATTTTTAAAAAAGTTGCAAACTCTATACTTTAACTACAATTATGTTGCATGAATAGCTCTTCGTAATGAATTCTGTTAAAAAGATTCGTAAACCTGGTTAAAATACCATTATTATCCTTCTTATTATAGCTAAAAGGACCACCGTGTGCCTCTCATCACCACGATCGTGTGCCACCGTCTTCAGAGCCACCATCATGCATCAGCATTATCAAACAACATACAACTCACTCTCCCTTGGTGTTTGTGTATATGCGTGTAGAGTTTCTATTTGGGAGGTGGGTTTTAGATTTGGGTCGTGGGGTTTAATTTTCTAGTGATGGTTGGTGGTTTCAGGCAGTGACGGTTGGAGCATGCCTTAAAACGACTTCATCTTCTTGAACCTCATCTTCTCGATTGCGGGCGGCGATTTCATCAAATTCTCTGAGGAAGAGACTGGATTTCATCTTCACCTATGATTTCATGCTTCATCTTGAATCACGATCGATGAAAACCCTAAATATCTGTTCTTCAATCCCAATTGATGAAAACCCTAAATCTAAAGTGGTGATGTAAGTTAATCTAGAAGATCACTCTAGTGAGTTTTATGTTAAAGTTGAACTTTTTTGTGAGTTTCTAAATATAAAAACTACTAAATTTCCCAAAGAAAACATGAACACAAGTAACGAATAAACCATATACAAACATAATACAACTCATACAAACAAATACCCTTTCAAATCCAATAAAATTAAACTATGGTTCAACGATAATTTTACCAGTAGCATGCCCATCAATGCTCTTGGCCCAAGCATCTTCAGCCTTGTTTAAGGAATATTTCGAGTCAATAATAGTTTTAAGTTTCCCTTCCTTCACCAACCCAACCAGGTATTCCAGGTTCTTAGCTTTCGGAAACAAAAGAATCGGGATCAATTTCTTTTTCGAGCAAGTGACCTTTTTCACAACAGCGGTCCAAAACGCACTCGGGCCTGGAGTTACATCAACGACCTTTCCATTTGGACCAAGATTCGGCTCGAAAGTAGACCAAGGAATAGGTGTGGCACAATGGATCACCACATCATATTTCTTATGCGAGGGGCTTTTCAAGGCTGCACCTTGTGGGGTTTTGTAATCGAGAACCTCGTCCGCACCTAGGCTTTTCACTAGGTCTATGTTACGGGCACCACAAGTGGCGGTGACATGGACATTACCTAGCTTTGCGAGCTGGACGGCGTACTGGCCAACCCCGCCAGAAGCAGCGGTGATGAGGATGTTGGTGGAGGGGCTGCTGGTTTTGTCTAAGGAGATACCACCGTGATAGGTGAGGGCTTGGAGTGCTGTAAGGCCAGCCACAGGTAGCCCAGCACCTTCGGCTGCTGATACCTCTGGTGGTCTGCAAACCGTCAGTTTTTCACTACTCACGGCATACTCGGATAGTCCTCCAGCACTCTGGGAGTTTTCATGATAAATAAAAAAACATAAGTTACAGGATGGGTCAAAGTGTCTTACGGATTGGATATTAGGTCAAAATGGGGTCGAAACAGACAATTTTAGTAAGGCCAAACTAGGTCAGCTTGGATAGACCTATAAACACTATTCTATCCATAATTTTTTTTAATTAATTGATGCATCAAGTATGATTTCAAAACCAATATTCATAATATAATAGTTTATATCTTTCAAAAAAAAAATATCAGCGAACATTATCTATGCATTAAAATAAAATTTGGTTGGCTTTCAACATGTTTGACACTTTGACCTATTCCACTTTCATTAAAAATAGATTTTCCTGGATACCATATGTGGAGGAATGCAATCAATGTATTCAACTTTTTTATTAAAGCTACCCCTATATTGAAAACTATTTAACCAAGTATTTATCTAGTATTGTTTATACCATATGTGGAGGCATGCAATTGATGTAAAGTAGTTCAACACTTAGGTGGCCCTAATTATAGTTTAATACATGGGTAGCCTCCGAATATATTAACCCTATTTTTTTTTAATTGACCCGTTTGAGATAATACACGGCCCAAATCAACCCTTATAAGTAAATGTGTTGAAGTTGCCACCTATTTTGAATTTGTGATTGAATTTTTTTTATTTTTTTATTTTTTTTGAATGGCAATTTGTGATTGGAACTGATATCAGAAGAACAAGTATACGGGTAGTAAACAAAAGTAACTTACAAAAACGTTAAGCATGGCCACAACTTTATCACCGACTTTAAAATTCTTTACTCCAGGTCCAACATCTAACACCTCTCCTGCTACATCAGTAGCTGTTCCACAAAACAACACAGAGTTTTCTAGATTTAAGAATCAAATCGTGCAGGGAATATGAATGACCAAAAAATGTGATATTACTAACACACCTGGTATGCAAGGGAATTTACGGGGGAAAAGAGGGCGCAGCATGCCCTTCTGTATTTTCCAATCAACAGGATTTAGGCTAGTTGCCTCGAGTTTTAACAGAAGTTCACCTTTACTTGGCTTAGGAATTGGAACTTCAACATGCTACAAAAGGAAAATTTATGTGAATTTCACATTATGAAATATTCTAAATTTAAATTTGCATGTGAAAAGAAAACTTGTTTTCAAACTCCATCTCGTGTTCTTATTTTCTGTTAATGGGGATAATTTCTCAGCTTATTGAAAGCTGGTTATGGTGTTTGTGAGCAAAATTCTAAGAACATTAATCACAAGGGATCCTCCAACAATCCATTCCGTGCCTCCCAGGCCTTAAAAACCCAGTACCATAACCACATGAACTAAACAGAAAAATGGATAGAATTTCATATTTAAGCAGAAAACTATGATGAACTGTAAGGCAACAATTCACTACATTTGGTGCTGAGCAATGGATGGAATTTATGAATTAGTCACAAGTACACCACAATGATTTATTACACACAACACATGTGATGTAATTGAATGCTCCAGATTACAAGATAAGAAACATTAGGCATTGATTTAAGTTTCCAGAAGGTTTACAAGTTACAACCATCTCAAGCAAATTCTAACTTCATCAGTTCATCTTGTTAATTGTCGATAGTTATATAATCAATCAACACTCTTCTACATTTCAAAGCTCAAAAGAATATGATAACAACAATTAGTTAATAAAATGAAAAACAAATCATCTTAAAGCTCTACAAGAAAATCTAAGAACAATTTACTAACAAAGCTCTTAGCTATTGATTAATAAAGCTGAAAAGCAAATCACTTCAGTTTAATGGTATGTATGTAGTTTCAATTTTCAAACCAATCAAACCTCTGTCAGCCAGAAGTCAGAGTTTCACCATTTTTTAACCATCTGGAACACAAATTATCTTTCCCTCTCTGTCTAGGTTTTCCAGTTACTCCATAATCTAAAGCTGTTCTGTACATGACAACAATTTAGTGACAAAAGCTCACAAAGAATTGGATGATAAATGACTAAAAACCCAATTCTCGTCTGATCAAGTCTCTTTTACTCAGTAATCTAAGTTCCAAGTACATATGCAACCATTTGAATCACAGAACAACTTCCTCTTTCTATCTAGGGTTTATAATGTCCACAGTTCAGAGATTTTAATACCGCATTACCTCAATTAGTACACAATCTACTAACATAAACTCAGACGAGTTGATTAATCAAACAGAAAAAAAAGAGAGAGATTAATACAAAGTATACAAGAATTACACCTTAAGTCCAGCAGCACCTCCTCCGTAGGAATCGTACTGAACCGCATGCATAAGCTTTTCCGCCATGATAATTTCGGTAAAGAGGAAAGGAAAGATTGAGATAAACAGCAATGGCGCCGGCCGGTTACAGAGTGTGAATGGAAGTGGAGGAAAAGCGTTATTGGGCCGTTATTATTGCGGTATATAGCCATTGACGTGACGGACTCACATCCACCAGATAAAACAACTTAAGAGGCAACATTAAATACTTGAATTCGAGGAGATAATAGGCAACGTTAAATGCTACTATTAGCGTCTGTTCTTTTGTTCAAAACTTTTTTTTACTATTTATGGAAATAATGGCAACTGCTAAATGTTTGTGTTTGTGTTAGACGTCCACTGTTATCACCATCATCGACCGCTGTCGCTACTGCTGCAACCACTATCACTGATGACGCCGCCGCCACAACCATCACCACTAACCGGGGCCATCACCGAACAAGGGGTCAATGGTTTTAGTAGTGGTGGACGGTGAGTAACAATGACGGTTGCTGTTGATGGTGGCGGAAGTGTTATATAATGTTTTGACCCAAATTCGTTAAACCTGAACTCATTCTAACCTGTTGTCCGATCTAATTAGACCTGTCCATCCTGCCAAACATACGTTCATTGTCGTCTTTGTTGAGTTATTTGATTAAGAACGTATTTTGTTTAAAGTAAGGTATATGTTTTTATATGAACTTAAGTATATGTTATTGGTTGATTATTAGAGTTGTACGAATTTATAAAACTTGATACAAGTTGCTAATATATAAATTAACATTCTAAGTAAAGCAATCAATTCTACAGTTATATTGGGATTGCTTTTAGTTACGTGTATAACACATCTTGTAATGGCTAAGTGAGTTTTGTAAAAAGAATCAGGGTTTGATTTATAAATAACCCAAAGTAGAAGGACTAGGAGTAATTTGCTCTAAGTGGGTCAAATACCTATTTTGGTCATTTCTTCTTGTTGTTTTTTCTGTAATGTTTAGTTTGGTGGAATGTTAAAAATTTAGAATTGGAATTTTAAATGAAATTTGAATGGGAAAGAATTTGATTTGGAAAGTAATTTTTTTTTTTTGTGTTTGTCAAACCAATGAGAATTAAAAGAGGAAATTCTGAAAAGCAAGGGAAACACACTCACTACGCCGGTCGTTGTTGCCGGTCGCCTTTTTGTGTTTGAGACGTTGAGAGGATTGATGAGAATATGAAATCTCAATTCCATTGATGATGAGAAGGAATCTCAAGTCCTTCATTTGAGGGAAAGTTTTCTCATCCCAAATTCAAAATCCTTCAATCAGAAGTGAACCAAACATGGGAATGTAATGAAATTAGATTCCAATTTCGTGGAATTCTTAAAGAATCCTTTAAAACCAAAAAACCCCAAGAGAATAGAGAAAAGCCCGAGTTCAAAATTGGACAATAATACATGCTTGCATGTGAGTGAAGATACTCTTTTATTAAATCAGAATGTGGATGAATTTACTCATCATCAAGGATTACAATTTTCAAGTGGGTTGTGTGTTAATTCTCTTCATTTGGAGCTATTTGACAGTTAAAGATCAACACAAGTAAGTTTTTAATTGATTTGGCAACTAGTGTCTGTTGGATAAACAAACCAAGATTTTATAGTGGTTAGATTGGTAATTGTTCAACATGAACATACATATCATAGAATTAATGATCGTCACATACTAAAACGTAGGGGTGGCAATTATCGACACGACACGAACCTGATACGCAAATAAACGGGTTTGGGTTAAGCATAATCGAGTTCGGGTTGACCCGCCAACCCGTATAAATAAACGGGTCGTGTTCGGGTTGGCTTGAGGGTTCGCGGGTCGACCCATCAACCCATATATATATTTTTGATATTTTCTATTTTTCTATTTATCCTTATATATTTCATGTTTCCTATTTGGTTATTTCGCTTTTATCTTATTCCTTACTCATCTTAAACCTAATAAGAAACAATTTTATTGTCTTTTTTTGTTCATTCGCCGTTTTGAAACTACTAAAAGTTACCTCATCACTTGTAGTTTAATTCTTCTTAGAATCGTCAAGTTTTTGTATTTAGATTAAACTATTTAGGTAGGGTTGAGCTTTATATAATAATTTGCATTAAAATTTTGTATTTTGACAAAAAAGGGACAAAATTAGTAAAACTAGACCCATTGACTCGCCAACTAATTAATAACCTGCCAATCCGTTAATGACATGCGAACCCGTTTATAACCCGCCTACCCATGAATGACTCGCGAATCCGTATATTTAAACGGGTTACGCGGCTCGTGTCGTGTTTCAACTTATACGGGTCGTGTCACACATCTTGACACGAATAATTGTACGGGTCGTGTTCGCGAGCCACCGACCCGCCAACCCATGATTGCCACCCCTAAAACGATAAATTGTTACTTATAAGAAATATTGTACACATTTTTTTATTTACCTTTTTTTGCAAAAACTCTTGAAACTATTTAATGACTGTGATTAAAAATAAGTTCCAATCTTTAAGCTTAAACCTTTAATTTTATTATTCTGTTCTGGTCTATTTTATATATTAAATACTTAAAATTTCATTTGGTTATCTGGTCCACTTAAGTTGAAAAATCCAATTAGAAATCCAATGATTTCTACAAGTTACTTGGACTAATAATTAAACCAAAAACATTATTTTCTTTTCCACTTTCTCAACAACCGAAAATCACAAATAGAAAGTGACTTAGGTTGACTTGTAGTCTTGTTAAAAAAAATTCTTTAATTTTTTTTTTATTCAGAAGAATTCTTTTATAAAATTAGGGGTCAATAACTCAATATTACAAATACACGACTGGAATTGGGCCAAGCCTAAACCGTGTATATGGGTTTAATCCAAAAGCAATGTTTTAAAATTTATATATTGAATCAGGTTTTAAGTTTTAATGAACAAATAAGAAATTTTGATGTCACGTAATTGATCATAATTAATTAAAGGATCTCTAGATTAAATTAAAAGACTAAACTAATTTATGTAAAATTAAAATGTAACCTTGTGTATGAGAAAATGATTTCTTATCTTGCCCTCCAGACATATTTTCTAAATTATCTCTCGGTTAAACTAGTTCAACTGCTAACCCGCCGATTCAATCTTAGACGGAAAAAAAAATACTTAACTCGGTTAATATTGAAACGTTCTCCTCACCGGTTCAGTCACGCGACATAATCCAAATGTTAGGTCCTAAATTGTGTTCAATATATTTTAGTGGAGTTTAGTAATACATATGACATTAGTGATAGTTTAGGGTAGCTTTTGTAAATACCCAAGGGGTATAAATTCAAGTTTGTAAGCCCTAATTCAACAAGCAATTCAATATTCATGTTTATATGTTCTCGGTTCTCTCTTCATCGACAAACCTTAAAACCGAGTTCATCATTTTGTTTGATTGCTTCAATATTCTATTGATACTTGATACAATTGAGTCCTACACCAAATTTTAAAATGTTACCCAAAACTTCTTTCTAATCACAAGCCCTAGCAAGGACTCTTTTCATAACTCACAAGTTGGCTCAATTCCAATTAGGTAGAAAGAAATGAAAAACACTTGGGCTATTTTCATTTTCGTTGCATAAGAAGAAAGGTTTCACAAAACAGATCAAAACAACTAAACATGTATAACAAATAGTTTTAAACGTACAGTCAAAACTGTTTTCACAAAACTTTTTAAATTTATTTCAATAATGTTCTTGTGAGCTTTTTAAAGAGCTTATTAAACATTTTTGAAGCATTAGAGGTATCATGTTATTGTTTTGAATGTGAAAACTTCCATCGTTAAAATTTGGGTGAGTTAACATTGTTTCCGGTGAGTTTCATTTGCGGAAAAAACAATATCTTTAATTAACCTTACACCGATGTCCCAAACATTTTCCGACTACCCTCTTTTAGCTTCAACATCATTTTCCAGTGTGCTCCTATAGAAGCTGGCAAGACTATGCTGACTCCGGTGACTTTAGTAACAAGAATAAACCTGGGTGGTTGGGTATATAAACTAAAACATTGAAGACCATTTGTTTTAAAAATAAGAACTATATTAGTACATAGGAAATACATTGGTATACTTAAATAACTTTTAACCCTTTTTTAAGCAAGAAATAATGATAAAAATAACTTTCTATCTAACTATATTTGGTATAGTTATTATTGCAACTTATATCAAAATTTATGTGTCTGGCTTTTTTATGGATTCTCACCACTCACCAGCATTCTCCGTGGAAATAGCCCAATGCGTGTGCGTGCTGGTAGGAGTTTCCTGAGGATTACGCTAAGCAAACCAGGGTGTAATGTCTTCATCTCACATTCATTGTTGTGATGTATTTTCCAAACAACAATATGACATCATAATTCTATTTTTTTAATTTAAGTGTTTATGTGTAAAATAATAATAATAATAATAATAATAATAATAATAATAAGAGATTTGATCTCGCGATATCTGGTGTTTAAACTCCAAAGTATATTTTAAGATCTTGGAGCCATGTTTAAAGTAATTCTTAATGTCTTACGCTCACGTATCATAGTAGATAAAATACATATTTAGGAGTAGATTTAAGAACTATGTGAGTTCTACTGTAGAAAATAATAATAATAATAATAATAATAATAATAATAATATATTATTATTATTATTATTATTATTAATTTTGGTCTTCATGTTTTTTCTTAAAAAATGACCTTGGGTACCAGGACAAAATTGCATCTTTATAGATATATGATAACAGGTCAAGAATTTCACTTGATTAATATTATATCAATATAATATTAATTAAATACATTTTAAAGCCTTTTGATAGCTTCCAAGAAACTTCGACCACAAATACAATGATGTGAAGATTATAAAATGCATAAAGTCTACTCTTTGGTTGGTTTCAAATGATCAGTTGACTTCCTTGCTTAATCATAGACAATGGTCAACGATTAAGCTAAAATGTTAATCAGTTAAGGTTAATCCTTGTCACTACCACAGGAAACTGAGTTATTAACTCCTCGTATTAGCCCCGCTTTTAAATTAAGGCCGCCAAATCTATATCTATCTATATATATAAAAGGCATGCAAATTTTCTAAAAATAACCATAAATTGTGTATTAATTAACCAATCACAACCTTCAATTTCAAAATTATTCAATTTTAAAAACAATTTTAGAAAGATTAATGCCATCGAATTCCAAATCTAAATCAATTGGGAGGGGCCTGAATGAAAATTATGAGGGAGTTTATAAAACATGTGAGGGGTTTATAATAAAATGTGAGGGAGTTTTATAAAAATTGTATATTAATATAATTAATTATACGGTGTTTATACATTATGTTTAGTAACTTGTGATACATTTTGTTTAGAGAAAAAATAATTATATATTTATGATCGTCTCATTTTTATCTACGTTTTGGTATAAATTTTATTGTAATATGACACTTTTTAAAAATTAGTATATTCTTAATTTTTTGTTATCCATTAATAGTAGTAGTACTTCAAAAAAAAATTAGTTATTGTTTTTTTTTAATTCTGACATATGTAAATGTTTGGTGATATTTTATTATTTTTATTTGAAAATTTTAATATCTCAAAACATTTCTGAAACACTTTTACACTTATTTTACTATATCTTTTATAATTTCATACCATCAAATTTTATACTTTTTTTTTAAAATCCCCGTGTGGATAGAAGAAATTTGAATTCAATTTTAAATCTATTGGGAGGAGGTTGGTTGAAAATTGTGAGGTGGCTTTATAAAATATATGAGGGGGTTTTAAGAAAATGTGAGGGGGGTTTTATAGAAATTGTATACTAATGTAATTAATTATAAGTTGTTTATAAATTATGTTTAGTAATTTGTGATATATTTTGTTTGTAGAAATATTAATTATATATTTACGACCGTCTTATTTTTATCTACGTTTTGGTATAAATTTTATTGTAATATGACACTTTTTTGAAATTGGTATATTCTCATCACAAAGGTGATATTTCATTTACTGCATTATTTTTATTGTAATATAACACTTTCGAAATACCCGTACGTATACGGGTCAATAAACTAGTTAAAAAAAGATTATGAAAGTGAAATCCTGACAAATTTTAATGTTTGTAAGTCCGATTTCTTAACTAAAAAAGACTCTAATGTGTGTTTTTGTGATAAGTTTTATATTTTAGCATGTAGTGGCGGATTTACAATATTAGATCTTCTGGGAAAAGCCCGGATGGATATCTAACATTTTTATGTAATAATTAGATTTGAGATCTAGGCCACCAACTACTTTTTAGGGAGACCTCTATCCCAATACCTAGCTAAAAATACAAGGTTGGCCAAAACGAATATGAAGCAAACTATTAGTCGATTACTACTTCTTTGAGGTATCCCAAATGATTACTTACAATGCAAATGGTTGTCTCCTTTTTGGCTGTTCAAATTTAAAGCTTAGATAGACATCACTATATAAAAAACAAGCAAACTTGAAATCCCTCTACATTCTGGTACTTCTCAGAAACTCAATTCTCATTCTCTTCGAAATAATTATCATAATTATATTTTAACTTTACGATTTTGGTAAATTTCTAAATTCAAAAATCCAAAGTAGGAGATAATAGTGAAATACAATCCATATAAGGGGATATTATGAACTCTCTTTTTGAATTGCAATAGAAATAGCTTGGTTTTTTTGTGGCAAAAAGAAATCAAGTGCGAGATGATTCGTGAAAATCAAATCATATAGTTCGCTTCCTTATTAAGTAGATTAGAGTTCACTTGCTGCTACAATGGTTATATTATGGGAGATAATATTTTCACTTATAAAGTTAATTCATCTACTACATACTCATGTTTCACTAACTTGTAACATAGTTTCAAAGGTATTGTACCTTTAATGGATATAACAAATTTAGTGGAAGAAACTCCATTGTACTATTGGTTTTGTTTATTGATAATACTAATTTTTTTTTCCTCCAATGCCTTTTCATCCCTTACAAAACCAGAAATCGAAACGTAGAAGATGTTACAGAATATTTAGAAGTACTTGAAAACTTTTACGAGACAATATAACCTGACTCGTTTTAACATATAAAAAAAAATCTCCAACAAGTTCTGCCTCTTACGTGATAAATTTTTGAATCGGCCACTATATTGATCATGTATCGATTTCTTACATGTGTTTTGTAAATAACTAAAAAACACTGTAATTTATAAGAATTTTTTTATTTTTTAGACAGTATAAAAACACAAGAAAAAAATCTCGCTTTAACTCATGTTTTATATACAAAACAAATACTTACATATTTACAACACAATATAGATTTAAAAAACTATTAATTCCTATTTTCTTACCAAAATTCAAGCGTTTTCTGTAACATAACTTTGAGCATCCATATAATTATTCCACAAATCCGTCACCATTGTAGTAACCATCTCCACCACCCCTTCCACCACCGTCTGAATTTCTTCCGTCAACCCATCAAACGCCGATCTCGTCTTCTCCACCAACTCTCCGGCCACCGCCCCGGTTGCCGCCACCGACCCAAAAACACCATCTTTCACAAGATCAAAAACTATACCAACAATCTCAGTTATTATCTCCACAATAGTCTCCAAAAGGTACCCAACGCAGCTTCTGATCAGACCTACGATTTGCTCCACTGCAGACTGCAGTGTTTCTCCGGGGACTTTTAGTGCTTGAATTGCAATTACGAGGAGGTACGCGGTGGTGTTGAAGAGCAAACGAGAAAGGAGGTTAGAGAAAAGGGTGATTGCGGAGAAGATGATGTTGACGAGGGCTAAAACAGCCATTGATGAAATTAAGCTTGTATTGAAGAACAGAGATGAGGATTGAAATGAAGAAGAGTTTAATTAGATGGAAGAAATTAATAATCTGAAAGTGTGGTTGTTGATTATAAGGGATATAGAAGAAGGCATTGGGTGGGTTTGAGAATTGACTTGGGGAAATTGTTTAATGATAGTTGAATTTTGACAAATTGAATTGGTTTTCTGATGATGTAGTCTGATGAGTATTATAAGAATTACGAGGAAGATGTTGCTTCTAAACATATATATTGTGAGTGGGTGAAGTTTCGTATATAAAAAAATTGTTTATATATAACAATTATGTATTACAGTATTAATTTGTATTATATGTTATACAATATTTATACTTGTTATAGCAATAGCAATATTATGTTTCGAGTTTAAAAAATATATACCTTTTAATCTATCTATCTATCTACCTATATCTATATATCTATAAATAAAAGGCATGCAAATTTTCCAAAAATAACCATAAATTGAGTCTTAATTAACCCATCATAACCTTCAATTTCAAAATTATTTCATTCTCAAAATAATTTTGGAAAGATTAAAAAGGTGGATAAGAAATTTTAATTTCAAATTATTTGATTTCAATTTCGAAATATTAAAAATGTGTAAGAAATTTTAATTTCGAAATATTAATTTTAAATCTATTGGGAGGGGTGAATATTTTGAGGGGGTTTTATAAAACATATAAGGAGGTTTTAAGAAAATGTGAGGGGGTTTTATAAAAATTGTATACTAATGTAATTAATTATAAGTTGTTTATAAATTATTTTTAGTAACTTGTGATATATTTTGTTTAATGAAAAAATAATTATATATTTACGACCGTCTCATTTTTATCTTCGTTTTGGTATAAATTTTATTGTAATATGACACTTTTTTGAAATTAGTATATTCTCATCACAAATGTGATATTCCATTTACTACATTATTTTATTTAAAAATTTTAATATCTCAAATACACTTTCGAAATACCCGTGCATGCACGGGTCAATAAACTAGTAATATATGATTATGGAAATTGTATTTCCTTGCATGGGTTCTGCATGAGCGATTGGACAAATATAAGATAACTAGATTATATGCTAAGTGATACACGAGTTAGTTTATAAATGATAAATATTAAATATTAATAAGAAGAAATTAAATAGTTATAACATGTAAAAAATGAAAAAGATATAACTATTAAAAAATAAGAAGTAATGTGTTAAATAATACGTATTTAAAATTTGAACTTAATAAAGTTATTTTTTGAATTACAATAATATTTTATTTATCTTATACTTTCTCTCATATTAATATTTAAATTTAAATAAATCTTATTGATTTAAAGTCAATATTAAATTTTAAGTTTGACTAATGAAAGTCAAAATTAAGTTTTAATTTTGATCTAAATGAATGACTAGGATTTAAAGTTAACAAAATAGAAAGTTATGATTTTGTAATTAAATTGTTTAAGATTACTATTTTATATATATTAGAAGATTGCTTTTTCGTAAAAAAACATAGAAAAAAATATTGTGAATTGCATCAAAGTTACGTGATATTATAATCACATTCACTTAAGTTATTAAAATAACCCAAGTTTCCTCATTATTAGTAAATTAAAATATTACTAACCAAATAAATAAAGGTTCTATTTTTTTTAAAAAGATCCGTTTTGACCTGAATCCGGCTATTTAATAATTTTTTTTTCAAAATAACCCGTTCTGACCCAAACCCGTTTCCCAATCTGACGCGACCCGACCTGCCCGTTTTGCCACCACTAACTTATTAGTGTTACATTGAGAAAGGAGTAGATAGCAAGTTGTGGTGTGTTGTGTTCTTGAGCAAAAAGAAAAGAAGAACAAAGCAAGAGGAAACTTCATCTTTGTCATCCTTCTTGCAAGGAATTGTTTAGCAAATCATCTAGTAATATTCCTTGTCTCTTTCTAATCATCTAGATGTATTTCTGTATAGATTTAAGCATGTTTTGGGTGGGTTTTAGTGGCCTGTGAATGTGTGTTCGTAAGGGGAGAGAACGCTGAGAGAGAGAGGAGAGTTTGAGGGATCAAGTCTTGTTAAAACACATTGAAATATATAAGAAATGGTTTATTTAAGTGGAGAAAGGTTTTGCAAGTGATTGGAATCCAAATGATGAAGTTTCAAGAACGTTTGATTTTACTTTGGTGCCTACGTGTTCCTCGAGATTCGGACGAAGAAGACCTTGGAGGTCTGACTTAGTTTTCGTCCGACCTACGCATATGGCATCCAACTATATATATATATATATATATATATATATATATATATATATATATATATATATATATATATATATATATATATATATATATATATATATGTATATATGTATGTATGTATGTATGTATATGTATAGGGGTACGACTTGGCTTATCCCCCGGCTTGTAGTAATTAGCATGCAACCTGTCCTGTCCTAAGGTGGTGTTTGGTTTACAGAAATGTTTATGATGAAATTGGATTTTCTAAAAGAATTGGAATTGTCAGGAATTGGAAATTGAATCTGTAATCTGTTTGGATGACAAGAAATGGAATTGGAATCCAATTCCATATTCTGTTTGTTTCGCAAATAATACAAATGAATTTGATTTTAGTATGGTAAAATGACAAATTTGCCCTCCTTATTACAAGATCAATTTGTATTGAAACTTTATGTGTGTTCCATCTAAACCAACCGTCATCGCCGCCGCCGCCGACCACCACCAACCGCCACCACCTCCGCCGACCATCACCAACCGCCACCAGTAGCGGTGGCGGTTGGTGATGTTCGGCAGCGGCGGTGGTGGCGGTGACGGTTGGTGATGGGCGGCGGCGGTGGTGGTGGCGGTGGCGGTTGGTGGTGGTCGGCGGCAGTGGTGGGGGTTGGCGGCGGTGGCGGTTGGTGGTGGTCAGCGGTGGTGGTGGTGGTTGGTGGTGTCGAAGGCGGTTGGTGATGGTCGGCGGTGGTGGTGGCGGGCGGCGGCGGTGGTGGCGGTTGGTGATGGTCGGCGGCGGTGGTGGTCGGTGACGGTGGTGCCGGGCGACGGTGGTGGCGGTCGGCGTAGGTGGTGGCGGTAGCAGTTGGTGATGGTCGGCGGCAGTGGTGGTGGGCGGCAACGGTGGTGACGATTGGTGGTTGTCGAAGGTGATGGTCGGCGGCGGCGGTGGTGGCGGTGGCGGCAGCGGTGGTGGTGGTCGTTGCGGTGGTGGTGGTCGGCGAAAGCGGTGGCGGTTGGTGGTGGTCTATGACGGTGGCGGTTGGTGATGGTCGTTGCGGTGGTGGTGGTCGGCGGCGGCGGTGGCGGTGGCGGTTGGTGGTGGTCTGCCACGGTGGTGGCGGTGACGGTTGGTGGTTTTTGGTGACGGTGGTGGTGGTCGGCGAACGGTGGCTTTGAAGGAACGCCGATGATGGTGGCGTTGGAGTGAGGTTGCCGACGCAAAATGGGGGAGTGTCTAACGAGTTAGGGCATAATTGGGTTTGAATGAGGGTAGTATAGTAATAATCCACTTTCCCTTGTTTACTGGATTTAAAATTCCCCCACATGTCAAAGGATTTTAGAATCCCTTACCTTTGGGATTTAAATTCCCATCAAATCCAATTTCATGGTGACCAAACATAAGTTTCTAAGGAATTAAAATCCAATTCCCACAGAATCCCATGGATTCCTGCAAACCAAACAGCCCCTAAGAGTTTAGTGTGTTATGGTTTGGGCCTTAGGCCCATCCGACATATTGATTTTTGAACGGGCCCCTCTTGCTTATAGCCACACTTGCCATCCGACTTCGTAACTCTCGTTATGCGATCCGACTTGCAATTTAATTGATCCAACGTAATGTGGACAAGGCGGTCCGACTTTAAGAAAGGTACCATGATACTTATACATATATTTATCGACAGTCTAATTTGTTATGTGAACTGGGCCCAAGACTTCATCCGGATTACAATTGAACTTATGTGGTCCGACTTTAACTCGCATGCAGTTATGCACATTGATTTACCATCCGACATATATATATATATTACAAAGATAGATCCAACTTATTTCACATACAATCATCCGACTTGGGCCTAGGGCCTAACTATCTTTTGTTGGACTTCAGCTTCCGGATTTTTAATGGTCGCATGTGTGTGTACCAAGTCCGATTTGAGTATATGAGTAGGGTGTGAATGGGCCTTTGCCCGACTCAAGTAATGAGACGACTTAGATAGGTATCGTGCTGGTCGGCCGGGTTGAGTAAGGAATTAATATTCATTCTAATTTAGTGAGATATATTTAAATTGTAGGTCTTTGTGATCGGACCCGTTGACCATTCAATTTTGTGTAATCTGCTGTGAATATTGTGTCGCGGATCAGGTGAGTTAGACTAACTTATACATGCTATTAGTGTGAAATGTATATGTTATATATGTGTGAAATGTAACTTTTGTGTTTATATGTGAAGTGAAGGGTTACGTTATATTGAGGTGAAAACGTAACTCTGGCACAGTCAGACATAGTCTGAAACCCTTGGTACGGCTTGAGTAGTCGGCTGTGACCCAAAGTGTGAAATCGTCGTCAGTGCACTGAGTCGGTAATATGTGAAATGATTTATGATCATGGATTTGATATGTGAAGTATGAAATATGCATACCTAGTATGGTGTGTAATTAAGTGTGTTCGCTAAACTTTATGATTACAGTTGTTGATTTACTATTTTAAGGACCTAACTGTGAAGAAGCTCCGGCAGTGTGAAGATGACTCATCTAGTTTCAACATTTTTCGCTGTTTCTTTAATCCAAACATTTTATTTAAACTATATATGTAACTATTATTTGAAAATACTTTGTGACGCGTAGTTCCAAGTGCGGGACCTCATTGTGTTTTGTTAACTATTCATTATAGATATTTTGTCGGTTGAATGCAATTCGTATTTACTTTTACTTGTTTCAAAAAAAAATATTTTTGAGGTGTTACACAATTTGTGTACGAGGGCATGTTACTATTAAATCATGTTGTGATTAATTCCGGTCGCATGACACTGTATTAAGTTACAAAAAGTTTTGTAATCATAATGATTAACCGAGTATTTGTGTCTAATATTTATAAGTATATGTATTTAGCTGATCCCTAAAATTTATAGTTCACACCAATTAAATTCCCCTTTTCAGGTGACACCGAATATGGACCCAAACAAAGTTCTCAGTGGATATGCTCGGAGATTTTGTGGAGTTTTTAATAAAGGAGACTTGGAAGCCAGTAGTCCCTGTGTATTTTAATATATGATTTTAAATATCATGTTTTGTAGTTTGGTTTTCGAAAAGTTATTGTCATTTGATCTCAGGCTTCCGCAAATGTTTTAAGTTGCTTAGTTTTTATATAAAAGTTTTACACTTGAACTTGGACGCTCATGTTTTTATTTTGTGTGTCGGAGTTGGAGAGAAATGAAAAAAGCGAATTATATTATAATAATATATTTAATTTTTAAAATTATTGGTTGTCATCAGGGTTAATTTTGTCACTAATAAAATTATAAAACTTTTTCGTTTTCATTTCATTCAAATCTTCTCACCTTTAAGAAGAATGTTTAGGAGAAAAAATTAATAAAATCGTCCTTCCAATTTTATTTATCTTATCTCATAAAAAAACTCAGAAACATAAATTTTTTCTAATTCCTCCACCTTTCCTTTCAAATCCTTTATTTTCTGTATATAATAAAGCTTTGAAACACAGTGTAGGGTGAGACTAGTTCAATAGTTGAACTGGATCGAAAAGGACCAGATTAAATACAAACCCGAAGTTTATAGAAAATAAGGACCGACTAGTCTCGGTCCAGTTTGGTTCGGTTTGTTAGTTTTTCTGTATATTGATTGTGTTATACATTATACCTGTAACACCCTCTCAACTGGTCTAGAATTAATAAGGTAATTAATTAATTAATCTTGAGACTTAAATTTGATTATGTGAAATAGATGATATTACTAATTGATTATTGTTATATGTTTATTAATTGAGTATTTTATTTAAAATTAGAAATTAATAATTAATTTAATAAAAATATAATTAGTGGGATTAGGTGTCCCATTTTGGTGACACATAGTCACCAACAACACCACCACATATCATTCCTTCCATGCAATTGAAACAAAGTGTGTGTGTGTTCTTGTGTGTTGCTCTCGGCCGAACCAAAAGAGAAGAAAGAAAGAGCATAGAAATTAATCTTCATAAATCTTGATTCCAACATTGTGTAATTGGAGTGTTTATCATCAAAAGGTTAGATTACATATGATATAGTTCATGATTTATACTTGATTGTTTGAATAAACATGAATTCCGAATGAATGTTTGATTTGATGAACTATGAACTTTGATGATTGCATATTTGAATAAGATGTTAAATTAGGTTCCTAACATGCTTAGAATAATTTCTGGAAACTTGGATTGTATTTCATGCTTAAATTCAGTATAGAATTGAAAATGAATCAAGAAATGTTCAAGAACATGAGTTAATCGGAATTATGGATATGAATCATGCGGAATTGAGTAATTCCGAACAGGTTTGATCGGAATTGGTGTTGATTTCCGAATGAACAGTTAGACTTATGATGAATTCCGAATGAACTACATTCGGAATGTGAGAATCCGAACATAATATTCGGAATTGGATGAATCCGAACGAAAAGATTATTTGCCCTAACACTTTATTCGGAATATAAGATTGATCGGAATTGATAAATTGCCCTTACTCGGAAATTATAATATTCGGAATTACCTTACTCGGATTTAATATATACTCGGAATTGTACATTATTCGGAATTGATAAAATGAATGATTCAGAATTGTTGATTGGATTATGCGGAATTGGTGAATTCCGATCAATATGATCGGAAAAGATGTTGAATCCGAATAATTTGCCTTAACACTATATCCGGAATTGCTATAGTCGGAATTGGTAGAATAATCGGAATTGAACATTTATTCTTTATTCAGAAGTGGACCTATTTGGGATTGCCCTTGCTTATTCGGAATTATGAGATTTATCTGGAATTATGATAATTCTGCATGACCTATCCGGAATTTGGGACTTGGACTATTTTCTTAACCCTTGCTCGGATTTGAAATGTGATTCAGTCGGAATTGGACTTGTTCGGAATTATACTTGTGCCCATGCTCGAAACTGGGGTTTTTGATGATGAATCCAAATGAAGATTGAATAAGTGACTCCTTGATGATATTGATGATTAAATCGATCATGACCTTGACATATGGATGAAAGATTATGTAATGTCTAAACTAAGGAGTTAGAAGATTTCACAATATATTTGGTGGTATGGTAATTGTGAAAGGAATGGTATATTTACTTAAGTATACTTGTTGTTTATGTACTTGTAGATTATTGGTACATATGATGTATTAATAAGTGTGCTTACTTATTTCAGAAGCAGTATTATGATACAATACTGACTTGTATTTATCTTCTCAGGGAATGAGAAGACTTAGTGATTTAGATTCATGAGTACTAAGCTGTGCAAACTTTGGTGAGTGGATCTATATCTTTGGATATGCGGGATTTGATATCCTGATTGTAACTATGCTCTTGAATAATATGTATACATGTTTGGTTGGAGATCAACTTTAGATGGGCGGCTGGGCCTGTTGCTTGGGGATTTACAGTATTTGATCTTGAGGTGCATTTGTTGTACTTAAGGGTGCTAGTACTGTTGTCCATGTTAGCAGGGCTATTGGTAAACCTATGCTTTGGCCGGCATTTGGTTGTAGGTGGTTGCAACACCGCCGGTTCTCCTTGGTTATGAGCTATGTGTTTGGGCTGTTTGCCTTGTATGTGCTTAGATATTAATTCCCTCACTTAGCTTTGTGCTAATTCCCCACTAGTTTGTTTTGCAGACACTCCATGGTGAGTTTCTGAAGATAATAGACTGAGAATATGGACGGACCATTACTCTTACGTCAAAGTATTTTTGGATAGAGCCTGTTTTGTAAATAACACCGTAATGATATTTTGTAATTATAAACCAGATAAAGTTTGTATTTATCTTTTGGTTTTAAATATAATTATATGTAATTAGCTTCCGCGCGTAATTTTATGTTAATTAAAAGTACGCTGTTATAATACCGAACCAAACAGATCGGACCAAAACCTGAAATTTATAAAAATCATAAATTGAAGACGAACCAAAACCCAAAAATTATAAACTGACAAGGAACGAAGACCAAGCCGATGGGGATCAATCCCAATCAAGTTTGGTTTGATTTGGCAGTTTTCCGTTCTATTAGGACACATGTTTAACCATTAACACAGTGTAAGGAAAGAAAAGGGAGGCCAGAAGGGAAAGAAGATGAATATCTTCTGTTACAACCCATAAGGGTTTGCTTGTTATTTGTATGTAAACCCTTGTTAAGCTTTCACATAGTTTTAGTAGTTCTCCCACTTTCAAGATGAATTCTCCCGTTGCTACATTAGAAAAAGAACTAGCAGGTGATGGATCAATACCTTGATGATATAAGATAATAAAAGGTTTCTCTATTTCGTTCACATGATGAACGGAAGATAAAAGAATAACAAGAAGTTAGAATCGAACAACCGTATAAGCATTATGCATTGCATATGTCTCTATAATAAAATCGACCCTTACCTTCGCTACAAAATAGGAACAATCAGACAGGGAAAAAGAAAAAAGAAAAAAAATAATAATTAAGGGTCTGATTGACTAAGCTAATTTTTCTCACTTATTTTTAGTAATTTCATTTATTTCAACTTATTAATTAAATTACGAGTTTATTATAAGTTTTTTCAACGGCCAAAGAAAAGGATAGCTAGACGAAGTTTCGGCATTACCATCACCCCCGCCTACCAATCCAACCAATTTTATTATGACGAACTAGCAAACTGCTAGCAAAGAAAACAAAGTACAACAAAAAACAATAAATACCCAACCTATTAAAACACCCCTGATGGATTATTAATCCAATCCAACCACATGGATTATTAACCCAACCTATTATAAGTTGAAATAAAAAATAAAAATTAACCTAAAAGAAACATCTCTTGAGGGGTGCTTGTTTTATCTTATTTTTAGGGTTTTTTAATTTATTATTTTACTTTTTAGACTTATAATTTTTTTATATTTGCATTAGCTTATGAACTTAAGCTTATCGATTTACTTTTAGTAAAAATAATACAATTTTAATAAATTAACTTAATTAACTTTTTTTCTCCCCATAAACATTTTTTTTACATGTAATTATATACCCTTGTTTACTTGAATTAACTTTATCTTATCATAATAATGCTAAATAATAAGAGAACACGTCGTTGGGATTGCTGTTAGGTTACGAACGAAGCATACTTTCGTCTTCCCGGTTATCCCCTCCCTCGGCTCTCAACTTTCTCCCTTTCAATTTCACCGGCGACAATCACATTCGCTTTTTCTCTTCCCGCCGGCCGACAACCAGCAACCCAATTTCTTTTATTCTCTAACTCCGTCACCGATTAAACCCACAAATTCTAACCGACACCACAGGCTCGCTTTCTGCTTGTTCTCGCCTACTCAACACTGCCCCATTTGCTTATATGACTCTGTTCTTGACAGCTATCAGGTAACCTAATTAACAATCTTCGATTAGTTGCTCCTCTCATCTGTTTTCTGTTTCGGTTTATGGTAATCGATAATTGGATGGTTTACTTCTTCTTTGATTCTGTGCGTTTGTAGATTGATATAAGAATCCAATCTCTAATGGAGAGTCCCACTTCAAAATCGCTGACCCGCATCCATTCAATGTCTCCTTATCCCCGTCCCGATTTCAATTCTTTCTTCACCCATGTCAATACACTCATCTTATCATCATCATCATCATCATCAACTCTACAACACTCCACCAATCTGAAATTCTCATCAACTTCAATGTCTGTAGAAACCCCCAAATTTCAATTTGATAAACCCCCACAAAATTCTCTAAAATCCGCCATTAGAGGCTCACACAAGACGGCCTCTTTGTTCAAGACTCTCTCTGTTTTCGAACGTGCCTGCATCGGCGCTGGTGCCGGTGGTATCGCCGGAGCATTCACTTATGTGTGTCTCCACCCACTGGATACAATCAAAACGAAACTACAAACCAAAGGAGCGTCTAAGATTTACGATAACACCCTCGATGCCATTGTGAAGACGTTTCAAAGCAAGGGAATTCTAGGGTTTTATTCAGGTGTTTCTGCTGTTATTGTTGGGTCGACCGCCTCTTCTGCTGTTTACTTTGGAACATGTGAATTGGGTAAATCAGTGTTGTCCAAATTGCCCAATTACCCATCTATTTTAATACCTCCTACAGCTGGTGCAATGGGTAATATAATTTCTTCAGCTATAATGGTGCCTAAAGAATTAATCACTCAAAGAATGCAAGCAGGTGCAAAAGGGAGATCTTGGCAGGTTTTGTTAAGGATTCTGGAGAAAGATGGCATCTTGGGTCTTTATGCAGGTTACTCTGCAACATTGTTGAGGAATTTGCCAGCTGGGGTTTTGAGCTATTCGTCTTTCGAATACTTGAAAGCTGCAGTTCTGATCAAGTCAAATCAGCCGAATTTGGAGCCATTTCAGAGTGTTTGCTGTGGGGCATTGGCTGGTGCCATTTCTGCTTCATTAACCACTCCCTTGGATGTAGTGAAAACAAGATTGATGACTCAGATCCATTCAGAAAAGATCGCTTTGGGTGTTTCCGCGACTGTTAAGCAGATCTTGAAGGAAGAAGGGTGGGTTGGATTTACACGAGGAATGGGACCTAGAGTTACCCATAGTGCCTGTTTTTCAGCCATAGGGTATTTTGCATTTGAGATGGCTAGGCTTACTATTTTGCACGAGTATCTGAGGAGAAAGGAGCTTCATGACCTTGCTCTTGCCTCTCGAGTTGACAACAGCATTTCCGTTTAAGTTCGACTGGCTTATATTCTTGCTATTTCCTTACCCGGTTTTTGTTACACTGCACCAAGTCTTTTTGTAAGCGTCTACTTTCTTTATTATGATTGTAACAGTGTTATTATGACTTACATATGTCAACAGTCAAGTTGAGCTCCTTTCCATTTATGCTTTGGAGTACAATTACTGATTTTATGTATCCTGAATATTGTAGTCAGTTTGAAATAAGAAGATAAATAGACTTCATTTTGGAGGTTAATCTAAATAGGTTCCATTTTCATATTCACCACTTATCCCCACATTTGTATGTAATTGCAGGTTTCTTGTTTCTTTCTATGGGTTTGCAGCAATGTTGAGATTCTCTCTTACTCGGTTACTCATCAAGAATAGCGGTAAAGTTAAATGCTAGAAGTTATTAAGAATAGCTCTACAAGCTATTTCATTTGCATATATTCAAGGAGAACAATTACTTTATTTAGTATTTTATGTAAGTATTGATGCAAACTTTTCAATGCAAGTTACACAAAGAGAAGAGTTTCTTACACAGGAATAAATTGTTAGTATATATAAAGAGTACAAGCACATTACTGTTAACCACACTAGTTGCAGCAGCAGCAGCTGTTCTCCCAGTAGCCAAAACAGCTGACTTGGTGGTATCAGATATGTGGTATCTTTGGACTACTGATCGAACGCCTTCAACACCAGTAAACACCTTGTCGGGCAGCTCAATTCTCTCACTCAACTCAGCAACTCTGGCAGCCACACTAGCTGAATTGCTGAAACACTGTTCACTAACAGAAGGCTTTGCCTAGAGTATCTGTGGTGGGAAGGTATGGTAACTTTTTCGCTTGAGAAAAGTTTTCTAGTTGTCATTTTTTATGAGAAGTGGAGTTCTCATTTCAGTTGCAGTTTTCATTTTTCAGTGTTTTGGAAAAGTGTTCAAGTATCAACAAAATTTTCACTTTTTAGCTTTCAGTTTTTTGGAAAAGAAGTAAGGGGGCGTTTGGTTAATTCCGAGGAATGGAATTCGAATCCTTAAGGAATTGAAATCTTGAGGGAATTGGATTGTGAATCCAATTCCTTAATTAGTCTAATTAGTTACCTGTCAATGAATTGGAATGTGACAAGATAAAGCTACAATTGAACCACTTGTCACCATCTCTCCATAATCGAATATGCAACTGAATAAGATGAAGCCTTAAAATGAACGAAGGTGGAATTAAACAAGATGAGAGAACGAAGGTGAACTCGGACGAACCCTATGAACAAAGCCCAAAATTGAAGTCGTGAGTGAAGATTCGAGGTCACGAATCCCAAAATCAAACCTGCGATGAAGTCGAAGTCGTTATTCAGGGTGGGAAGGAAAAAGTCGCTGATTGGTTTTTAGGAAGATGAAGTAGCGGGGTAGGGGTGTTAATCAGGTCAACCTGGTAGCGATTTGGGTTAACCGGGTCGACTTAATTGGGCTGATAATATAAAATTTTCACTTGAAATCCTACCCTATTAAGGTCGGATCAATTGGGTTTCGGGTTTATAGGGTTGTATTATTCGGTTAAATTATAAATTTTATAGATTTTTTCTCCATTTACATTTATGCCTTTCGGGGTGACCTGAACCAGAATAAGGATATGAAAGTTAACCTAGGACAAGATCCTGTATATTTCTCGAGTTTGTTGAATTAACCCGATATTTTTTTCTAAGCCCTAAGAAGACAGTAATGTAATTAAGGTTGATAATATCTGAATTCCATACGGAATGGGAAGCAATATGAATTCTTTCATTTGAGGGAATGTTTAGGGGGTAAGGATTCCATCTGTCTTCACCTAAAGTTGAACCAAACACATGAATGTGTTGAAATTCGTTTCTAATTCCTCTGAATTCCAAAGAACCGAGCGCATTTAAGAAAAGTTTGTGGAAAAATATCTGGGCCTAACCGTTGGCCAATAGGGCTATAAACGAACAGAATGTTCATGAACCATTCATGAAATTGTTCACCAGGAAGTTCGTTTATGTTCGTTTGTTTAATAAATAAACGAACATGAACAAGATCTTTTTGTTCGTTTAATTGAACGAACACAAATAAAGCTCTCGTTCGTTCATTTATGTTCGTGAACGTTGGTTATTTGTTCATTTATATTATATATATACATATATTTATTTATTAATTAATTTGTATTATAATGTGTGTTTCTTCGTTAACGATTGTTTTTCATTTAAATGAATAAACAAAATTTTCTCAAATAATCAAATCTTTTAAACAATCGAACACAATTGCTCGTTAGTTTATCGTTCGTTCGTTTATTTGCTCGGATAAAGTAAAAACGAACGAACACTAACACATATATCCGTTTGTTTATCCAATCATCTTCGTCTATTTGTCCGGATAAATTTAAGTGAATGAACTGTTTTTATTCGTTCGATTCGTTTACATCTCTATTGACTGACATAGTTTTCACTTTCACCACATTTTGAGCCAGAGTTGCTACTTCGCGACATATTGATTTGCTTCGGCTGACACCTGCAGAATCACAATTTTTTTAACACCCTCGCTTAGTCTTATAAACAAGTTATACATCTCCCGCGCGTTGCTGCGGGTTTTTAAAACATGTGTAAATGTAGCACATGTCTAACTTTCGACTAATATAAGTAAGATGATTTCACAAGTTGCCACAAATAGGATCTCATATTATCCATTTTGTCATATAGATGGAATATTTTTTAAATCTTTTTCTTGAAAAGCGGAATATTTTTTAAATCGGTTTTGATTTTTTGAAGGGTTTAATCATTAATGCACTAAAATGCAATGGAATTGAGCTAAAATGTCATTGTAGACAATAAACTTTAATTTATCTCAAATAATTTAATCAACTTGCAAAAATATTTCATTATATACAAATTGATTGCATTATCTCGGACATTTTTATAAGTTGATTGCATTATTTTGAGTCTAAAAGTGAAACATTTCTGTGTATAATGATACGTTTTTGTAAGTAGATTGTATTATTTAAGAGAAATTAAAGTTAATTTAATACAATGATATTTTAATCAAGTTAAAATATATTTTAATGTAATATACCCTTTTGTAAATTGCTTTACCCAACAAATTGTAATCAAAGATCTCTGTATTTTTAGTTATATTCAATAAGGCGGGATGAAGTATATTTAACAAAGTAAACAAAAATAATAAATTTTATTTATTATCTATTTTTTTTTATAAATTTTAGTATATAATGTTTCTGTAAAATGAACTGGCAATAAGAAGTTCAAATCATGTTTTGCCACTCTGTTATATTAATTAACAAAAAAAACTTTATGTACCTATTTGTTTTTCTTTTATAAGTTTTCATATGTAATATTTATAGTAAAGTTATACATAAACATATATAACCAACTCATTTTTATCTATATTTTGATATATAGTTATGTAGAAAAAATATTAAAGTATAAATAATTAAATACATAAATATTATTTACTGAAACCTAAAAACTGAAAAAAGAAAGAAGAAAGAATATTAAAAGAAAGGAAAAAATTAAACAAAAGAGAAACAAAATATAAAAAAAGCAATGGATAAACTATTATTTACTAAAAAATATAGAAAGAGATAGGGTACACTACGTGAGAAAAGCAGACAAAAGTAAAAAATTATAGAAAATATATATAGAGAAGAAATCAAAATAAAAAGTTAATGTGATTAGAAAAAAACAAAAAAAAAACTAATTCGTAAGAGTTTTGAAAGCTGGTCTTTTATCTCAAAGCATAAGGACATACCAACTCTGCCAAAAAACATTTTATTCATTAATCCAGCTACAAATTCTTTAATTATTAATTACGTGTTACTGTTCATTTAGTTCCTGCTTAATGTTTATATATATAATAATTACGTATATCCAGAAAAGACAGACAATACTATTTTTTATTTACGTAATAAGAGAAATCATACATTATGTTGGAACTATGAAAGTCTATTTCAGGTCGGATTTGGAAAGGAAAAAGTGAAGCCCAACTTGATTAGGGTATGGGCCCATCAGGCCCAAAACTAGATTTATTTGGAACCAAAAACTCCAAAGTTCACTTCACAGCAACCTGTCGATCATGTCCAGAAATTTTTTACAGCACCGCTCTCTAACTTCCACCCTCACGGCCTTTCTTTTTAGCCGATCAATCTCAACCGCCACTGTCGATGAACTCCAAAACTCTACCACCTCCAACGTACCTCCTCCACCATCGCCATCGCCATCGCTACCGGTTACTTCTGACCTCAGACCCAGAACTCCACTAGTGAAGCAATTCGAGACATGGCTTGAAAACCTCAAACCCGGATTTACACCGTACGACGTGGACGAAGCCTTGCGGGCTCAATCGGACCCAGACTTAGCCTTCGATATCTTCCGTTGGACGGGCCAACAGCGTGGCTACAAGCACAATAGCACCACCTACCTCACCATGATTAAAATCGCAGTCTCCGGTAAGCGTTACCATCACGCCGAAACCCTAGTTGAAGAAATAGTCGCCGGCGCTTGCTCCGGAAGTGTACCTCTCTATAACTCTGTTATCAAATTCTGTTGTGGTCGTAAGTTTTTGTTCAATCGCGCGTTTGATGTTTATAAGAAAATGTTGAATTGTGAGGACACCAAACCAAATCTCGAAACCTATAAGCTTTTGTTAGATTCACTTCTTAGGAGATTCCATAACGTGAATGTTTGTTTTGTGTATTTACGTGGTGTCAAATCGTTATCGAAGCAAATGAAAGCTTCAGGGGTGATTCCTGATACTTTTGCGTTGAATATGTTCATAAAAGCACACGCCAAATGTCATGAAATTGATCAGGCGATTAGGGTATTTCGTGAGATGGCACTGTATGGAAATGAGCCTAATTTATACACATATTGCTATCTGATTCATGGTTTATGTGAAAAGGGGAGAGTGGATGAGGGTTTAGGGTTCTATAAAGAGATGAGAGAAAAGGGATTGGTTCCAAAAGGGAGTACTTTTATGATTTTGATATGCAGCCTTGCAATGGAACAGAGGTTTAAAGATTCAATCAGTGTCGTCTTTGACATGCTGAATGATTCTATGTCACCTGATCTGTTAACTTACAAGACTCTTCTCGAAGGGCTGTGTCGGGAAGGTAAGGCTGATGATGCTTTTGATATTCTTGAAGAATTCAGGAAGAAAGACAGTTTTATGAACGAGAAAACATACAAGAATTTGCTCAATGGGTTGCACTATATGAGTTAGTATATTTGGTACTGCATATCGAGAAACAGAATTCCTGAGGAGTTTCCTTTTGGGCCAATTGAACTCTGTATATGATGAATTTCTAAGAATTACCCACTCTATGTATACTGATTAGGTGTTTTGATTTGAATTTTTAGAGTATACATCAGTGGTAAGTGCAGTAAGATGGCTGAAATGAGTTATGCATGACGTAGATGGATTCTTGTATTTGTACACTTGAGGAAGAATGTAGGGGGCTTGAGCTTCGTGTGGAGAAGGGAGAAGTCCTCATTGAAGTTGCAGCATTGTTGTCGCTACAGGAGGTGTGTTATGTATTTGTTTATCTCTTACAGCTTTTAAAGTGGAAAAGTTTTTCCTTTGGCATGGTTGTAGATCAATCTGGCTCTGCAGTTAATTAGTTATACAAGAACTCATGAAGACATCTTGTAAGTTTCTTGGTGATATGTTTAAGAGTAAGCATGCATATATCATATATGCACATGTGCAACTATGGGATCTTTGAAATTTGTCGATTTTGATATTACTAACTTTGTACCAGAGAAAAAATGACATTTGACCCCATATTACATTATTACCTGTGTTATCGGGCATGCATTGTTGGTTACATCATAGGATCCAATATATTGACTACATTACTCATAGTATCTACGTTATCTGATGGCTCATGAGCCATGCAATCACTTGCGACTTCTGCATCTCTAAGATCTCTTGATCAGGGTTCAACAAAATATCTATACTGCTTTCCGTGCTATCTTGAAAACCCACAAGGTTGGATCAAGTGGTTATTACCCTTGCCTCTGGAGACAGAGGTCAAGGATTCGATCCTCACTCCTTGCAAGGCCGGAGGTCCTTTTCTGCATTTAGTAGAACTGGAAGCATCCTCTCTACCATAGGTAGAGGTATGGGTGTCTACATCTCAACCTCCACCATACATCGTGCAAACGGTATTGGGACCCATAACCCGTGGAAGACGGTATTGGGTGTTACTTTACTTTTTTTTTTCCGTGCTATCTTGAATGACAATAATATCTCTAGTGACCAAGCTACCAATTGGCTTTCATCTTCTGGCAACTGAGTCCCCTGGAATTGTTCTGCCTGCAGTGTTGTAAAACTCGCTAGGCGCTACTCGAGCGGCCGACCGGGGAGTAGCGAGTACTCGGGTTAGGCGGGGAGTACTCGGGGAGTACTCGGATTGGGATTTTTTAATGATTTTTTTTGAAAATTTTACATATAGCATGTTCATAAGACATAAATAATCAAATATAAAGATGACTGTGCATAACATCCAATACATATGTTTAAAAACACCAACTTAATTGTTTAAAAATTTAAATACTTCAATCAAAACATTCTTTTGTTAGCATTATCACTAGATTGATGCTCATTCATCATCTTGTCCATATTGTTCTTTGATCCGAACACCATCCGACTCGTATTCACTAATTTAATTATATAAATCAAACAATATAATTATAAGTATATAACAACTAATACTATTAAAGTAATATACTAATATAAATTAAACAATGATATAAGGCAACAGCTAAGTAGCTAACACTGTCGAGATCAAAGCAAAACTTGTAGAGAAGAAATAATAACAGCTGAGCAGAAATCGAAGAACAAATTACAGTACAATAATACTGTTGGTCACCAATGAAAGAAGAATTCTTGATTTGGTCACCAATGGAAGACGTATGCGTGGCCTGTTTTTCAATCGAAAGCAAAAGGAAGGAAGCGGCAGTCCTTCGACGTGTGAAAATGGAAGGAAAAAAGGAATCGGACTGATTAAAAACCTAAATTTTACGTTGACCAAGTTTGACCGAGGAGGGCGAGTTGGACCGAGTTGGCCGGGTTTGACCGAGTACCGAGTTTTAGGCCGAGTTTGCTATACTCGCCTCAGTTAGGGCCCGAGTAGCGATTACTCACCGAGTACTCGGCCGAGTTGGCCGAGTTTTACAACACTGTCTGCCTGTTCACACTTCACAATATATGACCAAGCCAACCAACATTCTGCACTGCAAGATAACCAAGTTCCTTTGACCAAACCCAAACCTTAAACTTTGATCTCATGTTGTTTACTAGAGATATATTTTCTGGATTAAAATCACAAGGAGGAAGTGTGCCGATACTTGACTCATTTGCAATATTCAAAGTTGTGCCAACTCTCTAGTTCCATGCTACATTCTAGCAGAAGTTGCTATCGTCCATGCAAAATCTTTGCTTCAATAATACTATTAACCCAAGTGCCGTCAGTCGGCACCTAACATTTACACTTAGCAAAGCCATTGCTTGCCACTGGTATATACATCGACAACAGAAACACAATGAAAAGTGACATGAAATATAAGATCAGGCGTCTCATTTAAAAACATACTATACTTTTAATAACTTAACATGAACTTTTTTGTCAAAAGTTCACTTTCAAATTTCAATCTCCTATTTTAGATTATTATTTTCATTACTGAGTAGTGAGTACCCTCTTCAATCCTGGCATAATCGGTTGTGGAGGGAACTACCATGTCTCATATAAAATATTGTCAAGCACACTAAGACTCCTCTACTTCATCAGTGGTACCAACTAAGGTTTCATTGGCTACTTGCTCTAAATATCACTCAAAAGTCACGTTCTCTACTAAGACTCCTCTAGTTCACTGGCCGACACATTAAATTGCTTTAAAAAAAGTAGTGGTGAAAGTTGGACGACTTGTACTTGTGAAACCTTAATAAGACATATTGGACTTAAAAGGAATAGAATAAGGATATCTTGGCCACCCACTTTGCTAGTATAACATTATGTTTTGGTTTAACTTATTGGTATTCACTGTTGATTGATCATCTAGATTTTAGGCAATAGATAGTCATATTTTCCTTTGTGAGTTCGTTGGATTTCCAAAAGTATAGTAGAATTCAACAAAAGAATATCAATTTACGTATGTGTTATTTTATAATTGCTAAACTCTATGACAAATAACACTTTAAAGAGGATTTAGGTGTTTGGGAAAGATCCTTTTCATAATAAAATAAATGTATGATTATCTACATCTCATTTTTCTTGTAATCCGTCTAGATTTGATTGTGTATTGTTGTTGCTATTTGATATGTAGCATACTTGTAACTTTATTAGATGGTGTAAGTCCTCATCTTATTGGTGTCGAGATTGCGTATGATTCATTGTATAGGCTTGAGGTTCTTCCTTGTTCGCACTTGGTACTTGTGCTTGGAAGATAGTTTTGAATAACATAGCCTAATGAATTGCATATTGATGCAAATTCTAGCATGCTCTTTATCCAAATTTGGATGATTTAAACGACAATTAGGGTCGTATTAGCATGTTCTCCTCCCAGCCTGAACTTAAAGTCAAAGACCTAGCATTTGTGATTTGATTCATCGATGAGAGTTGATTCTTCCACTTATGAAATTGATTTGTCCACATAAGGTAAAATATGCTTGGAGTTATGTGGTTTCATACACTTATAGTCAACAAAATTTGGCTTGGAAGATAAATGTTGAGGAATGCCATGGCATCATTCTAACATTTTAAGAACTGTCACTATCTAACAAAACTAATGTTCTTATTTTTAGAACTTGAATCGGAAGTTGAAATGTTTATCTATATTAACACGTTTGACACACTAATTAAGATATATGTAAGTAATTTGGTTTTGTTAAAGGCTTAGTTCCAAACTACTTAAAATAGCTTTTTATATAAAAGCTTAATTTTAGTACACTGTCGTATATTCCTATAATATGCAGGGTTCTATTTACTATTGCTTTAATGTAATATCGGATGCCTGGATGATTAATAATATATGCAAAATATTCTATAGGCTTAGATCACACGTCTAAGTGTACATCTAATAAAGAGAATAATAACACATAACAAAATTTTAGGTAATTATTATAGGAGAAAAACTATGTAACACACGTGTCAAATGTTAAGTAGATTAGATACATATTTAGCTTACTGTAATGCTAGAGACGTTTCACCGAGAGGAGTGACCCTATCCGAACAAGCTAAACGACCGACATGATTCCATATTGTAACTTAGATATCAGAAGGTTTGACATTTAAAAAAGATTAATTTACTAGATCTATATAATTCCTCTATATCTCTTTAACTTCAAAAAAGAACAATAAAAACTTAAATCCAAGATCATTCTACAAAAACACCCCCACATCTCGTTTTACGTTTTATCTCCCTCTCTCATTGAACAAGAAAGATGAAAAAATGAAAGCGGCAGGCTCACCGTTGGATTAAAACAAGAGTCCACCAACAAAAGTTTGATCCGCAACCACAGCGGATCTCTCCCGAACAATCCTGACCCTACCCTCTTTTACCCCTTTCAGAACGCTCTAGAACCTTTTCACATGCGTCTATAAAAGCTTCCCCGCTCTCCATTCTCCTCAAGCATTTAATATCTACTCTCGGATTTGCTTAATCTGATCTTACTGACTCTGCATTGCAAAAATCATATTTGGTTAATTGTTATCGACGACAATGGAGGATGATTTCGACTTTGCGGCAGCTGGAGAGATGAACGATGAAATGATGGATGATATGCCGTATGATGCTCCGGTGACGTTCAAGGTTGGCGATGAAAAGGAGATCGGTAATCAAGGTTTGAAGAAAAAACTTCTCAAGGAAGGTGAAGGTTGGGATACTCCCAACAATGGCGATGAGGTCGAAGGTATAATGGCGAGTTCACGCTGTTTCTGCTGATATTTGTCGTGCTGAAACTCGATTATTGATTATGGTTTCGATTTGCGTTTGACAGTTCATTATACTGGAACCTTGCTCGACGGAACTAAGTTCGATTCGAGTCGTGATCGGGGAACTCCGTTCAAATTCACTCTCGGTCAAGGTGAAGACCTTTTTCATTACTATATCTGGCTAAGCATCTTCTTCCGCTGATTCGTGATCTAATTTAAATACAATTCACACATTATGGTGCATTAATGTGCTGTTTTTCATGTTAATTCTGCAAATGTAATATGAATTAAGGTCGAATATGCGTAATCGTATCAATCACCGGGTACGTAAGAAGATTGACATGCTCTTTTAATCTGTAACCGTAGGTCAAGTAATTAAGGGATGGGATCAAGGAATCAAAACGATGAAGAAAGGTGAGAATGCGCTTTTCACCATTCCTGCTGAGCTTGCGTATGGGGAGTCTGGTTCGCCTCCAACTATCCCTCCAAACGCCACTCTCCAGTTTGATGTCCAACTGCTTTCCTGGCTAAGCGTTAAGGATATATGCAAGGATGGTGGAATATTTAAGAAGATTGTTACAAAAGGAGAGAAATGGGAGAACCCTAAGGACCTTGATGAAGTTTTAGGTATTTTGTTTTGTTTATTGTTAGTTTCGCAATCATCTTGCAACCATCATGATGATATCATTGTGGGAGCTTTGAATTAATCATATTCATCGTCAATTGCGAGTGTAGTAAATTATGAGGTACGACTTGAGGATGGGACATTGGTTGCAAAATCAGATGGAGTAGAGTTCACCGTCCAAGATGGTAAATCACCTGGCTGATATACACAAGTTATCTAATGTTGTTTTCGAGTCTTTTGGTTTAGTGTTTATGTGCTCATTTTGATTAGGCCATTTTTGCCCTGCCCTGTCAAAGGCCGTGAAAACGATGAAGAAAGGAGAAAAGGTTATCCTTACAGTTAAATCTCAATGTAAGTGAACAGAGTCTGGTAGTTTCGAAACAGCGTCTGTTTGGCTGTTAGTTATCACTTAAAGAGCCTGATTGCAGATGGGTTCGGGGAGAAGGGGAAACAAGCTTCAGGCAATGAAGGTGGAGTTCCTGCAAATGCCACACTACAAATTACATTAGAGCTTGTATCATGGAAGACCGTTACAGATGTTACTAAAGACAGAAAAGTTATGAAGAAAATCTTGAAAGAGGGAGAAGGGTATGAACGCCCGAATGAAGGGGCTGTTGTTCAGGGTATGCAAAGAGTCTCATTGTGTTCCCATTTTGTTACTTTTCGACTCATTTGGATTCTGAATTTGTCATATGATTTGATTTGAAATGGATAGTGAAATTGATTGGCAAGCTGCAAGACGACACCGTATTCACTAAGAAAGGTTATGATGGCACTGACTTGTTTGAGTTCAAGACAGATGAAGGTACACGACATTAAGAATTGATGCTTTTAATGGAGTTCAATGCTTGTGTTCGGTTGTACTCATTCCCAGACGTTTTTGGTTCTCGCACAGAGCAAGTAATCGATGGGCTTGATAGAGCTGTGATGACAATGAAGAAAGGGGAAGTTGCTATTCTAACGATTGCACCTGAATACGCTTTTGGCTCTACTGAATCTAAGCAAGAATTGGCAGTAGTCCCTCCTAACTCCACTGTAACCTATGAAATTGAGATAGTATCTTTTGTTAAGGTGAGTAGAGATCATTTTACTGAACCCATTAATCAGAAGATTGTGAGTAGTATGATGGTATTTAGCACTGCTTGTAGGAGAAAGAATCCTGGGACATGAATACCCAGGAGAAGATTGAGGCAGCTGGGAAGAAGAAGGAAGAAGGTAACACACTGTTCAAGGCTGGTAAATATTCAAAAGCTTCAAAACGGTATGACAAGGCTGCTGGATACATCCAATATGATAGTAGTTTTGATGACGAAGAAAAGAAGCAAGCCAAGGCTTTAAAGGTGTCGTGCAACCTCAACAATGCAGCTTGTAAGCTGAAGCTCAAGGATTACAAACAAGCTGAAAAGCTCTGCACCAAGGTTTGTGGAAGTTCTTCTTTTTAGTTCATTCCAGCTAGTTATTGTACAATAATAGATGCTGATACAGTAGGTTAATTGCAGGTACTGGAAATTGAGAGCAAGAATGTGAAGGCGCTCTATAGGAGGGCTCAAGCTTACATTAATGTAGCTGATCTGGATCTGGCAGAAGCGGATATAAAAAAAGCGCTTGAAATTGACCCTGATAACAGGTAGTCTTTGTGTGCATTTGCTAAACCTGCGTTTCAACCATGGTTACTTATGTCGATATTTAGTTATTTACTATTTTTGGTCAAGAAGCTCTACCCGAGTACGTTCTAACTCAACTCAGATTTGTGGTGAGTGTGTAGCACTAGCTTGCTTACTATAGTAACATGTTGATGGTAATCACTTAGGGATGTGAAGCTGGAGTACAAAGTGTTGAAGGAGAAAATGAAAGAGTACAACAAGAAAGATGCCAAATTCTACGGGAATATGTTTGCGAGGCTAGGGGCACTTGATTCTAAAGTACACCACTCTTCCTGCTGAATCAACTGTTTACATGATCTTATTTTTCTTTTTTAAGGGATTCTGACTTGAATTACTTGTTTTATGCAGAAGTCGGCTCCAAAGGTGGTAGAGCCGATGGCCATTGACAGCAAGGCATAATGGAGACAAGGATCCAAGCCTCAATGGTGTAATTTGCATATGAGGATGTAATAACTGTTGTCTGTTTTGTTTTGTTTTGTTTTGTTTTGTGTTCTTTTTGTAAATGTTTGAAGGCTTCCCGAAATCCATTCGTTGAGAAAAATGATACGAACTGTAATTTGGGTCTTTGAACAATAAATAGAATTTGGTTAACTCGTTATCTCCTTTTTATCAGATGTCTCTATAAACAAGATACATAGTCCAAGATACATGTCACGGTTAAAATTCCAATCATCTCAACGTATAAGCAATCGTTGGTTGGGAAGGTCTTTCTATGTTTTCATTTTCTTCGTTATGGATAGTTTTCGGTTTTGCTACTCACCCAACTTTGCATACGAGAATGTCATAAGTCATAACTTTAGCCTAAGTGGCACTTGTTTTGTGGTTTGTTTTTTAGGTCAACTAATTTTACATTTTTACCTTTTTGTATATGCATATCTCCATAATTATTAACGTGTCATGCTAGATGATCGAGTCTAATCTAGAAAGTTCAAAAGATTTTTTTATTTCTTTCAATGAGAGTCTTTTATAGACAAGGAAAAGACATAATTACATTATTGTTTACATAAACTATCGATGCAGATTGCTAAATGACTTAAAAGTATCTTTGGCTTCATATCAACTTTTTACACCCTAAAATTGATGGTTGAATTGAGATATTTGAACGACAAGTAGAACTTTTAACATTTTTAACCTTTTTCTATCCTTTTACCCCCTTTGTACCGGTAGTGTAGTCTAGTTACATTTAGACCATGTTATGTCACAAAAAAACCATAACCTATGTCGATATTTAGTTATTTACTATTCTTGGTCAAGAAGCTCTACCCACTCAACTCAGATTTGTCGGTGTAGGAGTAGTAGTTTGTGAATTAAAATACTTGATTGTATGATATTTTGAAGGTAGCAGCTTGGTATCAAAATGTATATGCTGCAACATACAAAAAAGAAGCTTCCAGTGTCCAAAATGAATAATTATTGCAAATACACAAAACAATGAATGTCCAACCTTCTGCTATCCCCTAACAAAAGAACTGCATATATCTTACAAATACTACTGTACTCTACACTCAAAACAACACTCCCTGTGTCCCTCGAGTCTTCTTTCCGTTACCGACTACTCTCACAGCCAACACAAAATTACGCTACGTGGATGGCAACTATATTATCTATACACACAGAATCCGACTCGGTGGAAATGTTCCTTGAATAGGAAAAACAAAGTAGTAACAAACTACTTGTGTGTGGTCGTGGGATGTTTGTTAACTCACCTGCTCACCGATCAAATCAAGACCCACAACTAGAAACGTAACACCTTGAAACATTAGGAAATAAAAGTGAATACCCTGAGCAGATAACAAGCTTCTCAGAGAAGCAGTCAACAAAATAAATGCTAGAGCAAGTTCCTTCCTGTACAAACGGTTTTTTCTTTTCTTTCTGGGTTCTGAAAGATCTGACTCGGAAGAGGATCTATGGATGACTCTATGGGTCTCTTGTGATTCAGCTGCAAGGTTTACAAGGTCTGATTCAGAAGCCCGGCCCAGTTTCTTAGTTACTACCCATTCGTAAGAACTACCCAACTTAAATAGTCCAGATATCATAGCATTGAACTTGGTAACAGACATGGTGTTTTCAAACAGAAGGTAGGGGACAATGAACGGGAATGATTGTGGTGCAGGTAGTATGTTTAAGAGGGAAATGATTCCAGGGACGTAACAGACTACCCAAGCTGGTAACTGAGCTTCAGGTAGAAACATGGTCAACGGAAGAATTATGCAGAAAAGAGTGAATGAGTAGAAGGGAAGGATGAGTTTTCTTAGGAGAAAGAAAAGAAAAATCAGATTAGCTTTCTTCATGAAACTCACCTGTAAATTTAAAAACGATAAATATATAAAAAGAAGGTTGTTAGTTCATCATCATCATCATCATCATCATCATCATCATCATCATACATAAAATTATAATAATAGTACTTGCATATTTAACGAAATTTTCAAACCTTTGAGCGGATAATGTCCATAAAGCACACGCGGAACAGCTGCATTGGACCCGAATGCCACCTGTACTGTTGCTTCTTATAAGCTGCATAGGACTCCGGGAGCTCACACATACACTGCAAGAAGAAAATATATTCAAAAACCTTCACATTTACTCCCACATGTAGATAACCTAACTTGTAGGTTCATAAAGTGAATGTAAATACCTTGACATCATTCAGATATATGAATTTCCAGCCACAAAGATGAGCGCGAACTGCAACATCCATGTCTTCGACAGTCGTTCTTTCCAACCAACCACCACAATCCTCAAGTGCTTTAATCCTCCATACACCAGCAGTTCCATTAAAACCAAAGAAATTGATGAAAACACCGTTCACTTGTTGTTCGACCTCAAAGTGAAACGTCAAATTTATGTTTTGCAACCTTGTAAGTAGATTTTCGTCCTTGTTTACAAAAGACCACCTTGTTTGCACCAATGCTAACTCATCATTCCCCTTCATCAGAAAGCAGAAGCAATATAATCAGCATTGTTCAAAATGACAAAAAAAAAATAGCATTTTTTATAACTTTTAAAAAAATGGCATTTTTATAAACTCTTGTACCAGATAACAATATTAGAACCAAGCAAATAGATGCTTATTTTACTATATGAATACTATCATACATTAGAGTATAGCTTGTACACACAAATTTGGAACAGTAAAGTATCATTACAATATCTAAATTACATAACAGATTGTTTTTCCTACTCCATTCTTCTGCCTTTGTCCTTTAGAGTTTTAGAAATTCCCTAATTTTACGATAGTCGATAGGTAAGGTAAATTTCATGTTAACTAGTAGTCTAGTAGGGAACAGATAGATATATTTCTTAGAGTAAATTTATTAATTCCCCATGCTTATTCCAAAACTATAGATACCCCCAAAAGTTTGAAAATGCACATTTTGGATCCAAAGGATTTCACACAATTTAGGTCGAGATAGACCTGATTGCCCTCATCACCATCATCATCATCATCATCATCATGAACCTCTATTTTTGTTGTCAAAATGAGGGTTACCTTAAAATGAGGGATGGTTTTCCTGAGGAAATCTGGTGGTGGCTGAAAGTCTGCATCAAATATCGCTACAAACTCGTAACCTTTTACATAATCACAACTCATAGCGGACTTTAGATTCCCTGCCTTGTAGCCTGTGCGAATAAGACGATGTCTGTATACTATATGTACACCTCTGTGTTGCCATCTGTGAACCTCTGCCTTGATAAGAGCCTGAACAGTTGTATCATCAGAATCGTCAAGAATCTGCACAAGCATTCTTTCTCGAGGCCAGTCCTGGATGCACACTGCTGATATAGATTGTTGATACACCTGGAGAACAGAAAAATGTATATGTCTATAGTTAGTAGTTATTACATCAACAAACCATACTGTGTGCTGAACAAAATAGAGAACACTATTTTATGGAAAAAAGTAATTTTCCACAAGAGAGAATACACTAGAAGAAACATAACTCCAATTTACAATATTCTTGTCTAGTTCATCTTTTCTTCAACACCATGATCAATAGGGAGGACTTTTTAACTTTAGACTTCTACTAATTCACTTAACTACGGTCTTCCATATTTCTATATTCAGGCTCCAAATAAACTTCAGACGAATAGTTTCAGTCATGGAAAGAAAAACACAACGAATTATGTTTTAGAGACATCCTGGTGATGTATAAAGAACACTTTAGAAACATACAACATCAACCAAGAAAAATCATCAAGATGGAAAATAGTATTTCTCCACAAAGGATGGTAATTCTTCCAAGATTTTACGGTTGAAGCAAGTATCGTAAGCAAACGTTTAATGAATGTTGAACTTACTGATAATGTGCTTTAAATAGTCTGTGTTTAGTTGTGCACTAGGTAGAATTATAGGTCTCTGCATGCTTTTATCTGTTCGTATGATTGTACATTTGTATCTCTGAACAAAGAAATGTTCATATTGATGCTCTTTTTCAGTTCTAGGTGTTTATTTTAGTTTGGAAAACTGGGACTATTCATGAATAATAAATCAGGAAGGCAAAAAAAAACTACAGGCAACACTGTATACGAATATATACTAAATCAAGAATACCCAGTGGTGTCAAATCTGGAGTTGCTCAGAAGCAGTACGTTGTCTGAAGGTTACTTCATACATTAGTGGCAAACATAACTAGCTTTTAACTTTATCAGTATACATATTCGAACATGCTCATACTTCTCATTGTATTTAAACACAAAAAGCCACCAGTTATTAACAAGTAGTTTCACATGTACTTTAAAGATTTGAAAAGTAGATTAATGGAGCCTTTATAAACTCATAATGCTATGGATTAATGTTGAACCAGTTCGGAACTTGAAAACCAAGTAGCACAAAATTATAGCAAAACTGCTTAGTAGAGATTCGAAACCTACATCGTCTTACCTCCCTCTCGTTGCACATTGGAATCTGCACCAACACCATTGGATAGTCCTCCACATTCACATCTTCTGAACTTGAAGAATACTCGAATTCAGCAACCGGCTTAATCCTCCTGAACTTAATCCAAAAACATCCAAGCACTAATAGCAAACGATCCACCGATTGTACCAAGAACAGCAGAATACAAACATTTATCAAACTCTGCAAAGGCGGTGCCAAATAATTCGCCCTAATCTCAAGCCAATGAGCATAAACATACTCTACGAAATCCGCCGCTCTCCTCACCGTCGGTGGACTAAAATGCCACCCCTTAAAGTAAGCAAGGAGCTCAAAAACTAGCAACAACACTACAATCACTAAAAACAACTTGATAACTCGGTAAAACCGCGTCTCGAACCGGTACAACAATCTATCAGACGGCGAATCGGCGTTTATCCGTCGGTTCGCAGTTTTCACGATCGAAACGAAGCCATTGGTAACATAAGCGAAAAAACTAGCAATCTGAATCAATTTCAACAGCCATACGTGTTTGATTTGACGAGCACTGCGCGTTCGCTCTTTATCAACTGCCTGGTCGTGATTACCGACTTCAACCACTGAAAATTTTGGCGATTCAGATTTGTCGTTGAATAACAGGTCAGCTTTGTGATTTTCTTTCTGTTTGTTCCACCATTCTTGAAATTCGTAGTGTTGTTGCCGAGACATAAATAGATCTATGGATACCGAATCAATGTATGAATTTATTTATTTTTCATTAACAAGTTTAAAGCTCACAGATCGGTGAGATATTTCTCAGAACGCCATTGTTGATCCAAAGGAAGAAGATGCTAATTTTAGTAAGGACTGATTCGGAGCAGATTTACCGGAGGTTTTGCTGTCTCGTCAAGCGACACGACGGTCCACTCGCTGCCGACGGTGCACGCGCTTAAACTATGGATCGATATTGTTGGAGTTGGAGCGTGGAAAGTAATAGTGCGCGTGGGGATAGTTAGCTGTGTGTTGTTTGAAGGTCTACCAGGCAGCTGGCCAAAAGGCCCAAAAGTAATTGTCGGTGGTGTCTCTTTCTCATGTGAGCCGTGTGCGTGTATCTTTACTCCCGTCCAAATGGTTCTTTGATTTGAATCATTTGATAACTCGTAATTCATCATCTTTGACCTTCACCCGATTTAAATATCATTTTAACGTCGTCTAACTTTCTTTTTATTTTGTTATTCTTTTTTTTTACGGGCAAATAGGGATACTTCCGCGTCTCTTCAGTGTGGGTTCGAATTGCTTCGTGGCGGGTTTTCAACCGCCCCTCGTTATTTGACTTTAACCAAGGTTCGAGCACCACACATTCACTTCATGGAGAAAACCTCTAAGAGAAACCCCCCAACCCACTGCATGCAGCGGGATTTGATCCTCCAACCTCTTGCGAGGAAGGAGGCGTCTTACCAAATGGGCTAAACCCCATTGGCTTTTACATAACAAAAAAATTAGAAAAGCGACGGATGAGCGTGAGTTGGAGAAACCAAACCCTAACCAAAGCAACCAAGCTACCCGATGATCTACCCGAATGGTTCGGGATTTCGGGAGGAGTGCCACTAATGACATTACCGAAGGTTTCAATACTTTTAAAGTAGAATCTATGAATTATAGTCTTCCATATATATGTAATAATAATAGAAAACTATATTTACTTTTTCAAATCTTTTTAATTTATCCTATTTATCATATTGAATTCACTAATTTTGATACTTAACTTTATAAGTAAGATTAAGAAGTATGAGAATGTATTTTTCTTAAAAGGCAGCAGAATTTGTATTAGAAATGAGATATTACAAAGAAAAGTAGAAATCTACAAGATGCAGAATAGTCCAGAATACATCGTAAGAATGAAAAAAAGACTCAAAACTTAAGTAAGAGAATGTATAACTTCTCCATACTAATTATTTATCATGTTTATGTATATTTCAATATAAATTTTGTTATTTGTTTTGTATCAAAACATATTTTTTTAAATCATGGGCATTCATCTCTTTCGGTGGGGATAATTATCTATCAAAACTATCATACATGCCGATTAAATATAGTTTAAAACCAATTATTTTGATGGTAAAATTTTTTAATAACGAAAACAAATTTATTATTTTACCGAAATGACAAAAACATAATATAAGTTAAAACCATTGTCTTTTATAACATTATGAATATTTTCGACATATGTTTTAGTAAAGTAAACTTTTTTTCCTTTTTTTGTATCATAGACTTTTGTCTGTCAAATGTTTGTTGAATGCATTATTGTTCGATTTTGATGTATTTGTATGTTTGTCGATAAGTATATGATGTATATCTCCAATACTCAAACAAGGGCTCTTAAAAATAGCAATCTTTACTATATACCATGCATATGTTTTATAAAAGTATATATCTCGTCAAATATATATTTGGTCAGAATAAGTTTATATAATTCTAAATCTAACTTGTATACTAAGAATCCAAATTATAAATCCATTCAACAAGGATATTGGGCATGGCCAGCAATGCTTTATGGCATCCTAATATATGCTTACTTGCTATTATGTTTTTGAGTATTTTAAAACACATACATGTGTCCTAATATACAACAAATTTTTATAAAACAAATTCTAAGGTCCTATAAATTGTTATATACAACAAAAAAAAGTGTCCTAACATACTTTAAAACAAGACATTTTTATGTGTCGTTATATATATATTCGCCTACTATTATGTTTCGAGACAACTATGTCATAAAATCATTTTTTGGAACTAATATAGTGTCATAATACGTTGTACAATAGGACATTTTTTAGAAGAATTACACATCGGTTTGGGAGTTTTGTATGAAGCCACATTGATGTTATCACAAACATATTTTCCATCATCTCACTCAGCTATGATAGGTGTTTGTGAAATTTTGAGAACATTAAAGGCTTTTGGTTCTTTGGATCAAAGGTGGGATATGATTACCAACGAAATTGTGAAAGTCTTATAAAATATTTTAAAGAGTTTCCAACAATTTTTTTGATTGCTTCGGCATTAAACTCTCTTGTTAATTTTAAGGGTGTAATGGAATCTTTAACTTCTATCGGGGAAGCATTGGGTCAATCTCCAGATGAGATTACGACAAGTATATCAAAATTTGAAAATTGTGTTAAACAATTATATACTATTTATGATAATGAATGTGCACCACGGGGAGAAGTTGCTTCCACCCCGAGGTCTTCAACTTCACAAACATCGGCTACTCGGCCAAACAATATTTTTAGCATTGGATCGTCTTGGTTACATAATGTATCTCAATCGAAACGTACACGAGTTCAATCGTCTTTAGACGAACTTTCCATATATAAAGAAACTGATTATACTAGTTATATTGTCACCGAAGATTTTGCAAAATTTGATGTATTAAAATGGTGGCAAGAAAGAGAAAACGTTGGTCAATTTAAGATCCTAACCCGTATGGCTAGGGACGTACTAACCGTCCAAGCTAGTGGCGTAGCTTCGGAATGTTATTTTTCTCTTAGTGGCAGGATTTTAAGTGCACGACGGTGTATGTTGAAGGCCGAGTCGGTGCAAATAGCCGTGATGCTTAAGGACTACTATGATTTTATGGAAAGATGTCAAAACGATGCAGATCTCGAAGAAGGCTTAACTAATTTGGAGGAAGCGATTATGGAAGACGATTACAACAGGGACTTCGCATCGGGAACATCAAACACTAACACTGAAGTTGAAACAGAAGAACCCGAACCCGGCGAAGAATACGTTGACGACACTCAAAATAGAATGAACGCAGGTTCATCATCCAACTTCCACTCGAACGAAGTCGCCTATTATGGGCATGTGTCATATACCGACGATAGTTACAACTATTGGAATATCAATTCCGACTATCCATTTTAGTAGTTGTCTCTTTATATTTTGTGACGTTATTTCTTTCGAACAATATGTATTTTTCGGGTCTCTAACTTGGGGTGATGGCAATGCCGAAGCTCCATTGCTAGAGTTCCCTTTTCTTGTTAAAAAAGTAAATCAAGTTTCAACAATATGTAATTTTATTTCGTAATTGTATCGCAATGTTATTTATATGTTTTTATTAACTTGCAATTATATATGTTTATACTTTATAGTTTATAACTTGCAATTTTTTTTAAATTAACAAGTCACTTTTTTTTTCAAACAAAAAAACGAATCGAAAACCGGAAAATTTTAAACCGAAACCAAAAAAAAAATCCGGAAATGTCTAAACCGAACCGGAAAATATCCGAACGAAAAACGAACCGGTCCAGGACTTGGACCGGTCCGGAAGTGGTCTAGGACCGCCCGAAGACCGAATTTATCGAAATGGTCTTACGCGAAGACTGGTCCGCCGAGGACCGGACCGGCCCGGGACCGGACCGGCTGTGGTCCAGGACCGATTTTGCCCATCTCTAGCCAGCATGTTATCATAAGTCTATGTAAAATCCAATTTTAAATCATTTATAAGAGCCCCAGGAGGGGGGATAAAAGGTATGTAATGATGATCACTTAGAGTAGTGGAAAATGGTGTCACTCATAACTTAGTGGTGAGTAGGAGGTGATGCATGTAATGCAGTGTAGATAGGAGAGATGAGCCCCAAGAATCTTATCTCTCTCTTTTCTTTTAAATTTGTTAGTTTGTATTAAATGGTCTTAAATTTGATATATTAAATAGTGATCGGTATAGGACTAATTATGGGCTGAGTAAAAAGCCGACGATGTATGCTAGGGGTGGTGGATGTCACTGCTCCTTTTACTCTAAGACATCAATACAAGGACATCCTTGGTTGTTATAAGAAGATGCATTGTGTTAAAATCATTGATCAAGATGACTTGGTGATAGGCAGTCATGGAGGTCTCATGATCATTGTTGGGTAAACATCTTCGATGACCAAGTATATAAAATGGCCATAGAAACAATTGTAGCTCAACTCCCTTGACGAACCTGTTAAAAGATTATCTTTATAATTCAAAATGGATCTTAAATAAGATCTAAATGTCAACAACCTTGCTTCTCTTATTGGTCCACACGCGAATCAATTACTCGATCCTTTGCATATCATCACCGGTTGAATAGTTGATTCTTGATGTCGGAACAAGTTTTGAAGTATCCACCACATTTACAATGATCCACATTTCGAAGGTTACAAGACAGATTAACATTAATTCATATAGCTTAAAGGCATTAAGCATAGCTTTAAGCATCAATACAGTCCTAATTGGTTCTATTAATTTGAAACTACAGATCTACATTCTTACCTACCTTAAAGGTAATATAGTGTACACAATTTTGAAATAGATGGGGACTTTCTGTTATAAATCAGGGGACAAAATGAACTATTGTGTAAGAATCTTTACTATTAGAACTGGCCCAAAATTACACAACCAATTATTTCTGTTCATCCATTTAAATTAAAAAAAAAAAAAAACACTTAACTACAGAAACAATCCTCCTTCACAAATCTGACCCTGCTACACAACAAACCAAAGTTGCAATTTGAATAATTTGTGCTGTTTTGGCATGACCCAAAAGATCAAAGTCCAAATCAATTATACATTGTACTGCTAAAAGTTATCCGTTTTCTCTGTATCTCAAAGAAACAAATTACAATTCCAGAAGTTTGACACGGTAAGATAAATTTTATTCTGAGTTATGTGTCACAACCCAAACGGGTCATATACGAATTTAATTAAAAATGAAACATGACAAATAGGTATAAGCATGTTCTTTAGTTAAAAATTAAACATGATAAATATCTTTATTCGAACATTTAGAATGTTATCACAAGGGATAATGCAAGCATGGGTGGCCTTAATGGAACTTTTTAAGTACTTGGCCTATGTATACATGATCCTTTATTATAAGAACTAGCTAAGCATCCCGTGTATAAACACGGGGTATGATTAATCGTATTTTTAAATTTTTTTATATTTTATATTACTACGATGTATTAAAAATAAAACTATTAAACATATTTAAAATATATAATTTATTTGAAAATTAGTAAATCTAATAAATAAGATACGTAAAATAGTGTTTTATGTAAATATATATTATTAAGACTAATTTAGTTAGGATACACGATTTTGTTGTTAATCTCCTATTTCCAAGGGTTAAATTCGAAAATAAAGGTTTTAAATTGAATCTTTTAACAAACTGATCTTCAAATTAGTTAGGATAATATTGTAATTAATTAAGATTATATTATTTAATCTTCGAATTATGTTTTGAAATTTCAAATTTTGAAACTTTTATGCGAATTGCATGGAGCACCATTGTAGTTTATATACACCTAATGATTATTAGGATACACGATTTTGTCGTTAATATATATTTCTAAGGGTTAAATTTGACAATAGAGGTTTTAAATTGAATCTTTTAACAAACTAATCTTCAAATTAGTTAGTAAAATTTCTTAGTTAGTTAAGATTATATTATTTAATCTTCGAATTATGTTTTGAAATTTAAAAGTTTGAAACTTCTATGGAAATTGTATGGAACACCATTGTAGTTTAGATACACCTAATGATTAGTTAGGATACACGATTTTGTTGTTAATCTATTATTTATAAGGGTTAAATTTGAAAATAGAGGTTTTATATTGAGTCTTTCAAGAAACTAATCTTCAAATTAGGTAATATCTTAAACAGTTAGGATTATATTATTTAACTTTGAATTATTATTTGAAAATTTAAAAGTTTGAAACTTCTATACGAATTGTATGGAACATCATTGTTGTATAGATACACCTAATGATTAGTTATGATACACGATTTTGTTGTTAATATCTTATTTATAAAGGTTAAATTTGAAAATATAGGTTTTAAATTGAATATTTTAACAAACTAATTTTCAAATTAGTTAGGATAATATTTAAAAAAATTTAAACCTGTTTCATAGTCTTGACAAATTAAAGGGGTTGATTTGTTAAATTTATTTCAAAAATAGAAGTGTTAGTAAATTAAAGGAGTTGATTTGTTAAAAAAGCTTCAAAAATAGAATGATGATGTCATCACCCTTTTATTTTAAATAGAATGGTGATGTCATCACCTTTTTCTTTTAATAAGAATATAAGATATGTGTTTTACAACCATCTATTTGAAAAACAGATTTTCAAAAATTAGACAAAAAAAAATTCCGTGGGTCAACCCACCATGACCCATTTCGATCCGCATTTAATTTACATGTTTTTAAGTGTACTCATCTGGCCTGTTACCCAGCCAAAGGGACCACCAATACTGCTGCGTCTAAACAAATGATTATATGGTTTATGTGCTTGGATAGCTATTCTAAACTAGGGAAAAAAGAAACAGTGCTTCCTTGTTGAAATGGGCAGATTCTTATAACAAAAATGACACCACATAATCAGAAAAAATTGTCAATCTCTGAATCAATAAACATGAAAGATCATGTTCTACAAATTAGAGTCAGTAAGAAATTAGTATGTACAGAAAAACTAGCAACTCGGTGTGTACGTGATTTAGCCTGAAAACCAGAAAGTTTGCGCACCTGTTTAATTAGCTTATTCCACTGAGTCAGACGGGTTTTTGTTCCACAAAATCAGAAGTGGTGTAATATATCTTCCGTTGCATTTGTTTCCTGTGATAAAAGTAAGAGGCTTGTTACAAAAGGTCAATTGTTTATACCAATATACCATTTCCATTGGTGTCAATTCTGTGGTTTTTATTTATATTTCTCTTACATAAATGGATAACCACAAACAAAGGAAGTTGCATTGCCCCAGCCTAATCACGAATTATTAAGGGGAAAGGTTCACAATTTTCAGGAGTGAATAATCTTTTTAACTATAGGTCGCAAATTAGGTGATGAGGCGATCAAAAAGGGCTGTTTTGACCTGCAAAACAGTTTTGTGTCTGTTTTATTCTAATTTCTAAATATCAATATGTTTATTATTTTAATATGTAATGTGGAGCTGTCTCCCTTCTTTTTTTGGTTTTACAAGATTGCTTCGTTTACAACAATTCAAATATGCTGCTTAAATTTTTTTACTGGTATTATCCACTCAATCAGCTTTGGACTTTATAGAATTATAAGATGGAAAAGTAGTCTCACAGAAGGACAACATACTTGGAAGGCTTTATAGTTTGCTGAACACCATTTGTTTCCAAGAGGTTATTCCCAAGCTGTATGGATATCAGACCACCTGATGGTGCTCCTGATGACTTGGGAGAATCATCAAATCTCAAATTTGTACTTTGACCCGAACCAAAACCTGCAAGCAACATCTTATTCTTTATATGCTGAAATTTTACAGACAGAGATCATATACTCATTTGTCTTATGCCGCAACAATTGACTATAACTGTTAAATGTTAGTCTGATGTGTAAATTTCATAAATTATAATAGTATGAGGAAGTTATTGTTGAGCAGAATATGTAGTGGTAAAGAGGTACTTCTACCTTAAAATTCTGATTACAAAGTGCTGCGAAAGTCTAAATATTCGAGGGTTTTTCAGGCAAACTTTTACTATATACACTAGCTTTACAACTAGTGTTCGATTTCTTAATCATGCTATAGAGCTTATTACATGGTTCATGACTTCATGATATAAGACGTTCAGCTCCCTATAAGTGAATGTTTAGCACTAAATCTCAGAGGTGGTGGTTTCAACCCATTTACTATTTTACTATGAAGGGATCGGTCTGGATTATCTTTTTATTACATCCTAAATCATTTCGATTTAAAGATTTAGATATTAGTAAAACAATATTTATTTTGGTAATCATAACTAAGACATGAATTATTTATAGGCAGAATTTCATCCATATCCTTCCAGAACTTTAACATCACATATATATCCTTACAAACTTCAAAATTACTATTATTATCATTTTAAAACAATGAATATTCATATTTACCCAAATAAACAGTTAATCATAAATAATACTAATCTTTAATAGTCTTATTGAAATATCCATTAACAGATTATTTTACCCTTAAACCCTTCTCTGATTATTTAAGAAACTACTATTGTTCCTTGAATGACTTCTTTTAGCCTAACAATCCGTCGAGTGCCATTCAGTGTGGTTTTACCATTGTCATTGATTATTGCAATCCTAAATACATAGATTTCTTTTTTGTGATATCGACGTTAGTTGTTGCATTGGGTAGAAATCAGCATACGCAAAGAGATCTGATTCATATATATTGTCCAGATCTTATGCCATTACTATTAATAATTTGCTTTCCTTTTTCCCTCTCTTCTTGGACTAACATTATTTCTTCTTGCTTGTGTTTTTTATGCATCATCAAACCCAATCCTATCTCCTTAGAAAGAAAGTAAAGCTTAAAATATTCAAATAGAAAGACTCCCCAAGTTTCTTTGAAAGGGTAGCAAGCTGATGCGAAGAAGAAAAGGCTTTTAGGTTTATATCCATTCCAGAAAGATTGTGAGTTTGTTTGATGAACGATTGAACGGAGAAGGGTAAATAGGTTACATAACATACTAACTGTTAATAAGTAAGATTTATAAGTTATAACATTAAATTCATATATTTAGTGATTACTTGTTAGGGTAAGAACCGATTTTTCATACGAGAACCAATCTTGACCCTTGGTTAAAATAAATCAATGGATCATAATATTTGGCGGCTCATTAATGAGTCATTAAAAAGGGTTATTTTGGAAAAATCCAGGCTCATTTCATAATGACTCATCCACCCGGATGCAATTGACGATTGGTAAATACAAAAATGACCGAAATACCCTTATTAATGAGTCATTAATGATGTTAGAAATAGTACTCATACGAAAAACAGTTCTCGTTTGAACTTTTCCCTATATGACTATTTGGACGAATATAAAATATAAATACTTCAATATTTTAAAAAAGAATATAGAGTAATTTGAAGTTCGGATGTGTATGAAATTCTGCCTATAAATATATCAAAAAGTGGATAAAGAAGTGCTTGCAAGTTGCAAGGTCAAGCAACCCAGACCCGTTTCAACCCGTACTAGAAAATGACCCATAAATTCATAACACAGTCCCCCCAACTTCGCCACCTCTGGCAGTTACTTTCTCCGTAATTTATGCTAAAGAAGACGTGCGTGTTATATGAATACATGCAAAACGTATAAATACTCTAGTGATTGGTACCTTGGAAAATTATGACAATGAAAAAGAGAAGTGTGATGGCCATAGCAAAGAAACTGATATTTGATGATGATGGTGGTGAAGGTGAAGGTTTAGCTGCTCTCCTCTTCTTCAAAGCTTTCAGCCTCTCAACCCTTGCACGCCTTTTCATGGTCTGTTCAGCAATCTCTTTAACTAGCTGCAAGTCAGCTGTATCCAATGATGGACCCTTGCGAGGTCTAGGTGGCTTTGGAGCTTTCTTTGAGTTTGAAATCTTGCGTTTTTCTTTCAGCTGTGTTTTTTCTAAAAGAGGTGTGTGCTCCCCGTTCTTTCCAAATTTGTTGTGTGTAAATGATTCAATATCCTCATAATCATCATCACTTGATTTCACTGAAGTCCTGTAAGAATTACTGCTGCATTCACCATCCTCTGATCCTTCAAAACTAAAAATTCCACCAACAGATCGAACCACAGTTTTTGCTCTTTTGTTACCTGTCATGCTCTCGTTTCTTCGTTCCTCTTCATATTCACTTTCACTACTTCCAATGTCTAAGACGGTGTCTCTGTCTTTTCGTGGTTTATTATTTTCCATTTGAAATCCAATATTCTTCAGAAGCTCATTAACATCAAATTCTAACGTTTGCAATTATAATCACCAAAAAACCTCATCATCTTTATGCCAAGGGATTCCTGCGTGTGAGAATATGGTTCAGAACTTCGTATCATGAATATTTTAATATTGTTCTTTGTTTATCATTTTCATTTATTCTTCATGCTTCTTATTGTGCACAAGACCACTAAACAACCCATAGAAAACGAATTGTTTCAATCAAAAAACTAGTTATCCAAGAAACATTTTATATATGCAGAAAGTATACGGGAGCAAGATGATAAACCACATATATACTGATATACACCTAACTGATCAACAAAATGGAAGACCTTACACCTACCAACCAGAATGTGAAAAGAACATACTAGTGTTGATTTCCAAAATGAAATTATGTACGCAGTCAGTATCCAAAACGAGTTATTTTCAGAAACATGATGGTCATAGATTTGGTATCCTGTAAAATCTCAAGCAGTCTGGTAGCAATTTACCTACAAAATTATCATCGTGTATGCATCATACATACATCATAAAGCATATACAAAACATTATCAGAAGATACAAAAAAACTACACATCACCATTTTGATGTCCTTAGATCAGTGACTATACCTTAAATCATTAGTAGGGTTTCGTTCTGGAATTTTCTAACAAATCATAGGAAAAATCTCAGAGAAATAAATTAAATTGGGAAAAAACCCCACATAATACGTCGTAATCATTAGGCTTTATGATTGACGGAATAAGCAGGCCCATAGTTTTAACTCACCCAAAATTAGGTCAAACGATCCCGCTTAGATTTCTAACCACCACTCCAAATTCAAATAAAAACAAAAAACCAACATTATCCATTTGACCGATTTCACAAAACGTATACAAGACGGAGAGAATTTCCACAGGTGACCGGCGCACTATGCCATCATCCGCGGTCGCCGCCGCCACGATCGTCAAAAAAATACAGAACAACACGAAGCATGAGATGATAAATTAATTGAGAAGTGTGTATTACCTTCGTCGTAGCGACTTGAAACACCACCAATCATCCTCAACAGAACACCTTACAATGCCGCAGAAATTTCAACTTTGTTTTCAAATTAACACGTTTGTCAAGAAAAAAGTAAGAAGATTGGATAAAACAATGCATAAAAATTCGAGCTCGCTTATTGTTATTGCTGAATCCAAATATTGAAGAACAATTTTCGAAATTCTATGAACACAAGAGCAGAGGATGTTTGTTCTTCTCTTTCCCAATCTTCATAAATTTCTACCCGTTGCTAAATATTTTACTCCAATTATAAAATGAGTTTTTTTATTTTTAATCATATTGTGCTTATCCGCTTTATATTCTGGATTAGTGTGTGTAACTTTTGCGGTGCTAACGGTTTATTACACGAGAATAAAATGTATATTTTTTACATTATCTATTTTATATATTTTTATACTTAATAACGTTATACATGAAAGGTATGTTATATTTTATTATTTTTATTTATATATTTATGATTGTAAAATTACTATCATATATACTTATAATTATAACTATATATATTATACTAGTTTAGATACTAGTGTAAATATATGGATAGTCATAATTATTTATGTGAAAATATTATTTTATATTCGTTTAGCTAAATATATGATTGCATTGTATGACCGAAATAAGAGCCCGATTCGATAACAATTTTAAGAAAAATGTAAAATTTAATTACGATAGTATATATATATATATATATATATATATATATATATATATATATATATATATATAGGGGAGGGTTCATTCGAGAACCGTTGTTAATGCGAGAACCGCGAGAACCAATCACGGCCGTTCCTTGGATATGGGAAGTTAAACGGATGGAGAGCGTGGAGGGATAGAGTGTGGCAGGGTGCATGTAAGGAATTCATGGGTGGGCAATGACATTAAATGAGGGGAAATTGGACGGCTCAGATTGGTTCTCGCACTAAAAATGGTTCTCGCATAAACTTTTTCCTATATATATATATAGTTAGATAGCCCCTTTAAATATGTATGTTTAAACATTAGTATTAATTAGGCATAATTATTTAAAAATATAGATAATTAAAATCTATATATCTAAGTTTATAATTACTATATGGTTTAATTTAGTAGGAGAAAATTTAAAATACTTTGACTCTAAAAAGTCAAAATTTGAATTTTCAAATTAAAGTAAGGGAATTATCAAGATTAAATATGTTATTAAATTAACGGTTTAGATCGTCTAATAATTTTTTTTCTAGTTAGTCTTTTATTTATATTAGAAGATGTGTATTATTAGTTTTAATATTTATTTAATCCTATTAGGATGAGAACCTCTAAAATATTGAAAACGATTATCTAACACTTTTCGTAGATGATTTATAATTTGAAATTCGGTTACAATAACAACTTTACGATTGTTTAATTGTTTAATTGTTTATAATTTTTTTGATATTTATCATTGATTTAATTAAAGATTATCTTTATGTAATTTACATTAGTTTGACTCTAAAAAGTTAAAATCAAAGTTTTAGACTTAAAGGAATTAACGGTTAAGAATAAATCTTCTATATATATTAAAAGAAAATCAAATATGGGAAAGATTCTATAAATAAAATTTAATTAACCAATTAAAACCTTTTATTTTCTTAATTTTGACCAAATATTTTAATTTTGACTTCCATTATTAGAATAGTTCTTGAAATAGTATATGTAATGAATTATAAGGGAGCTTTATGAAAATATATAAGGGGGTGTTTTATAAATTGTATATTTATATTTAATGAATGTATTTAATGTTATATATTTGTAGTTTTTCTTTTATAACTTTTAATATATTATCAATGGTATAAATCTAATTATATATTTATAATCGTCTCATTTTTATTTACGTTTTGATGTAAATTTTACCGTAATAGCACAAAACTAAAAAAATACTTTTTTATTAGTAAAAAGTATATTTTATAACCATTGAAAAAAGGGAGTTACTATCTTTAATTTTATATTTAAAATGTAATGACACTTAATTTTTTTCTAAATGAGAATATGTATTTTTCTTGCTTATCTTATTTATAAAACTATAAACCGGTAAATATATTTATGGCTAATTTTTATGTTATAAATCACTAAATCATTAATCCTTTTTTATGAGGTATTTTTGACTTAGATTATATGATAATATATATCTACAACATATTAGTGAGGTATAGTACTTTCTATGGGATAGTTTATGTTTGTGAATATCTAATGAAGATTTAAAGCATAAAAAGGCATCAAACATTTAGATTGTTAATGTGTTTTTTTTTTTTTGCTGTTCTTTTTAAAAAAAATGTTATGTGTCATCTTTGATTGGGACTTATGTTGTTAAAACTTTTATTTACAAACTGTTCTTTTTGTGTGCAGATACCTCCGAGGAAATCTGTAGCTTCCTACGGGTTTTTATTAAAGCTCTGAACTTTTGTTCTATCAAAAGAAATATATTTTCTTTAGGAAATTCATTTCTCTGGTGTAGTGGTGTTTAATTGATGGATTTGTGATTTACTTTCCCGCGCTTCACAAGTGACAATTTGAACAACTACTCTTGAACGGATAGATTTGGGTATGTTTTATGCATAAATGTGTAACGGGTCAAATGGGTAGAATAAAACAAATTTACATGTATTAGTTTGTTATTATTGATGTATTTGTATCGCATGTATGTATGTTTAATAACCGAAGGCATTGTATAAAGCAATGTTGTTTGTATTACATAACTATATAATTTCGTTTGTAATATTGTTATTTATAACTATCTATTTTATTTTTATATTTATTTTACATTCAACATGTTATTGTTTACTAATAATGTTTTAAGTTTATAAATTGTAATCTGTTAATGACATTCAACTTCATTTATTTGCATTTAGACGGAGTTTCTCTTAAAAATCAAATTAATTCCACTTTTCGCACTGGTAACGTCATGTCAAACTAATTATATTAAATATTTTAATATAACACTAAATTTACTTTTTTACAGATTATACTAATAGTTGTTTTTAACATCTGTAGGAGTTATCGTCTTTCGTGAGACATGACATTGAACCTAATATACCCATTGGATTGATAGCTAATGTTGATACCGAGAGATATCCTTTCATTCAAGTATTATGCTTAACAAAAGATATCATTTCATTCATGTATTGTACTTAACGCAATACTTAAGTACTTTATTATTTTTTTCGTTTACATAGTTTTTGCTTAAAATTTAATTTTAAACTACCCGTGCGTGCACGAGTATCTAAATCTAGTCTTTTATTAAATGAAGAGTCTAGATTATATAATAATTTTTTTCAAATTAGTCTCTTATATATATTTTAATTAGATTTTAGATTAGAAGATTGTTTTGTTTTATTTCGTTATTAAAAAACAATATAATTGTGTAGATATGGATCTCAATAGGTCATTATTGACAATATAATTACTATAGGTACATATTGTTGGAAGAATAATATATGTGACATTTATTTTGCTAGTGTGAATCAATGCAATTATCTTAAATTCCATATATACTTGTTTAAACTTTACGTTAATTTTTATATTCAATGTAAATTCGTAAAAACATATATATTTCTTTTACGCTTCGCATATATCATATATGGTATACCCAACTTAATCTTATAACACCATATATATTTTATTAAACTTTATATGTAAACACACACATAACACCCAACAATGTGGTAAAAAAAGGTAAAGTCATTAAATAACTTTAATTTTTCTCTATGTTCTATTGTGGTACGTCTATTTTTTTACACATGTGGCCTCAAGTCATTAAAACGTGTTAATGTGTCTAATTCGACCTGCAACGTATCCAGCAGATTACTTGATCGATTCTTGATCGTTTTCGTTAATTCTTTTTGCAGAACCTTGTAAATAATCATTTTACTTTTCAAATAACACTAAATTCATGAATTTTCATCAAGTGTAAGCCAATAATTTGCTAATTAAAGTCGGTTATGTATCATTTAAGATCATCTTACTGTTTTTTAAATAACTAATTCATTTTAAACTCGTTTTTGGCCTTTTTTGTACTACTTTATAGATAACTCGACTACCTTTCAATAGAATCAAAAATCCTACATTTTCATAATGTATTAATAGAGAATTTCGAGATTAAAGTGTCGGAATGTTATTCAATTTCAATTCAAAAACAGGACAGAAAAAAAAACTCATTTTTCGCTCAACTCTTACTCGTTTTACATAATTCTTTTTACAGACTATAACAGATAATCTTTTTACCTTTCAAGTATAGGCCAGGAAATTGATAATTAACGTCTGGTATGACCCATTAAGCACCCTTACGGTACTTTGATTATTTGACTCATATTAGACTCGTTTTTAGTCCGGTTTTTTGTATTATATTATAGACAACTCGATTACTTTTCCATAGACTCAAGAATCATTAATTTTCATCAAGTATAATTAATGGAGAATTTTGAGTTTAAAGTTTTGATTTTAAGGTAAAGAAAATGAGGGGGAAAGGTGGCCTGCTATAGCCGGTTAAAATCAATAAAATGTCATATTAACACGTTTCTAATGACTTGACTAGTCACATGTGTAAAAATTAAGTAAACGTGTCACAATAGAACATGGGAGAAAATATGACAGCTATTTAATGGTATTACCCCTAAAAAAAACTTTAAAACCTTTTAGTAATTATAAGTAGGTGCATCATTAGTGGTGATGTCCCTGCAGTTGTTTCTAATTTATGATGTGGTCGAATGTTATTATAACTTATGTTCTATATCGGTTGGAGATAGAAGCAAAGCATGTCTTATAATAGTTTAGATATCTCTTAAAGCTTGAGATCTTTTGGTTGAACAAGTGTGCATATTAGAAACAAAACCATAAATTAGTAGAGCAAGACGAACAATATCATTTACGAAGTATGAATTGTTATAGTTAGCACCTTGCTAGTTGTTTAAAAAAAATTATTTAATGTTTAAAAACAATAACTATTATATTCTTTGTTTCTCCCCACAAAAAAAAGTCTCATGTTTTATTCGTCTCATTATCAAATCCATATAGATCAATTACTTATTACATACTTTTTTATCAAATCCTTTTAAGAGACATTTTAATAAAAACAATGAAGTTTTAAACACAAACAACTCACTCTCTGAAAGTATCATCTACAAAACAAAAGTTTATAAATAAAAAATACAAGACAATTAAGAGGGAAGGTAAGTTGTATGTGTTTTAGGTTTTCTTGTGTAATAATAAATCCTTCATTTCAAATGGATTAGTTTTAATAGATTTATTAATAAATTGTGATATTGGCGGAAAGTGATTGCTCCAAAAGATTTAGGTGGGTTGTGTATAGGATTGTTGAAAGCTGCTAATATAGCTCTTTTAATCTGGTGGAGATTTTTGCAAAATCAAAACACTCTTTGGGGAAAAGTAATGGTATCCATCCATGGTATCTTGGGGAATGATGTGTCGGCTCTAGCAAATTCAAGGAAATAAGACGTATGGCTGAATATTGTCAAGATGGACAAATAATTAAAGGACTACAATTTAAATATGAAGGAATTTTTCACAAAATCAGTAGGGAATAGATATAACACATTGTTTTGGCTGGACAAGTGGTGTGGAACTACGACTCTGAAATCGTTGTTCTCTGATTTATATGAGGTAGAAAGCAATAAGACATGCCCTATCGCATCTAGAATACCGAACAACACTCAAATAGGCCACAATGTAAATGGGCTTGGGCTGATCATCTGGAGGATAGTAGGCAATTGATTCGAGTAAAAGAATTAAAAAAATATCATGAATCATGTCACACTTACAAATAAGGAGGATGAATGGAGATGGGAGGGGGACTCAAATGGTTATTTTTGGTAAAATCATTGCGTATGATAATTGATAATGTTACTAACTCCCTATATGCAGGTCACACTTTTTGGTGCAAATGGCTACCCCCAAAAATTAACTGTTTAATGTGAAAATTGTTAATGAACCGGGTTCAAACGAGAATAAATTTGTGTACCATAGGTATACCAATTTCGAATGTATCATGTCCATTATGTGGTGGCAACTCAGAGATGGAAGTCCATTTATTCTATACATGCCCAGCAACAAAAGATATATGGGGATGGCTTCTTAGGTAGTGTGAACTAAATATATCTCAACAACCCTCACTTGAATCATTCTCTTACAAATTAGTAGATAGTGGACAAACAAAGAAGAAAAGAAGATTTTTAGAAGCAATGGCGGGAGGTACTTTTTGGTGCATATGGAAAGCTCGAAACAACGTGGTGTTTAATGGTAAGCAATGTTCAGCAACGGTGGTCATTGGTGAAATACAAGCGGTACTTTTCACCTGGTTAAAATTTAGAGCAAAATGTAATTTATTGATATGGTCGATGTGGAGCTGTAATCCATTATCAACTCTATAGTTCTCGTTTGTACTCAATTTTCTAGCAACTTGCTAGAGTATTTTTAATATATCCTGATTTATTAGGTGTGGGCGATGGCCATACCAAAGCTCCTTCCATAATAAATCATTTTTGCTGTTAAAAAAAAAAAACTAAACATGTCATTAATGGTGTAACATGCCACTATGACTTGATCGCCGTGCATTTTATTTATTGACTCATGTACTGTTACGCCTCCGTTTTTGGGAACGCGACTCATAATCTTCTATTTACCTTTGTACTAGATCTTTGGTGTTTGGTTTCCTTATAAATTTTGGTTTGTAGTTTAGGATGTTCGTTGGCTTTATTTTTACTTGGTTGCTAATTTTTGGACTACATGTGAGTTTAATATATTTCTAAAATCAAGTATAATGACAAAAGCAAAATTAATTAAAAGATTCAATGAATACAAATCTTACAAGTATACATGTTGAATGTTATACTTGTAATTATATGATTTATTTATAGTATATGCCATTCATGCTTATGTGATGTAACTTGTAAATTGCATGCTAATGCTTACTTACAATTAAATGATTATGTAACGAACTTAGTAGACGGGGTTAGTAACTTTATTGCTCATTGACGGATATATGAGACTAGTGTATACAATGACCTTATAGGATAAAGTGCTAGTCACATGTAAGTTGTGGGGTTTATGTAGACAACCTTACAACACATTGATCTTGTACTGGAGTGATGTCTGGCAAACGATAAGCTTAATCATATATCATGCTTGTGACCTAAGATTGTGTGAGGAGGAGATAACGATTATTTCCGTTAGTATTTACACTTGAACTAAAACGGTACTTGTACTTGTCCAGTCGCAGTAGTGAAATCAACGATTCATGTATACTTATGGATAGACTAGGAGTCTCGCCCAAATGATACACATGTTGCTTGACATATGAGTAGTGAAATAAGTTTTTTTTTGTGAGTTTATACTCTACATTGAGAATACCTTATGGATATGAAGATGGTTGGGTACGGTATTTAATTGTTGTATATATAATAAAACTATAACGTGTTTGTGGAGCACCCTGTTTAATGAAGTGGATGAAGATGAATGATGAAGAACACAATCTAGCCTAGAAGTGGATGAAGATGAACAATGGAAAACAATTCACAAACCCATCGAGTCCTCGTTTTCATAGAGCAACTTGTATAATGAAGAACAAAAACCTAAATGAAATGAAGATAAATATTGAAACGTTTACAGAAACATAATCGTTTACACAAAAAAACGTTAACACAACCTGGAGAAAACAAAAGGGTAGGGAACAAAATCGTTTCAGAATCATGAACACGGAAGATGAGTAGATTGCATAAACAAACGGGAAGCACCCAAATTGATGAAAGAAAAATAAAATATAAATCGACTCATAACATAAAAAACCAAACTGATTCGTAGACATCCACGGAAATCCATTGGAAATAAACAGAAATTGATTTAACAAAGTCGATCCACATAGAAATCGATTCAAGAACAAACCTTAAATCGATTCAGAGAGGGGATTTCATCTTCATCGATTAAAAGTTTAAAACCTTAAATCGATTCATCAATCTTCAGCCAGTTTGCGAAGAACAAGCTTTAATCCGATTTCAAGGGTTAGTATGAACAACCGAAAGAGCATATGAAGGTAAAAGGATTTGAAAGTGAATGGGCGACGAACACACACCCATACCTGCAAGTTGAACAGGAGCTTAAGCGAGAGAAAGGTGAAAGGGGGTGTTTGCGTGGCATCTAAGGCGAGAAGGAGAGTTAAAAAAGGGTGTTTTGTTAGATTTTATATGCTATAGAAGATATAATAGTTAAACAGTGGGTAAATTGAAACAAAATTTTAAGTATTGAATCATTATTAAATCCATGTAAAATGTAGAGTTCAGCTTACAAGTACAATTTATGATACCATATGTTAAAAAATGTTGATAGGATGCATGTTTCTCATCATGTTTTCAAGGTTTTTAAAGACAAAAAATGAAAGAAAGGAGAATGACAAAGATTAACATGTGTTCTTTTCCTCTTAAAAAACTCAAGATAACATCAAGTTAAATTTTCTTTTCCTTTTCTTTTATACGAATAACTCGAGAACATAGTGTTTGTGCTGACAATGAATCATATTGACGAGAGACCCATACTTAGTACATGATATGTTCATGAATGAAAGACGATAAGTAGCAAAATGCAACGTGTTGCAAATATAAGCTGATGATCTATAGTTTTAAATTTATGGCGTGACTTTATATTTCTAGTGTGGTATTACTTCTTTTAATTTATTCATTTTAGATGATAAATTAAATCAATACTTGGAATATAAATCACTTAAAAGTGACATTAAATATTTTAGAAAAGAAAAGAAAAATTAAAAGAGAGGCTTTCTTTTGTAAGTTGTAAACTAACAAACCATGACTCTCAAATTCTTCACTCTTGGCGAACTCCAATAGCCATCAAGTGGGACCAAAACGGCAAAACCCACTTCGCTACCTGCCTATAACCTCAGGCCCCACACCTTATAAATAGGCCACCCGCAGACTTGAATAACCTCTCTCACGCCATTGGCAGCCCCGTATTACCTAAACGGTGTGTTTTCTCTCTCCCTTCAATAACACCTTCAAAATGGGAATTAAATATCCTTTTCGGATTACAATAATCGCACCAAATTACTCAGGATAATGTTGATTTGTTTTTGAATTCTGCTAATCTGATCGAATATTCTCAACGATATTCTTCGCTACTGTGTATATGCTTCGAGTAATTATTGTAACATAATTATTTCATTGATTGTTTATTATCTACCTTCTTCTGAAGATATGGCTGTGAGATCAAAGCGTGTTACTGATCCTCTTGATGAACGTGTGAAGGATCGAATCATCGGCCGTGACAGGCCGGAATTGGTGTACGGTAGTAGCGGTAGCGAACACAGCGGCACCGCCAGTCAAGTCGGCGATGATTCATCGTCGTCGTCGTCGTCATCTCATTCGCTCTCTTATCTTCTTCATTGTTTTGACGAGCTCCGTGAAGAAGACGAAAAGGAAGATGCGATCGACAGTGTTGAATTAGATGGAAGTAATTTGCAGGATAACGATCTGGATTCTGATTCTGATTATGATCGTGTGGAAGCAAAAAACGAAGAAATTGCATCGACATTGTGCAATCTAAATAATGACGGGTTCAGAAACTTCCTTCTCGCGAATGTCGTAAAATCTATGGAGTTTTTCCGATCTCGAACACCTAACAGGCAGATTCTCAACCGTAACGTGATGTTGTTACTTCGAAACCTCGGCTATAACGCCGCGATATGCAAAACGAAGTGGGAGAGCTGCGGCGGACTTACGGCCGGTAATTACGAGTTCATCGACGTCGTCCGTACCGATTCCGGCGTTCGTTACTTCATTGACCTAAATTTCGCCGGAGAGTTCGAGATCGCCAGACAAACAAATCAGTTCAGACGGTTGTCAAGTAAACTACCGATGGTTTTCGTCGGGAAAAGTGCAGATTTCAAGGTGATCGTGAAATTGATGAGCGATGAAATAAGGCGATCACTAAAGAGCAGAGGATTACTCCTCCCTCCCTGGAGAAAAAACCGGTTCATGCAGAACAAGTGGTTAGGACCGTACCGTAGATCGGTAAACTATACTCCGGCAAACATGTCGTCGGATTTACCGTTTCCGGTAAACCAGTCGAAATTGGCCGTTAAATGCAGTATGATCGGATTTAGCGTCGTTAACAGTGCTCCGTCGTTCCCCGCGGCAACTCGTACAAGATAATTTAAAATATTTTATAAAATCTAGAAATGCTACAATTTGGCATTTTAAACAGCGACAACCAAGGGTAAATAATATTATCATTGTACGAGAAAATCTGGGGTTCAGTATATCGATATATTGCACCAAAAGTCCAAAACTGTACTAAAGTTTTTAAATTTTTTTTATTGCATAGTTGACAATCTCTGACTGTTTCTTGAATGTAATTTCAGAATGCCAAAAACACTTTTCAATACATTTCAAGACTTTTGGTCGCATAGCCCACATGAACTTCACATATTCCATCTCAATTTTAACAAATACAATTGAAAATCGGTTATTTCTCTAATTTTAAAATGATTGTTAATATATAATGCTTGTAATCATACGTAGTCAAACTCTCTTGGGTTCAAACTTCTATGTCTGTCAACGATTTCTTGCAATAGAGTATCAACCACCATGCTTTACTCGTGAAGATTAAAAGTGGTACTTTCTCCACTATAAAGACCGATGGTTTGCAAGTGATATGATACCATAATTCAATACAAGTACTGTACTTTCTTGTATATGTTTAACTAAATACTCTCTAGTAAGGGCGTGTTCAGTTCTGGAACCGGATCGAACCGGACTGTAACCAAAAAAACCGGTAACCGAAAATTGGTAAAAGCTATAACCGAAAACTGAACCTATAGAAGGGAACCGGTTCAGGTTTCGGTTTCGGTTAGTAACCGGTTATTTCGGGTGTAAAACCGGATAAGACCGAAAATAACAAAAGTTTATTTTGAAACCGTTTCAAGTATAGGAACCGAAAAAACTGGTATCCAGTGAATATATTTTCTATTAAGAACAAGTATATTTATATTATTTATTTTTACTTACTAGCAACCAAAGAATAAGTTAGATGTAAAATAAGATTATGTTTATCGTAGAGATTGACAACTAAACGGTTTAAGGGATATAGTTCCGGTTATTAATCGCTTATTCGGGGTATGGAACCGGATAAGACCAAAAATTTACTTTGGAACCAGTTTCAAGAGTGAGAATCGAAAATAACCGATAACCAGTGAATATTTTTGCTATTAAAGGCAAGTATGTTACATTTTTATTAGTTGATTTTTACCTATAAAGGTTAACTAATAACCAAAAAACTAAACGGTTTAAAGTTAACGGTAAAACTACCTGAAATCGTAAGTAGTCATGCATGCATTTTTGACACTAGCATATATATGACCAAAAAATAATAGTTTGTTGACTTCATTCTTACAAACAATAATCATTAACCATATCACCAACGATAATAGCTCAATAACCAACTATATCACCAAAAATAATAGTTCATAGCCAACCAGAAGACAAATACAAAATCACAAACCAACCGGTTCCGGTTCTAAGACCGAACTACACGATAACCGTTGGAACCGGAACCAAAAGAACCGAAAACCGAAAATGATATTTTAGAAGAACCGATAACCGGATCGAATATTCTGGTTCCAGTTCCGGTTCGGTTTTTCGGTCATAAGTTCATCTCTACTCTCTAGAGAAACACCATTATGCAATGTACTTGTTTTTTCTTCAAATAGTTCTCAATATGGTTCTAAAAAGTTCGTTTTGGTTTCGTCATGGCTCCACCAAGGCTTGAGGCTTGGTTATGCCGTCACCCCAAGGTCCAAGGTTTGGAAGTAAGGCTTGACGTATGCTAAGGCCAACTTGACGTGCATTTACCCGTTACAAGCCTTGTTTTTGAGGCATAATAAAAGTATTGAGTCATATTAGCTGAATATATATAGTTATTAAGTTATAAGGATGGTTGAATATACTTAAACGAATAAAATAATAGATAAACTATGTTATAAATCTATAATTATGTGCTTTTTTGTATAATTGTATACTTATAATTTAAATTATATACAAAGTTGTTGCCTTAAGTCAGGCCTCAAGAAACACCGTGACCTCGTCATGGCTTTCAAGGCTTGAGGCTTAACCATGCCGCCATGTCACGCCTCACGTTATTTAGAACATTGGTTCTCAATATTGTAAGTGTGAACGAGCATAATACATGTCCTCTATGCGGATTAAGCCATCACGTATTGTTAAGACAGTCCGACTTGGGTATCAAAGGGAGCTCCCTAAACTCTAATACGAGGCCTCTCTGATACATATTTCTTTGTTGTACGAACATTGGTGCCCGTTTTTACCATTTTACACATGTGAGCATAACTAGTTGAATTTAAGAAAAAAATATCTTTTATATTTTAACTAGAATATTTATTTATTTTACATAATATTTTACACTTTATTTTATCCGTTTAAAGAGAAAATAGCCGATATTGAAGGTTCATACCCCTCTTAACAATCTTAATAACAAGTGGTACATTGCGTATATTATATCTTCATCTTTCATACAACGTCAACATAACATCATTCTTCTTCTCTTAAATATAGGAAATATTAATCTTTTAATCCCTATGTCTTTTCCAATTTATTAATAAAGTTTTATGTGTGTGTAAGAGAGTCAGAAACATTTTGTGTGTGTGTGTGTGTGATAGAGCGAGATCTCTTGTAAGGAGTGTTCACGGGGAGGAGACATGCCATGGGAGAGGTCTACTGCTTGCGGGCGGTCATGTTCCCGTGTGGTCTTACACAACTCTCCTATAAGTAAACTGCAAGGCCAAGCTGAACGTTCTTTTATTGTTATAGATCGACTACTCATTATCCCCTAAACTAAAGTATTAACATTAAATCATCATTTGAATGTAACTAATGAAATCTAATCTTTCGTATAATCATCATTTTACTTATAATTTATAGACTTGTGTGTTCTACAATAACCGTTATTTTATAGAACGTAACAAAAGTACTTAGACGAGCGGGGAGTGGCCATCGTGGTCGGCGTGTGAGCCAAGGATCACGACCTAATCCTACATTGTTGTATGAGTGATTGCAGACTTATTCCAGCCATCAAGAGTACCCTAAAAATTGGTTATTTTTTAAACTTCAACGAATATATTTTTATTCGACTAAAATTTTTCAACATGTATATATGTATGAGTGTGTGTACATATTCGTAGAAGTTGGGAATTATGTGATAGTTCAACGCATGTGAACCTCTACAACGATTTTGTGGAACAGGTTTGGCAATTACCGACAACAATTGATTTGTACAAAAATATTTGGTTAAATTAAGCCTTAAAAGGAAAATATTTTTTATTTTAATATTAGAAACCAAGTAAACTCTGCTTTATAACAACATTTGATGTAATCTGAACTCAATATAATTATTAAACTTAGAATAAAATATATTATCTTTTACTTAAGACAATGATCAAAAGGAAATTATAAAAGACGTAACTTCAAGACTTGCACGAAAACCAGACCAAACGATTTCTAGAGATCGTTTGCATTATTTTCCCAATTTTAATATATTATCTCATTTGGTTTTTTTTTAACAGCTCAACACAAACACTTTATTCCACATCTTATATTTATCACGTTAACTAAAATCCACAATCTTAAATATATCTTATTTCGTAACTTAATAATGTCCGCTAAGTGACAGATAAATTAATATATATTACACAACAGGATTAAAAAGAGTAACAAGGTAGAGTTTTACATTACATGCCTAAAAGTAAAAAATTATAATAAAAACCTCTCTACATCCTTGAACGTAGAGCTTACAACTATCCCCTAGTTAGGTTATTCGCATATTTAAAATCATTTATGCTTTGTTAATGTTCTAAACGATTAGAGCGTGTATATCATAACATATCTTGACTTTTCCAATTATAAAGTTATAGTAACAAGAATTCTCTTTAAAGTATTACGTTGATCTATTTTAAAGTTAATAAATGCATTGCTGTACATATTTAAAGGCAGATATGTTTTTCATTGTTGAACACATGTATATAACTCTACAATGAGATGCAAGAGTCAGAAAAATACAAATACTAAATCCGAATCCAATTGTCTATCATTACTATAAAAAATGAAGCGTATATATGATTAAAAAACAAAAAATTAATAAATTTATAAATACATTTAATTAAAAAGAAATGCAAAACATTGGTAAATATATATAAAAAGAAAAAGTGGCATGCCCATTGTTCGGGTTGTAAACTAGCAATAGGTTTTGGCTCTTGGAGGGAGGAAAGAGAAAGAGAAAGAGAAAGAGAAAGAGGTGAGTGTGGTCGTGTGGAGCCCAGAAAGACCATTGGCTTATTTGGAGGGTCGTAATAGGCCTAATTGTCCTTTTCACCACTAAAAAGTCTCCATCTTCCATGATTCTGTTTTCCTTTAATAGGCAATATCCCCCTTATTGCCTCTCTCTATTTATAAATACAAATCAAAATCGATAGATACAGAGATAGAGAATTAGTAGTTATAAATGTTCGATATAGTTAAAGGATTAAATAAGTAGATAAAGTAGGATTAAACATAATTTTTCAAAAAAAAAAAATGTATAACTTGATACTTAATCATAGGTCGATGGACTCTTTATTTATAAACTCTAAGTTCGGGTTCGGTTAAATAATTAATCCCTTAAAATCAACTTGACTTTACTCAAATATCAGAAACTCGAAATTACTACAATAAATAATAATATTGTCAATTGAGGAGAGTATTACTCTGCTCAATTGCTTCATGTTTGGCTCAATATATTTAAGTTTAACTTGACTTCACTCAAATATATTTTCATCTATATATATATATATATATATATATATATATATATATATATATATATATATACAAATTGGGTTAAAAGTGTATAATGACATAAATACGACAACACGAGCTTTACAAGTCGAACATTCTAACGCTTGAGAACTCGACTCAACAATCAGTTGGAGTTTTGACTAAAATTGAGATGAATTTAAGAAGCTCATAAGTTAACTCGACTCGATTAAATCGTTTATTAAAGGTTTTTTCATGCATTTAAAACCAAAATAAACTTACAAAAACAAGAGAGCTACCAAAATATTCTCGTTACTTATCTCTCCCTTCTTGGAAACATCATACCTTATTTTTTTCATATACATACACCATATTATATCCACCTCGTGTCCTAAATTTAATTTAAGAAGGTCTCAATTTTAATAGGAGATACAAATATATATACATATAGGGGAAGAATCAAATGAAAATGAGAGATTCAATCTCAGTCGTTCATTTTGTAAGTGAAATTAATGGATGGAGAGTGTGGAGAAATAAAATGTGGCAAGGTGTATCTGATGAATTTATGGGTGAGCAATGAAATTGAAGGAGGAAGAATTGGACGGCTGAGATTGAGTCTCTCATTTTCATTGAATTTCTAATTTTTATTTGAACCTCTCTTTATACATGTAATATAAATATAGTCTGCGTACTTGAACGTAACCATACATTTAACACGATATATTGACTTTATTTCACATGAAACTATAAGAAATAAGATATATCACCAAAAGTTAGTGTAATCATCAAATGAAGTTACATGTACCTTAAATAATTAAAAAACCATAAAAATATAATCATAAGTAGAAATATGACATTAAAGTATATACCATATCCGACCCCCCGTATATTTGACCCGTACCAGATAACTCGCAAATCATATTTCACCGAGTGGGTCACATATCCGCAATTCAAATCATATAATCAACTGCATATAATCATGAATCATACTGCATCATAATCGCATACGTAACAATAAGGTGTCCTAATGTAGAGTCTAAACTCACATTAGATAACCTAAGGTTTACTACTCACGTACCCGGCCAACCTATGTATCTGGTAAGGTCATGACTCCCACCCGATACATAGATCCCGAGAGTACCACCGCTTTCGCTACTCTGAAAAGACGAGTACAAATACTGCGTTGTCTGTCAAGTATAAGTACAAACGAAGCCAGCCACAATTTCAGCTTCTCTTCACATCTTCGGGATCTATGATCTAGCCTTGCTAGCCTACATCACTCTAGTACTTAAAGTTAAACACCGAAGTGGTATCACTATAGCCATCTAAAAAGACCAAGCGACCTGGGTTATTTTTTTCCAATTTGAAGTTGTTACTTAGGTTACAAAGTTTCTATTCTAATCCTCTTTATATAGATCTTGTAACTATTAGGCCCTTTTAACATTTATTTTATTTTTAACTAACCCTCTAGTTTCTTAAGTATATTTTTAATCTTTTACCAACACTTCTAACCTTTAATTCTTTTTATTAATATCTTAATGTATAATTACATATATAATCCATAATGTTATAGCTAACCTTAAAGCCCTTAAACCCACTTCGAAACTATTAATCACCATAAACTTCAAGATTATTTTCTCTATAATTAGAAAAAAACAGTAATCACTTACTTGAAAATTTTGGACTTGAGCGTGACCGAATCACATTAAAAAAAAGAGAATTTTGGGTTGTTACAAATATTGACAAAATTAATGTAAACATGACAACTTAATACTAATCCAAAAGTGAGTACTAGTTTGAATGTTCACACACAGATAGTTCTAATTACAACAAGGTTCATGTCTTATAAGAATTTAAAGATTATATGATGAACACACGCGATAAACTAATTGCTAGATGTATATTGTTTTATTATATACTTAAATTTTTTTAAAGGAAATACAATTTTATTAAATATAAAGATATTGAATATATTTAAGTCTTACTACCACTGTAAAAAGGACGGACGGTCATGGTACATACAATCACTACAACATTTTCTCTAATTGCTTAAACTAACTATTTCCTCCTATTCAAGCTTCAGAGTTTTGTGGGATCTTTGTGACTTTTCAGGGATGTCTGGGACTCTCTGTTTGGATTATTAAAGCTGGTGCATTACTAACGTGATTGGTGCCTGCTATGGCCTATGGGGTGGTGGGTCTGGGATGGTGTTACAAGGGTGGCGATGGTAGGACTAGAGGTTGTGGCTATACTTTCCTTGGTTTGGTGATAAATGGTGGCACTATTTTCTTAGCACACACTTCACATAGCTCTCCCTCATTCTTAAGCCATGGTCATAGGCTAGCATTAGGGATTCATAATGTTAGTGCATACATGGTCACACATTAAGAAATGCACTCCTTATTTTGATGATGATAAAAATATGAACAAGTAATATTATTGCTTATCAAATTTATTCATATGTTCATATGCTACATTCTTTAAAGATCAACAAACCTAAAATTAATGATCAAGTGAAGAACAAATAATTGAAGACTTCAATTCAACAAGAAAAGAAGAAATCAAGATAAATCAACATTCACGGTCGATACCACGGTCGACCGTGAATCAACCGTCGCTGCTCAACTCACAACTCTTAAATGTTGTTCTTCTTCAAGTCAACCGAACTCGTACTTAACAAGTGAAGATGGTATCTTCAAAGCCTAAGTAATCACATGATGCACTATTTTGCTAAAATCTTCTCACATTTAGGACACATGAACCAAATTAGTATACACATACATGTTAAGTTTACATTCACACATGTGTTTCAAATAAAATGAATCATCATCACTTCATCACCTATTACTTTGAGAACTTATACAAACTTTTTGAACAACATCGTAAACAAATGAATAAAAGCATGTTTATGGTACTAAAATGCTATGCCTAAACCTTTGTGCATTAAATAAATTATATTACCTTGGTTTAGTGCAACAATATGCTAACATGCAACTCCCTATGATGTTAAAGTTTGAATATCTTGTCTTGGGCTCAAATTCTAAGAACTTAATTCAAAAAGTTAAGACTATTAGTAAAAGTGATAAACTAATTAAACTTGCAAAGTCATAAAATGATTATTATGAAGTTAAGATAAGATTACATTAAATAAATAAGAACTTGCTTATATCTTATACACTTCACAATTCAAAGTAATCACAAACTAAAAGTTGAGTTATGACATAAGAGTTTGAAAAACCATTTTAGTCAAACATTTCATGTGTTACTTTTATAAGAGCTCATTAAGTAATTGCATACATGGAGAAATAAAAATAATTTACACAAACCTTATGCCTAAATTCTATATCTTACATGGTTTGAAAAGGTAAAATACTTGTATGCAACTTATATGTGATGCTCTTGATATCCTATTTACATCAACAAGATATGCTACCAAAATAACAATACACGCTAAATGATAATACTTTGGTTCATGTTTGACATATCCTTGCTCTTAATGTTGTCAAATTACATATGTGATTCTTACATGAAATATCACTAAACATATGTAACATTATGATATGTCATTCATGCTCATCAAGTGTTGAATAATTATCATGTAATGAATTATGGTCAAGATATCTTATGGATGTACTTTTCATATAAGATCATTATCAAAAGAGTATTTGAAACAAGTTTGTGATGAAAGATATATGAAGATGATTACATGGTGAAGAAATATAAATTAACATATTAATTGTTGCAAGTGGTTCTCTCTTACTATCTTGTCATGGTACTTAATGAATTAATCTTTGTAATCAAGATAGTTAAAATAGATGACAAGTTATGCCTCATATAAGAAATCATATTATTTGTCATCTTGATATATGCTTGAGTATGCCTATATACTTAAATGACTAATCTCATGTGTCACATACTTAATTGGATTATCACTTGACACATGAATCTATGAGGTATACGTGCATAAATAATGATTATAGTATATGTATTGCACGCTTTTTGTACTCATAAGAACACTTTTCATCTTAATCTTGTTGAATATATAATATACATAAATGGAAAAACAAATTTGAATATAAGATAAAAGAACAAGTAAACTTATACTTAAGCCTATTTTATCTATCAAAAGAAGATAAACCTAAGTTATCATGAACTAAACATGTAATTACTAAATCTTTGTTTGACTTGCTTGAAATTAGAAAACTTTTGTGTTGCTATAATAATGTGAGTATATTTTTGTGTGTATACGTAGGTATAGAATTAACTTAAAATATGTAATACTTAAGATATATACATATCGATGTTGATTGTAATCTTGAAAAGATCAATTCTATATCAAATGTGTCATAATATGTTGATCTAAATATACAATGAATTATTCTTTGAAGATCAAGATATTATACATAAATGACATCATGTGCTTCTTACATAAAATCAAAACAATTGTCAATTTTGTGCACACATTGGTCACTTACTTGATTAAAATCATAAGTGGGCCTACATGCATTAGAATACTCATGAATGTATAAACAAAGGTTGATCTATAAGATTATGGTCCAAACAATGTTTAAACCTTTACTTTCTACATAATGTATATGAATAAATATCAATTAGAAATGACTAAACTAATATTGAAATAATCTCCACAATCTTTAGCTAAGAAATTCTTTATATTTAACTTATGATTATGATTGTGGATTTTGGTTGTCCCTAACTTAATTTGCATATTTTAAGAGGGAGTCACCAACCAAAAAGAATATTTCATATATATTTGTTCACACCCTCACTTCCTATCATTAGTATAAATACAAGATAATGATGCATAAATCTCTCATGCTTCCTACTTGAGTTTATGCATATACTTTTGTATATCTTGCACTTGTGTTTTGTTTTTTCTATCTTTTGTCAAGGGCTAGAGCAAAGGGATCATAAATCAAGGGGGAGCTTTGATCAAGGGGGAGCTTCATCACAAAAGGGGGAGAAGAATGTTCCTTTTTGTGCTAGATCAATAGGGGAGAAGAATGTTCCTTTTTTATTCGACAAAAGGGGGAGAAGAATGTAGATGTGCAACATTGTTAACATGAATACATTTGTGTAGCAATATTAATTAAATGTTGCATATTTTGTCATCATCAAAAAGGGGGAGATTGTTAGTGCATACATGGTCACACATTAAGAAATGCACTCCTTATTTTGATGATGATAAAAATATGAACAAGTAATATATTGCTTATCAAATTTATTCATATGTTTATATGTTACATTCTTTAAAGATCAACAAACCTAAAATTAATGATCAAGTGAAGAACAAATAATTGAAGACTTCAATTCAACAAGAAAAGAAGAAATCAAGATAAATCAACATTCACGGTCGATACCACGGTCGACCGTGAATCAACCGTCGCTGCTCAGCTCACAACTCTTAAATGTTGTTCTTCTTCAAGTCAACCGAACTCGTACTTAACAAGTGAAGATGGTATCTTCAAAGCCGATGACGAAGATATCTACAAACAAGAGTTCGAATTATATGAGCTTACAAATAAAATAATTAAATTAGTTTATGTTTTTATAAAATTATTTTTATAAAAACTTTATAAAAATGACAAAGATTTTATAAAACTCAATTGTGTTGGTTGATTAAATCTAAGACTTCCTATTTTAAGCAAATAACAAACACAATCCTACTTTGAAACAATACACCACCATAATTAGCAAAGGAATCTCCCAAAGGGGTAAAATTCCAACATGTTTTGTGTATTGGTTTCCAAACTTCCATATATGTGTTTAAATTCAAACTTTAAGAGTATGGGATCAACCAACCTTTTGAACATATACTTTTCAGTTGATTTTTATGGTAAAAATGAGTTGAGTGTGGTTTTAAATAAAGTCCAACGTCTATATTGCAAAGAACAAGAAAGTTCAGGTACCTCACGGTTTTAGCCACGGTCGACAGTGGATCGACCGTGAGGGTACTGGACAGCTTTTGGACTTTCACCTTTTTTCTTATTTAAACCAACTCAAACCTCATTTTTTAGTATCTCTTGCACAAGCAAAAACACATAACATATATTCTTATCTTGTGAGCTCGTATTCTTTGATAATTCATCTATCATTCAAGATCAAGAATCAAGCAAGAGCAAAGCTTTCAAAGCTTAAACACTACATCATCTTTCTATATATTTTGTAATAGTGTAAGGATCAACTCTATCCTTTCTAATTAGAGTGAAGTAAGGATAATCTCTAGCCTTTAGAATTAGAGAGAAGTAAGGATCAACTCTAGCCTATAGAATTAGAGTGAAGCAAGGTTATCTTTACCTTACTTGCAAGTTTGAAGTGTTAATTCTTGCAAGTGAAAAAGAGAAGTGTAAAAGGTTTATCTCTACCTTCAAAGAGAGAAGCTAGTGGAGCAAACTCTTGGTGGGTGAGGCCAAGGAGTGGATGTAGTGCAAGTTTGTTAACACTTGCATGAACCACTATAAATCTTTTGTCTACTAATTGGTGATATCTCTCTACCCTTACTCTCTTTATTTCAAGTATATATATTTGTTGTGTTATAAACTTCAAGAAAAATATTTTTAACACAACTTACAAATTTTTTTTTGTGAAAAATTGGTAAACTAAGTAAAATAACCTATTCACCCCCCCTCTAGGTTCTAACACATAAGGTGTGCATGAGTTGCACTTTGTGTTGTAACCAGGTGTGATAAGGGGGGCATATCAATCCTTGGTGGTTTGCTAGGCCATTTTTCTGCTAGCTAATGCAAACTGTTCTTTCCAGCTCCAGAACTTGTGTTTTTATACCATGCAGGTTTTTGAAGAAGATTGCCATCAGACGTAGGCTGCCCGGCATACGAACGGGTGATTACCCTAATTACTGTCGATGTGATGCAACTGACGCTGGTCATCTTGCTGCGGAATGCATGCGATCACAATGCTTCAATTGATGCTGTTGAGTACGATGTTGTGACGCAGTGTTGCTGCCCTGATTGCCCTGATTGTGTTACGAAGAAGTGATGATGCTTTGACGTATACTTTGCTTAAGTGGACCACAACTGTACTATTTGCCTGCCTCCGTGCTACCCGATACTTTGTTACTACGCTTGGCTTAGTTCCACATTAGCTCCATGGTTGTTGTGACGCGGATTTGTGTAGATCATTAGTTTAACATGGCGTTTGCTGTGTAATTGTGCGACATGTGTAAACACTATATGCTTTCTTGGGTTGATAATATTATACAAGCTGTTAAAAAAAAAACTATTTCCTCGAACCAATTCACTACTTATTCTACGAACATATATACTTGTTTTGCCATGTCCGTTGGGTCGTTAGCTAGTTGGCCCAAGAATTTAGCTTCCACTTCTTGATTATGCTTTCTAACCAATCAAAGGATACCAATTTAACTTTAGATATAAGGTCTTCAATGTCTAGTTTCCTGCCATTGAAAACTAATTAATTTCATTTCTTCCGTAATAGAAAACATGTTATTCGTTCCTCCCAAATACTATTGCACTTATCTTTGAACCATTAAATACAACGGTGAAAAACAAAATATAAAAGTAAAAAGATACGTCTTTGACTTGTGTTACTAGTACACATAAAATAAGATCTTCAATAACAGCATGCTGTATGTCAAGAAGCCAAGAACAAAACAACTTTATATTTAAGTAAAAAACCCTAAGCAATTAATGATTCAAAAGAACAATACACACGTGATCACAAGGGCCAAACACAATAATATCAATTAATTAAGTTTGTAGAAGGGGGATGAACACGCTCTGCCATTTGACTAGCTCCATCACTATGTTCATATAATATAAGTTTAGACTTATTTAAAAAACGAATTTATTTTGAAAATGAATATTTAGGTAATAATGAGATAATAAATCTTAGTTATTATATAAATGTTGATCCATTACATTTAATGGTTGTAATCATCTGTCGCAATTCACGATTGGATTATTAATTAAATGAGGGGGCAATTGTAAACCATCTGATCAAATCAAGTGGCAGGTCAAGATATAATCTCTCAGTCTCACATAAATATATATTCTCATTTAAACCTCTCACAATTTAAAACATAATCTTGTTTTGTTTGGGTGCTCTCTTATTCTGGGGTTTCCATAAATACCTTACATGTTACATAATTTGGAAACGTCTTTTTAACCTATAATAATTTTGAAGCATATATATTTAGATAAATTTTATGGATTATAAAATATCAAGCTATTTATTAAAATTGTTAGTTGAATTTAATAATAAGGTTAAAAACCGAACATCAAACCCAGAAAAAGTCGCACATGGAAACCGAACAAATAAGCCCAAAAAATATGAATCCGAAAACCGAATCAAACCCAGAAAAAATGGGACTAACTTTATGGATCAACCCGGAACAGGGTAAGAAACGAGCTTCGGCCCAGCTCATGTATGAAGAAAGTTAATCCTTGGTAAAAGTAATTAGCAGGTTTATGCACAACAAAAGCTCATGAATTTGTGCTGTTAAAAAAAAAAACCTCATGAATTTGTTTTGTAAAGAAAAATGTATCCAAAAAGATCCAGGCTGAAGATCATTACAATAAGATTTGCAAAACAAGGCAGTGTACTCCTAAATATATTAAGCCCAATTATAGGAGCTCTTCTTTCACATTTAGAATGAGAAGTTTTATGCAAAATATTCTTTTGTGCTTTTAAACGTGACAAGTAAATGAAGATCTTGTCACTAAATATAAGAGGCTTGGGGTCGGTTGATAAAATAAATTGGGTAAGAGAAATTTGCATTCAAGAAAAACCGTTTTTGCTGGGACTACAGGAGACCAAAATGGATTATGTTGAGGAGTCTACTGTGGAACAAATTTGCGGTGATAAAAATTTTGGATATGCACACAAAGGGGCGAGTGGGAAATCGGGAGGGTTACTTCTAATTTGGGACGCAAGATACATTCAAGATGTTTCAGCTGCTGGATCTAACTACTTTGTGGGGATCAAAGCTTCGTGGAAAGGCAAAGCAAACTCCATTACATTCTTGAACAATTATAGACCTCACGACTCAAGAAAGAAGGAGTGTTGGAATTCAATAAAGGAAGTGTTGGCAAACGGAACCAATCAAGTAATTCTCTTCGGTGATTTCAACGAGGTCAGATCACATGATGAAAGGTTTAATGTTTCTTCAACCCCTTCCAATGTTAAAGATTTTAATGAGTTTATATTTCAAAATAATCTAATTGACATTCCGATGGGATATAGAAAATTCACACGAGTTTGTTCCGATGGGGTTAAATTTAGTAAGCTAGATAGATTTTTGGTGGGTGAAGGGTTCTATAATTTATGGGGTTGGTTAACATGTGTGTCATTGAACATGCATCTATCGGATCATTGTCCGATTGTATGCTTTGATAATTTGATCAATGCAGGGCCTAAACCTTTCAAAATTTTCAATTGTTGGTTAAAAGAAAAAGAATGTCAAAGCATTGTACATAGAGCGTGGGGTAAACAAACAAAGTCAAAGGCACCGGATAAACAATTTTTGGAGAAACTCAAGAATGTGAAGGTGGACTTGAAACTTTGGTCAAAAAATCATGATACTTCGGAGGCTAAAATCAGATCTTTAAAGGAGTGTGAGATCACCTGGGAACTAAAGGCGGAATGGGGTGACTTGTCCGAAGCAGAGTATGAAGAGTGGGTACAAGCTAAAAAGGAACAGAAGATTATGGAGGATAAAAAGAAAGAAATGTACAAACAGAAGTCCTAGATCAAATGGCAGGTAGAGGGGGATGAGAACACCAATTTCTTTCACTCATTCATGAAAGCAAGGTACAGGTCAAACAACATTGCGGGGCTGAAAATAGGAGGGGAGTGGGAAACCAATCCATCAAGATTAAAAGATGCAGCCGTCGAGTTCTTCGGTAATTTCTACAAACAGCAAAGTAACACAACTTTAAAATTCAAGAGTAACAAGTTTGCTAAACTGGGGGTACAAGACAATGAACAACTTGAGAAGGAATTCTTAGAAAAAGAAGTGAGAGATGCGGTGTTCGACTGTGGAAGTAACAAGGCACCCGGACCAGACGGGTTCAATTTCACATTTATAAAACACTTTTGGGATCTAATCAAGTGGGATCTCATAAAAGCTCTGAATTGGTTTTGGGAAGGTAAAGTATCATCAGGCTGTAACGCTTCTTTCATCACTCTGATTCCAAATAATGTAGATCCAATTTGTTTTGCAGATTATAGACCGGTCAACCTTATTGGATGTTACTACAAAATTGTTGCAAAAATTTTATCCAAGAGATTAAAGGCAGTGATGAATAAACTTATAGGGAAGGAACAGTCAGCTTTCATCGAAAACAGACAGCTGATTGACATTATTTTAATAGCGTCAGAAGTGATAGAAGAGATAAAGAGATCAAAATCAAAAGCGGTAGTGGTCAAATTAGATTTTGAAAAGGCGTATGATAGCTTAAATTGGGATTTTCTGTTCGATATCATGGAGCAAATGGGTTTTGGCGGGAAATGGATAAGGTGGATGAGATTATGTTTATCGTCTTCAACAATATCGGTGTTGATCAACGGCTCACCCTCAAAGGAATTCAAGGTGTTCAAAGGAGTTAGGCAAGGTGACCCTTTATCGCCATACTTATTTCTTATTGCGGCAGAAGCGTTCAACATTATGTTCAAGGAGGCGTGCGATAATAATCTTTTCAAGGCAATCCTGGTTGGGAAAATAAGATTAGAGTCTCTCATCTTCAGTACGCGGATGATACTTTAATTTTTGGCAAATGGAGTAAAAAGAACGTCAAAGCTCTAGCGATGTTACTAAACAGCTGGAAAGAAGCGTCAGGGCTTAAAGTTAATTTCAATAAAAGTAGTATTTGGAGTTTTGGTGTGTCACCTTCAAAAGCAAAAGTTTTGGCAGAATCATTTGGTTTCAAAAGGGGGTCGGGAACTTTTACATATCTGGAGGTGCCAATTAATATGAATATGAAACGGTAAACAAAAATTCAAACAGAGATTATCATCTTGGAAAGCTAAGAGGCTGTCTGCCGGGGGGCGTCTAACATTGATCAAATCTGTCCTGTCAAGTTTGCCTGTGTACTTTATGTCTGTGTTCCGTGTTCCAACAAGTATCCTTTTGTCTTTAGAAAAGTTTAGAAGAGATTTCTTTTGGGGAGGGGGGGGAGGGTAGCAATAGAAAAATAAATTGGGTCAAATGGACGGATATAATTGTAAACAGAGAAAGAGGGGGTCTTCAATTGGGTAACTTAAAATTTTTCAATCTAAGCCTTCTTGGAAAATGGTGGTGGCGTTTTTGGAACGATAACGGGTCTTTTTGGGTTGAAATAATTCAAAGTATATACGGGGTTTCAGGGGGGTGGGATAATAGTAGGGGTGTTAGGGTGGGGGGTGGGCACTTGGAAAGGGATTATTAATGCTGGGGCGATACTTAATTTAAAAGGAATTAATCTTCAATCTTTGCAAAACATTATAATTGGAAATGGTAGAAATACTAGTTTCTGGTTTGACAGATGGTTAGGAGATTTGCCACTAGCTCAAGAATTCCCAAGACTTTTTCACAAGATGAGAGGCCAAGAAAACAAAGTAGAAGACATGGGCAGCTGGCATCAATCGGAATGGAATTGGGACTTGGGAACAGAAACGTCATTTAGAGGAAGATTGGCAGCACAACTATAAGTTCTGAAACGAAGATTACGGCCGGTGGTACTTAATCGTCAACAAAGAGATAGGAGAATCTGGTTATTGAGCGACGACAACAGCTACTCGGTGAAAAGGATCACGTAAACTTTGCAAGACTTACAAATGGAGGGAACGACAACGGCGCAAAGTACGTTCTGGTCAAATCTAGTTCCAAAAAAGATTTGCATTTTCGGGTGGAGAGTGGATAGGTCAAGACTTCCGGTTCGGGTAAATTTAGATAAAAGGGGAATTGATTTGCACTCAATTCTTTGTCCTAGATGTGAAGAACAAGTAGAAACAGTACAACATGCCATCTTTTCGTGTAACAAGTTAAAGATGTTTTGGAAAGACCTACATAGCTGGTGGGGTTTGGATGTCAACGACAACCAGGCTTTTAGCGAGAAAGCAGCAACAGCCATATCAACTCTAAATACAGGTTCATTACTACTTTGGAATTTGACTCTAAGAACAGCAAGGTACTTGATTTGGAAAGATAGAAACGGAATAGTATTTAGAAAGGAAAAATCGAGAGAGAAAGGGCTACTGGTAGATACAAAAGCTTTTTTATTTCAATGGCTAAAGAACCGTTCAGCGAAAGGGCAAAGCTTAAGTTGGCAAGAGTGGTTAGTATTACCTTCGGGAATTCATAATTTATGTAAATAGTTTCGAGTTGTAAAGCTGGCTTCTGTTGGAGTTAAACGGACTTATATAGATATCCTAGTTTCACCACTGGTGGAACGGTATATCTTTCTTCGTAAGTCCGGGTTTTAACTTGGGTTGTAAAGTTCTTTCCTAAATTCAATATATATCTCTTACTGCTTTTCAAAAAAAAAAAAATGTGTCCGAATTATGAACTTAAGTTACAGTTACTGCAAATTAAAATGTGTTTCTCATTGTTAAGTGTAATCGCGCAATTGAGCTTACATGATATGTTTTACCTTGTGCAGGCTCTAAGCTATATACAGTAGACCTTCGTTTTGCACCTCATGTATTTGGATCCAACATTTACTTTCCCAATTTCAACCTCCGATCACATTCAGACATTGTTATGTACAGATATTTGGTTCATTGTAATAACATACGTCACTAGATTTTTTTTGTTTTTGTTTAAAGAATGTTGTAAATTTTGGAAGAAATGAGTTGCAGGTCAAACCTGTTTCAATCAATCAATCTATACCAAAAGATTACTTGTTTTGAGTTTTGACCAGTACCCATATGTACGACTTAACAAACACATATGTACGAGTTAACAATTCTGGACGGAAAGAGTTTGGGGTCTATACTAAAAGACCACGTGGTCTGAACCCATTTTGACCCATTAATTACAACTAGCATGGTACTCGCGTTACGCGGCGGACGAATAGTTTTCGCTTGGTGATATATCTGTTTTTCAAAAAGGGGGTGACTTTTTATGTGTTCGTATAAGTTTATCAAGTTTACAACTTTGTGAATATATTTACTTTTCTTTGATAAATTTATATTGAAGATATATTTTTTTAAGTTTCCTTATATATTGTTCCTCTTAAATATGAAAATGAATGAAGGATATTTTAGTAAATTTAAATGACTTAAAATTTAAGAGATTAAGGAAAAGTTGTAAATGCATTATATAGTGTAGTAAGATACCCGCATATTCGACACATTAATTCTTTCTAAGAACATTAAAATTTCTTCACACAAACGGTTCGGGTCAACACTTGTCAATCTATACTGAAATTACGTGTTTGATTAGAACCCTTTTTGATATTACTCATATATTAATAATAATAATAATAATTTTGGACAAAAAAAGTTCTTTGTCAAGCCTATTACCCTAAAATTTTAAAGGTAAAGAAAGTTTAATAATAAATAAGCAAATAAACAAAAACAAGACTTGGCCCAACAGAATTAGAGAATTGGACTAACCAATAATAAATCCAATGAATAAGCCCAATCCCGTAAGCCTAAAATTTTATCTGTGTGTTTGACACTCTGACTCCTCAACCGATCGACCGGTGAAACGGGAATGAACCCATATTTAACTATTAGGCCCGGTTTGTTTCACCGTAATGCGAATAAATGAAAATGATTTTAATTCCATCCATGTTAGTTACGTAATGACATTCCTCTACCTAAAGTAATATTAACACTTCGAAGAACTTAATTCCTTTCAAAATAATATTACCAAACGCAATATACAACGTAATTTGATTTCAATTCCATTACATTCCTTCACATTACGATGAAACAAACTGGACCTTAGAGTTATCTAGGGGATTGGAAAATGTATCTTGAAACGACTATATTGTATGAGTATTGGTACCACTATTTAGATCTTCAACCTGTTGTTAAATCAAATGGATTCACTAAGATCGATTAAAATTTGTAAGAATGAAGTAACTTGGGGATGGATTACATATTAGTAATCACGAGTGAGTAACTATGAGACTAGAAATATATGGGATAAAGTTGTGACTTAATTCAACATAGAACATCACCCTTATCTCATGAGCTGAATGTATGATATAAACTGTTAGAAACACGTTTGAATGGAGCAGTAACTCTAAACTTGAAAAGAACCTTTAAGTAAAGTACTACTTTAGTATAGACTATCATTTAGAAACTTAAAGTAGCCATAGTTTTCCTAAAGCTGTGTTGGTTAACGAATTGAAATGTATACTGTCCAAAAGAAAGGGTATGTTTAAGTCAGCATAAGTAAGCAGGGGAAATCAATTTGTTTATTAGCATGATTATTACTAATAAAGTAATAAGTAATGGTACCTTAATGAGGCTTAAAGTAAGGGAAGTAAATAAATAAAACCATGCTTACTGGTACACACTAAGAGTTGATATAGTATGTATTAGAAAATTTCTTTTGGGTTTAATAGTTTATAAGAGGAACATGCGATAACTAAGTATCACCTAAGACTAACAAGATTAATTAATAAATTAAGGGGTAGATAGTAATTATTTTGGTTGGTATTGTCTTTCTATAGATCGAGCAGAAGGGTAGTAGTACGATTTCGGATAGGCTTGGAATTGGTTAAGGTACGGATTCTTACTGTCATTTATATTTATTATAATCGTTTGTATGGATTCTTAGCTTCTCTTATTATAGTCGTTTGTTTGGAAAATAGGATATATCGGTTATAAATTCATATTATTCCATCGACGATGATCTTTGTTATTTGATATTTGAGATCTTGTTTCTTTCAATGTACTTCTACTGTTAGATTTATGAAGATATTACTATATGTTAAGGGAGTTGGAAAAGTTCCATTTTATTTTATTAGATATGTTCCACATGATACTTCTTAAATATATTCTAGTACGATTTTAACTATAAATGTTTCTATAAAACTTGTGAAACACAATACTATATTTTGAGTTATATGTTATTTTGGATATCTTATGGTTTTGATGCATCAAGCTATTTATCCACCTATGGGGGTACCATAGCCACATCATTGGGGGCACCAGTGGCGTGACACCTTCTTTGGCGGTGTGATAGGCTCATGGCGTCTCCTAGGGGTTCGGCTCCGAGAGCTATTTGGTGAGGAGGCATATGAATTAACACTAGACTGTAGGTTATGTTATATAATGGTGGATGTTAGAATAGTGCCCGACACTCATCTCGCATTTGTAGAGTACATTTGGATCTACAAGTCCAGTGTACAAATGTATGGCATTTGTATAATATGTCTGTTAACGGTGTGCAAGTGTATGCATTTCTGGTAGGAGCTTGATGTGATATGATATGTGATTTGATATAAATTGTTGATATGATACGTATGAATATGATATGTTTGCAATTAATACCGAAAGTCTTTTATGAAATGAATTTTTAAATTCTGAAAGTATTTTAATCTGAAAACTTTCATTTTGATATAATTGTGTTCGTTTCGGTTATTATTATGTATGAGGTATATCCGCACACTGAGCAAATGGCTCAACCGCGGTTTTCTTTTCTTCCTATGCGGCAGGTGTTCAAGGCTGCTTTAAGGGAAAAGAGATCGAGAGCTAGACTAGCAGAAGCTTATAAGGTAATACTTTGGGTTGGTGTTACGAGGTATTTTCTTAGATATGCTCTGTTTATGTATTGTATGAGTAGCCTCCATTTCGTGTCGAGACCATATGTTACAACTTTAATATATACCAAAAGATTATGTGTGTTGACCCCCAACCCATTTGACTTGTTAGCCATAATTTGGTTAGGTGCAATCAGGGTAAGTATATACAATACATGAAATTGATCTCAAGTGGTTTGTATGCAAGTCTACACCTAAAGTAGATTTTCAGCAGGAATAGTACAGATTTACTATATAAACTTGATTAATATTATAAAAAACTTGAACCGGTTTATACATAATTATTTTGGGGATTAAATGATAAATTTTATTGTCCCTTTGTGCTATTTTTTTATTTTTTTGTTGCAGAAGATCGCAGAAATTTGGTGGAATCTTTACTCTTTAGAGCATATTTTTTGTATTTTTTTGCTCTAGTCGATAAATGTAATAAACTGTGCAATTGGTATCATTCAAATGGGTGAAATGGAGCTATGTGGATCTAGTTGTCAGGAACAAGATCTATTCTTATTCGCTTTATGTGTGTGTTTTTTTTATTTTTTATTTAAGAATAAGATATTTGCTTCTATCAGCACCTATGTTAGGTTACTAAGTCATCACATACTCACAAACACTTTAAAAAAGGTTATGTTAATCATTATATCATTGACTCGTTTAAGTGTCGTGAGTGTGAAAGTACCTATAATATATGTTTCTAGTTGCACACATCTTTTTCCCTTTTAATAATGTTATTAGAATAAAACGATAAAATTTTTTGATCTGCCTAAGGTACGGGAGAGGTAGTACGTTCACAGTCATACCTTTATGGCTTTATGGAATTTTTATATAAAATCCAACATTGTGGAAAATCTTAGTTGAGGACTGAACAAGTAGCTGTATGGGTGGAGTAGTCGAACCCTGGTTTTAGCTTTCAAACAGAGTCAGGCTCGACTTGAACAGAAAACTCAATAAACTTGAGGCTTACCTCATCGCTGATTCACTGGGACAAAAACTTGAGGATTGAAATGAATAATATGAACTTTTTTGGGCTAAAGTGCCGAACTTGGGGATTGAATGAATCTATGAACATTATTAGGTCAAACTCCACATTTTCATATGTTTTAGCTGTACAGACTGAAGTCATGTGTTAGAGAATATTTTGATTCTGGCAATTGATTACTCTACGAGAATGAATATATGAAGCAAACGATATTGCAGATCTCACAATTATAATAAACAATGTAGAAGTTTTATTAAATGAACACTGAAAGGATATTTCACACCATTATATCAGTTCCAACCAAAGTATCAACAAAAATACTCAATTCCACTATACCAGATATAAGGAAGTATAATGTATACAATCATATCTCTATCCGTAGATATAGAGATTATTTTCCGAAATCTAATATTGCAAATTGACGATTGAAAACCAATAGCTTTTGAAGGTTGATTTATTGGCTTTAATTCCAGGTGTAAGCTTTAATTGGAGAACCATTAGTCGTGAGAAAGATAATATTGATCCAACATCTATACCAATACAACATCTTGGTTTTTTTTTGTCTAGAAATGTTAAAACAATCATTTAGCTAAATATGATATTTTGAATAATTTTAAAGGGTGTATATAATATTTTAAAAGATTATGATGATTATAAATGATTTTTTAAAACTTTATTGAGTATTCATGATATTTTTAAAGGTTTAGAAAGGGTATGTAATATAACTATAAGATCACTCACAGTTATGATATGTATGATTGTTATTACTAATTGTAATATCAGATTTTGAGCATATGACATTGTCATAACTAAACAGCCCTAGACACGTGCATGATTAACCTCCAAATTATCACTCATTTTCATTTTCATTTTCTGCTTTCTTCAAATATAAATTGCAAATATAACTAATCTTTAAAAAGTAGAAATACAAATTTTACATTAATTAAAATTAAATAAATATACAAACTTTAAAATCGTACAATAATGAAAAACACAAATAAAGAATACAAACTTAGATCTTTATAAATATAAATTCAAAATAAAATTAAGTACCAGGAATTGTTATATATGTTTTACGAGATCGCTTCAAAGATTAAAATGCGTATTCCTATTGCGTATGTCTTTAACGTTCTGGACCTGTGAAGCGAATATCTCGGCAACCAAATGATGTGAGTTAAAGTCGGGAATTTCTAAACCTTCTTCTACGTGGCTTATTATGTACCCTCAACTATTATAGGTCACATGGCTTATTGTGTACCCTTAAAACTATTACTTATTTCTAGACCTTTGAAGTATGGGTAGAAATAATGTTTAGATGAGTGTATTTGAATATATATGAATGGGTATAAATATATATATATATATATATATATATATATATATATATATATATATATATATATATATATATATATGTGTGTGTGTGTGTGTGTGTGTATACATATATATGTATTTGACCGTTGGAATTGTACAAGAAAAAAAATAATTATACCTTGTAGCTCGTCAAAACCACGATGAGCATATGACAAGGACAACATAGTTGACGACGAGAGGCGACTATGCTGAGGGAGGCCATGACGAGCTCGTCAGAACCTCCCACTACAATGGTCTAAAGGCTGAAGGCAGGATCAAGGGTGAATGATTGTCTCAAGTATAAGAGAGATGACAGATTTGTACCATATAAAACTTAATCTAACAACTATAAAAATTAGAAACATCTATACATCTAGTATATACATCTAGGTTTTTTATCCAGTTTGTTAAAATACTTTAGGAGTTTGTAGTGTTAATATTATTGTAGATTAAAAATAAAGGTAGTTTTTGTCATTTTCTTGATTTGCTGGTACTCTCCGTGCACTTGCAAACGAGATTTTTATCCTATAATCCTACCCTGTAATTATATATGATATTTTAAAATGTGATTGAACAAATATGTTATTTTGAAACTTAATAATGGTGCATAAGAAATTCTTCCTGTAAAGGTTTATGTTCTCTGTTTCATTGGGGGGATTGTATAAATAGAATAATTGAAGAGAGGTCCATATGTATTGCCGTATTGGTGGCCTCCATGACTTTTTTAACTAGTGAAACCTAAACTCCTAAAGACTCTATTTAATTTAGGGATTGTATAATAGAAGAGAGGTCCATATGTATTGGGGGACTAGATGGCTTTATTTAATTATGAAAGCTATAGTTTTAACCGTTGATGAGTGTTTCATGTACACACCAGTATATGACCTTTGAAAGTTTCCTATACACTAGTAATTTACCCGCGCGATGCGGCGGGGTAAAATAGTTTTATTTGTCGACATAGGGGTGTTCAAAATTTGGATATAAACCGTTTTAACCGTAATCCGAACCGCTCATTAACCGAAAAAGCCGAAACCGTTTTCAAATTCGGTTTTCGGTTCGGTTTAAAAACCGAAACCGATTACCATAAACGGTTTTCGGCTCGGTTACGATTTTAGGAATTTTCAAACCGAATAAACCGAATTATATATTATATAATATATAAATGTTTTTAAAATTTTTTAATTTACCCTCTCACTGTCTCCCTCCGACCTCTCGCCTTTCCTGTCATTAAATTCAGGACAATTTTTGTAAACATTTAAAGTGTATTTAAATTCTGACAGTTTTTTGTAAAGCATTTAAAGTGTCATTAACTTTAGGAGAGTTTTTTTGTAAAGCATTTAAAGTGTTTAAGATTATTGCTTAAACATATTGTAAATAATGCTATTTGAGTTGTATAATTTTAAAAGTGTTAAGATTGTTACTGGAAGTTGATCAACTCAACTTAACCCCAAAAATCCGAAAGAGGGTTAGGATCTAGCAGTCTCAAAAACTAATTATATAAAAGAAAAATATGATATCATAGTTACTCAAGCAACCACAAACAAAACAAGCTATTTGTTTGTATGCGTGTGTGTGCGTCTAACAAAAAAAACCGACCCGGTTTCTTCCTCCTTTGTGGTCGGCCGAACCAACAGGGAGAGGGGAAGAGAGTTTTTTGGGGACTTGTTTCTTAAGCTATCTCATTAACTTATGAGGTAAAATTAAGTTAAATCTATTTTAAATACCATTTTATTTAAAATAGATCAAGCCCAGATTTAGCCAATATAGAATTTGGTTCAAATAAAAAGTGAATTAATGTAAAATGTGTAAGAGGCATTCATAAGATGACATGTGGCAAAAACTATAAAAGGGTAAATTAGAATTTTTATATCGTTTATGATGCATTTAAAAAAATTTAATTAGTCAAACTAATCCATATTATGTTGGTAAGTATTTCCACCTGTTTTTATCATTTTCTCCAATATTTCTTTCTGATTTTCATGAGCACTCTCTAGTTTCTTTATATTGGTTTAATTCTGTTTCATGTCTACTTACAAATTGATTTAAGAATATGTACAATGTTCATCATGTTAATCGAACAAAATAATATATTCATCGATTTTTGAATATATGATAATCCATCAACTATTTACTACGCAATCATCAATTTTTAAAATAAATTATGAAGTTGGGCATCCTTCAATTTTTGAAATATATGATAATTCACCAATTATTTAATATGCAGTCATCAATTTTAAAAATAAATGAAGTTCCACATTTTTTAATATTATTGTATATTAAATTAATAACATAAATGAAGTGCGCGTACCTTTTCTTTTCGATGAATCATTTCCTTCTGATAAAACAATCTTCTATTTAACTAATCATATGAATTCCGTTTTCCAAACAATCGTGAGTGCTAGAGGCCACGTAGCATATTTCTCGATATTTGGGTAACTGAATTGATCATTTTATTACAATTTTGCCCTCGCGTCTCAATTAAACCGTCCTTCCATGTCATCAATTTTGACCGACGGAAATTGACTTTTTATAGCAATCCGACGGTTAGATTGCCTCTTACCCTTTTTACATTTTCACACCTTTTACAATAACGACACTCTATATATACATATTATCCCAAAAAACATATTTTACCCCTCCGTATCGCGCGGGTAAAACAATATATATATATAGCCCTCAGAAGCGGTGGTGGGGTTTGATGAACCGGCGGTGGTGGTCGGACGTTATCCACCCTTGTAGACAGAAATGGGTTCCTCTCTTTCATCAATTTCTTGTTCATTCCATTCATCAATTTTTTTGTTACAAATCTGATGATGTATTTGTTACAAATCTGATGATCTATTCTTACAAATCTGATGATTTATTCTTACAAATCTGATGTATGTATTCTGATGATTTATTTGTTACAAATCTGATGATTAATTGTTACAAATCTGATGTATGTATTACAAACTGATGAATATCTTTGTACAAATCTGATTACTTTATTGTTATGGAAATGTTTCTGATGCAAAATGGTGCTGCCGATGTTGAATATTTCTGATGCAAAATGTTGCTACCCGGAGGTTGAATAGGTTTGGCAACTGCAGGGGGGTAATGTGTAACGTGAAATTAGGGATTTAAAAAGTGTTCAAAGTCAATTATGCCCTTAACGGTATTGTTTATTAATTAAATCTGAAAAAAGGAAACTACTTTTTAAGTAATTAGATCTGATGAAATGGATGGTTTAGATTACATCTTACCCATCTTACTAGAAAATACATCTTACAATAACCTCACCCTATATATATATATATATATATATATATATATATATATATATATATATATATATATATATATATATATATATATATATATATATATATATATATATATATATATATATATATATATATATAAGTACGGGAAATAAAAAAAAGTACGGGAGACCAAATCTGAGCCGTTGATCTCATCATCGTTAGTGCTGTCAGTTATATTTCCGCTTTAATGAATAATAACTGTGTTATATCTGTACAATTCTAAGTTAGTTCAAACCAGTTTGGTTGTGAATCAGGACAATTTAAGTATGAATTATGACCTGTAAAACCCAACAGTGGTATCAGAGCCTCGGCTCAGTTTATCACAGTGTTATATATATATAGCGTTTTACCCTCGCGATGTGGCGGGGTAAAATATGTTTTTTGGTATAATATGTAACTTTTGAAGTAAAATTAAAAGAAGAAGAAGAGTGATTATCGATAATATGTGTTGTCTATATTAAAACCATTTTAAAAGGACTAAATGTAAGATAAGTAATCAATATATACTTTAAGAAATCTTTTTTTTAACCAAATTTATGTTGAATTTAATATTATTTAAATCACAACAAAAATTTATACCTTAAAGAAATATTTATTAATTTTTGAAAACTATTTTAATTAAGTAGTTTGTTTACAATAATTAGAAATTAATGTAATTAATTAGTTTGTTTTGTAACTTACAATTAATTAATTTTCATAACTTCAATGTTTGAAAATGTTGCTTTAATGTATTGTAATATATGAAAATTTTGTTGTACTACTTAACTTAAAAAAGTCTTAAAAATAATAGGCTAAATGGTTTATAAAGTAGTAAAGATGTATATCCTTGTATTTTTTTAAGGTTACATGTCATACTGGTTTTCATGTGTTTTTCTTGTTTTGGAGGGGATCGGCTCGAAAAGCCGGATTTAAAAAAAATGCTCAAAACCAAACTGTCTAAACAACATGTTCATCTTGTTTTTCAGGTTAAAAATTCAAGTCCTACTGTAAATAACAGTACACATTAGAATGAGTGTGTATTTACTAATTTAATAAAAACCTAATTTCATATACTAATGTGGAAAAATACAAATAAAACATGTGAAAGGAAAGATAAAATAAATGAAAGATTTATAATGGAGATAATGAAGTATATGGTTCGTTTTTCTAGATTGCGTCAAAGTTGTCTTTTATTATTATGTGTATCTAAATTTAAAAAAATATTATTTATTATACTGAAGTTTCAAACTATACTTTTTAGTGTATTATAGAACTTGTTTGGTAGGTAACTTAGAATTTTTTTTTATATAGAGTTTTCTAATACTAGATTATTATTGAAAAGTTGGAAACTTTTTTTTATGTACTAAAATTTCAAAATATACCATTTAGTATACCGGAAACATGGTGATCTACTAGTAACTTAATATCAAGGGTCATGATACAGTAAATGATAGATTTTGAAACTTCAGTATATTAAATGGTATTTTCGAAAATTAGATATACACAATAGCAAAATGTGATAGCTTCCATACATTTTCGTGAACTAACAAAAATAAAAGTTGGTGGAATCATTTTTTAAACATGCTTTAAATTATTTAGAGAAAGAGACGATTTGTTATTATGAATCTTTATTACTAGCCAAAATTATAATTAAAAAGTACAATCGTTCTAACGTCATTTCTTGTCATTTACAATAGTTCTATTACCATTATGTGTATAAAATTATATTCATGTATAAATAAATTATAATAGACAAATAAAACATAAGGGTGGTTGGTACCAATATGAAGATCAGGAATACTAAATACTAAAATAACAAATTGTAGGCATAAAAATTGTGCATAGTTAAAAGCTAGTTGTTAAGATAAGAGATAGCTAAGGAATTTTAGTATATAGTTCCATAAATAAAAATTAAATTGTTAATAGTTGATGATTACCAAACATCTATAGTTAAAAGTCTTCTATATATAGTAACTTTATTTAGCATATACGAATTAGATTGTTAAGAATGAATGGCATGTACTTGATTGATCTTCTTGTTTAAATATTTCGAATTTTCATCTTGAAAACATGTTATAATCTAACTATGACCTAGTAGACATTTAGTAATGTAGTTTAAATATTCAGACCGAAATCGAAGAAGCTTGATAGAGGGTGGTATAATGTGTGGCAGGTCGCTGTTATTATGTATCGTTTTTGTCTTTGATGTGATGCAACCTACATGAATAAGATCACGTTGGTATGGGGATTTTTGAATTTTCTGGTTTTTACTCATTTATAATATAATTATTTCTTGACTTGATGTTTTTTTAGTATGATAAGTGTGTAATACATGCTATTAGGTCATGTTCGTTTTGCAGAATTCAAAAATATAAAATAGAATTGAAATCAAATTAAGTGTAGCATTACGTTTGATAAATGTGTTTTTGAATTGAATCTCATTATTTAAGTTGTTACATTCTTACAAGTAATAGAAAGTGTATTCTATAGTTAGACTACATTCTATTTAAATCAATTTATTTTTCAAATTTTAGAAAACAAATAAACCCCAATGCGTACATTTAATAAAAGAAAAGGTTAGATTGATATAATGTGTTTAGGAGTGCTTCCAACCGTATTCAGGGATGAGGAAGTGGAGAGCGGCATCAAGAGTGTTTTGTGACAAGAAAGTACCGCTTAGGCTTAAAGGAAAATTCTACAGACTAGCTGTTAGACCTGCCATGTTATATGGTTCAGAGTGTTGGTCACTGAAAAAGGCGCAAGTGGAAAAGTTAGAAGTGGCAGAGATGAGGATGCTTAGATGGATGTGCGGTAAAACGTGGTTAGATAAAATTCATGTTGGTGTTTTTAGAAACGAATTAAGAGTGTCATCTATTGTCTACAAATTGAGAGAAGGGAGACTGAGGTGGTACGGACACGTAAAAAGGAGACTTCCTTCAGCACCGGTTAGGAGAGCAGAATCGCTTATAGTGGATGGCACTAGGAGGCGTGGACGTCCCTTCCTGAGATGGGAAGATAGAGTTAGAGCGGACTTGCAGGAACTTTCTCTCTCTGTGGACATGATCTCAGATAGGCCCTCTTGGAGAAGGAAGATTAGGATATAGGATTAGGTAGAAGAGAGTTGTGCACTCTATGGCTTAGGTTTTTTTTTTTTGGTGTGGGGGTTAGGTTGTGCGCCTTTTGCGGGGGTTTTTCCTTTTTCTTTTCTTTATACTTATTTCTTATTTTTATTCTTGTTATTTATTTCTTTTTATTTTTTATTTTTTATTTTTTATTTTTTTTCCTTTTTCAGGTTGTCGTGTTTTCTTTGTGTCTTTTCGTTGTCGGAGGTCTCTTTCAGGAAGCAATCTCTCTACCTACGGGTAGAGGTAAGATTGTCTACATCCCACCTCCCACATACCCCGCTTTAGCGGGATTGGGTATTGTTGTTGTTGTTGTTGTTGTTGATATAATGTGTTTGTGTGAGAAGCATCGTTCCCTTAAAGAGAACATATACTTGTAAAAATATACACAAAATGTAAGAATTATTTATAGCTTTTTTTTAAATGTATGGATTACTTACAATAAAACTACTATTTAATAAATGCCTTGTAATTGAAGTTGTTTACAAGCATATGGTCAAAAGTATTATCTTTATTGAATGAATGAAAGAAAAAATTACCAAGGCTATCAGCATTTATCACATCCTTCACACAGTCAAATCAGCTCCACATCAGCGTCACATCATTCTCCCACCATTTTCTCATCTCATCACACAAACCCCCACATCCATCACATTCTTCAAATCAAAAAAAAAAAAAACCTCTCTCACACCTCACGCTCACATACGCGACCACCATCACTAGCGTGACCATGAGGGAGCCATCGCGCAGACCAGCGATGGTCCTCACTTCCGTGAGCGACTCTCACCCACCCCATCTCGCGATGGATGCGGATGCTTGCATTAGGATGAATATGCGGTCATGATGCGAATAAAATAGCATTAGTAAATTGCATTAAGTTTCGTTGAAGGCCCTCAACTTTGAATCAAATTCTAGAAACACGTCCCCCATTTTGACTATTTTTGGGTTCTCCATCTACTCCCAACTCCGCTAGCCTAAGCAAAACGAAAAATTAACCCCTTCCCCACGCACTACTTCCTTCACCTCTTCACCAACTGCATATATAATCAATACTCCATAACAATCCTTCTCAAATTGAAGGACTTGGCAGCTGTGACCGCCATGAACGATGATCGAATTCCGTTACTGGACATCGGGAAATTGAAGGTCATATCGCCGTTAGGGCGAGGGGCTAAAGGTGTGGTGTTTTTGGTGCAAAATGAAGGCGAAGATGGAGAATTGCTTGCTTTGAAGGCGATTTCCAGAGCTTCCATTAAGAAGAGGTTGAAGAACAAGGATAGCGATGGTAGTGAGTACAAGAGAATCTTCTTCGAGCAGGAGGTTTTGAGACGATTTCAACATCCGTTGCTTCCGAAACTACGTGGTGTTTTATCGACTGACAATATTGTTGGATACGCCATTGATTACTGTCCAGGTCGTGATCTTAATTATCTTCGGAAGAAACAGACGGAGAAAATGTTTTCTGATGATTTTATCAGGTAAAACTCACCTCTTCTATTGGAATTTGTGATGAAATTGCGTTGCATTCTGTTTTTGAATGTGAATTGAGTATTTCATTTATTGCGTTTTCTGCGTAACTGAAACATTTCCTTTTCACAATTCAGGTTTTACGCGGCGGAATTGGTACTCGCGTTGGAGTATCTTCATGGATTAGGGATTGTTTACAGAGATTTAAAGCCGGAAAACGTTGTGATTCAAGAAAACGGACACCTAATGCTCGTTGATTTCGATCTCTCAACGAAACTCTCATCAAAACCTCGCTCCGGATCTTCGACGGCAAAAAACACACCGACGCCGAAATCCGATCCGTTAGCACAGAGGAAAAAACGATTTTCTAAGCTTTACGCATGTTGCCACCCTGCAATCTCATCGGAGGACTCGGTACATCCTGCAGAATCAGTCAACTCAGAACCGATTTCCGACACCGGTTCACTTTCAAAATCAAACTCGTTCGTCGGAACAGAAGAGTACGTCGCACCGGAGATGATACAGGGCAACGGCCACGATTACGCGGTGGACTGGTGGTGCTTGGGCGTGGTTTTGCACGAAATGCTTTACGGTACGACGCCGTTCCGTGGAATAAACAGGAAGGAGACGTTTTACCGGATTCTATCAAAGACGCCGGAGCTCGTCGGAGAACCAACGCCATTGAGGGATTTGATCCGTAAATTGCTGGAGAAGGATTCGAAACAGAGAATATCGGTAGCGGAAATCAAGGGTCACGATTTCTTCAAAGGAGTTGACTGGGAAAAAGTCTTACAAATCTCGAGACCACCGTATATACCTGGACGGTTCGATGATGAGGACTCCGGTGGAAATAAAAAAATTGATATAGAAGATTTTGTCCGAGGGGTGTTCAAAGTTGAAGATGACGTCACTGATGACGTCGCTGAGAAAGAAAATGAGCAAAATGCAGAGAGGAATTTTTTGGTCTTCTAACTTAAATTTATTAATTATTTAATTAATTAGTTTGTTTGATTTGATACTACTTTTTTCAGTTAATATATATATAAATTGGGGGTACATGTAGATATTGACAAAAGCGGTGGTTTTTGGGAATATATTCAGAGTATTTATGAATGTACAAGTAAGCAGTGCAGTAAATGCTGTGGGTAGTTGTACAACGGGAGGTTGGAGGTATATGTAATGTTCTCAGAGATAAAGTGTTATGACAGTATTTATTTGATCAAAGAAAACGAATATATAATATATTAAATTTATGTGAGTTTTTGTAAGATTAATAAGTAATCATTTTTTATGTCAATTATCTAACAATGTGCTAAGTTCTATTAGTGTTTGTGAAAAAGATAAGGGTAAGACTCCAAACTCTAGGATGTCAAGTTGTCAACTCAAGATGTTGTGTCCCGTTTTGTGAAGTCAGATGTTTTTGTTAACATTTTTAGATAATTGTTATGTGATCAGATATTTTTAAACTGCATTTATGTATTATGTGGTGAATTGTAGAACTTGATTTATTATGATATGAATATTTAGTTGTTTACGGAGTACTATTTTATGATTTATATAAATGTTTTTAAAAAGTATCTAGCGTGACGGAACCTGGGTTTTGAATGAACATTGATGTTTAAACGTCCTCTCTTTAATGTAAATATATGAGTGTAATATCTTTTGATGTATGATGTAAATATATTGTCATATATGGATGTATTACACTTTGTTTTAGAAAAATGATCATAAACTTGAAAATATGATCATTAAGTTTTTGGGTTTGATTTATCAGATCTAATTATGTTCTTCAAAGGTTTTGATTTGATTTAACATATTAGATTGTGTTTTTTCTTAAAATCTTAAATGACTTACTAGATTTGTGTTCTTCAATAGTTTTGGCAAACACGACCGGGTTTGATTCCGACTAATCAGTTTTTAATGATGAGCAGAACTAACTTGATGAACACGATTGGTTTTAAACCGATGAAGATGATTTATATTATCCTTTTGATTTGTAGATTTCATGATGATGTTTCATTGCCTTCTTCTTGAATGGTGTTCGTTCTTGTTTGTGATCATTTCCAAATTATTCATTTTCTTGAATGGTCTTTCATTTTGTATACATAAATCCGCTAATATGCCTAAAAGATAGGACCTTTATAATAACATATAAAGTTTTAATAAATATTATATATCAAGTAACATGTAAAGAATTCCATTAATTCTGCATTGGCATATATAGATGAGTTGGGGCTTCTGAGGCTTTGATGGTGATCGATGTTATGATGCCAAATTCAATAAGGCAATTTAACATGTACCCATTAAATTGTGATTAAATTCATGAAAAATAAAGCATTTCACATATTAAATGTTTCCATTAAAAATGTCTCCCACACCACCTTTTTTTTTGCTTTCATACCAACTCTTCCACCGGGTCCACCTCACTTTCTCATGCATCATGTTTTCGTAGTGTACATAGGTTTTTCTATCAAATCATAAATGATTTTGATTTGTACCTTATAAGAATTTTTTACACGTAATAAAAATATCTATTTACATAATAATATTTTTAAGTGAGTGGAATATCAAAAATAGTTCATAATTTTTAAAGGTAGGAATATTAATATTATGTATGATAATTTTTTTATACAAATCATTATGTTTAGAATAGAGGCAAACAATGATTATAGTTTATGACAAGACTAACCACCTCTAAAGAGTTATGTTGAGTATTTGTTTCAATGAAAATAGTAAATACAAGAATAGATTTCATTATATTATTTTCAAACATAATAAGTCATTTTCACTCTTTTATATAAAGCGTGATATTTATTAGGCGAATCTAATTTTGATTTAAAACAATGGATCAGCTATAATGTGAATAAGAGAACTTAATTGGTTGTTTTGATGAATGCTTTAAAGATCTCAACCTCTTGTAGAATAAAAAATAGAAGAAATTGACACCTTTTAATATTGTGTTGATCAGAATTGACACATTTTTCTATTAATTTATATAAACAATTAATTGTGTGATATAATGCAAAGATACGTACAATACATGATTCTCCATCGTTACAACTCCATCATACATTTAAGTTGATCATTTATAAGCCCATAATGCTGTCTGCTAAAATAGCAATTCAAACAATTTGTATTAGAGATTTGCATTTCAACATCTATTCTGGTGAACACGAGCTATGTTTTAATATATACAGTCTAACTATTTTTGTGATCGTTTTCAATACTCACTCTAACTATCCAAGATGTTTACCCACAGCAAGGATTAAACCAGATTCTCTTATAAAAGTTTCGGAACAACATATCACTAAGCCATTCCGCAAACCGATGTTAAGAAATCAAAGTAAACCAATACAAGTATTTTATGTGTTTGAGCATATCAAAGTGATCTGTTTAAACTTTAAAATATGATCAAACTATAGCGAGATTTGTATTATTTGTAATGATATGTTTATAACTACCTATTATATTTATAAGCAGATTCGGGTTAATATAATATTAATCTGGTGTTTTTTTGTTATTTTTCGTACCCGAATTTTACCATTTTGTTACACCGATGTAACCTAATCAAACCGTTTATATTTACAAAAATTCATATTTAATAAATCATGTTTAATATATATAACTGGTATAAACATAAAAATAAGGATTCAAGGTTCATATGATATAAGGTATGATGGTCAATCGTATAAGATTAGACGTTAATTTTAATCGACTCAAACACATAATTTTGAAATTTTTATGAAGCAAAAGTGTAACATACTCTAAACGAATAAATAAAAGGCAAGGTACAAGAAAATAAAACAAATAATGTCTAAATTGTTATTGTATTCAACAAACTTTATTCTGTATCCTAAAATGCAACCAACGTTCAATATTACGTCGATTTTGTAAGCAATGCTACCTGCTATCGCAGGTTACCAAGTTGACAACAGATTTCCAGCGACTTTTTCCGATCTCCGAAGGCTTTTTCTAATTTCCGGGTCACCATTTTTGTTTTTGTTTCACTTTGAAAGAATCCTAGGAAGGTCACCACAAAGGCTTCATCGATTGTAGGTAAAATCTAAGGTGAGATCTGGGTTTATCCAAGCTGATGGGTTTCTCACCCTTTTCCTAAATGCGATTTGATTTCGTAGGGGTTTTTGTGTTTAGTAGGGGTTTCTGTGTTTATTGATGTGAAATCTGAGTTTATTGAAGATTTGAGTTTATCATAGGTGAGGGTTTCTAGGTTTTACCGAAGGTAGGATGTTTTTTTTTACAACAAAACACACACTAGTCTACATCTTTTGTTTACAGCGAAACTTGACCCATAACCATTGATCAACCGCTAAGCTATAAGCCCTTTGATTATCGAAAGTGGTGAGTTTGTACGTTTATGGGTATAAAAGTTAGGATTTGTTAAGATCAACAGTAAGGTATGTCATTTTTTTTGTTCATCGATCTTTTTGTAAATTCAAGTTAGTGTTTGCCTTTCGTCATTTTTTCATATAATTCTAGTTCATGTTAATCATGCTTTACATATTTAATTTGCAAACTAAAGTCAGGGTTAATGATTTTGTTCCTAGCTATATGATTTCATGGTATTATCCTTAATTTGATGATGAAGATATGAATTTATGAAGCACTTACGAAAAATACATGAATATAATAATTAAAAATAAAAAATAAAAAACTTGAAATGTAACCTGCTTAATGGGTAATGGGTTGCATACAAAGAATAAAAATTATAAGTTATACTTTTAAATACAAAATAAAGTTAGTTGCATACAATAGTTATTTAGAAATAGTTTATTAAGTTGGGCATCTTTCCTAATATTTCAATAAATATGCAACCTACGTCTCTTATATATCTGACCAAGTTTTAAACCCGACACACGACCTATGTTCACATCAGCATTACTAACCTATTACTAGCACCCGCGGAAATAATTGTCTATCACTTGACCTACACAATTACTTATCCTTAATCTTATTGGCTATAAAAAACAAAAATCGTGATACATGCTCGTTAGCCTGTAACGAGGTTCAAATAACAAACACATCACTAACCGGGTGCCGGTGGAGTAGTAGCCAAAGCTAAGCTAGCTTATAGCATTTAAATGACTTGACAACAAGACTAACACAACCAGTTAGAGCTAGGACCGGTATTAATGGCGGCTGTTCAAGACCAATAAGTTATATAAAACAAAAGCTCAAAAATCCACATAGAAGTAAAACAGGACCAGTTAAGGACCATCATGGTCAAAAGACAGTCACTGCAGCCTGCATCAACCTACTGCCTAGCTCTACTACCAATGCTAGCAAAAAAGGACAACTTTTCAACACTTGCATAAAAACACTCATCAAACTTAACTTCCAAACAACCAAGAAAAAAGCAAGATCCTAACAAACCTTGTTCACAAAATTCATTTCTTCCATGGCAAAATGTCTTTGTAACTGAACTACATCAGTACAAGATAAAGGTGATGATAACAAAATGAAGTCTTGAATAAGAGAAGTCGAAGGGTGATCCATCATACACTCACATGTTAATAATAAAAGCTTACTCATCTTCCTGGCTGCGCAACCTGGCTAACTTGTTGGTGACAACAACATCCAATTGTGCTGCACGCTCGACGATCTCCTTCCTTTTACGGGTAGAAACATTGTGTGCTATCTCAGCACAGTATGTCCTGAAATCATATCAATTGAACAAAACCAGTGAGTATTAAGCACCACATGAGTGTAACAATGGTAACTTTCAGGTTATTTTAATTCTAACTAGTCATTCTGATATCCCAAATCCATTTTGCCCGTTATTCTACCAGCCCATTTTGTCAACTCTGAATATACCTGTTGTGCATCATGAGAACTTCCAATTCCTTGGCGTTGTGAACAACAAACTTCTTGAAACCATTTGGCAAAAAGTGACGAGTCTTCTTGTCTGAGCCGTACCCAATGTTTGGCATAAGCGTTACACCCTTAAACTTTCTCCTCACACGTGAATCAATACCCTTAGGCCTGCGCCAGTTTTCCTGCATAAAAAACACAGGTAACTCAATCCGATAAATATAAAAAAGCTACAATCACATAAAGCAAAAAAACTCAAAGTACCAAAAAAACCAATGAACAAAAAAATTAAAAAGGTCAAAGGTTCTTGCATTAACAATTTTCAATCAACTCATAAAAGCAAAACAGTTTACAAAAATAAATAGAAATTTATGCCATGTCTGGGGACTTGTATAGATAACAATACACAAAAATTCTTTCAATTTGACACTTCATGTAAAAAAAAAGTATCCTGAGTCAACACAACGAATTAACTCTCTAATAACTCGAACAATTTAAAAGTATAACAAGAGAATCAATATGCTACGTTATAGTGTTGAAATAAGCTTCAATGTTGACGTAAGACAAAAAACTTCGCAGCATAAAGTCAGGTATACCAGACTTTGTAGAAGGTGACTCAAAAAAATAAACTTTTGATGGCAATATGGCATGCTTTGTAGGCATAAAAAAAACAAAACAAATATACCTTGACACATATCTTCCAGTCACTTTGAGGCCTCTTGAACTTCTTCACACGCTTCTTGACAATCTTCTTATCAAGCTTTGGAACTGCCATAGCTTACCTGAAAACAATCAATATTATGAATTACTGCCTACATTCAAAGCAATGAAAGAACAAGTGAATTTAGATGCAGAGACAATAGCAACTGGTGAAGCATACGTTTGCAAAATCAGATATGATGAAAACTAGCATCATGGTAACCCAACCCACAAAATTCACATAAAATCCATTACACTATTAAATAAACTCAAGAATCACTATGCCAGGAAACTAATCTTTTAAACTAGCACCAACGTCGTGGTTTTTCAGACTCAAATAAACTCTACAGTTTCCCAAATCTAAGCTAAATCTAGAAAATGACCCGCTCTACAACACATGTTAAGACTGCAAATATTAATAATATGCACATTTCAGTTATAGTTTAAAGTTTTGATTACAACATTCAACAGACATTGTAGTCCCCCTCACCCGTTACGATAGAATACACAAATATAGTTCTGTAGATATATCTAAAAAACTGTAATATAATGATGATGATTCTAATGCAGGTAAAGAAAAATCAAATTATTTGAGTAAGCGGGGTTAACCATGAAATACGATCACATATCGAGTCAACCGATTAAAAACAGAAATTTTGTGAAACAAATACACGAAAACAAGATAATAACGAGCAATAATGCAAAAACAGTCACCACGATTTATCAAAATTTTACACGGATTCAAGGAAGCTGGAGGAGCTACATCTAAAATCAAGAAAAATAGGTCGAAAGAAATAATCAAAGATGCTGTTAGAACCTGCTAACAGAGACGATACGAGGCGACGTTAGAAATCCACCTGCTGTGAAGAGCCGCGAGACGCAATGAAGCAACTCTAGGGTTTAGAAGATATACGATTGAACCTGAAATAAGGGTTTGTTTGTTGTCTAATGATGGGCTGATATATGAAATGGGCCAACTATAAGAATAAATACTAATCGCTCTTTTTGGGCTGATCCATGTTAATAATCAAATCCAATTTGAATGGGGCTTTCCTCTTCTATTGCATAATGCATTTGTATTACCACTGTCCAGTGTCCACTAACCGGCGATCATTCGTCATATTGTATTTTACACAAAAATATTTGATTATGCGTTCACAAAAAAAAATTCTCCTTTCACTTTTTAACCATTAAATGAATTGTGTTTTGAATTTATTTTTATTAGTATAATTTTTATTAAATATTATATGACACAAACAATATTATTTATGATCAAATTTTAAATAATTTTTTTTTCAATAATCAATTATTTTTTTAAGAGAGATTATAAGTAGTATGTCAAAGTAACAAGAAACCTAAATTAGGGTAGTCGGAGTGAAGGAAAAACTAAGCGGGTGTAGTGTGGCTTGAATGTCGGACAAACCACTCCACCGCGTCGCGGGAGGGAGCCGGTCCGTGGTATTTCATACATCAAAAAAATGGCGTAGTAGAAATGATGCGGGCCTAAACTGAATATCAGCCACTCATGTTTTATTCTTATTTTCAGTTATCTAATTTTGGTTATTAATTGGTATTAGGCGAGCCTAAAATTTGGTGCTATATGGAGTAATCGGTGCGGGACTGAATGCTTGATCGAATGGTGGAAGAAACTAGTTAAACGAACGGTGTGGTGGGTATGATAGGAGAGGATCACTCATAACACTCTAGGGTTTTGTAAAAGTAAAACTAGTTTTCAAGATCTTTACTAACTTTTAAGTTAATAAATAATAATAACTCAGTACAAATATACTAGCATTGTACCCGCTGTATTATTTATGAATATTTTTTTCTCGATAATTTGTCCGTTTTTAAAACAATGATAATTTATTTTTTTTCTAAAATATAATGTGTCAATGAAATTTTTCATGGATGGTAAACTCCAACAAAAATGTTGGCCTTATAACTCTATTTTATTTTAATTATATTACCCAATTAAAAAATCAAACAATTTTTACAAATTAACGTCGTATATTATTTAGATTTAATATTTCTAGTTATACGCAATTTTTAATAGTTAAGTTAAAATATTTATTACACGATAGAATATTTAATATGAAAACTTCAATTATTAATGTTTTTAATTTTTAAATTAATTTATATTGATTTAATTTTTTAAATAATATCTATTTTGAAAGGTTTGGTTATTTTGATGGTTTATAATATTGTCATTAACTTCATCAAATAGTTGCTTTATTTAATAGTTTCCATTAATTGTAATACTAGGGTAGTAATTTTAAATTACTTAAATGTTTTATAATATAGTATACATAATGTAATTATAATAGAAAATATTTATGGTTTTATAAAAAAAATTATCCGCATGAACTTATTTCTCTATCTTATACGTTTTTCTCTGATTGTTTTGTATAAATCACAAATTACATGTCCACCGAATGATACACTTGTATGCGCAGGCAATAACATAATCTTGTCATAGAGAAGTAATATCATAATTTATAGTGGTTTAGACGTATCTAACTGATTCTTTTACATCTACTTTCTAAAATGATTATGTGGGCGAGTCAACTACATGATTAGTCGGGAATTGATAATTTGATTTATTGTTCACCGTTGATTTAATACACTTTTACGAATTTGTTTTTTAAGATTAGGCTTTATTAACTCACAGGACGTAAAAGCATATATTTGTTTGTTGATTTGTGGTTTGTAGTCATGAAGGTTACTTAGAGCTGGCTTTGGGATAGAGGGTTACTTTTTGGGATTGTCTGGTTGATATAAATGAACACTTTAGTTTTACAATATAAACTGGACTCGCTTAATATAGTATGGTTTATGATTGTAGATTTAAAGATACTTAACATTGTTGCTTCAATATGATGGTTGTGGATGATGTTTTGACATTCAGTAATTTATTTTTAAGCCATTTGTTGCTACAAGTTGTTAAGAAGTTAAATTTTTTTGTAAAAATGCTTTTAACTCTAGATCACACAATTTACTTTATTCATGTTAACTGTGGGATCAATTGGTGAAAGGCACATTGGACAACCATATTTCGAAAACCATATACCAACTTTTTCAGTGACATCAAAAATTACCACCACATGTTTTTGTAATATTAAATACTTATAAATTAAAAACTTTGAAATTAATATGATATAGTTATGTATAGATATGTAACACATCAAAAATTACCCCCAAATGTATAGATCTGTAAGAGCATACGGAGTGGTCTCGGTATGGCATCGGTATTCCTATGTGGAGGCGTGGTACCAAGGGGAACACCACCCCCCTCCCTTTGGTACCGAAAAAGCATAGGGCATCTAGGATTTTCTCACCGATGGAGAGAAAAGAGAGAGAGGAGAGAGGGAGGAAAGAGAATGAGAGAAAAAGAGGAGAGAGGAGAGAGGAGAGAGGATAGAGGGTATTTTTTAATAAAATATTTTGAACCATACGAAGCATGGGTAGTATGAGGGGTTAAGCATGAGTAGTATGAGGGGTTAAGCATGAGTGAAGCATCAGTGATTTGGCGCAGACGTGACTCGAAACATAAGATGCTTCTCGATGAGTACTCCCCATGCTCTAACACATATATTTCTCAAGGAATTCTCTCTCTCACTCTCTCTCTCACACACACGTACACACACATATATGGACAAAGCAAAAGCGATCATGAGTATTAGGAAACAGGAATATGTTTATAGAGTTGTAGACACAGATTTTATCTTCAAACTAACAAAATAAGTGAAGATGTAAAGTTTTGCAATTTCGGGTCCATTTATGGTTGTTTGAACATGGTATGCTTTGCTTTTAAAAGTTGTCACCTACAAGACACGCCAACAAACTTGCGTTTGAATGCTTATCATTGCCTCCTAAGAAAACATCCAAACTTTTATATAATTTCCTTATTGTGTTTCGGTAAAGATATATATATATATATATATATATAGAATTAGGTTCAAGTAAAAAATAGGTTAAGGTAAAAAATGTAAGGTGAAATCTGAAGACGACACGTGTCACAATTAGTTAAGGGGTATTTTAGGTAATTTTGTAATTAATTTATCTTTCTTCCATAAAATTAGGCCCACCCACGATCTGTTCCATTTTAATTCATCTTGTTCCCGTCTCTCCATTTCTCCATCCCCTTCATCAACGATTAGGGTTTTGCAGCCGCCACATGCAACTGCAGCGGTTTCCGGCGGCTTTGGGCATGGAGATGAACATGGATCGATAGGGATTAATGCTCCGAAAAAAGATTTCATGGGTAAACACTGTGTTCGGCGCAAACAGTCTCCAAATCGGGGCTTAAACCTTCAAATTCGCCACATCCAAGAGGTATTACGGTAGATTATGAGCGTCCTAATGATGTTGATGATGTTACTAAGGTCCCCGTGGTGTAAAAAACAGTAATTTTGTTTGTTCTTCTGCCGATTTTGGTGGGTTCTCGATCGTTTCTACACACCCGCAAGGGGCTGCTGCGTCGCCTCCCTCACGTCCGTCACCTGCAACAGCCGCCTCCATCCTGTGCATCGGCGACAGTTATAATGTGAGGTGAAATGTTTGTGCATCGCCGACAACCACCGCCTCTGCACCACCACCATCGCCGTAACACCAACGCCGACGACGTTCTTCGTGGTTTGTTTTTCTGTGCATCAGAGCCAAAATATGCATATTTTTTTTGTGTATAAAAAATGGATGTAATTTGTGCATAAAATGTAATTTGTGAATCAAAAGGTATTTCTGTGAATCAGGCCTGTGAATCAAAATGGTGTATTTTCTGTGCATTAAATAGTTGTATTTTGTGCATAAAATGGTGTGCCTGTGCATCAGGATAGTGACGGGATCAAAGCTAAGAGGTGGTAGTTGATCTGGCTTGTTTTTTAAAATCACCATATTAACCTTTTTTATTTTTTTAATTCCGAAAATTTAGTTAAATTGATGACTTTTTTTGTTTGACTTTTGGAGAGATCATGTGGTCCAGATTTCTTCTTACATTTAGTACCATAATTTTTTTACTAGATCTCTATCCTATATATATATATATGTAATGAGATTTTTTTTCTAGACTAAGAAAAAAACCCGTTAATTTTGTTTTCACCTAATCCTATGTAAAGTTGATGTAAATATGTAATGTTATATATGTTGTAATTATTGTTTTATTAAAACAAAAATAAAATACGCTGTAAATAGAAGAAAATTAGTCATTTATAAATGAAAATAGGAGAATAGAAAATAGAGGGAATTGAAACTTTGACGTGAGAATGGAATTTAATCTGTTCGGTAAAAAACGAAAACTAGGTAAACTATTCTGAATCAGGGCAAGAACAGGTAAACACCAATGCGTAGGATGGAAGCACACATGCGTTTAATGGTTTTTAAGTATTCGAGACTCTAATTCGTTGCCTCATGTGTTAGCTTATGTTTTTAAAGCTTTATTTATAGAGTCGATAACTTACTCACTTTAGCTCTAATTTGTACAATTTTTTAGTTTATTGCAGATTTTCTTATTATAAAAAAAGTAAATAAAACATTATTCATACAAAAGTAAAAATATACACATCATCATATATAGCTTACTCACTTTAGCTCCAATTTTACAATTAAAAAAATAAAAGCTTTATTTTTTGAGTCGATAACTTACTAATTTTAGCTCGTTTTTCAACACTTCTTAGTTTATTACGGAACTCGAATCCATAAAAGGTTATTGATAAATATTAGAAACATACATCATTATATGTTGCCCTTTGTTCAGCATCGTATTCTCTAACACGAATCCCTTAAAAAACAAAAGGGCTATTTGAATGAAATAAAGTAAGAAGGAAAGGAAAAAGAAGAATAATGGTGGGGCTAATATCATATCGTGGCATGCATATATATATTGCTCAATGACATTGGATCTAATAAAGGCATTTAATTAAAGTGAACGTCACTCTCAATTAGTACCATTAACAATAATTTTAATAAGATTTCAAATCACAAAATTAACCCTCTAGAAATTACCACTCATCAAACTACCCCACATGCCCACAAGTCTCCAAAGTTATGGATCCAACCACTTGTTTGATGGATGATAACAACACTATATATAATGGAGAAGCTAATTAATCAAAAGAGACTTGGGACCAAGCATGCACCTCATTCTTCTTGTTTAGGTTGAAAATCATGCACTACTAATCATTCGGTATGACCAACCATTTATATGTGTTACCTCTAACCATTTATGGTGTGAAAAAGTGGGTGAAAATTTGAATGGTAACACGTGTTATCGCGTACTAGATTCTAGATTACTAGGCGTGTGCATCAAAAGTAATGATACATACAAGTTGAAATATTATGTCCCTTTTCGGTTTGTATCTATCATGCACTAAAACTTATATCATGATGACGTATGTCCCGAAGAAAATGATGAGAATGATGTACACGAAAGGTGTGTGCATCAAAAGTAGATGACAAATCCTCAAATAGTCAAATCCCTTTTTGGTATCACATAATACAACAATAAAGTTACAACCAATATAAACTAGGATAAGGTTAATATATAACATGACCTACAGTACAAAGATCATTCCCAAGGACAAGTGGTTGTTTAAATTAAAACATAATTGATAAGAAGCTCAAACTATGGTGCCAATGGTTGTTGCTTGTTGTCATAGGGTTTAGTAGACTTACTAGATTTCCTCTTAAAGATCATAATCCATGTAATAACTTCTAACAACAAAGAAATTGCACCCAATGTTGATATCACAATTATGTAGGCTGATCTCCATTTGCTTTCTGGTGATAATATATCAAGGCCCTTGAACACATTCAGGATGCCAAGAACAAGGATCGCGTACCCAATTCCGTGATGGTAGATATTCCAATAAAATCTAAGTTTGTGCTCTTTGTTTGGTCTCAAGAACAATGCAAAAACCTAATAAAAACACGACCAAAACAAGATTTTTATTAGAGATTGTAAATATCTAAAGTACCATTTGGTATTTATGTTGTAAAATGGTAAGTGACTATTCGCTAGCTATCAATGCTCGAATAATTGAAGAGCAAATTTCACTAAATGTAGAAGTAACCCCATGTGGTGTATGAGTGTATCTCTTTATTTGATGTTAAATTGAAGTTGCCTTTATGATAGTTGAAACTCTTTTGATCCAAAATCAAACAATGGCATTTCCGATTAATTTTCAATTGGCAGATTGCGATCTTTCCATTTTCATGAATGTTATAAAACAGAAAGCTATGAAGATCTACTTTTGAGATTAAACCAATTTTAAATTCTTAAACTTGGCTAAATTCTAAACATCTAGCTACAAATAGAAACTTGTTAGATGCTAGGATTGGAAAAAAGGTTTGTTGAACTTAAAGATCAGGAAGCTTGACCCTAATAGTCAACATGATCAATGATTAAGCATATTTACACATCAAGAAGTTTGACTTTAAATGTCAAATTACCTGGACCGTTGCAAGAGAAAAAAGAGTAATCCCAATGTTGCGGTGAGTGCTATAAGTGACACCCTTTGACTCGGATCCAAGTTTGAGACCAGTTCCCCAGCCAGCAACCCCGATTGCATAAGCCGAGACTTGGCAGAAAGCATGAAGATAAAACCATGTTGGATCTGCAGATGGGAATGCTCTAAGGTATCTAGCAATTATTATTCCAACTGGAAAAAGAATTCCCCAGCTCACTGCATTCAGTATCCCATGAATCTGTAACATATAAGATTACAACTCAGTTTTCACTTTGCTGAATCATAGAACTCATGTATGATTTCCACTAAAATCAAGAAATGCTTGTAAAAGGTGGCCAATATTTACAAAATCAAGTTTTTCAGTAAGGTCCAGTTTGTTTCACCGTAATGTGAAGAAATGTAATGGAATTGAAATCAAATTTTGTTGGTATATTGTGTTTGGTAACATTATTTAGAAATGAAGTAAATTCTTTGAAGTATTAATATTCCTTTAGGTAGAGGAATGTCATTACATAACTAACATGGATGAAATTAAAATCATTTCCAATCTTTCGTATAACGGTAAAACAAACGAGACCTAAGGGTTTTCTGCTAAAAACTGTTAATTATTTATGTAATTTTAGAATCCAGGCCTTTTCTTATTTTATGCTCAAGGTTGATTTGTGTTCATTAATGTATAAAAAAATAGATAGAAAAAATAAAATAATGAAAAAGGTAAAAAATAAATAAATAAAAAAATCATAGTGCAAAGAGTGTTTCTTTTGCCAATATACAGCATATTGGATGCTTTTGGCTTACATTCCATAAACTCTGAAAAAAAAATTCCATTAGCCAAAAATAGATAGTAAGAAGATTGAAAACGGTAAGAAAAACAAAAACTCAAATCTGCACGAAACAATCGACAATAAAAAAAAGGTTTAGTTTTTTAAAATATAATAAACTATATCCAAAAATCTATTGTGTGTATTCACCTTTCAAAATTTCTATTGTGTATATTGAACTTTAAATTTGGTGTTATTGTATGTATTTTGATACATAAAAAATCAAAAAAAAGTATAAGTTTAGTACATACTATAGAAAGTTTAATACATACAATAGGAAGTTTAATACATACAATAATATCAAATTTAAAAGTTCAATACACACAATAGAATTTTTGAAAGGTGGATACAAACAATAGATTTTTTGGTATAGTTTAATACAAATTGGAGAACTGAACCCTAAACAAAAAAGGTTAAAATCAATGTTATTAACATCGAGATCTTGTGAAATATCATTTTTATACTAGCAGATCAAGATTATACGATCGAACCGGAATCGTAAAATCTGTAAAAATGGTTTAAACTTAAGAAGTGATAAAAGTGGAGAAAAGCAACCTAATCACCAAACACTGACACAAGAACAATCTAGTTGACTAGTTGACAGATGAACTAAACATCAATACAAAGATGTTCTTTTGGTCAAACTTTGTTTGACATATGAATCAATGTTATAGTTTTGAAAATGTAACTCTACCAGATATACAAATAAATTTTAGTAAATTAAAAAATTAAAAAGTTGATTAATTAAAGTAATATATTCATAGCATTAGATCGAGAAAAATATTATACTCACATTTCTCTTTTTATTTCCAGAACCACCACCAATCCCACCGCCGCTAGTCTGCCCACTCAATAAATCCAACTTCCCTTTCGCCCCCAAATTCGCCGGCTGAAACGCATGTTTCGCCGGAAATCCATCTGCCGACACCGACGGCCCTACCTGCCAAACCTGATTCACAGTCGTCATTCCCTTTTCCGGCAACTCAACCGTCGCAAATATCTTCATAACCCCATCGGAATACTCCGCTTTTTTATCCTTCACATTAAACGCCAATTCCCCTTCCATAATCGAACTATACGAGCTTATATTATAAGTCTTCACCACCATGGATCCATTGGACGCTTTAAAAGCGAGTAACGCCTGTGCTCCGGCCATCCCTTGGGCGGTGGGGTTTATGGCCCACGAGATCCATCCGGCGGCGGTGGAGGGAGGCGCGAGGAAGGCGATGGAAAGTGTGTTTTTTGAAGCGTCGAGGGACCAGTGAAGGTAGGAATTGAGATGAGGTAAGTCGGTGCAACGGTTGTATAATTTGTTGTTGGTGAATTTTTGTTTGGTGCAGGTGAGTTGTTGAGCGTGAGAGAGGTGTGTGATTACGAGTGAGAAGAAGGCGAGGAAGAACAAGGACGCCATTGATGGATAGTATAGCTTGGTAGTTTTGAGGCTAGTGTTGCGTGATTATGTAAAGCATGTGTTTCTGATGAAAATGTGCCTTATATATAGTATTTATAGTAATAGCGTGACTGCAAGCTATCTACGAATACAATCATAATTCGTTTATTTTATTATTATTTTTTTGGCATGGTAGAAAAAGGGTAATTCTATATGAGTTTTCAATATATTACGTATAAAAAAAATAGTTCTAAATTTTAATATTTAATCATATGTGATTTAATATAAAAACACATGTGATTCAGTATACAATCACATGTGATGGTAAAATCATTACATGTTAATTACGAAATTGTCACTCCGCCTAAATTTTTAAAATTCAATCTGGACCATTGATGGGGCTGATCCAAGGGCTAAGATTAATCCCTTGAGACTATGCAATAAGTATGGACTATATTGAACATTTCTCAATTCTATATAGCGTCTTGATACCCTAGCTGGTCCCTTTAATGTGATGACATGTATTAAAACATTTAAATGATTGATTTAGTATGTATGGTATGTGAGAGGAGTGAGACAAATTATAGCACCCGTAGAAATAAGCCCTTGAAATTACAGGCTTGTAATCAAACTTATATCAATGATATCTAGGTAAAAAGGTTGTTACCGGTTTGGTCTCTTCATAAAGTTAACTGATAACTATCGCCTGTTTAATTTATGTAATAGTCAATTACATGTTTTTTCTATAATACTATTAATTACACTCATATGTTAGATATGTCATATTAAGTAACTATAGTTTTTAATACAAATTATATATTCACGTACGTCACATCATATGTTTTAATTTAGATTATCAAGGAGTTTCAAATAGAATCACCATTTTTAAGTTTACTTTGTATAAACCAAACTCTATCTCATTACCTCCACCACTAGGAGTGTCATTATCCACCATTGTCATAGCCTTGCTGTGAGCTTGTGTTTGGTCGATTCGTGATCGTGGTAATAAGCGGCCTTTCTTGTTATGTATTTTCTTTATTTTAAATCAAAAAACTGACATAAATATTGTATGTGAGTCAGGTGATGATAATTATGATTGTGGATGGTTATGATGAGTTAGTGCTACTAATATATGGTTAGTGATAACTGTTATCACTATAAGTGTTCTAAGTCCAAACTACTACCGGCCTTTATCACCGTAAACCTTCATTTACAAAAACGGAAACCAACACTGTGATGAAGAACATGGAGATCAAAACCCCACGTCCTTTCTTTTCAAATAAACTCATCTTTGCAAACTCTGAATAAAACTTTATGTTATGTAGTCTTTAAGGAGATTAAATTCTGTGTAATCATTAAATATTACCCATTAAATAAGAGGTGACCATAGTTCAATTAAATTATCGATCAATATCCAGCCATTAGCCGAACATTCAGCTATTGCAATTAATTTCACAACCATTCGATTCATGTTGTTATTTGCGTTTCAATTTCGGTCATAAAGAATGGTTCGATTATTAACTTCTATTAAATCGGATAACCACCGATTAAGGGCCTTCATCTTAATTGCTCAAACATGAATTTTCAGGTCAATTTAGAGTTGTTACGACTATTTTGAATTATTAAATTAAATATACATAATACTAGATACATGTCAGTGTGATACACGAATTAGTTTATAAACGATAAATATTATATATTAATAGGAAGATATTAATTAACTATAACACATTGAAAAAAATATCAAAAATTTTAAAAAATGATAAATAATAGAAAATTAAAAGTAATATGTTCAAACAATAAATAAATGTATACATTAAAATATTTTAGAAATCAATCAAATTATTAGAGGACGTCTAATTAAAAACTAACTAATGAATCAAATTGTTATAATACTTTTGTTGACTAAAATGTTAGAACCTAGAGGGGGGGGGGGGGGTGAATAGGTTATTTTACTTAGTTTACTAATTTTTACACTTATAAAAATTTGTAAGTTGTGTTTAAAAGATTTTTCTTGAAGTTTATAACACAACAAATATATATACTTGAAATAAAAAGAGTAAGGGTAGAGAGATATCACCAAGAGTAGACAAGAGATTTATAGTGGTTCATGCAAGTGTTAACAAACTTGCACTACATCCACTCTTTGGCCTCACCCACCAAGAGTTTGCTCCACTATCTTCTCTCTTTGAAGGTAGAGATACACCTTTTACACTTCTTTTTTTCACTTGCAAGAATTAACACTTCAAACTTGCAAGTAAGGTAAAGATAACCTTGCTTCACTCTAATTCTATAGGCTAGAGTTGATCCTCACTTCTCTCTAATTCTAAAGGCTAGAGATGATCCTTACTTCACTCTAATTTGGAAGGCTAGAGTTGATCCTTACACTATTACAAAATATATGAATGATGATGTAGTGTTTAAGCTTTGAAAGCTTTGCTCTTGCTTGATAATTAATCTATCATTCAAGATCAAGAATCAAGCAAGAGCAAAGCTTTCAAAACTTAAACACTACATCATCATTCATATATTTTGTAATAGTGTAAGGATCAACTCTAGCCTTCCAAATTAGAGTGAAGTAAGGATCATCTCTAGCCTTTAGAATTAGAGAGAAGTGATGATCAACTCTAGCCTATAGAATTAGAGTGAAACAATGTTATCTTTACCTTACTTGCAAGTTTGAAGTGTTAATTCTTGCAAGTGAAAAAGAGAAGTGTAAAAGATTTATCTCTACCTTCAAAGAGAGAAGCTAATGGAGCAAACTCTTGGTGGGTGAGGCCAAGGAGTGGATGTAGTGCAAGTTTGTTAACACTTGCATGAACCACTATAAATCTCTTGTCTACTCTTGGTGATATCTCTCTACCCTTACTCTTTTTATTTCAAGTATATATATTTATTGTGTTATAAACTTCAAGAAAAATCTTTTAAACACAACTTACAAAATTTTATAAGTGTAAAAATTAGTAAACTAAGTAAAATAACCTATTCACCCCCCCTCTAGGTTCCAACAATTGGTATCATAGCAAGTTGGTCTAAAATTTTTTGTTAAAATTGTTTTTGAGATAGAACTTGCGTTATCAATGTTTTGAGAAAACAATTTTATACAAAAATCTTGAGTTAGATCCATGGACTTAAATGATAACTTAAGTTTGGAGGTTTATATGGCTACTTTACCTATGTTTATTGATTATACATTTTTGGGTTGGAAAGCCTACATGTTGACATTCTTAAGATCAATAGAGTATGACATGGGTGAATTTATTGAAAATGATCTTGATGAAGATATGTCACAAAATGAACAAGCATTGATATTTATTCAAAAATTTCTTAAAGGAAGTAAATATGAATATATGTGTTCTTACACTTGTGCCAAGAGATTATGGAAAGATATAAGTAAATTTGAGGAGCTTGAGGCAAGAAGAAATGAAGAAAAAGAGAGACCAAGAGAACTTGCTTGCTTCATAGCATTTGAAAAAAATGAGGTATCTTATAGTAGTAAAGATAGATCAAATAATCTTTATGATGAGCTAAAAGATAGATGTGCTATGTTACTTGATATCAATTCAAAACTCATTAGAAAGACCAATGATTTGAAAAATATTGAAAGTGATAATCTCAATCTCAAAGCTCTTAATGAAATATTGATTAAGAAAATAAATGAGTTGAGAGAATCCAATTTTATGTCACTAGGTTGCTTTACTTGTGTTGATCTCAAACAAGAGAATGTTAGAGTTCAACAAACATCAAGTGACAAGAAAAGTCTTGGGTTTTCAATTGAAACAAGTAACATATCAACAAATCTATTAGAACCAATCAAATATGTGAAAGAAAAGGCAAAAGAAAAAATTCAGGTACCTCACGGTCGATTCACGGCGGATGCCGTGCATCTTCCGTCAGCTCACTGGAATTTTCAAAAACTTGAAAAATGCAATATTGCCTCTAGTTCTTCCACTTGTATGCCTAAAGTTGCAAGTAATAAAATAATGGTAAAGTCTTATACTTCAATTTCAAGGCATGAACAAGGTTTCAAGATAACACCAAGGTGGATCAAAGTAGGTGTTTTTGATACTAACAATCCCGGACCTATGAAAAGATGGGTACCACACATATGAAATATGTTTGAGTTGTAGGTTGCATTTGAGGTTGAATACCATTCATGATGCAACTTGAAATATTGTATAGATGAAATATTTGGATAACAAATCATCAAGAATAATGCTTTTGAACAACACTTGTGAAACACAATCAAGATAAGTTTCTCTTACACTTCTCAAAGCTTTATATGTTGAAATCTATGTGTTGAAAGTGCCATGAGAATATATGTGAAGCTACTTGACATGTCTAAGTGTGTTTATTGTATATAGAACTTTACATAAACTTGGTTTGCTATAAAAATTAAATCAAGGGTAGCAAAAACATTAACAAAAGACATAGAAATACTTATCAAATGCTTAAATGTCTTGCAAAGCTCAATTCATACTCAAGTAGAATACTTTTTGATTGAGTTACAAGGTTAAAATATGCAGTGCTATAATAACATATTAATACCATCATTTGGACTTATGTTCTAATTCGTACAAATTTAAATCGAAGTCCTTCTTGATATAGGCAAGACAAACATTAAACTATCTTGAAAATTATTATATGTCAAAACTTGTGAAACTTGATAGTTGATTAATAATTCTAGATGTACGGTTTCATAAAGTTAGAATATTTAAATTACATCTAAACAAGAGTATTTGCTTTTGAATATGAGAAATATTGTGCTTAAAGTTAAAATTGCATATTAATGAACAATATTTTAAAATTCGATATACCATGTTCATGTTCATCATATTGCCTTAAGTGATTATATGCAATACTTGAATTTCTCACAAATCATGTTTTGGCTAAAAAAGTCTCTAAATGATATGGAAATATATGTTATATATTTCTATATATTGAAATGTATAGTCAAATAATAAATCATTTGTCAAAGAATTAAAGGTTTGCTTAAATCCCATGGATTTTATTTTCACATACACTATTTGGGTTTAAGTAATTAAAGAACCAAATTAGATTTTATCATAAGTAACATTGTCTTAGAATTTAAAAGATATCATATTACAAATTAAGACAACTTACTTTGATAAATCATAATTGTGACTTCATAAAAATGGTGCTTAGAAGTTATATACATGCTTTAAAATTAGTTAAGATATATTAAAGAACTAATATTTCAAACACACAAAAAATGCAAAAATATTGCGGACATAAATACTAAACACTTAAGAAAGAAGTAGTTGATGCAATGAGATTTGGTTTAGGAATGATTGAACATGTTCCCTAGGAAATAAAGTTTGATTATGTGAAACTTTTCAAAATTGTGCTTCCAGAATGTCCACGGTCGAAGCCGTGCATCAACCGTGGGTCCACTGCCAAATAATCAAATCTAAAGAAAACTAGAGGTCGATGCCACGGTCGACCGTGGATCGTCCGTCGGGTGCCTGACGGGGTTTAACCCTATTTTGCTTTATTTCTCTCTCTTCTCACCACTTTATCACCTTACACATCTTCCCCACAGAAACCTTAGCCGCCATTGTTGCTTTGTCACTCAAAAAGCTTAAAATTTACTACAAGAAACAAGGATTTACCTTATGATTAAAGCTATGGTTGAAGCCTGAGTCAGATTCATGGTCCATCTTCAGTTGAAGACTCACTCATTCTCGATTTCCTCTTTGATTCTTGAGTGTTCTTCACCATAAGTAAAATTCCTCACCATTGTTTTCATCTTCTTAGGGTTTCATTTTGCATATAAACATGAATCATGTTTGAACAATGTTGAGTAAAGATTGAGCCTTGTGTCTATGAGAATGAAGGAAAACTAATATGATGAAAAATGTGTTTGTGACAAAATAAAACTGAGATATACATATATATATATATATATATATATATATATATATATATATATATATATATATATATATATATATATATATTTATTTATTTATTTATTTGTTGAAAAGTTAAACAAATAAAGAAAAAGTGAACAGATGCTTCACGGTCGATACCGTGCATCGACCGTTGACTCTCTGGAGTTTTTCAATATTCTAAATCTATCAGGTGCTCCACGGTTTAACCACGGTCGACCGTGACTATGACCGTGAGCTTGCTGTAACTTTTAATATTTTCATTCAAGGCTCATACATAGATTTACTTTTGCTTAATACTTGTCATTCATCACTAAATCACTTCATCACCTATTACTTTGAAAACTTATACAAACTTTGTGGACATCATTGTAAACAAACGAATAAAAGCATGTTTATGGTACTAAAATGCTATGCCTAAACCTTTGTGCATTAAATAAATTATATTACATTGGTTTAATGCAACAATATGCTAACATGCAACTCCCTATGATGTTAAAGTTTGAATATCTTGTCTTGGGCTCAAATTCTAAGAACTTAATTCAAAAAGTCAAGACTATTAGTAAAGGTGATAAACTAATAAAACTTGCAAAGTCATAAAATGATTATTATGAAGTTAAGATAAGATTACATTAAATAAATAAGAACTTGCTTATATCTTATACACTTCACAATTCAAAGTAATCACAAACTAAAAGTTGAGCTATGACATAAGGGTTTGATAAATCATTTGGTCAAACATTTCGTGTGTTACTCTTGAAAGAACTTACTAAGTAATTGCATGTATGAAGAAATAAAGTTAATTTACACAAACCTCATGCCTAAATTCTATATCTTACATGGTTTGAAAAAGTAAAATACTTACATGCAATTTATATGTGGTACTCATAATATCTTGTTTACATCAATACACGCTAAATGATAATACCTTGGTTCATATTTGACATATCCTTGTTCTTCAAGTTATCAAATTACATATGTGATTCTTACATGAAATATCACTAAACATATGTAACATCATGACATGTCATTCATGCTCATCAAGTGTTGAATAATTATCATGTAATGAATTGTGGTCAAGCTATCTTACGCATGGATTTTTTTTCATATAATATCACTATCAAAAAGGTTTTTAAAATAAGCTTGTGATACAAGATATGTAAGAATGATTAACATATTGATTGTTACAAGTGGCTAAATCTTACTATCTTGTCATGATGCTTAACGAATTACTCTTTGTATTCAAGATAGTAAAAAAAAAAAAGATGACAAGTTATCCCTCATATAAGAAATCATGTTATTTGTCATCTTGATATATGCTTGAGTATGCCTATGTACTTAAATGACTATCTCATGTGTCACACGCTTAATTTAACTATCACTTGACACATGAATCTATGAGGTATACGTGCATAAGTAATGATTATAGTATATGTATTGCACACTTTTGTACTCATCTTAATCTTGTTGAATATTTAATACGCATAAATGAAAAAGCAAATTTGAATATAAGATTAAATAACAAGTAATCATGAATTAAACATGTAACTACAAAATCTTTGTTTAACTTGCATGAAATTAAAAATTTTTTGTATACTAGTAATGATGGGAGTATAGTATACGTAGGTATTGAATTAATTCAAAATGTGTAATGCTTGAGAAAAATACCTATGTTCTATATCTAATTTCTCATGATATGTTGATCTACATACACCATGAATTATTCTTTGAAGATCAAGATAATAAACAAATGACATCATGTGCTTCATACATAAAATCAAAATAATTATCAATTTAGTGAACACATTGGTCACTTACTTGACTAAATCTTCATTTGCTACATAATGTATATGAATAAATATCAATTAAAAATGAATAAACTAATATTGAGATAAACTCTACAATCTAGAGCTAAGAAATTTTTTATACTTAACTTAAGATTAGGATTGTGGATTTTGGTTGTCTCTAACATAATATGCACATTTTAAGGGGGAGTCACCAACCAAAAAGAAAATTTCATATATATTCACACCCTCACTTCCTATCATTAGCATAAATACAAGATAATGATGCATAGATCTCTCATGATTTCTACTTGAGTATATTTAATTTTTCCTAAATTAAGTTTATGCAAATACTTTTGTACATCTTGCACTTGTGTTTTGTTTTGTCTATCTTATGTCAAGTGTTAGCTCAAAGGGATCATAAATCAAGGGGGAACTTTGATCAAGGGGGAGCTTCATCAAATATTTAGTGCTAGATCAAAAGGGGGAGAAGAAGTTTCCTTTTTGATTCGACAAAAGGGGGAGAAGAATGTAGATATGCAACATTATTAACATGAATAAATTTGTGTAGCAATATTAATTAAATGTTGCATATTTTTATCATCATCAAAATAAGGAGTGCATTTCTTAATGTGTGACTATGTATGCACTAACATAAAAGTTCGTCAAATTTAGTGTCATTTTTCTTAGTAGTGGAATAACCTATACGTGCATATCATGTGTGATGATATATGAGTTATACTAATATAATTACGTTAAATTTAGTGTAACATTTTTTTTATGAAACTACTAATATTACATAACAAATCATTAGAATGCATTCAAGGTTTTACTTTTTTTATATAATTTTTGAAGATCTATATCTCATTAATGTGTAAAGTTTTAATAATTAATATTATATTAAAAAGAGAGTCATAATTCAACTAAGCGTACGTTTGAAATTTCTAGAGTTATTTTTTAAATTCAAATAATATTTTATTTATCTTATACTTTATCTTGTATTAAAATTTGAATTTAAACAAATCTTATTGATTTAAGGTCAAAATTAAATTTCAAGGTTGACTAATTAAAGTCAAAATTAAGTTTTAATATTGATCAAAATGAATGGTCAAGATTTAAATTGAATTAAATGAATGGTTAAGATTTTCTAATTAAATTGTTTAAGGTTAGCCTTTTATTTATATATATAAGAAGATTAGTTTGTCAATTTATAATAAAGAGAATTTCGTTTATATCCTTATAAATTTTAATAATTATATATATATATATATATATATATATATATATATATATATATATATATATATATATATATATCCTTATAATATTTCAAACTACATTTACATCCTTGTAACCTTATAAACTCTCGTATATATTTTTAATTATTTATTTTAATAATAATTAAACCATTTAAAAAATTTTAATAAATCATTTAAACTTTATTAAACCATAAAAAATAAAAAATAAATATCTTTAAATCGATCTATGATTTTCTAAAAACTAATAACATATAGTATTACAAAAATGCCCCGATCCTTAATTAGACAAAAGAGTTATTAAATTGGTACTAATCAGATACAACATACTTATTTCTCCTCTCTCAAGTGAATATATATATACTCTATATTCAACTTTCAAGTGTAAAGCAAGTAGAGACACTTAATCTAAAGTGGCAGAGAAAATTCGTAAGCCTCATACTTTTGTGAACAATAGCTCATGCGATTGTGCAACAGAATGTAATCCACTTTCCAAGCTCTCCTAATCTATTCGACCAAGAACAATAAAATTGAATTATCTATAAGGAATGCTAGTCTCTGAAAACATACGATGGTACGACAATTGTAGGATAACGTCGAACATGGATATCTTTTGAAGTCCTTATCAAAGTCGACATTACAAATAGATCCCTAGCTCATTTGAACCTGCGTGTTCAACTGTTGATTTCAAATGATCAAATCAGATACGATGGAAAAATGAACCTGCATCTTCAACAATAGGTTTCAATTTATTTTAGTAAAGAAGATGGCATATATAGTTCATTTAGGAGGAGAGTCAATCACATATTATCTTACTAGGGCTTTAATCATGTTTTGTTTTTATTTGGGATAAGTGTAGTAATGTAATATTACATGCTATTAGTTATTATATAATGATAAATCAATTTGAAAACGGTTTCATTATTTGTAAAATAAGTAAATGGATATGACTAAGGGTTTATAAGGTTTACAAGGATATACATAAAGTTTATATGTATTATGTAACACCCGCGTTTAGGGCCTAGTTGTTTCGTGGCGGTGGTAAGTTATTTAATTGTTTATATTAGTATATTTGATTGTTTATAATTATCTGCTATTTATTCATATATTTATTTGATGCTTACTTGGTATTTAAATTGGACCGCGGGATAAGAGGTAAAAATATTAGTTTAATATTTTTATATGTTATTGGTAGCATATGATTCGTTTTTATACTAGGGTCCCGAATAATACCTCGTTGCTTGTTGATGACTTGAGTAGGACCGCTTTATTTAGGTTTCTGTATCTCAGATATCAGTATTTGCACTGTGTAGTGTAATATTTTCAGTCTTGACCTATATATATAACATTTGTATATGTTTGTTTTTGTTTTGGTTCTGGCTGCATAAGAGAAGAGAGAAAAGAACCTTTAACACACATTCACAACTTGAGTCTGTAATTCTGTTTTCGAGTTCTAAAGCGAGGGTTAACGTTTGGATTTCGAGCAAGAGGTGATGTTGTGTTGTTTATGTCGAGTTTTGATTAGGAAGTTCTTGAATGTTGAATGTTGGCCGTGCGAAGTGGAGTCCACTACGTGCGTAGTGACTCCATTACGTGCGTAGTGCTCAATTAAGAAGATGAAGTCGATGAGTTTTGGTCGCACGAAGTGAGGTTCATTTCGTGCGTACCAGTGCCCATTGCGTGCGAAGTGGGTTAGCCACTTCGTGAGTTTGAAAGTTCAATACGTGCGAAGTGTGATCATTTCGTGCGAAGTGTGATCATTTCGTGCGTAGTGATTCAGACGTTAATTCTGTAATTTTATTGCTTGTAGCCAATGAGAGTTGTCGCTTTTGTAAATTGGAATGTAATCCCAATTACTGACTAAGTTATGATGTGTTTCAGGAAACGAGAAGGCTCAGTGAAATTAGAATACTGAGTGTGGTGTTGGAGAACACAGGTGAGTGGACTTTAATGCACCAGTGGTTTTAGTTGTAACTGTTATGGTTACTTGAATTTTATACAATTAATCATGCGATAGACTGTTTAGTCTGATATGATTGTTTGATTGGTTATGTGATGATTATTGAAATTGTGTCCAAGATATGAGTATCAAGGCATGAAATTGTGCTCATGATGTTTGTGGCAGAGGTCAGCTAAGCGTGGTTTTGGGCTGGGTCAGTTGCTTCTGGTTAGGCAGTTTTAGATCCTCTGTTGCATTTGTTGTAGCAGAGGGGGTTTAACTGTGCCAGTTAGCAGATGGCTATCGGTAGATCATTGTTATGGCCAGCATTGGTCGTAGGCTCGGCAGAGCCGCCGGTCCTTTGATATTTGAGATAAACTGTTCTTGTGATCGTTGTGGTTCAGCTTTAATTGCTTGTGGCTTGATTTTCATTCACTTAGCTTTGTGCTAATTCCACACCCTAACTCTCTGTTTCAGGTTTTGTGAGCACGGTAGGTTGCAGCTTTTGTGTACAGGGAAAGTTTGACCGTAGCTCTGATATTTTGGGTTTTAGAATAATGAGCCATACTTTATGAAATGTTTTGTAACACTAAAGGAAGTACTGTATGTTTGTACAGTGTTGGTTTTAACTTTTGATGTTATTTCCTTTTTAGTTTTATAACGTATTACTTCCGCTGTGATTAAAAAAAAAATATGGCTTTTATTTTTGCGGTGTTACAGTTTGGTATCAGAGCCCTGGTTTGGCATGCGAGCACGTTTAGAGTGTTCAATTCCCAAATCTTGGCTCGAGGTTGGTCAAACCTTTCCTGTGGGGGAATTAGAGTGTTTGGATTTGTTGTGTGTGTGTACTAACGGTTGTCTAATAAGTTTGGAGGTGATGTGATTGTAACAGATATGGCAAGTCAAGAGATCCCAACCGAGATTCCTGTGACCCTTGCTCAGGCTGGAACTTCTACAACTCCAGTTTTAGAGAATCCAGTAATAGTCAACACCTCGGGTAAAGAAATAGATACAACTCAGAATGATTATATATTTCAACTTGAAAGTGAACTACAGGAGCTTCGAGAAACAGTTCACAACTTTGAACAACAGAGGTTGATACAGAATTCTCAAACACCGATTCCAACAGCAGCTGTTGCTACAGTGTCAACAACACCACCACTTTCAGTACCATTTTCTGTTCCATATTCTACTGTTGCTTCACAGGGTACACAACAGCCAATTATCTATCAATTTACTGCACCAGGAGCTTACCCCTACCCAGGATTTGGTCAACATAATAAATATAAGTAATTCATGGATTGTAGACCTTCAGAGTATAGCGGTAGTACGGACCCCAATAAAACTTTGAATTGGTTGAGGGAGATGACCAAGGCCTTAGATACTGCGGAATGCGAGGAGAAAGTGCGAGTATTATATGCTACTCAAAGACTCCAAGGAGATGCCATGGTATGGTGGGATTCGATTACAGGTCATTTTACAAAACAGCAGATGAGTAGTATTACTTGGGAGCAATTTGAGAGAAAGGTTTGTGAGCAATACTGTGGATCTTTTGAGATGGAACGAATCAAGAAGGAGTTCATGGATTTGCAGATGACCGATAATATGTCTGTGGATGAATTGATTAGGCAATTCAATGAGAAGTTACGATTTACACAGCAGTGGGTTCCGGATGAAGCTTCAAGAGTTCAGCATTTTGTGAGAGCTTTGCATCCAGATTACAGGAGTGCTACTAGGTGGGCTAGCACTTTATCTCAAGCTTTTACCCTAGCTAAGTCAGCCGAGGGTGATGCTCAAGCCAAGGAGAAGTTGAATAAAGATAGAATTTCTCAACAGAAATCCCGGTTTGATTATTTTAATACCCAACATCGGCAGGGAACTCAAGGAGGTCAGGGAAGTCAACGTCAAGGACAGGGTCAGAGTCAGAGCAGTCAGAATCGTAGGCCTACATCTGGTGGGTCTACTCAGAGAGCCCCGTGGTGTAATAAATGTAAGTCTTATCATCATGGACTTTGTACTCTACAGACAGCAAGATGTATTCGTTGTGGTCAGTTTGGGCATGAATTGAAGAATTGTAGATTTTCGAGGAGTGTTTGTTGGAATTGTCAAAAAGAGGGGCACAGAGCAGGTGAGTGCCGTATGGGTAAGAAATCGGGGACTGGGTCGGTATCGGGATCGGTTGTGGGATCTTCGTCCGCTTCAGGATAGAAAAGGAAGAACCCTCCGTCAGCTGAGGGTAGAGCATTCCGGATGTCAGTAGATGATGCTGCTACTATTGATGATGTCATCACGGGTATGTTTCTCATAAATTCTATACCTGCACGTGTGTTATTTGATTCTGGTGCCAATCGTTCATTTATTTCTGTGGCATTTTGTGATAAATTGAAATTGCCTACTTCAAATGTTGCTGCTCCATTAGAAGTAGAGATAGCTGATGGTAAAACGGTTCCAGTCACAACGGCTGTGTCTGGGGCTGAAATTGATATTGATGGTACATGCTTTCCTGTTTCTTTTCTGTTAATGCCTATAGTTGGTTTTGATGCTGTTATGGGTATGGATTGGTTGAGTCAGAACCGAGCTGTTATAAAATGCCATAGAAAACTGATTTCATTTCCTTTACCTGATGGGTCATACGTAGTGGCTCGCGGGGAGAGGGTTAGACCTGCTTTTCCTATTATCTCGTATATGAAGGCTAGAAAATCTCTGGCCAAAGGGTGTGAATCCTACCTTGCTCATGTGGTTGATGTTAAAAAGGAGAAACAAATTGTTTCTGATATTCGGTTGGTTTCGGAATACCCGGAAGTGTTTCCCGATGAATTACCTGGGTTGCCTCCGGTTCGTGAGGTAGAATATAGGATTGATTTGATTCCAGGTTCGAGCCCAGTGGCTAAAGCTCCTTACAGGTTAGCTCCTTCTGAAATCCGTGAGATGATGACACAGATTCAGGATTTGTTAGACAGGGGTTTTATTCGTCCTAGTTCTTCTCCGTGGGGTGCACTGGTTTTATTTGTGAAAAAGAAAGACGGTACTTTGCGTATGTGTATTGACTACAGGGAACTGAATAAGAGAACGGTTAAAAATAAATACCCTTTACCCAGAATTGATGATTTGTTTGATCAGCTGCAGGGTGCTTCTTATTTTTCTAAAATTGATCTGCGCTCGGGTTATCACCAGGTACGTGTTTCTGATGCTGATGTTCCTAAAACCGCTTTCCGTACCAGATATGGTCATTATGAGTTTTTAGTTATGCCTTTCGGTTAACTAACGCCCCTGCTGTATTTATGGATTTAATGAATCGGGTCTGTCGGCCGTTTTTGGATAAATTCGTGATTGTATTTATCGATGACATCTTGGTTTATTCTAAAACTGAGTCCGAGCACGAGCTTCATTTGAGGCAAGTTTTAGAAACTTTAAATCGGGAACATCTTTTTGCAAAATTTTCTAAATGTGAATTCTGGATGCGGGAGATTCAATTTTTGGGGCATGTTATCTGTAAAGATGGGGTTAAAGTCGATCCGGCTAAAGTTGAAGCAGTTATGAACTGGAGTGCTCCTAAAACATCATCTGAGATTAAAAGTTTTCTAGGATTGGCGGGTTATTATCGCAGATTTATTAAAGATTTTTCGAAAATTGCGAGTCCTATAACGAAATTAACCCGTAAAGATGTGCCATTTAAGTGGAATAATGAACAGGAGACAGCTTTTCAGACGTTGAAACAACTATTATGTCAGGCTCCTATTCTTGCACTACCTGATGGTTCTGATGAATTTGTAGTGTACTGTGACGCTTCCTTTGCAGGTTTGGGTTGTGTTTTAATGCAACATGATCGGGTTATTGCTTATGCTTCACGGCAATTGAAACCACACGAGAAGAATTATCCAACCCATGATTTAGAACTTGCAGCTGTAGTCTTTGCGTTGAAACTGTGGAGGCATTACTTATATGGTACGAAATGTGTTATTTGTACTGATCATAAGAGTCTGCAGTATGTATTTTCCCAGAAAGAACTTAATATGCGGTAGAGACGGTGGTTAGAACTCATTAAGGATTATGATTGTGAGATTCGATATCACCCGGGGAAAGCAAATGTTGTAGCAGATGCTTTGAGCCGCAAGGGAGCTGGTGATAGTATTCGATTTATGCGAGTTGAGATCGTTTCTGACTTAGTGGATAGGCTTAAATCTGCTCAGTTAGAAGCTTTAAAAGATGAAAATCTGAAGTTAGAGATTATGATGAAGAGAAAAGATGATTTGATTAATGATTCACGCGGATTGAAGACTTATCAGTCTCGTGTGTGGGTGTCATTGCTTGGAGAGCTTCGAGGTTTGATTTTGGCAGAGGCTCACAAGTCAAGATTGTCTGTTCATCCTGGTAGCACGAAAATGTACAACGATCTTAAAGTGCTGTATTGGTGGCCTACTATGAAGACAGATGTTGCAAAGTTTGTGGGAACGTGTCATATTTGTGCTCAGGTCAAAGCAGAGCACAAGAAACCTTACGGGTCTTTGAAACAGTTGGAGATACCAGAGTGGAAATGAGAACACATCACGATGGATTTTGTATCCAAACTTCCATGTACCCAGCGGAAACATGATAAAATTTGGGTGATTGTTGACCGTTTGACGAAGAGTGCTCACTTTCTTGCCACCAGTGAGACAGCTTCACTCAGCAGATTAGCTCAGTTGTACATCGATGAGATTGTATCACGGCACGGTATTCCTGTTTCTATTGTTTCTGATCGAGATCCAAGATTTGTTTCTAACTTTTGGAGGAGTTTACATCATGCATTGGGGACGCGTGTTAATTTGAGTACAGCTTATCATCCTCAGACAGACGGTCAGAGTGAGCGTACTATTCAGACACTTGAGGATATGCTACGCGCCTGTGTGTTAGAATATGGTGGGTCTTGGGATTCACACTTGCCTTTGATTGAATTTGCGTATAATAATTCTTATCACTCGAGTATCGGTATGCCACCTTATGAGATGTTATACGGTCGTCGTTGTCGTACTCCTACTTGTTGGTTAGAGGCAGGTGAGAAACAGTTTGCGGGTCCCGATATTGTTCAGATGACGGCTGAGAAAGTTGCTATTGCTCGGGAAAAGTTGAAAGTTGCCAGAGACAGACAAAAGATGTACGCAGATCCACGCCGCAGACCAGTTACGTTTGTTGAAGGTGAGTTGGTTTATCTGAAAGTTTCTCCGTGGAAAGGGGTTATTCGCTTTGGGAAACGTGGGAAACTAGCTCCACGATACATTGGTCCATTTCGCATACGACAGATAGTCAACGACCAGACTGTTACTCTTGATCTTCCACCAGAGTTAGCGGGTTTTCATGATACTTTTAATGTCTGTTACTTACGTAAATGTAATGTTGAGGATGAAAGTCAGATTCTCCCAGTACATGATCTGAAAGTTGATTCGAAAAAGCGATTAATAGAAGAACCAGTTGAGATAGTTGATCGTAAAACAACGAAGCTTCGGAGGAAAGAGATTCCTATGGTTTTGATTAAATGGAAGCATAGTTTGGGTTCAGATTTAACATGGGAGACCGAGGCAGACATGAGGAACCGCTACCCTAGCCTATTTGAGCGAGATGAGATTCCGGGGACGGAATCTTCTTTAGGGGGAGAGATTTGTAACACCCGCGTTTAGGGCCTAGTTGTTTCGTGGCGGTGGTAAGTTATTTAATTGTTTATATTAGTATATTTGATTGTTTATAATTATCTGCTATTTATTTATATATTTATTTGATGCTTACTTGGTATTTAAATTGGACCGCGGGATAAGAGGTAAAAATATTAGTTTAATATTTTTATATGTTATTGGTAGCATATGATTCGTTTTTATACTAGGGTCCCGAATAATACCTCGTTGCTTGTTGATGACTTGAGTATGACCGCTTTATTTAGGTTTCTGTATCTCAGATATCAGTATTTGCACTGTGTAGTGTAATATTTTCAGTCTTGACCTATATATATAACATTTGTATATGTTTGTTTTTGTTTTGGTTCTGGCTGCATAAGAGAAGAGAGAAAAGAACCTTTAACACACATTCACAACTTGAGTCTGTAATTCTGTTTTCGAGTTCTAAAGCGAGGGTTAACGTTTGGATTTCGAGCAAGAGGTGATGTTGTGTTGTTTATGTCGAGTTTTGATTAGGAAGTTCTTGAATGTTGAATGTTGGCCGTGCGAAGTGGAGTCCACTACGTGCGTAGTGACTCCATTACGTGCGTAGTGCTCAATTAAGAAGATGAAGTCGATGAGTTTTGGCCGCACGAAGTGAGGTTCATTTCGTGCGTACCAGTGCCCATTGCGTGCGAAGTGGGTTAGCCACTTCGTGAGTTTGAAAGTTCAATACGTGCGAAGTGTGATCATTTCGTCCGAAGTGTGATCATTTCGTGCGTAGTGATTCAGACGTTAATTCTGTAATTTTATTGCTTGTAGCCAATGAGAGTTGTCGCTTTTGTAAATTGGAATGTAATCCCAATTACTGACTAAGTTATGATGTGTTTCAGGAAACGAGAAGGCTCGGTGAAATTAGAATACTGAGTGTGGTGTTGGAGAACACAGGTGAGTGGACTTTAATGCACCAGTGGTTTTAGTTGTAACTGTTATGGTTACTTGAATTTTATACAATTAATCATGCGATAGACTGTTTAGTCTGATATGATTGTTTGATTGGTTATGTGATGATTATTGAAATTGTGTCCAAGATATGAGTATCAAGGCATGAAATTGTGCTCATGATGTTTGTGGCAGAGGTTAGCTAAGCGTGGTTTTGGGCTGGGTCAGTTGCTTCTGGTTAGGCAGTTTTAGATCCTCTGTTGCATTTGTTGTAGCAGAGGGGGTTTAACTGTGCCAGTTAGCAGATGGCTATCGGTAGATCATTGTTATGGCCAGCATTGGTCGTAGGCTCGGCAGAGCCGCCGGTCCTTTGATATTTGAGATAAACTGTTCTTGTGATCGTTGTGGTTCAGCTTTAATTGCTTGTGGCTTGATTTTCATTCACTTAGCTTTGTGCTAATTCCACACCCTAACTCTCTGTTTTAGGTTTTGTGAGCACGGTAGGTTGCAGCTTTTGTGTACAGGGAAAGTTTGACCGTAGCTCTGATATTTTGGGTTTTAGAATGATGAGCCATACTTTATGAAATGTTTTGTAACACTAAAGGAAGTACTGTATGTTTGTACAGTGTTGGTTTTAACTTTTGATGTTATTTCCTTTTTAGTTTTATAACGTATTACTTCCGCTGTGATTTAAAAAAAAAAATATGGCTTGTATTTTTGCGGTGTTACATATTATGAGGATGTATATGTAATTGTGAAAGTTTCCAAAGATACAGACGACATTTTCTCTTTAAAAAGTAATAGAATGTTAAGAATAGATACTTGTTTGAAATATAAAATAGGTACTACAATTATACGCCATCTTTGGACGAAGGTGATGAAAATGAAGATCAATATACGTAGAAAATGATAATACTATGATTTTTTTATTAGTTTAGGATGTATTTATAGTGATTTGAAAAATAGAAATTACCGTCAAACGCCTTTTTTTCTTCTTCGTGAAACGACATGTTTTGTGGTGTATGTTTCGTTAAGGGGATATACTAAGGGGGTGTGCATCGTAAAAAAAGTGGCGATGCAGTCTATATTTTATGTTAAGAAACGACGGAGATTGAGGCTATTTTATCAGCTTACTTTTTTTAAGGAACAATAAAAACATCATATTAAAAATCAAGTCTAATTGCTTAAAGGCGGTTGAAATTTTTCAAAAATGACATCCATAATTTTGGTGTGTAGATGACAGCATGAGAAGAATCGATATTTTGATGGACACTTTTGTCTCTGTTGATCTAGTGCATATACCAATAAGAGAGAACGAAGTTGCCAAAGCACTAGCCAAAAAAGGTATTGGAAAACCGTTCTTGTGGATTTTGTGTTCCTCTCAAGTTTGGCCAACTTTTGAAACAACTAACTAGATATGAACACTTGCTTTTGGATACATCACTGTTGTATTTCCCGTAAGCGTTAGCAAAGCCCTTTTTTAGAACATGGAACTTTGGTGTGCTATTATGTGGGTCAACTATATTAAAATGCATATTTTGTTAAAATAAAAGGTTTAGATTTACGTGTTAAGGTTCATCCTGACCCATACTTTTATCTAGATTAAAATGTTAATTCTTGTTAAATTATTGTCAACAAATATGCAAGTAATTGTATGAAATGCTAATTATCATCAATCCAATATTTTAACACACGTTAACTATTTACCTTTGAGTAATCATCCAAATTACCATCATAAGCATCCTCTAATATGAATTATGAACCACTATCTTCTTGTAATTTTCAAATCATAATTGGAAACTAACATCAACCGTTTAAGATTGTTGAAAATACACTAATACACTTAATTTAAGTCCCTTCTCAAACAAAAAAAGCATAAACAATAGTTCAAACAACTAAAATTCAACCCAAAGATTCAACCTAAACACCACATTCGAACAAATTCACCATCACTGTCGTCATGATTCATCCAAAAACCATAAACCCAAAACACTGACACATAGATTGCATATACACACACATTAACATTCAGTCTTAATATAGACATATAAAGATATTGATTTACACAGGTTCAAACCAAAACAAATTCAAATTTTAAAAAAGAAGAAATAAAAATGAATATCAATGGCGTCACTAGGCCCGTGTATTGATTTTCTGCACATTCAAAACCAAAAAACTCACACAAGTAGAGATATCGCCCAAATAGACTACTTATTTCGGGGCGATATCGTGCTATTACATGTGGTTTTGTGAGCAATTTGGTTTGAATTGATACTTAATTCATTGCTTTTGAATTCTCAGGTCTTTAATGCTTATCCAAGTCAAAAGGAAAGAAAATCATCAAAACTTGGCAAAATTAGAAGAATTCATTTTTTCCAGAACCATTTGTACGGCCTGACTAAAACTCAAGGGGAGAGGCGATTTTCTTCAGATTTTCCATAGCTTAAGGTCAACTTTTCAAAGGATTCATCCAAAGGAAAGAAGATTTAGAGTTTGGATCTTCTCTTGGAGTTTCTTCTTCATCTTCCCCATTGGGTTTTCACCTAGGTTTACACTGTCCTTCATGTTTCTCTTAGATTTCAGTTTTGTATGCTTAGATTTCGTAATGTTTAGTATGGAGTAGTTCGTTTTAGTGCTATTGGATGAGATTCAAGTAGGTTATTGACTTGGATTTGGTATTTTGTTGGGTTTTCCCCATTTCACCATTGTTGAAGCTTCAAAGCTAGGGTTTCTTCTTCATTTGGCTTGAATCGATGTTTTTCCCCAAATTTACTTGACTAATTGATGTAATAGACATATTGTGTTGATTGGTTCTTGTTTTCATTGCAATTTTTACTAGTTGTTATGTCCAATTTGTGAGAACTTATATTTGGGTTTGAGGATTTCACCATTGTTATGCAATTTGTTGAAGAAATTGACTTTTGGATGATTATTCAATGTTAGTCAAGTGTTGAAATATCTTTAAAGTTAATTTTTGTGAAATTGGCTACTTCGGAGAACTTCGGGGGTTAATTTCCATTAGTTGATTGTTTAATTAACAGAGAACTTTGTTATTAGACATATTTAATACAACACTTGTCCCTTGCTTGAATGTTTTTACAAAGTGGTAGATTCTAGACACCCATTTTCTTATAAAAAATCATTCTAAGGAGACCTTCTTGTTTGATTTCATCTTATTTTGGGATTGTTTGGATGGTTTAACTTATTACCCATCAAAATTATCGAATCCTTATCTTTAGCTCTACTTGTAATCGAGTCTAATAGCACTTTCTTCTTATATTGAAAAGTTCTAAAAAAAAGATCTCGTTTTCTTGTTTCATGCTTGTTTAATTGTTAAGTTTAGGAATATAAACATGTGATCATAGATTAATTAATGGCGACAACTTAGTATTGAGATTTCATCTTGCTTCCTTGAGGTTCGACACTCGGTCTTACAAAAACTATACTACTATACGATGGTTTCACTGCCCGGTGTGTAGCTTAGTCTAGTATTTCCGTTTTATTTTATATATATAACTGCACAACATCAGGTATCAATCCACCCATATTTGCACATGCAAACAACTTTGTTACAAAAACCGGATCGAAGCTTTTAACGGAAGTTATTCAAATTTTTAAATATTTAAATTTTAGATTCGGTTTCGCCTATTAAAGTGTTAATATTTTAAAATTTCAAATATCTGGAAATCCGAAGAAAAATTATGGGTATGTTTGGTGAAACTAGCTGGAGTTGTGGCTGAGAATGGAGCTGATTAATTGATAATTCCAAACCCAAACTATAAGTTACCTGAAAAAACTTTTATTTTGGGGGCTTATGTTTTTTATAATTCCCTTGCCCAAACGAGGCTAGAGGGATGAGGATTATTAAAACTAGAATCCCAAGTCTATATAATCCCTTATAAGTCTATCGTCAAACAAATCTGCCTTAAGTGCTTGCTTGGTGCTATTACAAGTGGATTAAAATCAATCATCTCCTTCTTGCAAACTAACAATAGCAAAACTAAAAACTAGTTATACATATCACACTTCATAACTTGTTAATAATTGATAACCAAAGTTATATTGTTCATATTTTTTATTCTCTTTAACACATACATATATACTAATATATTTAGGGTTTAAACACATTCTCACATTCTCACATGTAAATAATAACAATACTTAAAATAATAATCCAATTAATCATCTTCTTAGTTGCCTTAACTAATTTATGGTAATTGTTGTTTAACAACTAATTAAATATAATTATATATATTTCTTATTTTATAGTTTTTAAAAAATTACACTAAAATTAATAACGAATTATGGAGAAAATAGAGAAATAAAGACAAATGAGAAAGGAGAAAGAAAACAAATACTATTGAAAGAAATTATTTGATAACATCGCATTTTATAAATATAATATTCTTGCATTCTTTCAAATCAGTACATGTTATCAAACATAAACTATCGGCTAACATCATGTTACGGGGATACTATACTAGTTGTTTTTTCGAATTAAAAAATCAAATTTCATTAATAAATAGATTTCATCTATTTCCAACATAAAAATTATATAGGAAAGTACAAGTACTAAAAAATGATATAGGAATTTCTTTTTGCTGTAATGTATGAAATCACTTATATAAGTCGAATTAGACTTTTATTACACGTTAGATAATATGTTTTAAACCCCCGCCGCAACGCGCGAGATGAAGTTACCTCGTTTAAGACTAATTTAATAAGATCTGTTAAACAATCCTAATTATTAAATTTGAATAAGATCTGTTAAACAATCCTAATTATTAAATTTTAATCACCTATATTGATAAAAGTTGAAAAACAATTTTGTTTTTTTTCCAAATTTGAATTTAATTTTGACTTTAGTTTAGATCAATATTATTAGATATAGTATCATATATATCTTTCTTAAACTTTAATCGTATTATTTGATGACATAGCGATTTATAGATATTATACCCTTGTATTCTTTCAAATCCGGACATGTTATTAACTAACATCATGTTATGGGATACTATACTAGTTGTTTTTTATAATACTATCATTGCACCCGCGCAATGCGGCGGCGTATTGTTTGTGTTCGATAACATATTTAATTTAAAAAGTAAGGTATGGTATGTGAAATGGGATGTTAATCAACCTATACATGTATTTTCTACCTTTTCTAATTTCTTTACTTTTTTTACAATCAACCATTTTATTAGTTGTTAAAATAGTTTTTGAAAAACAACTAAAAAATATTATTGTTGAATAATTAGAGAAAAATATATTATAGCTTTAAAATTGTATTGATGTAAGTAATTTAGCCATAATGAAATAAATTAAATAATTTTTGTGATGTTTAATGATTTATTAAAGTAATAATTGCCTTAAATTAGTTGAGATAATCAAGGGAATGATTGGTTAAACTATTGCTTTAAGTGTTTGTATCTTAAGTAAAAAAATTTGTACTACTTAAAATTAAGTAGTCTTAAAATTTTTAAGAGAGAGAAACTTAAATGATTTATAATGTAGCATATATATATATATGTATATATATATATATATATATATATATTTTTTTTTTTTTTCATTTTGAAATGAATTTAAGCTATTTTTATGATTAAAATTTAAAATAACACATAATTATTATCAATATTATGTCTCCATATGTGTTTTAAGTGTTAGATTGTGTGTTTAAGTGTGAATAAAAATACTTAAATAGTATACATTTAGTATCCGGTTACTTTAGTCGTTAAAAACAACTCAATATTTACGCAACTCTTTTTCCATTCCAAAGTCAAAATTTGCAGATTTTATGGCAGCCATTCGTCACAATCGCTGATCGGCATATGCTTTTTCTCCCGATAACATTCCCGAATCTTGTAAAAGCACACACGTTTTGCAAAACGACCGATATTATTCTCATTGCCATTCATAAATCTGTCAGCGACGAATCAAATTTAGGGTTCCGATGCCGTATAAAGTGTGATTATTTATGCCAATGGAATCTCTGCAACAAAGAGTAGAATCATGGATCAGAGACCAAAGAACGAAGCTGATGAAAGTTACCTGGCCACAACAATGGCCGATTGCTATGAAATGGCCTTGGATCAAAGGAAGAGAACAGAGAAAGCGAATGCACGAAGAGTATCAGCGTCGGAAGAAGCAATTGCACAATCTGTGTATTGCTGTGAAAGCCGATTCTCTTTCTGATTTGCAGGATATACTTTGCTGTATGGTGCTTTCTGAGTGTGTTTATAAGGTTTGTATGTTATTTTAATCCACTTCAGTTGCCAGTTTCCTGATTTTGAAAGCCCTAACAATCTATGAAACTGGAATCATTACACTTACTGTTGTTATTATAGAGACCTGATGCTGAACTAGTTCAAGCTGTGAATAAATTTAAAGCGGATTTTGATGGTCAAGTTGTTTCATTGGAGCGAATTCAGCCATCCTCGGATCATGTACCACATAGGTGAGGGAGTAATATTATGCTGGTGGTATTCAGCTGTTGCGAATCTTATGTGTGGGAGTGTCTATACAGGTATCTATTAGCAGAAACTGGAGACACCTTATTTGCTTCCTTCATTGGAACCAAACAATACAAGTATGTGGTTAACATAACACGAGGCCATTCTTATGACTTAGTATCTAGGTAGAAATTAAATTCTTTTCTGTATTGTAATAATTAACAGGGATATGATGGCCGATGCAAATATACTTCAAGGTGCTATATTCCATGATGATACCATAGAAGATACGGATGAAATATTTTCAAAAAACACGTCTCAATGTGAAGGCCAAACAAAAGTTTCTGATAGAACAGTTGGATCGAAGACACAGCAAGGAGGGACTTCAACTAAACCTGCTGCTCATCGGGTAAAGTTGCTTAGTGTGTATTTTAGTAACTTAATACAATGTAGGTGGTTGGTGGTTTATTCAGATCAGTCAATGGTAATGTACCTGTAGATAACATTTTCAGCAATTTTGTAGGGATTCATGTCTCGTGCTAAAGGGATACCTGCTTTGGAGTTATACAAGCTGGCTCAGAAGAAAAAAAGAAAACTTGTTCTATGTGGACATTCACTTGGTGGAGCAGTAAGTTTGACCTGTTACATGGCTACTTGGCTCTTGTTTCTTTAAGAATTAAGATTCATTGTATTTCAGGTTGCTGTTTTATCCACCCTTGCAATCTTAAGGGTGATTGCAGCTGCTTCTTCATCAAAAGAACACGAAAGAGTTCCTGTCAAGTGCATCACATTTTCCCAACCTCCTGTTGGAAATGCTGCCTTAAGAGAGTAGGTCTTATTCCCATCACCATGTTGTAGTTTCTAAATGTTAGTTTAAAACCATAAATCACATGGTTTAAAACACACAAACTTGCATGTGTTCTTTCAGTTATGTTAACGAAAAAGGATGGCAGCAATACTTTAAGACTTACTGCATCCCCGAAGATCTTGTACCACGTATATTATCCCCTGCATACTTTCATCACTACAATGCACATCAATGTGACTCTAAGAAGTCAAGTTTATTAATGTCAAAACAAGAATTAAGTTCAGAGAGACCAAAGGCAAAAGTGAAGGAGAATGAAAACGAGCAGTTGGTTTTGGGTTTGGGACCTGTAAATAACTCCTTTTGGAGACTTTCCAAGCTTGTTCCTTTAGATGCTGTCAGAAGACAACTTAATAAATACACAGGCAATAAATTTAGTTCTCATGTGAGTTCTGCTGCTGATTCTAACATAACATCTTCAATTGAAGATGCGGAAGATACTCCACAGTCTCTTGAGATCGAAGAGGATTCTGATGGCATTTCTCTCAAACCGTTCCCTATCACAGATAAAGGGGATTCAGGTGAAACAACAAATGGCACCACATCTGGGAAATCTAAATCATCTGACAAACCTAAGGCATGGCATAGAGTGCCTGCCTTACCTTCGTATGTCCCATTTGGACAGGTATCTTTTATATTCAAATGCAAGAACAATCAATAACACGTCATCTAGTATCTATCATCAAAGATATTTGGGTTTAGATATAAATATAGAAGATTTCTTAGTTTGAATTTATGTTCACGTAGTGATAATGCACGCTTTGGGTAAATTTTGTTAATCATGCAAGCCTTGAACTGATCAACTGAAAATTGTCTATATGTGTAGCTCTATCTTTTGGGGAGTTCATCTGTGGAGTCTCTATCTGGTGCAGAGTACTCCAAGTTGACATCGGTAAGAGTTATATACTTTTATTCATATACTATCAACAGTTGCTTCTCTGTCAATATCCCTGGTAACAATTTTAAACCATCTGGGATATTAGGTTGGGCATAAATAATTTCACCAGGTATTTTCTTGAAATTCTCATTTTGTTTGCTTTGTTTTGGCAAAGACATGTTCAGGTTAAGTCTGTAATTGCTGAACTAAGGGAACGACTACAATCTCATTCAATGAGATCATATAGGTCCAGATTTCAAAGGTAACATTTCCTACATTATAAAGGTCCCATCTATCATAAATGAAAGTTTATATGTCTCATATTGGAACAAGGCATGTAATCATCTTTTTCTTTCCAAGCACTCCCTCTAAAAAGGGTGAACAAAAAGTTTTAAAAGAAGGAATACAGGGAAAGGTCTTTATGGGTTTGATATTTTCTCTATTTCTTTAGAATTTACAACGATTGCATGAGAGATAGCTCTTCATCCTTCTTGGGAATGGATCAACAACAGCAATTTCCCCAATTACAAAAGTGGCTTGGTATTACACTTGCTAATACTGTTGAGCTTGGACATATTGTGGAGTCTCCTGTTATATGCACAGCAACTTCTATAGTTCCTCTTGGATGGAACGGTGTTCCTGGTGACAAAAACTGTGAACCAATTAAAGTGGATATTACCGGAATTGGTTTGCATCTATGTACGCTAGTTCAAGCCCGTGTTAATGGTAACTGGTATTGGTCTTTTCCTCCGTTCTTTATGCATATTAATTAGCATAATTGAGTTACTTAAACATATTATTTCTTTTGAAATATTTCGTTCTCTTATTCTTATTAATTCTCTTGTATAGGTGCTCAACAACTGTTGAAACATTTCCTACTTGGCCCACTAATCATTCAGATCAGGGGGTCCAGTCAGACATTCAAAAGATAAGAGTTTTAGTTGGGAGACCTTTGAGGCGACCTCCTAAACATCAAATTACTACAGATTCATTAATCTCAGCATTTCCTTCTATAGAATTAAACCCTATTGATCAAAGCAGGTTGCAAGCATTTAATTTGGGGAAATTTCTTTGCCCTGAAGGTCTAAGCGACTTTGTTGTATTTTGTACAACCGATTTCTCTACCATTTCAAAAGAGGTTCATGTTCGGACCCGTAGGGTGCGATTGGTTGGACTTGAGGTATATATTCAAATTTATAATGCTACTTTCTTTTTATAATCACTATCTGTATCTAGGACTGAGTTATAGGTTGTGTAGGGTGCTGGAAAAACCTCTCTTTTAAAAGCAATCTTAGATCAAGGCAGGGTAAACGTTTCAGCCGCTGTTGACAATTTTCCTATGGATATCGATATTCAAGAAGGCTTTGCAGGTGGTTTGTGCTTTACAGATTCCGCAGGCGTAAATTTACAGGTCCTTTTATTTTTATAAATGTCTCTTTATTTAATTTACATAATTACATTTCTGTTCATTAGGCGCAACAGAGCGTGCATAGAGGTGGCAAGATAGGTGTTGCACCAAAATGGGTCATTTTTATACAGGTTGAAATGATCTGTGTCAGATTGCTTGACCCACCAACACCTTTTCCTCCATTTTGATCACAATAATAATTAAGTCTTTGAATAAAACGATTTTGTAGATTGTATGTATTGAGAATAGACTTTTAACGACTTTCAACCTGTGTGGCCCATTTGAGATGAACACAATCCAAATCGACTATTGCTGAAGTGATTACGTTGGGGTTTCCATCTCTAGTTTCACATGATACTTGAGGTTGCAAACAAATCGAGCTTTTATTGAGTAACACAATACACATCAACTATCTCTGAATCAACTATCTTAGGTGCTTTCACACTCACCAACACTTAAACGAGTTAATGATGAAATGACTAACATACCCCTTATTTTAGTTGTTTATGAACGTGGAAGCACCTACGATAGGTGATGCTAGAAACATATATCCCATCCCCTTTATATATGAAATTAGATATTTTTTTGTATTTCTAAACTAAGTTCAATTATCAGAAGTAATATTCTAAAAATATTCCAACTTTTCCTAAATCTGAGCCTACTGCCGAGCTTGAGCTTGTCTCAAGTCTCAACTCGTTTGCATCTTGAAATTGAATACAATTTGTTTATACTTTTTTTGTTTCTTGACCTCTTATGTAATGGTGTTTGTGATGCAGGATCTGAATAAGGAGGCGACTCGTTTTAAAAATGAACTATGGATGGGGGTTCGTGATCTCAGTACAAAAACCGATTTAATTGTGCTTGTGCACAATCTATCACACAAGATACCATGGTACTCCCACTCAAATCCGTCGACACGGCAACCTGCGCTCTCATTTCTGTTAGATGAGGCTAAAGCACTCGGAATCCCTTGGGTGCTTGCTATAACAAACAAATTTTCAGTGAGTGCTCACCAACAAAAGCCAGCAGTAGAAGCTGTTCTCCAAGCATATCAAGCAACCCCAAGTAAAACCCAAGTTGTTAATTCATGCCCATATGTAATGCCCACTCCTGCTACAAACCTTACATCTGTGGGTGAAGATTCTGATATGTGGGTCGGTCCCCATAAATTGATTGCAGCTCCCTTGAATTTGGTTAAACGATCTTTTCAAAAGAAAAATAGCACTCTTCCTGTTGAGGGTGTCGGTGCCCTTTGTCAGCTTGTCCATCATGTCATCCGCAACAATGAGGAAGTTGCTTTGCAGGTAGATTATATTAGCTGGTTTTCTAATCACCTTATGTTTTTGTTCTAATGGTTTCCTAATCACCATTATCAACTATTTTGTTGTTTGATATGAAAGGAACTTGCAAAGGACAGACTTATGGTGGAATTAGCAAAAGAGAGAGATTCGGGAGTTGATGCAAACCAAGATGCAATGGCTAAGGCAAACTCGTTGACAGCTGCAGCAGTGGGTGCCTCAGTCGGGGCGGGTGTTGGTCTTGTTATGGCAATTGTTATGGGTGCCGCTTCTGCATTGAGGAAACCATGAGAGATTTGTATACAATTATGTAATGCAATCTTTTTCATAAATTAGATTTTGGGTTTTTGTTGATAGATGTTAATTATAGATATTATTTAATTATTTTTTTATGGGTATTAGGAGGTGGAAGAGGTACTCAGGTGAACCGCTATTTGTTTATTTGATTTCATGACTCTAGTTCATAATTATGTTAAAGTTAAGAATAACTGTTCATAGCAATTCAATTCTTTCTCCATTAAGACATTACTTATCTGATACAAAAATAATAATATTATCGGTCTTGACTGACTACTCCCTTGAACCAGCGGTGCTGCGCATACCATGAGAAAGTGAGCACAACCGTCTATCAAGGTATCTTACTAGCCGGGTCGAGCTTTGCTGAAGCCGGTTTTGACCTGTTGACTGGACCCAAATGCTCAGGTAGCTTCACCTCATATAAGGGAACTTCTGAAAATTTGTTGGTTTAAATTAAAATGCCAATGTGATCAAAGTTAATTGACAATCAAACAAATGTTTAATATGTAATTTAGGAACTGAAAACAAAAATGGTTGAGGTACAGTACAACATTTGGTACCATAAAAACATAGGGGCATAAAGAAAGAACATTCTAGATGAAATTTATAAGCTTAGCTGATTGCTACCAGAAAAGGGCTAAAATCATCGAGAACAACATGAAGTCGTGTTCTTAGAGCCATTGATGAGGCTCACGCGATTAGAAGACAATTCCGCCTTGTAGGAATCAGAATTTAGAACCTTTCTTCTAACATTGTTGTAAATCGCTCGAATAACAATCTGAAAAGCCTCTTTAACATTCGTGGAATCAAGTGCTGATGTCTCTATGAAAAACAGTCCTTCCTCTTCTGCAAGTCTTTTACCTTCGTCAACACTCACGTCCCTAATATTCTCCAGATCGCTCTTGTTCCCTACCAGCATTCTTGCTGTCGTCGTATCACAGTGAGCTACAATCATTCATACACAATTTACACAAAGGCAAGAGAGAAATGAACAGATTAATTCGAGAAATCAACAAGTGAAAACTTACTATTGAGCTCATCAAGCCACCGCTTAACGCTATCAAAAGTAGTACGACGACTGATATCATAGACGATGAGTGCGCCGACGGCGCCACGGTAGTAGGCGGAGGTGACGGCACGAAAGCGCTCTTGACCGGCGGTGTCCCATACCTGTGCTTTGACTTCCTTGCCGTCGATATCCATGACCTGTGTCTGAAATTCAACACCGATTGTGGCCTTGGAATGCAGATCAAACTCGTCTCTGGCGAATCGAGAGAGCAAATTAGATTTACCGACTGCAGAGTCGCCAATCACTACTATCTTGAAAAGGTACTCTTCTCCCCCCACTCCTACTCCTTCTTCCATTTATCTTGCCTGGATTCGCGAAGGGGAGAGAGAGACAGACAGAGAGACTGTGTGTGACTTCTTGAAATTATGACAATGGCGTTGATGATGGTGAATACTTATAGTCGGGGATTGAAGATAGCAGAGAAAAATGCGTGATTTACGGATTTCTTACAAAACAAAAAAGGGTTATTTGCGTTTTTGTTGTTTTTTTTAATACTTGTATTAAATCTAAATAAAAAATTTAGTTATCAAATTGAACCATTAATCCTAATAAAATTGAAGTACTTTTTTTAAACTTGTCTTGATTAAATTTTATTATTTATATTTCAAGTTGAATCAAAATTATTAAAAATAATATAATGTCTTTTTTAAACGTTATCTTAATTTACAAATATATTTACCCTTTATAACATTTAAAAATATTACATTTAATCAAAATTTTAGTTTTATTATCTAAAAATATTTTGTAATTGTTTTTAACTTTTTTTAAATATAACTAATAAACAATTGGTATTATTGCCCCTGATTAAAAAAATAATGAAAGATGACTAGTTCAAAGAATATAATCATGTATCTTCGTATCATGATATCACATTTACGTCATTAAGTCCGACCTCCCCATCGCATTAACGCTTCCACTATTGGTTTAGGTATTGATTCGTCTATCGCCACTTAAGATTCTCATTTCAATTGCGTTTTACAATTTATTAATGTTTAATAATTATTATGTTTTATACTAACTTATGTATCACACACATATTTAATCTATATCGGCTAATAGTATAGTTTCTTCAACTTGTAAAACTGTTGGTCATAATTGTATCAAGGTATTAATCAAGGTTGAAACGATACCACAATGAAAAGTGTATGATCTTACCGAGAGCAAAAGCTTAAGAACACACATAATTGATTTTAGCGTATTGGATTGCTTAAAGGTTTAGGGCTAAACAAACATGTATTACACATAGTTGTTTCTCATTGCAAAATTTGAATCTTTTGTATTTTTTGAGACAAGCCGATTGTGTCATCGATTCTAAGGTCCAGTTTGTTTCACCATAATGTGAAAGAATGTAATGGAATTGAAATCAAATTCCGTTGTATATTGCGTTTGATAACAATTTTTGGAAATGAATTAAATTCTTTGAAGTATTTATATTCCTTTAGGTAGGGGAACGTCATTCCATAACTAATATGGATGATTGGATGAAATTCCAATCATTTTTATTCCTTTACATTACGGTGAAACAAACGGGACCTAATAGATTTGAATTAGACTTTACTATTACATGGGCTAGATCTTTAAAAGAAAGAAACAACTATAAATACTTGTATTCTTCTTGTAGTTATTCGTACTATACATAATACAATGAAGTTGTTATATAAGGATTTCAACAACGAAATAGTTAGATTTTTACACTTGCATATTTGTTTTCTTCTTTAATTTGAATCATTTTCATCTGATTCAAACTCAATTCACTAAATCTTATAGACTTGGTGTGTTGAAACATTACAAATGTTTAACCTTGACTAGTAAACAACATATTTTTAACCTTGACAAGTAAACATTTACATAAGAAATATAGTAATACAGCACAAGACTGGACTAATGAAATGCTGATGCACATATGAGCAAATGGTTGCACAGGCTTCCTCTTGCTCAGCTAAGGTTGCACGGCCAAGTGAGAAACTTTGCTTAATTTTGATCAAATTAGACCAAGATAGGTCATCTGTGCTAACAAAATGATCATCTAGAGGCTTAGTTGACACATTTTGTATACTCGACTGACTGCTAAACTAAAACAATAGCTTCTGAATTACAAATATAATATTAACAACACATATTAAGAAGATTTCTAGTCTAAACTTAAAAAGTTTTGTGATCATCAAATCTTATATATTAAGAATATGAACATTAATTTCTCACAGCAAGTGAGAAATCATCGTTGGGTATAAATTAGTGGTTTAGTGTTTGAGAGATACTACTTGGAAAGGTAGGAATATAGCAAGACCCTGTTGTTATCAATGCTAAAAGAATGTACAAGGAAACTTTGAAAATTCATGTTCTTATGAGATGAGGGTGGTTTAGGAAATGAACTTTTTTCAGTTATTAATAATCTAAGCTCATCCTTAAAAATAAGTCCATATTTAAGTATGCGTTGTGTAATTCTAATTACATTTTTAGCTGTTAATTGTATAATGTATATTGTCAATTGTCAATTTATTTGGACGGATCTTGATTTTCTAGGTTACGATAGGGATGACAATGACACAACATATTTGCTCTCAATTGTGAGAAATCCCCTTCTTATAGGTTGTGATGTCAAAAAAGATGACTGCAGAAGCATTTGAAATCTAAAGCCACATATGTAGACTTTTATACTATAAATAAAAGATAATTAGTAGCTTATATTATTAGCTCAAGCCATGATATTGAAACTATTGAACATAATGTAAAACAATTATTATGACATAAGGTTCAAACTTTAATTCTAGCCTATTTTAGCACTAGAAAATTGTTCTCTCGTTTTTCTATATTATTTGATTATTCGTTTGCCTAATTTTAAAGCTTTGTGATAATTTTTGATAGATCAACGCGTCTAATCTAACTTTATGTATTGTATGTAATTGGTTAGACGAATGTGGTTATCTATTGATATCTATGTAACATAGCTTGTATATGAGCTATTTGATTGAAATGTTCTTTGTAAAATGTACATAAGTTCGCTATTGTCTAGCTTGTCACATTTTCCCCATGACTATATATCATGTATAAGTTTATATTCAACTTTTAACCGAGAAAAACCCACCGTGAGTCGCATTTAGTCAAAGAAGAAAATGGCAGAATGATACGACTTAGAAGAGGGAGGGGGCTCACAATTATCTATATTAGTTAGTATTTTATTTTGTTTACATATTTATTATTATCTAGTTACATATTTAAATGGTTTTCATAATTTTGGAGTTAGGTTCATTTATTTAAAGGGACAGGGTTAGGCTAATTAGAGGAGAAGAGTTTAAAGTTATATTGATATGTTATTTGTTTTGGAGATCTCTTGAGTCCCGAATATCAGGCCCTTTTGTATCTATAAGCATCCGATTACGGGTGTATTTGTCTTATTATCGATTATCAGTTTGATTCATATTACAGAAGATAAGGATTAACTAGGAAACATACAAGATTCCAAAGCTGCCTAAAAACCAATTAATACCCAGAGTCATCATGTGAATGAAGCAAGCACAACTAACCGAAGTTCTTTCTACCAATCTTCCAAAGACATACCAAGAATGTATGGACTCTTATGCATAGTGTCTTCTAAGATTTTGTTGTCAGTGTGGCATAGTGGAGGTCTAGGAATCAAACCTTGACAGTTGACACATATTTTTTAACTTTGAGTTTTCGTGATATACATTATATCCAGTTGGCACATATTTTTCTTTACCTTTATCTCAAGGATTTCTAATACGTCATGAAAGTATCTATTTCAAGATCACGTCTCCATTCATTATTGGCTTTTAAGCTACTGAAATGGCTTATCATTCAGTTGGGGGCTTGATTTTTAGTAGTATTTGATCAGATAATTAAGCAACGGGGGGAAAAATGGTGGAAGATGTCATATATGAAGGGTGGGGTTACTTTGATTTCCAAATATCTACCCAATCAATATTCATTTTTGAGCTCAAGAAAGGATTGAAGATGTGGAATTTACTCTTGATGTGCAGAAATTGATCAGTATTAAATTGATTTTTTTTAATTTTTAAGAGCAACGAGTTTTATTATAAATGCCTTTAGCTTGCAAAATTAAGAACATATATAAAAAGAAAGGAAGGAAAACAAAAAATTACACCTCAAATATAGGAAAAGTACACCGATTCACTTAATTTAGTTTTCTTTTTCGATTCCCCCTAACGTTTATTCAAAAGAAAGATTGACATCGAAAAAATCTGAATGGATCAAAAGCATACATCAAGGCACCACTTGATAATGAAGCTGATTGTTAATGATAGTTTTCCTTTGGCCAAATTATCTGTTTTGGCTTGCATATAATTAATTGATTTATATATAATGTAAGGTTGAAGATGATGTTTTTGATGCTTAAGCAGAAACTAGAGTCAAAACCTTGTTTTCTTGCCAAACTACGGACGGACATATGAGATATGCTCAAGAGTAAAATGATAACCGACTTATTTTTCAAAGGTTTATATTTTTGTGTACGGGGTATGCACGTACAACAACAACAACAACAAACGATATCCAATCTCACAAAAGCGGGGTATGAGGGATGTATAAATGTAGACAATCATAACCCCACCAACATGTAGGGAGATTGCTTCCTGCAATCCGGCCGTGATAAAGAAAACTAAATAATAAAAATAACATAAATAAATATAAAAAAATACTAAATAAAAATAAATAAATAACTAAATAAATAAATAAAATAGATAAAAAAACTAATATACACAGTACGGCTATATATATATAAAGGGATGATCTTACTCCCTACACCATAAGTTGCTAGCTGCAGTCTCTATTCCTCCTTCTTCAAGACACTCTATCTGAGATCATGTCTTCGGAAAGAGAAAACTCGCGTAAATCCGCTCTCACTCTATCTTCCCACCTCAGAAAAGGACGACCGTCTCCTAGTACCATTGATATGCTAAACTTTCAAATTTGCTATTTTATACTGCAGGTTATATGTTGAGGTGACATTAGTTTTGCTGACATGGGTGTCATTTAATATGGATTTTGTTAGCTAAAGACTAGCAAAGCCTCTAAGTCGTGCTATGCACGGCCCATGACAATTTACAAGCATGAATACGTAGCTTTGTAAAAACACAATATAAAATCCGACACTTCTAGTCTAATAAACCCCACCATACCCAATTCTTCCTAGACAATATATTGAAGAAGTAATATGTAGACAGGTTGGGATTGAAAGACATATCCATGGCATAGTAAAATTTACTTTCTTTGTATATTGAAGCTGGAAAATGAATAATGCCACATATTTGCTAGTTTAAAACTTTTCTCTTAAAGTGCTTTATTTAGTTTAGAATTACTAGCATTGCACGCGCGCAATGCGGCGGCGATGACAATAGTTTGTGCTCGACAACATGTTTGATTTAAAAAGTACCCTATATTACGTGTAAAATGTGGTGTTAGTCAACATATCTATTTTTTTTCTCCTTATTCTGATTTCTTTACTTTTTTTACTATCAACCATTTTATTAATTGTTAAAATAGTTTTTGAAAAATAACAAAAATATATTATTATTAAATAATTAGAGAAATATATATTATAGCCTTAAAATTATATTGATGTAAGTAATTTAGCCAAAATTGGATAAATGAAATAGTTGTTGTGATGTTTAATGATTTATAAAAGTAATAGTTGTCTTAAATGAGTTGAGATAATTAAGGAAATGATTGGTTAGGCTATTGCTTTAAGTGTTTGTATCTTAAACATAAAAACTTGTACTACTTAAAATTAAGTCTCTTAAAATCAAGAGAGAGAAAGTTAAATGTTTTATAATGTAGTATAGATTATTGCAACAACTTAACTTTATAATAAGATATGAACGCAAGAAAATAGTGCTAGCGGGTCGATTCAATTTGGCCGGTTTTGACTCATACTCAAAAGTAAAGCCCAGTCTTTTGACCCATTACGAGACGCTCAATATTATCTATAACTCATATCATGTAACAAACACAAGCCTGGTTTCTTAGTAGCTAATACGATTCCTGCCTTAGCAAGCATTTTCTAACGTAGTAGAAAATTGTTGGAGTTCTTCTTGGTATTTTAAAGCACTTAGTAAACATGGAGAATGCATCCATATAATTTTAAGAAACATGATATTAGTAGACTTGAACGTACGAATATAAAAGTTACAAATGTTAGGAACAAGTTCCCGTGAGAAACAACTAACATAGTGAAAAGAAAGAAACCAAGATCATGAATTCATATACTTTTTGTGTGAACTGAAATAACAAAAACGAAAAACCAAAGAATGGTGGAAAATTTATCAATACTCAAAAAAGACAAATGTAAGGTTTATAAACATATGATTTTGGTTTTATTTTTTATATAATACTTCCTTTCACTTCCTAGGCCAAAAGACGCAACAAAAATGAAGTTCTATTGGTTAACGTCATTAAAGTGGTGTTTCACGACTAGAGGCTGCAGGAGGTCAACCAAACATGGTTACTGGTGGCTATTTTTCTTATGTGTAAGGCGGTAGTAGTGTTGGTGTTGAAGGCAACGGCAGTGTTGGTGTAAGGCGGCAGTGGTGTTCGTTTTGAAGTTCGGAGGCGACGGTGGTTTTTTGAAGGAGTCTAGCGCCAGTGGTTGTTTGAAGGATTTCAACGGTGGCGGTGATTGTTTGAAGGAGTTAGGTGGCAGCGGTGGTGGTGTTTAACAGATGTGAGAACACTAATTTACAAGAGAAATAACATCACTTTATGAAGAATAAAGAGGGGAAGAAAGAAAGAGGGGAAGAAAGAAAGAGATGAAACCTAAATTCATAAATTCTTCTTGTTTTAAGGATTTTGAGAAAAATAGTTAAGTCTACAACTCTAGGTCCAGAACTCTAGATCTTCATTTTTTACTAACAATAAAAAGTAAAAAAAAAAAATAAGGTAACTTTGTATATAATGGGAGAAGTAAGTAGGTTGATTGTATTTTTTAAAAGTTCGTTTTATACAATACTATACCAAAGTTCATTATATTTTGATACACTTTGTCTTTATTTTTTTTCTTGTCAATATGTGGCATAATAAAGAGGGTAAAAAATAAAGGTCATTTAGTTTGTTACTATTTTGATCACATGTGTCAGATATAAAAAGTAAATAAAACAATTAATTGAGTTTCAACTTTTGATCGAATCAGTGTTAGTATATAATTTTAATTAAATGTATTATTCTCTAATAAATTGATAAATGTTAGTGTTTTATTAAATTTAAACACATAAAAATTTTATAGTATTTGATTATTTACTATTCATTAGTGTATTATGTATTTAGATTTTTGAAGTGTAATAGATTTTGTATTAAATGGTCCCAATTTATATGTGCTTCCCAAATGGTTATTGAAAATTCAACTTCGAAATTTAATAATATGGATTCAAAGTTCAAACAAAAGTATGTCACCATCATCTAAATCTGAATTTCTAATTTTAAGATTATGTCTATCAACGTTTGAGCATTAAATATGAAAATTGAGTTTATTTTCTATTAAATGAATGATAATGATTTAATTAAAATAAATAAGAGGTTAAGATTATCTGATTATGTTAATTAACATAAGTCTTTTATTTATATTATATCTTATTACCCCGTGTATAAACACGGAGCATGATTAAAATAAATTTTGAATTTTAATTCTTGTATTAATAGTACTAACATATATGGTAAAACAATTATAAATCATACAAAAAGTATCACAATAATGATCGTCACAAACATTGTTTTAAAAATAAAACTCTTGAACAATATGCATGCGTTAAGGTTTTTGACGTAAAAATAACTAATTCAAAGACATTTAAGAAAATAAATGAACATGCTTAGTGAAAAATATTTTAAACATAAGATAATGACATCATAATACTATTCTTTTAAAAGAAAAGATTAAAAATTAAATATAAATTTTTTTAATTAACTGGTCAATTTTTTTTTTGAAATGTTATCATTTGATGGTTATATCGAACACCTTTAAAATTTTAATCTTGTTTAAAATTTGTTTAATATATGTTAAAGATGGATATAATTGGAGAAAAGTGTTCTAAAAATAAGAGAATACTGTTAATTAAAGGTTATCTTTATTTAATTCATATTATTTTGACTCTAAAAAGTCAAAATCAAAATTTTAGAATTAAATGAATTAACGGTTAAAATTAGATCTTTTATTAAATGAAGGGTCCAGATCATCAAATAATTTCTTTCAGTTTAGTCTTTTATATATTAGAAGATTATCAAATAGAGTATGATAACCACTGCCCTTAAAGTTGTAAATAAGAGTCTAAAGATGATTATAATTTCTAAAAATAACAATCATAACCCTCTTTTAATAATCAAACTTTTATTTACAAAAAATTCTACTTGAATCACTTTTTAATTAGTATTCAAACTTTTCATATATGACATATGATTATTATTTTTAAAAATTAAAATCATAATTTATTACTCTTATTTACAGTCCTAAGTACTATTATTAGCATTTTTCTTATTAAATTAAATGGTCACTCCCTTTAATTTATACGCTGATTAATAATAATAATAATATTTAATTCTCAAGTAATAAATAATATATAAAAAAGCGTCAGATTAAAAAATCGATTATTACATACTATTATTGGTGGAAAAGTCAAAAAACGTGATGAAAGGATAAGGTTAGGGAAAGCGACTTTGGTGTAGAATACACGTAGAAGTTAGAACAGAAGACCAAGAAAGTCACTAATTACTTGTTTAATAATAATACCTTTAATTAATTTCTATTAAAATCTTATAATTAATGTGTAAAACGGTCAATAGCTTTCTTAGTGGAGTTTATCGGATCATACAAAATACCTTTAACTCCAAATTAACTGCCATTAACGATGGATGTCACCTGAATTCAAGCAGCTACTCATTATTTATGTGATATGATAATAATAATAATAATAATAATAATAATCAAGACATTAAAAAGAATATTTAAAAAAAATATTTATCTGATTAGAAAAGTATAAACCACTTGCACAATTAAATAATAGATACAAACTTAATTAATTACACTTTTATATATAATAATATCTTTATAACTCTGAAATTAATTATTACGGCTTCATGTGTTATATTGGTGAATGGTAAGTGCTTTTTTACACATAATAGATTAGACAACCGCTCAAACACTCATAATCTTGTTATAGAACCCTGATTTAGTAAGTTTTATTTTAGAAAAAAAATATTTTTCAAGAACTACGGTTTTAACGAGCAAAACCAAAGCTACCTCCAATGATCAATAACCATAAGAAAAATAAGATGTTTATTTGATCATCTTACAAGTCCGGCAATCTCATCAGAGATAGCAAAAAAATCTTTGAGTTTTAATTTCATAGCAGACGTCTAAGTTTATACTAAAAATGAATTCTTTACATATGAATAAATTTTAATGATACATCAAGAGGTGTCAAAAATTAAACTTCGTAAATTGACTGGCCCGATTCAAGTTCGTGTTAATTAAGTTTCAAGTGAGTTGTTCGAGTAACGTGGTTAATATTATTGTTATTCAAATAAGGTGACGGTTAGAAAAATATATTTTTAAATATCTTGAATAACTCGATAAAAAGTATGATTTTTTTAACAATCCTAATGTGTGGACAAAGCGTCATAATGACTCTTGAATAGCAATTAAGGCTAACACAGTAGCCAAGCTGATAAAAACTAGGAAACAATGAACTTACTGTATTGTTATATTCATAGCTAGATATTTAATAATCGGTATGGCTATTGTCTTTCTTTTCCTTATACGCGAGTATGAAGGATGCCAAAAGTATTCATCACGCTAACGTTGTTTATTTGCACTCAAATAACCGGAAAACCAAACTGATTCATATATTCTAAATTTAATGCGGAAACCTTATTTATTTGAACTTGTGTTCTTCAACCATGTTCTTCATGTGTTCTTCAAACCCATAAATTTTGATGAACAAGATCCATGTAACAATAATACAAATCAAATTTTTAAGTCATGTGAACAAGAAACAACAAATTGTATTCAAGAAATAGATGAAAACAAGAATAGTAAATTGTAGGCAAGAATGATGCAGTCGATCGATTCAAATAAGAACCTAAGTCGAAACCAACATGAATCGGTTTAAACAAACCCTAAATTGCAACCAATGAAGAATTATATATGCAAACTGTAAACCGTAACCAACATGAAGATAAAGAACTGTTGATTCAAACCCTAAGTCGTAACTAAGATGAAGATGAACTCAATATTTGTATAAGAAAAACTCTAAGAATCAATTTCAACTTGTCAAATTTTTTTTGTGATTTTGTTAGTAAACAGATAAGAACTCAATATGTGGTCATTGATTAGAGTTTCGTCAATTTGAAAAGAAATATGTTTCACCGAGTTAGAGTTTTGTCTATTGAAATTTGTGTTCTTGGTTAATCGCAAATCCAGGGTTCTAGGTGGTGGTATTTTTCTCCACACGCAAGTGGTGGTGGCAGTGATTTATGCGCTACTGAGAGTGAGAAAGAGAGATCGCATGTGATGATCCTCTTTTTTGGCGACGGTGGGGTCTTACTCTCCAACGCCGGTGGCCATAGGTGGTGGTCTTCTTCTCCACCGATAGTGGTCGCATCACATGCAACAAAGATATAGAGGATGGTGGTGATGGACTAATGGGAGAGAGAATATAGAAGAAGATAAGAATGAACTAGCAAGGGATGAGAGAGAGGATATTAATAAAATATTTAAAGATGATCAGCTAACTAATATTTACATGTTATATTACATTAAAGGTGAATCTGAGTACATTAATACATTTTTTGAGGTTTTAATTATTTTATTACAAAGAAATATACATTTAACCCTGAATTATCGGTCACATCATACTCTTGAAGATATGACTATTTTGGTAATTTAACGCATACACGGACTATTTTGGTACTGACATCCCCGCACACCATTCGATCAGATTTCCCCTTTTCTTAAAATCTCTCAAAACATTGATCGATCGATTCTCCGTGAATTTTCACCATAATATTCGATCGATTCAACAAACAATTCCCTCCTTTTCACTTTGAATCAATCCCATCTTTCCCAGTTAAGTATACAATTTTCCAGTTCGTACTTCAAAACAACCTCACGATCAGTCTTAATCAAAGATGTTAGATGCAGGCAGTGAATTCGTATCCTGAACCACAACAATTACGTCTCAGTACTTGCTCGAAGCGATATTGATTGGTACTGAAGGGGTTAGGGTTTTAGTTCTGTTTGAAGTTTGGTTGCGATCGGTGACATGAGGATCGAGGATTTGGATGATTCCTCTGATGTAAAAATCTCTGAACGTAACGTCGATTACGATTCTAGACGGCAGATTGTTGCCGTTGATGCTAAGAGAGCGTTAGTCGGAGCCGGTGCTCGGATTTTGTTTTACCCTACGCTTTTGTATAATGTTTTCCGTAACAAGATACAACCCGAGTTCAGATGGTGGGATCAAGTTGATCAGGTAATATGCTCTCGATTCTTCTACGATTGTTCTGTTCTGTATGTATTATGATATTGTTCTTCTGTGTGATTGAATATCTGTGCTAACAATTGAAAGAATTTGAATTGATTTGAGTACTACACTGTTTGTGTATAATCTGTACTCAGCTTAGGTATGATAGAATCAAATTGATTGAATTTCATATTTGACTATCTAATTGTTTGGAAGAATCAATAGTATGTGTGTTTGACCAGGCATACACTTTTGCTTATATTCATCATGCATGTGATTTTGACTTTTGATTACTTGTAAGTTGTAACATTAACATTGTTAGTAGTGTTTATGTTTTTAAGAGATTTACAAAGTGAATCTGAATACCAACTCTGAATGATTAAATGTACTTTTGAAGTTTAAGCTATCTGTTTATTTCTATGAATACATATAATCTGAAGCTGTTTTAGTTGTATACAACAACAAACAAAAGTTAAACTTTTGAATTAGTAGTTGATGCTCAACTTTTTTTCTTTTTTTTCTTTGGTGTTTTAATAGCATTGCAATTGTTTTGATTTGATTGGGTCTAGTAGTTTTTGTTTCTTGTTAACAATGTCAGAAAATGTGTGTTGCTTTGATCGAAATCTGTTTGAGTTTTTTTGTTTTACCCGCAAACAGTATCTTCTTCTGGGTGCTGTTCCATTCCCGAAAGACGTCCCTCGACTGAAGCAGCTTGATGTTGGTGGGGTTATCACTCTTAATGAGCCATATGAAACTCTAGTTCCCACTTCCTTGTATCGTGTAAGTCACCATGGTTCTTTTTTACTTTTCTAGTGTGCTGCTTTCTTCTGTCTTCCCTTTTTCTCTCAATGTATTCTTCTCTTTGTTTTAATGCTTCTTTCTATTAATTTATCTCACATTTTTCTTATCTTATATAGGCTCATGACATAGACCATCTTGTTATTCCCACGCGAGATTACCTGTTTGCCCCTTCATTTGTGGACATTGATAGAGCTGTAAATTTCATTCACAGTAAGTAACTAATGCTTTAGACCACCTTTTTTTAAATTCTTTGTTTACGACACTAACTTTTGCATTTGTTGTGTTTTGGTTTCAGAGAATGCAACCCGTGGTCAAACCACATACGTGCACTGCAAAGCTGGGAGAGGAAGGAGCACGACTATCGTGCTTTGTTATTTGGTAGCCCTGATTCTTTATGTAGATAAATATTCAACTACGATTGTGTATAAGACCATTGTAGCCTCCAGTAACTTATTAGAATATAATGTTATCGTAAGTCTTGAATTTGTATAGATGAGTCGGTCCTAACTATTGCAGGTTGAATACAAACACATGACCCCGACTTCTGCACTGGAATATGTGAGGTCTAGGCGACCTCGAGTGCTCTTGGCACCATCTCAATGGAAGGTTAGTCCCACTGTCCAAGTCTTGATAATATTTTAAAAGTTTGATGAATATGGGATACCATGTCTTAGGTGCATTTGGGGTTTGCTTACCAAGCTAGCTTACCTAATTGCATACTCAACCTGCTTATCTAATTATTTGCAAAGAAATAACTCTTGTGGAGTTGCCCTATTAAAAACTGCTTATTTTTAGAAAGCAATCTCATTTACCATCATAATCAACTCAAATCCATGGTGGAACTTATGAATAATGTGTTGCAAGACTTATGATGTGTTCAAACTTCTCATCTTCTATCAATATGAGACGAGTTGTATCGTCATACATACTGTTCTGAAACCATATATGGTGTGCAGGCGGTTCAAGAATACAAACACTGGCGATCAGTGTCAAAAAGTCCATCTTCAGGGGATGCTGTGCTTATAACGAAAGCAGATCTGGAAGGGTACGATAGTCCATCACAAGGAAAAGAATTAGCAGTGATTCCCAGGGTGGCAAGAACAAGTCCTGTGATAGCAAGGCTTTCTTGCCTCTTTGCATCTCTCAAAGTTTCAAGCGTCTCGGTTCCTGTTGGTCTGAAACTAACAGAGACACCTGCTTGTTAGGTTTACTAATCTGGTTTGTGGAGCATCATAGAAATAGTTTGGCAGAAAAAGAGCCACTTACCATGGCTCCAGTTTTTCTTTTTTGTAAAGACAAGGAGATGAGAAATAATGATGGAAGAAGAAAAACTACAGGGATGCCTTCTTCGCATCTCTTTGTGTATATATTTGTTTCAGGTGTTTGTAGTCGGTAACAACTTTACTTTTATTATATGAATAAATGTTTTTGTGCCTCAGGAATATATATCAACAATGCAGATGTAGCAAAAACATGGTCTTCTCCAATTTAGTACTGTATTTGTTTTGCCATACAAATGGGTCACCAACAGTTACACGTCTCTTTATAAAACACATTTTAATGTTTCATTGCAGAAAGATCAATCTTCGACATTAAATTACAAAGAGTACAATGATTGAACCGAGGTCAAAAATGATAGATGGCAATGGCATTGCCTTGAATTATTCTTGTGCGACTAAAAATAAAACATCTGCCAAATTGTGTAGGTTTGAAGCAACATCAACCTTGCAATTAATGGAATTTGCTGCTAACCGAGTCGTAGGTTGGTACATTTATAACTGCCATAAAACGAGTAAACATATATAAGTCCAAGAGGTGAAACAACACAAGTAAACCCGAAAAGCAAAAAATTACCATCTCCGTGAGAAGCCATTGTGAGGGGCGATGAAAGAAGCTTTTGTGCAATGGAAGCAATATCTTTCGCTGTTACTTCATCTACAGCTTTCAAGAAAAACTCTACAGGTTTCCTGTTCAAAGTGTTTTATAACCCCACAAACCCATTTAATCAAATTACAAACTAGTATTATTTAATTTCAATCATAAGAGGTAGAACATTATCGACAACAACAGTTGTTGAACCATTGGGACACTGCTCATAACAACTTTTTTCTAGTTGCTTTTAAGGATTGATATAAACGAAATAAAGATAAGATGGTGACTGATTTAGACAGATTACCAAATATAAAGAACTTTACCTCTCTCCGTATGTCAATATCTGTCTGCCTATATCTTCAGAAGCAATCATCTGCAAAAGACATATACATGATAAGTACAATAAACATAATCGTCTATGAAGATGGTTTAGCAATCAACCACAAGAAGGATTGGTCACATACTCTTGATTCCAAGTTCATTAGAATGGCAGACTTGGTTGACTGTTTGGCACGATCCAGCTGTATCTGGTTGACTGGAAAAAGAAAAACCGCATCTTTAGATAACTGTAGGTGGCAAGATTGGCAGGTGAGACAACTTTGATGTCAAATTTGGGTTCAAACAAGTCTCTTTATAAAAACTCGTAACTAATTATTGCACTCATTATGGTTACAAACATAATACTATTTTATTAATATCTAAATCCTTGAATAAAGATGATTCAGGAGATTATCTGCATTGAATATGTATGTGGCAACACGACTCAAAGTCGAAAATTGCTACCTCTAATCTAATAACAACTATCAAAACATAATGCAGAAGCCTTTGTGGGTAGCGGAACCCTCCATTCAGAAGGTAGGGAAGTGCACAAATTTAGCATGAAAATGAGAAAATTAGCAAACAGTATGTCAAAAGGCACACCTTCTCCATTAGTGGCAACTGCAATAAGCTCTTTAGCTGCTACATCAATGGCTTTTGGTGCAAATTCAGAACTCTGTAACAAAGTGATCAAAATATTATATTAAAGTTTGAAATAAATAATTTGAACTCTTAAAGATAATCTTACCGTGGTAGCTTGGATTCCAAAAATGGCAGTGTGGTTGTAGATCGAGCTAAATGCTGAAAATGAATGAATATCTGGGTACTCATTCAAGACTCGAAGATCTGTATCAAAATCAGAAAATGAGAGGGTCAGATCCAAGCATATATAATATCTAAAGACTACAAACAGACCACACAGAGAAAGCAGTTTCACTAGTATGTGTGATGTAAGAAAGATATTATTACTTATTAACACTTTGTGCAAATCTGACAAATGCATATCTCACTATTAACCGACTCTCAACTAAACCTTTTTTCTACATGTAGAGTAAAAGAAGTACAACTTACAAAGCCGTGAGTACATCCCTTTTCCAGGACCCCCTGCCGAAAAAGATCCACCACCTCCCATTAACATCTGCAGATTAAAAACGCAAACTTATCATCTAACACGAAACAAGGACTAAAGAAAGCGGGAAAGAGAAGCAGAAATAACTTGTGAATTAAGGAAAAGCCAATAAAGTAGTACTGAAAGTGGAGACAAGCTACCTGAAGAACTGTCAAAGTCATGGCATCTTTCTCCTTAAGCCAGCCACCAGGAATTTCAAAAGCAAGAGCAAAACTAGTTCTCTGATCACCAAGGGCAGTTTGGTAAATGCATTATAAGCGCAAAACATACAGATCATCGATGAAAAAGTATAGCGAGGGATAATTTACAAAACACACCCCTGTATCAGCCATAACACGATGATCACCACCAACATAGACCGATTTTGGTTCCTCAACTTGAGCAGCACCCGGTAAATCAGAGAGAAGAGGTTCTGCATATTTTAACAGTTCCTCATGTTCAACCCCCGATGCAGCAAGAACTATGCGTGGAGCAGTATAGTTTGCCTACAATTTTCAAACACAACCAACTTTATAAACATAAAAACATCCTCATGTAATGAATAGATATCTTGAAATGTTAAAAAGCACATAACACTACGAGTGTCAATTAAGAGCCCATTTACAGATGGACGGGTAAAATGAGTAAACTTACAAGGAAATCTCAACAAAAATAGGTTGAACGTGTCAAGAGAAACCCAAAGTGTATTTACAATATGTGTACAACCTCCTAAATCTATTATTTCGCAAATTAGAATCATTGTCACAATATAGGTGTTGTAATCATTCAAATATAAATCTATAATTTACAAAAATCATAACAAGAGAAGACAAGAAACTGTTTGTGAGTCTTGTGACTTGACCAGATCCATTTAGATACATACTAGAAATATTTTGTTTTGATCCGATCACAATTTTACTTGTTACCCAAACCTCCCAATTTTCCGCTCTTTGCAACATAAAATCAAAAAAATATCATAGAAACTTAGGGTCCAACACTTACAGACACAAATTCTTCCAATATGGTGCTATCCAATCTGTTAAGAGAGCCTTCTGAGGCAAGTAGAGGATTGGCTAATGCACCAGAATATCCAGCTGAATGAATTGCCTCTAGCAACAATGTCTCTGGATTGTTGGCATATTCACTGATCTCAGCTTTCACTTTCTGAATCTGCAAATCAATATAATATTAATTTCAGCAAACATCCCAAACCACCACACGTCCCTAAAAAAAAACCACCGGAAATTTAGTAATATGAAAAGACCTGCTCTTTGACCTCCCAGTCCAAGAAAACTTGATTCCTTGCAGAGTCGATGAGCAGTTCCACCATTTGAGGAACATAAGTCTTTAGGGCATCATAGGTATAACCCATTTGCTCCCTGGAAGCGGAGGCTGTAACATTGCCACCAATAGCCTCCACTTCCCTCACCACACGCAAGTGGCTACGATTAGCCGTGCTTTTGAAAGCCATACGTTCTAGAAGGTGTGTAGCACCAAACGACACTGGTGTTTCATAGATTGAGCCAGAATTCACATACAACCCAATGGAAGCTGCAGGGTTCTGTCCAAACAATGCAAAATTATTATAACAGAACACAATTAATTATATTTGCTAATTTTAAAGTAAACTGTTCCCTTACCGCTGAAGTTTCAGAGGCGATCCTAACTCCATTCGAAAGGGTTGTTATCTTCGTTTTCCCAGTTTCAACATGATCAGGTAAAGAAGGTGGGAGTTCAATACCCTTGAGTGGAAAGTCCAAAGGAGGGAGGCTGGAAGAACTTCCTCCAGTAAACCAGCTAAATATTCCCGAAGATGATTTGGATGCAACCGCACTTGAACTTGCAAACCTGGTCAGGGTCCTGTTGCCCCCCTGGCCCTATTGCAAATATTGAATCAGCATATTTTTCTTTTAATTACAAAGCAGATTGATAATAGAACAACTATAGTTATGAAATTAATTGGCCACCACGTATCGTATCGAGTTAACCATTCAGTAGCCTCTAATATCTTTAGTAAAAGGAACATCAAGCAGTACAGATTAATCCTTCCATCCAGTGAAATAATTTATCAAGTTTGTAGTCATTTTCATGGAAATCTTACAATGAAAATTGTTGCAATCTTCATGAGACAAGAGTAGTCAAAGTCCCAACACACACCTTCCCCCCCCCCCCCCCCCCCGCGGGCCCTGTCCAATACTCACAAAAACAAGTATCGTGCACTTAAGTAAAGATCCTAATCCTTCTTTCTAGAGGTGCAATTTGTAGTCTGATGCTTAAAAACTAGTTCAAAGAACCGCGTAAGATCGAATATCAGTAAACTCTAATAATCTCCTACAAAGAAATCGCAGTTGCTTACTATTTTATTATATACATTTTCAATTTTCATACTCCCATGTTTAAACGTGATCTATTAGTATGTACGTTAAAAGTTGTGATGTCATTGTTTAATTGCAACAGATCATTTTAAATTCATTTACTTTTATTTTTTAAATTTCTTTTTAACAAGTTTAAATTTCTACAGATGATATTATATTCAAGTAATAACAAAGTTGTCTCTAACACTATTCACAAAGCTATGACAAAAACATCTATGCAATAACCTCATTAGCATTGCATTGTATATGCTGTTCCCCTCAAGACTCTCACATGTCCTACTGAAATAAAGCTTTTGAATATACAATTTTGAACAATCGACCAAAGAATGGCTGCTCGCCAAACAGAAGATTCTTCCTATGATGCAGATATTTTTATTTCTCAGATTAATAAATAGTAAACAAATTTCCGTCTTCAATTGATCTTTCCTCGTGCATTCTTCAGATAAATATATAAAATTTCGGTTCACACATCTAGCTTATATAACGATTTAACTCTTATCATATGAATTAGCGGATGAGTTAATTTCCCCTCACACAGCCACTAGATTTACTATGAATATAAACACAAAAATGGTCAAACTACCACAGAGAAGATGATAGATTACATTCAGATCGCCGAACCCTAATTTGATATGTATATATATCTAACAATATGATTTAGCAATTAAAAAAGGGCATAAATTCCAATCGATAGGTCATGTGATCGATTCAAGTATCAACTATTTCCCTTCCAATCGATTGTTTAATAGATATTTACTGACCTTGAGGGTTCTAATTCTGGAAGCAGCGGCGCGATACATGACGATTGATCAATAAGTTAAGAAGAATAAGAGAAGAGATGGGGTTTTCTCGTCTCTTTGTCTCTAGAGAAGCGGTGCAGAAGCAAAGGCTGGGGAGACTCCGAAACACTTTCGTGGGGCGAATTTGGGGTTTGTTTGGAAGCGACCGCGCAGGGCAGATGGGTCACTCTACTCGTGTGAGAATTGTTCTAATTGCACGTGTGAAATCTGGGCCTGGGCTTACTCTTGGACCGAGCTTGGGCTTACGTGTAGCGGACAAAATCATCATCATTAAGGGTATTAACTTATCAACTTGGACCTTAAAAAATATCCCAAATAATATTTTACGTTACGGGTAACACACGTACACTTACGTACGTGTGTGTATATATACGTATGTTATGTACGTATATATGTCTCTCTGTCTGTTGAGAGAATTAACTAGAATACTCAATTTTCTCTTTGCAGCATCTACTGGTATAGTCAGGATTTTGTTTTAGGGTATGCCAAATGATATACAAAATATGAAATGGTTGTAAAATATTTCAGATGATAATAAATTGTAATAATGTATGCATGCTAAAATAGATTATCCATTTAAGTTGTACACGACACTTTTTTTACATCTATAAAATAAGTTAAAATGAATCAAAACCGAATATCTTGGCCATTTGTTTCTTGATGTAAAGAACTAGACTATCATCCATTTATTAAGATCCTAAGAAACATCTAACACAAACCTAATTGGTAAGAACTAACATCAAAACAAAACAAGTGAATCAATTAAAAGGATAAATAGAAAGAAAATTAATTTAATACATGATGAAGATTAACAATGTATTCATCATGGAGAAGTATTGGATAATGGTGATTAATATTTGATGTGCTCATGTGACCTAATGCCACTTTTGAAATGGCTGCGGCCCAACTTTTCTTACAAAACAAAAATATGTGTGTAGCAGACTAGTATTTCAACCAACATATATAATATAAATGCAATTTGGAGTTTGTGAGGGGTGGCCAATGCCGTCTCAGGGCCGTCTTAAGGGGCGTGCGAAAGGGGCAACCGCCCAGGGCCCATAGATTATAGGGGCCCATTTTTTCTATTCTATGTGTATAATGTATATGGTGTAACACTTTAAGTCTAGTTTAGTTAATCTATTATGAGTTAATTGTTGTAAATGCTAAAAATTTCTTAAAAGATTAGATTAACACTTTAAGTTTAAATGCTATATTCAATTGTCAAAATCTTCTAACCGACTACAACACATCCTCTTTTATCTTGGACATATCTGTGGAAAAGCCTGTTTACCTCATATTTCCCACATAATCGGTCATGGATAAAGTTTCTTGAGACAGTAGTGAGATTGCATGTGGCGAGTTTTTTGTTGTGGCTGGCAATGATGTCTGACGGTAATAAATAATGTTACAATAAATTTTAAGTAATATAGGTGGTACCGTTTGTGAAGAAAACCAAGAAATCCTCAATTCACCAAAAAAATCGATTGTTAGTTTGCGATGAAATCATACAAAATTGTTTAACCCATTGGGACAAAATTACACAATTTGTGAAGAAGAAACAACATTGACAATCACAATCTCTTATCATTATTTGGTTTTCTTAAGAAAAAACAATATCATAGACTTTTGTGAAAGGTAGAATTCAGAAATATCTATTTAAAACATATTTGAAAATTGAAATGCTTCTAATTTCTCAAACATGTGTAAAATTTTCTTTAATTTTTTATCCTTAAGTTTTAGTTTTTTTATTCACTGTTTAGATTTCAATAATATAACTACTTACTTTTTGTCTGTTTTGTTTGGTCAATTGATTATATGGAAACTAATTGATATTTGCATATTATTCAGTTTACTTTTGCTTAGTATAATTGTTTAATTGGTATTTGCAAATTAATTGCTTAGTTCGCAATTAACTAATTTATCATCTTAATTGTCATTAGCATATTAGTTTGTTTATTTATTAGTTTGCTTAGGTGGTAAATATTAAATTTTAATTCTTGAATCAGTATTGATCAGTTTTACTTATATTAATAAGTTAGTTGTCAATTGCATATTTTCATCTATTGTTGCCGTTACGTACGTATAATGAGTTTTTTATTAGCGTTTTATATAGTTTAGTATTTTTAAGGGCCCATTTTTTAGTTTTGCTCCGGGCCTCTAAAATATTTAAGACGGCCCTGGGCGCCGACTTTTGTACCCATGTGGCTATGCCACTGTCATCATTCAGGGGCGGATATAGGATTTGAAATGAGTAGTAGCACCATTAAAAATGGGTGAAATAGGTGGTAGCACTAGCTTGAAAAAATCGAAATTTACACTACAAAATGGTACTTATACCATATGCTCTAATGTACTTGTACCTATTATGTATGAACAGTTTTTTTTTGTATAAATCACCTCCCTTTAGTAAAACATGCTAAAAATCAATTATTTATGTTTTGCATAAGCCAAACGGCAAATTGAAAAATCACCCTTCACCTATTACGTACGGATGGCTCTTTACATTTTCGTAGGTTTAACTCATTATAAAAATAGGATTTTCAATTTACACATGCATGTAATTATTAAATATACATACGCTGGTACGGCATGGCTTCACGCCTTCACCCGCAGCCCTCCTCCACGACAAGTCAAATAATAAGAGTTGTACAATAATATAAATAAATAAATGTATCTTTGTTTATTATTTTCAGCGACTTTAATAACTGAGAATACGATCGTTCTTGTCTTCTTGATTTCTTGGTTGGGATAATAAATTTAACACTAAATTTTGATATATTATTTTATATCATAATTGGTTTTTTCGATTGATAAAATATAATGAAATTTAATCATCTTCATTTTAGGTACACGAGCACGTACTAAATTTGTTTTTCTATGATTAAATACGTTAAACTTGTTTTTGAAACAAAAATAAATCTTTACCCCGATCACCTAGCAAATTGACATCTCGTCGGATTTTATTAGTTTATTACGTTGTAATTATGATAGTTATATAATCATATCATCATTATTATTATTGTATATTAATAAAAGTTAATAGTTACATAAATCGGTCTAACCCATTATTGTCTCTTTTTTTTTTCTCTCTCTCTCACACACACACACAAATATACTCTTATCTATGGTCTATGGCACTATGTTATCTCCTCAAACACAATTGCTTACTTCCCTCACCTCTCCCCTCTCCATAGGCCATGGCCCTAGTGATGTGTATATTGAATTAATTGGGGTTTTTTTGTAATTCATAGGATTTGGAGGGTGTTTTTGTATTACATTCAAACAATAATGGTAGTTTCTTAAAATTATCTAACAATAATTGAAGAGCTTTTGGTTGATCCCCGTGTGCCGTGACATCAAACAAGTTGCCCGTGGGGATTGACGAATTGTTACGTTCGATCAAACTTTTTTACGAGATTTTGCTATTTCCTTTTAATAACGAAATTCTTACTATTTATTTGCTATACATCCACTAAATCAAAAATAAATAAATATAAGAGAAAAATTTTTTTGAAAGCAAAAATAAGAGAATATATATATATATATATAGGGGAGGGTTCAAACGAGAACTGTTTTTCGTACGAGAACTGCGAGAACCAATCTCGGCCGTTCCTAGGATATGAGAACTTCATGGATGGAGAGCGTGGAGGGGATCAAGTGTGGCAGGATGCATGTGAGGAATTCATGGGTGGGCAATGACATAAAAGGAGGGGGAATTGGACGGCTCAGATTGGTTCTCGCAGTTCTTGTACGAAAAACAGTTCTCGTTTGAACTTTTGCCTATATATATATATATATATATATATATATATATATATATATATATATATATATATATATATATATATATATATATGGGACAAGATCATGTAAAAAGAGAATTAAAGTAAAAAGGGTAAGGTGAAATCTCAGTCATCCATTTGTCCCTAAAAAAGTGGCTTTTTCCTTTTTCTATTAATAATTAAAAAATATACTAAAGGGTATAATAGTCTTTTAATTCTTAAACCACCTCCTAAAATTACGAAAAACCAACTGTCGGCCTGAAATTAATGAATCAAAATTAAGAATTATACATCTGATAGTCTGATACACAACTCTAACATGAATCAAAATCAACTGTCGTGCCAGAACTTTGATGCACAAAAAAGTTCTTCACCATGATAAACAACAGAAGAATGACAAACAATATGCATAGTCTGATACATATGAAAATTAGCAGAATGTGAAACATATGATGCACAATGACCATCAAAAAATGATGAATAAACATTTTTAATTCAATGACTGATACACAACTCTAACATGAATCAAAATCAACTGTCGTGCCAGAACTTTGATGCACAAAAAAAGTTCTTCACCATGATAAACAACAGAAGAATGACAAACAATATGCATAGTCTGATACATATGAAAATTAGCAGAATGTGAAACATATGATGCACAATGACCATCAAAAAATGATGAATAAACATTTTTAATTCAATGACTGATACACAACTCTAACATATTCTCGTAGATAAAAAATAATAGAATACATAATTCAAAATTGATGATACAAATTCACCAGATTGATGATCTAATAAAAATTGATACACATTCTATCAAAAATCTGATAAAAATAACAATTTAGAAACTTGATGGATAGGGATTTGATTAAAAAAGAAATTGATAGAACCATGATTCTCGAAGGTTTTGATCCAGATTTCAAAGTCATTCTTGAAGGTTTGAATACTTGAGCGTCGGTTTTGATCCAGGTCGAAGTTGAGGAGGCTTCAAGGCAGCGGCGATGATGTACAACAAATGACGGCGACTCCATAGTTGGTGCACAACGACAGAGCAGCAGGTCACCGAAAGGAATCATATTAGTTTCTTTCGTGGAGGTCGGCGATGGATCGGCGACGGCAAGAAGCCCGCCGAAACCCTAGGCGACGGCAAGAAGCACGCTGAAACCCTAGGCGGCGACAAGAAGAAAACCGTACCGTTGGTCTGTGTGCGGTGGGGATGCGCCGGCGAGAAGCAAATCGAAACCCTAGTTAGCGGCATTCTTATCGACTCTGTGTGCGGTGGGGAGAAGACGAAGAAATGGACGGAGGGTATGGTATAGATCGGCAATTTCTTCAACGGGGGAGAAGCAAATCGAAACCCTAGACTCTGTGTGCGGTGGGGAGAAAACGAAGAAATGTGCGGAGGGTATGGTATAGATCGGCGATTTCTTCAACGGGGGAGAGCGTTTTAGGGTTTTCTTCAATCGATGATACGTATTTGAATAAAGGACGTGGGTGGGTTAGTGGGGATAATTAGGAGAGATAAATAAATTAACCTACCTATTATACCCTTTTTGGTTTTTCAAATTAAAAGAACACTTGTCAACATATGGTTTCTCCTTACACTTTTTACCATAAAACTCTTTTTATCTGATATCCCTTCATATATATATATATATATATAAAGGTTTAAATGAGAACCTTATTTTGAATGAGAATGTGAGACTTAATCCCAACCGTCCAATTTTTCCTCCTTCAATGTTATTGTTCACCCATAAATTCATTACATGCACCCTATCACACTCTATCTCCCCATGTTTTCCATCCATGAATTCCACTTACAAAATTAACGACTGAGATTGAGTCTCTCATTCTCATTTAATTTCTCATTTTCATTCGAACCTTTATATATATATATATATATATATATATATATATATATATATATATATATAGGGGAGGGTTCAAACGAGAACTGTTTTTCGTACGAGAACTGCGAGAACCAATCTCAGCCGTTCCTTGAATATGGGAAGTTCATGGATGGAGAGCGTGGAAGGGATCAAGTGTGGCAGGGTGCATGTGACGAATTCATGGGTGGGCAATGACATTAAAGAAGAGGGAATTGGACGGCTCAGATTGGTTCTCGCAATTCTCGTACGAAAAACAGTTCTCATATATATATATATAACTTTATTTAAAATTGACGGGGACCATGAATCAATCTTAGAGACACCGTGTAGCTTTACGCCTTTACCCGCACCACTTCTCTGGTCCATGTGCGAAGCACGTACCAACCAATAACACCAAAACTAACCCCAACTAGCCCGCCCAATAAAGGCGTCCATCTCCTACAACCTGCCAGCCTCCCCCAATTCCACTCTCTCTATCACTATTCTCTCTCTTCCCCCTTCTCTTTATCACTCTTCTCTCTCTTCCCCTTCTCTCTTTTAAACATATAGTATAATATAAAATAAAACGCAATAGTAAGATGAAGGGTTGTATCGAGCTATAATAATGTAGTAAGAGGGAAGAAAAAAAGGAAGGGTTAAGCTATGATGAATTAATGATGGCCTTATAATGTCTATCATAGTCAATAAACAAACGAAGTGCTCCATATATGATATGTTGATAATTTGATATGGATATGCTTTCATCAGAAAAACGCTATTTTCTAAGGTTGCTTATAAATTCATTTTTTCAAAGTTATAACGAGTGAGTTAGGCATATAGTAGATACACAAAGTATAATCTTCTAATATATCTAAGGGAGCGCTTGGTTGATTAGAGTGGAATGAGAATGGCAAATGGTAAGGGAATGCAAAGGAATGCAATGAGCATTCCCTAGTATTATCAATACCATTGATATTGGTGGTGGTGTTGATAGTTAACGTGTTACGAAGGTGTAGTGGTTGCTGCCGGTGGCGGCATCAGTTGTTGGTGGCGGTGGTGGCGGTGGCGGCGGTGGCGGCGGCAGCGGCGGTGGCGGTTGGTGATGGTGTTAGAAGGTGGTGGTAGCAATATTGGTAGGTGTCGGTGATCGGTAGGGGCATACGTCACTGAATCTATTACCCTGAATTCATTACCCCCAATTTACAGGGGAATGCTTCATTACCCATTAATGGGTAATGATTGATTATATTCCCTCTAAACAAGCAACATTAATGATTGTCATTCTCATTCCTTATCCTCTAAAACCCCCAACCAAGCACCCCCTAAATGACTAATTAAAAAATAATTAGTGGATGATCTGACCCTTTCTTTTTGTAAAAGATTTAATCTTATTCGTTAACCTCATTATTTTTAAAATTTTGATTTTGACTTTTAGAGTCAAACTAATGTGACTAATCAATTTTAATCAAGATAAAGATAACTCTTAATCAAATTGATGATAAGTAACATAAATTAAATAAACTCACAGATAATTACATAAATCCAATAAATTATATATAAATGAAAATCACTTCGACATAATTGATATAAATAATAAATAATATATATAAAAGCAATAGTTATCGGATTATTTATTATAATTATCCATGATTTTTATTAATTTTTAACATTACGTAATTAATTAATAAACATAATATGAACAAACTAAACAATCTTCTAATATATATAAAAGACTAATTTAAAAAAAAATATTAGATGATCTAGACCCTTCATTTAGTAAAATATTTAATCTTGACCGTTAATTTCTTTAATTTAAAATTTTTGATTTTAACTTTTTAGAGTCAAACTAATGTGAATATGATAAAGATAACCCTTAATTAAATTAATAATAAATATAAAAAATTATCTTTAATCTTTAATTAAAAGAATAAAAGTATGATGTCATTTTTCAATTTTTAGAAAACTATGTATATTAGAACACATCAATAAAAAATTCGAATATATAAGATATATTTAAAAAATACAAATCAAATAAAAAATATTAAAAACATATCACATCGTATGATAAAATACAAATCAAATAAAATAATCTATTAAAAACAATATTTATCATATGATGTCGTATGATAAATACTAGAACATATAAATTTGAAAAATATATAACTCAAATTTAAATATAGTTCATGGATATTTTTAATTTTTAATATATATCTAATCTAATTATTAAAAGAATAGGTTTAAAAAAATCTTTTTTAAAATATAATTTGATTAATAGGAGGCTTTTTTTAAAAAAATATATATATTAGGCTTACAAATAAATATGATGTAATTATCCTTAGTCCTAACCCTCATATTTTTTTCAATTCACACTTTTTACATGAGATATTTTTTCAAATTTTACTAAATTTACGTGGATGTTTCACCTATATCTTAAATTTACATGAATAGATTTTATATATTAAATATGAAAACATATTTCAATTTTATCTTTAATTTTATGATTTAGTTTATAAATAGGTACTAGATAATCACCTATATATTATCTATGATTACATGTTTAGACCTTATTTTTGATATTTTTTTGACTTGGACGTCAATTATGGAGAATAAACAACATTTTTCATCATTTTCAAATAGACATTCGTTCAAACAATCTTCAAAAAAAAAAAACGGGTGATAATCACTTCTTATGTACGTTTTACAGTTATTTTACTATACTTCTTACAATTTTACACCATCAAATTTTATACTTTACTTTAAACATCCCGTGTTTATACACGGGGTAATAAACTAGTTTAATTATATATTATTAAACACACTCACGCCGACGCTTCTATTGCTGGTCTTGGTATTGACTTCATCTGTTATCATTTTTTAAAATTTTGTTTTTTTATGTTTTATAATGATTTAATAAATTTATTAATTTTTAATGTTTTTAATTTTTAAAATCAATCCGTGTCTCATACAGGTATTCAATCTAGTAATTTTAATATAAGAAGAGGCATAAATTACTCTATATAAGATAGTTTATTCTTATAATGTTCATTTAATAACCTAAATAAACTGAAAAAATAGACTTCTAATACTATTCATTCAATCTTTAATTTCACTTTTGCCGGCCGTTTGATGGTAATGTATTGTATTTTTATTTATATGATAACAGATTTTGTAGATATTTTTACTTTCGGGGTGGTTTTTTATTTTGCTATTTGCCAAATTTTGATTTTGTTTCGTCACAATAGAAGAGATTGTCCTTCTATCTTACTTAGAATAGAATCATCAGTTTTACTTTTGATCTCGTTAAATTGCAAATATCACGTACAATTTAATTGTTTGTGTCACATTTTTATTACTATTTAATTTTGAACAACAATCACTGAATTATTATAACTGAAACCAACAATATTGTTTACCACTTCATTCCTTTAATAAAAAGTTGGGAAGAGAGAAATACATACATAACAATTACCACCTAATTACAATAGTCTAAATGTCTCTGTTGTTGCATAATTGTGAATCCCTAGTTCTTATCAATCAAATACATACATGTTTACTTGAAATGTTAATTCAAATGTGTTTTGATTAATTGTTTGCATGTGTATATATTCTTAGTGGTTCTTTGTGATGATCTTAAGCTTACAAGTACTTAATCATGTGTTGATGTGTGTTTGGAAGTTTAAGTTTAGGTGACAGATCACCACGTGCGAAGTCAGGCTCACTACGTGCGTAGTGGAGCTCAGTGCGCACGTAGTGAAGAAGGTCGGTTAAAGTTAAATTAATTATCATTAAAACAACCAGTACGTGCGTACTGGACTCGCTACGTGCGAAGTGCGTTGCATCACGTGCGTAGTGAAATTAATTACACTATAAATACTGATTAACTTCATATGTTCGCGGGTAATCGAGCAATCAACAGAAATCGCTAGAAATCAACCGGGAGCCTTACGTAATCGACCTTATACGACCTTAAGCCTACTAAATCGCGAACTTAGTGTTCATTACGAATCCAATCGCAGCCTTAAGCATCTCTGTGTGAGTTCTTAGGAGTTGTTCTTGCTTCTACTTTGTGTGTTTCTCTGTGTGATACTGTGTGCCGGACACCTAAGCAGATCTTAGAATCCTTAGGAGGTTTGGGAAATAGATATTCCGCACTATTTCTCATCCTAGATCAGTCCTAGCGTAAGGGTGTTTTAGTTTAGTTTAGAACCCCGTCCCCAAGAAGAAGAAGGTCTACAAGTTTAAGCCGCTGGTGGCTTCGTCTGCAACAATTGTCCAACCATCCTCCGCCACAGCTGCTCCAGTCACCTCTCCTGCTCAAGGTGCTGAAGGATCATCTCAGACCAGGTCCCAGCTGCCTTCCCTAACCATGGAAGCAAACCTAAACAGACTCCAAGGCTACATGCTTGACATGATCAAAGATGAAAGTAACAGAAAGCTGGAGCTGGCAGAAGTAAAGCAGAAACTGATCGAGAAGGATGCTCAAATAGAAAATCTGCTGAAAAGGGATGCGCAGATGGAAGACTTGTTGAAAAGAGAAGCTGAGAGGATTGAGAGCTTGGAGAAGAGTAATGAGGAAAGAGCAATGATAATAAGCGAGCTTGTTAAGAAAAATGAGACGATGGAGCAGATCCTGCTTGAATATACTTCTGAGTTTAAAAGGTTAAAAGATAAAGTTGAAAAGCAGGATGAGGAGGTGTTGAGATTGAAAGAGGCCGCTGAGTCTGAACAGGCTGGCACTTATTCTGGCGATGAGCAAGGTTGATCATAGTCTATGTGACTTTGTAATTAATTTCTTATTGATGTATTCTGTGTGACGATGAATCTTTTCTAATGAAATATTTATTCCTTCTATGTGAAATGATATGTTTAATCTTAACTTACACATGTTTATGGTTTCTTATTTCTGTGTGAAGATCCGTTAATCGTCCAGCCATTGAAGGCTGAGATTCCTCAATCGTCGCGTCTGTTGAATGTTGAAGAGCGAATTGTTCCTCAGTATGAATATGATGCAGAGGAAGGGGAGATTCTTCCATTCCTGACCAAGGAACAAATCGCTGAACTTCTGCAAATTCCAATTGAGGATGTAATTTTGGAAGAGGTGGATGAAAGCTGTGTGCCACCACCTCGGGCTGAACAGGAACCAATGTTTGATACTGATGAAATTGAAGTTGAGGACGAAACAGATCAACACTATCCTAGCCCACAAGAGGAGGATGATTTGCCTGACTTTGCTGAGCTGTTCAGAAATGCTAACGCTGAGGAAGTTGATCGGAGAGCAGAAGCTCGTGAACAGGCAAAGGTGGACTTCGACTTGGAGAAATATCTTGGTGATAGAAAGTCCAAGGAAGAAGAACGGACAGAGAGAAGAAGAAAGTATGAAAGATTTCTGGTTCGTCAAGCTGGGAAAGCCAAGAGATCCGAAAGTTCTCCAGAATATTCAAAGTTCTATCAAACTCTGGGGAAGAAAACGGATAGTGAGATAGTTGGTTGGTGTTTCATGCCTGAATTTAACATCTATGCAGTCAAGAGAGAAAGGGGAGTTGAGTACTTCCAGAGGGCAAACGACATTCAAACACTGCCGTTCTATGACATTCGTCAACTTGCTCGCCTGCCTCTTTTGGATTGTGATAATAACAGTATGGCAAAATGGTTTGAGACACTGGTAAAGCGTGAGGTTCAATTCGGATGGAAGAATTTAAAGCCTTACATACTGGGGGTCAAGATCCATCCAACCAAGATAGATCCACTGACAGGAAGGAAATTCAAAGTGCTTAATTGCAAAGCTCCCCGGTGTATGAAAAAATTGTCATTAAGGATCATGCGTACTGGGTGGAGCGCAAGGTTCAAGTGGTGGTACTTCAACGAGAAAACAACGGAGGCAGTGATTGTTTTAGACGACAACCTGTCAGGTGGAGAAACTGTAAAGGTATTCGATCCTATGTGGATCATGAATTTCGGTAAAGATGACATCACTGTTCTATACTACAACCCAATTCTGTACAAGCATCAATATATGGAGTTAGCGTTGCAGTTTCAGAAAGTCGTCAGAATTTGCTTTGCATTTGACATCTATGCTGGATCTGAAGAAGTAAAGTCTACAACGTTGTAACAGCTAGATTGTCATTTTGTTTGCTTAGTGCAAGTTTTGTTGATAGAACTAGGTCTTAGGGGGAGTTTGTTGGTGCATAATTGTGAATCCCTAGTTCTTATCAATCAAATACATACATGTTTACTTGAAATGTTAATTCAAATGTGTTTTGATTAATTGTTTGCATGTGTATATATTCTTAGTGATTCTTTGTGATGATATTAAGCTTACAAGTACTTAATCATGTGTTGATGTGTGTTTGGAAGTTTAAGTTTAGGTGACAGATCACCACGTGCGAAGTCAGGCTCACTACGTGCGTAGTGGAGCTCAGTGCGCACGTAGTGAAGAAGGTCGGTTAAAGTTAAAGTAATTATCATTAAAACAACCAGTACGTGCGACTGGACTCGCTACGTGCGAAGTGCGTTGCATCACGTGCGTAGTGAAATTAATTACACTATAAATACTGATTAACTTCATATGTTCGCGGGTAATCGAGCAATCAACAGAAATCGCTAGAAATCAACCGGGAGCCTTACGTAATCGACCTTATACGACCTTAAGCCTACTAAATCGCAAACTTAGTGTTCATTACGAATCCAATCGCAGCCTTAAGCATCTCTGTGTGAGTTCTTAGGAGTTGTTCTTGCTTCTACTCTGTGTGTTTCTCTGTGTGATACTGTGTGCCGGACACCTAAGCAGATCTTAGAATCCTTAGGAGGTTTGGGAAATAGATATTCCGCACTATTTCTCATCCTAGATCAGTCCTAGCGTAAGGGTGTTTTAGTTTAGTTTAGAACCCCGTCCCCCACGGTCCAACAAAGTGGTATCAGAGCCTTGTGCTTTGATTGATCACTTTTCCTTAGGTTTCGTGATCTAGGTGTCGATTAGGCCTGTGTGTTTTGTCCTTTTCGTCGTTTTTAATCGGTTGTTAGGTCGAAAATAGGTCGTTTTTCGTTAAAAAGGGTTGTGTTTTACATTAATCGTTTGAGTGTTACCCGTGCGAAGTGATTCCCTGTGCGTGCGTAGTGCCCTTAGTGCGTGCGTAGTGACTCCTCAATTCATACGTAGTGATTTCATTTCGTACGTATTGATTCTGTGTGTGATTTTTGTCCTTTCCAATCTCTGTGCGTAGTCAATCCACTCCGTGCGTGGTTAGTGTCTAGTTCGTGCGTGTTTGTTTTCGTGTCAGTCCGTACGTAGGTCTTCTACTTCGTGCGTAGTTCTGTGTGCTCGTGCGAAGTGATATACATTCCGTGCGTAGTGTTAAGTTTGTTTTAAGTCTCTTTCTAAAATGTCTGACATGAGTGCAATGGCTGCCAAACAAACAATCACCGCATTAAGTAACTTAATAATGGACAACGAACAGGGAGGAATTAATAAAGTACCTAGACTGCTAACCATGGAAGACTACCCTTTCTGGAAACCACGTTTCGAAATATTTATTGATGGGGTTGATCCACGGTTGCACCGGGCCATTTCCGCCGATTACATCGTACCTAAGGGTGAAGGTAACTTCGAAGTTCCCTATGATCAGATGAGTGATGATCAGAGGAAGGCTTATGATGCAGAAAAGAAAGCCTATTCTTACCTGATCCAAGCTATTCCGAACGAGATATTCCATCAGTTCCGACGGTACAGAACGTCACGTTCTTTGTGGAACGCATTACAAAAGAGGAATGAGGGGAATGCATCGTTGAAAGAGCTTAAGGCCTCGCAGTTAAGTAAGGAGTTTGACCATTTCACTTCTTATGTGAACGAGAAACTTCCAGATCTAATCAACAGATATAACCATCTTCTTAGTGAAATGGATAGTTTGGGGGTGCAGATCTCGGAACGACAACAAGTGGAGACTCTGTCCAAGGCTCTACCCAAAAGCTGGAGGCCGTTTATCATGATTTTGAAGAATGGTGAAGGTTTTGAGGGCATGGATTTTGTTGGTGCATAATTGTGAATCCCTAGTTCTTATCAATCAAATACATACATGTTTACTTGAAATGTTAATTCAAATGTGTTTTGATTAATTGTTTGCATGTGTATATATTCTTAGTGATTCTTTGTGATGATCTTAAGCTTACAAGTACTTAATCATGTGTTGATGTGTGTTTGGAAGTTTAAGTTTAGGTGACAGATCACCACGTGCGAAGTCAGGCTCACTACGTGCGTAGTGGAGCTCAGTGCGCACGTAGTGAAGAAGGTCGGTTAAAGTTAAACTAATTATCATTAAAACAACCAGTACGTGCGTACTGGACTCGCTACGTGCGAAGTGCGTTGCATCACGTGTGTAGTGAAATTAATTACACTATAAATACTGATTAACTTCATATGTTCGCGGGTAATCGAGCAATCAACAGAAATCGCTAGAAATTAACCGGGAGCCTTATGTAATCGACCTTATACGACCTTAAGCCTACTAAATCGCAAACTTAGTGTTCATTACGAATCCAATCGCAGTATTAAGCATCTCTGTGTGAGTTCTTAGGAGTTGTTCTTGCTTCTACTCTGTGTGTTTCTCTGTGTGATACTGTGTGCCGGACACCTAAGCAGATCTTAGAATCCTTAGGAGGTTTGGGAAATAGATATTCCGCACTATTTCTCATCCTAGATCAGTCCTAGCGTAAGGGTGTTTTAGTTTAGTTTAGAACCCCGTCCCCCACGGTCCAACAAAGTGGTATCAGAGCCTTGTGCTTTGATTGATCACTTTTCCTTAGGTTTCGTGATCTAGGTGTCGATTAGGCCTGTGTGTTTTGTCCTTTTCGTCGTTTTTAATCGGTTGTTAGGTCGAAAATAGGTCGTTTTTCGTTAAAAAGGGTTGTGTTTTACATTAATCGTTTGAGTGTTACCCGTGCGAAGTGATTCCCTGTGCGTGCGTAGTGCCCTTAGTGCGTGCGTAGTGACTCCTCAATTCATACGTAGTGATTTCATTTCGTACGTATTGATTCTGTGTGTGATTTTTGTCCTTTCCAATCTCTGTGCGTAGTCAATCCACTCCGTGCGTGGTTAGTGTCTAGTTCGTGCGTGTTTGTTTTCGTGTCAGTCCGTACGTAGGTCTTCTACTTCGTGCGTAGTTCTGTGTGCTCGTGCGAAGTGATATACATTCCGTGCGTAGTGTTAAGTTTGTTTTAAGTCTCTTTCTAAAATGTCTGACATGAGTGCAATGGCTGCCAAACAAACAATAACCGCATTAAGTAACTTAATAATGGACAACGAACAGGGAGGAATTAATAAAGTACCTAGACTGCTAACCATGGAAGACTACCCTTTCTGGAAACCACGTTTCGAAATATTTATTGATGGGGTTGATCCACGGTTGCACCGGGCCATTTCCGCCGATTACATCGTACCTAAGGGTGAAGGTAACTTCAAAGTTCCCTATGATCAGATGAGTGATGATCAGAGGAAGGCTTATGATGCAGAAAAGAAAGCCTATTCTTACCTGATCCAAGCTATTCCGAACGAGATATTCCATCAGTTCCGACGGTACAGAACGTCACGTTCTTTGTGGAACGCATTACAAAAGAGGAATGAGGGGAATGCATCGTTGAAAGAGCTCAAGGTCTCGCAGTTAAGTAAGGAGTTTGACCATTTCACTTCTTATGTGAACGAGAAACTTCCAGATCTAATCAACAGATATAACCATCTTCTTAGTGAAATGGATAGTTTGGGGGTGCAGATCTCGGAACGACAACAAGTGGAGACTCTGTCCAAGGCTCTACCCAAAAGCTGGAGGCCGTTTATCATGATTTTGAAGAATGGTGAAGGTTTTGAGGGCATGGATTTGAATGACTTCATTACTAAGCTAAAAGAGCACGAACAGGAGGTGCAAAATCTGGACAGATTGAGCAGCTATGTGCAGAATCCCTCGTTATACTGTACTGGACCCATTGCTTCTCCAGTCACTTCATCAAATGCTCCACTGCAGACAGCTTTTACATCTAATGTTAGTTCTTGAAGCAAGTCTGCTTCTGAAACTCCAAGTGGACCACCATATTCTGCTCCTTCAAGCAAAACGTCTATGCCTGCTTTAAACACTGAACATTTCAAACATGGCAGCACTGAAGAAGTAAAGGAGCATATGGGGATGCTTAATGCGTTGGTCACCTCATATGATGATCTTCTAAAGGGCAAAATCGGAAATGCCTACCTGACTCAAGAAGATTATGACCAGATCGACAACGATGAGATGGAGAGACAGGACATTCTATGGTCCTATGCTAATCTGGTAAGGAGAGCAAAGGCATTAGTCAAAAAACGGGGATGCAGATTACAGCAACAAAAGATACAAAGCTGGGTTTCGACAAGTCAGTTGTAACCTGCTACAACTGTGGAGAAAAGGGTCATTTTGCAAGAGAATGTGAAAAGCCAAAGAACTCAGGACCCAAGTACCCCTTGTAACATCCTTAAAAAGGGCCTAGTCGTATATACTCTTGGTGTCTTAGAATCTCAGATTTATTAATGGATAAATTAGTATTTTAGTAGATGGTTTTGAATAAGGATTCCGGAAACATCCCCGTTAGTTGAACCGGGTAAACGGGTATTAGTTTATAAGTTGTAAAGGGGAACAAAATACCCTTGTGGATATTATTGAGAATTAAGTCAGCCTTTTATCTTCTCTTCTCTTCTCAATCACGCAAACACACAGACACATACATACACGCATACTCTCTCAACTCTTGGAGTTTTGGAAGAAAAATCAAGAAGGGAAAGGATTGTCAAGTGATTTCAGTAACAAGTCAAGCTTCGATCTGCTGTGTATTATCAGATTTGTATATTTGAGGAACGGTGTAACGCTAGTGACTTTTGTGCGTAACGTGGGCTCCAGGTGAACCGTACGACTCCGAAGAATGTGTTGATCATGAATTATGTTTACTGTAACTTTTAGCCTCTCAGGTGAGTATAGGATGACATAATAATTAATATAACTATGTTACATGTTATTTATATGTGCTAGTAATTCCATGAAATGTAATTAAAATTGATGTATGCTATGTTTATGCATAACACATGTAACAATTGAACCATGATTTATGATATGATTATGAATATGCAAGAAGCATGTATGAATTGAACCATGGATATTATGTGGTTATGATATGCGCGCTATGAGGCCTGTATGGGTCAGATTTGTATTTGTGATCGGATCCGAGATATGAGGGCTGGTTAGTCCTTGAGCAGGGCCAGCACGAGGTCTGGGGCGTTTTGAGACCTACGGGTCGATGATAGCGTCAATCTGGGGTTGCAAACCCAGCGTTCCCTCCTTGAACGAGGCCAGCACGAGGTCTGGGGCGTTTTGAGACCTGCGGGTCGATGATAGCGTCAACTACCTGGGGTTGCAAACCCAGCGTTCCTCGAGAGCAATGGGGATCGACTTATTGTTGTACCCATGAAGGCTTTGGCCTGAAACGCAACGGTGGACCGCTACCCGCTCACCCACCCGCGCGGTTGATGTGTCTGGTTTCCCCAGTTAGGAGTGTTGAGCCGGGCTAGCTACCCTGCAAGATTATGCTTCCTTCTGGCTGTGCCAGCTCATCGCGAGATGCTAGGATAGCACTGTTTGATATATTGTTGATATGTGATATGTTTATATTACTGAATATGCTATCTTATGCTCACTAGCTTTAATTAGCTAACAGATACTCTTCCCATGACTGCAGGTAACAATTAGGCGCGTGAGCTTTGGGTACCTGATGGTTGTTAATTATCTTTTGGAGGAACACTTGTTTAGTTACTTTTAATTACTGTTTATGTTAGTATAAACTTGGTTAAGTGGTCGGTGAACAGTTTAGTAACACCAACTGATCTTTTGTATACTGTGGCTGATTTTTGGTTGTAATTATCGCTACTTTTATAATTCCGCTGCTGTTAATGAGTTTTGAAAAACAGGTTTGGTATAAGTTCTGTTTATAAACGGATCCATGCAGTTTGGATTCTTGAAGTTCTATTTTTTAAAATGAAAAATCTGGTTTTCAAAAGCGAGGTGTTACACCCCTTCCGAACATCTTCTGGAAAATCTTCAACTACCACTACTCCAAAGAAGGCTGAAACATCTCATGAGGGATCATCCAAAGCAATGGTGGTTGTTCAGAAAGATGAGGGGATCGACTGGTCAGTACACTTCCAAGATGCTGATACTTTTAAAGTTGCTGAGACCAACCTGGCCAGTGTTCTAGATCTGAATAAAGATTCTCAGTCTGAGGCAGACAGTGTCTACGATGTCAACGATAACGAGTCTGTGCTGCCCACTGACGAGCAAAATGTTGCATCAACCTCTGAGCCAGCTGCCGAACCAACGCCAGTGACTGTTCAACCTGAACCAGTAAATCAAAAGGCGTGCATGACTGGACAAGCTGATGTCAAAGTAAACCCTACTTCTGGTCTTCCCTGTGTGTCGTGTAACGATTATGTGAAGACCATAGTATCCTTGAAATCACAAGTTACTGAGCTAACCTCTAAATTACATGAAAACTCTATCATTAAGGGTAGAGAAAAGACTCTAAAAGATAAGATTGAGAATCAAAACAAACAAATCAGAGAACTAGAGGTTGCTTTATTAAACAAACAGGATGTTATCGTCTTTTACATAAATCAGATTGATACTCTGAAACGGGAACTTGCTAGCTCTAAGGTCGATTATGACACTCTAAATCAGAAGCTAAAAAGTTATTCCACTTCGTCATATTTGTTTGAACACATAATCGACCGTAGACCACAAGGGTCCGTTCAAGAGAAAGACACGAAGACTTACACGAAATGTCCACCACCAGTCTTAAACCAACTGGTGCAATCAGATGTCTTCGCTGAAGCTGACCAACTTGTACCCAAGGTTGATGCACTTTCTACTTCAACCTCAAAACCTGATTTAAAAATGAAGGGGAAAGTTGGTGAGCCTCAGAGGAAAGAGCCTAAACCAGAAGAAAAGCCAGAACCAGGTATGCGAAAACTTCTGGGCAATTCTTCTGGTCAAGGTAGTCTAATGCAAAATATTCAAGCTGCACTTCGAACCATTGAGAAGGAGGGTGCAAAGTCTCCTGCAACCCGTCCTTATGAAGAAGCAAAATCTTACCTAAACAAAGTGGTTTAGGAGTGCAGCCCAAGAGTAAAGTTGAACCGAAGGAGCCACATACCCCTGCCAAATCTTATTCTAACAGGGTTTGTTATATGTGCAGGAGACCTGGTCATCTCAGCTATGAGTGTGATCAGCAGCCTCAGAGCTCAAAGGGGACAGTTGATTCATCTGAACCTGCTCAGAAACATAAAATGTTTAATCAATCAAATCAGAAATCAACTGACCCCCCTCAGCTCAAAAGGACAATTGGGAAAACTTCATGTAAACCCAAGAGTCCTGAGGTAAGTCTGAAAGGGAAGGAGCCAATACATAAAGTCATTAACACGTCAAGTGTTTATCATAAGACTCCTCCCCGTTCAGACTTGAGATGGACAACAAAATCTGAACCTAAACCATCGAGTAATCCAGATACCAAGGAAGAATCCAAACCTCCTGGTATGTGGATTAATGTACAAGTGATGGGAGAAGATGGGAAACCCATGACCATTAGGGCTTGGGTTCCCAATGCTAACTAACCCTTTACTTGTTTGTGCAGGGTGCTCATCGGCATAACACGTGGATTGTGGATAGTGGAGCATCCAGGCACATGACAGGCGATCTGAACCTTCTATCAAACGTCAGAAAAATAAAAGGAGGGTATGTCAGCTTCGCTGGCGATAAAGGGGGACACATCACCGCTCAGGGTTTCTTGTCCAACGGGAGAGTGAGCTTTGACAAGGTCAACTATGTCGAGCAGCTAGCAAACAACTTGCTGTCAGTTTCCCAAATTTGTGATAAAGAGTTCAAGGTGATGTTCGATGACAAACAGTGCTATGTGCTAAAGAAGGAGTACCAAATTCCCGAAGACATGATCTTAATGTCAACTCCAAGACAAAATGACCTTTATGTTTTGGATATGTCCAATGCTTCGGTGAAAGATGTAGAACACCAATGCTTTCTCACAAAGGCCACTGAGAAGGATTCAGTGTTATGGCATAAGAGGATGTGTCATTTAAGCCTGAGAAAAATGAACCACTTAGTGCATCATGAGCTGGTCACGGGAGTCAACTTGAAGAGTTTCCATCTACCAGACAAGTGCGTATCATGTAAAATGGGGAAGCAGACGAAGAAGACCCACAAGTTGAAGAAGTATCACTCCATCTCAATTCCGCTTGAACTACTTCACATGGATTTATTTGGTCCTGTGCGGTACAAGAGCATTCATGGAGATAGATACTGTCTGGTAGTGACTGATGACTATTCGCGGTTTTCCTGGGTTTTCTTTTTGAAAGAGAAGTCTGAGACATTCGAGACTTTAGAGGTCATGATCAACAAGTTAGAGACAATCTACAAGTTGAAGATCAGGAAGCTTCGATCAGATAATGGTACTGAGTTCAAGAACCAGAAGATGGAAAAGCTGTGTAACGAAAAAGGTATCCAACATCAGTTCAGCGCCGCATACACTCCTCAAATGAATGGAGTGGCTGAGAGGAAGAATCGGACCTTAATAGAGGCAGCACGCACCATGCTTGCTGATTCTGCTTTGCCCGTAAGGTTTTGGAATGAAGCTGTCGCTAATGCTTGTTACACACTTAACCGGGTCTTAGTGGTCAAACGATTGGGAAAGACATGTTATGAACTGTTGAATAATCGGAAACCGAATATCAGCCATCTTGAATCGTTTGGTGCTCCGTGCACAATGTTAAAACGTGAAGCCGAAGGTAAATTCAGTTCCAAGGTTGAAAAGGGTTATTTCTTGGGGTACAGTATTCCAAATAAGCGGGTTTACAACTTAACGTCCAACTGTGTGGAAGAATGGTTTGAAGTGGATGTACAACGGCATACTTCGCCTCCAACAAAAACTGGTGATGCCTGGTTATTTGACTATGATAACCTGTTTGACTCATTCAATCTGCCACCAGTAGCACTAGAAGAAGATATTGCAATTCAGATGTTGTATGATCTACATAATTCTTCTGACAGTGCCACACCAAACCTGTCCTCTAGTTCTCCCATACCCACACTAAGTGATGCTGAATCTGACTCTGAAGATGAGCCACATACTCCACCAGACAAGGGTTCACAGGGTGAAAGTTCATCCAATGACCACACGTTAACATTTGAAGAGACACCCGTGGTTACCAATCTGGAAACTAATGTAGAGGCTCAGTTGCAGAGATCAAGTAGAGTTGATAGAAACCATCCTCCTGCACAAATTATTGGCGATCCGAATTCTCATGTTCAAACCAGGAGGCAAGTGGCAACGCTATCAGGTTCTCAATCTTCAGAATCCCCGGGATTGAAACAGATGACAGACTTTTCCGATCTAGGTGCCAATTTGGTTCAGTCTGTGGACTTTACACAATGTCTATGTTCGGGTTTTCTCTCACAGATTGAACCAAAAGATCATATTGAGGCACTCAAAGATGATTCTTGGATTAATGCAATGCAAGAAGAGCTGCTGCAATTTCAAAAGCTGAACGTATGGCGCTTAGTGAATAAACCAAAAGGTGCTAAGTCCTTTGGCTGCAGATGGGTTCTGAAGTGCAAACGGGATGATCAGGGGGTGATTGTCAGGAACAAGGCAAGGCTAGTAGTTCAGGGGTTCAGACAAATTCCTGATATAGACTACACTGATGTGTTTGCTCCAGTTGCTCGGCTGGAAGCTATCCGTTTATTTCTCGCATTTGCCTCGCACAAACACTTTAAAGTCTATCAAATGGATGTTAAAAGTGCGTTCCTGTATGGAGAAATTCAGGAGACGGTGTATGTCAACCAACCTCCGGGGTTTGTAGATCCTATTCATCCTGACAAAGTATACTTGCTGAATAAGGCGTTGTATGGGCTTCATCAAGCACCAAGAGCATGGTATGAGACCCTCTCTCAATATCTGACTGATAATGGGTACCGGAGATGAACCATCGACAAAACATTATTTATCAAGGGTGATGATAAAGACTTGGTCTTGGTGCAAGTATATGTGGATGATATCATTTTCGGTTCTCCCAATCCGATTCTGTGTGAAGACTTTGCAAGGATTATGAAGGAAAAATTCGAAATGAGCTCAATGGGAGAGATGAAGTTCTTCCTTGGACTTCAAGTGGAGCAGACCGAGACAGGGATTTTTCTACATCAGTCGAAGTATGTTGCTGACATCCTAGCCCGTTTTGAAATGTCTACTGAGAAGACTGCTGCAACACCTCTTCCCATTAACCACGGCATGTCTCCAGATACTGAGGGGGAGTTGGTGAATGAGTCTCTCTACCGAGCGATGATTGGATCTTTGATGTATCTCACTGCATCCAGACCAGACATCATGTTTGCAACATGTCTGATGGCAAGATACCAATCCAAGCCCAATGTCAAGCATCTGATGATTGTCAAGCGGATTTTTCGCTATCTGAAGGATGCTCCTAATCTTGGACTATGGTATCCATATAATGATAACTTTGAGTTGACAGCTTACAGTGATTCAGACTATGGTGGATGCAAAAAGGATCATAAATCTACCTCTGGGGGCTGTCAGTTTCTCGGATCGAGACTTGTCACGTGGCAGTGTAAGAAGCAGACTGCAGTTGCGCTTTCTACGTGTGAAGCTGAATATATTTCGGCGGCGAGCTGCTGTTCTCAGGTCATCTGGATTCAACAACAACTGCGGGATTACGGTTTGCAATTCTCTACTACTCCCATTTATGTTGATAACACTGCTGCTATAGCCATTCCTAAAATTCCCGTACAACACTATAAGACCAAGCACATTGGTATCAAATACCATTTTATACGGGACTGCTGGGAAAAGAAATTAATTGATGTCTTGTCTATTCAAACTGATTTCCAAAAAGCAGACCTGTATACAAAGGCATTTGATAAACCCCGATTTTTATTCTTAGTGAATGAAAACGGGATGAAAACCAAGTGTGAGGTTGTCTCTGATGATGCGACTTAGTGTCTTTATCCGTATTTGTGACTGTGTGTCTAGTTTCTGTGTGGTTATATCTCGTTTGTTTTTGTGTTTATTTTTTGTGTGTTTTTGCGTTTCTATTTTCTTAGTTTTTAGTTTCTTTAGTATTTTAGGGGGAGATAGTTCAGAAAACATAGAAAATACAAAAAAAATCAGAAAACATAGAAAATACAAAAAAAATCAGAAAACATAAAAAAAAATGAAAATTAGAAGTTGATCCAACTCAAATGGAAAATGATGGTACACTGGCGTTCTATACAAAGTATGTCTAGTAAAATTAGGACTGAAGGCATGCACACATTCTTGAGAAAACTGTCTGAAAATTTTAGTTAAATCAGATAAGAAACAGATGGCGTGTAAGACATATGATGAGAGTCTAGACTGATAAGTGGTTATGCATGTGAAAATCCATCAAAGATTCAAACTATCGAGACATTCCAAGTCTACAAGTCAATAACAGTTGAGACTAACTTAGTCTGGTGCACACCTGTTACCATGCCAAATGTGCTTAGATGACAATGAGCAAAATGTAAAAAGAGGGTGAAAAATTGACCCCAATCTGAGATGTCAAAAGAAATAGATACATTGATCTATCAATGTTGAATTGTCAAAGAGCATAAAATGCAGTGACAAAAGCTACATTGATCTATTAGTGTTGAATTGTCAAAGAGCATAAAATGCAGTGACAAAAGCTCAACAGAAATTATCAGAAGAGGTGAAAAATTGACCTCAATGTCAAAGAGCATAAAATGCGTTGACAAAATCACAAAGCACATAAGCATGGTGGTTGGGTACTCAAGTTGTGCATCCTACTGAGTGAGTCAAAACACTGTGAGATTTTAAAAGAGATAGTCTTAACCATGTACTCAGTTCTAGAAAATCAGAAAATGTTGAAATTAAATCTATCATTATCTGAGGAAAGTTAGATTGACAGACAGAAGTTGAGAGAGTATGTTTGTGCCTAAGGTTCTGAAATGAATGATAACTAAGTATAGATGTGCTGGTACTAATTCCATCTTGGAACCTTTTCACAAAAAGATTTAATTTCAGTAATTTACTTTTTGCAAATCTTTAGTGTTTTCATTTCTGTCTCTTAGTGTTTAGGATTTAATTTGTTTACAGTCTGCATTTTCATTTCCTTTATATTCAGAAAAATACAAAAAGATTTCTGGTATGTTCTAATTTCTTTTAGTGTGCTTTTAAGGTATTTTTTTAAAGTGTTTCTCAATTCGCTTTGCTGTGCTCAAATGTTTATGATCTGCATTGAAGTTACTGACCGCTGTGTGCTGAGTACAGGATTGTCGAGAAAAAGGCTAATTCTATGTGAGGAAGCGAAGTCGCATGAAATGAATCAACTCGCACGAAGTGGATGATCATGACGTGCGAACTGGATTGGTGTACACGAAGTGTGATCCAACCCGCACGAGGTAAGATCCACCACGTGCGAAGTGGTCAGTCACTTTGTATGACTTTGTTGGATAACATCATGCGAAGTGCATCCACTTCGCACGCAGTGGAACAAGGTATATATACTATTCCCGTGCGTGTTCATCAGTACGCGCTCATATGTCAAACAGTATACTCGCATTCTCTCTCGATTTTTGATTTTCAATCTGTGGTGAAAGAGTGTTTTTCGATCCATCCTTGTGATTCGGTTTTGCTTTGTGAACATTCTGGTATAATTTTCGCTTCAATCCAACGGTTAGATCTCGAGTTATAGCCGATTTTGTGTTCGAAAGTCCAATAAACTTTAAAACCGGATTTAGAGACTTTAATGTGTTAATTTGTTAAATTTAAGTGAAAAATAGCCTTAGTGGACTTAGTTAGATGTCATTTAATCACTTAATCGAAACAAATACATTGTTAATCAAGGGTTTTAAGCCAAAGGCTTCGTTGAACTGTTCTTAAGATTTGAATGTTGGCCGTGCCAAGTGAAGGCCATTTCGCACGAAGTGGGCTTCACCTCGCACGTACTCAACTATGAGAACGATGAAGTTGATGAATTTCAGCCGCACGAAGTGAAGTTTACTCCGTGCGATCTGTGTCCATCACCTGCGAAGTGTATCATAATCTAATTAAAATTATAGTTTATTATGTCCAACCACTTCGCACGTGGTAGAATGTCAATTTTGATATGAACGCTGCAAGACTTTAACTGTGTGTAACAATCAGTGGATGTGTCTTTCTAATGTGCATAATGTTTATTCCGCAGAATTCAAAAATGGAATCCACTCAACTCGGAAGTTCGTCCGCACAAAACCTCGCTGAGACTGCATCTGGCAGTGGGAGTCAGACCAAGGCTGAGCTGAAAACTGGTGACATGCATAACATTCGGGCCTGTCTGACCAAGAACAAGTTAACAAGGGACTGTGATGAGATGATCGACTATCTGATGAGATCAAGGATCCACACCGCCATTACAACAGCTTGCACGGCATACGCTTCACATCAGCAAGAATTCTGGAACACTGCTGTATATGATGAATCCCTAGGTGGGATTCGAGGGGAGGTGCAGAAACAACCTGTGTTTGTATCAGAAGGGGTGCTGAATGAGCTGCTTGAACTGGGTGATGCTATCTCAGATCCCATCTCTCTGAACATCTGCCGGGTTAAAGGGTGTCTGCTGAGGTGTGGATACACCGGGGAGATACGTAATGAATCAATATACAAAACCAAGCTCTGCCCCCCGTATCGTTACCTGATGCACGTCATTTCTCACTGCTTGGGGCCGCGGAGAACAGGCCATGATCAGCTGAACCAAACATTCTCCCATCTATTTGTGGCACTCGTGCTGAATGTAAAATTCAACATTTCAAGGGCCATTTTCAACTGTTTAAAGGAGAATTTGCCAAAGAAGGACGGGAGATTTCTGATGTATCCCCGATTCCTTCAGATCGTTTTTGATACCCAAGTTGAGGGTTTGGTAAAGGAGGACGGGGACAGAATCAAGCTGAAGCACATGAACGAGCAGACTGTGCGACAAATGAGCCGGTACATTGGCACCTCTATCCCTCCGAAAAGACGTTTGATTTGCCATCTGGGCAACCCAGATTACAAGGCTCCAGAAAGGAAACATCTCTGGAGGAACGAGGGCTCCACATCCCAGGTGGAAAACATCGAGATAATTTCGGATGATGAGGAGACTGAAGTTCAGAGTCAGGAAGTCCGGGATCCCACTGGGGGAGAGGCTATCCCGGGGAGCCTAGATGACATCAATGTTGATGACTTCTTTGAAGAAGATGATGAGGAGGCAAGTCGCAAGAGGAAGGAAAAAGGGGTGGTCGATGAGCCAGAGAAGAAGAAGAAGAAGGTCTACAAGTTTAAGCCGCTGGTGGCTTCGTCTGCAACAATTGTCCAACCATCCTCCGCCACAGCTGCTCCAGTCACCTCTCCTGCTCAAGGTGCTGAAGGATCATCTCAGACCAGGTCCCAGCTGCCTTCCCTAACCATGGAAGCAAACCTAAACAGACTCCAAGGCTACATGCTTGACATGATCAAAGATGAAAGTAACAGAAAGCTGGAGCTGGCAGAAGTAAAGCAGAAACTGATCGAGAAGGATGCTCAAATAGAAAATCTGCTGAAAAGGGATGCGCAGATGGAAGACTTGTTGAAAAGAGAAGCTGAGAGGATTGAGAGCTTGGAGAAGAGTAATGAGGAAAGAGCAATGATAATAAGCGAGCTTGTTAAGAAAAATGAGACGATGGAGCAGATCCTGCTTGAATATACTTCTGAGTTTAAAAGGTTAAAAGATAAAGTTGAAAAGCAGGATGAGGAGGTGTTGAGATTGAAAGAGTCCGCTGAGTCTGAACAGGCTGGCACTTATTCTGGCGATGAGCAAGGTTGATCATAGTCTATGTGACTTTGTAATTAATTTCTTATTGATGTATTCTGTGTGACGATGAATCTTTTGTAATGAAATATTTATTCCTTCTATGTGAAATGATATGTTTAATCTTAACTTACACATGTTTATGGTTTCTTATTTCTGTGTGAAGATCCGTTAATCGTCCAGCCATTGAAGGTTGAGATTCCTCAATCATCGCGTCTGTTGAATGTTGAAGAGCGAATTGTTCCTCAGTATGAATATGATGCAGAGGAAGGGGAGATTCTTCCATTCCTGACCAAGGAACAAATCGCTGAACTTCTGCAAATTCCAATTGAGGATGTAATTTTGGAAGAGGTGGATGAAAGCTGTGTGCCACCACCTCGGGCTGAACAGGAACCAATGTTTGATACTGATGAAATGGAAGTTGAGGACGAAACAGATCAACACTATCCTAGCCCACAAGAGGAGGATGATTTGCCTGACTTTGCTGAGCTGTTCAGAAATGCTAACGCTGAGGAAGTTGATCGGAGAGCAGAAGCTCGTGAACAGGCAAAGGTGGACTTCGACTTGGAGAAATATCTTGGTGATAGAAAGTCCAAGGAAGAAGAACGGACAGAGAGAAGAAGAAAGTATGAAAGATTTCTGGTTCGTCAAGCTGGGAAAGCCAAGAGATCCGAAAGTTCTCCAGAATATTCAAAGTTCTATCAAACTCTGGGGAAGAAAACGGATGGTGAGATAGTTGGTTGGTGTTTCATGCCTGAATTTAACATCTATGCAGTCAAGAGAGAAAGGGGAGTTGAGTACTTCCAGAGGGCAAACGACATTCAAACACTGCCGTTCTATGACATTCGTCAACTTGCTCGCCTGCCTCTTTTGGATTGTGATAATAACAGTATGGCAAAATGGTTTGAGACACTGGTAAAGCGTGAGGTTCAATTCGGATGGAAGAATTTAAAGCCTTACATACTGGGGGTCAAGATCCATCCAACCAAGATAGATCCACTGACAGGAAGGAAATTCAAAGTGCTTAATTGCAAAGCTCCCCGGTGTATGAAAAAATTGCCATTAAGGATCATGCGTACTGGGTGGAGCGCAAGGTTCAAGTGGTGGTACTTCAACGAGAAAACAACGGAGGCAGTGATTGTTTTAGACGACAACCTGTCAGGTGGAGAAACTGTAAAGGTATTCGATCCTATGTGGATCATGAATTTCGGTAAAGATGACATCACTGTTCTATACTACAACCCAATTCTGTACAAGCATCAATATATGGAGTTAGCGTTGCAGTTTCAGAAAGTCGTCAGAATTTGCTTTGCATTTGACATCTATGCTGGATCTGAAGAAGTAAAGTCTACAACGTTGTAACAGCTAGATTGTCATTTTGTTTGCTTAGTGCAAGTTTTGTTGATAGAACTAGGTCTTAGGGGGAGTTTGTTGGTGCATAATTGTGAATCCCTAGTTCTTATCAATCAAATACATACATGTTTACTTGAAATGTTAATTCAAATGTGTTTTGATTAATTGTTTGCATGTGTATATATTCTTAGTGATTCTTTGTGATGATCTTAAGCTTACAAGTACTTAATCATGTGTTGATGTGTGTTTGGAAGTTTAAGTTTAGGTGACAGATCACCACGTGCGAAGTCAGGCTCACTACGTGCGTAGTGGAGCTCAGTGCGCACGTAGTGAAGAAGGTCGGTTAAAGTTAAACTAATTATCATTAAAACAACCAGTACGTGCGTACTGGACTCGCTACGTGCGAAGTGCGTTGCATCACGTGTGTAGTGAAATTAATTACACTATAAATACTGATTAACTTCATATGTTCGCGGGTAATCGAGCAATCAACAGAAATCGCTAGAAATCAACCGGGAGCCTTACGTAATCGACCTTATACGACCTTAAGCCTACTAAATCGCAAACTTAGTGTTCATTACGAATCCAATCGCAGCCTTAAGCATCTCTGTGTGAGTTCTTAGGAGTTGTTCTTGCTTCTACTCTGTGTGTTTCTCTGTGTGATACTGTGTGCCGGACACCTAAGCAGATCTTAGAATCCTTAGGAGGTTTGGGAAATAGATATTCCGCACTATTTCTCATCCTAGATCAGTCCTAGCGTAAGGGTGTTTTAGTTTAGTTTAGAACCCCGTCCCCCACGGTCCAACAAAGTGGTATCAGAGCCTTGTGCTTTGATTGATCACTTTTCCTTAGGTTTCGTGATCTAGGTGTCGATTAGGCCTGTGTGTTTTGTCCTTTTCGTCGTTTTTAATCGGTTGTTAGGTCGAAAATAGGTCGTTTTTCGTTAAAAAGGGTTGTGTTTTACATTAATCGTTTGAGTGTTACCCGTGCGAAGTGATTCCCTGTGCGTGCGTAGTGCCCTTAGTGCGTGCGTAGTGTGGCGTTGATCCTCTAGAATCTTCGATAGGCTGTGTGCTTTGTCCGTGCGTAGTGACTCCTCAATTCATACGTAGTGATTTCATTTCGTACGTATTGATTCTGTGTGTGATTTTTGTCCTTTCCAATCTCTGTGCGTAGTCAATCCACTCCGTGCGTGGTTAGTGTCTAGTTCGTGCGTGTTTGTTTTCGTGTCAGTCCGTACGTAGGTCTTCTACTTCGTGCGTAGTTCTGTGTGCTCGTGCGAAGTGATATACATTCCGTGCGTAGTGTTAAGTTTGTTTTAAGTCTCTTTCTAAAATGTCTGACATGAGTGCAATGGCTGCCAAACAAACAATCACCGCATTAAGTAACTTAATAATGGACAACGAACAGGGAGGAATTAATAAAGTACCTAGACTGCTAACCATGGAAGACTACCCTTTCTGGAAACCACGTTTCGAAATATTTATTGATGGGGTTGATCCACGGTTGCACCGGGCCATTTCCGCCGATTACATCGTACCTAAGGGTGAAGGTAACTTCGAAGTTCCCTATGATCAGATGAGTGATGATCAGAGGAAGGCTTATGATGCAGAAAAGAAAGCCTATTCTTACCTGATCCAAGCTATTCCGAACGAGATATTCCATCAGTTCCGACGGTACAGAACGTCACGTTCTTTGTGGAACGCATTACAAAAGAGGAATGAGGGGAATGCATCGTTGAAAGAGCTTAAGGCCTCGCAGTTAAGTAAGGAGTTTGACCATTTCACTTCTTATGTGAACGAGAAACTTCCAGATCTAATCAACAGATATAACCATCTTCTTAGTGAAATGGATAGTTTGGGGGTGCAGATCTCGGAACGACAACAAGTGGAGACTCTGTCCAAGGCTCTACCCAAAAGCTGGAGGCCGTTTATCATGATTTTGAAGAATGGTGAAGGTTTTGAGGGCATGGATTTTGTTGGTGCATAATTGTGAATCCCTAGTTCTTATCAATCAAATACATACATGTTTACTTGAAATGTTAATTCAAATGTGTTTTGATTAATTGTTTGCATGTGTATATATTCTTAGTGATTCTTTGTGATGATCTTAAGCTTACAAGTACTTAATCATGTGTTGATGTGTGTTTGGAAGTTTAAGTTTAGGTGACAGATCACCACGTGCGAAGTCAGGCTCACTACGTGCGTAGTGGAGCTCAGTGCGCACGTAGTGAAGAAGGTCGGTTAAAGTTAAACTAATTATCATTAAAACAACCAGTACGTGCGTACTGGACTCGCTACGTGCGAAGTGCGTTGCATCACGTGTGTAGTGAAATTAATTACACTATAAATACTGATTAACTTCATATGTTCGCGGGTAATCGAGCAATCAACAGAAATCGCTAGAAATCAACCGGGAGCCTTACGTAATCGACCTTATACGACCTTAAGCCTACTAAATCGCAAACTTAGTGTTCATTACGAATCCAATCGCAGTCTTAAGCATCTCTGTGTGAGTTCTTAGGAGTTGTTCTTGCTTCTACTCTGTGTGTTTCTCTGTGTGATACTGTGTGCCGGACACCTAAGCAGATCTTAGAATCCTTAGGAGGTTTGGGAAATAGATATTCCGCACTATTTCTCATCCTAGATCAGTCCTAGCGTAAGGGTGTTTTAGTTTAGTTTAGAACCCTGTCCCCCACGGTCCTACAGTCTCTTTCTTATTTAAGTCAAGATTATAGTTTTATTCGATTCTAGGGTTATACTTTTTTTTTTACTTTGGAGATAGTATTGCTGGACTCTGAGAAACACAAAGTAATTTGCTTTTGAAAAATTAAATTGTTTATTAGTATGAAAACCGGTTTTATTTGGATGAAGTGAATTGTTCATTTTTCCTAACAGACTACTTATATAAATAATTATCTAAATCAGTTAACTATGGAAATTGAGATAATTAAATAAATAAATAAATAAATAATACATGTGGATTATTGTAATCCTTTTATAATGAATAATGATAACTATTGGTAGTTATCTATTTACATAACCAAAGATATAATCGTTTAAGTTAGTATAACCCTAATACAATTAAGTTTCTTACATACATGATACATACCATAAAAATCCTATCTCTCGTACACTTCCCCTTTCTATAATTTTAGCAATATGGAAACCTAGGTTTATGTCATTCCATTCTTGATCATATTGAGACGAGCAATTTGTAAACCATTTCCTTGCAACAAAGCGTTGAATTTTGTTAATTGTGGCTTGTTATATCCCAATAGTGGTATCACAACCACCTTTCCTTTAAATGTTATATTTGATTCCGTTTGTTTTCTTGCTTATAAGGTTATGAGTTTTTTTATCTTCTTTTATTTTTCTTTAATACTCAAATATACGTGTCTAAAATAAAAGAATTTAGGGTCATACGGGATTGGTTGGATCTGGGTTACAAAAGTTGTAAGTTTGTAACTAAGACAAAGAAAGAGATCACTGAATATGTAGGAGATCAGTTGAGTTGGAGAGTTGAAGAGATGAGAGAAAACCTGGGTTTTTATGTTTTATTATTAGATTGGGGATCCTCTAAACTGTAAAAGAACATGATCAATCATGTTCACTCACAATACAAATCAGTGAATCCTACAAAGGGTCCCACTTTAACTTGATATGAAAAAACGTGATCAATCATGTTCATCTCAACTTAAGACATACACAAAAAAACATTATATACTTTTGTATTTAACAATGTTGTTTAAGATCTAAAACAAGATAGACGGTTATGTTAGGTTCTTACAATTCTAGTAAACTTTTTTCTATTAAACCTTTTTCCTCTATCTCTTTATATATATAGTTTTTATGAAAATGTTTGATAAACGTTAACATGTTTGTAAAACATGTTTAAAGTTATAAAATGAATGTTTCACCTTAGTTTAAGAAAAATAAGGTGTTACATAAACGAAATTTCGACCAGACTTTATTACAGTCCAAGAAGCTAATCGTTTAAGGTTCTTAGGCTATCCGTTATACTCCCCCTTTTCCCTTTTCTTACCCACTGCCACATCAGCGCCACATCATTTTCTCTTCCCTTCCATTTCCCTTACTCACTACACCCGTTATACTCTCCATTTCCCCTTTCCCCCATTTTTTATTTTTATTTTTTATATTCAATAAATCATTATTAAACTAAATTTTTTTCATTAATAATATTAAAAAAAAAGAAAATTACATTAATTAAAATTTAATACGATAATAATTAAAAAAAGAAAATTACATAATTAAAAATTCCTAAAATACGATAATAAAAAATAGAAAAGTACATAATTTTAAATCTAAAAACTACTCGTTCAACGTCGGCCAACCATATTTTTGTGCAACATCATTTTTCATTTTGAGTGTTGCCGTAAAAAATGGTCCGGAAAGATGATTAGTGGGCGAGATGTAAAATTGGTAATCTTTTTCCATCCGATCCGCCGCTTGTATTTCCACTTGTTTTTTAGTTACCTCCACTTGTTTTTCGGTAACTTCCAATTGTCTTTCACGCATCGATATGAATTTTTCATTTTGCGTGTTCATACTCGACAAATTGTTCAACAACGATGTTATCTTAACCCTCGACCCGGTTCCCGTCGATGTCGATGCTTGACGCTTTGCTCGGTCTCTCCCGATGGGTCGTTCAATCTCGTGTTCTTGAGCAGCTTCCTCTTCATCGTCTTCATCATCACCTTCGTCATTGAGCTCGATGTGAGCGCGTGCATCGGAAGACCCCGTAGTAGATCGGACATTGGAGTCCGTTGTTTTGCTCCGTTTTGGAGGAGGGGGGTTAGAACCCGAACCCACGAGCGGTGTTGGTCTCCATTTGGGAATTTTTTTAAGAAACTCCCAACAATCTACGTGACCAAAAGATACCCCCTTATTTTGGTCCCGGTAACGGAAGTGAGCGGTTGTTAAAACATCCGCGTCGCTCATTCCACTACGTCTTCCACCCTCGACGTTGGCGTAGATACCGGCAAACTTTGATACTTTTGCATTTATATCTTTAAACTTTGCATTTACGATGAGGTGATCGGTAATTTTCCGGTTTGCCGAGTTGCTTTTGAAAGGAACTCAAAATACGTTCCCAAAAAGAACCTATATAAAAATACAAAACGTATAAATAAATATATATAAAACCGTATAAATAAATAATATTAATAACAATAATAAATATATATAAAAACGTATAAATAAATAAATATATATTTATACCATGTCCTTGCGCGTTTCCTACTACAGGGTCCTCGAAAACGCCAACCCAAGCCTTGACCAACGCAAACTCTTCTACGGGTGTCCACGGGATCGCTTTGGCTCTTGTCGGAAATTTTTTTGGCTCGCGTTGTTGTCGCGATCCCGAACGCTTTCGCGGACGTTGTTCCGGCATTGGTTGTTGTTGTTGGGTTTCCGGAACAAACTCATCTTCGTCATCATCTTCATCTTCATCTACAAGTTGGTGTTGTTGATAAAGATGTTGGTGTTGTTGAAATTGAACTGGGTAGCCACCTTGTGAGACTTGAAAATTTTGTTGCATCGGGTAGCCAAGTTGGGATAGTGGAATTTGTTGTTGTTGGCTAAGCATTCCCGTATACGTAAATTGCAGGGGAGCGAACATCGGGTTTGGTTGAGGCATCGGTTGAGGCATCGGTTGAGACACGCCTACAAAGAAAGGATTATCCGACGGCTGTGTAGAACTCGGAATTCTTGAACGGTTTCTCCCGGATGACAGAGGGGTTGTGAAATTTTGGTTTGGATCTATGAAATTTTTTGTTTAAAAAGATGAATAAGATGAAGATAATATGGGAGAAGTATAAAAATGGTTGAGAAATATGTGATATATATAGGTAAATTAAAGAATAAAAATTAAAAAAAAAGAAAAAAAAGTAGCCGTTTGAGAAGTAGCCGTTGGGGGGGGGGGGGGGGGGGTGGGGAGTGGGTATCCTCGGGTTAGGTAGCGAGTCCATGAAGCCGGAAGATGGTGAGCTCGGCGAGTGAAGGACACCCGAAATGGTGTTCCTTTGCCTACTCGCAGCCTACTCGCCTCCAGCGAGTTAGGCATAACGGAAGACCTTAGTTCACTCATCTAACCGTCCAACACATTCACTCGGATTTGGAGCTGGCAAACCCAATCGCCCAATATACTAAAAGAACCCATACGAATAACCATGAATCAACTCTGAGAAAAGAATTAATCCAATATATCATTAATCCAATTATTATAACTTTTAGCTTATTTTCTTGATTACTAAATTAAGTAACTCACTTAATTATTTCTTCGGTGACCATCAATTTTCATTTTTTAAAAACTTTATTTTATTCTATCTATCATGAGTCCAACAGTAGCCATCAAAATGAATAATGTTATATTTTATTCCAACAACCACTTGCACATTGTTTTTTTTTTTCGAGCACTTTGGACCCAACACGTAATATATATGGCTATGCGTTATGCAACGATGTCCTCTAAAGAAGGGTACAAATTTTCGTTCTTATTTTTTAATTGTTATTTGACCCAATCATTTCCCAATACAGTATTATAAACTTTCAAACCAAATATTATGTCAATGACGAAAACTATACGTCATCTTGTTCATTACTTCACGTTATGTATGTTAATTCTTTCTATTCATATGTGATTCTGTTTTTTAAGAAATAATATACAAGAAAATAATGTTTGTTGTTGCATCATTTAAATTAGAACTTGTCACATTCACATATATATATGTTTAATAAATGTTTAATAATACCTAACTTAGGTACAAACCATCGATAAGCTTCAGTTCCCTTCTTTTTAACGAATGCTAGTGACACCTGAATCAATTGGATTTTATGATTATGTTTAATCTTATAAAAAATTGTGTGGAGTTAAAAATTGGCATCAATTGAACGATAAGAAAGAAAAGAATAAGAGAAAATGGAATATACTGCCTGACTACGAGAGAAGATTCTAATTAAACTTGCACTTTATACCCAAAAAGGATACCATATATCTTTGACTTTCATGCTACTATTATTTATTGTTTAAAAAGCTAAACACCTCATTTTCTCCGATTCTTTTAATAATTTATTATTATTATTATTACTATTTTATCACCCCGTTTATAAATACAGAAGATGTTTAAAAAACTATATAATTTGATGGTGTGAAGTTGTAAGAAGTATGCTAAAATAATTGTAAAACATACATAGAAAGTGTTTATCACCCGTCTTTTCTTCTTAGGTTAAAGTCACTGAACACAAAGAGGTTTTCCCCAATGTTCTGATATGGCACATTAATTTTTTTTACACATATGACCATTTAACTTGTATGAAACATGTTATTATAGCCATTTTGGTGATTTTGACCTGCAATAGCAGGTCACCTTCTTCCCCAATTTCCTTCACTTCGAATATAAACTTTGAAGCCAAAATTCTCCTTGTACACTTAACGAAAATCAATGATTCTTGACTCTATGGAAAGGTAATCGAGTTGTCTATCAAGTAGTACAAAAAAAAAAGAAAAAAACGAGTTTAAAATATGTCAATTCATCGAAATACCGTAAGGGTGTCGAATTGGTATTTACCGACTTTAATTAGCAATAACTTAGCCTATACTTGATGGTTTTTCATGAATTTGGTGTCCATTGAAAGGTAAAAAGATTATTTATGACAATCTATAAAAAGAATGACGTAAAACGATCAAGAATCGAGCAAAAAACAATCTTTTTTTTGCCCTGTTTTTGGGGGAAAAAAACCCCAAAAAACGAGACTTTGAGCTCGAAATTCTCTCTTAATACTTGACGAGAATTTATGAATTTGGTGTCATTTGAAAGGTATAATGATAAAAGACAAGATTCTACAAAAAAAAATCACAAAAAACGACCAAAAATCGACCCAAAATTCGCAAAAAAGGGCTGAAACCGACTTAGCAGGTTGCAGGTCGCGTTATCGACACGGTTTTGGTAAGTTAAATGGTCATATGTGTAAAAAAAAATTAATGTGTCATATCAGAACATTGGGAAAAGTCTGTTTGTATTAAACAACTTTAACCCTTTCTTCTTTTTTGTTAAAGGTTGTCCGAACGAAGGTCTCTTTGAAAATGGTGAAGAAAGTTATTGTATTCTCCATAATTGATATCTAGGAGAATGAAAAAGATAAGAATAGTTGGATCTTTAATGTCAAAGTGAATAAATATCAAAAATAGATTTAAACATATAATTAAAGGTAATATATAGGTAATTATCTACCTATTTTAAAACTAAACAATACAATAAAGATGAAATTGAAATATTATTTTCATATTTAATATAACAAATTTATTTACCTAAAATATATGAAATATGAAAAATAAAATAAATAACTCACGATAGTTAAGTATGATTTGAATAATTTATAATCAATATTAATATTAATTCTAATAATCTATATCTCACGAGTATTTAAGATAAAGATAATTACAAATATTATTTTATATTTAATGTATAACGATCCTAATTAACTAAAAATATGAAAAGTATGTAAACTAAAGTGTGAGTTAAATTAAGTAATGTGAATATTGGGATTACGAATGATGACATCAAATTTATTTGTAATCTTAATTTATGCTTTAAATAAAAGGATCCTATTGGTTAAATTATATTTTAAAAAGAAAAGTTTTTCATAAAATCTTATTCTTTTAATGATATAGTTAAATTATTATTATTATTATTATTATTATTATTATTATTATTATTAAAAACCCTAATTTTAAACTTTAAAGTAACATTTATTAACCTTTCCAATTTATTAACTGCTTTGTGTTTTGTACTATTAAAAAATATAGGTGTCTCAATAGGGGCGAATATAAAGATATAGTTTAACGGGTTTAAAAGGTTAATATATAGTTATAATTAATGATATATGTAAATAAAATTAAAGGGTCTACAATTATATAATTATACACAAATCATACTCAAAATACATAAAAAATCATGAGAAAAAAATTGTTTATTTGGTTTAATAGAACTCTCCCACAGTCTCAACTCTCACGTAGCTTCACTCATATAGGCCATATGGCCATGTGTCTTAAGACCACGAGATAAATTTATTTTAAAATACAAGTAAATATTATTCACACTTCGTGACGGGGTAAAAATAGTAACTCGTCTACTGTAAAATTATTGTTGTTTCAATTTTTTATGAATTGTGTCTAAACAATTCTATAAAAATAATTTAAAAAGCTTCGAAATTTTAGCTTAATTTCAATCACTAATATTAATATAAATAACTATTGAACTAAACTAAATTGTTTTCAATATAGATAATAAAATATAATAATAATAATAGGTTTTAATAATAAGAATTGAAATATAAAATAGATGTCTATTTAATAAAATAATAATAATAATAATAATATCTTTCACAAAAAGACAAATCACAAACTGACAAAAACTTTTCCTCCAAAATATATAGTGTATAATAGGTAATTACAATTAAGACCATCCGCATCCGCTCGGGATGGGATGGTGGGTTGCCTCGGGTCCGGCTCCCGCACCGTCGTGCCCATCGTGGGCTCTCTCGGGTTCCCCCTCTCTCGGTTTTACCATCTAGCTCGGTTCACCTTTTTCCTTTTTTTTTTTTTTGCTTTTTTCCTTTTTAATAAATGAATGGGATGGTGTGGGATGGATGCTGGTGTTTGTGGGATGATATGGGATGGGAAGAAAAAATGATGTGGCGCTGACGTGACATGGGTTGGTATGGGTTGGATGCTGATAGTCTAATGAAATTTATATTATACTATTATATACTTTTGAATTAACTTAATATTGGACATAAAGAAACATTAAACATTATATTGAATAATTTAAATCTGTGATTTGATCTGAAATCATAGAATTTTATTTTAAAAATTGTGATACAACTGCCTAAGTAGAACTTAATTATAAAATTGTACAAAAATTCACAGGTATATGTACCGAGAATATTATATGTCTACATTAATAAAAAAACGTCTAAAATGAGAAACACAACTAAAATAATCTATAAAGCCATGTGTAACAACACAACCACGCTTAACAAAGTTTAGGTATTGTTAACTCACATAATTATTATACAATGTTATCCTACATATAGGTATTGTTATACTTACATAATTATAACAAGAACACACTTAATAAAATTTAGGTTAGTTTCTCATAAGGATCATAATTATTATACAATATTATTATTCATTTTGGTAAAATTGAATATTGAGCATCCACTCAAATTAAAAATTCAATTTGATTTAGACATTTCTACCAATTCGTTTGGTTAAGTTAAATATCAAACAACCACTTAAATTGAAAAATCAATTTGAATTAGACAATTTTATCCGTTCTTTTCGATAAAGTTAAATCTCAACTGTTATTAAGCATGTCACAAAATAACTATTAATATGATATAAGACATATACTTGCTCTGATACCATGTAAGTTTGTGGTGTTTCAATTCATAACCAATTGACTATGAGCGGAGTAACCTATAACCTTTATTAGACACATTATAAAGTCACTTTTCCTCCAATATGATACATTACTCGATTAATTTGAATCAAAATAATTAAAGATAATCTCGTATGTGTCCTTAAACTTTAAAATATCGTATTTGCTCACAATTTAGTTTATAAATACCATACTTACCTTTTATAACATTTCAAAATATCATATTTAATTAAATTCTTAGTTTTACCATTTTAAATATTTTATAATCAATATACTTTTATTAAATTATAACAAATAATTTTGACCTTATTGCATATAATTGTAAAAATAATGCTCGATGACTTGTATAAGAAATACAATGGCGTCTCTTTGTATTATAATAACACGTTTTTGTCATCACATTTGCCCTCGCATCGGCGATTCTACTCCTCTCGTCTGCGTGTTGACGATATTTGTCATTATTTTTTTAACTCTCGTTTCTTTTGAGTTTTATAATTAGTCTATACTTTTTTTATTAATGTTTAATATCTATAATTTCTAAAACCAACCTATAGGGCTGTAAACAAAATCAACACTTATGAATAGTTCTTGAAATTCTTTGGCGGGAAGTTCGTTTATTTTTGTTTGTTTATCAAACGAATAACATAAATAAGATTTTCTGTTTGTTTAATTAAACAAACTAACACAAACAAAACACTCATTTATTCATTTATGAAATGCACGTTTGGTTATCCTTTTGTATATTTTGGTTTATATATGGGTGTGTGTGTGTGTGAGAATATATACATATATTAAATGTTTAATAATATCGGTTTGCATTATAATGTGCATTTATTCGTTTACGTTTGTTTATCATATAAATGAACGAACAAAACCTACACGAACTAACCAATCTTTTAAACAATCGAACACAAAAGCTCAATCGTTTTATCGTTCGTGTTCGTTTATTTTTTCGGCTAGAGTTAAACGAACGAACACGAACACGACAATCCATTCGTTTATCAGTTCATGTTCGTTGATTTGTTCAGCTCAAGTTAAACAAACGAACACAAAACAATCACCGTTCATATTTGTTCGGTTCGTTTACTGCTCTACCAACCCGTGTATCACACATATATTTAATCTAATAGTAGTAGTGGTAATAATAATAATAGCAATAACAACTTTTCAAACCGTTACAACAAAGTCAAAGAAAACAACTAAATTACACATCATTAATATATAGTAAATATGATACGTGTTTCTTAGGTGTTTCTATATTCACAAACAATTTTAAAAATTATATTAGTATTTTTCGTCATTGATAATTAAAAATTTTTAAAATTATAAGTATAAACTCACTTATTATAAATAAATCTAGCTAAAATAATTATCTTTTAGATATAACGAATAAACTTTGTTTATTGCCTTGAACACATTCGTCTTTCCACGCCTTTCTTGATACAAGTAAAGATTATTTAATAGGAATAAACCTTCTAGTATTTTCGATTTATTCTGGAAGATTATTATATGTAGGACTATTCTAGACAACGATTTTCCAATCTAGGGTCGCTAGTTTCAACTTTTAATTCGATAGTCTCTGTGGACCTTCATTCTTGTCTAATTAATAAATAAGATCATTTATATGTAACAATACCATTTTGGGGTAGCCCTAACCTTTTATATCCGTATATGTGAATGCGTTATATAAATTTTATATAAGAGCTCGGACTGATGATAATTTTAAAAACGATTTAAATTAAAATACAATAAAATTTATAATATATATAATAAAGATAGATAAGGGTTTTAAATTTTAAATGTATATAATATTTTATTATAAACATAGCTTATGATACATAATTGTGGTAAGATTTGAATTAATAATATATAACAATTTTAAAATTTTTAGATAAGTATAAGTTGCATATATAGGTTTGAATATTTGAATTGATTAGATAGAATAATTTAAAAAGTAAAAGTTACCATAAGAATTAAATTAGTAGGATAAGATTTATAAAGAAAAATAAATGGTCAATATTAAATCTTTTGTTAAATAAAAAATTATAATTTTTTAATATTTTTTTAGTTAGTCCTTTATTTATATTGACAGATTTTTATCGTATATCAAAAAGTAATATCGTTAAAGAAGTATATAGAAATTTGAAAACATCTAAATAGAAATAATTATATATAAATTTATTAGTAATTGAATATCAAAATTGTGATAATAAAATATTTTTGTATAAATATCAGCTCTCATCTAGATAACCCTGAACTTCAGGTTAATTTATATATGATCTTAACTAGACTCAATTCTAATACGTGTCACACAAGTCAACCCGAACCCAACATATTTATTATATGTGTCAACCTAAACTTGTTTATTTTTATGTCAGGTCCGTTTATGTTTAATGTTATGTCAAGAATTACTACCCCTAGCCTATTTAGATTAAAACAAGGCTTAGAGGGCTAAAAAGAACAATCTTTAAACTCGAGGACCTTTTAGCAATTCCCCTAGAATCGATATTCTCGATTACTAGAAGCCCTCAACTGCCATGTTCATTTTCAATTTGATTCTCTGTTTACTGTCCTTTGTTCCCCAAGAATTTCTACAAACCGTTCAACAAAAAACCTCTCATTTTTCTTTGGAAATTATATAATCCGTCAAAAAACAGACACACCCACATGTTTCTTTGCACCCAGAAATACATGCAATCAATTGATTCCAAGTCAAACTTCAAACATTTGGGAAAAGATCAAACTTAGTTTAGTCTAATTTGGTGAACCATCTGCTGTTTCCTCATCGATTCCCACTTCAAATCATATATATCGATAGATGGCGTATCTAAATTCTGTTATTGTCTAGCTAAATTCGAAGGTTTGTTGTTCAATCATTAATGCATACTGTAACTAACAGTTCTTCAGTCGGCGCTCTCAAGTTAAACGGTGAAAATAATCGTAATCGGAAGACGGATAACCTTAATCGGAGAAAATCTAAAGTCAGGTTAACACCTCAGAGTTCGATTATGGGTCCACCACCGGCTACGGGGTTATCTCCGCCGAAGGTTGTCACCGGCGACCATGGCTACGTCCTTGAAGATGTTCCTCATTTGACTGATTATCTCCCTCATCTTCCAGTATGTTCTATCTCTTTCTCTTCACACACACATACAATCAATTTTATGTTTGAGGTACCATTTGAGAATTTATATTCTTTTCTATAATTTTATCTTATCTTCTGTGTGTGCGGTCAATCATGCTTTATGTGATTATTATCTAATTTATATTAATTAATTCTTGATCCTGACTTATTAGGGCTTGAGAAGGTGAGTTTGAAAAGTGTATCAGTGATCATAATTATACTCTGCTGTAAACTAATATCTAAACTTGCTAAAATGCAGAAAACATTTATTTTTTCTTGCATTTAACATGTATGATTTGTTGCAGACTTATCCTAATCCACTGCAAGATAATCCTGCATATGCAGTTGTTAAGTAAGCTGTTAAAATAATTCACTCGTCGTTTTAGCGGTTAAATTTGGCATAAAGTTGATTATCACAAGCTTGTTGGTGTGTTATTTTCAGGCAGTATTTTGTTGATATGGATGATACAATAGCTCAGAAGGTCAGCATTTTGCGGTTTTACGTTTAAATTCATATGATTCTTATTATAGTCTCCTTAGTGATACTTGAAAAATGTTCAATATAGTTCATACTTAATTCATAGTCCTGAGGGACTAATCTTCGCCTTTGGATCAGCCCCATTAATGGTTCAGATTGAATTGATGTTTTTACAATCACATGTTATTAAATATTAATATTTCAGGACTATGTTTTTTATATGGACTTTATTGAACACAACTCAGTGATACATAGTATTTAATGCGATACTTGTGACATCTGTTTTTGTATGATCGCTGACCTAACATTATGTTTCGATCTCTATAGATTGTTGTTCATGCTAATAGTCCTAGAGGCATACATTTTCGACGTGCAGGGCCCCGTCAAAAGGTAAAAGAAAAAAAAACCTCTCACATAACTAAAATTCTTAAAAAAAAGAAATTTCAGGCATTTATTAGCTAGTTAACATACTCTTCAATCCATGTGTTGTATATTAAATTATGCTATTTGCTTTTTTTAGGTGTACTTTAAGTCGGATGAAGTTCATGCTTGCATTGTGACATGTGGGGGCCTATGCCCCGGTCTCAACACTGTGATTAGAGAAATAGTTGGTAGTTTACGTGATATGTATGGTGTTACAAGAATCGAAGGGATTGAAGTAAGATTTAAATTTAAATTCTAATTTGTTTCCTTCATACCAGAATTGTGTTCTTTAATGTAACATTTAATGGATATATGCAGGGAGGATACAAAGGTTTTTACTCCCGAAATACAATTCCATTAACAGCTAAAGGGGTTAACGGCATTCATAAACGTGGTGGCACCATAATAGGGACATCACGAGGTGGCTATGATAACAAAAAGATAGTCAATAGTATTCAAGATCGGGGAATTAATCAGGTTAAGATAACACCATTAAAAAAAAAAAGGTACCTTTACCATGTGTTATTTACAAAAAAATTGTTGACATATCTGGCTTTCGTATATTAGGTATATATAATAGGAGGAGATGGAACACAAAAAGGGGCGTCTGCTATCTATGAGGTGTGTTTTTTTAATTGTAAATGTTGAAAAAATACTATATATATTTTTTAAAGACTACGATTGTAAATAATTTGTGTTTACACAGGAAGTTAGAAGGCGGGGTCTTAAAGTTGCAGTTGTCGGGATTCCAAAAACTATTGATAATGACATCCCGGTACTTGATTCAATCCAATGCAACTTTTACTATTATAAACTTTGGTCATCTAAAGTTGCCACTTTGATCTTGATTAATTAGGTGATTGATAAATCATTTGGCTTTGATACTGCTGTTGAGGAGGCTCAGCGTGCAATCAATGCAGCACATGTTGAGGCAGAGAGTAATGAGAACTGTATCGGGCTCGTTAAGTTAATGGGGCGAAATAGTGGTATGTTTTTAAACAAAATTTTTGTCCATTTTCAAAGATTTTGGTAAATTATAAATGCTTAATTATGCTTACTGAAACAAAAAACAATCTAATTTTTTGCTTTGGTTCACACAAACACGAAAACCGCACATAAAGATTACCGTGTTCGGTTCTTAACATGAAAACGCACATAAAGATTACTATGCTATGTGTTAAATTTATAGTGCCATTGCTTGAAAGCTCTTTTGTTTATATTCAAGTTGTCTCTGCAAGATTTCTTCATTTTCAAGTCTTTATGCAGGGTTCATTGCAATGTATGCAACTCTTGCAAGCCGAGATGTTGATTGTTGTTTAATTCCCGAGTCGCCTTTCTATCTTGAAGGACCAGGAGGTCTTTTAGAATATATAGAAAAAAGAATTAAAGAAAACGGACATATGGTTATCGTTGTAGCAGAAGGTGCAGGCCAGGATCTTCTCACCGAGAGCTTAAGAAGCAAGGATGACAAGGATGCATCAGGGAACAAGCTTTTAAGTGATGTTGGCTTGTGGTTATCAGAAAAGATTAAGGTAAGAAACACAAGTACAAACATATATGCATAAGTTACTAGTTACAACTCAACAAAGTTGACACCTTTTATAATGTTTGACCTCAATTATAGTCAATCTTTGTCTGAGCAAAGTTTCTGATTCTTATAAGCAGGGTCATTTCAAAACAAAAACAGACATGGAGATCAACCTTAAATACATAGGTAAGGGGATATATTGCTCATTTTTCCTATTTGATTTGGCCAATAACAAGGTGTTTATATTTGTATACAACATTGGTTATTTAATTATCGATATTTGAAGTAACTATTAGAAACTTTCATTTTCATTTTCAGAACTAATAAAGTTTTCTCCCTTCAAAAACCTATTATTATTACAACTTTAAGCAGCAGAATCACATTCAAGAATTATTTTCTAAAGTCCCATCTTATTACAATTGTTAATGTTGCCGTGATTGTTCAATGTCTCTTAATCATTTTGAAACACGTATCCAAACGCCCCCTAATCAAGAAACGATCTTTTTAATAATTTCTAAGCATCTGTGTGTTTGGCAGATCCTACATACATGATTAGAGCTGTTCCAAGTAATGCATCAGATAACGTTTACTGCACTCTTCTGGCTCAAAGTGCTGTTCATGGAGCCATGGCTGGCTACACTGGCTTCACTGTTGGCCCTGTCCATGGTAGAGAATGTTACCTACCATTTTATGTAAGTTAAAATCAATTATTTTACCCCCCGAAACGCCTTCCATTCTGGAAAAAGAAAAAAGAAACATGGTTGTAGTTAGTTATAATAATAATTATTTTCAATTAATTAATTTTGCAGAGAATAACAGAGAAGCAAAACAAGGTTGTAATTACAGATAGGATGTGGGCAAGAATGTTATCTTCAACAAATCAGCCGAGTTTCTTGAGTACCAAAGATATCATTGAGTCGATCATGGATGAAGCACCGCCAACTCAGTTGCTAGATGATCAGGTGGCGGATAACAGTTTAGTGACAAAGAAAACGACTGTTTGCTGATCGGTGTCATGCAAATGGGGCCTTTTTTTTCCAGATGCAAAAATATAATAAAAGTCTTGGATCACTCAAGATTATGTATATATGGTAAAGGTTATAAGGGGATATATGTCCACTTCAGATTTGATGATCTCTGAATGAGGAGATGCGATTTTTATTTTTACTTGTAATTGTTTGTGCAATAATTGTGCTTGAATAAGAAAACTGGTTACTCTAATGAGTCAAATGGACCAAACTTATAGGTGTATTTCAATCAAATAGGTTTGGTCATGACTCATGACTGACCATTTGACCCTTTTGTGAAATAAAATGGGTTGAATTGAGTTATACTTATCTTTAATGGGTTTAGGGAGCAAGATTAAGGTCTTGTTAATACGCCAAGAGGATCTATATCTGAATTTGAATATCATGTCAAAATAAAATGTGGTTCTGATTTCTGAATGTTTGTTCTTATTTGACTAGCATGTTTATGAGATTCAAATTAGCTTAATGGTCGGAGACGGTGACCAACGATGAAAGTCCGGCACAAACGTACCCAAAGGTTTTGAAAAAGTTTTTTAAATCTTTAATTTAGAGATATTTAGTTTTTAAAATGTAAATATAAAATAAAAATAAACATGATTAACTTTTAAGAATCTCTTATTGAATCAAAGTAAGAGACAACAAAAAAATAAACGACACCGAGACTTTTATATATATATAAAACAAGTCAAACGGGTTAAAATCATCTATTGCGTTCAAATACATAGGTAACATGTTATATTTTTTATTTTTGGCAACGGGAAATTGTTTCTCACGTTAAAGGATTGAAAGTTTGGTGTATTTTGTTAGACAAAAATACATAATAAATTAATGAAATGACGAGGTAATCAAATGAGTAATGAATTTGATTTTTTTTTTTCGAAAAACAAGAAAGGAAAGATTAGACGAGAGTTTCGAGATGACCATCTCACTTTTCTAAAACCATGTTTGAACGATGACAGTCCTTCGTTCATCATCAACAATTGAGATAAAAACTTGATAAAAAATCTTCAACAAGAGATGAATCCTGATGTTTTCTTATATGCAAAACTAAACACGACTTAGGGTACCACAATGGGAGTGTCCATGTGGTAACCACTCTGACGCTCAAGTCGGTATATGAAGAATTCATTTTCAATGAGCAAAGTGATGGAGAGGGAATTTCAGGGTAAGGGTTTCACAGAGTAACTTACCTTGAAGACGATTTACTCTTTTACAGTATTCTAGTGGTCCCGAGTTTGTTACAGATATGACATCATTTCATCCGGCTAACACGTCACGATGGTCTTAACAATATTATTCGTGGTCCCAACATTGGTATTTTATCATGTCATATATCAAGTCATCCCTTAACTAATTATGTATGCCAATTAGCTACTGCAAGTGGGATAATCAAATGACTCTTACATCCAAGTATTCAAGTGAGTCTCCTATCCAAGTGGTATTATTTTGATGATGCATGATCCAGAGGGCTCATGTTTACTAACAAACCACAAGATAATCATATATTAATAAAATACTAGCAAGATGCTATAAATGATTACTAAGTGTTTCAAAAAAATGTAACAACCCACAACATAAACCATACTATGAAATTATATTTTGCTTTGTATTTCATCCACATAAGTAAAGTAACTTGCAAAGATCTTTTATTACTAAAGATTAAGTTGTTAGGTGACTACCAAATAAACCGAAACAAACCTCCCAAAGCTGTCTCAAATTTCCTTTGCCTACTTGTATTTTCCCCATCTAACACCTATTTATCAATTGATCCAATGATGTATGATTTTCAGCATCTATTCTGCAGCAACTCAAAAACCACAGCGATGTGAACATAAGTAAGACGGTTAAATGACTATATACGACATGCTTATTGAAAGATAAAATATTTATATGGTTTATATATTATTATTAAAAAGGTTAGAGAAGCTAAATACAAAGAAAATTTTCTTAATGTTTTGTTACGACAAGTGAAGTTTTTTTGTTCAAATATATACATTAAGTTTACAAAAGTTTTATTATGCTCGTTAATGTTCACAAAAAGATGTCTTTATACTCATTAATGTTTACAAAAATGTTTCATTATGCCTCTTTGTTATTTCAAAATGTAAATCTCACCATTGAAGACACTCCCCCCTCAACCCTCTCTCTCTCTCTCTCTCTCTCTCTCTCTCTCTCTCTCTCTCTCTCTCTCTCTCTCTCTCTCTCTCTCTCTCTCTCTCTCAGACCTAACCACCGCTACCCACCCCCTTGTCGGAGAAGGCACTCCCTCAATCTCTCTTTGAATGACGCGACGATAAGGGTCTATGTGTGAAATTGTAGATCTAGGTCTTCCTAGCAAGTACTTATGTGTGTGTGTGCGTGTGCGATTTATATTCTTACTGATCACCAAACATGTTTCTTATTGATTAACACTCTATTTAAAAACACCAAGAATTGTTAAGGTAAATTTTTATTATTTACGGTGTTGAAAAGTACTAACATATATAGTCAAACGATTATAAAACATACCTTGGGCTATAAAACAATTTAAAAAAAGTAAATCTATTAAAAATAAAAAATTCATACATAACATCATCATCAAATTTTTTATAAAACCTTTTTATAATAGTTTTTTTAATTTAATCAAATTGATATACGCGTCTACATAAATAAATATGAAAATAGGTATATATAAAATGGTATTTGATTAAATAACTCATTCATAAGATATTTGAAAAGAAAATAATTATTAAAAAAATCCAAAAATAAAAATTTAAAATCATAACAACTTTTTTTAATATATATCAAAGATTAGATATAAAAAAATTTGATACCCAAACAAACCAACAAACATTGTTGGTTATCATTCCATTCCTTTCTGTCCCAGACCCACGAACCAAACATCCGTGATTGTATCTGGAAAGGGTTAAAGAGGCAAACAGTTAATGAGCGACGAAACCCTTATAATCAATCACTCACAAAGATCATCGATCGAATTCAAAGTTTCATTTCTAAAGTTTTCCCATATAAATCACATACGCCATCGATTGCTGAGAGTTGACTGAGAGATTTTAGAATGGGGATCAGATTCATTCTAATGGTGAACAAACAAGGCCAGACCCGTCTTGCCCAATACTACGAATACCTAACCCTAGAAGAACGAAGAGCTCTTGAGGGTGAAATTGTTCGCAAGTGCCTCGCTCGTAACGAACAACAGGTAACTCTTTATGTTTATTTCTCTGTTTAATTACCAATGTTTTGTAAGGCAATTAGCAATCCCATTGTTCACGAAATTCTTCGGAAATTTCTATGTTGATTTACTATACACGATCTGTGTGCTTAAATTGGAGTCATGGATGATATTCAACCAATCAATTTTGTGCGTAGGATGCATAAACAGATTGGGGATATATTGTGACAGTAGGTTAATGTACCATGGATCAAATGGAGTACCTGAATTAGTTATTACAAAATGAATCTATGTTACTTGCTAGATGATCTTGCATAATATTCAATCTATCAATTGTATGTCGCCTTTGCATAATTAATGGATCAATTTGGGGGGGAGGGGAATGCAGTAGATTACCTGATTTTACATGAGTTAGTTAGTGCTTAATGAATTTATGTGGAGACATAGAGTCGTGTTGTGACTTGAATGATGACAATCAGAATAAGATGATAAGTTAATATAAAGTTTAGGTGGGTTATAAGTCTAGGTGTCCCTTCCCCTTACAAGCCGGTTCTAAGGGTGAGTTCTATACTTGAGCTTATAGCGTGATATGGTCTTAGTAGAGATGAGTTCGTACTTCGTACCTAATTATTAATTGGTATCAAAGTCATTCCCATCTTGCAAGGTTCCAATGCTCGGATCGGTGGCTTATGGAGTGGTGACTTGGACCTGAAAAAGAGGGGTGCCAACCATGACCATAGCCGTGACCAACAATGATCCCACATCGGCCAAAAGTAAATTAAATTGGTGACTTATAAGTCTGGTTATCCCCTCCCACTACATGCCAGTTTTTAGGGGTGAGTTCTCCACTTGGGCTTATAGCGTGATACGGGCATAGTGTGAGATCGGTTTGTATTATCATACCTCTACCGTTGAGAGATTGCTTCCTTAAAGATCTCCGGCTAAGACATGTTTCATTAATTTTTCGTTTGTTTGTAGTAATAAACTTTCAAATTATAACTATTTCTTTTAATCTTATTATTTGGAGGATCAGAATCATATTCAGTTTTTCTCTTACAGCCTTACTATTGTTTGTGTATTACCTGAAGATTAGTAATACCCTGGCTTACAGAAGGCCAGCTTGCTTTATAGGTTGTCCTAACTCTAAGGCCTTTTATATTGCAGTGACACCCTGATAGGAACCGATTCAGCAAATTGATGATATAGAACAGGGAACCAGAAATAGGAAATCAGTATATATATATTAGTTACTGAATTGATTGAATTAAAAGAAGAACAAAGTAGAAGAAGAAACAAGAAATCAGATGGAGATCAAATAGAACTCCTCTGCCCTAATCAGAGAAGACGATGTCTTCCTGCCCAAGCTCTAAAGAGCCGATAACACTAAACTGAATACTCTCCATACCCTTCTCTGCCCTCCTTCAGCTATTTATATTATCTATTCTTGAACTAACCTTGGGCCAATTGGGCTGGGCCTCTAGTTGTGGATATGAAACATAAGAATATGGACTAGTAGTAGCATTTTCTCTATCAATACCGCCCCCATAAAGAAGGCTTGTCCTCAAGCCTGGATTTTGACAAATGACTTGGAATAAATCCTTCCTTGTATCATCTTTATTAGTACCTTGCCATGGAATCATCCAAAGCTTCCTAACTTCCTTTTCTGCTTTATTAGAACCCCATTGTTCACTTAATCTCTTTTCTCTTTTCTTCATGAAACTGTCTCCTGCAGCATCTGAGAAACTTCTCTTTAGGGTGTCCTTGTGATTCCGACCATTTACTTTAAATTGAACATAAGTTTTCAGTTTAGAGAGCTGAGTAGAAACAGGGACAACTTGTTTAGTGTCAAGATTCTGCTCAAGTATATTCGCAACTTTCTTAACAGCTTGACGAACCTTGACAGCGGGAACTCCACTATGAAGATCTCTCATGAAGTTTCCCAGGCCTGATTTATTGAAAAACATCATGTGTAGGGCCTTTCTATATTGAATATGAATCTGGAGACCTTCCTTAACATTGTCATGACTTGTATACATGAGAGCAAGAACACCACCGGACTTACTTAGCTTGTAAACAACCCTTTTGCCTTCAGTTCCAACAGCAAGAACCTTGGCCACATATATCTTACCATACTCGCATTGAACACCATTAATAATAGCTCGAATCAAACTCACGTAGACCCCTATACAATTCTGCCCCATAAATAAAGAAATCCCATCAACCATGAACCTATGATACTCAATTTCAGTTCTGACCCAATCGGTGTTTGTGACTTTAAAATTAGAAGTAACAACACCACCTTTAGGAACAATTTGACCCTGTTTACTCACAATTCGAGCTGCTACTTGTATGCCCATTGGAATTTCAAACATAGGTTGGATATCACTATGGAGATCTTCAAGAACGACATCACTTTTGCTACCTCTCTGCTTGTCCATACGATCAGCTGATTTGTTCGAGCATTCCCTTGACATGGAGCAATCTAAGACACTTATCATTCTCCCAGTCGTAGAAAATACTTCATTGACCATATTAGCTAGCCACCAGTAAAAAAACAGCACTGCAGAAAGCATGGACGAACAACCATCATACATTTTAGTAACTTTAGTACTTAAAACCTGCTCAGCCTCATCTGTTTGCAATTTAACTATTACTATCCAATGTATTTGCTTTTTCCAAATAAGGTCTATGTTTATTGAGCATGACCTGTTCTGTTCATATAGAGACATCAAAGAGTCCCAACCAATAAACTTTGGTTTACAACTTTTCTGAAACAACTTGCTTACAAACCCCAAGATACTATACTCGAAATACAAATTAATCATGTGTAAATGAGTATGTAATCCTTGGGTTTGAGACTCAGTTTGACAGCCATGGATCATGTCACCAATTAACAGCTTATTGGACCAAAACATCATAATATAATCTGGAGGTTTGGTCAGTTCTGAAGACGACTGATGATCACAAAAACCATGCCAAGCAGTATAAAAATTTACGGAAACTGGGGGTTTAGCCATAATTAGGTGAGAAGATGGTTGAATCATAAAAGAGTATGTAAAATCCGGTGGTTTCAGTGGCTTTCGACCTGATACATCATACCATACTTCACAATATCTAGTGTACTGAATTTCATCCACCAGTCGATATGCACTACAAAAGACCAAACACCTTAAATACCTTGTCATCAGGTGCATCATTTCACTACAATGGTTTCCACTGTGGGGGCCTAGGAAGGATTTAGGTGTAATAGAAAGTAGATTACTCACATAACTGAACTGAAAATTGTGATTGTTACTATTTGGAGACTCATGACCATCAAAAGCATACCTAGTATTGTGCAAGAACAAATAATTTGAGGGCTTCGGTGGTTTATCCTTGATTGAATTTGGTTCTGGACTTTCATCAAACAGCTCTTGTGCGTTCCCAGCAAAGGTAATCGATGACAGATTTGGTCTTTTGAGTTCAGCAAAAATTTTAGTTGGCCTTCCTTCTATTAGTTTCTCCTTGAATTCCATCACTTCGTCCTTCGAATCCTCCTTTGTGAAGCTGGAATCACTAGACTCTTCTTGCAAATCCTTTGAAGATACATCTAGGATTTCTCCCTCAGCCTTCAATTTTGTCGATCCCTCCAAATTAGTCGATACCAGTTGTTTGTCGTTCCTGTTTAGCAACAACTGCATCCTCCTATCGAGATCTAATAAACTCTGCTGAAATGGTGGTTCGCTGTGACTGTTGGAACCACTCATCTTCGCAATTGATTTATTTAGCGTCTCTACCATGGAACAAACTGCTTGAGTTAGATCTCTCATCTGGGTCTCTAGATGATCGAGTTTTTGACTCTGTGAATCAAGTCGTAATTCTAACAGCAAACTCTCCTCATCCATCTCCATGGTTTCCCGACAATGGAACCAATTGATAGGAACCGATTCAGCAAATTGATGATACAGAACAGGGAACCAGAAATAGGAAATCAATATATATATATATATTAGTTACTGAATTGATTGAATTAAAAGAAGAACAAAGTAGAAGAAGAAACAAGAAATCAGATGGAGATCGAATAGAACTCCTCTGCCCTAATCAGAGAAGACGATGTCTTCCTGCCCAAGCTCTAAAGAGCCGATAACACTAAACTGAATACACTCCATACCCTTCTCTGCCCTCCTTCAGCTATTTATATTATCTATTCTTGAACTAACCTTGGGCCAATTGGGCTGGGCCTCTAGTTGTGGATATGAAACATAAGAATATGGACTAGTAGTAGCATTTTCTCTATCACACTCTCGTTGGTTGTTGTGTTGTTGCTTGAAACTAAAAGTAACAAAAGATGATACCCTTTTTCTTTTGGTTATATGTTTGATAGTATGTTGATAATATCTGTTTTGCACTTGCTTGATAACAGTGTTCATTCGTTGAGCATCGGACGTACAAAATTGTGTATAGACGGTATGCTTCGTTGTTCTTTTTGGTTGGAGTTGACAATGAAGAAGTAAGCCATTCTACATCTTTCTGTCTTAATGTTTTAAGGAGTTGACAACTAGCGATTCTCATCTATATATATATATTTGGCAGAATGAGCTTGCAATATTGGAATTCATACATCTCTTAGTTGAAACCATGGACCGGCATTTTGGCAATGTGGTAAGTCTTTTGTTTTATGCTTACAACACTGCTTTTATGCTTTATTTTTGGTCTAAAACTGTGAAACAACATCAAGTATATGTTGATTCTAATGGTCACTAATTTTTGGAACATGAAGTGTGAGTTGGACATAATGTTCCATTTGGAGAAGGCTCATTTTATGCTAGAGGAGATGGTGATGAATGGGTGTATTGTTGAAACAAGCAAGACTAATATATTGGCACCCATACAACTCATGGAAAAAACATCTTAACAAGTCTGTCATCCACTATTTGTTGTAGTGTCATCAACTCTTCCATTTTGTTTATTTTCTTCTTTTTCTGTGAGTCTGAGTACGAGTTTAATACTTTATATTAACTTGGGTATGTCTCCTGAAAATAAAGACTTTTGAGATTCTGTTTGGGTATATGAATATGAAGATTGTGATAGTTCTTTCTATTCATTAGTGTTTTTATCATTAAATATGTTGTACACTTGGACTCTAATCATTTTATCGATAAGAAGCTATAATTAAATTCTGTTTGGGTGGGATAATAGAAGACAGACCTTAAAGAAAACTAAACAAAAAAGCTTCAACTCATGCAGACAAATGAACAAAAAAAAAAAAAAATGTCTAGAAATAATGCAAATAGCAAAAGATTAGCAGAATACATGGTGAACTAACATCGTTATAAATCATCTCTCAAAGCAATACGCCAATACAATATAAACGCTTCATAACAATCTTGTCCATCATTTAAAGCTCTAGGAAACAAAACAAAAGAACATAGAGAAAAACGAAGCATGTATACTCGTATCAACTCTCTGACGCATAAACGAGAACCATCATCGATTATGAACCGCCATTTGGGTACAAGCCTCACTAATTACTCACAAGCTTAGAAAGAATAACAGTGTTACCATTTATGTGAATTAGAGGTGCAGTGTACTTCTTGTGTTATAAACTTGAAGCACCAACATGATTCTAGGTATTTAAATAGTCAAATCAATCAAACTTTAATCATTTTTTTTCTAACATTAACCCTCGTGTACGTATTTAGCCATTGTATTGATGAACTTAGGCCCAAAATTAAGGTATACTTTTGGGCCCAGAAAGGCTGAATCTACTGCAAACATATCACATTATCACAATTCACAACCACTTGAAAAGCCCAAAAAATTGAAACGTAAAACTTCTAAAACCAACCTATTAAAGATTTTGAAACCAAACACTTTTAAGAAACTTTAAAGTTTAAAACCAGAACTTTTGGTTTTGTTCTACTTTTATAAATAAATAAAACAAACTCAAATTAACCTATGCTTCTGTTTTTATAAGTTTATATTTTTTTTCCATTATGATATTGATTTATCTAAAAAATTTATGTTTCGTAAACTTGTAACATAACTTTAAACGTATCTTAGTTACTCTTGTTTCCAATGTAAATAATTGATAATTACAAAATCTGTAAATAAAGGTATTTTTATTACCAAATGATTATCTTTTTTTTCCTTCAATTTATTAAAATATTTATTTCTTTATCTCTTCAATAAGAAACAAGTGTTGCAAACAACCCAAACCGACAAATCTAATGTGGTCCAATTAATAAGGAAATGACAGTAAACTTGTGGCTGGCTATGTTGCCAAGTTTTTAACCCCTCACTTGGAAATGAGACATGCATAGCACATGTGTACGTATGTATCGTACCATTTCAACCCATCATCACAAGTACTAGATCTGCTTATGAGCTTATCTATCTAATTTTGATAACATGGGCACTAGATCTTCAACTTCCGATTCGCATATTCTTGGTATCGTAAGTTTGTGGATTTCTAACGCAAAACAATTGATTACAAGTCAAGTAGTTCAAAAAAATTTATTAAACACATTATAAAGTGATTTTTCGTCCGATGATGAAAATTACTCGACACCTCCCTTCACATGTGACGTTCTTTTTTTTTCACATCGACGACGTCGATACTTATGGATTACGAAGAGTTCATGTGGCGTTTGACTACTATTGTTGAACCTTGCTCTGATACCATGTAAGTTATTGGGTTCTAACTCAATACTATATTAAGCACATTACAAAGTTACTTGTTATCCGATTTGAGACATTAATCAACATATACCTCTTCCGTATCTTTCGTGTCTTTCTATCACTTCGACACCATATCACTCATTGCCTTCATCTTTCTATCATTCTACTTTTATCCTTTTTCTTATTTAGGAGTGTGGGAGAGAGAGGGAGACAGGGTGAAGGGGCCGATGGCCTTGAACTTTATTGATACCGAGAAGAGAGGATTGGTGTTAATAGTAGTGCCGCCAATGCTACAACAGTCACCGCACTTAACATCAACGATTCGGATGCACTGAATGTCGTAACGATGTTTCAAACTAATTGTATGCTATTTCTCAAAAAAGCTCTAACAATATCTTCATTAGCAGACATCAATGTTCTACATATGGTAGATTGGTCGGAGGTCCTTCTAACATTTTTTTCTATATATCTTATAAAGGTATGATTGTATACATCTTACATCCTTCATACTCACTTAAACAAAATAAGTATGGTTCTTGTTGTTGAAATTGTATAGTCCCTAATCCTTGCTAGCGATATTATATTTATATTAGTTTTTAATAATATTTATTATTGTTTTATATTATTATCATTATTAATATTTATTATATTATCATATCCATGTCCAATTATCTCATTATATATATATATATATATATATATATATATATATATATATATGTAATTTATCATATCAGTATTCTCATTTTTAATTTTTTGATAAATTATTTAAGTTATTCAAATTAAAGAGGTTTGTGTTGTGTACCTACCTCCTTGAAAGAAAAGGAAATCGCATATTAGATTTATGAGACAAAGACTTTGATAATGAATGAGGTTGACACTACTACTACTACAGTACTACTAAGTACTACCCAAAATATCAATTCTCCTTTTACACCCAGACACAAACCACGCGTTGTCATGTTCGTAACGCAACCAACAACCGTCCACATATATCAATTAATTTGATATTAAGTGATTTAATTACTTAAATAAATATATCAATTAATTTGATATAAAGTAATTTAAGTAATCAATTTAACTAACAAATTAAATAAATACTAAGCTAATTAACTGTTTATTAAGACTATTTTACTAATTTTCAAGCGTATCAAGATTTCAAATAATTGACATTAACAAACTCAATAGTTGATATTAAGTGATTAAATTTTGAGTGATTTAAAATAACAATTTAACAAGTGACTCAAACAAGTAAGTGATTTCAAGTAACTAAAATAAATTAATTAACTAATATAATATATAAGAGCAAAAAGAAAACCAATCATCAATGTAACACCGCGGTTTTTAAAACCAGATTTTTTTTAAAAACAATAGTTAATCAAGAATTCTAACTGTGTGGATCTATTTGTTACATGTTTCATGTACATTACATATCATTTAATTACTTGTACATACTAAAAACATGTAAAATAGTTATATTAATTCTTATGTTTTCCGACATTCACCCGTAGAATTTAAAGAAGACAAATATCGAGTCCTCTTGATCCTCAGATGTACCTAACATACCATTATTTATATTTAGCAACCAAGTAACATAGTACTATAACCAAGCTATTTCACAAACGGGTCAAAATAGACCCGACATGTCCAACTCATGTAAAATATCTTAAAACACATATTCAACTAGCATATAACCTATTTACATAATTCATAACATGTAGAAACCAACTAATCATATACATTGTTCATGAACATCAACATCACAAATTAAAGTGTACAAATAACGCATATAATTCCAAATATAGCATCCATCATCAATACATATCATTTATATATCATCCATAAGCTTCAAATAACAAATAACTAACAACAACAACTCATAAAAACTTAAGGTCAAATACTATTCAAAATCTTGTTTTACATTTGTCAAATACACTCCCAAAATTAACACAGCTACTGTAATTCGATCTTTAGGGCTACCTACTATTCGAATTAGCTTCTGGGATCAAAAGACAAGTTAAAGTAGACATCTCTAGCTTTCCAACGATATATAATAAGACCTCTAACAATTTTTCGTTGATTTTTAATGATTTTAGCAAAACAGCCCAAAAAGTGCTAAAATTCTGAACATCACCCATTTCAAGCATGATAATCAACTAGGGACATTTCTAAAACATATCTAAACTTCATATAACATATATACAACATCAACAACACATTTTAAACATCAAAACATGAAAATCAAGAATCATCATCTTCACCACCTTCCTCCATTAATGGAGTTTCAAGCTCCAAAATCATAAACTCGACAAATCATCATCAATCTAACACCAACTTAGTACAAAACTCACTATTTATCATGGCAAAACAACAATCAATCATCAAAACATCAAATACTTGATTTCTAAAAAAACCCAAGAATTCAAGTAAAGTCTTCTATCAAGAACACACCAAATATTCATCAAACTAACATTAAATCCATAAATAACTTATCATCTAGCATGCTTAAACATCATGAAAGCTTTAATTCATCATATACCCAATGAACCCTATAAATCAAGTAAGCATATCTGGGCAAAAACTCAAAAAAGAACATGTCAAGAACCTTTCAATAATCATAACATACCTTGATTCAGTAACAAAACCCACACAAAATCAAGGCTGGAAATATGAATCTCTTGTAAGTTTCTTTGCAAGAAGGAAAGTATACACAGAAAGGGAATAAACAAGCTTCAACAGGAAGAAAAGATTGCATAAGTCGCTTATGGGTCCGACATTTTCAAGCGAATTGTTGTTTCAATGTTAAGTCTATGTTTTAGATTTTGGCCTAAGAAATTAGGTCTTTTTCTTTATCTGTTTGTACATTTGGACACAATAAACTCGCTTATATGTACATACAGTTGCGGAACTTGAATATTGGTTTTGGAAGGGCCAAAATCATTCAAATATGAAGTGTAGTATTTTTTTTTCAAACATTAAGTGTAGTTTAAATATCTATCTTATACATTAGTTAACTTATATATTAGAAAATAATAAACTAATATAATTTTTTATAATTATGAACTTTTATATATGGATGAATAATAAAAAAAACTTTTTTATATAATATAATGTTGTTGTCTTGTCTTTTTTAAAAAGTTAACACATGCCTCATCTAACACCAATTTCTATATCTAGTTGCCTCTGCTATCTCTCTCGCAACCATGGATTTTTCCTAAATATATATTTTACTATGAGCACAAGAAAATTTGGAGGGCCATGGCTCCTCCCTGTTAGCCCGACACTTGAGACGGTTCTGCACAAAAATGTCACATGGATGATACGTTAACTTGTCCAATAGATAGATATGTGACTAACTATTTCTTATTAATATTTCTTTGAATCCGGGTTAAACTAAAACACATGTAATGATAGTTTTTAAGTTTTGTTTTCTTCCGTGTGATGATTGCTAAAGATAAAGCCTATGCTGATAAACTTTTTTATTACACATTTCGAATTTATAAAGACAAAGCAAACTAATTATGTTTTTAGACGTCGATTAACCAAATCAAACCGATGAAGTACTGGCAGTGGTGCATGGCCAACTCTGCTTCATGTATCATCTAAAGTTGTGCCTTTAGATGGATCATAACAATGTTATGCTTGTATACGAAGAGGGTTAGACGAGGAAGGTTAAACCCTTCAAGAGTCTTCAAAGTTCTTTTCATTTGAAGTTATCTCTTCAATTTGAAGGCTTCTCACTTCATACTATTATATTAAGGATAAGACATATGTCTCCAGACGTTTAGCTTCCCAAAATTGGTTGCACGCACCAAAGCATCACGAATTTATATGACGTATGTGATGTGACATCCTTAGAGATGACTCTCATCCACATCTCACCTAAAGACACATTCTAAAGAGTAAGACAATAAATTCATGGTATGTTACATACCCTTATTACTTGATATCCATATCAATGTTCTCGATCTCATATTTATCTTGATCATTCAAGGCTTGGTCTAGTGATTTTGGCAGGTTTGATTTTTCTATTAGATTGTACTAGCATTGCACCCGCGCAATGGGTGCAATGCGGCGATGACAATAGTTTGTACTCGACAAAGTGTTTGATTTTAAAAGTAGGGTATGATATGTGTGAAATGCGGTGTTAGTCAAAATATCTATGTTTTTTCTTCTTTTTTCTAATTTATTTACTTTTTTTACAATCAACCATTTTATTAGTTGTTAAATTAGTTTATGAAAAATAATTAAAAAATATTATTATAAATATTAGAGAAAAATATACTATAGCCTTAAAATGATTTATTAAATAGTTAAATAGTTATTGTGATGTTTAATGATTTATTTAAGTGTTTGTATCTTAAGCATAAAAACTTGTACTACTTAAAATTAAATATACTTAAAATTAAATAGTTTTAAAAATTTTAAGAGCGAAAGTTAAATGTTTTATAATGTATTATAAATACATAGAAAGAAACCTTATATCTTATGAGCAACGTTATAAAACACTAAAAGAGTAAACGAAAAGGCAAATATGGTAAACTATAAAGTTATTAAGATTGTTCTGGTATGAGGATGATATACTATTACTAGATATATACATGAAAGAATAAGTATTTCGCTATAGGGTGTTATATAATGAATTAATAATATTAATAGATAAAATTAGTAGTCATTTATTATTGTTTAATAAAATAGAAATAGAAATAAATATTTATATTTGAAAATGTGAATCGGTATAAATGCACAAAAATTTGATGAAATTTTTCTTTGTTAAAAAGTAAAAAGGAATATCACATCTATTTTAAATAAGAAAGACAGAAAAGATTAAAGATAATGTAATAGGACGCTGAGGTGACAAGATGAAAAGATGAAAAGATAAAAAAATAAAGATGCAACATAGTCTAATGAAATAAAAAACTATTTATGTATTACGCTAGTTAATATATAAGCGGTGAACTGGCCGGTGATCGTTTGAGCAACAGACCTGTCACCTGTGCTACACCAGTAGTAAAGATAACAGTGGTGACACTATCAAACTGTGTAGTGTGGAATTAGTATCTCTAAATGCAGTTAAAAAAATAATAATAATAAAAAAAGATAACAGTACGTGATGATTTATGTTCAATACGAAACCAATCATTTAGTTGACTTAAAAAGTTGATGTATATAGCATTGCATCAAAGTTGATGTTTTTGATAATAGTTTGTAATAGTACACTGTGTTGTGGGGAAGCTATTCCTTGTAGTGTCCCCACTGCTTTTTTTCTTTAATAAAAGTCTTGGCCTTTCAAAAAAAAAATCATTTAGTTGACTTAAACTAAATTAGCTGATATTCTCCTATTATTAGTCTTTATAGAAGTTCATATATCATTTCGTCTTTAACAACAGGAGAGCTGCTCATTAGCGATTGTTTGCCTTAATCCAACATATATAAGAATTATGTTGTATTAAATCTTTTTGTAAAAGGAGTTTTGATTGAAAAAATTGGTGTTGTGATCCAAAATCGCTTTGAATTTTTGTGTACTAATCTAATCTAATGTACTGTCACTAGTTATATATATATAGACAAAAGTTCATGCGAGAATCGTTGTTAGCGCGAGAACCGCGAGAACCAATCTAAGCCGTCCAATTCCCCCTCCTTCAATGTCATTGCCCATCCATGAATTCCTCACATGCACCCTGCCACACCCTATCCCTCCATGCTCTCCATCGATGATACTTCTCATATCCAAGGAACGACTGAGATTGGTTCTCGCGGTTCTCGCACTAACAACGGTTTTCGCATGAACCCTCCCCTATATATATATATATATATATATATATATATATATATATATATATATATATATATATATATATATATATATATATATATATATTAAACGACAACTGTTTTTCGTACGAGAACTACGGGAACTAATCTGAGCTGTCCAATTCCCCCTTCTTTAATGTCATCACCCACCCATGAATTCATCACATGCACTTTGCCACACTTTATCCCCTCATACTCATATATATATATATATATATATGAAAAAGGTCATGCGAGAACCATTCTTAGTGCGAGAATCGCGAGAACCAATCTGAGCCGTCCAATTCCCCCTCTTTCTATGTCATTGCCCACCCATGAATTCCTCACATGCACCATGCCACACTCTATCCCTCCACGCTCACCATCTATGAAACTTCCCATATCCAAGGAACGGCCGAGATTGGTTCTCACGGTTCTCGCACTAACAACGATTCTCGCATGAACCCTCCCCTATATATATATATATATATATATATATATATATATATATATATATATATATAGGTAAAAGTTCAAACGAGAACTGTTTTTCGTACGAGAACTGCGAGAACCAATCTAAGCCGTCCAATTCCCCCTCCTTTAATGTCATTGCCCACCAATGAATTCCTCACATACACCCTGCCACACTTGATCCCCTCCACTCTCTCCATCAATGAACTTTCCATATCCAAGGAACGGCTGAGATTGGTTCTCGCAGTTCTCGTACGAAAAACAGTTCTCGTTTAAACCCTACCCTATATATACGGGAGGGTTCATGCGAGAACTGTTGTTAGCGCGAGAACCGCAAGAACCAATCTCAGTCGTTCCTTGGATATGGGAAGTTTATGGATGGGAGAGCGTGGAGGGATAGAGTGTGGCAGGGTGTATGTGAGGAATTTATAGGTGGGCAATGACATTGAAAGAGGGGGAATTGGACGGCTCAGATTGGTTCTCGCACTAAGAATGATTTTCGCATGAACTTTTTCCTATATATATATATATATATATATATATATATATATATATATATATATATATATATATATATATATATATATATATATATATTGTTGTTAAAAAAAACTAAGCCAAAGGAAACAATAAAATCTAGTTTGGTTAGGCCTCATTGTTTTTATTGCAATAACTCTGATTGTAATAGTATTATAAATTTAGAATTAAATTAGTGAATGACCAATAATACCATCCGTAGCATATCATGTGAACCTTGCTGTCACATTTGCGCCACATCAGTTTTTCTCTCTCCTACACTCTCCTTACCCTTAAGTGGAGTACCACACACCATCTAACCCCAACCTTTTCCACTTTTTTAAATTCTTTTTTTAAATACATTTAATAATATAACAAAATAAAATATTTTTATATTGATTAAAAATTAGAACAATATAAATAATAATAAAAAAATCATAACATTACTAAACATTAAAAATAAAAAATAACATAACATTCAATATTAAATATAAAATAATAAAATATCTAAAAAACTAGTTATCCTCGTTGTTGATAGTGGGTGAATTAGAAAAAAATTATGTAAAATAAAAAAGTAGCAAGTGGTAAAAAAGGTAAATTATCATCTAAAAAATTACGAAAAAGGAAAAAAAAGAAAAGAAAAAATATTTTTTTATAATTTTAATCAATTGGCTTTTCAAATTTAATCAATTGGCTTTTAATTTTTTTTATTTGAACCATGGTAAAAAAGGGGATAAAAAAAGAAAAAATGAAATATACATGAGCGGGTGTTGCGGTTTCTAGAAACCGTGAAGGAAACCGCCGGTTTAAACCCGCTAGGGGCGTAGGGGTGTTCGGCTGAAACCACAAGCAAACCGTAGCTAACCCGGAGGGGCGCTACGGATGGTCTAAGAATTTGAGCATACATCGATAATATTTCTCGAGTGTATAAATAAGAAATGAAGATTTTAAAAAGTAAACAATGAAAAGCAAGAAACAATTATAAAAACAATTAAATGGATATGAATAGATAAACGAATTAATTATTGTACTCATGTTCGTTCATTTAATTTTAATCAAATAAATAAACAAATATGAAGAATAAGCGAACGAATTCTTGTGTTCACACGTTTAGAAGATTGATTTGTTCGTTGATTAATATATCGTAGAGAATGGTTTTATTTGGGTTTGGGTTTGTAATTTATTGTCTTCGATTATTTAAAGTGAAACAATAGAGACACGGTAGTATTACTAAATAAGTTTAGTTAATATAGATATAATTTATTAATTAAAAAATACAAATTTGGACGGTGGTAGGTGCATTTGTAGCATGGAAGGAGGTAGGTAGATAAGTAGCTATGCATGTGTGGGTAGGTAGCAAGTTTGGAAACATGATGTCATCTATGTAAATCATTTCAATATTTTGGTTCTTGGTCGGTATTTATGGGAGTAGGTGTGTTTTACATTTTTTTTAAAGCACTAAACTTTTTATTGATATATAAAACCCACTAGTGTTTCTTAATACAAGATATAGATTACAACTCCCACTTATAAAGCATAAGAAAAAAAACGAAACTATCTTAACCAAATACAATAAGCAATACTTTTCAGATTTTTATCTAATTTCTTTAGCCGCCACTTTTGGATCTGACCACCATAATAACCAAGGTGGTGCCTTCCATTTTTTATTCTAAACTTAAACGATTGGTATGATAACAATTTAGTATTAAAATTGATTTCACCGATTGATGCTTTCTTCCCTTCGAACACACATTGATTATGGAGTTTCCATAGTAAATACCCCTTAGCTCATATTGTAGATTCCCAAAATTCAAGTTGGATTGCTCATAACGAAGTAGAACTTGATGAATACAATTCTTTAAAAGAACTCCCACCTTTAAAAACAAGACCCCGCCAATTGAATATTTCTTAGTTATATAATATTTTGATTTTTTTTATTTCATTATTGATTTAAACATTTACAGCAATCTTATAAGTAAAAAATATGTATGAATACAACATGAAATAATATAAAACATCTTTTTTATATAAAGCCATCAGAGAAGGGAGAATCAAAAGGCACTCCCTTGGATGTGGCATGTGGTCCTCTCATGTCTTGTACCGTAAAATTGTGAAGTTTCAACTCTACGAAGAATGTTTAATATATTTCATGTTTAATTTATAGTATGAAGGGACTAATTTTAGTATTTGGATCATGACATCAATGGTCCAGATAACATTACAAAATTTTGAGTGAATGAGCATTTTCATAATTCACATGTTATACTGTTACAAATCACATGTGATTATGTACTGAATTATATATGATTACATATTAAAGTTTTAATACTATGTTTTTTACATAGATTTTATTAAAAACAATTCATCTTAATATATTATTAATGAGACGGAGAGAAGAGATATTGAGAAAAAAATATTTTTATTTTCCATTCATTGCCCCTTCAAAGAAGAAAATCATAGATACCTTTAATCCGTGCTTGTTTATCGCGATACAGCCGGATTCACACCAAATGTTCCTAAGAATTCACAAGAGCTTATAACATAGTTCTAGTGTGTTATCATTATTCACACCCTTTCATCATATGCAAATGCAAAACTTGCTTTTATTCTTTCGCTTTTAATTTATAATGATTGCTTCAATTCCACCTTTTTTATTGTTTAATTTATTTCTTATTTATACCCACGGGCTAGAAGCATTCTCAATTCTTATTCCTTGTTCATTTTTTTAGTGTTTAATGATTTAAACAGTCAGAATAATTAAACCAAAGATTTTATCCATTTAATTAGTTTGTTGGAAAAAATTCCTAGCCGGATACACTTGTTTGGTTGAGATTTTAGATTTAAACCGGCCAAACTGAACCATCTTTATCAAGGGACTATACGTACATTAGGAAAATTGGAGTGTAAACAATTAATATCAAGCTATTGCACATACATATATAATGATAAGGTTATTAAATTCAATACATATATTGGAAATAAAACTTTCCATGGTTTCCATCGTACTTTTGCCAAACAATTTGAGTGGCAAGTAAGCAAAAAGTATGAACAGCAAACTCACCAACTCTATCATCAATTCATTGGAACATGACTACAAAATGAAACCCTAGCTAGATATACATAACATACATATATATTAGTCGAGATTTATTATTCCTTCAATATATAATGATACAAGCCCTCACCATCTGAGCTTCTTGGGAAAATACTGGAAAAAAAGAGAGAAAATGTAATTAGACAAATATAAATAAATATTCTTACGAAACTTTTTTTAGCACTTAAAATATCATCTTTCTACGTTTATTGCGTAAAACTTTTAAGATCGTTATTACACCTATAAATGTGGAAAATAGTTTAAATATAGATTTTGTAAAAATTAATGAAATGTTACATTCATATATGTGTTGTGTAATGAAATATTAGAAAAGTGCAAATTTTATTAGTGGACTTTTATAACTTCTTTCAAATTTTCAGCGGGTGAAAATTTGAATAATTTATTCAAATGATAAATGTAATATTTTGATTTCCACGCTTTCAAATGTAGAGATTTAAAACAAATGATCAATTATATATCACGCTTCAATATATAATGATACAATCCCTCACCATCTGAGCTTCTTGTAATATTGTACACGAATGTTTATAATTTTTTAAATTTATAAGTGTTATAATATTGTTAAAAAGATATAGATAATTCATGCACTTGTTGTAGTGTAAAATAAAGATAGAATAGCGTCTCACCTTGTCAATGAGGGAAAGATAATATGGCTTGACCTTTTCGATATCAACACGATTTTTGCTCTTGCTGTAAAGGTCATACTTGCTGCAAGGAAATGTTGTTCATTAGATTAAATGTTTTAATTCGATTATTCTTACATAATTAAACTTTAACGTACTATATATACACATGCAAGTTGTATATATAAAAGAATTACTTGAAGATTTGAAGCCATTTCAAGTTGTCAACATCTTCATCATTCATCAAATGCTTGTATGCTCCAGCCCGATGCAATGCTGGCACGATGATTGCACATGGAATACTTCATAAGTGTAAGATTCAAAACATGAAATCTGTCGACTAAGTACTTTAACTAATCTGTACGTTGTGCTAAAAAATAGAATTAAAAATTCGAGTTAGCTTACGATAGAAAGAATGGTAGCGAATGATAAACAATCCCGCTTGAGGTAGAGTTGATCCATTTTCCTTGGCTACCTAAACGACGAAGCCAGGAAAAAAAAGTCATAAGATCGAAGGCAAGTTAACATGGACTTGTCAAGTTCAACTTATATTTTAATGATCAATTTGATCCATTAATTAGTAATAAAATTTTATAAATAACGTGATATAATTTATAACTATCTACTTTGCTTTTCTTTATCAAAAATATAAAAGTATGTATTAGCTACAGTTTTTATGGAAAAGTAGTAGCTTTTTTTATATAAAAACATAGACTTATATTTAGAAAGAGAAGATATAGGAGTACTAAGAATTTTATAAAAATAAATAAAATCATTAGAAACTCTATGCGGTATATGTTGCTGCCAGAGATCAAATTCTGCAGCCTTCAATTCCCAAAAGTGTTATATCAATTTCAGAAGGACCATATTGAAGGCTTGTTCTAAATCCACAATGATCTCAAACAAATTGATGGTTGATGGAAAAAAAACACACACATATATACATATATAGGGTGAGGATTCTCTCATTTGTAGTCAAACATAACCCATCATGTTCTCTCACTAGCATGAGAGTGACCTACAAAGGGGACACATTCTTGACTAATATAAGAGACTCACTCTAATGTTTGTGAGAGAACATGATGTGTCATGTTTGAATCCAACATGAGAGGATCTTCACCCATATATATAATACGAGGTTTTTTTTTTATTATTCTAACTTTTATATTTACTCATCCTCTTATTAATAAGATCAAAACACGCGTTTACTTATCTTTCTACTCACACGATTAAAACAAGTGTCAAAATTAATAAAGATTATGAAGAAAAAAAATTAGTGAATTTCACATATGATGGTAAATTAGAAAGAAAGACTAGAAGAATATATCATGCATTTTTCATACCAAATACATGTAATCATCGTGACCCCATGATATCATCACATTTTCTAGTCCACATCCTTCCGGGTAGATTCCATTTTTAGTTTGATAAGCAGGATTGTTTATATCCGGGTTTTCCTTGAAATACTGCATCACACAGGAATTCAAACACATGTACGCACTATAATTTCTTAATTAGGTTAACTCAGTAATGATATATTTGCTTAAAAACATATCTAATATTGTAATAAATAACTTTATTGTTTGGATCAAGATTAAGTTACCTTATGGTGAACAATGGACTCATCAAAAGCACAACCAAGAGGGTGTGTGTCACCCACAACAGCCCACTGTGGAAGCTCCCCAAATCTTGGAAGTAGCAGAACTTTCCCAAGGTCTACAATCCATCAAAAACATACTTACAATCTAAAATCCTAATATGTATATATATGATATTGGCATGTAGATATACCATGAATAAGTGCAGTCAAGTGGAGCCAATCTTCATTTGGATAGTCTTTCCGAATTGCTTCAGCGGTTTGCAACAAATGCTCGATTTGAGGTTCGTCTAAATCGGGATCACTTTCGTCCACAACTTCATTTAACAGTTCACAACATTCCCAGATGCTCATCTCCAATTTATCAAGTTTCTTATACTCTTCTCTCATCTTCTTCACCTACATTTTCATTATTACCACCCAAATTTCTCTTATATATTTCCCTCTCAAAAGAAAATTAAGGAACTCCTTTTTCACAGAAACAAAGAATCATATCGATCATCATCATCATATATATATGCTTACAAATTCATATGTTTGGTTAATGTGGTTCATCCGGTAGAATTCCTCAACACCCTTCTGTCTTTCGCTCTCTACATCATAATCTCTGTTATAAAAACAAAAACAAAACCTTCTGAATTCACATTCATTCATGTCTAAAATAAGCAAACAACACTTGGTATTTGAGTGGTTTATAAGAAATGTGTGAAATTCCGCTTAATTAAAGAACCTGAAGGTGTGACCAAATGCATTGACTTCAGGTGCATCAAAACCGCCATTAACCACATTATCCGGCACCACAAATTCACCATCTAATACCAGTTCATTGCTTTCATAATCGTTCTTGTTTTCCACCACCTGGGATTCTACTTACACATTAACCAAGAACATGTTACTCATAAAACATAATCATAAATGCATGGAAATCAAAAGGAGATAAAAAGAATATATTTTTTGAACGGCCTCAAATTGTACTAAAAAATTAAATTAATCTAGCAAGATGCTAAAAAGATACATACGATCATACAAAAAGAAATGACTACAACCATAAATCATTTTTTATATAAAAAAATTACCGGGTGTCGATTGGTCGATGCAAACAGTCATATTGTTGTTGAGAAGAGATGATTAATCAAGAAAGGGAATGGAGATCGACCAGAATTGGTGCTGTTCTGATAATTAGCAATGAAAAATTGAGTGGTTTTTATAGTGTGTAACCACAGGTCCTTTCTTGCTAATTTGCAAAAGGTTAGAGTCCTAACTGAAAAAAACGTATGAACAGTTTACAAATTCAGTCCCTTTGTTTATTCCTGATTTCCGATTTAGTCCAAAACTTTGAAAGAATTCGGAAAGTGACAGCGCAAAACCATCAGCTTCTGGATTCATTTGTCCAAATTCAAATTATGCAACTTAATAATTATTTATTTGACTTTAAGTGTGCAATTGAATATAGTTTTGGACTTATTTGCTCAAAAATTCGATCTTTTAAGACTTTAATTATTCATAATGAAACTTTAAATGTCAGTAGGTGTTATTGAGTATACATCTCTCCTTCTTAATAAATAAATGTTTGTAAATAAATAAATAAATAAATGTATATATATACTAGTGAAGTATCCGCATAATGCGATGATAATTACATTAAATTTAAATATGTGTAGTAAATTTAAAATAAATTAGAATATATTTTTAGAACGATGTGCATACTAAATAGAGAAATAGTTTTAGTTTTTAGAGAATTCTAATCTATTTGGGATGTTAATAATTGAATAGATGTGATTAATTAAGATAAAATGGATGGTTAGGATGAAGTATTGATTGAAAATTAAGAACTCTTCAATTGATGACAAAAAAGAATGTTATATGATTTATAAAGTAGTATAGATAATATATATATATATATATATATATATATATATATATATATATATATATATATAAATTGGATCAATAAAGAACCATGTGTTAAACAAAGAACCTAAAGAACCAATCTTGACCTTTGGATCATCAATATCAATGGATGAGATTGATCGATGGCAAAACTGTAATTATTATGTATTAATTTAGGAAAAATAGGGCAAAAATGTAATTATCCCCCCCAACACCCACGATTTTAAAAAAAAAACCTCTCAAAAACTTTAAATTGTCATAACTTTTTAAGTTTTGTGAATTTAATCAAAAAAATTATACCATTCTTTTAGTTTTTTAATCCTCTTTCAAACAAAATCACTCTTCCTATACTTTTCTAAAAAAAATTTGAAAATGAATTTTTTTTTTTTTTTTTTTGCATTTTGGCAACTGTACAGGAAAAACACCCTTTTTTTTGTATTTTGACAGCTCGTCGCTAAGAGCTGAATGTCGTCGCAAAAGGTTCGTCTCAGATCAGAAATTAGCGACGATGAAGTTAAATCTGTCGTCGCAAATAATCAAAGTCGTCGCTAATGACCTTGCAGTCGTCGTAAATGGTTCGTCTCAGATCATAAATTTTGCGTTTTTCGTTTTTTGCATTTTGCATGTTTATACGGATTTACATTCTGCATTCTGCATGTTTTTTGCATTCTGCAGTCTGCATTTTTTTTTGCATTCTGCAAGTTTTTTGCTTTCTGCATTATTCATTCTTCATTCTGCATATTTTTTGCATTTTGCATTCTTTATGTTTTTTGCATTTCTGAATTCTGCATGTGTTTTGCATTTTGCATTCTTTCATTCTGCATGTTTTTTGCATTCTGCATTCTTCATTCTGCATGATTTGAATTACCCAGCTCAAAATGCAAATTACGGATTTTGCATTTTGCATTTAGGCTTGAATGAATCAAGCATCTAAGAATTTTGCATTTTGGGCTTGAATAAACCCAGCTCAAAATGTAAACTACGGATTTTGCATTTTGAGTTTGAATGAACCCAGCTCAAAATGCAAACTTTGCATTTGAAAAAAAAAAGTTTCAGAAATATATCAAGTTCGGTCTTGTTTGAAAGAGGATGAAAAACTGAAACTAACGGTATAAATTTTTTGTTAAAATTCTTAAAAACAAACAAATTATGATCATTTAATGTAAGTGGGGTTTTTTTTTAATTTTGGGGGAGGCTGGGAGGGTGCTGTGTGCGACGATGATTTTTTTTTAATTTTCCTTTTTTGCCCCTAAACTATGTGTCACGTGTCATCACCAGAGGAGGTTCTTTAGGTTCTGTTTGTACGTAAGAACGCACAGGTACATATTGTGCAGCAGATCGGAGTGAAGGAGGATTGGATGTTTAGTCTCCCATTGCGGTGGTTAACCCCGGGTGAGGAAACGGTGTCCATAGCGGGGGTGACATGAGGATCTCGTGGTTTATGGACCCATGGTCATTAGGAAGAGATGAAGAACATGTTGATGCTTATATGGACTCCATGGTCCTTTGTAAGAGGATAGAGAAAGTATGTGTGTATGGAGAGATCTCCATATGTGGGTGTTGACAGGAAAAGAAGAGAGCCCTCTGAACCTTGGTTCCCTCCCTATATATAGGGAGGTGTCTAGGGTAAAATGGGGCCAAGCCCAATGGGTATACCATATGTTTGGGCCTTACCTAAGGCCCAAACATAGGGTACACCAACAAGTCCTCCTAGTTTGGTGCGACTGTGCAATACATGTCGTGGCAAACTACTTCAATCAAGTGGGTCAAACCAGAGATCCTTTATGACATCCAATCCAATTTGAGACATATCAACAGATGTTGGAGTATGCCTTGCTGTGATTTGTGCATGCACACATATTGGGTGCTAATGCTAGTGCTAGTTTAATGTTAGTGTTGCCCTGATAATTTGATCAGGATGGTATCTGACAGATTTCACATTTATGCTATTGTTGAGTGTTCGGATGATGGCTATGCTTGTAGCCCATAACGAGTAGTAGCCAATGACTATACTTATGCCATTTGGGAAGCGCATGGCTCCACTTTACTAGGCTGTGTGGGGATACCCTGCAGTCGTGCTGTAAGTTATGTATTTCATTTTTCAACATGTATGTGGTGACTGATGGATAGTGACCATACTTACACCGTTAGGGGGAATCAATGGTTCCGCCCTACCAGACGGTGTGGTTGTGATGTATGTATGTATGTATGTATGTATGTATGTATGTATGTATGTATGTATGTAATGGGCAATGCCCTAGTTTATATGAAATGAATAGGGGAAGTCCCCCATTGTTTTTATCTTGTGTACAAGTTATTGAAACTTGTTATTGATGGCATGTTGGGCAATGCCCAAGTTTATAGTCCAGAGCTAGTGATGGTCGATGACCATACATGCGCCTTCAGGGGAGTCCATGACTCCGCCTTACTAGACTTTCCAGAGCTAGTGATGGCCAATGACCATACCTGCGCCTTCGGGGGAGCCAATAACTCCGCCCTACCGGACTGTAGTACATGTGATGTATGATGACACACAAGGGTGTAATATATGTAGCATGATATATGTAATAAGAACCTGATTGCAGATGTTAGAGCTTTGATCACAGCCTGGCGTAAGAGCCTTGTTTTTGTAGACGTAAGAGCCTCGTCTTTGCAGGCGTAGGAGCCGTGCGGGCGTATGAGCCGTGCGGGCGTATGAGCCGTGCAGGCGTATGAGTCGTGCCATATGAGCCGTGCAGGCGTATGAGCCGTGCAGGCGTATGATCCGTGCAGGCGTATGAGCCGTGCAGGCGTATGATCCGTGTGCAGGCGTATGAGCCGTGTGCAGGCGTATGAGCCGTGCAGGCGTATGATCCGTGTGCAGGCGTATGAGCCTTGTCTTGCAGGCTTAAGAGCCTTTTCTTCGAGGCGTATGAGCCTTGTCTTGCATGAGGGTGTACCTGCACTAATGCATAGAAATGTAATTACTAGGGACGGACGTCATACCGTCTCGTAGTTCCAATCCCCAGTTCATTGTTAGCGAACTACTAGTAGTAGTAATAAACTTAGAAGTTTGTATCTCAAATAACAATAAACTTATAGTAAATCCTGGTAGATACATAATTATGCTCATGTAACAATGAACATCCACGCTTTAAGAAGCCGTTTATACGTGATGACTGTAGAACCATTAAGGACATAGGGTAATTGCTAGGGCTTCGGTTAGTTTCCTAATACTAGGGTAACGTCGATACGTGTACCATGTATCGCCTTGTACTTAAGAATTAAATCATTAGATTATAGTTGTCAACCCGTGTATGTATGGTTCGTGTTCGCAACTTTATATAAGCTACAGCAGGTGGGGCAGTTGTAGTAGCACGTGATGGTGATTCCCAGAGTATGCATTCCCCCAGTTTAATGCTAGTAATTAGTTAGTGGCGTTAAACTACCATAAAGGCATGAGTGTGTAGCTGGTATGCCATACATACCCCATAATTTATGCGTTAATGTAATGCGTCATAACAGGCAAGTGTTTACAAAAGCGACGTGTTGCATATGATTCGGGCGTACTTATAAATAACAACTGCCAATGAGTCTTTTGTGAAAACGAAGGTGATGTATTGCGTGGTAGTGTACATGCCTATTATGTGTATTGGTAATATTACATGTTTATAGCCAAAATATGGCATTAACCCCGTATGCCATGGTGGCAAATAAATGATAAATCTGGCACTCGAGTTAATCTATAAAGGCCCAAGAAGGGTGTGTATGTATGTCTTAGCTATGTAAAGTCATGTAAAGGCAATCATCTCAATCTGTGAAAGTGTTGCACACTTCAGGTAATGTTTTGTAACTAATGAGGATTGTTTGCCTTTGCGGATGTTAAGGTACGTCATCAAGTTCCCCAGTCTAGTTTGTCATGACTAGTCATGGTAGGCTAGACTCAGCCATGGAATTTAGGCTATTTCGTCGTTTGTTGTTGTTCAGCTGTCTTCCATTAGATGTTATTTGACAAGGGCGCGTGCCGTATGCGCATGGTCTGCCATTCAGCATGGATATGGTTATTAGGTGTACGTGTTTTGTACGGGTTCATAATCACCAAATAGGTTGTTAGTGATGGCTAAGTATCGTATGTTTGAGTAACGACCATATGATAATTAATGTGTAACCTGACCATGAAGGAGTAAGTTCTATAGGTAGCAAACACGTGAGTTTCATACTGTATCACTGGCTTGTATATCATATGTTCCCACGTGAATTTCTCCTATGGTAGGGTAAGGCATGTGCCATACTTAAGTATTGTACCTTGTATGAAGGTTTCTAAAGTTTCCTTTTTTGGAAAGATTCCATTATGGGCAGTTTTTTCGAGATTTTTAAAAATTGAAATTGATGGCAAAATACTGCAATTAACAATATAAGATATGAAGTAAATTCAAAGAATCTCTAAAAATACATGATTTGTATCAAGAACGGTGAGCAAATAATGCTTAAAAAATGAGTAAATTGGGGGAAAAGTGAAATTGAGCCCTTAAATGGTCGAATTTGGGCCTGAAGCTCAGGCCAGTGAACTCCTATTTACTGGTCAAGGGGTTCGTCTCGTCGAGAGCTTTCCGTCGACTTGTTATGGGCCTCGTACCTCCTGAAGGATCACAAGTTATGGCTTTTACAAGTTCAGCACTTAAGTTACGCAAAATTAAGGAACAATTTGAGCGTGCAGGGGAAGGCAGGTCACTCCAGGTGACTGTATGCCAAGACAGGACAGGGCAGGTCACTGCAGGGCTAAGGAAGGTCACTCCAGGTGACTGCAGGTCAGGGTACGTGACTGCAGGTCATGGCAGGTCACTGCAAGTTACTTCAGGCCAAGGCAGATCAGGGTAAGTGACAGCAGGCAGGGGCAGGTCACTACAGGTTACTCCAGGGCAGGGCAGGTCACTGCAGGCTAAGGCAGGTGACTGCATATTAGGGCAGGTAACTGCAAGGCAGGTCACTTCAGGTGACTGCAGGCCAGGTCAGGTCTGGGCAGGTCACTGCTAGACTGCGGCAGGTCACTCCAGGTGGCTGCGGGCCAGGTCAAGTTTGGGCAAGTCGCTCATGGACAAAGGCAGGTCACTCCAGGTGACTGCAGGCCAGGTCAGGTCTGCGCAAGTCGCTCATGAACTAAGGCAGGTCACTCCAGGTGACTGCAGGCCAGGTCAGGTCTGGGCAAGTCGCTCATGAACTAAGGCAGGTCACTCCAGGTGACTGCAGGCCAGGTCAGGTCTGGGCAAGTCGCTCATGGACAAAGGCAGGTCGCTCATGGACAAAGTCGCTCCAGGTGACTGCAGGCCAGGTCAGGTCTGGGCAAGTCGCTCATGAACTAAGGCAGGTCACTCCAGGTGACTGTAGGCCAGGTTAGGTCTGGGCAAGTCGCTCATGGACAAAGGCAGGTCACTCCAGGTTACTGCAGGCCAGGTCGCTCATGAACTAAGGCAGGTCAGCACGGGTGACATCAGGCCTATTACTAATGTTGTTAGTATTTGTACATATATCGGCCTGGTTCAGGCTTGGTTTCCGGGTGTAGGGGCTGTCAAGGAGAAGGCCTTCTGAAAAAGCTAAAGTAGCTGATAAAGCTGACAAAGCTAAAAAGGTAGGTTGTGTGGAGCTCTCTCATTGGTCTAGTACATTTTTGCTTTATTAAAGCTTTCATTTCTTGTCATGTACTAGTGTTTACATGTCTTGCTTTAATAAAACTGTCATGTCCTTTCTTGTACTATTGAGCTGTCATATCCCACCTTTTCTTGTACTATTGTCCCCTTTTCTTTTATTATTTATTTAAAACATCAGAATAAACATATTAACATCAGAATATATATTCTTGAGGCCGGTAATGATGAATCTAGAGGCCTGGAATGACAATTTTGAGGCCTGGAGTGGCGAATAATATGCTCATTATTTCTGGATATGTGTTTATTCATATTCAAGCTATACTTTATTGCTTAGCATATGTAAAAGGAAACATATATAATGATTCGTGCTCACATATCAGTAAATAAACATGAACCTTTGTGAAGGGTAAACAACATTACAGCATGGTTTATAGGAAACGATTCTAATCCATGCTTGCTCACCCGAAACAGTAAGCTTATATATAAAATAAGAAGGTCTGACCTGGAACTTGATAAAGCAAACATGAACCTTTTGGGCAAGAAATCAAGAATACGAACTCATGGAGTTCTACTCGTGAATTTTTGTCCAGGTCCCATGGATGGCGCCATTTGTTTGTACGTAAGAACGCACAGGTACATATTGTGCAGCAGATCGGAGTGAAGGAGGATTTGATGTTTAGTCTCCTATTGCGGTGGTTAACCCCGGGCGAGGAAACGGTGTCCATAACGAGGGTGACATGAGGATCTCGTGGTTTATGGACCCATGGTCATTAGGAAGAGATGAAGAGCATGGTGATGCTTATATGGACTCCATGGTCCTTTGTAAGAGGATAGAGAAAGTATGTGTGTATGGAGAGATCTCCATATGTGGGTGTTGACAGGAAAAGGAGAGAGCCCTCTGAACCTTGGTTCCCTCCCTATATATAGGGAGGTGTCTAGGGTAAAATGGGGCCAAGCCCAATGGGTATACCATATGTTTGGGCCTTACCTAAGGCCCAAACATAGGGTACACCAACAGGTTCTATGTTTAAGGTAGATTCTTTGTTTAACCATACCCTATATATATATATATATATATATATATATATATATATATATATATATATATATATATATATATATATATATATATATATATATATGGGGAGTGTTATTATAAGAATAGATATTTACATAAATGGAAAAAAGAATAAATACTAGTCATCAATTAGATTTTGATCTATTAGATCAAATTTTCGTAATTACCCGTCACAATTCATAGTCGTCGCAATTCATGGTTGGGTTATGTATTAATTGGGAGGGCAATTGTAAACTATCCGATTAAATCTAATAAAAGACCAAGATTGAAGCTTCACTTCTCACATAAATATATATTCTCATTTCAACTTCCTACTACTGTATATATGGTGTGTTTGGCTGGAGATGGACTTATTAATTGATAATCCCAAGCGCAAGCATAAACTACGTACTTGAAAAGATTGTTAGGGTATGTTTGGTGAAACTGCTTTGTGGCTGGGGCTGAGGCTGGAGTTAGGGCTGATTAATTGATAATCTCAAGCCTAAGGCCATGTGTTATACCTTCCTTTCCCATTTCCCTTACTTAATGACACATCAACGTCATATCATTCCCCCTCCCTTTCGTTTCTCCTTACCCAATTCACTAATTATACCTCTCCTTAAAACTCTCCCAAATTTTTTATTAATATATTTAAAACATTTAAATGTGTGTGTGATTGTGATTGTGATTGATTGAGAAGAGATGGGGGTGGGGTATTAAATATGGCGAGTAAGCATCAAGTCCCCAAACCCGCTGCCATTACTCGATTGAGGTACCCGCATATTGCATTTTGGTGTTCTCGGGGTACCCGATGGTATCCAATGCCCTTTTAGTCAACCATAACGCATGGCCTAAGGGTATGTTTGGCGACAGACTTATAGGGGATTATAGGGGTTTGGAATTCTAGTCTTTATAATCCCCAACCCTCTAGTACCGTTTGGGTGAGTGGATTCTTAAAAACATAAGCCCCCAATATAAAATCATTTTCAAGTAGCTTATGGCTTATGATTGAGATTATCAATTAATCAGCCCCAGTTAGTTTCACCAAACATATCCTAAGCCATAAGCTACTTAAAAATACTTTTATTTTGGGGGGCTTATGTTATGTTTTTAATAATCTCATTTACCAAACAAGGCTAGAGGGCTTAGAATTATAAAAATTAGAATCTCAAGTCTATATAATCCTCCCATAAGACTATAAGCCTGTTGCCAAACATACACTTATTTTAGAAGCTTATAAAAGATTATGTTTTTAATCATTTTCTCAAATTTTAACAATTAAACATAAATAAAGAGCTAAAAATTATAAAAACGAAAATATCAAACACTATAAGTTTCTACAATCTAGTTAACAAACACATCCATAGTAATGATAATATATATTATAGGACTGAGAATATAACAGTTCATAGGTTTGTAAGAATCTTCCACAAGAAATGGAGTTTGTAAATAAGACCGAGACACGTGATTGTTTAAAACCTCATACTTAACTCCAAACAGTTCATAGGTTTGTAAGAATCTTCGCCACTCTCATTCTAGCGCGTGCATCACTTGATAATAATAAGTTAGATTACGGCTATGAAAGCGTGATATACATGCGGGAAGAAGGTCGAGTGAAGTAGATGCGGGAGCGATTGTGGTAGGTAGAGGAGATGGGAGGGTAGCCGAGTCATTACGTCGTGGCGATTTTGTTATAAAAAGTTTATGGTCAATTATTATTAAGCTGTATTTTATAAAAACTTGATTAATTTAATTCTTGAAAATATATTAAACACATGTTTCTAGATCTTCCATGCGTAAAAGTATCATTCAACTTGCAACTTGCAGTAGAGACGTTGACTCGATCTCATCTATGAAAGGAGGTTTACTTACGATCACGTACCTAAAATAAATAATCAACGTGACAACTGTTGTCACATATAATGCTGTAATGTTATTTATTCATCGCAACCTACCACATTGTGGTTTAACATATCTAAAATTACAATTAAGTAACTTACTACTTACAGTATGAAAATTTTTAATTATTTCTACTTCTAACAATTTACTATTTCGTTCTCTATATTTTATTCTAGTTTTGATATTTGTTTTAATTAAGTAATTGATACGGATGAATATTTCTCAAAAATCATATATGGGCATATGCTAGTATTTGTTAGATTGAGTATGTTAGTTTGAGATTTTAGATATACCCAATTTTACTTTAATTTTATCAGTTTATTTCACTAAAATATAAACAATTTTACATTTATTCGTCTTTAAAATATATCATTTAGTATTGAATTTAAAAAATTACCGCTTAGTATATTAAACTTTTGAATACTATCATCAGTCATGTTACCTTATCTGGTAACTTCTATGATGACTTATCTCATGTGTGGACTTCATTATTACAGATTTATATGAACCAAATATTAATCTGGAACAATGGAACCAGAATCACATATCTAAAACCATCAAATCTGAAGGGGTTTGTCCTCACCATCAGCTTGAGATGGGAAACATTACCGACAAATGTGTCTCCGGCAGAAAGGTTGTAGGTTAGTTGTCTTTAGGGCCAGAGTTGATGAAGATGACAAGTAATTCAAAAGGTTTTTGAATACATCATGATAACTTCTAGAGTTTGGTACATTACTTCATTTATTTATTTTGAAAAGCAAAAAGAGAAAATTAAAGTTGAGCTTCACGCGGCCATCATCCCACCTAGTAGACTCAAATTTTTTTAATTAATCACCAAAAAAGTCGATTGAGACACCTCAAAACAATATTAGACACATACAAGTATAAAAAACATCAAAGCCAAAACCAAGACCAAAATATATGATCTGGGGAGTAACAAAACAAGTAACCAAAAACAAACATGAGAGCTACTTGAAAGTGCAACCAATATCTACCAAAGTGTTTATATCTTCGTCTTTTTTAGGCGATCCCAGCGAATTATGAAGCCAAGAATACATAGAAAGTTCCATCCCATTGCTCATACTTTGAATCCATAAAGCTGCCATCCTTTGAATTCTTGGAAATGGGTCTTCGAGTTTAACCTTTTCTACATTCAACGCATCCGAGTGTACTATTTGATTTCTCCAATTCCATATTGTTCATATAGTGCCTTCAAATATAGCCGATAACAGCCTATAAGTTACCGCTTTTTCACTATTCAATTCGCAGAAAAGTCCACTTTGAGATAATCAACTGACGAGGGCCTAGAACAAGAAAGCTTACACCAACCCATACGTGCCTCCACGTGTTGCTAATACGGCAGGAGAAAAAACAATGATCAAAAGTTTTAGGGAGTGTCGTCACGTACACAATACACAATTTACCGAGTACAAGACTACGCTTTTTTCAATAAATTATCCTTTAAAAGAGTAAGATTGTTAATTAGTCTCCAACAAAAAAGGTTTGGTACAAATTAAATGCTATATTAATATTATACAATTTGATACATAAAATGATTTATTTTAAAGGTGCATACACATAATGATGTTTAAAACAATATAATAACAAATGTGTTAATTAAATAAATATTATTGAACTTCACCCTAATTTAATTAATAATTTTTTACATAAATAGTTTGCTTTATACATATTACATTCTTATATCTCGAAACATTTACATATCTTTCGAACATATAATTGATATTCGAAAATTAATATATAATATTGCTTTAAAGTAGCCGTGTGATAAACCAAGTCTTTGAAAAGAAATATACGTATTATCTTTAATATATATTAAAAGAAAAGGGTTTCTCTCTCTTCCAAAAAAATCTCCACCAATCACAACTCTTGATTTTAAAAAAAAAATTAAAAAAATCGAGATGATGATGTCAAAAATGCCAAAAATCCTTAAGTCTTGGAAGGGGGGGCATTGTGAAAATTCTAAGGGGGTTTTATAAAATATGTTAAGGGTTTTTATGAAAATGTGAGGGGGTTTTATAAAAATTGTATATTAATATAATTAATTATAGGTTGTTTATAAAATATGTTTAATAAATTATTATATAATTTGTTTAGAGAAATAATAATTATATATTTGCGACCGTCTCATTTTTATCTACGTTTTGATATAAATTTTATTGTAATATGACACTTTTTTTAAAGTAGTATATTTTTAATTGTTTGTTATCCATTAATAGTAGTGGGTAGGTTATTCATAAAACAATTTATATCTTTTTTATATTTATTCTATCTAAGTATAATAGTCGATATAATAACTTATTCCTCGGTCTTTCGATAAAAAGTAATAATTTTTTTTTAATTTTGTTTTATTTATGATAAATTTATATAAAAATAGATAACATTTAAAACAAACAAAGGTGCATCAATCAATATAAAAAATTAAAGAATCATATATATAATCAACTATTAAAAATAAAACTATTAAAAAAAGGGTTACTTACATCATCAACTCTTTCCCTAAAAAATCTCCACCAATTATAGCCCTTGATTAAAAAAAATTAAAGAAAATCAAAAATGTATTAGTTATTACGTCACATTCCATCAAATCTCTTAAGGGAATTTTATATAACAAACTTCATGTGTTTGTTAATCTTGGATAAGATAACAATATATATTTGAATTAATCGTGGATAACATAATATATATATATATATATATATATATATTTGAATTGAATACATATTTCTAATTGACGTGTATTTAATTGGTTTAAAATTACTCCACTTTGTTAGGTAAGGAAGTTACTTTTAGAATTAGATTTAAAAAAATTTTAAATGTGATTTAAATGGAATAATAATTGATAGATTAAGTTTGAAAATATAAACAAAAAGGAAAAGGAAGTAGACGATGAGATATACATGGATAATATAACAACCATTTGAATATGAATTTAATTGAAAATTCAACCATTTGAACTATAACAAAATTCATCCCTTTTAATTGTTCCTATTATTAAGTAAATTTGTTAAGTTTAAAGGATAAAGAAATTATTTAAAAATTGTATGTTGTAATGGTGGGAAAATATTTTTTTAATTTTTAAAAAAAATAGATGATGATATAAATAGGTGATCTTTAATAATATGTCCTAAGTTTTAAAATAAAATTTTCAATGCTCAATTATGTTACTAAACAGGAAAGAAAGAAAAATTAGTAGATCATTTCGTAAGCTCCATTTTAATTCCACTATTCTAACACATCTCATTTGTCCGATTCATGAAAATTCTGTGATTGAATTACCTAAAAGCTAGATTAAGAAACCAAAATTATATATGAGTTTGAAGATTCATAATTTGTTCCTTTTTATCTCTAATTTCCTACTCTGCCTTAGTAAAATTCGTTGATTTTGTGTGCAATTCATTTAGTAAACGCGAGGTAGTGAGTTCACAAATCAACTGTAAAAGATATCTTCGATATCTTATGATATCAAAAAAGGAAAAAACAACATTCAGTAGATTAAAAAAAATCGTGAATTGGGACAACAATTATAAAAGTATGAAAAATGCCCAAGTTAGATATGCCATTAGCCCATTTCAAATTAAATAGCTTAGTTTGTGTGTGCGTTAAATTACTAATAAAACCATGAATGTTGTTTATAAAGAGTATCTACAGAAAGTATTATGATAATCTTATGTATATCAAACTTCTGTAATGTTTATAATTTCTTACAAGATTTTATATTCATATATATGTTTTCTAATTTTTTAACGTGTTAATATTTTTAAAACTATATAAATTTAAAATTGTCTTATATCATCCCCGTGTTGATACACGGGTCGCTTATAAACAACATCAACAATAATATTATAGTTATGGTTTTACAATATCGGGATAAAGCTCCATCACGAGAAACACATTAATATTATACTAAAACTTTTAGACGTGTAATGTAACTTTATATTTCTTAAAAAGAGTATTTATAAGAAGTACTAAAAAGACACGTTTTCACTCATGGACAGTTATATGTGACAGTTTCATGAGTGAAGAATAAAGAGAGGTTAAAAGTTTTAACTTGCGATAATTAAGAAAACCCTACTAATAAAACTATGAATGTTGTTTATACAGAGGTTTTAAAGAATATCTAATGATAACCTTATGTATGAATTTCAAAATTCTGTAATGATTATTCATTTCTTACGAGATTTTATATTCATATCTATGTTTTGTAATTATTTTTACTATACGTCTTAATACTCTTTAAAACTATATAAATTATAAATTGACTTATATCAGCCCGTGTTGATACACGGGTCGTTTAGCTAGTATAATATATATATTTAGGAAGAAAAAAATTGTCTTCTTGTGATTTTTGTCATTTTCTATATGATGATACTATATTATTATTATTATTATTATTGTTATTGTTATTGTTATTGTTATTGTTATTGTTATTGTTATTATTATTAGTAGTAGTAGCAAATATACATATATTTTATAAGGTGAATAATGGTTTAATCATCAAAGTTTTCGTTCAATTTCAGTTTAACCATCAAAGTTTTTTTCTAAACGATACCTTAAAGTCTTGAATTTTTGTGATTATTTCCTCAAGTTTTTTTCAAATAGTTTAGACTTTAAAGTTTTGTTAAAAAAATTGATTAATCACTTAAGTTTTGTATATTGTTTTCAATTTTACCATCTCTACTAGATTATGCATTTTAGTTTTAATTAATAACTTTACAAAACTTAGAAGGTTAAGTCATTTTAAAACAAAACTATAAGGGTTAAATCGTTTGAAAAAAACTTTATGGTTTAATCAAAAAGATGTAACGATTAAATCATAATAAATTCAAAGTTTATGGTAAAACCGTTTGAAAAAACTTTAATGTTTAAACGGAAACTAAACTAAAACTTTGATGGTTAAATCATTATACACCCTATTTTATATTTCATCATTTATTTTCAAAATCTATTATTATTATTATCATTATTATATTTTACTATTAACATTAAAAATAATTTAGTTTAATTCAATAGTTATTTACATTAATATTAGTGACTAAAGTCAAGGCTAAAATTTCGAAGCCTTTTAAATTATTTTTATAGAGTCGTTTAGACACATTCATTAAAAACTAAAGTAACAATATAATTTTACAGTAGACGAGATACTATTTTTACCCTGACACAAAGCGCGAATAATATTTACTTGTATATAAAGGCGAAGATTATATATGAAAAAGACCTTTAAAAGAACGATCATTGAATAAAATAAATACATACGTACTTATGTCAATTATTAGAAATATTTTTTATTTTATAATAAGCTTGATTTGATGAAAATAATTTATAAACAGCATGTGTACCAAACCACTACCTTCCTACCTACCCACGTAACGGTAAGTTTAACACCGACTGTTTACATCATCTACCTTCATCCTGTCTTGTCCACTTAATTGTCTCTTTGTTATTTTCGTCCAAAAAAACACAATAATTAAATAGAATCATCTTTGATACGAATTGAATATACTTTTCATACTTTCTGCTTACTCAAGTTTAAATGATAATGATATCTAACCCTTACATTAATTTCATTTACTTTCTGTTTTAGATTTCCTTTCTCACTAATGATCTATTTATCGAAAAAGGATGATGATTGTTATACAGTAAAATGTACGTTTTCAAGAAAAATAACTTTAATTATACGGATGAGAAAAATTATTTAAAAGTTTACAGTAACAAAAGAATCATGATTGTTATGTATGATTAATTTTTATTGTGAACAAATCATCTCTCATTATAAAAGGTTAGTGATTCATACATAATAAAATAGTCTATACACAATAATTATATACATGATCAACTTGTACCATATGTTATTAACTACTTATATCTTTTATGCATCGATAAATTCAGTTATGTAATATTGTATGATTCAGCTCCCTATCAGAATAAAAAATTTATATAAAAAATGAAGCAGGGGCTTCACAAGGAGATCCGCGTCTCACACGTCAACTTTATGCCTTTAATTTTTAACCTATTAGTCTGAAAAAATAGAATTGATATGGTCAAGACTTAAAAGAAGGTGGAAAGAGAGGAGGACCTAGTATGTTGTAGTACATGAGGTAGCATATACAACCTCTAAGATTTTCATTCGTAGCATTAAGTTTTAGGGGTGAGTATCTTAATCGAAAAACTAAACATAACTGATAAAATTATTAAAATCGAATCAAATGAAAATCAACGGTTCGATTTATAAACTTTCATTAACCGATAGATAATTGATCGGTTTTAGTTTTGTACACGTAACCGAACCGATAAGAATTTATTACTTAATTACTTAATATATGTATTATTTAATTATTTGAATACTTGTTCGTTTATGGTACATCATTAAAGTTATATTTTTGTAAAAGCTTAAACTTTTATTACTTATTATGTCGTCTTATTCATATAATGGACTAATATAGTCAGTATAAAAGTTGAACACTTAACTATTTCTTTTACGTGGGGCTATTAAATATATTAAAATTGAATTCACAAGTTGTAGATTGGAGGCCAAGAGGTGTGTACCATCAAGCCTAATTTCCGTATTAAATATAACTCTAGCCTACCATTTTGTAACTTTGTCATAAAAATAATGAGCTTAGCAAGTCATAGAAAATCAACTATTTGGCCCAAGTATGTGCCTACTATAAAGCAATAAAAAATATAACTCAAACCCATATTCTGAAATAATAAACCCTTTAAGTATGATCCAACTTAATATAATGGTTAACCAATAAAACCGATAACGAAAACCGATCCGATGTCTCAAACTGCTAACCGTCCCATAAAAAACCGATACCCGTCGGTTTGGAAAAACACATAACCAATCAGTTATGGTTCGGTTTGGAGTGAAAATCGGCCCAACCGACCCATGTTCTGTCCTATTAAGTCGTGTCAAGATTTGTTCCTTTTAGACAAGTGTTAGTGTATTATCTCCAATTATATCTTTGTAACTCATGAATATTATTCAATTCACTCTTTTCATTCAATAATTAAAGCATGTTTTAAATAATATGTATAAGTTATCAAAAACGGAGATAAAGGAGCTGAAGGGTGCTAGCCTCCCATCCCTAATTAGCCCTAAATCCATGTATATTATAAGCTCAATCCAACCACTTTTTTGAACTCCCTTCTCAACTAAAATTGAAAGCTCAGTATAACATCAGAATAAACGATGAATGCTTTGAAGAGTAAAGCGACAAATTGAGGGTTTAGAGATTTTCTTATTTATTTAATTTCTTTTTGAGATATTTTTTATGATATTTTTCGCTACCAATATATCGATTGATATTTTATTCCCTATTTTGTTATTTGACATTTGCATCATTTTAAATGTAAATGTTGTTCTTGAGTTTATTAAAACAAAACGGCACCAGTCCATTAATGAATATAGAAACAAGGAGTAATCTATTTCACTATTTGAGTTCATACAATGAAATTTAAAATTTATTATTAATAAAGAACATTTTGTTATTGGAATCGTGAGTCATGTTTATTGAGTTTGTTATAAACATTTTTTTTGTTATTGAATATTTGAATCATCAATTATTAGTCACCGTTATCGAATTAAATCGTTATTATCTTATTTTAAAGATCCGAATATTGTTTTAGCCAGTACTTTGTTGGCAAAAACGTTTTATTTTAGCAAAGCTCAAGCAATATTTTACACGTAATTTCTTGTCTTTAAATAAATATTCATTATTTATTTATCTTACTACATAACCGAACTTCTTGTCATCCATTGTACATTATGAATATTATTAGTGTTTTTATAAAAAAAAGCTTCTCTTATATAAATTTCTAGCTCTGTCTCTACAAGTAATAATAATATCTAGATAAAAATAAATAAGTTAAAAAAATCTTTTGGAGTTGGCTTATACGTTATGATATGGGGGTTTATCAAAATGAGGCACATATTTTTGCATGCATCTTTATCAAGAAAAAGAGTCGGTGTCGCATACTCACATGTTCATAAAGATATTTTCCCCATAATTCTTTTTTCTTTCTGTGGCTACGAAATAAAGCTGGCCACCAAATTGTGCCGTTGGATGTCAATTCGTCTTCTCTTTCTCTAAATCAATTGGATGAGTTTATGACGTTATTCTTTATTTTCAAATGTGTGGTTACTAGTTTATATAAGTTTCATCTCCAATTCGTCATGAATCTTTTTGGAAATCCTTGTATTTCATTGTTAAGATGTTATGTATGATATTATATAAGACATTTTACATTATATAAATAGAGGGGAAGGTTCAAATGAGAATGAGAATTTAATTGAGAATGTGAGACTAAATCTTAGCCGTTCATTTTGTAAGTGAAATTCATGGATGGAGAGCGTGGGGGAATTGAGTGTAGCAGAGTGCATGTGAGGAATTCATGGGTGAGCAATTACATTGAAGGAGGGGAATTGGACGGCTAGGATTGAGTCTCTCATTCTCAATTAATTTAAGATTCGCATTTAAACCTCCCACTATAAATAGACAAAACAGATAATAAGTTACGTAGTATTTAATTTAAAAAGAAATTCTAAGTAATCTAATATATGTTATGATGTACGAAATATATGTTACTTCGTATAATGTAACATTTCACAAGACAATTGAGTTTTTTTCATACATAGTAAATGAGCAATGCTTAGATTTAAATGTTAACATAAATAAACAATCTATAAATACAACAAATGTTGATTGGATTGATTGTAGAATCTCGGGGGTATGTTTTTGTTTAAAATGTTTTTAGTATATTTAATCTAGTTCAATAGAGGGTATTAAAGTGTAAGAGTTATTTGTTTTTTTTTCCAGTAAGATCTAAAAATTTCTTAAAACTTCCTAATAAATCAAAGATAAAATTACCTTTTATAATATTTTAACCAAATTTATGTGTCATTCTCCTATATTAATCGGACTCTTTTGTTCACCAATTCAACATCTGCTCTTCAGATACTCTACATGCATGAACACCTTTTATTGTCTTTTTCATGGTCGCTGTTGGCCGCGATACACACACACTCACACACACACACACACACACACACACACACACACACACACACATATATATATATATAAGGTGCGGTTCAAACGAGAACTGTTTTTCGTACGAGAACCATTTTCAGCCAATCATTTTATTGTTTAACCTTAAATGTCTTGTTTTAACTTCAAGGGCACTTTGGTCATATTAAAGTCACGTACTCCCTTGCACCGTCACTTTCAGATTTCAAATTTACACACACCTCTTGAGATCCAAATTCCAAACGCACACTCACGCCTCTTCAGATCTGCTCAAGCGTTTAAATCACCGGTAACCAACCTTCATTCCGGCAACCGCCTATAGCCGAGAACCACTAACAGCACCTACCGCTTTTATCTTCACCATCTTCTTTCCGGCAACCGGCCTATTGACGATAACTGCCCCTGGCCGTCAAATTCAATGTAAATCAATTTATAGATAAACTTTCCAAACCTCAATCGGGCCACCTGATGCTACAAGGTGCGGCAGAATTGCTCGATTTATAGATAATTTTTGTAGAGCTGCAAATCAATTTGAAGAAGTGGATTAAAATGATGGAATCGAGCCCCAATCAGGTATGGATTAACAACAGTTTCTAGATCTGTATAAAATCGAAGAATACCAACAAACGACCCATTTCTCCACCCGTCGCCTACGTTTCTCACCGTCATCGTCCTCCACACAGCTACATACTCTTGTCTCTGCTGTTAATGACTGCCACATGCTCCATCTGCTTGTGTATGGATCAAATTTAATTTAGCACCCACATCCACGAAACTTGCCGGATTTAATTTGCACCGGAAGGCAACTACGGACCAAAAAACCATGAAGTAATTATGGTCAGTGGGGTATTTATTATTGACATAATTATTTTAACATTATGTCTTTATGTGGTTAGTAGTATTAGTGTATTTCAAGCTTTGTAACATGGTTTTTTTTTTCAGCAAATGGTTAGTGATGTATATATTTAAACATTTAGACTCTAAACCATTATTAACTATTTTCTTAAAACAAGATGATTACCGTTTCTTTTATATATATATATATATATATATATATATATATATATATATATATATATATATATATATATATATATTTGTTTCATTAATAAACCTACTGAATTGTAGAGTTTCAAATTGTAGCATGAAGAAAATGAGAGCATAATTTATTTGTGAATTTGATATAATTCGAAAAAAATGTTTATTCAAGTGCGAAAATATTTGCATTTGTGCAAATATTTACATATTTGCAGATGTGCAAAAATATATGTATTTGCACAGGTGTAAATATATTTGCACTTGTGCAAAAAGATTTGCACTTGTGCAAATTTTGCATATTTGCCAGGTGCAAATATATTTGCACTTGTGCAAAAAGATTTGCACTTATACAAATTTTGCATATTTGCAGATGTGCAAATGTCGAGCTGTAGTGAAAAAAAAACTAGCAAACATATCAGATTTTTTTTGAAAAAATATAGCAATACCGGTCTCAAATTAAAGAGCATAATTTTGTCGTTAACTTGGTATAATTTTTGTAATTTAACACCTTTCCGTTTCATAGATGTAATAGTTTAAAAAATGCGGGGGTAAAGTAAAAATGTCCAAACTACCCTTAATTAATTAATGATAAGTTTGATTAGTTTAAGGTTATCCATTAACAACTCTTTAATCTCAACCCTACATCTCTTTGATTAACGGCTGTAATTGGTTCTCGCAGTTCTCGTACGAAAAACGGTTCTCGTTTGAACCGTCCCATATATATATATATATATATATATATATATATATATATATATATATATATATATATATATATATATATATATATATATATATATATATATATATATATATATATATATATAGGGTAAGGATACACATAGAACCCTTAGAACCACCTTAGAGGTTGACATGTGTCCTCCCCCTCCCTTCCAACAAACTTTAAAAAAAAAAACCCCTCAATCTTTAAATGATCATAACTCATTCGTTTTTAAGAATTTTAACAAAAAAAGTATATCGTTAGATTCAGTTTTTCGTCCTCTTTCAAACAAGACCAGACTTTATATATTTCTGAAACTTTATTTTTTTTTTGAAAATGCAAATTTTTCAAAATTTTCATTTTTACCTGGGTTTCATTGAAAATGCAAAAATGCAAAAACCGAAAATGCAAAAATCGAAGATGCAAGTTATACATATGCTTCCAAAAATGCAAATTTTGAAACCAATACTGAAAATGCAAACAAGAACTAACTGAAAATGCAACCCAAAATGCAAAACAAAATTTGCATTCTCATAAAAAATTTTGAAAAATATGGCAAGAGTGGTCTTGATTGAAAGAGGATTAAAAAACTAAAATATTGGTATAATTTTTTTTTAAAATTCACAAAACTTAAAAAGTTATGACAATTTAAAGTTTTGGGGGGTATTTGTTATTAAAAACGTGGGTTTGTTGGGAGATAATTACAATTATGCCATCCTTAATATTAACCATTGATTTTGATGATCCAATGGTCCAGATTGGTTCTATGGTTCTATGTTTAAATAATGGTTCTATATTGATCCATTATATATATATATATATATATATATATATATATATATATATATATATATATATATATATATATATATATATATATATATATATATATATATATATATATCTTTACTACTATATAATGCATTTATGTTTCTCTCTACTCAAATTATTAAGACTACTTAAATTTAAGTAGTCCAAACAATTATGCACAATGTACAACCTTCAAATTATTAAGATAACTTTAATACTCCACCATTCTTTTTAACTAAATTAATCTCATTCACTTAATATTTAACTATTTCACTCTTCTAATTTACTTTAACTTTTTATTTATTTAAAATATACTCTTCCACTAACACACTCTCACACAAACACAATTATCCATCCATATAAACATAATTTTCAAAATCTTATTAACTTCTCTCTCCTTCTTTCATAAATATAAATCTTTTTCTTATTTTAATGTTTTCTAGAATTTATATTTAAAATTAATAAAATAGTTGATAGAAATATAAGAAAATTTGAAAAAAACGGAAATGTTGATGAACACTTTTTCGTGATATTGAATCGTGTGAATAACATATCATTACATTTTTTAAAGCAACATGTTGCAAAACAGAAACTATTGCCGCCGCATTGGCTAGTATATATATATATATATATATATATTGATTTCAATTCCTATATTATAAAGGCTTGACATTTGTTATTAAAATATTTAATTTTATAATTAGAAAAATTTAAATTATGTCAAGTATGTAACGGCTGAATATATAATATTTAAACAGATTATTATACAAACATTTAAATGTTTTAAGAAACAAACAACAAAATATGAATAATTATTCAAAGGTTAGAACCTACTTTTAATATTTAGACATAATATTTAGATTTAGACTCAAAACTTTTAAAAAAACAAACTCACATCTTAGTTCCATAACGAGATTAAACATCGCACATGTTTTTTTGACCGCAACTTATTGCCTTTGTATTATATATATATATAGGAACAAACATAAATAAATAAACTTTTACGATATAAGCAATATGAATATATATCCAACCCATTGGGCTTATCGAGCCCAGTCAATTTTGTTTTGTAGCTGACGGCTGAGTGGCTGACCCTGAGACTATGCTTCTGGGCCCATTGTACTTTTATATCGGCAAGAAACAAATATTAAAATGCAACCTTTCATTTTGTGGCTTAGTTCGCATAACACAAAATTAATAACTTCGATCGTGGGCCACAAATATACCGTTTATGATATATCTTAATCATATATAATAACATTTTATAGGAGATTATGAACACTAGTGGGAGGTTTAAATAAAAATGTATATCTAAGTGAGAATGAGATACTCAATCGTGACTATCAATTTGATTTGATCGGATAGTTTACAATTTCGTCCTCTTTTAATGCATAATCTAACCATGAATTGCGATAGTCATAAATTACGACGGGTGATTACGGCCATTGGTTCTAATAGATCAACATTTAATTGATAGCTAAGATTTGTTCTCTCATTCTTACTTGAATATCTATTATCATAATAACCTTTCTCATGAACAGTAACACCCTGCTTACACTAATACACAAATACCTTGTTTAACATTAAATAGTAGGAGATCATGTAAGATTTATAGATATATCAAGAAGTAAATTAACGGCCCAACAATTTTGGGTTTCAAGAAAAAAAAATCAACAAATTACCCAACTCTGATCAATTCATAGGAACGTTAAAAAATATAAAAAACCTATAGAGTCAATCTTCCTTTAATAGAGCATTAGAGCATTATCTTCTCACACACCAATTTTCACCATCTGAGCTTTTCTGGAAAATACTGAAATAAGAAAGAAGAGACAAAATCAAATTAAATGAAAAATGTAGCAAGTCTTTTATGAAATTCTTTGGCTAGAATAATCTACATACGAATAGTGCCTCACCTTTTCAATCAAGGATAGATAATATGGCTTGACCTTTTCGACATCAACACGGACTTTGCTTTTACTGTATAGATCATACTTGCTGCAAGCAAACGTTGTTAATCGTTAGATGAGTATCATGATAAGACTATTGTTATATTAAAATTAAAAAATATTCTCAAGTTAGAAGGTTACTTAAAGATTTGTAGCCACTTTAAGTTCTCGACATCCTCGTCGTTCATCAAATGCTTGTATGCTCCTGAGCGATGCAAAGCTGGTACAACCCGCAAAAGAATGAAATTAATAAGCATAATATTTTAAAAATCCAAATCCACTAACTATCTAATTTATATTATGTATAAAAACTTACGATAAAAAGAATGGTAACGAATGATAAATAATCCTGCTTGAGGCAGAGTAGTCCCATTTTCCTTGGCCACCTGCAAACATTAATTCGAAAAGATTAATTTTTTTCATTTTTCTTTATTTGCCCACATGGACCTACATTGAAGGCAACACTAACCACAAAAAGAGAGGTATGTTTTATATTTTAAAAAAATATATAAATTATATAACATACCAAATACATGTAGTCATCATGACCCCATGAAATCATCACATTTTCTAGTCCACATCCTTCTGAGTAAATTCCATTTTTAGTTTGATAAGAAGGATTGTTAATATCTGGATTTTCCTTGAAATACTGCAACATAACAAACCATTCACACTTAGTTTTGTTACCAAAATCAAACAGAAGATACTCCATTTGTATGGCCTCTGGATTAGAAGTGTACCTTATGGTGGACAATGGATTCATCAAAAGCACAACCAAGAGGGTGTGTGTCACCCACAACAGCCCACTGTGGAAGCTCCCCAAATCTTGGAAGTAGCAGAACTTTCCCAAGGTCTACAATACATCAAAAACATACTTACAATCTAATATCCTAATATGTATATGTATATATATATATATATATATATATATATATATATATATATATATATATATATATATATATATATATATATATATATGATATTGGCATGTAGATATACCATGAATAAGTGCAGTCAAGTGGAGCCAATCTTCATTTGGATAGTCTTTCCGAATTGCTTCAGCGGTCTGCAACAAATGCTCGATTTGAGGTTCATCCAAATCGGGATCACTGTCGTCCACAACTTCATTTAGCAATTCACAACATTCCCAAATGCTCATCTCCAATTTATCCAATTTCTTATACTCTTCTCTCATCTTCTTCACCTGCATTCAGTATTACCATCCAAATGGAATTTCCTTTTAATTTCCATACAACCAATACAAAAACTCAATTTCAATTTTCAAACAAAACATATGATACTATAATATGCATCATATGCACTTACAAATTCATATGTTTGGTTAATGTGATTCATCCTGTAGAATTCCTCGACCTGCTTTTGTCGCTCGCTCTCGACATCATAGTCTCTGGTAGATAAATTCTAGCTAGTTAATCCCCATTCAAATCAAGTCACACACACACACACACACACATACACAAGAGGAAAAAGTTTTGAGAAAGAAACCTGAAAGTGTGACCAAATGCATTGATTTCTGGTGCATCAAAACCACCATTGTCCACATTATTAGGTACCATAAACCCTCCATCCAACACTAATTCACTGGGATTACAATGATTCTTGTTTTCCACCACCTGTGAATCTACATCCAAACAAATTTATAACAAAAATTAATTAATCAAATACAATGTTCATATATGCATTAAGAACATGTTAGGATTTATTTCATAAAATAACAAATTTTAGTTATGTTTAATTAAGTCATTGATTCTTTCAGGTAAGCTGAAAATAGTAACCAATATTTAAAAATTTTCCACTCCTGTGAAATTCATCTTTTATTTTACAGGCTACAAGGTAAACCCGAAATCAAGTTTACTTGATAATCTGTAAAAAATGTAAATTTTACAAGAATTAAAACACTTTTAAAACTTTCACGTGACCTAAAAGTGTGAGTGATTTAGAATGATGAGCGATCTAATCGAAACAAAACTAAAACATTATTACTATTATATGAAATTAACCCAACATATTACTAAAAAGCGAAAAATTACCGGGATTTGATTGGTCGAAGCAAACAGTCATTTTGAGAATGGAAATCAACGAAGAGATATATAGTTATGAAAATTGAACAGAATTGGTGCTGTTTGGATGATGTTATATGTAAAATTAAAGGGTTTTTATAGTGTTCACAGGCAGGTCCTTCCTTGCTATTTGGAAAAGTTTCTAGTCCTCAATCTTAAATTTCATTTTATGTTTCCTTCTATCTTTTAAGAAACGCGCCAATCTTTAGATAGATTGATACACTTCGTTCACTCTCAGTTATGGCGCGTGCCTCACAGTCTCTTGTACTTGATGTTTTAGAAACGTGGAAAGTGGTATTCACGCGCGAGTGGTAGACTGACGAAGGCGTATGGATAGAATGACTCTATTCTTACGTGTGTAAAACTGCAGATTAGTATATGAGAGGGAACCGAGTAGGTGCTGAGTCATTGACGATACTATTTTGACTTTTCGTCAATTCTCCATAGCTGTCTCCTTTCAACTTGCGATGAAAGTTAGAGAATGTTTTAATGGAAATAATTAACTTTGAAAATCGCTCTCTATTTATTGTGTTTAATAATTACTATTTCTGATATAAATTGTGTTACATAAAGTAGAAAAATGCTACTAAATTTTTATAATAAAAACATTCTAAATCATTAACCACAACGTGTCTTGTCATACTCTTGTTAAACAATCATATCTTATCCTAATATAATATAATATATCACTATTAAGATTAAAATGTAATTTACATCATCAAGATTATTCATTAACAACATTTATCAAACAACATGTTATAATTTAAAGCATATTTATTCAGAGTCTTTAAATTATGTACACTACAAAATCATTCGCTATATATTATTAACTATGTATATTAACAAACAGTCGTTATCCATTCTTTAACCTAATAAAAAGAAAGCTCATCTACCGTCGCATATTTTGACACGTCACGTGAATTAATTTTCTAAACGTTTTCTTTGTAGTTTCGTGATAATTGATATCCATTGTGCAAGCCCTGGCACTCCCATACTACATATATCTTCTCGTGTATTTTAAAACTATTTCGGTTATTGAAAATATCAAAGAGCAATTATAAGATACATAACTTATATATATAAATAATTTAATGCCGTACAACATGCATTCATTGGAGTATCAGAAAGCGAGTCATTTTCTCAAAACTCACATTTATACACCATGAAATATTTCTACATCAGATTATATTTATTTTTGAGAAATGATTTATCCTTCTACGTTATGTTCTTACTTATCCTCCTACTTACTTGATTAAGACATGTGTCAAAATCAATGGATGATATGAGAAAAGAGAACTAGTGCACTACACATGTCAAACATTGAATAGGTAGGAGCATGAAGTAGGAATATAAAGTAGGAGGATATATCATTTCTCTTTATTTTTTTACTCGAATAATTATATGAACATATGTTGTCTAATGGATCTTTTTCTTCTAATATTCTATGCATACGAAGGTTATTGGTATTTATAAAATCTGTTTTCTATCCTTGAAGGAATGTAGCATATGAATGTTTATTTTGAAACATTTTTGTTTATTTTTGCTAATAATGTCATCATCATCCCACTTGCATCGGAGACATGAAGATAACTACTCATAACTTTGTTTTCATCTTCTAAACTATTCCGTATGACAACTGTGGTAGATTGGTATGATATATATATATATATATACTTTTTTAAGTCCAAATTGCTATAACTTGGAAGAAACCATTAGGGTATATAAAGGAATTGAATACATGAAAAACTGTATCTTATTTGTTTATTAAATACCATAATTTAATTTTTTTTTAAAAATAAAATAATTCAATACGTATAAACAAAAATAAAATATACTAGCAACAACCCTCCACCACTACACCTCCTCCACCAGCTTACCCCGCCCCTACCCTCAGCCCACCCTATCCTTACCTTCACCCTACCCTACCCTACCCTACCCCCACCTCTACCACCTTACTCTGTCATACTCACCTTATCATACCTCCACCACCGTCACAACCGCTAATGACCACCAACCAACATCACCGCCGTCGCCTGTTATTGCTCCCACAATCGGCCGCCACCACGGAGAGAAAATCATTTCCTTCTAAATTCTCACAACTTTTAAGGGAACGATTTTAAGATCAAAAAAATCTATATTCTCCCTCCTAATTCCTTACTTTCCATCCCTTCCTTAAATAAAACTTGAGATTTTTTTTTAGTTTATTTCCAAATCCTTTTATTTTCTTCGTAAAATAGTGTAAGACAATTTTGGCCAGATTAGCTTTTGATTTAGGTTTAAGTTATCACATGCATGGGAACACTGTGAATATCATATTATATATTTTAAAAACTTTTTAGTAGTTTTTAATCATATCCATACCCCACTCTTTATTTCAAGACCCACAATCCAAATCCCTAAAAGGTTAATAAATGCTTCTTTGTCAAAGATCTACATGCATGCCTGCCCCTTCAACCGTAATGCATTTAATTATATTATTTCTAAAAAATTAAAAGAAAAAAAAAGAAAAAAAACCCACACCGTCAGTCTCCATGTCTTGTCACTTAATTCGTCTTTTTCTTATTTTCTTCTAGAATACCTAACTCATACTTTGCATATTAATCAAGTCTCACACTTAAACACGACAATTAGTTGGTTTTCTTTCACATAATTCGACACCTAATTCATGCATTTTGTCGATAATTACAAATATAATTATAACTTTTAATTTCGACTTTACCAAACTCACCATAATTAGATAACACCAATTCAATGTGAATAAAAATATACGTATATGTACGTACCTTTAGCCATGATTGGCCGGTTAAGCAAAAAGCCGTTGATGAACCTCGACAACAATGGAAAACACGATCGAAAAGCCTCGTACTTGGATCACCGACGATGTTATATTCCCTAACTGCTGATAGATAGAAGTTTATGTGATAATATTAAATTTAAAATTCGAATTTATGTAATTATCCAAATAAAACAACCGTCCTGCATCTATCTTACGCTCATGTGTTTAAATACTAATACAGATACTGATTATAAGGCCCACAGTGTAGCCCAAACTACTTGTAAACGAGTGCTGAAAGTATCGGCCCAAAAAAAGCTCACTCTTATAAGTATTGGGCCTGTTGGGCTTTTTAAACTTTCAATTTTCAAATACGCTGGGAAAAACGTACACTGTCATCTCGTCTCCAAATTAATATTACGAAAAGTATTAATTCGTGACACAATTAACAACTATGGTGTATTTGCGGTAACAGGATTATGAATGATTATATTAGTTGCTTTAGATTATGATTTTTATGTACTCTCAATGCTACCAACAGATAATCAAATATTTTCATGAAAAAAGTTCGACCGTTGGTGCCCATTGATATTCCATGGAAGCATGGCGGAGCTACTGTTTTATTATAGGGGGGTCTAACTTATTATAAGATAGTAATTATCATATAGACATAATATACGATATTATAAAAAGTTTTATTGTTTTTAAAATAACGAAAGTTTAATTAATTTCAATAAACCTATAAATTCATAGACTTGGTCTATAAACTGCGTTGCATCTTCATTATGAAGATGATTGACTACAAATTCATTGACTTGATCTAATAGTATATATGAAAATTACGCTAAATAAAGCGGTCTTAGCACTATTCAGCTCCTCTGTCTCTGACGCTACAAGGGAGCTACAAAGAATGTGACCACCCCATAGAGATCCTTAATTAATGAACCTGAGTTCAGATTTCCTTACATTTTAATATTCTTGGTTTGATCTATTTGTGTTGATTAAAATTGGTTGATATGAGGTTTTTTTTTTCTTGTCAATAACACGCGTCGATCGTTTTGTATGGGTAGATAATAATACTTATGGTCATGTATTGTTTTAAATTTTAAAATGTTGACCAACGAATATGTGATAATTTGAGTATAGAGAAGTATATAATTATGAAAAGCTGTATTTATTAAGTTATAAATTAATACACGATATTTAGTTGTGCAGAATGGGCTATTTGAACCATGAGAGTGATTACAACTCGATCTCCTCACACCCAAGTTTAATAGCAATTAAAGAAGTATCCCCTACTGTCTTGTTTTTTATACTAATATTATAACTTGATGGTATTTGTCAAACCCTAACAACCAGTCAACCATGCATGATCATATACATACTTATGTAAGTATATCCAGGCAGGCCTGTTTACTTTTTTATGATAACCCAAACCTTTTTGGACCAAATGATTTTGATGAATGTGTCACTGGTGGTTCACCAAACCAATTGTCCAATTTAAAAAATTAGACACTTTTATTGGTAAATATTCATTAACCAAATTATTTTGACAATTAATATAAATAAATAACAGTTATTTATCACATAAATAAACATTCTTGTATTTAACTTTCTACATTAAAATAAGAAACACTTTATTATTAATATATTTTTTTCTCCAAAATTATATATCAAGTAAATTTATTACGACAACGATTATTTTGCAACTTGTTTTATTAGACGTGTGATGGTATGAGTCTTTGTTTTTATTATCATATTAGACATAACGACACGTGTTACTGTTGTGGATATCATTTTTAGGTCCGGTTTGTTTCACCGTAATGTGAAGGAATTGAATGAAAATGATTTTAATTACATCAATTTTAGTTACGGAATAACATTACATTGCTCTACCTAAAGGATATAAATACTTCAAAGAATTTAATTCTTTTCCAAAAAATATTAGCAAATGCAATATACAACGGAATTTGATTTCAATTCCATTACAATCCTTTACATTACAGTGAAACACACGGGATATAGGTGTTGTAGCTTTATTAGAAAGACTAACATCTTTCTCGATAAAAACATCTATTCACATAAATAAACATTCTTTGTATCTTGATTGGCAGGATTATTGGTACCAAAAGAGTCTTCCCATTTCCTTTCCTCGCCTGATGCTTCCCTTTTTACCCCTCTCATTGTCACTCAAGTTTTCCTTTGTTGTTAAGGCTCAGGAAATGTTCTTGCATGCATGCTTACATCACATCTTGTGTTATAATCGTCTTGGATCGTATTTTTTGAAAAAATATTCATAATCCCACCAATCAAGATCTCCACTATTCGATCAATATGCACATGACATACATTTCGTTATGCGCCTCATCAGAGTCATAAAGAAACAAAATTTTGCTTTATCATCCTCACTTATTTAACTCAGAGTAACTATTAGGTCATGTTTCCCTTCAATTTCGTATTCACTATCATGAAGACCAAAGAATCTAAAGGAATAGAATTGAGTTATTTAGGAAACGAACATAATTCCATTCAAATCTTATATTTTGTTTGGTTTGTAAACTTGTTGAAGAAATGTAATTTATTTATATCAAATGAGCAAAACAACCTTTATTTAATTTTATGTAAAATACATACATATATATAGACACACACATATATATATGGCTAAATCCGTCCGTCGACTTCAATTAATACTTTGTTTTACATCGTGCAAGGCAATCATGACTAATTGGATGTTTCTTTAAACAAGTCTTATTTAAAGATCTATTTTTTCCTTTTAAGGATCCGAGTGCCACTTTCTATACCTAATTCCAGCAAAATCATACTATGTTCATTATTGTTACTTTAAGCAAATTAATCTCTATATTTGTTTGAATAAGTGGTAAATTGTGCTAACATTTTATAGAACCAATTACAAATGCACGTTTTTTGGAATGTTAATAATTCGTGAGTGGTGTGGTGTTGGTGACTCAATGAATTGAATTCTTCAAAATAAATTAAATTCGAGTTATTATATGTTCGATATATAAATTCTAATTAGAGCAGTGGTCCTAAAACGATAAAAACTCACGTTGTTAACTATATAACTATAGTGTTTTTTTTTTGTGCCGAATTTTTCAGTTGGGCCGTTGGCCCATTGCCTTTGTATCTTATAAGTTATAACTTTAATAGTCTTAGTTAACCATTAGGGCTTTATTTGATACATATATATCTATATGTACTAGCAGAGTATCCGCGATATGAGACGGTAGTAATCAAAGATATATTGTGATAAAAATTTGTGGCGATTAGTGGTAATAAGGGCGAATAAGCAGGGACAATTGGAAATGATTTGCGACCGTAGTAAATAGTGTTATACTAAATTTAATGTGATTGATGGTGCTCTTCATTACATTTAGGTACTTATACAGAGTCTCTTAAATTGAGGATTAGTTTGTTACAACCATCAACTTTTTAAGGATGATTATGCTTCAAGTAAAATCTTTAACATTAAAGCTTTAATTTCAGTTATTTGAGCTGTATATTGGTTTATACCTCCAAGATCTATCAACGAAGGCTTCTACGTTCGCATCATTAGCCATTATGACGGTTTTTGTGATAGAATCAACCACTACTTGTATATCAATGCACAACCTTTTTAGTTCAATCCACTTGCTCAATTCACGTCTCCATCCCAATCACCAGATAAGGGGTTATGTCCTTCGAAGGTGGAGCCTAAGCCCCAGTTTTACAATTTTTAACTACGGTGATTTTGACCCTGAAACTCTTGAAAGGTGTTAAGAAACTTAATAATATATGGTTCTCGCTATTTCAAACAGGTGAATGTAATTAAACAATTTTAAGAATTTTGTATTTTTAGGTGATGAGTGTATTATTTTTTTTCATTATTAAATTGTGTTTATTAATGTGTTGAGCATAAGCATATTTTGAGAATTTTGTATTTTTGAACACCTTTACAAATTATCCCATTAATTGGTGAGTTGGCATAGACACACTTACTTAAACAAGTCTTACCATTATACTCTCTTCGCTAAAGTTGTTGCACACATGAATTAGCTTTCGTTTGGAACGTTAAGCATATTTTTATTATTTTAGTTTTGTTTGTTGAGAATGTTGTAGATATTAGAGAATGTAGACTAAAGTTTAGTATAAGAGAACCATTTTTTATTGTATAGATATGTTAGAGCCTATCAGGATTTCATATTAGAAATTCTTTTGTATGACTTGTACTATATAAATAGTTGTAATTACAATACACACATGGTTTTTTATTATTCTACAATAGCACTCCATAATTAAGAAGGTTTTGTTATAACATGTAACTTTGTTTAAAGTCTTCTACCTTTGAGGATTTAAGTTGTTAGTGACTCATACGTAATATTTATTTTCAAATATATATATATATATAGGGTAGGGATCCGGCAAAAAAAATTATGGTACTAAATGTAAGGAGAAATCGTGACCATTAGATCTAACCAAAAGTAAAAAAAGTCAAAAAACCAACTGCTATCTCGTTCCAGATTTCAACGATTCAAGGGTATTTTTGGAAAAATGAAAAAGAAAATTCCCTAAAATTCCGGCAAAGGAAACCATCGACGCCTATTCAAATTTCAAACCATACATACTCCACTTTTAAACCAATTTCATAACAACTTCAAACTAAAATTCAGATGCACAAAATCAACATCAACAGCCAAAATCAGAACATACTTATCAGTTTTAAATTGGTTCAAATCCAAAACACAAACCGAAAATATGAACAGATGCACAAATCAGTTTCAAAATAATTTCAGAACAAGTTTCAGATGAACAGTCAGGCTTCAAAACAGTTTCAGATGCACAAATTAGTTTCAAAGAAATCATTCTTACAAAATTTACACGTCGAACGGCAATTGTGCATCTACAAGCGTAGAATATAGAACGACGAGTGTGCATCTGGGTCGGCAATTAGCTGAACGGCGATTCACAAACCATCAGATATGGGTTTCGTGTGGTAGGCGGCGAGTGTGCATCTACAAATCAGTGGCGGCGTCGGAAAAGCAAAGCAGCGGCGGGGTATGCTAAACATTAACCACCGGCGGCGTATGTTAAACGTTAACCACCGGCGGCGTTAATAAACAAACCAGCGTGGTTGATGGGAGAGAACACAGGAACCCAAAATCGATTCTGAAGCAAACACGTCGGGTAGCGGATGTCAGTTGGTTCATCGGCGAAGAGGCGCCGCTCAAGGGAGAAATCCTCGACCGGGCAGCGGCGGAAATCCTCGACGGGGCAACGACAGGTCTCTTCAACGTTAGGGGAGGGATTTTAGGGTTTACGTTTGGGATAGGAAATGAATCAGGGAATGAAACGTGGGTTAATTGGTTAAACTAGGAGAGAGAAATAAGATGAACAGGTTAGCAAAAGTCGAAAATACCCTTGAGGGAGGGGGGACACGTGTCCTTCCCAAAACTCTCCTTACATTAAGTACCTTAATGTTTTTTTTACTTGAACCCAATTCATAGATATATATATATATATATATATATATATATATATATATGAAAAAGTTTATTTAAGAACCATTCTTAGTGCGAAAACCGCGAAAACCAATCTGAGCCGTTCAATTACCCCCTCCTTTAATGTTATTGCACACCCATGAATTCCTCACATGCACCCTACCGCACTCTAGCCCTCCACGCTCTCTATCCATGAACTTCCTATATCCAAGGAACGACTGAGATTGGTTCTCGCGGTTCTCGTACTAACAACGGTTCTCGAATGAACAAAATTTATCCATAGTTTAAGAATTTTGCTATATTTTTGCAAAATATTATTTGTAATTTTAATGTAGATTTGTAACTTATATACGATATATATATTTTGACCGGCAAATGGGGACACTTTCCCGGCTCTCCAATGTGGGTTATAATTGCTTGGTAGCGGGTTTTCAACCACCCCTCATTATTTAGCTTTAACCAATGTTCGAGTACCACACTTTTACTCCATTGAGGAAACCCCTAAGGGAAAACCCTCAACTCACTGCTTGTAGTAGGATTTGATTTCCTGACCTCTTACGAGGAAGGGGGGACGGCTTACCAAATGGGCTAAACCCCATTGGCTACGAATACGATATATATTTGATTATATTACCTTAATAGTGATTCCATTGCTATAGTTTGATTTATATGATATATCGAATATGTATATTACTTTGTCGTTATCATTACTTTAACTTTATTTCAATGAATTGCCATATTTAGTACTTAAAAACTTATCCACTCTTGAGTTTACACCGTATGAATTATAATTGCTCATTTAGTCATTTTACAAAGTTCCAAATCCATCGCCTATATTTAAGTGATTCAAGATTCACTTTCCATTTTTGACCCGTAATTACCACCATGTGAGATGTGGAAGAAGGGTATGTTAGTAATTCTCACTTACTTAAAATTTTTAAATATTAAGCATTTGATTTAAATATTATATATATATATATATATATATATATATATATATAGGGGAGGGTTACATCGAGAACAAAAAAAATACGAGAACTGCGAGAACTGATCCCCATCTTTTTAAAACTAAAATATCTACCAAACGGAAAGATATTAAATTATGAAAATTATACCAAATTAACGACAAAAATATGCTCTTTAATATGACATCCATATTACTATATTTTTTTCAACAAAAAAAATTCGTTACATATATGTAACATACCTTATAGTACTGATTACAAAAATGTTAAGTACTGATTACATATATGTAACATACCTTATAGTGATAGAAAAAAAACCCAGTAAAAACGAAATTTTTTTGTTGAAAAAAATATAGCAATATGAATGTCATGTTAAAGAGCATATTTGGTATAATTTTCATAATTTAATATCTTGGCGTTTGGTAGATATTTTACGGTTTAAATCGGTTCTCGCAGTTCTCGCATTTTTTTTGGTTCTCGATGGAACTTCCCTATATATATATATATATATATATATATATATATATATATATATAGGGGATGGTTCAAACGAGAACTGTTTTTCGTACGAGAATTGCGAGAACCAATCTCGACCGTTCCTTGGATATGGGAAGATCATGGATGGAGAGCGTGGAGGGGATCAAGTGTGGCAGGGTGCATGTGAGAAATTGGGTGGGCCATGACATTAAAGGAGGGAGAATTGGACGGCTTAGATTGGTTCTCGCAGTTCTCGTACGAAAACAGTTCTCGTTTATATATATATATATATATATATGGGAGGGTTCATGCGAGAACCGTTGTTAGTGCGAGAACCGCGAGAACCAATCTCAGCCGTTCCTTGAATATGGGAAGTATCATGGATGGAGAGCGTGGAGGGATAGGGTGTGGCAGGGTGTATGTGAGGAATTCATGGGTGGGCAATGACATTGAAGGAGGGGAAATTGGACGGCTTAGATTTGTTCTCGCAGTTCTCGCGCTAACAACGGTTCTCGCATGAACTTTTGTCTATATATATATATATATGTATATATATATATATATATATATATATATATATATATATATATATATATATATATATATATATATATATATATATATATATATATATATAGGGTGAGGTTCAAGGGAGAACCCTTTTAAATAGAGAACAGAGAGAACACGTGTAAACTTGTAATTTATTATTTCTTCTTTACGTTCATGTTCACCCATAGCTACCCAAAAGTCAACTTTACATCCTAAATCTTAAAATCAAAATTATTTCTATAATTATTAACAATTTAAAATTTTGGATGCATTGATGCATCAAATAACACTTTTGTATGCATCGATGCATCATGATTTTATTCGAACATATTTGTTGGTGAGATAGCAATATCAAACCTTAATCAAACCTATCTATTAAGTAAAATAGGATTTGATGTTAACAAAACCATATATTCAGTTTTGGACTTAGATTGATGAAAAACATGTGTTGTTTTTCTATCTGCGACTTAAAGAATTTCTAAGTATGAAATGTCAGCTGACGAATCATAGTGTCAGCTGAACACTGAGTATCAGCCAAAGGACCAGCTTCAGAAAGATCAGCTGAGAAGAAAAGATCAGTCAAAAAGCATCAGCTGAGGAATCACACTGGATCAGCTGATGGCCTAGAACCATCCTCTGATGAAGATTTCAAGGTCAGCTAAGCAGTCAAGGACCAGCTGACACAATCACAAGTTATCAGCTGATGCCTTCCATCTGTCAGATAAGATATTTACTACTTATCCAATCTTCTCTTTATGAGCTGACTATACTCAAATGATTAGCTGAGCCCTTGGGAACAGCTGACAGTTGAGTTAATCAGTTTATTAGCTGCTGCTACGATTTGTATTATCAGCTGAGCAATTTGATCAGCTGAGCAAGTCTAGTCAGCTGAGTCTTTCACACTTATCCTTAGCTGAGCAAAATTATATTTTTAGTTTAGTGTCTGTTAACTGAGTCTTTATTGTATATCTCAGTTAATAGCTTTTCTATGTAATATTTTCTTAAAGTCAAAAGCAGAACATGTGTTGTTCTTATTATACCTTAGATCTTTCTTTTGTAAAAGTACTTAGCACTTTTTGGATCTACAATGATACAAAAAGGATAGATCTTTATCCCCTGGAAAAGGAGAAAGATACTCTTGAAAAGAAGATCTCGAAGATATGATGTTAAGTATGGCTGACAACTCCATATTTGGTAAAGTCAAATCTTCAGAAAGCATGGTGTCGATTAAAGCACAAGCATGGAAGGATAAGGTTACTTTCTCAAGACATAAAGGTAGTAATTTAATAATATAATAATAGATAGTGGGTATACTCATTACTGAAAATTATGTTCACTTTACACACTTTGTGTATAAAGTTAACTTATTTTTCACCCACTAACTTTATCTATTATAATATTATTAAACCAAGTACATTTGTCTCCTTCTCTCTTCATCAACCCGGACACACTTTGCTTATATATATATTCATGCATGGAAACATGCAAAAACAAGCGAATACGTTGAAAAGCACTGAAATCTCATAAGTTGAGAATTAGAAGAGTTAGCATTTTACTTTCAGTGTAACAAACTTGTTCATGTGTTGAACGTCTTAGACATTAGTTGTTTAAGATTAGCATTGTCTATGTGTTAAACAAAATTAGTTGTCACCTTTTATTGAACTTAGATTTTCCGCATCTAGTTCATGTAATTCTTGATTAACGTCAATAAGAATTATATAAAAGTAAACCGTGTGTCTCTTAAATTTAATTTGCTAAAGTTTGTATTCAACCCCCCCTTTTACAAACATTTGTTGTTGTAGTATCCATTCGGGACCAACAATATTATAAAAAAAACGTGACATATTTTAAATCCGATGATCAATGAAATAAAATGCCTAAATAAATTGTGACAATTTTTGAACCATCTGATCAATTAAATCAAAGTTTCAAAAGTGTTCTCTCTGTTCTCTATTTAAGAGCGTTCTCCCTTGATCCTAACACACTATATATATATATATATATATATATATATATATATATATATATATATATATATATATATATATATATATATATATATAGGGTAAGGTTAAACAAAGAACCTCTCTTAAACATAGAACCTAAAGAACTCTCCTGGTGATGACACGTGTCACATTGTTTAGGGGCAAAAAAGGAAAACTAAAAAAAAAAAAATTTACTTTCTCCGGCGTCTCAACCCTTCCCCCCCCCAACTTAAAAAAAAAATACCTCCAATTACTTTAAATGATTATAAATCGTTCGTTTTTAACAATTTTAACATAAAAATTATACCATTAGTCTCAGTTTTTCGTCCTCTTTCAAACAAGACCGGACTTGATATATTGCTGAAACTTTTTTTTTTTTTTGAAATGTAAAGTTTGCATTTTGAGCTGGGTTCATTCAAACTCAAAATGCAAAATCCGTAGTTTGCATTTTGAGATGGGTTCATTCAAGCCCAAAATGCAAAATCCGTAGTTTGCATTTTGAGCTGGGTAATTCAAGCCTAAATGCAAAATCCGTAGTTTGCATTTTGAGCTGTGTTCATTCAAACCTAAATACAAAATGCAAAAAACGAAAACGTACATGCTGCCGAAATGCAAACAAAATTTTCATGTTAAAAAAATTTTAGAAAAATATGGGAAGAGGGATCTTGTTTGAAAGAGGATTAAAAAACTAAAAGATTGGTATAATTTTTTTGTTCAAATTCATAAAACTTAAAAAGTTATGACAATTTAAAGTTTTTTGGGTTTTTTTTTTTTTAAAATCGAGGTTGTTGGGGGGGGGGGGAAATTTTCCATGTTTACCCTTTTCTTCCTAATTAATACATGATAATTACAGTTTTGCCACCGATCAATCTCATCCATTGATTTTGATTATCTAAAGGTCCAGATTGGTTCTTTAGGTTCTTTGTTTAACACATGGTTCTTTATTGATCCAATTTCTATATATATATATATATATATATATATATATATATATATATATATATATATAGGATTAGGATAAAAAAGATGTGTTTAAAAGTGAGACGTGAAAGATGTAAGGAGAGAGTGACACATGGCTTCTTAATTAAAGGGTATAAAAGTCTTTTTTATCATTATAATTAAGTTATTTATTTAAAATTAAAACCCTAAATATGACAACTCCTTTTTTCTCTCTCATAAAACTCCTTTTACGTTAGAATGAGCTTCCTATTCCCCATAAACCCCATTTTATCTCAGCCTCCCTTTAGGGTTTCCCCGTTAACCACCGCATATCCCTTTCTACACGGCGGCGATGTCGACAGCCGACTATGGCCATCACCACAATCATCTTCGTGTTCGGGTGTTGCTCCAACCACCACCGCCGCCACTATGTAGCCCTAAACCACCGCCGCCGCTCTGTTGCCCTAAACCACCGCTGCCGCTCTGTTGCCCTACACCACCGCCGCCTCTATGTAACCGTAGCTGACGGTAAACACGCAGCCACCGATTTGTAACCCTAAACCACCACCGGCGTCAAGTGCAAGACAGCCGTCTCCACCACCAAAACTTATGATCGCTGCCATGAGACAGATCGACGCCATCATCAAATTGGATCTGGTATTCTTATACATCTTTTTCTCTTTTATACCCACAGGCGTCCAAGTTCACCACCGTCGGTATCTTCTCCGGCAACTGAGTGCACCACCGTATTTTCCATCTGCCAGGACCGATGTTTCCATGTGTTCTCGGTTTCATCAGTTTTTTGGTGGATGAGGTAACACATAATTTATTTGACCAAAGTCTAAATGTCGTGAAGCCGATAAAGGCTAAATGTCGTGGTGGGTTTTGATGAAGCGGCTGTGCTTGTTGGACGTTATCCGTATTCATCATCTTTCTCTTTTCATCAATTTCTTGTTATATTCCATTCATCATTCATTGTTACAAATCTGATGCTTTTTTTGTTTCAGATCTGATGATTTATTTGTTACAAATCTGATGTATATATATGTATACAAACTGATGACTTTTTGTTGTTCAAATCTGATGACTATTTGTTATAGAAATGGTTTTATTTTTGTATTTGTATCTCAATGTATTTTTAATTGGTTTGTGTTCATCAATTTGTATAACACCTTTTCAGATCTGCATGTATATGTTTCATCAAGAGATTCATGTTTGTTAAAAGTTCTGATGTTTTGTTTTTGATTTTGCGTTATGATTCTGCATATATCATTTTTTGGGTTATGATTCCTTCTCCGTAAACGATGAATCTGATTTTGGAATTTCTTTTACTTGTTTCATCAAATTAATATCAGAGGTGGACAAAGATGAAAGAGATTATTCCGGCGAGAGGTGGTGGTGGTCAGGTGGTGGATGAATACGGGATGGATTTTTTTAATCAGTATTTTTGGATTATATATTAAGACGTTAGCATGTTTGTAGGGAAGATTGAATGGTGAAATGGTCAAAAATACGCTTAATTACTATTTTTATTAAATTATTTTAATAAATAGAAACTTTCTATAAATTGTAGATCTGATGAAAAATGGACGGTTCAGGTCGTATCTTTCACATCTTAGGATAATTCACATCTCACAATAACCCTACCCTATATATATATATATATATATATATATATATATATATATATATATATATATATATATATATATATATATATATATATATATATATATATATATGTGTAAAAGTTAAACGAGAACTGTTTTTCGTACGAGAACCAATCTAAACCGTCCAATTCTCCCTCATTCAATGTCATTGTCTACCCATGAATTTATCACATGCACCCTCCCAGTCTGCCACACTTGATACACCCACGCTCCACATCCATGAGTTCCACTTAATCAAATCAACGGCTAAGATTTGTTCTCGCAGTTTTCGTACGAAAAACAGTTCTCGTTTAAACCGTCCCCGTGTGTGTTTTGCAACACATGCGGCACAAGGTTGTGAACAACCATTTAAGAGAGTTTTTCTTTATTATCTTCGTTTCCTTTTTCTTTTGTACTCCGTAAGATGTATCCGGTAAAAATCAAGATTTTTTTTGGTATGTTTTTTTTCATTCGTATGTTTAGGTTATGTTTTGAATATATGTGTTTTATAACCTTTTTTTATATATAGTAATAGTAATATCACATTAGTTATGTCCATGGTTTTTTTAATAAATATTTTTTTCCATATTAAACCTTGTTGTTCTAGTTTCCTCTTATTTATTTTTATTTTATTTCTACGCTGTATGATATATTTATTTTACAATATTTTTATAGAGGTGTTTTACTAGAAAAGTTATTTTAAAAGTGTGAAAGTTTAGAAAATATGAAAATGTTTGAGTTCTTTTTTTTTTAATTCGTAAGTAAACAGGTTGTTTTAATTTTTAAGTATTAAAAAAATCCAAAAAAAGAAATTTTCTTTGAAAATGAACGAAGCATAAATTTCGATTACACACCATGCTTTGGTAATTAATTCAAAAAATAATAATTACATATTTGTCGTAGTCCCAATAGTGTTTTCAAATGATTCGTATTAATGAATCATATATTTCACACACAATAGTAACAGAAAGGTTCACAAAATATGTTTAGAAGTTATATAAAGATTAATTTAAAAAAAATTATTGGACGATCTTACCTATTAATTTAAAAAAAATTAATTTTGACTATTCATCAACTAAAAATTAAAATATTAATTTTGACTTTTTTTGAGTCAACATTATTAGATATAACTTTATATATACTCTTATTAAATTATATAAAATCATATTTGCTCACTTTAATTCACAAATATCATATTTACCTTTTATAATATTTTAAAATATCATATTTAATCAAGATTTTATTTTTATCATCCTAAAATAATAATTTTAAAATATTTTTAAAATATCATATTTACCTTTTATAATAACTGATTCCTCGGTCTTTCGATAAAAAATAATAATTTTTTTTTAAGTTTTGTTTTATTTATGATAAATTTATATAAAAATAGTTAACATTTAAAACAAACAAAGGTGCATCAATCAATATAAAAAGTTAAAGAATCATATATATAATCAACTATTAAAAATAAAACTATTAAAAAAAAGGGTTACTTACATCATCAACTCTTTCCCTAAAAAATCTCCACCAATCATAGCCCTTGATTAAAAAAAATTAAAGAAAATCAAAAATGTATTAGTTATTACGTCACATTCCATCAAATCTCTTAAGAAAAATTTTATATAACAAACTTCATGTGTTTGTTAATCTTGGATAAGATAACAATATATATTTGAATTAATCGTGGATAACATAATAATATATATATTTAAATTTGAATTGAATACATATTTCTAATTGACGTGTATTTAATTGGTTTAAAATTACTCCACTTTGTTAGGTAAGGAAGTTACTTTTAGAATCCTTTAAAAAATTTTAAAATGTGATTTAAATGGAATAATAATTGATAGAATAAGTTTGAAAATATAAACAAAAAGGAAAAGGAAGTAGACGATGAGATATACTTGGATAATATAACAACCATTTGAATATGAATTTAATTGAAAATTCAACCATTTGAACTATAACAAAATTCATCCCTTTTAATTGTTCCTATTATTAAGTAAATTTGTTAAGTTTAAAGGATAAAAAAATTATTTAAAAATTGTATGTTGTAATGGTGGGAAAATATTTTTTTAATTTAAAAAAAAAATAGATGATGATATAAATAGGTGATCTTTAATAATATGCCCTAAGTTTTAAAATAAAATTTTCAATGCTCAATTATGTTACTAAACAGGAAAGAAAGAAAAATTAGTAGATCCTTTCGTAAGCTCCATTTTAATTCCACTATTCTAACACATCTCATTTGTCTGATTCATGAAAATTCTGTGATTGAATTACCTAAAAGCTAGATTAAGAAACGAAAATTATATATGAGTTTGAAGATTCATAATTTGTTCTTTTTTATCTCTAATTTCCTACTCTGCCTTAGTAAAATTCGTTGATTTTGTGTGCAATTCATTTAGCAAACGCGAGGTAGTGAGTTCACAAATCAACTGTAAAAGATATCTTCGATATCTTATGATATCAAAAAAGGAAAAAACAACATTCAGTAGATTAAAAAAATCGTGAATTAGGGCAACAATTATAAAAGTATGAAAAATACCCAAGTTAGATATGCCATTAGCCCATTTCAAATTAAATAGCTTAGTTTGTGTGTGCGTTAAATTACTAATAAAACCATGAATGTTGTTTATAAAGAGTATCTACAGAAAGTATTATGATAATCTTATATATATCAAACTTCTGTAATGTTTATCATTTCTTACGAGATTTTATATTCATATATATGTTTTCTAATTTTTTAACGTGTTAATATTTTTAAAACTATATAAATTTAAAATTGTCTTATATCATTCCCGTGTTGATACACGGGTCGCTTATAAACAACATCAACAATAATATTATAGTTATGGTTTTACAATATCGGGATAAAGCTCCATCACGAGAAACACATTAATATTATACTAAAACTTTTAGACGTGTAATGTAACTTTATATTTCTTAAAAAGAGTATTTATAAGAAGTACTAAAAAGACACGTTTTCACTCATGGACAGTTATATGTGACAGTTTCTTGAGTGAAGAGTAAAGAGAGGTTAAAAGTTTTAATTTGCGATAATTAAGAAAACCCTACTAATAAAACTATGAATGTTGTTTATACAGAGGTTTTAAAGAAAATTTAATGATAATCTTATGTATGAATTTCAAAATTCTGTAATGATTATTTATTTCTTACGAGATTTTATAATACTCTTTAAAACTATATATATTTTAAATTGACTTATATCAGCCCGTGTTAATACACGGGTCGTTTAACTAGTTATATATATATAGGAACAAACATAAATAAATAAACTTTTACGATATAAGCAATATGAATATATATCCAACCCATTGGGCTTATCGAGCCCAGTCAATTTTGTTTTGTAGCTGACGGCTGAGTGGCTGACCCTGAGACTATGCTTCTGGGCCCATTGTACTTTTATATCGGCAAGAAACAAATATTAAAATGCAACCTTTCATTTTGTGGCTTAGTTCGCGTAACACAAAATTAATAACTTCGATCGTGGGCCACAAATATACCGTTTATGATATATCTTAATCATATATAATAACATTTTATAGGAGATTATGAACACTAGTGGGAGGTTTAAATAAAAATGTATATCTAGGTGAGAATGAGATACTCAATCGTGACTATCAATTTGATTTGATCGGATAATTTACAATTGCGTCCTCTTTTAATTCATAACCCAACCATGAATTGCGATAGTCATAAATTACGACGGGTGATTATGGCCGTTGGTTCTAATTGATCAACATCTAATTGATAGCTAAGATTTGTTCTCTCATTCTCACTTGAATATCTATTATCATAATAACCTTTCACATGAACAGTAACACCCTGCTTACACTAATACACAAATACCTTTTTTAACATTAAATAGTAGGAGATCATGTAAGATTTATAGATATATCAAGAAGTAAATTAACGGCCCAACAATTTTGGGTTTCAAGAAAAAAAAAATCAACAAATTACCCAACTCTGATCAATTCATAGGAACGTTAAAGAATATAAAAAACCTATAGAATCAATCTTCCTTTGATAGAGCATTAGAGCATTATCTTCTCACACACCAATTTTCACCATCTGAGCTTTTCTGGAAAATACTGAAATAAGAAAGAAGAGACGAAATCAAATTAAATGAAAAATGTAGCAAGTCTTTTATGAAATTCTTTGGCTAGAATAATCTACGAATAGTGCCTCACCTTTTCAATCAAGGATAGATAATATGGCTTGACCTTTTCGACATCAACACGGACTTTGCTTTTACTGTATAGATCATACTTGCTGCAAGCAAACGTTGTTAATCGTTAGATGAGTATCATGATAAGACAATTGTTATATTAAAATTAAAAACTATTCTCAAGTTAGAAGGTTACTTAAAGATTTGTAGCCACTTTAAGTTCTCGACATCCTCGTCGTTCATCAAATGCTTGTATGCTCCTGAGCGATGCAAAGCTGGTACAACCCGCAAAAGAATGAAATTAATAAGCATAATATTTTAAAAATCCAAATCCACTAACTATCTAATTTATATTATGTATAAAAACTTACGATAAAAAGAATGGTAACGAATGATAAATAATCCTGCTTGAGGCAGAGTAGTCCCATTTTCCTTGGCCACCTGCAAACATTAATTCGAAAAGATTAATTTTTTTCATTTTTCTTTATTTGCCCACATGGACCTACATTGAAGGCAACACTAACCACAAAAAGAGAGGTATGTTTTATATTTTAAAAAAATATATAAATTATATAACATACCAAATACATGTAGTCATCATGACCCCATGAAATCATCACATTTTCTAGTCCACATCCTTCTGAGTAAATTCCATTTTTAGTTTGATAAGAAGGATTGTTAATATCTGGATTTTCCTTGAAATACTGCAACATAACAAACCATTCACACTTAGTTTTGTTACCAAAATCAAACAGAAGATACTCCATTTGTATGGCCTCTGGATTAGAAGTGTACCTTATGGTGGACAATGGATTCATCAAAAGCACAACCAAGAGGGTGTGTGTCACCCACAACAGCCCACTGTGGAAGCTCCCCAAATCTTGGAAGTAGCAGAACTTTCCCAAGGTCTACAATACATCAAAAACATACTTACAATCTAATATCCTAATATGTATATGTATATGTATATATATATATATATATATATATATATATATATATATATATATATATATATATATATATATATGATATTGGCATGTAGATATACCATGAATAAGTGCAGTCAAGTGGAGCCAATCTTCATTTGGATAGTCTTTCCGAATTGCTTCAGCGGTCTGCAACAAATGCTCGATTTGAGGTTCATCCAAATCGGGATCACTGTCGTCCACAACTTCATTTAGCAATTCACAACATTCCCAAATGCTCATCTCCAATTTATCCAATTTCTTATACTCTTCTCTCATCTTCTTCACCTGCATTCAGTATTACCATCCAAATGGAATTTCCTTTTAATTTCCATACAACCAATACAAAAACTCAATTTCAATTTTCAAACAAAACATATGATACTATAATATGCATCATATGCACTTACAAATTCATATGTTTGGTTAATGTGATTCATCCTGTAGAATTCCTCGACCTGCTTTTGTCGCTCGCTCTCGACATCATAGTCTCTGGTAGATAAATTCTAGCTAGTTAATCCCCATTCAAATCATGTCACACACACACACACACATGAGGAAAAAGTTTTGAGAAAGAAACCTGAAAGTGTGACCAAATGCATTGATTTCTGGTGCATCAAAACCACCATTGTCCACATTATTAGGTACCATAAACCCTCCATCCAACACTAATTCACTGGGATTACAATGATTCTTGTTTTCCACCACCTGTGAATCTACATCCAAACAAATTTATAACAAAAATTAATTAATCAAATACAATGTTCATATATGCATTAAGAACATGTTAGGATTTATTTCATAAAATAACAAATTTTAGTTATGTTTAATTAAGTCATTGATTCTTTCAGGTAAGCTGAAAATAGTAACCAATATTTAAAAAATTTCCACTCCTATGAAATTCATCTTTTTTTTACAGGCTACAAGGTAAACTTGGTAACATGCAATATAAAAGATAAACCCGAAATCAAGTTTACTTGGTAATCTGTAAAAAAATGTAAATTTTACAAGATTTAAAACACTTTTAAAACTTTCACGTGACCTAAAAGTGTGAGTGATTTAGAATGATGAGCGATCTAATCGAAACAAAACTAAAACATTATTACTACTATTATATGAAATTAACGCAACATATTACGAAAAAGCGAAAAATTACCGGGATTTGATTGGTCGAAGCAAACAGTCATTTTGAGAATGGAAATCAACGAAGAGATATGAAAATTGAACAGAATTGGTGCTGTTTGGTTGATGTTATATGTAAAATTAAAGGGTTTTTATAGTGTTCACAGGCAGGTCCTTCCTTGCTATTTGGAAAAGTTTCTAGTCCTCAATCTTAAATTTCATTTTATGTTATCTTTTAAGAAACGCGCCAATCTTTAGATAGATAGATACATTTCGTTCACTCTCAGTTACGGCGCGTGCCTCACAGTCTCTTGTACTTGATGTTTTAGAAACGTGGAAAGTGGTATTCACGCGCGAGTGGTAGACTGACGAAGGCGTATGGATAGAATGACTCTATTCTTACGTGTGTAAAACTGCAGATTAGTATATGAGAGGGAACCGAGTAGGTGCTGAGTCATTGACGATACTATTTTGACTTTTCGTCAATTCTCCATAGCTGTCTCCTTTCAACTTGCGATGAAAGTTTAGAGAATGTTTTAATGGAAATAATTAACTTTGAAAATCGCTCTCTATTTATTGTGATTAATAATTACTATTTCTGATATAAATTGTGTTACATAAAGTAGAAAAATGCTACTAAATTTTTATGATAAAAACATTCTAAATCATTAACCACAACGTATCTTACCATACTCTTGTTAAACAATCATATCTTATCCTATAATATAATATATCCCTATTAAGATTAAAATGCAATTTATATCATCCAGATTATTCATTAGCAATCTTTATCAAACAACATGTTATAATTTAAAGCATATTTATTCAGAGTCACTACAAAATCATTCGCTGTATATATTAACTATATATATTAACAAACAGTCGTTATCCATTCTTTAACCTAATAAAAAGAAAGCTCATCTACCGTCGCATATTTTGACACGTCACGTGAATTAATTTTCTAAGCGTTTTCTTTGTAGTTTCGTGATAATTGATATCCATTGTGCAAGCCCTGCCACTCCCATACTACATATATCTTCTCGTGTATTTTAAAACTATTTCGGTTATTGAAAATATCAAAGAGCAATTATAAGATACATAACTTATATATATAAATAATTTAATGCCGTACAACATGCATTCATTGGAGTATCAGAAAGTGAGTCATTTTCTCAAAACTCACATTTATACACCATGAAATATTTCTACATCAGATTAGATTTATTTTTGAGAAATGATTTATCCTCCTACATTATGTTCCTACTTATCCTCCTACTTATTTGATTAAGACATGTGTCAAAATCAATGGATGATATGAGGAAAGAGAACTAGTGCACTACACATGTCAAACATTGAATATGTAGGAGAATGAAGTAGGAATACAAAGTAGAAGGATATATCATTTCTCTTTATTTTTTTACTCCAATAATTATATGAACATATGTTGTCTAATGGATCTTTTTCTTCTAATATTCTATGCATACGAAGGTTATTGGTATTTATAAAATCTGTTTTCTATCCTTGAAGGAATGTAGCATATGAATGTTTATTTTGAAACATTTTTGTTTATTTTTGCTAATAATGTCATCATCATCCCACTTGCATCGGAGACATGAAGATAACTACTCATAACTTTGTTTTCATCTTCTAAACTATTCCGTATGACAACTGTGGTAGATTGGTATGATATATATATACTTTTTTAAGTCCAAATTGCTATAACTTGGAACAAACTATTAGGGTCTGTTTTGTTCGGAGAATTAATAATTTAATATGAAGGAATTGGAATTTATTAGAATTGAATACATGAAAAACTGTATCTTATTTGTTTATTAAATACCATAATTTAATTTTTTTTAAAAATAAAATAATTCAATACGTATAAACAAAAATAAAATATACTAGCAACAACCCTCCACCACTACACCTCCTCCACCAGCTTACCCCGCCCCTAACCTCAGCCCACCCTATCCTTACCTTCACCCTACCCTACCCCCACCTCTACCACCTTACTCTGTCATACTCACCTTATCATACCTCCATCACTGTCACAACCGCTAATGACCACCAACCAATGTCACCGCCGTCGCCTGTTATTGCTCCCACAATCGGCCGCCACCACGGAGAGAAAATCATTTCCTTCTAAATCCTCACAACTTTTAAGGGAACGATTTTAAGATCAAAAAAATCTATATTCTCCCTCCTAATTCCTTACTTTCCATCCCTTAAATAAAACTTGAGATTTTTTTTTAGTTTATTTCCAAATCCTTTTATTTTCTTCGTAAAATAGTGTAAGACAATTTTGGCCAGATTAGCTTTTGATTTAGGTTTAAGTTATCACATGCATGGGAACACTGTGAATATCATATTATATATTTTAAAAACTTTTTAGTAGTTTTTAATCATATCCATACCCCACTCTTTATTTCAAGACCCACAATCCAAATCCCTAAAAGGTTAATAAATGCTTCTTTGTCAAAGATCTACATGCATGCCTGCCCCTTCAACCGTAATGCATTTAATTATATTATTTCTAAAAAATTAAAAGAAAAAAAAAGAAAAAAAACTCACACCGTCAATCTCCATGTCTTGTCACTTAATTCGTCTTTTTCTTATTTTCTTCAAGAATACCTAACTCATACTTTGCATATTAATCAAGTCTCACACTTAAACACGACATTTAGTTGGTTTTCTTTCACATAATTCGACACCTAATTCATGCATTTTGTCGATAATTACAAATATAATTATAACTTTTAATTTCGACTTTACCAAACTCACCATAATTAGATAACACCAATTCAATGTGAATAAAAATATACGTATGCGTACGTACCTTTAGCCATGATTGGCCGGTTAAGCAAAAAGCCGTTGATGAACCTCGACAACAATGGAAAACACGATCGAAAAGCCTCGTACTTGGATCACCGACGATGTTATATTCCCTAACTGCTGATAGATAGAAGTTTATGTGATAATATTAAATTTAAAATTCGAATTTATGTAATTATCCAAATAAAACAACCGTCCTGCATCTATCTTACGCTCATGTGTTTAAATACTAATACAGATACTGATTATAAGGCCCACAGTGTAGCCCAAACTACTTGTAAACGAGTGCTGAAAGTATCGGCCCAAAAAAAGCTCACTCTTATAAGTATTGGGCCTGTTGGGCTTTTTAAACTTTCAATTTTCAAATACGCTGGGAAAAACGTACACTGTCATCTCGATTCTCGTCTCCAAATTAATATTACGAAAAGTATTAATTCGTGACACAATTAACAACTATGGTGTATTTGCGGTAGCAGGATTATGAATGATTATATTAGTGGCTTTAGATTATGATATTTATGTACTCTCAATGCTACCAACAGATAATCAAATATTTTCATGAAAAAAGTTCGACCCTTGGTGCCCATTGATATTCCATGGAAGCATGGCGGAGCTACTGTTTTATTATAAGATAGTAATTACCATATAGACATAATATACGATATTATAAAAAGTTTTATTGTTTTTAAAATAACGAAAGTTGAATTAATTTCAATAAACCTATAAATTCATAGACTTGGTCTATAAACTGCGTTGTATCTTCATTATGAAGATGATTGACTACAAATTCATTGACTTGGTCTAATAGTATATATGAAAATGAAAATTGCGCTAAATAAAGCGATCTTATCACTATTCTGCCTCTGACGCTACAAAGAATGTGACCACCCCATAAAGATCCTTAATTAATGAACCTCAGTTTAGATTTCCTTTCATTTTAATATTCTTGGTTTTATCTATTTGTGTTGATTAAAATTGGTTGATATGAGGTTTTTTTTTCTTGTCAATAACACGCGTCGATCGGTTTGTATGGGTAGATAATAATACTTATGGTCATGTATTGTTTTAAATTTTAAAATGTTGACCAACGAATATGTGATAATTTGAGTATAGAGAAATATATAATTATGAAAAGCTGTATTTATTAAGTTATAAATTAATACACGATATTTAGTTGTGCAGAATGAGCTATTTGAACCATGAGAGTGATTACAACTCGATCTCCTCACACCCAAGTTTAATAGCAATTAAAGAAGTATCCCCTACTGTCTTGTTTTTTATACTAATATTATAACTTGATGGTATTTGTCAAACCCTAACAACCAGTCAACCATGCATGATCATATACATACTTATGTAAGTATATCCAGGCAGGCCTGTTTACTTTTTTATGATAACCCAAACCTTTTTGGACCAAATGATTTTGATGAATGTGTCACTGGTGGTTCACCAAACCAATTGTCCAATTTAAAAAATTAGACACTTTTATTGGTAAATATTCATTAACCAAATTATTTGACAATTAATATAAATAAATAACAGTTATTTATCACATAAATAAACATTCTTGTATTTAACTTTCTACATTAAAATAAGATTATTTTGCAACTTGTTTTATTAGACGTGTGATGGTATGAGTCTTTGTTTTTATTATCATATTAGACATAACGACACGTGTTACTGTTGTGGATATCATTTTTAGGTCTGGTTTGCTTCACCGTAATGTGAAGGAATTGAATGAAAATGATTTTAATTACATCAATTTTAGTTACGGAATAACATTGCTCTACCTAAAGGATATAAATACTTCAAAGAATTTAATTCTTTTCCAAAAAATATTAGCAAATGCAATATACAACGGAATTTGATTTCAATTCCATTACAATCATTTACATTACAGTGAAACACACGGGACATATGTGTTGTAGCTTTATTAGAAAGACTAACATCTTTCTCGATAAAAACATCTATTCACATAAATAAACATTCTTTGTATCTTGATTGGCAGGATTATTGGTACCAAAAGAGTCTTCCCATTTCCTTTCCTCGCCTGATGCTTCCCTTCTTACCCCTCTCATTGTCACTCAAGTTTTCCTTTGTTGTTAAGGCTCAGGAAATGTTCTTGCATGCATGCTTACATCACATCTTGTGTTATAATCGTCTTGGATCGTATTTTTTGAAAAAATATTCATAATCCCACCAATCAAGATCTCCACTATTCGATCAATATGCACATGACATACATTTCGTTATGCGCCTCATCACAGTCATAAAGAAACAAAATTTTGCTTTATCATCCTCACTTATTTAACTCAGAGTAACTATTAGGTCATGTTTCCCTTCAATTTCGTATTCACTATCATGAAGACCAAAGAATCTAAAGGAATAGAATTGAGTTATTTAGGAAACGAACATAATTCCATTCAAATCTTATATTTTGTTTGGTTTGTAAACTTGTTGAAGAAATGTAATTTATTTATATCAAATGAGCAAAACAACCTTTATTTAATTTTATGTAAAATACATACATATATATAGACACACACATATATACATATAAGTGATTTTCAGTGGCAGAGGGCGTTGTCTGTTAGTGTTCACAACACCCTCACAAACCAACTTTTATAATCACCAAGTTTTAGGTTGCACCACTTCACAAACCAACTCCATAAAGCTTTGTCTTTTATAATTGGGTGTTTAGAAAAGAACATGCATTCCAAGTGTATGCTTTGATTCAATATATATATATGGCTAAATCCGTCCGTCGACTTCAATTAATACTTTGTTTTACATCGTGCAAGGCAATCATGACTAATTGGATGTTTCTTTAAACAAGTCTTATTTAAAGATCTATTTTTTCCTTTTAAGGATCCGAGTGCCACTTTCTATACCTAATTCCAGCAAAATCATACTATGTTCATTATTGTTACTTTAAGCAAATTAATCTCTATATTTGTTTGAATAAGTGGTAAATTGTGCTAACATTTTATAGAACCAATTACAAATGCACGTTTTTTGGAATGTTAATAATTCGTGAGTGGTGTGGTGTTGGTGACTCAATGAATTGAATTCTTAAAAATAAATTAAATTCGAGTTATTATATGTTCGATATATAAATTCTAATTAGAGCAGTGGTCCTAAAAAGATAAAAACTCACGAACTATAGTGTTTTTTTTTGTGCCGAATTTTTCAGTTGGGCCGTTGGCCCATTGCCTTTGTATCTTATAAGTTATAACTTTAATAGTCTTAGTTAACCATTAGTGCTTTATTTGATACATATATATATATATATATATATATATATATATATATATATATATATATATATATACACTAGCAGAGTATCCGCGATATGAGACGGTAGTAATCAAAGACATATTGTGATAAAAATTTGTGGCGATTAGTGGTAATAAGGGCGAATAAGCAGGGACAATTGGAAATGATTTGCGACCTTAGTAAATAGTGTTATACTAAATTTAATGTGATTGATGGTGCTCTTCATTATATTTAGGTACTTCTACAGAGTCTCTTAAATTGAGGATTAGTTTGTTACAACCATCAACTTTTTAAGGATGATTATGCTTCAAGTAAAATCTTTAACATTAAAGCTTTAATTTCAGTTATTTGAGCTGTATATTGGTTTATACCTCCAAGATCTATCAACGAAGGCTTCTACGTTCGCATCATTAGACATTATAACGGCTTTTGTGATAGAAATCAACCACTACTTGTATATCAATGCACAACCTTTTTAGTTCAATCCACTTGCTCAATTCACGTCTCCATCCCAATCACCAGATAAGGGGTTATGTCCTTCGAAGGTGGAGCCTAAGCCCGAGTTTTACATTTTTTAACTAAGGTGATTTTGACCCTGAAACTCTTGAAAGGTGTTAAGAAACTTAATAATATATGGTTCTCGCTATTTCAAACAGGTGAATGTAATTAAACAATTTTAAGAATTTTGTATTTTTAGGTGATGAGTGTATTATTTTTTTTCATTATTAAATTGTATTTATTAATGTGTTGAGCATAAGCATATTTTGAGAATTTTGTATTTTTGAACACCTTTACAAATTATCCCATCAATTGGTGAGTTGGCATAGACACACTTACTTAAACAAGTATGACCATTATACTCTCTTCGCTAAAGTGTTGCACACATGAATTAGCTTTCATTTGGAACGTTAAGTTTAGTATAAGAGAACCATTTCTTATTGTATAGATATGTTAGAGCCTATAGGATTTCATATTAGAAATTCTTTTGTATGACTTGTACTATATAAATAGTTGTAATTACAATACACACATGGTTTTTTATTATTCTACAATAGCACCCCATAATTAAGAAGGTTTTGTTATAACATGTAACTTTGTTTAAAGTCGTCTACCTTTGAGGATTTAAGTTGTTAGTGACTCATACGTAATATTTATTTTCAAATATATATATATATATATATATATATATATATATATATATATATATATATATATAGCGTAGGGATCCGGTAAAAAAAATTATGGTACTAAATGTAAGGAGAAATCCTGACCATTAGATCTAACCAAAAGTAAAAAAAAAAGTTAAAAAACCAACTGCTATCTCGTTCCAGATTTCAACGATTCAAGGGTATTTTTGGAAAAATGAAAAAGAAAATTCCCTAAAATTCCGGCAAAGGAAACCATCGACGCCTATTCAAATTTCAAACCATACATACTCCACTTTTAAACCAATTTCATAACAACTTCAAACTAAAATTCAGATGCGCAAAATCAACATCAACAGCCAAAATCAGAACATACTTATCAGTTTTAAATTGGTTCAAATCTAAAACACAAACCGAAAATATGAACAGATGCACAAATCAGTTTCAAAATAATTTCAGAACCAGTTTCAAATGAACAGTCAGGCTTCAAAACAGTTTCAGATGCACAAATTAGTTTCAAAGAAATCTTTCTTACAAAATTTACACGTCGAACGGCGATTGTGCATCTGCAAGCATAGAATATAGAACGACGAGTGTGCAACTGGGTCGGCAATCAGCTGAATGGCGATTCACAAACATCAGATATGGGTTTCGTGTGGTAGGCGGCGAGTGTGCATCTGCAAATCAGTGGCGGTGTCGGAAAAGCAAAGCAGCGGCGGCGTATGCTAAACGTTAACCACTGGCGGCGTTAATAAACAAACCAGCGTGGTTGATGGGGGAGAACACAGGAACCCAAAATCGATTCTGAAGCAAACACGTCGGGTAGCGGATGTCAGTTGGTTCATCGGCGAAGAGGCGCCACTCAGGGGAGAAATCCTCGACCGGGCAGCGGCGGAAATCCTCGACGGGGCAATGACAGGTCTCTTCAACATTAGGGGAGGGATTTTAGGGTTTAAGTTTGGGATAGGAAATGAATCAGGGAATGGACTGTGGGTTAATTGGTTAAACTAGGAGAGAGAAATAAGATGAACAAGTTAGCAAAAGTCGAAAATACCCTTAAGGTAGGGGGGAGACATGTCATTCCCAAAACTCTCCTTACATTAAGTACCTTAATGTTTTTTTTACTTGAACCCAATTCATATATATATATATATATATATATATATATATATATATATATGAAAAAGTTTATTTAAGAACCATTCTTAGTGCGAGAACCGCGAGAACCAATCTGAGCCGTTCAATTACCCCCTCCTTTAATGTTATTGCACACCCATGAATTCCTCACATGCACCCTACCACACTCTAGCCCTCCACGCTCTCTATCCATGAACTTCCTATATACAAGGAACGGCTGAGATTGGTTCTCGCGGTTCTCGTACTAACAACGGTTCTCGAATGAACAAAATTTATCCATAGTTTAAGAATTTTGCTATATTTTTGCAAAATATTATTTGTAATTTTAATGTAGATTTGTAACTTATATACGATATATATATATATTGACCGGCAAATGGGGACACTTTCCCGCCTCTCCAGTGTGGGTTAGAATTGCTTGGTAGCAGGTTTTCAACCACCCCTCATTATTTAGCTTTAACCAAGGTTCGAGTACCACACATTTACTCCATGGAGGAAACCCTTAAGGGAAAACCCTCAACTCACTGCTTGCAGTAGGATTTGATCTCCTGACCTGTTACGAGGAAGGGGGATGCCTTACCTGATGGGCTAAACCCCGTTAACTACGAATACGATATATATTTGATTATATTACCTTAATAGTGATCCCATTGCTATAGTTTGGTTTATATGATATATCGAATATGTATATTACTTTGTCGTTATCATTACTTTAACTTTATTTCAATGAATTGCCATATTTAGTACTTAAAAACTTATCCACTCTTGAGTCTTGAGTTTACACCGTATGAATTATAATTGCTCATTTAGTCATTTTACAAAGTTCCAAATCCATCGCCTATATTAAAGTGATTCAAGATTCACTTTCCATTTTTGACCCGTAATTACCACCATGTGAGATGTGGAAGAAGGGTATGTTAGTAATTCTCACTTACTTAAATTTTTTAAAGATTAAGCATTTGATTTAAATATTATATATATATATATATATATATATATATATAGGGGAGGGTTCCATCGAGAACAAAAAAAATGCGAGAACTGCGAGAACTGATCCTCATCTTTTTAAAACTAAAATATCTACCAAACGGAAAGATATTAAATTATGAAAATTATACCAAATTAACGACAAAAATATGCTCTTTAATATGACATCCATATTGCTATATTTTTTCAACAAAAAAAATTCGTTACATAAATGTAACATACCTTATAGTACTGATTACAAATATGTTAAGTACTGATTACATATATGTAACATACCCTATAGTGATAGAAAAAAAACCCGGCAAAAACGAAATTTTTTTGTTGAAAAAAATATATTAATATGAATGTCATGTTAAAGAGCATATTTGGTATAATTTTCATAGTTTAATATCTTGGCGTTTGGTAGATATTTTACTGTTTAGATCGGTTCTCGCAGTTCTCACATTTTTTTTTGGTTCTCGATGGAACCCTCCCCTATATATATATATATATATATATATATATATATATATATATATATATATATATATATATGTAAAAGTTCAAACGAGAACTGTTTTTCGTACGAGAACCAATCTAAACCGTCCAATTCTCCCTCATTCAATGTCATTGTTTACCCATGAATCTATTACATGCATCCTGCCAGTCGATCTGCTACACTTGATCCACCACGCTCCACATCCATGAGTTTCACTTAATCAAATCAACGGCTAAGATTTGTTCTTGCAGTTCTCGTACGAAAGACAGTTCTCGTTTAAACCGTCCCGTTTGTGTTTTGCAATACATGCGGCAGAAGGTTGTGAACAACCATTTAAGAGAGTTTTTCATTATTATCTTTGTTTCCTTTTTCTTTTGTACTCCGTAAGATGTATCCGGTAAAAATCAAGATTTTTTTTGGTATGTTTTTTTTCATTCGTATGTTTAGGTTATGTTTTGAATATATGTGTTTTATAACCTTTTTTTTATATATAGTAATGGTAATATCACATTAGTTATGTCCATTGGTTTTTTAATAAATATTTTTTTCCATATTAAACCTTGTTGTTCTAGTTTCCTCTTATTTATTTTTATTTTATTTCTACGCTGTATGATATATTTATTTTACAATATTTTTATAGAGGTGTTTTACTAGAAAAGTTATTTTAAAAGTGTGAAAGTTTAGAAAATATGAAAATGTGTGAGTTCTTTTTTTTTTAATTCGTAAGTAAACAGGTTGTTTTAATTTTTAAGTATTAAAAAAAATCCAAAAAAAGAAATTTTCTTTGAAAATGAACGAAGCATAAATTTCGATTACACACCATGCTTTGGTAATTAATTCAAAAAATAATAATTACATATTTGTCGTAGTCCCAATAGTGTTTTCAAATGATTGGTATTAATGAATCATATATTTGAATATTTCACACACAATAGTAACAGAAAGGATCACAAAATATGTTTAGAAGTTATATAAAGATTAATTTAAAAAAATTTATTGGACGATCTTACCTATTAATTTAAAAAAAAAATTTGACTATTCATCAACTAAAAATTAAAATATTAATTTTGACTTTTTTGAGTCAGCATTATTAGATATAACTTTATATATACTCTTATCAAATTATATAAAATCATATTTGCTCACTTTAATTCACAAATATCATATTTACCTTTTATAATATTTTAAAATATCATATTTAATCAAGATTTTATTTTTATCATCCTAAAATATTTTACAATCATTTTATATTTTTTTAATTATAATCAATAACGCTTAACTTTATTATCATTAGTTGTAACAAACTAACAATAATGATTGATGATTTATATAAGAAATACAATCTCGTCTCTTTGTATCTAGATACTACGTTTCTGCCGTCAAGTTTGTCCTTCCACTCGCGTTGATGTTTTCACCGCTGGTTAGAGTTTTGATGGTGTATGTCATCATTTTTTTAAATTTTCATTTAATTCACGTTTTATTGCTATGTAGTATTTTTTTTCTTAATGTTTAATATTTATTATATTTAAACTAACTCGTCTATCATGCGTGCATTTAGTCTAGTATATTATATACGAAATATGTTCTACATGACCATTTGATCTAGAATTAGACTCAAGAAAATACAATTTCAAGTAAGTTTGAATGTTAACATTAAAATGGAAGAATACAAAGTTTTATGCAAAAATATGTTGGATAGTTACCTAAAATAAATAAATAAATTAATTAATTAATAAATATATATATATATATATATTCCATATTTAGGTTTGTAGTCTTCTTATAAAAGATTCTATTTAGTATTATCCAAAATGGAAAATTGGTTGTTGTATTTCCATTTGCCTCATGTGAATTTATAAAAGTTAAAGTTTATAAAAGATCAATCTTGTTTACTAAAACGCGTATGGAGACTTTATAAAATAAAATGAGTTGTTTAAAAACTATTTTTGAGTTTATATTTATTATCCGCCTTTTAATATAACATCTTCAATTGTTGAATATGAGTTTAATCACAAACGTCAAAGATAATTAAATAGATTAAAGACAGTACCATGATGACTCATGCACGATCAACCACGTGTCAGCCGTAAGTATTGATTTTGATTTTGCTTATTGTTTATTAATCTTGTCTTTATTTGTTATTCATTTACTTAATTTTTTTTAATATTGATGACGTATAGCCGAAGGTAGTATCACCTGCGACCTTTGTAGTCGGAAGCTCTAAAGATTCGACCAGGCTGCATCATCTGCTGAACGAAACACCTCTGCAAGACAACATCATAACATTGAATTAAATGCACTATCAAAAAAGCCGCCAAACACGATTTGGCGGTGACCCGATCACCAAGGAAAGATTATCTACAGCAATAACATTAATTGCGGACCTTAAGCGGTTCCATGACAGATTATGGTTTGAACCGCCGGTCAAAAGGGTGATCAACCCTCAAACGCCTGGCACTATATATACTCAAGCCATTTATTACAGAATTCATTATTCATTAATTGTGAACAACCTCTTAAATACGAAATACTTACTCTTATGCCGGAACCTGGTCCTAGAACCAAACACCCGCGGCGAGGCTAACGGTTTTCTCTCTTATATTCAGGGAACTCATTCCGGAGGTCGGACCTTTCAGTCAAGCAACAGAACTCTCTCAGACGGTTACTACATTCGTTGTAGCAACAAATATCTTACGAATATAATACATAAACATATAAATATATTTTATAAGCAATAATATCATATTATCATGCTATTATATTATCTAAACATGAAGTATATTTCTCGATACGTGACTCTATATGCACTTAGTTTCTCAGCCAATTAGCTTTCTTATTAATTTAACATCACCAATTGTGGATGTACCATGTCATGTTATTTAATTGCCCTTGTTTCAGAGTACTTAATTGATTCCTTTTAAGTTTTCCTTCAGCATTTGAATCTGTATTTGAGTTTAGTATGTTAATGTTCAATCATGCATGTTTTTCTATCCTTAACAATAATATTTTTTTATCTTATTCACTGTTTTAATATTAAGAGATGTTGAAAGCTTTTAACTAAATTTTCTAGTAGTGATTACAAGAAAAAAAACCCCTTTAATAATATATATTAGATAACAAATTTGATAACCAATTATTGATTTGGCTTGGTGGTAATGACTTGGTTTTTAATGAAGGTGACTTTGTATTGTATTTAACTCTTTTAATTTTTTTTAACTTCTAATTTAAAAAAAAATGTAGATTACGATTTTATAATCTTTTTTAACTTCTTTTCTTATTTTTGTATTCTCTTTACACTCTTTAAACTACTACTTTCTTAAAGCATCATGTCTATCTTCTTTTTTCTTTTCTTTTTTTCTTTTGCATAATGTAAATTTCATATACATGTTTTTTTTATAATTTTATGTAATCAATATTTAATATATTTATCAATATAAGAGTTTAGTTAATGTTAAAAATAGTTAAACTCTATTTTGATTTTACCTTAAACTTTTTTCTAATATTTTAACTTTAAAAGTATAGCTTATTTTGAGTTAAAACTTCTGTCTTTTTTTGGTAGAGAATATTCTTTAAATATATGTTATTACTTATATTTTACATACTAGCAAATATTTTTTTTATAAATAAATTGTAGCTTGCAAATACATTTCAAAAAAAACTTTGTACTAACTTACTAATAATATCTTTTATTAATAAAACAAAAGACCACATAAATTTCGTGCGTATGTACATTTATTCAAAGGTAAAATTATTCAAAAAACTTGAAGGTTTAAATCAATAAAGCTTAGTTTTTTATGACGGAGATAATGTTTAAGTATAAAACCAAAATAACATAATATTTTAAAAGGTTAGGTTTTTTGAACTTGACGGTTTATTATTCTTGTACCATGTTAGATCAACCTAATCCTATAATTTATTTTGATAATAAATTTTTAGATTTATAAAACACGGCGCAACACGCGGACTATAAAATCCTAGTTAGATTACAATGTGTGCTAAAATCAATAGATAAAATAATAGAAAAGAATTAATCAAACTCATATTTAATTATCCAGTGTATAGAATGATAAGATATCAAAATTTATAAACTAACACTTTTTCTCATAAGAAACGACTTGTTGTTAAAAAAGTTGATCATATATAATATTTTTTATCCTTATAAATTTATGATATATTTTTCTTATGGTCATAGTTAAAAGAGTATTTTTGTTTAAACACATATTTTATTTACCATATATGGCAGAAATTTATTATGGGTAGGTGGGCATCAATGCACCATTAAAAGTCATAGACTCACTAGAAGCCATTCGAAGAAAATTCTTATGGTGATTCACGGATCAAGGGAATGCTAAAATATGTTGGGTTAATTGGACAAAAACAATTGCACCTAAAAACTTGGGTGGATTGGAAATTGGGTCCTTAAAAGCCGCCAACTTGGCTTTATTAACAAAATGGTGGTAGAGGATAAAAATAGAAAACAATACGCTTTGGGCAAAAGTGATAAAAGCCATCCATGGTATCTCGGGTAATGATTCATCCTCAATGGCAAAAAATAGAAACACGGGAGTTTGGTTAAATATTTCAAGAGTAGGGGCTGATCTTGCTAAAATCAACTTAAAGCTTGATGAGATGTTTACAAAAGAGGTGGACGTAAATAACTTGGAGGATAAGTGGAAATGGGAAGGTGACCCAAGCAGAGAATTCTCGGTGAAATCTCTAAGAATTATTATTGATAATTTATCGAACTCACCTTTTGCAGGTATGTGTTTCTGGAATAAATGGCTCCCCCCTCGGGTGATTGTTTGGAGACTGATGTTAAATCGCCTCCCCACAAAATCAAACTTGTCATCTAGGGGCATCATTCTACTTGCTGAAGAGTGTTTGTTGTGCATTGCCTCATTGGAAACTGAATCCCATCTATTTTACGAATGCAGTGCAGTAAAAGAGGTTTGGAAATGACTTTTTAATTGGTGCAACATTGATTGGGGTCCACTCTTCTCTTGAACAATTGATGTATAACGAGTTTTCTAATTGCCCGCGCGATGCGTCGGGATAAAAACACAATAATATATTAGCTTGTTACATGTATTTGTCTTGTTTCTTGAGAAATAGTCATTTAACATTTGGTAAATTTCAGTATTGTTATACAAAAATCATTCAAAACTTGTATCAACAACAAAAACAACATAAAATTTCACTTTTCAAAATGACAGTAAAAAACGATCTATAAATTAGCCTATGTATCTCACAAACGTTTAATCTGTTTACTAAGATTAATTATACAAAATAAATATATTACGGCATTTTAAACTGTTATGTACTATTATTAGTATTATTGACTTTTTATATGAAATATGGTTTTATGTTTGAATATTGATATCAAAATATCATGAGATAAAGAACCATATGAGATGGATACATATCATGAGATAAAAACACATTTACAAATATACCCCTAAAAATCTCATGAGATGAAGACCCTTTTGTTTGCTATTTGATATATATAGAAATATAATTGATGGTGGGAGTTCTAGTAAAAAGAAAAAATTTCTTGAAGCTGCAATTGGAAGCCTGCTTTGGTTCGTTTGGAAAGCCCATAATAACGTTGCATTCAATCGGAAAAGATTCAACTCGGCGATGGTGGTAGCGGAAATTCAAAGTTCTCTGTTTGTTTGGATCAAATATAGATCTAAATGTAATTTCTATTTAGAGACGATGTGGAGTTGTAATCCTTTAGCTTTGTTTTAACTTTGATGTATTGGATTTATGGTTCTAGCATCTTGCTAGAAACATATTTTATTTAATGTATTTTTGGGTTCTCTTATCCGGGTAATGGCAATACCGAAGCTCGGCCCTTGAGTATCCTTATTTGCCGTTAAAAAAAAATCTACCTGTCCGTCGACAAATTACTAGTTGCAAATGAAATGATAAGACCATCCGCATCCGCTCGGGATGGGATGGTGGTTTCTCTCGGTTCCGGCTCCCAACCCATCGCGCCTCTCTCGGGCTATCTCGGGTTCTCTCTCTCTCTCTCTCGGGCTCTCCATCTCGCTCGGTTCCAGCCTTTTTTTTTGCCTTTTTCTTTTTTTAATAAATAATATGGGATGGTGTGGGATGACTCAAGATGGATGCTGGTGTTTGTGGAATTGTTTGGGATGGAAAAAAAATAATGTGACGCTGACGTGACATGAGTTGACTCAAGATGGATGATGATAGTCTAATAGTGATGCGGTCAAAAGGAAGGAAATCTGAGCCGTTCCGTACAGGCGGCTAGTACGAGCAGCACCATCCACGTAATCTAATCGTAAGCACGTGATAACGTTGTTCTCCGCCTTTCTGCGCGGTTCACGTGTCCCATGCTTTCTATAATCGTGAAGTCGACAGCAGGTCCCGCTTTCCACGTGGCACTCCCTCCTCACACCGCTTATCTTTGTCGTGATCTTCACGGATAATTTGGATATTCTGATATACCCCCATATCTTTATTTATTTATTTATATACTTATAATACAACCAGAAATTTATTTAACTTTTAGCACCGGCGAAAAACAATTTCGAAAAATTTGAACCTTGAAAAATTTGTCAACAAGTTAGAGCTTACAAAACTAAACCTGGCACATGCGCTAAAAATATCTCAGATTATACACGTGTCATTTATAAATGTTATGGAAGTTTCAAAACAGATTGATCTTTGAAAGAAATCGTATGTCAAGAACATCTTAATGAAGATTAAACATACATTATATAACTGATTCAAGTACTGGGTCAAAAAACTAAAAAAAAAAAATATACTTGTTGGATAACATGGTGGTTGATCTATGCGACTAGGAATGAAATGAAGGTTAAATTGATTCTTTTTTATAAGATGGTTCCTTGGATGTTGCGGTTAGCATTAAATGGGCAATATCAAGCAACTCTTACCTTTTGACATCTTCTGTAATCAGGTTTAATTATGCTTGCTTAAAGCATCTAGAAAATTGCAGTAATGCTTGAGAAAATCTGTTATAGTTTTGGCATCCGTGATGCTTTGTCACATGATTCAAATTTTCTTGATTTGGTTGCCAAAACTCGTGGCGCGACTGATGTATGTCGAACAAGTTAATAGATTATACTTCCTTCAGATCGAAGAATAAATTTATAAAAACTCAGTTGGAGAAGAAGGAGCTTTAATTAGGATGCCAAAGCTAGGATATCTTGAACTTCTAATGGAGATGAGAATTCTCATATATTTTTTCCATAATACTTTAAAGAAAAATCTAAGTCAGAAATTTATACATGGCGTATTGGCGTGTCATTGGTGCCTATGGAGTTATAACAAAGATTAAGCCCAAGGCCCATATAGGTTCTCGTTCGTTTTCATTAGAAATTATTGAAGAGGTGATATCCTAGTATAAAATTAATACAAGTATTAAAATTAAAGAATAAGATAAATATAGAGAATTAGTAAAATCCAAATGTAATACTATAGTGAGTAGAAAAATAAAGTAGAAAGAAAAAATAGACAGATATATTATTTTTTACTATTGGGGTGACGGATGGTTAATTTGGATCATTGTTGAACTCTTCTTTCATTACTCTCTTACCAAGGTAAAAGAAGATATTTACTTTCATTACACCTACCAGGCTATCACCGTGTATGATGACTAGATTGTTCTTGTGATTCAAGATAAATACTACAAAAATATAGAAATCTCTTTATCTTTTCTCATATATGTTTTTAGTTCTACGTATAGTTTGAAGAGATACCACTACGAAAAAAGCTGTTTATAGAACTAATCTATTTGGAAAGATGTTAACCTTGAATTAAAAATTCCAATGGCGAAAATCAAAATCATAATCGATCGACTTAAAAATCAGGTGTGATGGGATAAAAACAAAGCATGGTAGAATCTCTATACAAGGATTCCCCATATATTAAAGAAATTGTCTGAACTAGATTGCAATCCAATTCAGTTAATTTTGTATCTTATTGTTTAAAATTTTAAGTTTAACAAGTTACCATTTAATGAGTTAAAAAGATAAACAAATTGTATCGCATGTATAAATAAAAAATTTTAAAAGAAAAAAAAAACTTTCGTCATATATTTAAGTTGGTCAGTAATTAGATGAGTTGGAAATATATCCCAGGCGTAGATTGAACATATATATCTAATCTGAAAAGGAAAGACAGGCAGCTAGAAATGGAAAAATATGTAAAACCAAAATAAGATCATACATAGAAAATTAGAGTTAATTACAGGGTTTGTCCTTTATGTTTGGCCAATATCACACTTTTGGTCCTTTACAAGATTTTTGTGCATTTTTGGTCCTTTATTTTGAAAACTTGCACACAGACGATCCTTTATGCAAACGGACGTTAAAGTTAACGTTTGGTCAGGGGTAAAAGAATCTTTTCCTTTAATTTTTCATTAATGTTTTTTTACTATTTTTTAGTTATTAATTTAATTTATTTTAGAATTAGTTATTATTAAAAATTAATATACTTCTCTCTCACAGCACAAACACAACACACACATACACTCTCAAACTCTCTCTCCATCTCTCCCTCTCCCTCTCTACAAGCACCTCCACCACCTTCCGCCGCCGCCTTCCTCCGCCACAACCTACCAGCGCATCCACCGCCGCCACCACCCTAGATCTCCACTGCCACCACCACAGATCTCCACCGTAACCAACTCGTAAATCCTAGATCTACACCGTAGCCAACTCGTAAACCCTAGATCTCCACTGCCATCGCCCCACCGCCACCACCTCGTCGCTCCACCACCGACGCTCAAATCCCGTCACCACCACAGATTAGGGTTTTCCAAACGAATCTCTCGTAAAGGTAGGTGAACTTGAGTTTGAATCTGAGTTTGAATCCCTCGAATCCACCCAGATCTGAGTTTAAATCTGAGTTTGGATCCAGATCTGAGTTTGAATCTCTCGTAAAGGTAGGTGTTCTTGAGTTTGAATCTGAGTTTGAATCAAGATCTGGGTTTGAATCTAGATCTGAGTTTGTATCTGAGTTTGAATCAAGGTAGGTGTTCTTGAGTTGTGTTCTTAGATTAAGGTTTTCGAGTTGTGTTGTTCCAGATCCAAAGGTTCTCCCTCTTTCCGTTCTTGAGTCGTAGATTAGGGTTTTCCAGATCCAAAGGTGGTGTTGTTGGTATTTGAAGATTAAACTTTCTCTTCCTCCCTTTCCAATCTGTGTTTGTTGGCTCAATAACATAAATCTGTGCGGTGGTCAACGGCGGTGGGACGGTGGTCAACGGCGGAGGGCCTTCATATCCTCAAGAACATCAACATTTATAAACATGAATTGTTATTAAAATGTAAAAATATTAAAAAAATACTTAAATAGATGACATGGCATTCTAAGAGACTGACACGTGTATTCCCCTTAATAAAATTAAATATATTAACGAAAACACCATGAAAAGACTGTTTTACCCTGTCCAAACGTTTTCTTTTAACGTCTGTTTGTGTAAAGGACCGTCAGTGTGCAACTTTTCAAAATAAATAACTAAAATCACACAAAAATCTTGTAAAGAACGAAAAGTGTGATTTAAACCAAACATAAAGGACCAACCATGTAATTAACTCTAAAAAATTATTTAGTGCTAAAGAGACCGCTTTGAATAATGCCGTTTAAAATTTCTTTTAGTTCCTAATTTTGGAGACATCTATGGCCCCACCTTTTCTTTTCTTCCTTGTTTGTGGCTAGGATGACTTTGTCATCTATATTTTAACCATTTAACCTCTTTCAACTTTTTTTTTTTTGCAAACTTGTGGCTTACATAATGCTTTAATAAATCAATAAATACTAATAGTGATGATTTATTGACGAGTGTTAATTAATTCATTCTTCAATGACTAAATTATAGTTTACAATGATATATTAATAAGCAGTATTTAAAAAAAGTTTTGTAGATTATTGATGATTCATATAGATATAATTCAAATTCAAGGTCAGATAAATATATATAAATGACTGCAAGTTCGTTATTACGGGTAGTTCCTACAAAGGATAAGACTAATGACGTATACAATACTTGAATTCTCGGTATAGATGCTATATAGTTGGTTCTCATCCTTCAGAGACTACGAGTGTAATAGGAGCATCCGTCGACAAAAGGATCACCCTAAGATGATCATCTCATGGCTATTGAGAACGAATCAAATCAGATGGTTCTACTTTCTGACTTGCTCCTACGGAACCAAGATCGAAAAGATTGAAAAAATCAATATTTGGTCTCTACCGGACCCGATGAAAAAATGGGATCACTCCTTATGGACTCGTTGAGAATGATTCTGGTCTAGTTCGTGGCCTATGGGAATCATTGAATCAATAGCAATAAGCCCTGTTTGAAGAGGCTCATATACAGAACGTCGAGAAATAATCCCCGGAGCGGGCGATTCAATTAACCTATATTCAGAAGATGAAATTTCACCTCTACCATCAATAGGTTTAGCCAGGGCGTTTACAACACGACCCAAATAGGCCTCACTCACTGGTATCTGAGCAATTCTTCCTTTTGCTTTTACAGAACTGCCTTCTTGTATCAGCAAACCATCACCCATTAATACAACACCAACGTTACGTACACAGCTTGATAAGTCATTATAGCATCGTGAAAAATTATTGTAATTCTTGTACGAAAAACAGTTTTCATGTAAAAATTATTTGTAACACCATTAATTGATTAACTAATAGAGTTCTTGTCATTTATATATTTATCTAACTATGAAATGGGTCTGGGTGGATAAGTTATTATTTAATAGTACATGAATCTTTCACAATATTTTTCTTAATAAGAAATGTACGAGTCATCATAACAAATTATTTGTTACCGATCTATTTTAGTTAAGAATTTTAGATCGATTTTCATAAGGATCTACAAATAATTCATATGATTTATGTTATATTTTATATCTAAATTTTCCTAAAAATTTTCTTTTCGAATTTACACTTTCAACCTTAAGATGATACACGTCTAATCATACTCTCAAGAGTCAAGACTTAAAGGATAATAAAATAAAAAATTAATTTCTAGGAGTCTCAAATTAAAGGAAAAGAAAAGAAGGCTGCAAAAACTAAAGGGGATAAAAAGGAGAACTAACAAGACATTTAGCTTAATCTTATGTGATGCTTATGTTTTGCAGATATTTGGTTTTTCTTGCTTGAAATTTTTTGATATGATTCTTAATGTAGAATTTCTCTATACGAATTATATGTGATTGAGTTTTCTTAGCTTTGTGTATATTAAACAAGTTAGTGAATAAGTGTGACGGTGTGATTGAACATGAGGTTTTTCATATAATGTTTGAAAGATTTATTTAAAAAAACACAAATTTATTGATAGCGAAATCAGAATATGAGGTATTTAATATACAAACTTGGGCTAATAAGCTATAGCTTGAATAAGATTCAATCCTTATGAAAATACAAAACTAAATCAACCTATATATATAACGGTATATATACACACTCACTAATCTATATTTATTTTTTTTAGCAAAAGTTAACCTACAAACTCAAAAAACAAATACATCTTAACGTATATTAATATCATTAAGCTAAATACTTTTTATTAATTATTCTTTTATTGTGAGATACAGATTTTAAGTTATAGTAGGAAGACATTACTTACTTAAGATGATGTACATCCCAATCAAACTATCATCTATCAAGACTTACAAGGATAATCATAAAAACAATACAAAAAGAATTAATTTCTAGTAGTCAAATAAAACAAACAAGAAATGGAAAGGCTGCAAAAAGAAAAAAAGAGAATTAACAAGACATTTAGCTTAAAGCAGAAGACACACACACAATACCCAACAGAGTGGAAGAATGACAGAATACATACATATACATAAAGAAAAGAAACAAAGGATGGTGGGTCTGCTCCCTACAAGAGGGGATTGTTTATCTTTAAATAGTAAAAAAAGAAAAATCAAATCTAAGGCGCAGGTATTTAGGAAGGCAATGTGTTGATGTTCTAGATACACCCTCCACCACATGCCACTTTTAATGTCCGAAAATGGGTTTACTTACACGTGTCCATTCATACCCCCCAATTATGGGAGCACTCTATTTATAGTATACTAACTATGTTTCTGTTCAATTTTTGACACCTGTTCTTCCAACACATCACAATTATTCAACATTTGCACATGCTTCCTTTCCTCCTTTCGTTCCTTTAGGAAGGTGACTTTCTCCCACCTTCGTTCATTCATTCATTGAAAATAATATAGAAATAACTGTTCTCATAAACTACTTACCTGTTTTTATTTATATTCCGTTTTTATTAATTTAAATATATTATAATAGTTCTTGTCTTGTTTGGATTATTATACGGTGACGTGCTTGTGTGAGAATCTCTATTTTTTGTATAGTATACTTTTACTTCATCTTTCTACTTTAAGATAACAAATAAATATTACTCGCGTTTTACGACGAGGTAAAAATAGTATACCGTTTACTGTAAAATTATATTGTTACTTTAATTTATAATGAAATTCATGTAAAGGACTCTATAAAAAATAATTTAAAAAGCTTTAAAATTTTAACCTTGACTTCAGTCACTAATATTAATATAAATAACTTTTGAATTAAACTAAAGTGTTTTATATATAACCTACCTTAAATATATTATAATAGTTCTTGTCTTGTTTGGATTATTATATGGGGTAAGGTTTTATATAGAACATACCTTAAATATAGAACATAAAAACCATTTTGAAGATAACACGTGACACATTCTATAGAGGTAAAAATGGAAAATAAAAAAAACAAAAAAAAGTCGTAACTCGTTCAAACAAGCAACGAACAAGCATACTTAAAAAAAACCCCACTTATTTAAATGATCGTAACTCGTTCGATTTTAAGAATTTTATCAAAAAATATATACATTAGATTCAGTTTTTTGTCCTCTTTCAAACAAGACCATGCTTGATATATTTCTGAATTTTTTTTTTTGAAAATGCAAATTTTGCATTTTGAGCTAGTTTCATTTAAATGCAAAATGCAAAAAATCGAAAAATGGAAAATATAAGCATGCATATACTTCCAAATGCAAAATTATAAAAATGCAAAATGCAAAAATTCAATGAAAATGTAGCTCCAAATGCAAAATTACGTATTCAAACCCAAAATGCAAAATCTGTATACAACACTGCATGCAGACCAAAATGCAAACAACATTTGTATTTTCAAAAAAAATCTAGAAAAATATGGAAAGAGTGGTCTTGTTTGAAAGAGGATTAAAAAACTAAAAGATTTGTATAATTTTTTTGTTTAAATTCACAAAACTTAAAAAGTTATGACAATTTAAAGTTTTAGGAGATATTTTTTTAAAAAACGTAAGTTGTTGGAGGGGGGAATTTTCCATGTTTGCCATTTTACTTAATAATTAATACATAATAATTACAATTATGCCATCTTTGATCTCATCCATTGATTTTGATAATCCAATTGTCTAGATTGGTTCTTTAGGTTCTTTATCTAACAATGGTTCTTTATTGATGCATTCTCATTATATGGTGACGTGCTTGTGTACCGAGAATCTCTATTTGTTCTATAGTATACTTTTACTTCATCTTTCTACTTTTTAAGATAATATGTGAAATTGTTTAATTCTTCTTTTTATCATCTAAGTTAATTTTAACATTTTTTTCTAGCTAGTACAAGAATAAGTAAAAAGGTATTATAAAAGAAATATAAGTTTTTGTCAATTATATATATATATATATATATATATATATATATATATATAGGGTAGAGTTATCCTACAAAAAAAGAAATGCTACTAAATGTAAGGAGAAACAACAGCCACAAGATTTTTCAAAAAGTCAAAGAAAATAGTTAAAATTTCTAACAAATTTACAGAAATTAAAAAAAGAAAAAGGGTATTAATGGAAAATCAGGAAAAAGAAGTGTCACTTATTCTCTTTCCTCCCACATGAAGCCACAACCCTCATTCTCTGTGCCACCTTCACCACCGATCGACTACCATAGCAAAGTCGCCGTCGCCGGCAAACTCAAGATCACCGACGTCGGTTTTTTTTGTTCCTGTCGGCCAAGTGACTTGATGCACAGTACAATCATCTTATGCACAAAATACAACAATTTAATGCACAAAATACAACAATTTAATGCACAAAATACAAAAGTTTAATGCACAAAATCTACACAAATTAGAACCATTTGATCAACTGCTACAGGTGTTCCCGTCGGCCAAGTGACCTGATGCACAGGTACAATCATTCTATGTACAAAATACAACCATTTGATGCATAGAATAAAAAAATGCATACTCTAGGTGTACGTCTGATGCACATGACCCGAATGCACAAAAAGAGCGGCGGCATCGGTCGTGGTGCAGCGGCGGTGGTCGGCGATGCACAAATCATCAGATATGGGTTTCGTGTGGCGGTGGTGGTCGGAAACGTCACAGAGGCGGCGACGGGTTAATCGGTGGCGGCGGTTTCGAACACTGATCGTAACACTAGTTGTGACCCTAGTCGCTGTTGGTTCTTGCATCGCCGGCGTGGAAGAGTACGGCGAACACTGATCATAACCCTAGTTGCGGTTGGTTCTTGCATCGCCGGCGTGGTTAGATCTGTTTGCCGTTGACTATGGCGGTGGACTGTTGGCGAGACGGATTGTTTCAAACAAACGACGGCGGCGCAACATTGGAGCACCGTATGTCTATGAATGTGTCCGGCGGTGGAATCCAGGGAACAAAACCGGCGATGGAGTGTAGAACACGATGAATTGTTTGGGCGGTGGAGTCCAACCGACTTTTTAGGGCTTAGGTGTGGGGACGTGTGATGCATTTATTACGGAAGAGAGAGAGAGAGAGAGAGTCTTTTATTAACTCCCTATATTACCCTTTAAGTGTGAGTGCCACATGTCAGGCCCTCGTTCCTCCTTACATTAAGTACCTTAAGCTTTTTTTTACTTGAACCTAATTATATATATATATATAAATTGATCAATAAATAACAATGTGTTAAACAAAGAACCTAAAGAACCAATCTGGACCATTGGATCATCAAAATTAATGGATGAGATTTAACGATGGCAAAACTGTAATTATGATGTATTAATATAGAAAGAAAAGGGCAAATATGAAAAATTCCCTCTCCAACAACCCACAATTTTTTTAAAAAACCCCCCAAAACTTTAAATTGTCAAAACTTTTTAAGTTTAGTGAATTTAAACAAAAAAATTATACCAATCTTTTAGTTTTTTAATCCTTTTTCAAACAAGATCACTCTTCCCATATTTTTCTAAAATTTATTTGAACATGAAATTTTTGTTTGCATTTTGGGCAGTATGTAGTGTTTTGTACGGATTTTGCATTTTGGGTTTGAATGTGTAATTTTGCATTTTCTGCATTTTCATTGAATCATGTTTAGATTTGCATTTTGCATTTTCATAATTTTTGCATTTTGGAAGCATCTAGATGACCTGCATGTTTATATTTTGCGTTTTTCGGGTTTTGCATTTTGCATTTAGAATGAACCCAGCTCAAAATGCAAACTTTGCATTTCAAAAAAAAAAGTTTAGAAATATATCAAGCCTGCTTTTATTTGAAAGAGGACGAAAAACTGAATCTAACGATATACTTTTTTTGCAAAAATTCTTAAAAACAAATAAGTTATGATCATTTAAAGTTGAGTGGGCCTTTTTTATTTATAAAGTTGATTTTTTTTTGTTATTTTCTAATTTTGCTCTTAATTAAAGTGTCACGTGTCATTACCAGGATGGTTATTTAGGTTTATTTTTAAGGGAGGTTCTATATATAACCTCACCCTATATATATATATATACATGAAAAGTTAAATATAACAAAATGAGAGAAATGTTTAATATAGGTCATACTTAATCCATAGTTCTGAGAGACTAATTTTAGCCTTTGGATCAACTCCATTCAATGGTCCAGATTTAATTTTAAAATTTTGGACGAAGTGACATTTTTGTAATTCACGTGTGATATTTTTACAATCACATATGATTGAATATTAAAATTTCAGAACTCTATTTTTTATATAGACTATATTAAACACAACTTATCAAAATAAATAGATGAAAGTTGAAGTAAATTTGTGTTATAAATGCTTTGTTCATCATAGTATTGTAATTTTAATAAATTTACTCTTATGAAATAAAAATTAATAAAAATCAATTTGTGTGATGTGAGGACGGGAAATGTACATTGTATAACGAGCTTATATACGCCATTTATAAAATTATTAGGAATAATTTCTTATATACCCTTATTAAACTTGATAATATCTTATTTGTCCACCTTAAATTTAAAATATCTTATATACCCTTATTAAACTAGATAATATCTTATTTGTCCAAATCAATATTTTTATTAATAATTAAACATTTTAAATGAATTTAAATTATAAAAAATATTAAACGACTATTATACCCCTATTTTAAATCTCTTCATAAAATATCTTCTATACCCTTAATAAACTTCTCATATGTCTCGTGACTTATATGACACTTGGAACGCATGCTTTAATCTTGATTTAATTTTTAAATCATCATCATCTCTTTCAATTTTGATTCTAATATGTCTCATGTTTCCAAATCAAAAAGCAAATCTAGTATTTCTAGAATGTTATTATCAGAGGAGGATACATATGCTTTGTCAAATTTGATATTATGGAACTAAAGTCCGTTAAGATGCTAATGCAATGTCTGTCTCTTGCAACGTTTAATAAGAGAACAACAGGTGATAGAATGATTTGTAGAGCTTTGTGCTTCTTATGTGTGAGAAACATAGTATTAGCAATGCAATTGTGGATTTCAGCAATGTTTCTGTTTTAAACTTGCCATTATGCTGCAATGGATGGTGTTCCCCATTCTCTTTACCTTATTGCTTTAGTTTAAATTCCATTCCTTCACTAAATTTAGTTTATCTTAAAAGTTTCCATCTGACTTGATATATGGTCATGCTATACATATTATTATGCAACTTCCGTCTTCCTTTCTCCCACATTTGCAACTGTCAGTTGCTATTAATTAGGATGTGGAACTATCAACTACAGCCATAGTAGGTTTATGCAATTCACTTCAAACGTAGTTCTTTTAAATATATTTCTAGCTGATCTATTTACCAGTCTCAAATAATGTTCAAACGAGGAGTCGGAAGTATATGTTCAGCTGTTGGTTGTTTAATTGTTTTTAAAGATGTTGGGATAGTTACAAACCTGCTTTTTCATGCATAAAGATAATCTCAAGGACTAATATCTGGATCACGGGTAAGAAAACAATAATGTTGTAAGCATACGGTAAACAATTGATTCCACAAAGTAAAATCGCAGAAAAAAAAAACAAACCTGGAGCGTTAAGGGCATAATGTGAACGCCGGCAAGTGTAGAACTGTCGACCGCTAGTATTCTCTTTAGATGTTTTTGAATTATACGGGTAGTCGGGTCTAATACTTGTGATATAAACACGACCTATATAATTATTTGTGTCAGACTGTCTATACAAATTTATACATGTAAAAACACGACACGATCTGCGTAACCTGTTTAAATATATGGGTTGGCAAGTCGTTTACGAATTGGCGAGTCTTAAACAGTTGACGGGCTTTGTGGGTCTAGCTATACTAATTCTGTCTTTGTTTTGAGAAAATACATAATCTATATACAAAATACCAAATAAAATTCAATCCTACCAATAATTTAGCTAGAAGTGATAAAACATTGATGGTTCAATAACGTCTATTCACTTGCATATTCACTTGCAAATGTTTGACTACTCAATTTATTATCAAGAACCTCTTTGAAAAATTGTTGGTCCTAAGGAACCAAACAACAAACTGATAAATATAGAAGGGGGTTGAATACACAATTAAAAATTACTTAAACAAATCGGTATCTAAAAACTTGCATCAACTGCTATATACATATGTGTGTGTGCGCGCGTGCCTGTCTATAACTTTCAACTATTCAACATTCAAATCAAGATTACAATATAAATCGATCTCTTTTGATTTCATAAACTAGTTGCTAGACAATGTTACTGTACAACTTACGAATGCAATTAACTCTATCTCTTTAAACAGGAATTTGACTAACAAGATGACTAGACTAATTAAAAAAAATTCTAAACAGGAATTTGACTAACAAGATGACTAGACTAATTAGATAACTTCTAAACACATTTGAAGGTTAATTTTGATATTTGTCCTACTGGTAATCACTAAATTAGAACGTACCGATCCTAATCTTATATTAACTAACTTACATATACCTTTTGTCGAATAAATAACTTGGATAACTTGAATCTTTAAATATTGAACTTTAAATCATGTTATCCAACCATAGACTTGAGAGTTATAAGTCTTGAAACTTATTCGAAGTCTTCGTGCAAACTTCTTCTCTGGAGTTATGTTACTCAGCTTAAAATTTTGATTACTCAATTTAAATCTTCTTATTCAAAGTCTTGATGCTAACATCTTCTCTAGAGTTAAAAGTTTGATAACTCAATTTAAATCTTCTTATCCGAGCATAGCTTGTAAGCATTCAACCTGAGACCTGAGTTGTTCTTCAGTGTTCAACTTGTATATATTTACATTTAGCAACATAAACTCAGATTAGGAATTCACTAAGTTAACTAGTACACACAGAAATTCCATGTCTGTCTTGAGCTAATTAGTTAGTCTGAAACTGACTTACATAGTTCCTAATTTATGTTGCAAATGATATCTATTAGACTCTTTTTTGTCTAATCAATATTGTTAGACCCTAGTTGTGTTCATTATTTAATTTTAGTTAAGTTGTGCTTCTAGTTGTATTTCCTAGAAGTTTAGGGTATATTGTGAAAATACCTGATGGGTATATAAATAATGTAACTAACCCTAATTTATTTAAGCATTTCATTATTCAAGATCAAAGGGTGTGTTCTTGGTGTTTTCTCTCAAACGTTCATACTAAGTTTATACATATCATTGTGGATTTGCTTCAATATCATTGATACTTGATACAATTGGGAACTTACAATTGGTATCAGAGCCAAGAGTGGATCAAAGGTGAGTTTTTAATATTAAAAAGAAAAGAAAAATAATCGATGTTCTTAGCCACCGTATATATCCTTCGAAAAAAAAAGAAATCACCTGCTTGCTAGCTTAAATTATTTTCACCTACTTGCTTGCTTGAAATAATTCTCCTACTTGCTTGGCTACTTAAATTAATTCTCCTACCTACCTGCTTGGTTAAATTAATTCCCGAGTGTTTTGCCTGCGTAATTTCTTTTTTTCGGCCGCCGTTTTGAAAACCCTAATTAACATTGAAAATTGGTTATTAGGAATTGAATCTCAATCGTATTTGCATTTTGATCGTAGTTGGCAAATCTCAATTGCAGTTTGAATAGTAATTGTATTGCAGTTGACAATTGCAATTCATCAAGTGTAATTTCTAATCGTAGTTTGAATTGCATTTGGGTAATCGTATTTCACCAATTGTGTTTAAGTAATTGCATTTCCCCACAATCGCATTTCAGAATTGAATTTCCAATGGTAGTTGCAATTGTAGTTTGCCAATCGTAATTAAGTTTCCAGTCGTGATTCCAAGTTGGAACTTTCACTTGTATTTGTCATTCCAATCGTAATTGATAATTACAATTGGTCAATCGCAATTCACAATCACAATTCGTAATATACAATCACAATTCGCCAATCCCAATTCGCCAATCGTAATTCCACAATCGCAATTTCCAATTACAATTCCACAATCGCAATTCTCAGTTGCAATTTCCAATCGCAATTCCACAATCGCAATTCTCAATTGCCATTCCTAATCGTAATTCACCAATCACAATTTCCAATCGTAATTCTGCAATTGCAATTCTCACCAATTGCAAATCATTCAATTACATTTCATTCAATCACAATTCATCACCTTTATCATTTCACTCAAAGATCCATTGTCAAGTATCAACCATGCTTCGGGCCAAAGAAGAAGAAGTTGCCAAATTAAAGAAGGAAGCAGCAGATCGTGTTGAAACTCTTATACTTTGGGTAGATTGTGCCAAGAAACAGACAAAGAGAGCAGATGATTTAGAACAAGAAAATGTCAAACTTACTTTACAACTTTCTGAATTAACTGAAAAACTTCACATGTCAGAAAACAAATATCGCGAGTTTGAGATGAAAGAATGTGTAAAGATAAGAAATCTTGAGCAACAATTGTTGGATATTCAAAGCAAGTCAACTTCAGAAAGCATGAATTTTGAGACCGAAAGATATCAGTTTGTGCTTAAAATCCAGAAATTGGAACGAGACTTACAAAATTGTGTAGAAGAAAAGGTCGCGACATCTTCTGATTCTGAAAAAGTTCGAAAGTGTGAGTCTTCCAAAGGGAAAGAAATCAAGGTGATTCCTGTAACAGTCCATGCAGGTGAATCATCAAAAGGTGTCGTGCATCCGAAAACCACTCATTCTAAGGATGATTATTCTAGTTTCAAGTCTTATGCAGAGAAATTCATAAAGAGGGTTAAACTTCGGAGAAAGCTTTGGAATGAAAGTAAAGATAATTCTGAAGAAATGAAACAACGTCGTCTTTCGCAAAATCATTGTGGTTATGTTTCTCGTGCTACTTTACACCGTATTGCTCGTCCATTTGTGTATGTTAGTCAAACAAGACCATTCTCGGATGCTAACACGCATGCCCATCTTCCCACCTTGCCCGAGCTTAAATATTCATTTGTGGTTCGCTCCGTCAGACATCTCTTAAGACTTTCTAAAGAGAAGATTTGCATAAAGCCACATCACTTTTCACCGGTTGTTTATCATAAGAAGATATATGTTCGAAAAATCAAGGGGGAGCAAGGTAATAGACATGTTTCAAGTCATTTTTAAAGATCGAGAGCTACATTCAAGGGGGAGTGTATTTTTTTTGTTTGATGAGTAACTACGATGCTGAAACTGAAGATTCCCTTAACATTCATTCTGTGTTTATGCTCAAGATCAACTGCTCCAGCGAAGAATTTTTTTCGTTTACATACTTTATTTGTACAATGAACACAAAGGGGAAAATGTTAGACCCAAGTTGTGTTCATTATTTCATTTTAGTTAAGTTGTGCTTCTAGTTGTATTTCCTAGAAATATAGGGTATATTGTGAAAATACCTGATGGGTATATAAACAATGTAACTAACCCTAATTCATTTAAGCATTTCATTATTCAAGATCAAAGGGTGTGTTCTTGGTGTTTTCTCTCAAACGTTCATACTAAGTTTATACATATCATTGTGGATTTGCTTCAATATCGTTGATACTTGATACAATTGGGAACATACAAATATTATCAAGGTCATTTGACTAACAAAAATACTTACATCCAACATTATAATCTCGATTGCAAACAGGTTTTGAAACTTAAATTTACTAAACAAGCAAAAGTTTTTAGATGGAAGTTATAAAGTTTGAAAACATAATTCATTCTTATAGGTTCTTACAAGGGTTTTTCATGTGATGGTATTTTCATGTGTAGCTTAAACTCGAGCTTCAGCCTTAACTAATTTTGTAAAACACATACTTAATTTGGCTTCTAAAAAGTTAACACCTATATCCATATATTCAGCTACTAAAGTTAACTTTTACAATTTTCGTTCTGTATTTCTATTAATAGACCACTTATTAATCACTTACGATATTGCGTGACTTTACCAAGTCAATTCCACCCATTTTCCTTTTGAAAAGACCTTTACTTAAATTTAGCCACTTTTATACATATGTTGACTTTTATAAGTCGACTTCCACATATTTTCTGAAATTTGGAATACATCTAGCATTCAACATGTGAAATGCACATAATTTCACCTCTAATCATTCATAACACTTTCTAACGTTATACAAAGACATAATCTCTACTGGATGTCCTAATATGTAAAGGAAAGTATGAAGAGGTTCGGTGTATGTGTTAATTTAATAATAATTTGAGATATACAACCAACATTTACACGTTAATAAAACTTATTATCGTTTTTTCCTACAAGTTTAAGAGAGTAATTGTCCAACTAAATATTTTTCCTTTTATAGGTTAGTTTACATCCAATATAAGCCTTAACTTAGTCAACGCCAAAAAATAAGAAAAAAAAAACAATAACAAAGAAAATACATAGAACATATTTGTTTGTAACGGATAAATTCATGCTGAGTCATAAATTAAAGTATAACTTTAGATCACGTTATGATGTTTTTATATTATTTATGGAGTTGTTATATATAGCGTAACTATCAAACAAGAACTAATTAAAATGACAGCCATGTTACTTATATTAAGAAATGTTTCAATCACCTTTACACATACCCTGTTTAAGTATTGAGTAGAAACATGAATATAATTACATATAACTCATAAAATTAAGTATAAAGATTGTTACTAGGAAGATATTTCGTACACTAATTTTTTTTGTCACATACGAGTTGTTTACCCTTACAAACTATTTCTTTCAATCATACATTAAAGGTATTATAGTTCAAACAAACATTTTTTATAATATATGACACAATAAATATTATGTACAAATCTTCTACCAAGTTACTAAGTAGTAAAATTACATTAAACTTAATAATGCTTAAAAGTGATCGATTGATGTATATGAAATCCTATATGTAACTCTATGCCTGAGAGTGCTGGTGGTAATGTCCATTGGGTTGTGTGGTATTGCCCATAATTTCCTTGGAAATTTTGGCGACCTCTCTGGGGGAAATCAAAGCCGTAACTTTGAGTTCTGGTGACATATCCTTGTGCTGGTGGATATACTGGTGGCCCCATTATGGGCTCTGTTGGGGGAGTATACGAATTATATACCCCACTGTTTTCTGCTGCTGATGGGAAGACATGCTCCTGGAATTTTTTAAATTTTGGGTATTCCAGTTCTTCATCTTCCTCTGATATTTTGAAGACTTTATGATCATTTTGCAGCATATTTGAGATCTTTTGATAATACTGTGAGTCTTCCTCCTCATCGTCCGAGCTGTCTTCACCTTCTTCTTGAAACTTGATGACCGTAGATTGGTCACTAGGTTCTGTTTGTTCATTGTTGTCATCATCCCATCCTGTGGCGATGATCTCTTCTATTGGAGTGGTAGGAGTTGGGTTATCATAACGGACATAATAATCCCATTTTCCTGAGTATTCCCCAAGCGTTGACCATTTTTCCCCCCATGCTCGCTTAGCCTTTCGGGGTTTATTTCCTCTTTTCTTCTCCGAATTTAGAGGGGCTTTTGCTTGAGTTTCTGCCTCTTCTAGGCATATTTGACACTGGCAGAACATATCCATGGGATTATGGTCATTGTTTTGTATACACAGGTTTATTATGTGTTCCTCATCAGCATCCAATTCTTCATGAATTTCTCTGTCGTGTTGGTCAACAGAGTATCTTGCCGGTTCCGGTCTTCTGTTGTATCTTTCAAACCTTAGGCTTATTGATCTGTCAAGCCTTTGGTTAACTGCCACACCTGATGGTACTCGGACTGTGTTTACTTCTGATGGCTTAAGGCTCCAGCTTCTTCCTTCTAGCTCCCTTAAATTTTTCTTTTCTCCTGGTATAGCGTTTATACCATTTGTTGCTAGGTGATCAACAACGTTTTGTACGTTGTAATCAAATCCGGTATAGCTGGTGTTGGAAAGCCTTGCAACGACACCCATGGTAATAAGGAGATTGCTTTCTCCTCCTTGCCAAGATTCGTACCCATGAGTTTGGATGGATACTTCCAGATGATGATGGAAATCATATATGCTCAGCATCATGTCGGGGACCATGTAAACCAGTTGCGTTCCGGTTGTAAGATCTACTTCCATGGTTCCTATGATCTGTGTACTGTCCCTCCAACGCGTATCTCGTAGTACTATCAAGGCATTTGTTCCTGCGTTTCGCCTATGTAGCGTGTGTATACGGATCATGAATAGTCCAAGATGGACATATTGCATGCCTCTTTGCCTGAGTTCATTATAGCTTTGCTGATTACATAGTAGCAGGTTTACCTGAGCATCTTCGGTACATAATATTCCTTGTTCGGAATAGTGTTGGTAGACCAGATGTTGTACTGTATCTCTCGTGTTTCTGTACAGTACCTCGGCAGGCACAAGGCTCGCTCTTTGCTGTCGTGAGATTTCAAGCTGTCTTTCTGGGCTTAGGACAGTTTCCAGTGTTTGATTTTGATTTCTTGGTCTCCACTGACGATTGATACTTCGTGCCAGATTGTGACGGGTTCTTGCTAGACGACGGTATCCTCTGATCTGATCATCCTGTGTTGGGAGAACCGAATTATTTTCAGAGGATGATTGATTTGTCACGTTAAGTCTTTGGTGACTCATGTCTTCTTATTGATCTTTTCAAACTCTTCCTTGAAGATCTTGTTAGGATCTTTAAAAACGTAGATAGATCCTTGATTTGCCCTTGGCTGAATTTTTTCTGTAATTGCAAGTTTATCTAATCTCTTGGAAAGATCAGATATCGAGTCTTCTAACTCCAATGTTTTTGAATTCTCTTGTATTCTCCTCCGAGTTCCTTGACACACAGCTCGTGCAATCATTGATACAGGTGCAACTGCCTGCTGTATCAACAAAGAGGTTGTACCAAAACATTTTTTAATGTAACTTAATTTCTTTTATGTTGTATATGTTGAGTAATGTCCCACATCGGACAGAACGTGACTTTGTAATATGATTTATAAGTGTCCTGGGCTACTCCTCTCATAACCAATTGGTTTTGAGTTGGAACCCCACAACTTACATGGTATCAGAGCAAGGTTCACCCGAACTCCACGTAACCCATAAGTATCCACGTGTTAGGCTCGAAAAAAAAAGAACGCCACACGTGAGGGGGCGTGTTGAGTAATGTCTCACATCGGACAGAACGTGACTTTGTAATATGCTTTATAAGTGTCCTGGGCTACTCCTCTCATAACCAATTGGTTTTGAGTTGGAACCCCACAACTTACAGTATACCTAACCTCATATAAATGAATGTTAATCATATATTGAAATATTGAATGTTTATATTTTAAACATTCCGAGTCTTGAAAATCATCATCATCAAACTCAAAATAAAATAACACTTTGAAGTCAAAACCGCAAAAAATCATTTCGATATGTTTTAACTTGAAAATATATCTGAAATCAAAGATTCAGATGAGAGGAGCCTATTGAGACCTCACGAAACAAAATAATTCAAACCTAGAATTGAATGGAGGACAACATTAACCTAGATGGATAGATTTGATGAAACCCTGTTTTGACGAACCCATATTTAAAAAACCGTTTAACAAGTGGGTACCGATGAAAAAGAAATTGCAATATAAAACACATAAGAGCAAAGGGAGTACACGCTTGAAGCATCTCATGTTTCAGCGTCACATCAGCACCATATCATCTATGTTTCAGCCATGTTTAAACCCCTGTACTACCTATGCTTCAACGCTTCAAAGATTTTTTATTTAAAAAAATACACTCTCTACTTTTTTCTCTCTCCTCTCTCCTCTTTTCTCTCTTTCTCTCACCTCTCTCTCTCACCTCTCACTCTCGTCGTTCTCGGTATTCATCCACCGAAAGCCTCATGCTTTCTTCGGTACCAAAGGGTGGGAGTGGTGTACCCCTCGGTACCACACCTCCACATAGGCATGCCGAAACCTATGCTGTGACCACTCCGCATGCTCTAACTGCTTAGACCATGAGTAGCATACTCTCTGGACCTTACTGTCACATCAGCTTTTCTTTCTCATACCCCATTTCTACACTCAAGTGGAGAAACACACCCCATCTACCCCAACCTTTTCCATTTTTTAATTCTTTTATTTAATACATTTACTTATATAATAAAATAAAACATTCTTATATTGATTAAAAATTAAAACAATACAAATAATAAGAAAAAAAATTCATACATTACTAAACATTAAAAATAAAAAATAACATAACAATTACTATTAAATATTAAATAATAAAACATCTAAAAACCTAGTTATGGTATTTATAGTGGATGAATTGGAAAAAAAAATAATTAAAAGTTTATGAAAAATGAATAAGTAGCCTCACTTTTAAATTAGAAAACAATTTTTTTTCTAAATTTGATCTTTGAAAAACTAAAAAGAGAAAAAGTCAAATTAATTCAACGGGTTTTGTGGCTTCGAGAAACCGTGACCGAAGCTGCCGGCTCCTACCCGCTGGTGGAGTAGCGGTGTGTCAAGGAACCCTTGAAGTAGCCGCTGGCCTACCCGTCAGGCGCTACGTATGGTCTTAGGGGTCACATACTCGCAGGCTTCAAATCAGATATATAATACGCTTTAAGGTCACGTCTGTAGTCACAACTTCAAGTCGCTCCAAAAAAGCTCACTTGACACCCTAATCGCGGCTTCAAATCATATATGTAATACCTTAATTCGTTTTTAGGCTTCTAATTAATCTTCGATACAATCTTGTAGAACAGATATCTCTAAGATATTTAGGCTTGATGTAGTTTTGATTAATATCTATTTAATTAATTAATATATCTTTTATCTAATCAAACTTTTACTAGTTAGTATAAATTGTTTTACTTATTATATTTTAATAAATATAATAGATAGATTTAAAATTTTGATGATATAAACAAAACCATCTTGAATGCCATAATATTTACAGTATACGGGGCGGGAAATGTTTAGGTGGTATGATGGTCGAGGATTTACTATTTAGAGGCGGGATGATTTATCCACTCCGTCATCACGTGGTGAAGAAGGTGGTGTGGAGATTTTTACAATGGGATGTACGATGATGGAAGTGTGAGACCCATATAGAAGAGTCTCTCATCTATTTATCTATATTTTTTATAATTTTTTAGTTGGACTAATAAGATATTATGTACATATCTTATAAATTAGTATTGTGGGAAGCAACAACTATTATAGGATGCGAATGTTGTACAACTCTAAGATTCCGTTTGTTTCATTGTAATGTGAATAATTGAAAATGATTTTAATTTCAATCATGTTAGTTATGTAATGACATTCTTCTATCTATAAAAATATAAATACTTCAAAGAACTTAATTCATTTTCAAATAATATTACTAAATGCAATATACAACGAGATTATATTTCAATTCCGTTACATTTCTTCACATTACCGTATAACTTATGTTTTCCTATGTATTACATCATGCCGCATTATCATCCTCTTCCATCTCTTTTCTACCACAAACTCCCGCATCCATCACAAACAATTATATCTAATTTGTGTAAAAGAATTAGAAAATATAGAGAGAAGAGAGAAAGAAAGAAGGAAGAGATAAAAGGGAGAAAGAGGGGAGAGTTAAGCCACACTTAGCGGGTAGCTAGAAGTCCGTCGGGTTCACTCGGACTCTTCATGTAGCGTCGGGTTGGGTGGTACTACCCGCTTCGGGTTCCTCCACCGTTCCCCATTCAGCTTCCTTAACCTGAGACGTCCGAACGTATTTTACCTTTTTTCCTTTGTTTTATTTTGTTTTGTAAATAGCAAAAAAAATATTTATGTTGTTTGTTTTGATTTGGGATGAGTGTCTTTTTAAGTTTTGAGTTAATTTTGATTCAAAAAGAAGAAAAAAACTAATATAACAGACAATGTGATATTTAGGTTAATTTGGATTAAGAAATACTATAATCATACCCTTATGGGTTGGTGAATCTGTATAAGAGCCTCCCTCACCCGTGAACTGAAGGAGAGGAGTAACGGTGTTCCCAGTCATCCAGTGACATCTCACGCTTCTCCTGTGCGTAGAATGGGAGTAGTCTAAAGTCGTAAACGACGTAAATGTAATGTTGACTATGTACTAAAACAAATAGGAGGGATCAGTGATTACATTCATATCTAGAGTTGAGATGAACATTATAGTCAAGAGTGGTGTCGACGAGTCCGATTATATATCCTCATTGCCTATCTACCGATCCACCGCCATTAATGGAAGTATGGAACTGCTTCGTGAGTGTTGATTAAGGCTACAATGATTCCTTTACTTTCCTCAAAGTACACCCATTGCTTTCCACCTGTGTCTATACACACACGTGGCATTAATCAATCACAGCGTTTGCACTTTCCACCGTCACTTTACCATCTCTCCTTATTTTAACCACTATGCGATTGAAAAATAAAACTACCTTGGTCAAAAGATAAACGCGTCGACTGTGTATTTTTTTCCACACAATACACTAACCGAAATTCTAAAATCTACATATATTTATTATGAAACTTGACCAGAAATACATTACATATATAAAGCTACGACAAATGTCATTTAATAATTTAAAAAAGTACTAATACTAGTATTATTAAACAACATAGTGTTTGGTTATAAGAGAGAATGTGATAAAAAAAATATCGAGTTTGGCGCATATTTGATCTATTGATCTCTATACTTAGTGATTAGAAAACATAGAATATCGGTTAGTGCAATACTCCAAATTTATAAAAGGTATTTAAAATGAGTTATTGAGAAAAGTTAATGAATGTGAGTAGAAGTTATGATGTACGTAACAGACAGGTTTAATTACCCTAATTAAATATTAATATTATATAAAGTGTAATGGTGTAGGGCCCCAAGTGCGGTACTCTGGGATCCACACCTATTCTGGAGCCTATGCCTTACTAACGTTCTGGAGCCTATGCCTTACTAACGTCCCGGAGCCTATACATTGCTTGTGTCCTGGAGCTACGATCCCCTACAGGGAGATCGAACCCCTGGACCATAGACAAGCAGATTCCATATTCCCAAGACTAAGATCTGCATATATATTTGCATTTAATGATAAGTACAGCAGATCTGACACTAAAGTACATTCATCAGACCTTTTATACGGATTAATGATCTTGCCATACAATTATCCAGCAGACTTGACAGAACCCTAATCATGACATTCCTTCATCCGTTGACACCTGGACAATCATCCAACGGCTCAGGTATGATCTCTCATGACTATAAATAAAGAACATGAATCAAGAACATTCCAACATATAATCTCCTCTCTTCCATCGGCACCCACATACGGAGATATCTCCATTTACACATACTTTCTCTATCTCCTTATAAAGGAATCATATGATCATCATGATCATCCTCATGCCTTTCATCTCTTTCGTGAGACTATAGGTTCATACACCGCAAGATCCACACGTCACCCCCGCTTTGGACACCATTTCCTCGCTCGGGGTTAACCACCGCAATGGGAGACTAAACATCCAATCCATATCCTCTCCACTCTACTGTTCTACATGTACCTGTTCGTTCTTACGAACAAAGAAATGGCGCCATCCGTGGGACCTGGACAAAAGTTCACGAGAAGAACTCCATGAGTTCGTGTTCTTGACTTCTTACCCAGAATTTCATACTTGCTTCATCAAGTTCCAGGTCAGGCTTTCCTATTTTATCTATAAACATATTGTTTTGGTGAACAATCATGGAGGGGGTTTGTCTTCTCTAAACCATATTGTTTTGTTGTTCACCTCTCATGAATTTGCACGTATATTCACTGATATGTGAGCATGGATAATTATACATGTTTCTTTTCACATACTCCAAGCAATAAAGTACAACTTGAATATATATATAAAACACATATCCAGGACTTCCCGGCCTCTAAATGTTGTTAGATTCAGTACTCCAGGCCTCTAAATGTTGTTAGATTCAGTACTCCAGGCCTCAAAATGTTGTTAGATTCAGTACTCCAGACCTCTAAATGTTGTTAGATTCATTACTCCAGGCCTCTAAATGTCGTTAGGATCATCGCTCCAGGTCTCACACACGTTTATTTATAAACAACTCTTACACCTGGTCCGGAGTGACCTACCCTGGACTAACCTGCCTCGGCCTGCAGTCACCTGGAATGACCTGCCTTAGCCCTGAAATAACATGCCTTGTCCAGGAGTGACCTACCCTGGACTAACCTGCCTCGGCCTGCAGTCACCTTGAATGACCTGCCTTAGCCCTGGAGTAACATGCCTTGTCCAGGAGTGACCTACCCTGGACTAACCTACCTCGGCCTGTAGTCACCTGGAATGACCTGCCTTAGCCCTAGAGCAACATGCCTTGCCTAGGAGTAACCTACCCTGGAATGATCTGCCTAAGTCCTGTAGTAACATGCCTTGTCCAGGAGTGACCTACCCTGGACAAACCTGCCTCGGCCTGCAGTCACCTAGAGTGACCTGCCTTAGTCCCAGAGTGACATACCTTGCCTAGCAGTCACCTGCCCTAGCTTGGAGTCACCTACCTGACCTGCAGCCATCAGAGAGGCCGAAAGGAAAGCCAAAATGGCATAACTCTACAACTAGAGAGTTAGGCCAGGAGACCTAGTGTTGAGAAAGAACGAGGCTAGCAGGCAAAAAGACCTAGGCAAATTGGGACCGAATTGGGAAGGATCTGTAACGCCACAAGGTACGTCAGGTTCCGGGAAAGGGAAAGCCCCAGCGGCTTGAGTAGCTGGATAACTCCTGGTTTTCGTCTTAGAAAGGTTTTAGACACTACTTTTGGTAAACAGTTTAGCATTAATGTAAATAGTAACAGTATTTTGTAAAACTCTGATCCTTTTTGGGTGCTAATACGTAACACTATGTCTTTAGTTAACTTTTGAAAAAGTGGTGTTACATGACCGTATAAAGTCACAGAGGCTGGCAGAACAGGAACATATCTTCTCCAAGACGTGGAAGACGGAGTGATACCACGTACATGGCACTCATCTAACCTAAAGAAATCCTATGTATGAATTTCAATGTAATAGAAACTAGCCATTAAATGACTTAATACATACTTTGCCGGACGAGCAAAGAAATTTTGATTCTAGATACAAGTCTGGAACTTCTACACATTCATCGAATGACAAACATAAGGGCACAACATCCCACTGGACGCAGTGGTATACCCTACAAATATAGAAGGACACAAGTCCTTCCGCATGCGTCACAATGGGGCGTACTGTGTTGACTGGGGACACAAAGACCCAGCCAGCCATGAGTTAACCTCCACGAAGAAAACTCTGGCAACTCCTAGGAATTAACCCAAAGAGTATAAACTATGAAGTCATGATGGAACATCTATATGCGACAAAATACAACATACATATACATAGCATGCAAACATAAAGCACCGCTTCATAAGCTACCAAGGGCAGAACACCCTTACAGATCATTGTTCAAAATAAAAGCAGTAAAGTTATCACAAACGTTATGGTTCACAAAAGCAACCACGGTCATTACAGGCAAAGAAATTTTTTACTCTACACATTCTTAGGAATGACAAATACGGGAGCATAACATCCTGCTGGACGTGGCACGTCACCCCAGCACAGGTTCTTCCGCATACGTCTCAATGGGGCGTATCGCGTAGGCATGGGACACAAGGCCCTAGCTAGCTTAGAGTTAACCTTCACAGGGAAAACCTAAGCAACCCCTAGGAATTAACTTAAGGAGTATAAAACTACAAAGTCATGACAAATATTTCACAACAAGGACATAACATTCATATTAAACGTACGACAAAATATACGGCACACAAAGGCGTCAAATAAACTGCCCACTGGCAGGGCATCACCACGAAATATTGTTTAATAGTTACGGTTATTACAGACAAATAGGAGTCAAGTTCATCAAAAGATATATAAAATCATGAGAAATCACAGGGGCTAAATCCCCTGAAGCTTGGCCAATGATAGGTCATGCCCACCCCCTATCTGATCAAGATAAGGGAAGGGAGCCCCTTTCACTTCAGCATCGGCTGCCCACAGCTTGGCTTCTGCCTGCTCATCCAGGTCTACAAACAAGGAAGGATCAGCATCGGGGAGTTTCTCGATAAGGACTTTGCAGGCAAGATGTTTCCTAACCTGTACACAACACACCATCACCTTACCCATCAGGCGAACAAACTGGTTAGCACCAAGAAAAGTCTTCACAAACATGGAAAAAAGAGCCCTGAAAGTCTATCCTCCCCTGGACAGCAGTATCACGAGCCAGCACCAGCTCATCTCTCTCTTTCACCTACAAGCTAACCTGAGACATTAGCTTTGAGTTATCATCCCGGAGCCCATCAACCATCTTCTGAGCATCCGCCAAGGCTCTTTCTGTCTGACTCAAATCCCTTTCTTTGGACGGTAGATCGTCAGCAAGCTTCATGTCTTTTCCCCAAAGATTGTTGCATAGCAGCTTTGGTTTCTATTTTAACTCCTCCAACGCCCTCGCAGCATTCTCCTCCAGCAATCTTAGTTGTACCATCAACTTCGAGTTGTCAACCTGAAACTCACCAGCCACTTTCTGGGCTTCCGCTAGAGCCTGTTCTGCCTCGTTCAAGTCCCTGTCCTCAGACAACAAGTCATCCGCAAGCTTCATCTCACACTCAGAAGACTGCTGCAGAGAAGCTTTAACTTCCTTCAGCTCCTCTGACTTCCTGACAACATTCTCCTCCACGTCACGCATCTGCTATTTCAACCCCTGCACATCGTCTTCGCTAACAGCAAGGCGGTAGCGAAGCTTGGGAATTGAGAGTAGTGTCCCACCTTCGGACAAGAAGGTACCTCTTGGAGGCAGAAGTAGCAGGATGATTGGCAGGTGGAGCCTCTATCACAGCAACAGATGACCGGGTTTTCCTCTTTCCAAAGTCACGGGTCGTAGGGGAACGACGGACACGGATAGCCAAAGGCTGATTGTCCAAAGTATCTTCTGCAAACAAAACAAAAATAAACACGTGGGGAAAGAATAGGATAAACCAAAAACGCAATGGAAACATACCAGTAGAACTCTCCACAGTGTGAACTTCTGGAGCTGCCCAGCGGGAATGAGGAAGAATTCCCCCCCGGGACGTTTTTCTTCTGGTGCCTGAAGGTCAGGGGGGTAAGCAGGAGACAGAGGGATCAGAGAAATCAAAGTCTGACAGCATACCACAAGGCGCTATACTATCAGACTGGGGGGACTTAATAGTGTAGGGCCCCAAGTGCGGTACTCTGGGATCCACACCTGTCCTGGAGCCTATGTCTTACTAAATTCCTGGAGCCTATGCCTTACTAACGTCCTGGAGCCTATGCCTTGCTTGTGTCCTGGAGCTACGATCCCCTACAGGGGGATCAAACCCATGGACCATAGACAAGCAGATTCCATATTCCCAAGACTAATATCTGCATATCTATTTGCATTTAATGATAAGTACAACATATCTGACACTAAAGTACATTCATCAGACCTTTTATACGGATTAATGACATTGCCATACCATTATCCAGCAGACCTGACAGAACCCTAATCATGACATTCCTTCATCCCTTGACACCTGGATAATCATCCAACGGCTCAGGTATGATCTCTCATGACTATAAATAAAGAACATGAACCAAGAACATTCCAACATATAATCTCCTCTCTCACCCACATACGGAGATATCTCCATTTACACATATTTTCTCTATCTCCTTATAAAGGAATCATATGATCATCATGATCATCCTCATGCCTTTCATCTCTTTCTGGAAACTATAGGTTCATACACCGCAAGATCCACACGTCACCCCCGCTTTGGACACCATTTCCTCGCTCGGGGTTAACCACCGCAATGGGAGACTAAACATCCAATCCATCTCCTCTCCACTCTACTGTTCTACATGTACCTGTTCGTTCTTACGAACAAACAAAGTGTTATATGTGTATCAAGTAGGTTTATATGATTAGATATGTTTATAAAATTGGAGGAGTTAAAACTGTTATAAGATAAACATAAATAAGTACAAGGGTTAATGTTGCAATATTGAGATAGATGTGGATATAGATGACTTCTTCATTTGAAGTCTTTTACATACACAAACATTACTACACATACACCTACATGCTTCTGACATCTCTCCCTTTTGCGAAATTGATCAAGAAACAACAGTTGTAAGTATTTGAAATCATTACTATCAACTCACACATAATCAAGGTATGATTGGTTCTAAAGAATTATAGTGTAAATGAGTCAAAAAAATGATTCAATGGATAAATCAGTGATTTAATAGGTTAGTGATGCTTTAATTTATGTTATAAACTGTTTAGGGTGTAAGAAAACACCCATAAGTTGTTTTGTATCGATTAGAAATGAGATTTTGATGTGTTTGGTCTGAAAACAGTAAAGCGGTCGGAAAATTGTTGTTAGGCACGGGCGTACCTTTAGAGGGGTACTGGCGTGTCTAGTAGACCGTGGCAAACCCTAGTTGGGGTACGGCCGTGCTCGGGCACGGGTGTACCTGAGTTATGTACGGGCGTGTTCTGTGGTATGCCCTTGTCTGAGAGGGGCACAACCGTAACTTTCAAAGAGGCATAGGCGTGCCTGCAGAAGGTACGGGCGTGCTTTGCTAGTGTTTAGTTTGTAGTTAAGCAGTTATGATGTGTTATTGACTATAAGAGTTATATACACTGTTTATGATCGTGAGTGATCGCTTTAGCAACTGCTATACTCTATTATGTTAGTTAATTGCTTATAAGGTGAGTCTTCTAGGCTATTACTCATATCTGCAACATGTGTGTTATAGAAATAGACTACAATCACATATTATTTGTGTGTGTTGATTAGCATGTTTCTCTGTGAAGTAGATGCTCAAAATTAGTACAATACTGTGACTTAGTTTGCTGCCCTAGTCTAGAACTAGAGGCTAGCATATTCTTGATATATGTGTGTTATCTATATGTGATTATATGCGTGTGTTTATATGATTGACAGTATAAAATAGTATCTGATAAGCTACGGGAGATTAGTGAGTAAGCCAGACTGTCAATCATATAAACACATGTATAAAATCACATATAAATGTCTCATGTATATCAAGAACATGCCAACCTCAAGTTCTAGACCCATGGCAACAAACTGAGTCACAGTACTGTACTTAATTTGAGCCTTTACTGAACATAGCAGTATGCTAATAATAACATATGAATAATACATGATTGTATTCTATCGCAATAACACACATATTGCACATATGAATAATAGTCTAGAAGACTCACATTATAATCACTTTACTAGCCCAACATTGAGTACGAGTTGATAAAGTGATTACTCACGAACCTATACAATGTAATAACACTTATAATCAATAACACATCATGACTACATAACTAAAAACTGAACAACAACAAGGCACGCTCGTACCTTGCTACAGGCGGGCTCGTGCCTCTCTGACAGGTACGGCTATGCCCCACTCAGACATGGGTGTACCACACAACACGCCCGTATCTAGCTTAGATAAGCCGGTGCCCGAGCACGCCCGTACCCTATGACTTAGGGTTTGCCACAGTTAACTAGGCAAACCTGTACCCCAAAGGTACGCCCGTGCCTTTCACATATCAGCAACAGTCCATCGACTGCCCTGTGGTTTTTATGACCAAACACATCTAAACTCAATTGTAATCAAATTTAAACCTCATAAAGGGTGTTTTCCTGCATCCCATACAACTTATAACATCATGAAACCAACAATCAACATCAAAACTAATTCTTACTATGATCCAACCTTATTGAATCATTAAACTCACAAAACTTCAAGTTTGAATAAACTAATCGTACCTTTCAGCCAAGTAAATGAATATGATGATCTCAGATGTTAAACTTGGTGTTTTTCTTGATCAAAATCGCAAAGGAAAGATGGCCAACAGGTTGACGTATGTATGTATGTATGTATGCATGTATGTATGTATGTATGTAGATTTGTATGTTTTTTGCTTGTAAGACTTCAAATGGAGAAGTCATATATATCCTCGTTTATGAACAATTGACAAAATGGCTCCTTGACTTATCCATTTTTATTTTAATGGTTCTAACATCTTTAGTTTTTAAAACACATCTATCCACATATAGTCACTTAATAACACATATAATACATATATATTTATCACATATAAGTAAAACTAATTAAAATATGGGTGTTACAAATGTGCGATTGCCTATGTGGCAAAAGTGTGATATCTGTGAGGCAAACGTGATACCTCAGTGGTAAATCAGAGGCATTTGTGGCAATATATGACAAGGGTACATTTATATGTTATTTATTATTATTTGAGTATGATGGTTTCCTTTAAAAAGATGGTGAAGGTATTATTCTTCACAGTGGTGGTTTTCGGAGATAAAAGAGGTGGGTTTAATCCCTCATGGTAAGTGGCTTGCGTTCGTATATTGCCCGTATGGATGTCATGCAGACCCGACCCACTAAATTTCGCTGTTCAAAAAAAAATATCATTTGAGTATTTTGTAGAGTTACTCATTGGGCCACTAGCTCATTCTCTCCGTTGTAGGGATGGCAAAACAACCCGAACCCGACGGGAAAACCGAACCCGACTAGTCGGGGTCGGGTCGGGGATGATATTTTCGGGTTAGGATCGGGTTTGGGGATTTTTTTCGGGGATTTTTCGGGTTCGGGGACGGGGCCGGGGCACTCTATCCCCGCCCCGATATATGTTTATATATATATATTTTATATATTTATATACATATATGCTTTATATATTTATGTAAATAATAATGTATATGAATATACAAAGATAATGGTTGTATATATATTAAGAAAGAAGTTTCTAAAATGATGAATTTTTTTGTTAAATGATAATGCTTATGTTCTTTTAAGTTTTATATTAATTAAGTTTTTTCGGGTTCGGGTCGGGTCAGAGATTTTTCGGGTTCGGGGTCGGGTTTGACATACGCCCCAACAGGGTGCCCTGAAACAATCCCCGACGGGGAAAGGGACGGGGACGAGTTTTCATTTCGGGTTCGGGGTCGGGGCGACCAAAACCCGCCCCGAACCCGCCTCGTTGCCATTCCTACTCCGTTGGTTCTTCTTTTCAGGTTTTGTGATAGACGAGGCTTCCACAGAAACATGTTAAGCGTTTTATTTTAATAAAGTATTATTGTTACAGTATCATTTTACTTGTGCCATTTTTTACTCTATTTTAATAAAAGATTATCGTTATTTTCTTCGTTGCACGCTTAAAAAACGGAAGTTAGAATTAGGAATAAAATTCATATTAAGAGTCGGTTATACAACTTCAATATAACAAAAAGTTAGTACTGTCGATAAAATTATTATGTTTTTAGATTTTGTTTAACTATGATAGGTATTAGGTTGTTCCAAATCTAAAGATAGACACACCGGTGAAAGAAATATAAAAAATTAAATTGTTTTTATAAGGATAAATAAACATGTTAGAGTAGGGACGGAGTTAGGATTTTAGTATAGCGATGGCTGACTTTACTTTATTTAACGATATACATATATATGAATGACATTAAAAAGTTTCATTATCTGTCTACATAAACAAATAATGAAAAGTCGTTTAAAAACAAAAATTCCATATGTTAAAACAATATTTAAGCTTTGCCAAAACCGGTCTTCAATGATCAAAGTTTTCTCACAATCACCAATTCGGTTGTCATGAATTAATGTGTTACAAGCATAATATTAATTAAAACAAACATCGAATACTTTATCTTGATAAAACTTCAATGAAACCAAAAAATAACGATAAATTATCATACTTCGTGTGTTTGTAGTTGGACACGGCTTTGTTTATTTGAATAAAATTCATCTGTTATTATATTGTCTGTAGAGAAAGTATAAGCAATCTTTCAGTGCAAATAATCAAATTGTTTTAAAGATAATCATCATTTATGCTATTACGAAACCTTGTTTTCATAGTTTTCATTGCTGAGAAAACTCTTTCAAATATTAGAATCACCACTTCAAGTCTTCTCTACACCTTTTTTGTTTTGAGAAATACTTGGACTCTTAGTTACAATTAGGGGGTAATATATATGTATTGAATTTAGGGTTATAAAATACTAAGAACAAGGTTTTTAGTGCCCGCGCGTTGCGGCGGAGCTTCTATATAATAAATTTAACGAAAATGTTTAATTGGTTATTAAAACATAAACATTCAATTCAACGGGTATCATTCATTTTTTAAACCAAACACTAATCTTGTACCCCTAATAAGTGTTTTGGTGTTAAAAACAAACTTTTATCACATGTACAACATACTTCCATAGCATCATTTATGGCCTTCCACTCTAACAAACTTTCATCTCCGGTTGAATATACTTTCGTAACATCATTTATTGGTTCCACTCACAGAAATTCAGAAGCACTTAGACATCTCACACTTTAATCTTGTTGAATTAATCAACCTAAACATCAGGGCGAGTAACAAAAGTTTATTCACTTACTATAATTCAACCCAAAAGCCATATCTCTTTCCACTCATACTCATACAATTTTACTAAAAAGACACATGAAACACAAACACATATACATACATGCTGGTAGATACACAAATATAGAATAACAACTTAATAGGCTTCATGGATCTAAATTTTTTGTTAATTATATGACTCCTTGTGTGTTTCATTTCAAATGTGCAAGTTGACACAACCTTTTCCAAGAATAGGCATCAATATTTCAATTCTCAAAAGAAAGTAAACACGTCTATCTCTGTATCAAATATGTATACTTATATAAACAAACTTCAAAATACACATCTATTAAAAAATAAAACTTAAAAACCCCTAGACTGAAACTTACCACAAATACGAACCACCCTTGTAAAAATATACAAAATCGAGCCTCATCCACTACTAATAGTTACACAAATCAACCATATGTCATACAACTTTAGAAGGTAATGGTTGACATAAAATTATTGTAAAATATTTTCTGATGTTAACTTTAACTATATTAGACTTTGAGGTAGACTTTGTTAGTTAGTTTTTCAAATATTAACTTTAATAAATTAGACTTTGAGATAAAACTTTTTTATAAAAAATTAATTTTTATGAGAAAACTACATTTACTATAGATGAAAAAGTATTTGGTTTAGATAAATAACATCTTAAGAGCAAAAAAAAACACTGTAGATGAACAGTGCCTTAGGAATAGTGAAACTAACATTTGATAAATGTTATATAGTTTAATGTTATGCTCATTAGAGGGGTCCAAGTATCATTTAACCCTCCTTATCTCATCACCTGTGTTAGAGACCTTATAGTGAAGGTCCTATAAAATGTTGTTACAGCACAAACTAATAGTCATTGTTTGAGAATATATTATGAGTACTAAATAAATATATTAGAGGTTGCAAAATACTTTTACCCAGAATAAGGTCTCTTTTATTGATAACTCTAGTCTCCTACGTACACATGGTAGTAATCGAAGTTTGATATATGTGGAAATATATAATAGGATTGGTTTTATAAATTATATTAAAAAACAATATTGAATACCCGTACGATGTTTCGGTGTGCCAAAAAGTAACTTTTTTTTAACGGCAAAGTATCGGAAAGGGGGAGCTTCGGCTCGGCAATCACCCACCCTAGCGATACCAATTTTATTAATAATCAAACACTAGCAAGGCGCTAGAAAGTACAAAACAAGCATCCCACCATATACATTCCATTACAACAGTGATCGGAAAATCATAAAAAGCAAAGACGAGGGGAGGTAATCCAGTCACTCCATGAACTTTCATAAGCTTCACATCCTTTCCTGTGCTTCATCCAATAATACGACTGCGCTTGTATTTTACTGAAGAGGGGTAGCCTTTTGAACTCACTGCCACCGAAGATCTTGTCATTTCGTGACTTCCAAGTCCACCATAAGAACACATAAATGACTCCCATGAATACATGCAATGAGTTACCTTTGAGACCCGAATGAAATCCCCAACGCATAAGACTTTTTATGTCTTGAACAACACTCAGATCCAGTTGTAACAACCCCGGGCTGGCGCCTGCCGTTAATATGTTGCCTACCGGTCTCCGCCGGCGCCTGCCACTGATCGGTGCCTACAAGTCACCGGAGTGTTAGGTCCGCAGCCCAATACACCCCAACCCATAGCCCTTTATGATAATTTATAATTTATCATAAAGCGGGTTGTTGCCATGGTTTGAACCCATGACCTTTTATACCACTTTTCCTGAGTGTTAAGATCAATTGGTGATAACACTCAGGAAGAGTGGTATAAAAGGTCATGGGTTCAAACCATGGCAACAACCTGCTTTATGATAAATTATCATAAAGGGCTATGGGTTGGGGTGTATTAGGCTGCGGACCTAACACTCCGGTGACTGGTAGGCACCGATCAGTGGCAGGCGCCGGCGGAGACCGGTAGGCACCATATTAACGGCAGGCGCCAGCCCGGGGTTGTTACAAAAAAAGTGCACTTTTTTTGTAACAACCCCGGGCTGGCGCCTGCCGTTAATATGGTGCCTACCGGTCTCTCCCGGCGCCTGCCACTGATCGGTGCCTACCAGTCACCGGAGTGTTAGGTCCGCAGCCCAATATACCCCAACCCATAGCATTTATGATAATTTATAATTTATCATAACGCAGGTTGTTGCCATGGTTTGAACCCATGACCTTTTATACCACTCTTCCTGAGTGTTAAGATCAATTGGTGATAACACTCAGGAAGAGTGGTATAAAAGGTCATGGGTTCAAACCATGGTAACAACCCGCTTTATGATAAATTATAAATTATCATAAAGGGCTATGGGTTGGGGTGTATTGGGCTGCGGACCTAACACTCCGGTGACTGGTAGGCACCGATCAGTGGCAGGCTTTGTAACAACCCCGGGCTGGCGCCTGCCGTTAATATGGTGCCTACCGGTCTACGCCGGCGCCTGTCACTGATCGGTGTCTACCATTCACCGGAGTGTTAGGTCCGCAACCCAATACACCCCAACCCATAGCCCTTTATGATAATTTATAATTTATCATAAAGCGGGTTGTTGCCATGGTTTGAACCCATGACCTTTTATACCACTCTTCCTAAGTGTTATCACCAATTGATCTGCAGGTCAATTGGTGATAACACTCAGGAAGAGTGGTATAAAAGGTCATGAGTTCAAACCATGGCAACAACTCGCTTTATGATAAATTATAAATTATCATAAAGGGCTATGGGTTGGGGTGTTGGGCTGCGGACCTAACAATCCGGTGACTGGTAGGCACCGATCAGTGGCAGGCGGCGGCGGAGACCGGTAGGCACCATATTAACGGCATGCGCCAGCCCGGGGTTGTTACACCTGTCCCCACCATGAGCTTATTTCTGCAATGATTTTCTTGTTCGAAGCGCAATGAACGAACAGATGACATTCTGTTTCTTCTCTTTCTCCACATAAAGGGCATAGGTTTGATAATAGGATGATTCCTCTATGCTGTAAATTCGATTTCATGGGGAGACGATTATGAGCAACTCGCCACGCGTGGATAGCAACCTTTGATGGAACCCATATGCACCAGTCGAAATGGAATTGATCTACTGCTTTCAACGTGATGTGATCATATACCTTACGCAGTGAGGAAACCGAGAGCACCCCTGATGGCTTAAGAGCCCAGCGCAATCCAGATTGTTGCTGAAACCAATCACCAAATGGAATATTGACCACTTCAAACTCTTTGTGGACTTTAAGAATATTACGCCAAGGACCCGACACCTTGCCCTTTGAATTAATCCCAGTTATACCACCGTTGTATCCATGAATAGCTTGTATGACCCCTTTCCACAGCCCATGTTGTTGCTCCTTGAATTTCGAAATCCATTTCGATAAGAGGCCAAGGTTGAGAGCTTTAAGACTCCCGATACCCAAACCCCCGTTCTCCTTACTGTTTAACATCCCATGAAATCCATGCAATCTTTTTCTCATCTTCATTGCTACCCCAAAAGAAATTAGATCGTATTCTCTCTAATTTTTTAAGCACTTTTATAGGTGTTTTAAAGATTGAAAAGAAGTACGTACCAAGGCTTCCAAGAACGGATTTAAGTAAAATGGTTTTACCTCCCGAAGATAAAGTGTTCGATTTCCATTTGGATAACTTTGACCGGAATTTGTTGATGATGGGACTCCAAGACTCGAATTTACAGCGTCTAAACTATAAGTCATTTGGCATAAATAAAAACTAAATAACAGATATAATTCATATTTCATATAATACCAAAACATGTTACAAATAGTATTTGAATGCTTATATTAATAACACTTAGGGTCTGTTTGTTTTTCTTTCTTATTAAGTGCTGTCCGGATAAAGTATCTGCTTGGATAAATGAGGTCTATATGGAATAAGTTGTACTGTTGTTTGTTTTAAGTGTTAAATGAACTGACTGAATAAGAAAAAGAATAAAATCACGAGCTTAATGTGGAAAGTATGTTAGTCTTGATTTGTTTACATTCCATCAGCGCTGAAGTTTTCAAAGAAGATTTCAGCACAAGAAGCTATCTGAAGATTTGCCTCATCAACTTAAATAAGGTTCATCTGAAGGGCTGAAAGTTTCATCACTGAAACTTTCAGTCAAGGTTTACTGAAGTTTGTCTTCAGCAAATGGTCCCCTCGGTGACGTCATCAACTGTCACTTTCAAGATGGTTTTGCATGAGGAAATCTGTTACTTATCAATCTACAAGATTGTGACGTGTGTCACTATTTCAACGGCTAGGATTGATAAGGGAAATGTATAAATACTCTTCTCTTTGTTGAGAAGAGTGGGCTTGCTTATTCTGTATGTTCAGTTAGCAAGAGCTTTGTGCGTCTGTTTTCTCTTAAGTTTGTCCTTGAGTTTTTCATTGAATTTAAGAAGTATGTTCTTCTTAAATTCTAGTCTGTAAGTTTGTTATATCAATATTAACAACCTTAGACATTTTTCTCTGTTCTTATAATTACTATTTCCGCACTTAATATTTCTTTAAGTTAGTATTATTCACTATTTGGGAACAACAAAGTATCACACTCGTAACTTATTATGTTAAGCCGTCTATCTGGATTAAGTAATTTAATAAACAATACGATTATAACTTACCAGAATAAGTTTTTCCCCCATTAAGTTCATTAAGTCAAAATCAAACACCATCTTAGCATCTTACGATATCATATTCATCCAATCAACCACCAATCGTATTTATTATAACTTGTTTTCGATCATGTATTCCTATATATGATATTTGTGTTTCGATTTTATTGTTAAGTAGGCATTTTTTAAAAACGATAACAACAAATACAGAATCTCGTTTTATTTGGATATGTGAAAAATATGAATTAGACAATTATATATCAACTCGTGATTAAAGATACGCTTGCTTTCAGAATAATCCATTGACTCAAAGAAATAAGAAATATAAAAAATAAATCGAGAATATGTACAATGAGAAGAACTAAAATAGTAATGTTCTAATACATACAATAAATTATATAGATATAAAACCTCCTATATTATTATTGCGATAATATTATTAGTATTTAAATAGTTTATTATTATCACATATTCTACGTATTAACAATTTAATTATATTATTACTATAGTCAATTTTAATGTTATATATATTGTGTGGATGGTTCAAATAAGAATCTTGAATTAAATGGGAATTGGAGACTCAATTGCACCCCATATTATTACTTAAATTAATAAATACTATTTTCTATTTTTTCTTTAAACAACAAAACTAACAAACACGCTAATTTACTTATAAATCTATATCTTTTAAACTTTTATTCACATCGGAAACGAACCCAGAAAACACTTTTCAAACTTTTTATATATGCTACTAGTCTTTTACTTCTACTTAAAATACCCTTCCAACACCTTATCTAGTTGAGGTTGACTGTTCCACTCTAATTCTTCTTGTTCAAAAACCCCTATACGACGTTATGTCTTTGAAAAGTAAGCAACACTTCATATTAATTAGTCTACAATCCATTTTCCCATCTCTTGATTACAAGTTATGGTGGTATTTTCAATTCTTTAGGTTAAATACACACTCATACGACTTTAACTCATACATTATCACTCGCTGATTTAATAATTACTAAACTATTAAGACTAAATCTTCGAACCAAACCATTTTTTAATTAACTATGTAATATGTAAATTATCATCGATTAAGATAAAAAAAACTGTTTGAACCTCATCTTTTTAATAAATGAAAATTCTAAAATATAAAATAGAAAAAGGAAGTACTGGTGTGCTTTATGAATGAATTATTATTAACCATGGTTAAACAACTCACCCTACCATAACCACTATATCCAAGCCAAGCGGTTTATATATGGAGATGTGTGGAAAGTGGAAACCACATAAAAACCTGCAAAACTGAACACGCACTTTCACCATAAATTAAACCCGTAAACTACTGATCGGCAACAACAAAAATGGTTGGAGATGCAAACCAGCATGGTATGATGGTCCATGTACCTCCATGGACCTTCATGCCAGATGATCCGGTCACAGGAATTTCACCCTTTTCTCCACGCAGCCCAAATGCCGCCACCGTCAACAGCATAACTTCCAGCGACGATTATGCTTATTTCCTACGCAACGACGCCGCCATCCGCCGCTATCTTGAAGATGACTTTGACGCCGATGGATCTGGTGGCTCCGGCGCCTGTACGGACTTTGACATCACATCGGAAGCCTATGCTTGTGATGGTTTCCGGATGTACGAGTTTAAGGTACGCAAGTGTGCGCGTCCACGGTCACATGATTGGACTGACTGTCCGTACGCTCATCCTGGCGAGAAGGCTCGACGCCGTGATCCTCGGAAGTATAGTTACTCCGGGGCCGCATGTCCAGAGTTCCGTAAAGGGAACTGTAAAAAAGGAGACGGTTGCGAGTTCGCTCACGGTGTTTTTGAGTGTTGGCTCCATCCCAACCGTTACCGGACTCAGCCGTGTAAGGATGGAGTCAACTGTCGGCGGCGTGTGTGCTTCTTCGCGCACACACCGGAACAGCTGCGAGTGCTAAGTCCGCATGCTGATGGATTCCCGGCGTTCCTTTCATCGACATCTGAGACTTCGACTCCGCCGTCGGAGTCGCCGCCGATGTCTCCGATGGACAGTTCTCTCAGCCGGTCACTAGGGTCGGTGTCGGTGACCGACATGCTATCGTCTCTGCGGCGGTTGCAGCTTAACAAAACACCGTCTATGGGGGCTTCCTGGAGCCTTCAAATGGGTCGACCCGTATCATCTCCCCGGTCGGGTTTCTACAGCCTGCCTTCAACCCCTACCCGACCCGTAACCCGTCCGGGACTTGGGTTTTCAGAGATCTGGGAAGAAGGACGTGTTGAGGAAGAACCTGTCATGGAAAGAGTGGAATCTGGTAGGGATCTGAGGGCGAAGATGTTTGAGAAGTTGAGCAAGGAGAATCCATTGGGCCGGATCAACCCGAATTCGGAAGAAAGTTCAAACCCGGATGTTGGTTGGATCTCGGAGCTTGTGAAGTGAATGGTATCCGCTACACCTTCCAAGTGTATGATTGATTATTTAAGGAATATTATTATATAGTTGATTATTAAGTAATGGTGCTTAGGATAAAAACTAGTTATAATTTATGTTTCTAAGTGATGACAGAATCGAAGCCATTTTGTAAACTCCCTGGTGATGTAAATATGGGTATGAATCGAAGGGGGTAAAGTGTAAGAGATGTATTTTGTGGGGGGTTGCTCTGAAAGATGAGGAGGAAATGTGGTGGAACTATTTGTCTTATTTTTAATTATAAGAAAAAGATTTTTACATTATCCTTGAGAAATGTAACAGTGGGGAATGGCTCTTCTCCTCCTCATGATCTAACACTTGTTTCTTCTTGTAATATTATTAATGTGAAGCTGTTAATGTAAACCCATGTTTCTTGTTGTAATATTAATATTAAATCATCTTGAAAACTTAGGTTATTTATTTATTTTTGTATTATTTGTTGCTGTGACACATTCCGATGGTCTGTCTAATACAATGTAAGAAATAAGATTAGGATGGTTTTATTAAAGAGCTATATTTGCAACTACGTTAAGTAGGTACATCACAATAATTGGGAAATTAAGCAAGCGTGGTCGACCAGTACAGAAAAGTTGTCTGTAATTCAAGGATTTGTTTCAAGTCCACCAATTGACCGAAAATTGGACAGGGAAAGTTAATGAATGCAGTATGACACATTATTTATTCATATCTTCACAATATTATCTATCTACCTATAATAATGATAGAAATAATAATTGTATGAGATGGTGACATTTAGCAACACCACACTTCTTAACAATTGACTTGTAATGCAATTCTTATGTATGCCCTGTTAAGTCATTATGTCTTTAGTGTTTTTACACACAATGTGGTCATTGTTTTTTAAGGTCTATAACATCATCTGTCTAAAAGACTTGTTATGAACCAAGATCACTATCAGTGGCTTTCAGGCTCTGTATATTGTATGCTGTCAGCAGCTTATCCTGATCGATCACATGCACTCTTATTACATAACACTCTCAAAGAAGAGAGGAAAAGAGGAAAATATCCGGTCATTTATATAAAGTTAAACTTTGAAAACTCATCCCAAATGGACCGTGGCCTCCACATTAAGAGAGGTTTCATTATAGCTTCGATGTCACCGATCTCTCACTCTAAGGAAAACGAATTTGTGACGACGAAAGTTGTCGTCAAATGTCCATTTGTCGTAAAGAATATGGTGTTTTTTTTTCACTGCCTAAAATCCACTTCTGGGGGTATAGTGATGATATCGTCATTGAAAAAGCTTGAAAATTTATTTCTGTAACTTCAAAGTCAAAAGGTACACAATTTTTGCCTTGTAGTAGGCTTTGGCGACGATATTTGTAGAACCCTTTCGTCGCACGTATTTCTTGTAAGAAGGTTTAGATTGATTCATATTACTTGTATTTCATAGTAATATTTATAATTCATATGCCTCTTATATTTACAATTAAATCAAGTTCGATGGTTATTTTTTTTTAAATGATCATATTGACAATCATTTAACTACCCTACTATTAATTATGGCATAACGTCATTGTTGAGTCACGTCACACATCGGACGGGAGGTGGTTTTATAATCTGTTTTATAAGTATAATATGCTACTCCTTTCATAACCAACTGGTTTTGAGTTGGAACCCCACAAACTTACATGGTATCAGAGCAAAGTTTACCCGTTGTTGGTCAAAGGCCACATGAACTCTACTTAACCCATAAGTATACACGTGTTAGGCGAGGAAAAAAAAACAACACACGTGAGGGGGTGTTGAGTAACGTCCCACATTGGACAGAGGTGGTTTTGTAATCTGTTTTATAAGTGTCATGAGTTACTTCTCTCATAACCAATTGTTTTGAATTAAAACCCTACAAACTTCCAGTTATAAATATCCAGATAATAATCACTATTTAGACATCTCTTGCACCAGTATCACACCTTCTAAGGAGGACAGTTTAACAAAAGTTTTACAACTAGGCTATAGTTTAGATATAAATATCTAAAAGAAAATATAATGTAATCTTTTATTTTATACATACTCGTTAATTAAAAAGCGGACCCGTGTTATATGAATGTGGTTATAACTAAATGGGCGTTTTTGTTCAAGTTTTCTGGAAAGTGTTGAATCGTTTTGGCTCACGAGTGGTGATCTGAGTATCTGACGGGTATATATATGGTTGTTATCGAATCATCTATTAACTTGGTGGTTTAGGAGTTGCAAATCTTAAAGCAAAAAAAGCCGCTCTCTTGTCCAAATGGTATTGGAGATTCATCTCAAATGAAAATAGCATTTGGAAAGAAGTTATTAAAGAACTATACGGTCCATCAGGTGGGTTTGATAAATTAAATTTACATGGAGGAAGAAGTATATGGGAATCTATTGTGGTGAGTAGCAGGAACTTAATAAACATAAGTATTAATTTTCAGTCATCCTTCAAGAAAATAATAGCCAATGGTTCATCAATCAAGTTTTGGAAGGATCCTGCAGTTGGTTCAGGGGAGCAATTAAAAAATAGGTTCCCTCGTCTCTATGCAATAGAAGTTAATAAAGATGCATGTTTTAAAGATAGATGGTCTTTCTCAGAAGGGAGATGGTTGGGTTCTTGGGAATGGCGGTCGTCTCTTCGTGGAAGATCATTGGATGATTTCCACAATTTGATTCAATTATTATCTAATTCTGAATTTCAGGTACATGGCTCAGACTTTTGGCAGTGGAGTTGGGATAGCAAAGGCATATTTACAGTTAAAAAGATGACCTCTATTGTACAAAAAAAGCTGTTGGAGGGAGTCCGTCCGGGGGCTGCGGTTGATTGGAACCCGATGATTCCTTTAAAAATAAATGTTTTTGTTTGGCGTTTATTAAATGGTGGGTTGGCTCTAAGACCAAATCTGGTAAGACGTGGAGTTCACACTGCCTCTGATCTCTGTTTAATGTGTAATAGTCGGCTAGAAGATGAAGATCATGCTTTCTTTAAATGTCCTACGGTGACTGGTGCATGGAGAAAGTTATGGGCATGGTGGAACCCTCATTCCACACGATTTTCCTCGCTGCAGGATTTTAAATCTTGGTTTGGTGTCGGGAATGTTCGAAAAACATCTGTTGCTGTTTTGCAAGCGATTTGCATGGTCCTACTGTGGTTAATCTGGAAGAAAAGAAACCGTACACTGTTTGCGGATGTGATGGACGTAAAGAAGTTCAAAGATGAAGATGTCTTCCCAGCTCTTCAAAGGCTTTCTCTTACCTGGTTATCAAATAGAAAGCCGGCTTTGATGCTTTCTTGGGATAAATGGGCTTATGCTCCGAAAGGGTCTTCATTTACTGATAGTGTTATTATTCAGTGGATGTAATTGTTTGATTTGTTTTTGGTTGTTGGTTGAACTTTGTTCTTTCTAGCATCTCGCTAGTTTTGGTTTTAAATATATTGCTTGCTAGGTATTGGGTGATGGCAATGCCGAAGCTCTATGTCTAGTAAGTTCTTTGCTTTTAAAAAAAAACTATCTCTGATTAAAACTCACTTAAGAGTGTTGATTAATTTTTTTTACCTCTAGTCCTCGATCTACTCGGTAGGTTATTGATAGTTAAGAATTTAATAATGATAAAAATATTAAGAGATCTAATTAGTACTAGCTAGACTTTACTAGACAACGTTACTAATATTTTTAATAGATCATGCATGTCAATTCACATATGGGATAGAAAAGGTAATATTTAATAGTTAGTTGATTTATTTATTATTGTGATAGGGTTTGATGTAAAATCAACACTTTCTTTAACTTCAACTTTGGGTAAATCTGTGGGTTTTGGTGGGATTTCGACATCCTTCCTTTTTTTCTTCTTTTTTTCCCTTTATTTTGTATCTACACACATATATATCATAATCACACATCATAATAAATTCTTCTTTTAAAGGAAATTTTGCTTTCTCCAAATCGAGTCACATCTTACTTTTAAATCAAGAAAAATGTTACCGATGAGTCTACTAAAAAAATCTTAGCATCGACATGTTTTAAGCCAAATCGTGTAGCTACCAATCGATTTTGTATTAGATTGGTTATGTTTTATCTTGAGTGAAATGTTCTAATAGAGTTTAGAGTAAGTTATACCCTCTGAAATAAACCGATCTTCCCTTAAGGTTTATTCCGAATGACTATATTAATCCTTTAGTTTAAGACTTAGTGTTGGAGGTCTAAAATTTTGAAAAGTTTAACCTTTTTTGGTTAGTTTGGATTACTTGCGTGTTTAACGAGCCGACTAAATCCAGGGTGACCATCGTCGTTTCAAATAGTCCGGTGTAATAGAGGAACGATGAACCTCCATGGCCACTAAGGGGGAATCCGGCTGTTCTTAAGATTCGAACTTGTAACCTATATGTTTTTACACCTTAAAGACCAAGCATTTATTAGTAAACCACCACCTCTTTCGAGTTAAACGTCTAAAAGTAAGAACTATTAGTGTAATCTGAAATCTTTTAAAAGTAAAAAACTAGACTAATCAATTGATGCATATATAAAGTGGGATTATTGATGAACTTTGTTATTAAAAATATCTAAAATATAGTTGTGAGAATTTAATAAAAAAAAGATAGTTGAAATTAGCATCATTCATTCAACGAATCTAGACGTACTTTACTCCTAAAATAGGTAAGAGATTGATTAATTACGTTTGAAAAAATAACTAAATAACCTAATTAATTCATATAAAATAAACGCGGCAAATTATAATATTGTGACACAAATAGTTTGCCAATGAAAAGCTCTTAATAGTTTGTAGCAGTTGGCATTTCGACAAATTAAGAGATGAAGTGTGTCTTTGATTGATGATAGAAAATTACACATTTATTCTTTCAATTAAATGTGCATATATGTCACATATAGTTTTTAAGCTTAAAAGTTGAGTAGATATTACACATTTGATTTCGTATACATTTTTCGGATATCGAAATTAACTGTTTAATATTTCGGATATCCGGTTATGAACATCCTGCAAGTATGTTTATATGATGATGGTAGTTTATATGATGATGGTAGGGGTGTTCACGGTTCTAGCTTCATTTTTGTCTGAATTTGACAAACCGTTAACCTCCAAACATTTTGCATTTCGCCGAAGCTATAACCTTTTTAAGATTTTTGAACCATAAATTATATAACAATTTATCGTGAAGATACTATTCATAACCTCCTCATAACTATTATTATATATAGTGTATGTAATCAAAGCAAATTTGTTCATAGCTTTTTGGACCTTTTGGTTTTTCATGGACTGCTCTATATAAGATAACATAATGAGTTGAAAAAGTTTCTTAGTTTGTGAAAAAATATTATTGTGTGATTTTACAACTTAAACCAACATTACAAGTGGAAGCGTTGAAATGGCTTTGTCTTTGAGGGAATCCCTATCTGTCCTGATTGGTTTATACCGTCCTGTTCTATTCTTGTTGACGATGTTAAAACAATGTTTAGCTCAATCTCTGCAAATGGTTGATTTTTTCTTCTTGTGCACTGATTCCTTCATTAAACTACTAACAGCAAATATATATTTTTACAAATTTTCAACCAAAAAATCTAATGGAAAGCCAACATATTCAGATGTTGGTTTTTCTAAATTAAATTTGGTTTTATTTCAAGCAAATAAAGAACTATAGGTCTGCAGATATACACTTGAGAAATAGTGGAAAATTAAACAGTATGAGTGTATACACTATGCTAGCAGTGTAAGCAGTATGTGCTGCTGGGAATTTAATTGCCTTATGAATTAATGCCTAGTAGAAAGGCCGCGTGATAATCACGTGAGAGTATATTATTACCATATCTCAATAACTGACTGCATGTACATTCAATCCAATCATGGATAGTCTATATATAACTTAATTGTCAAGGCTCTTTTTAGAATATATATATATATATATATATATATATATATATATATATATATATATATATATATAAGTGGGGAAAACTTCTATATCTTTCTTAGTGATTAAGCCTTGAAACTTTGTTTGCATGGCTGAACAATACATACATATATAATATGAGCTGATGGAACAACTTGAAAAGAGCAGAGAAAAGATTGATAGATCAGATGTTTCAGAGATTACCAATTCTACAATCAAACTGATAGCCTAAAGCTGTTTGTTTGACCAACTTCATATGCCTAACATCACCAAAATGAAATAACAAACAAACCCACTTACTTGTTCAATAACACTTCTAGTTCTTAATCACAGGTCTTATTACAAGTACCATTCTAAATCATCGATTGTGTTTCAAAATGGTCAAAAGATAAGGTCACGAATATTTGTGCACATATTTGGATACCAATCCAACAAATTAAAGATTTAGAATCTGTATCGTGTCACAACATTACCACTGGTACTTGAGAGAGATGTCACCAATCTTGACAATGATAGCTCCAAGCCTCCAACTAGAACCCCACCCACAATTGCTTCTAACATATCTTTTTGGGTGCTAATATTTGGATCCCCTCCTTTCACATAATAGATATGTCACATCAATCAAATACAGTTTTCAATACATGTTATATATTCACATGCATCATATCAATGGGACAAATTAGACAATCAAGGGGGTCCAACTAGTTTTATCAACGGTGATACTATTTAGCCCCTCTCCCCCTCACATACCCATATGTCAAATCATTCATACACCATTTTCAATGCAGATTTTTCCCTCACAAACATCAAATAAAGGGGGACAAATAGACTTTGAACGGGCCACATAAAATCACCTTTTTTGAAATTGGTCAGCGCTAAGCCTCCTCGACACAAGTCTTCGGAGCCAATAGGCAAGCTCCCATCCTAATCTTGTGTTCCTTCCATAAGCATTCAAAGGTGATCGACTGTAAGTGGATCTAAACTCAAATATTGATATATCTAAAAAAAAATTCGACATATATGTATAATAATTACATAAGACTTGTCATTAACTTATTAGATCATCCGTATCCATCCCAAGTTACCCTATCAAAAGCATTGTCATATCAGCATGCACATCATCCTCCACCTCCACCTCTAACTCTCTCTAACCCTACAACCTCACATCGGCTCCGATGGTTGTGGTCTTATGTGTGGTGCCTATGCATTGTCAAGTTTCAATCGAGGTAATCGACACAGATCGACCATCCGGAGTACAAATCGACAGAATCAAAACGCTTCCATTTTCAACGAAACTTCCAAAAAAATATTACATGGTAGTTGATTTGACCACATGTAAATTGCAAAGAAAGCCCACTCTGTTAGTGCTCTCCCTCTTCATTTCCAAAAACCCCCAACCCTTTTGGCGTTGCCGGCGACACCCACGCTCCCTCATCCTTCTTTATCACCGGATATTTAACAATTTCATCATTATTTTCCCAATGCAATAACCCATAGATGAAGATGTTTCCAAATCCCAAATTCTCAACTCCTGATATCTGGTGGCTTTTACTAGAATACCTTAAAATCTCACGTTAAATTGCCGCTAAATTTGTTAATTGAAGATATAAGAATATATTTTGTAATAGAAACTACTCACGCCTACAAAAGTAGAGAAAGATATCGGATCTCCTCTTCGTCACCTCCTTCCTTGAAAGATTCATGGGTTTAATAAATTGGGTATTTCTTATGACTACCATTTACATGATCCAATCAAGCCCTAGTTTTTCAGAATCTTTCATATCTAGAGAAAATTTAGCAGAAATCCCATTAAATTTCCTTAATTTGGCCAAGAACCCTCAACTTGTGGATTATATGGTAGGTATCAGGAGGACTTTACATGAGAATCCGGAGCTGGGTTATGAAGAATTCGAAACTAGTAAGCTTATTAGAACTGAACTTGACAAATTGGAGATCGATTATATATACCCAGTTGCTGTAACAGGAGTTGTGGGGTTTATTGGGACTAGAAAACCTCCATTTGTTGCTATTAGAGCTGATATGGATGCTCTAGCTATGCAGGTTTGACTTCCCACTTCTGACTATTTTTATAAATGTTTATAGCGATTTGCATCAAGAAATATTCTTTTAAATCATAAAGTTTGTGACTTTTGTTATAGCAACTGAAACCCTGTTAGTTACCAACAGAAGATTTACTTTCTGTGTATTTTTCGTTTATTCTGTTTATATGTTGAAGCTTCTGACTGAAGTTGATGATCTGTATGTTGTGTATATGCATCTTTATTGACCTATTTAGGGTTCATTGCATATTGACTTACATGGTCAACTGTGCATATCCTGTAAAAATTGTAGCTTTTAATAAGTAAAATTTGTATAGAAATATGAGGTTTGATTCAGGGAAGTTTTGATAAAAACAGGAAGGGGTGGAGTGGGAGCACAAAAGTAAGGTTTCAGGGAAAATGCATGCTTGTGGACATGATGCTCATGTTTCGATGCTTCTTGGTGCTGCAAAGATGCTTCAAGATTATCGTCACGAGATTCGGGTTTTTCTTTCTTTGTCATCGATATGTTTAGAAACTTTAATGATATAATGAAGAGCAAATGACACCAATTAAGTAATTAGTAACCAGGTTTCATCATTGTTCTATCGTTTAATTTGGTTGTATTTCGATTGATTTGATCAGGGAACCGTGGTTCTGGTTTTCCAACCAGCTGAGGAGGGGGGTGGTGGAGCAAAGAAAATGTTGGATGAAGGAATACTCAAGAATGTTGATGCCATCTTTGGGCTACATGTATCAGTTAGGTATCCTTTTGGCACAGTATCATCACGGGCTGGCCCTCTTCTAGCAGCTAGTGGTGTCTTTGAGGCGGTTATAAGCGGAAAGGGTGGTCATGCCGCTATTCCGCACCATGCAGTTGACCCAATTGTAGCTGCTTCTAATGTTATAATCAGTCTGCAAAATCTTGTTTCTCGCGAAGCTGATCCACTAGAGTCACAGGTAAACATACAAATGTCTTTATGGAACTTGTTTCTCTCTTTTTCATGTAGTATTCAGGTTTTGTGTGTGCTGCACTTGTAATAAAAATTATAAACTTAGTTGTCGTAATTTCTTGAAAAAGTGTTCAGTGTAATCAAAGTTTGATCTTAAAAAATCATGTTTCAAAACATAACACCAAGAGTGAGTTGATTTGACTTAATTGCCCTTTGTTTTCTTTAAACATTGGATCAAAGAGTTATGTTTGTAGGTTGTCACAGTTGCAAGATTTCAAGGAGGTGGAGCCTTCAATATTATTCCTGATGCGGTCACAATCGGTGGAACATTCAGGGATTTTTCAAAAGAGGGTTTCATCCAACTTAAACATCGTATCGAAGAGGTACATTTTTAAGACCGCTATTCTTTTAAATCAAACATGTGAGTATGCTACAAGAAAGCTAATCAGAATTATCCAAGAACATTTTTCAAACCACGTTTTATAAAGGATTTAGGAGGCCGTCCAACCATTAAATTATCCTAGAAAGCTAAATTATGCAAGACAATTGCGTTTGACCTTAAAGTCAAAGTGTACGGTCTCTGATTCTGCTATCATTTTGGTGATATTGTCAGGTTATCAAGCTGCAAGCGGGTGTTCATAGATGCAATGCAAGTGTAGACTTCAATGAAAGTGAAAAACCTTTATATCCTCCCTTGGTCAATCACAAGGATCTACAAGAACATTTCCAAAGAGTTGCTAGAGACATGTTGGGTTCTAAAAGCATCTTTGAGGCCCAGCCATTAATGGGTGCAGAGGATTTTGCGTTTTTTGCGGAGACGATTCCCGGCTATTTCTTCTTCCTTGGCATGCAAAATGAGACGGGGGAGAAACTTGGATCTGGGCATTCTCCTTACTATAAGGTGAACGAAGATGTTTTGCCATATGGTGCTGCCTTTCATGCATCATTGGTTACAAGGTATCTTCTTGAACATGAAATTGGAGCTAATACATAAAGGGTATGTAAGGAATAAGTGTGAATGTATGACTGTTGTAAGGAATGTGATGTAAATATTTGATTGTTGATTGACTTTAATCCTGAATGTACTAACCACATGAAACACCACCTAAATGAAAATAATTGGTTATCTTTAAGGGTATGTTTGGTTAAACGGAAATAATGACAAATGAATGAAATAGATGAAGGAATCAGGAATGAAATAGTTCATTACCATTCCATCCATATGTTTGGTTGTTTTCTCAGAATGGAATGAATCATTAATACAATATGTTTGGTAGAGAAGAATAAACATTGAAATGAAATGAAATAAATAAATAATGACCAAAATGCCCTTGTATTAAAAAATAGATATAACTTAAATTAAAAAAAAATTATATATAAAAATTTATTTAAAATACACACGTCTTTAAAAAATTGATAAATATCAAAATTACGAGATTATCATTAATAAATATTGGGGTATATTGATCATTTTCTATCTCATGTGCACATGGAATTAACAAAAAAAGAGGTTTAGGGAAGAAATGAAATAGACGGAATAAAATTACATTTGGAATGCTTGATTCCTTTCCCTCTTAGTAAAGGAATGGAATGGAGGTTTCGATTCTCATTTTCATTCCATCATAACAAACATAGCCTAATAGAATTTGGCAACCGTATGACAATTGGATGTAATATGAATAGAATCGAAAAGTGATGTTTATTCATTTAATAAGTAAATATTTGGGGGATACAATAAAGGAGGACCTGGTGTTAGTTGTTCTTTTGTTTGGGCAAGAGAGGAAAATATCTAAAGGGTGTAATTCATCGTTCATCACGTTCATACCGAAGGTAAGTGATCCTTTATCCTTCGGTGAATATAGACCGATTAATTTGATTGGGAGCTATTATAAGATTGTGTCAAAACTACTAGCGAATAGATTGAAACGGTTTCTTCCAAAGTTAATTGGTATTGAGCAATCGGCATTTTTGAAATCAAGGTCAATCATTGATGGAATTCTAATCTTAGGTGAAGTATTAAATGAACTGAAATCAAAAAAGGAAAAAGGTTTAGTGTTCAAAATAGACTTTGAAAAGGCGTACGATACAATTGATTGGGATTTCCTCTTTGATATCATGAAGCAAATGGGGTTTGGTAAGAAATGGATCGAATGGATAAGCGCATGCCTGCAGTCTTCCCATGTGTCAGTGTTAATCAATGGATCACCATCAAAGGAATTTGTGCCTCAAAGAGGAATACGTCAAGGTGACCCAATAGCATCGTATTTGTTTCTTATTGTGGCGGAAGGCTTGAATGCATTGATTCAAGAGGCAGTGGAAAAAAAGTTCTTTGTGGGGGTTGCGGTGGGAATGGAAAAGATTAAGATATCGCACTTACAATATGCAGACGATACAATCATTGTTCGCAAATGGTATTTAAAAAATGTAAAAACGATCATAGCATTGCTAAAGGGTTGGGAAGAGGTGTCGGGGCTGAAAGTTAATTGGAAAAAAAGTGTGTTGATGGGAATTAGGGTGGATAGTCAAACACTGTCAAACACAGCCAAGAAAGTGGGGTGTAATGTGGGGGATCCGATTATTCAATATCTTGGTCTACCGGTTAATGCAGCGATGAAAAATTGTAAACATTGGGAAAAGGTAGTGAAAAAATTCGAAATGGTTCTATCAGGGTGGAAACGAAAGCAATTATCGTTTGGGGGAAGATGGATGTTTATCAAGTCGGTTCTTTCGAGTTTGCCTGTTTATTACCTCTCCGTGTTTCGCGCACCTACCAGTATCCTTTCCACCTTAGATAAAATTAGGAGGAATTTCTTTTGAGGAGGGGAGGGTGTTTACGGTTATAAGAAATTGCATTGGGTTAATTGGGATCGTGTATCTAGGGACATGGGGTTGGGGGGTTTGGGTTTGGGGAACTTAAATGTTTTCAATCTCAGTTTGTTACTAAAATGGTGGTGGAGGTTTCATAACGAACCAAATGCTTTGTGGGTCAAAATTATAAAAAGTATTTATGGTACAGGAGGGGGGTTGGGTAAGAATTATATGCTCAAAAGAAATGGTATTTGGGGTGGTATTGTCAAAATTGGGAAGGAACTTAAAAATAAAGGAATTCTTGTTGAGTCTCTATTTAAAGTTACGGTGGGCAACGGAAATAACACTAATCTTTGGCTAGATTGGTGGGCTGGTGACAAATGTTTTGTAGAATCTTTCAAAAGGCTCTACAACAAAATTGGCAAAGAAGACAAAGTGATTAGTGGATTGGGTCGCTGGTGCAACGATACGTGGCAATGGAATGTTGGAGATGCTTCTTGCATGGTGGGAAGAGTTGCGGAAGAATTGTAACGTCCAGAATTTCCGATTATTAATATTAGTATTATTATTTTAAGTGAAGACCGTTGTAACCGTACTTAGATTTATGGGATATAAATGAGTTCTTTTTGCTTTTCAAAAAAAAAATGAGCTCTTTCATGAAGATTGGTGTTATTGTAGATTTTTTTTAAAAAACAAGGAAATTAAAGGACTTCAAATAAATACCTATAAAAGGTTTAGGGATTAAGTGGTAAGAACCAAAGATAAAGTGGCTATCTAAGGATTATTAGGGTTATGCTCTACTTTAAAAAAAAAAACATATAACAAATACAAGAGACGGCAGTTTGTGGGTCTGTGGACTCTCGACGACAACAGAGAAGAGAAAAGCTACGGTGGACCTCGGTTTTGACTATGAAGCATCCAAGTAAGTATCCAAAATTCGTAGCTATGTTTATTGGTTAATCTTGTGGCATTAAGGGTTTGAAACAGCCGATTGTGACCCTGTTATTGAGGGCGATGGCTTTGCATAAGAAATCCAATCGAGAGGTTGAATGCTATAGAAACATAGAATTGATGTTAGATTGGTAATTTATAACCTTGTTAGGGATCGTTATGAACAGGGAATGATGAATTTTAGTTGTTCATCGATACTAGTGGGCTGTGTTCCAGGTATCGACTAATGACATGGTTTAGGCTCTATAATTTTGATTCGTATATGTGACCATTGAAATTGATTGTTGATGGTCTGATGGATTTTGATTACTAGTTGCTTGCTAGTTGTGGTTTCCGTATGGATTGATTACCGATCACCGCCAAACCGAGATGTCGAACCCCTGTTCCTTGAGAACTCGATGATACTAACTGCAGGGTTCAAATTACGACCTGCTATTATTTCTTCTAGTCTGCAAGTTTGATTTGTAGAGTGATGATTGTATTTGCAATGAAAGGCTCGTATAACTTGCGATTTCCAGTTGGTTGAGATTTGTGATTTGGTTTGGCTGGAATTAATTCCTAAAATAAATGTTGGAACAAATGGTGAATTGTGATTGTACTTAATTAGATATTTGCATGCCAATTTGCAACGTGGATAATAAAGGGGTTGGTAATCTGAAATGTGAATTGTTGGAACTAACTTGCAGGCTTTGTGTTTGCAACTTTGTATATTTGAAGTAATGGTGATTCATTTTGTGTGGGTAAATAAAGATGGGTGATCACAGATTTTAATTAGTTAGAGTTAATAGTTGCAAATTAATGGGTAATGTGCTAATGGGTTATGAGATGAGACTTAATTGTGCATGAGATTAGACTTTTAATTCATTCCTTATTCTACCTCATATTCGGTTCCCGTTATTTGATAACTCATAGGGATTCATTTTCCTATTTAGGTTGCTCATAGGGATTCTTTCAGCTGTTTACTCGGCTATCGTTTTCGGGAATCCAGGCGAGTTCAATAGCTTTTCAAAACCGAGTACAAAGACAAAACCATTTTTCGAAGGGTTTTGATTGATTTAACTTGATTGATTGTTTGATGACTACTTGACTACATGATTTGCGTTACTTGATATATTATGCATGCTTACATGATTTGATTAATTAATTAAGATTATGATATGCATGCTTGAACTTAGAGGGCGGGGGTAGATACCTTAAATGCTCTTTATAATCACAGGCCTAGTAGGAACCTAAACCTTCTAGGATAAAGTGCTAGCCAATATGAGTCACCGGGTTTTCTAGATAGCTCGTGTGGCACATGGTATGCGGTACCTCAGTATTCGTGTACTGGAGTGATGTGTGACCAAGAGGTTGGGTCATATGCAGAACATCACGAGTGTGTGAGGAGGAGATGGACGGTTGCCTCCGATTGAACTTGCACACTAAACGACAATGCGTGGTATGGAACCTCGCACAGTCGGAGTAGCGAAAGTGGAGATTCTCTCGGGATTTATGTTTCGCGTGGGGGTCGCGACCCACTTGGTGCATAGGTCGGCCGGGCACGTGAGTAGTGAACTTTTGGGGTTTCCTTGTGGGTTTAGACTTTAGACTCTAAAGTAGGAACACCTTCTCGACATATGATACGACACATGATATGATTGCGATTATGATTTGTGATTATGATATGATTATATGATGGCCATGATTGTTAATGATTGATATTTGACCCGGTATGTGTTATATGATTTTGGTTACGGGTTCGGGTCAAATACACGATGGGTCGGTTGTGGGTAATTATTTATTATCTTATTCGATCTAAACTACTGTTTTATGGTTTTCTTATCCTAACTCCTGTTGACTCACGAGCCGTAAGCTGACACTTGTTTCTTGAAATGTGTCTTGTACTCGAGCAGGTGGCTTAGGAGTCCATGCTTGTGAGAGGGGTTGCTTGGGTAGTTGACTTCTAAATATGATACCATTTGGACATTCGTTAATTATTTAATTAATTTAATTGATTTATGTAAAGGATTTGACCAAGACTTACGGTAGTGACACTGTGGTTTAAACGGTTTGGTTTTGATTATAGTTTGAACTTAAGACTTCCGTTGCCACTTGTTTAATTACTTAAAAAAATAACTAGTTGAATTTTTTTGAAAATCACGGTGTTATAAATTCAATATTATATCTAAGGTCCTCAATGCCACAATCCTACAAAAGAACAAAGATGACGTGTGGAACTGTACTACCGATCTAAATGGAAGCTATTCGGTGAAAAACATGAGGAAATATCTAGAGGAAAAACTAAATACAGCGGTAAAGTCAACGAAAACATATTGGTCGAAGCTGCTGCCAAAAAAGGTGTGCATTTTTGCGTGGAGATTGGAGCTCTGCAGATTACCGGTTCTTGTAAAATTGGTCGATAAAGGTCTGGATATACCTTCTGTTTTGTGTCCTAGATGCTCGGAAAAGGAGGAAACGGTTGAACATGCGGTTTCAAATGCCCCGGGGCAATTAAAATTTGGAACTTTATCACATCTTGGTGGGGTGTACCGTATGAAGAACCTGGATCACTGCTCGATCTGGAGGAAGTAGAGGCGAAGCTCTCCTGACATTTGGTACGCAGTAATCAGAATCGCAGCATATATGATATGGAAACAAAGGAATGATATTGTGTTTAAAAGAGGAAAGAAAAACGAAGATATTTGTACAAACATACAACTGATCGGGTGTTAATGGCTAAAGGCAAAGGTAAAAAACAAGACATCGTTTACATGGGAGCGGTGGATGACTCTACCATCGTTGCTTAGGGCTTAAGGCGTTACGAAGGAATTGTGTAAATACACTGTTAATACGATAAATGTCAATGTAATCGATATTTAGTGTATTAACAGGGTAGCGTCATTCCCTTGGTAATGTCAGGGGAATAATCTGAAACTGTTGTAAATGTGAAAAGTATATATAAAAGTTGGTCTTTCAAAAAAAGTAAATATTTGGTTTTAACATCACATAACTTTGATGATTTTACACTTATAATCCAGTTTAATAAGTAAATATGGAAATGAGTTTTAAATTAGTGTTTTATGAGTGTAACATCACATAAACTAAGTGATGTTAATAAAACGGAAAATTTCCCCTTTACTTGATTAAAATTCTTTAAAAATTATATTAATTTAATATAATTCTAATGAAATAATGAAAATCATTGACTTATTACAAAAAGCGACGTATGATACTTTATCTATAATTTATAATCTATAATCTTACTCCTATATAAAGCATTTACAACCTAAAAACTCTTAATTTTTAAGTAATTTGAATATACTGAATTACCCTTCATTTAAATAAATGAAAACTATTATATAAAATAACTACTAAATGCATTTAATAAGATTCTTGTATTCCATTTTAATAACTAAACCTTTCATACTTAAAAAAATCAAATAATAAATATTCAATTATGTTATAAACATTTTAACTTATTTATCAAAAAAATATGTATAATTTAGTAGAGCTTTTTTTTTTTTTTTTTGAAAAGCCAGGTATAATTTAGTAGAGCTTATAAATGTGAATAACATATAATTAGAATTTATAAACATATATTTTAATTTTTTAAAATAGCTCATATAACTAATAGTTTCAAATTAATTTATTCTATAATCTTAATCTCTTAATTTTTAATAGTTTCAAATTACTAACTTACGCTCTGTATTGTCATGTAATTTAACCTACTTAATAAGTAGAGATCGTTTTTCTTATTTAATTGTTCTCAAAATTTATTTTAAAATAATAAAAGAGTTGATTGAGAATGGAATAATAATAAATGAAATGGAAAAAAGATAAAGAAATTAGACATGTTGCCACTTGCCAAAGGAAAATTATTTGTTATCACTGCATTGATGAATACCGAAAACAAGCAGGTTACTGAGTAAAAATTAGTTGACGTCGCCGCATTGCGCGGGTAATATGCTAGTACTATATAAACCATTTAACATTCTCTTTTTTTTTCAATTTTAAAAGTTCTTAAAATTCAATCAAATATAAAATCTTAGCTATTTATTTTATCTATTTAATCTTATCTATTCAAGTTTTAACCATTTCATTCTCTTTTAATTATTTTAACTTTTTATTTATTTATAATATATTCCCTCACATTAACACACTATCTCATACAAAAACAATTATCCACCCCATTAACATAATTTTTAAATTTTTATTATCTCTCTCTATATTGTATCAATATAAATAATTTTTCTTATTTTAATGTTTTCTCTAATTTATTTTAAAAAGTTTTCGTCACAATCAATGAATAACATATTATTATATTTTTAAAAGCGACAAGTTGTAAACAACTATTTACCACAATAGATTGCGCAGGTACAATGCTAGAAATATATAAATGATTTCATACTCTCTCTCCTCTCTGTTGAAGTTAACTAAGACTATTTAAATTTAAATCGGAAATATTTATATGCAAATATACAAATACTTGAAAAGAAGTTGAATCAATCATCTACGTAACTAGCTGAACCAACTTATGATAATTGTTGTTTAGCACACATTAAACATAATTATATAACTTTTCAAGAACTGTAGCCGTCGCATGAGCAATAGCAACGGCTGCAAGACTAGTTCTAATGCAAAAAGAAGATACTGGAAACACAACCACCTCGCATCAATATACTTGACATTGATTCATTGTTAACATAACAAAATTTTGTAACACCAAAATGTCAAAAAAAACTAAACAAGTTCTCCAAACAAACATAGTAGCAGTCTCAACCAACATATTTAAGTAACCATATCCTGCATCAGCTTACTTCTCTGATGAGTTTGGCCCCCTCTTCTTACCAAAACCGACAACTGCAGAATCAAATATTACAAACTTAGCTTCATCACACACAGCATAGTTCTCAAAATAGCTGAACATTCAAACATATGATAAGGAAGGTAACTCATGAGCATCACAAGCGTTGTCTCAACTAAATATATACAGTCATAAAAGATTTACACATGCTTCTGGTACATCATTCACAAATGTAATCCACACCCTCACAAAAAATTTGAAGCAGGTGTGAACAACTGGGAAATATTCCTATTCTCCCAACCCAGTCAACATGTGTTGTCGTTTTAATAATAGCTTTAGAGTTGATAAATATTGTTTTTCTAGCCCTGAGGTTTTTTTTATCTATGATATGGCTTTTGCCTTTCGCTCACAGGTTACACCTATGACTTCGCTTCTTTTGTGTAACAGTATTGTTCCTTGAGTTTCATTTTCAACATTCAATCGATGTAAGCCAAACACTCTTTATCAAAAGGGTTTTTATTATCTATTTATGTTATAATAATACTCATCAATGTCTTCATCAAAGGTTGTTTGAGTTGCTAAATTGCCTAAATTATATAATTCTAAGGTTTGAGCATTGGCACAAACACAGCAAAAACTTAAATCATAAACAATATAATATATGCTTTACTTAAATCAAGCATCAAACTTTGGCATCTTAATATCCAAAACAAAGGGTTCTTTCTTTCAGAACATATATTATTATACACCTGCTATAGCTACGGTCAGTCAGAAAATTATTCAAGTTCTAAAAATTGCAGACATTTTAGCAGAACAAAACGCAATTTATTTTCAAATTCAGTGCCGGTTACTAATCTTGATGTCATTATCGATAAAATCAAACATTATAAACACAGAATAACACAAACTAACATGGATTCCAGTTCTAATGAATCAATCGCGAAGCAACGCAACGGCATATCAGCGGTTTTCTTATGAATAATATACATATATAAACTAAAAAATAGTGCAGAAACTTACCGGCAGTGACGAAGCGGCGGTTGTATTGAATGCGCTTGTGAGCACGTCCACGTGGCTGCTTCTTCTTGTCTTGCTTCGCAACCTTGGGGGTTTGGCCTCTGACTTTACCGGCACGAGCCAACGATCCGTGAACCTTTCCTGTAAACAAATTCCAATCAACAACAAAACCAACATAATGAGTAAAGACGACAAAATGATGTCACATATGCATCAGATCTTCAACAAACAAGTAATCTAACAATTCAGATAGTAAGCCTAATGATAGATTAGACGCCAAATAGACAACTCTTGAGCCTCGAAAACGATAAATAACAAGGATCTGACTGAAGAGTATACAAGACATAAAGCTTACCCATGTCGAATTTGGGATTCTTTAGCTGTCTCTAGTCTTCGTTTCGGCTGGATGTAGCGGGAGAGAGGCAGCAGAAGGCTCCGATTTTAGGTTAGGGTTAGGGTTAGGGTTAGAGTTGCGAGCGAACTATATATATTGGGGCTGAACAGATCATTTGGGCCTCTTACATCGTGATTTGTTTTATGAAATAACAACCCGACTAAAATGCTCGTTTTACTGGGCCTCTTTACAACTTTATCAAGCTAGTTTTTGGCCCATAATTTCTCAACATATAATAAATATAGTTAGGCATCTAGCAAGTAGTCAGGACTCAGGGTGCACATCTTCGGATTTTAATCCAATCCGGACCGGATTTTTTTTATTTTTTCAGGACCGGATATTCGGATTGTAACCGGATTTTCTAGGACAGAGGTGTAACCGGTTTCGTACGGATTAAAACCGGATTTCTCGGAGAAAAGTGTAACCGGTTTAACCGGTTTCGGATCGGATTAAAACCAGATCGGATCGGATGAAACCGGTTAAATCCGCTCCGGTTTGAAAAAAACCGGTTTTATCAAAAATCGGTTCGGATAGTTTTTGCACAAAATAAGATATTCGGATTTTTTGTGCACCTCTTGCCAACTATCACTTTAATATTCTAGCTGTTAGTATTTTTGTTTTTGGCCCATAATTGCTTCGAAAACGGTTATGACTAACATCGGTTAGACTATGTATATATGAGCTAAAAGGTCGCCTCCCAAGAGGAGCCCGAATAGGCAAAAACTCCTATAAAAGTTGGATAGTTAACATCTTCTTATGTATAATTTATTACATATAAAATTAAAATAACACATCTACATGATTTTTTTATTACATTTATTAGGGTTGTGTAGAAAATTCGAAAAACCAACCATGTCTGAAATAAGTTACTCAAATAAGCAACGGACATATGGGGTTTACTTTTCGCTTGTAATCGAGTTTTTAATTCTATATGACTATACGTGATTGATTATGTTTTTATAACTAAAATGAAGAGTATGTAATATTTGATAGATAAAATTATCTTCTTAAAACTTTAATATAGTATAAGAAGTTTTCTCAATAAAATTTTTTATTAGGTCAACTGCATGCCCATATAAATAGTGTTTAGCCTTTCAACACCCCATAGCCGAACTAATTAGTTGATAACCAATTAATTTTTTTAATTAATCTAGTTAACGAAGGAAACCTCCCTTTACTAGGGATATAATTGGTTCATTTTGACCTGTTTGAGTCTAGAATTTCAACCAAACATGTATCTGTAGTTTGGTAGTTTCCAAACAAAGAAGCGGAGGTAATCATAAATTAAGAATTGAAATTGGACAAAGATTTTTTATTTGAAATTAAAATATGTAAGCATCAATTAAATTCAGGGGTGTCTTTGAGGGAGTACAGAAGATGCGGTTGTACAGAGCTCATGTTTCAAAAGGGGCCCACTTATATATATATATATATATATATATATATATATATATATATATATATATATATATATATATATAGAAAAAAGTTCATGCGAGAACCGTTGTTAGCGCGAGAACCGCGAGAACCAATCTAAGCCGTTCAATTCCCCCTCCTTCAATGTCATTGTCCACCCATGAATTCCTCACATACACCCTGCCACACTCTATACCTCCATGCTCTCCATCCATGATACTTCCCATATCCAAGGAACGGCCGAGATTGGTTCTCGCGGTTCTCGCATGAACCCTCCCCTATATATATATATATATATATACACACACACACACACACATATGTGTGTGTGTGTGTGAAAGTTCATTTGAGAACCATTCTTATTGCGAGTACCACGAAAACCATTCTTGGACCTTGATTAATTTAAATCAACTGCCAATAAAAATGACGGCTCACTAATGAATAATTAGTGGTTCATTAATGACGCATAAATAGCTCACTAATGATGCATTAATCAGGGTTATTTTGGAAAAATCAAGTCTCGTTCTTTAATGACGGCTCACGTGAATGCAATTTATGGTGGTTACAAATGTTACTCTTGGTACTCGCAATAAAAACGGTTTTCAAATGATGGCCACAGTTTAAATAGTAAAATGTTAGAAAGCCCATGTTTTGATTAATATATTAAAGAAGTAAACATGTTGATCGAATAGTTCAAGGAGTTCAGAGAAAAATGGTTGTCTAAAGCTATTGATGATTTTAAGGAACTTGCTATTGAGAATATTGATCCGATATTCCCTTAGAGGCGTCAGGTTCGTAGAAAAAATAATTTGATGAGAACAAAAGTGATCAAGATGTCTTATTTCAGCTCAAGAGAGTAATAAAGTTAATTATTTTCTATATATTGTTGATCGAGCTAGATCTATACTTAAAACTATATTTGAATGGTACAAAGAGTATGGAAAAATATTTGGTTTTGTTTCTAAAAAGTTGAAGGAATTTGATGACAAAGAATTTAAGTCATTCTGTAATCGTCTTTAATCTGCACTTAAGTATCTTGACATTTTACCCGGGGAAACTATCTAACCTCAAGATATCTTAGAATACTTGAAAGAAGTTGATTTGTTTTCCCAATGTAATTATTGCATATAGAGTCTTGTTGACTATTCAAATACTGTAGCATATGTAGAACGAAGTTTCTCAAAACTTAAGATGTTGAAATCATACTTATAGTCTAAAATTTCACAAGAAAAGCTTAATAGATTGTCAATGCTATTTTACTACATTTTGTTTGTTTTAGTTTTTTATATAATAAATATCGAAAGATTAGTGAATTTTTGCTTATATGTGTGTAAGGGGCCCATAATTTCACTTCGCACAAGGCCTTCAAAATCAACGAGACGCCCCTGATTAAATTATATATCTGGAAATCCATAATTTATACATCTGAGCATATATCTACATATTACATAATCATCTATACTATATATAATAAAATAAATACACATACAAACACAATCATCCCATCCAATTTGGTATAAGTGGCCGGATTCGCTACTCAAACCACAAACAGAACCATATTAACGGTTTACAAATATTTCAAAATTCAAACCACTAGTTTTGAAACATGATGACCAAACCAACCAACCAAACTGGTAAAAGATCTTTGGTTCGACCGGTTCATTCAGTTTCAGTCAAACCATTTACATCCCTAACCTTTATGCAACCTGAATACTAATTATATATCTTTTTACAAAGTGAAAATGGACGCTTTTTATATCAATAGGTCCGTATAAATAATACCATTGCTTTTCATACTAGTATAAAGCCGATAAAGATCGAAGGATAGACCAAGTGATCAAATGAATCAAGACGGATGGTCTCATCTCTCATGAGCTATAGGATTAAGAGAGAAGATATAATATATGACAAACCTTGTAGCCTTAACCCTGATGTTTGATGAGGACACCAATTCCTAGGATTTCCCATCTTGTATTTGTCATATAGCAATCTCAATGTGTGTGTGTATATATATATATATATATATATATATATATATATATATATATATATATATATATATATATATATATATATAATTATTAGTTTATTACATGCAATGTCAAATCATGCAATATAATTAGCCTAGCATTCCGCACATGTGAGAGCGTATTAGTAAAGGTCTTACTCCATAAAAAATGATCTTTTAGATACAAAGGTGATTTGTACACAAAAATATTCTATTATATACGATAAAAATGGAGCAGTTAGACAAATACCTTTGAGTATGTGAATATAAATAATTAATAATAAGTTTGTTGGGATATAAATCTCTTAATTGTTATGTATAACAAAATATTTTTATATAAAAATCGAAAACCTCCTTTTACAATAAGATGGTATGGTTAGGAGTTCGACAAATTATGTTTGAAAGTGAATCGGATTTTTACCCTATTGGGGACTTTTGCAAGAGGGAGTTGATGTCATAGACGAAAGTAGTAGTACTTCGCGAGGAGCTCTTTCCTAAAGAAACATTTAAATCATAACTAATACAAGGTTTTAAACAATTATTTATACAATTGTCACCTAGTATTGTCGTAGAAACATCAAAAGGATATAGGTCCACACCATGACCGTAGATAGTGTATATGTCGAGGATTAGAAGAAAAAAAAAACAATGTGTTTCTCACTACGGACAAAAGGATTGATCTAGATCTAAGAGTTAATACTTATTTAAGTAGATTTACAAATCAAAATAAATATCATATGTTTATATTTGATTTTGTCTGATTTTATCTGATTTTTTAATCATAAACCAAATTTCTACCATTATAAATTAATGTACACCATAACTAAACTACAATGTCTAAAACTAAAGTGTTGCGTACAAATTATTTTGCGATCAAACATCACTCACTGTATTACTACAAGCTCAAGAACAATTTGCATGAGTCATAAAGTATACATACTATTCTTTTAGTAAATGAATAAATAAATTCATTATCTATACAGTATCATCTTCAAATCTCCAAATCAAAAGTATCGTATACATACCCAAACTGAAAAATAAATTATAAAAAAAAAAAAAAAAGATGTCAAACCTCCCATAAATTTTTCATAAGCATGAGAGAAAGAATTGGCATGCTCAATCCAAATCTAGTTCACTAATTTCATTGGTTATCATTGCATATGATATTTAGTTGAATTTTGAAAAAAAAAAAAAGTATTTCTTGCGTCGGTTTATAGAATAGTGAAGTTTTATGAAAGGAAATCTTGTTCGTCTTGCAAAAACTCTTTCCTCAGTTTGCGAGAAAAGAGCTTACAAGCATCCATACTGAGATCAATTGCAGCTGAAAGTGCTATAAAAAGTGCAGCATCAGCCATACATGTCACATGTTGCACGCCAACTTGCACCATCGGCTTACTCGCTTTCCCTTCGCCTTCAACGCTTGAACTCATTACAAACCCTTTGATGTTTGACAACGGACTAGCTCTTGAATCTTTCAATGACTCGTCGATAGAAAATTTGCCACCTTTTTTAATATTCATCGTACCTTCAGAAATAGGAATTCCACTTGTCATGCCAGAATTAGTGACAAGTTCGAATTTATAACCTAATCCGTCTACAGGGCCCCTTTCACGCCAGGCTTCAAGCCGACCCCATGGCTTCCAGTTGCTAATTGAGGCACCATGGGGCCGAAGGATAAGCCAGGCACCAGGGTTTGATCGTGAAACACGATCGGAACCTTGACAAGGAACAAAAGGAGTGATCATGGAGGCAGCAGCAATAGAAGAACCAGAGAGATCATGGACGACAATCATCCACCCTTTTCTTTCCCTTCCGGATTTTTCTCTTCCACTTGAAAACGTGGTCATCCATCCTCTGTTGATATTGTTCATTGTAAAATCTGAAGGAAGAGAACTGAAAATTCAAAAAAAAATATAGAAAAATTATTAGTTATATAAACATGTAAAATATCGAATTAAATGTACAAATTTCTATTTTAAAATTGTTATAAGAGTTATTTAAACTAAAACCACTTGAATGATTAATAAGATTAGTCAAAGCCAAATGATAAATGCACAAAAGTCAAACAAGAACAATTAAGAGATGGTGGTTAATTAACCAAAGGGCATTGAACTGACACCAAAATCCTGAGCACATGGCAAAGAATCAAGCTGGTAGTTTGTCTTTGACAGTTGGGAGTATCTTTTATTGGCAAATAACATCAATAATAATAATAATAATAAAAATAATAATAATAATAATAATAATAATAATAATTGTTATTATTATTATTCTCATTTATATTTGTTTTATGCATGTATATATGGTGTATGTATATAAGTATATTTGTATTTGTATATACATTCCTTTTTTTTAACCCAAAATTAGTTGAAAGAATTAAACTATTTGTGTGTTTATTTACACAAATTTGATAATAACTTAAGTAATACATAATTTTATGATATATTATCATTAGAATTTATAATTAAAAAAATTCCTACTACATTGAAAAATACAAGTAGATTATACTAAATGTCCAAAATATCCTTATATTAGTGAACTAGAGTAACATGGATCAACAACATCATAAGACATTAAGAGTCATGCAACAATCATTACGAATAATTAGCCTTTAAATAATGTGAAAAATTATATACGCTTTCTCAGGAATTGTTATAATATTTACAAAACGTAGATTTTTGAGCAAAACAAGGAAAACATAGGATGAATCAAATTAATTATCATTATTGGAGCATAAAATATTAAATAAAATACCTACTTGTCAATTGAAAAATAACTAATATATTATGTATATAAAATAAAATGATTGTAGTAATTAAAACATTATAAAGAAGATGCATAGAGATTGAAGAGAGTAAAGATTACATTATCTTAAAAGGGAAGCAATGTAGGGCATGAGATAAACCAGGGATTCACCATGAATATTAATTTCCACTTGTACTCAAATTCAAAGGAGAATGCCTTTTCTTTTCCATTATACTTATACTTATAACTCCAACTAAATAATTTATTTTTGTTATAAAACAATTGATCTTGTACATCAAAGATTGTTAAGACTTGTTTGATACCCATGAAAAGCTGAAACACATAGAGAATCTACTAAAGTATATTGGAACCTATGACTCTAAATCTTTTACTTTTATTTTGTCCCAAACTAAACCTTAAAGTTCCCTAAGAGGGTAGAAGTGTGGAACGTTAAACCAGTGATCTTCATCGCAATGTGTCTACGCTGAAAATTCGAGCTTTTTTTGTTGTATTAGATGAGTATGCTAAAGGACGTTTAATATTAAAGGACGTTCAATACTAAAAAAGCGTATTAAATAAGTAAATGATTAGTTAGGTGATGGAGGTGAAAAACAAATGGAATTTTTTATTTTCGCATAGAATTTAATCCAAAACTAATGTTTTATTCTTAGCAATTCTTCCTAAATAAATATCAAAAACATTAATTTTAATTTCAAGGTTATTTTAATATCGTTATTGTTAAAAGATATATAAACAAGTTTATCAGTAGTTGGTGAATATATTTCTAAAATTAAAGATGATATCTTATATTTTAGCAAACAATTGAAAACATATTGATAATTTATATCAGGTTTTAATTTTTTTTATTAGAAATTGAAAAAAAATTAGTTAGAAAAAATAAACGTGGACCACCGGTTCATCACTACCATGATGAACCCGGTACAGCTAATATACAACTCAAAGTTTATGTACAAGACAAGACAGTGTTGGGTACAACTAAGCAATGCATGAACAAGTGTACTATTACTAACCGCGATCTTGAGTTCCGGTCGGCGCTAAACTTGCAGCTAAAAACCGGCTGCCGGATATTCCCCTGGATTTGAAACACCACCGGGCTACACTCCGGTTCACCTCCAAACTGAAACAAAAACCGCGGATCGGGTTCGGTTCGAACCTTCAAATGCAAGCTAGGCGTCGCCGGTTTGTCCGATTCACTCCTGAGTTTCATCCACCCGTTCTGAAACACAATGGGTCTAGTAACCGACCCGTCAATGTTAACCATAACCATGACACGACCCAACATTTTACCTCCATTAAACCCACAACTCCGACCCATGCGGCCGGTGTAGACCGAGACGGTTAAGAGGACGGGTTTGCCTTGGAGACGGCGGAGTGCGGCGGGGTCGAGGTGGAAATTGACGGCGGTGGCGGCGGAATCCGGTTGGGAGGTGTCGGAGGAGAGTGGGATGAGGGCAGTTTGTGGCGGGAAGTTCTTGATGTGGAGTTTGCAGTAGCAGGGGGTGGCGGAGGAGTGGATGCCGGTGGCTGAGGCGACGGGTTTGGTGGCGAATGGTAGTTTGAGTGATAAAGATTCGACGATTAGACGAACAAAGGGACATGGATCCATCGGAAAATGCAGACGACGACGGTTTGTGATGAGTTTGATTTGATGAGAGAATTGAAATAGAAATAGTGTTTATAGCTTCGGAAACATCTAATATTTCATGAATAAATGTCGGGTATTTGACAGCTAATTTATGTGGGCTCCTTGTTTGTTTCTTTATTTATCATTTAATTAGCTAATTTATTATTTATTATTATTATCCTAAATCACATAATTTATCTGCATTTTAAATCTCCAATCCAATTTAATAATTAAATTCAGGGGTGGTAATAAGTTGTGTTCGTGTTTGTGTTCATAATTATTGTTATTTTTGTAACGGCAAAAGTTATACTAAGGTGAGCTTCGGCTCAATCATCACCCACCATAACGCAACCAAAGTTTATTAATAACAAACAAAATAACCAACTAGCAAGGCACTAGCAGCCATGAATACAAAGTTCCACATCAAACAATACAATGAAATCAAGATACGTACAACACCATTTATCAATAAAAACAAGACATGGGGGAGATGCACCAATTGTTCCATTTGTATATTAAGTTTACTCCCCCAATCCTATGCTTAATCCAGAAAAACGCATAAGCTTGAATTTGGCTGAATAGACTGTGATCTCCACGCATGATGGTTGCGAAAACTTTATCATTCCTAGTATTCCAAATCCACCACAAGTGTAGATTACACCTGAAAAATACATTAGAGTAGAACCTTTAAAACCCAAAATACTGCCCCAATTTAACAAACTTCTTGTATCTTCGAAGGCTATATTATTGATACACCACCATGCATAATTTTCCAAGGACTTTTCTGGTAAACGAGCAGTCATGAATATGTGATTTTCAGTCTCGTCAGCTTCACCACACAAAGGGCATGTGATTGACAGAAGAATAACCCCCCTCCTTTGAAGATTTGATTTGGTCGGATGGCGATGATGGGCAACTCTCTATGCGTTAATGCTAACTTGTAGGGGAACCCAATTGCACCATGTAAACTGGAAGTTTTCAACCTTTTCAGTGATAATTCGTCGTACGCAGCCCTTAATTATTCGTGTTAGGATCTGTGACACAAACCCGTAAACGTGGAACACGACATGACTCGCATACTTCATTTACATATAAAGGTTGGCGGGTCATTTGTGAGTTCACGGGAGGAACTTCATGGGGCAGGGGAGGGTTGTGGCCCGGCCTCTCTAAAAAATTTCGCTCAATTAATATTTGACTATAATTTATATAAACAAAATATATGTATCTTAAAAGAAATTTAAGGGTGGCTCACTCCAAAATTAAACTATTACATTTTGCCCCTTCCGAAAATAATGTTCAAGTTCCGCCATTGTACGTAGGGGTGTACGTTCGGATGGATCGGTTTGATCCGATCCGATTGAGTAAATCCAATTGGATTTCGGTTTTGAAAAGTGTGATCCGATCCATCCAAATAATATTAAGATCCGAACCAAACCATCCAAATTACAATCCGGTTGGATCGGTTTTTACAATTCGGTTTTCATTGTACCACAAATACATGTTTAAAGAGTCGAGATATTAAAAAAACTAGATTCGATACATATACTATTAAGATTAAAATATAGTTGTCCAAGTTATAATAACTAGTGGGAGTAGTGACTTTATAAATATATAATTAAAAATAATAAGTTGTAAATAAACATAGACATAACACGTATGGATCACTTTGTTCCACTAGTGTTATATGTATATATATATACATATATATATATATAAATATATATTCGGTTTGTTTGGTTTATTCGGTTTAAATTATAGTATCCAGAACCAAACCGGAATCCATAGTAACTATTCGGTTTTGATCCAATCCGATCCAAAAATCCAAAATATCCGAACCAAATAGTCCGATCCAATATTTTCGGTTCGGTAATTCGGTTTTATCCGATCAGTGAACACCCCTAATTGTACGGGTTGACGAGTCATAAACAGGTTGCGGGTCATAATCGGGTTGGTGGGTTTGTGTGTCTAGCTTTACTAATTTGTCTCTTGCTTGCCAAAATACATAAGTTATATGCTAAATATCTAATAAAGTTAAAGTTTATGAAACAATTTAATTACAATTAATGAAACATTGGTTTTTCAATCATCTCTACCTCGATGGTCTCAAAACAATGAATGATAAATGGAACGATACATGAAAAACCTAATAGCAAAACAAGAAATATGGAAAATAAATAGGTACACAGAAAAATAAATAAATAAATAAAATATACATGTTAATTGGCGGGTGAACTTGCGAACCCACTGCCCAACCCGCACATGATCCGTTTATTTATATGAGTTAGTGGGTCAACCTTATAATGACCTAACTTCGTTCATGTTTAACCAAAACTCGTTTGTTTGTGTGTTAGGTTCATGTCAATGTCGATAATTACCACCTCTAATCAAAATTATGCAAGGGGTGATTATTTATACAAAAAGTTGTATAATCTATCAACTTATACTATGTTTATTTACTGCTTGTATTTGGCGAAGTCTGTCCTTTACAAATCAACTACCTAATGTAACCTTTTTATAATACAATTACATGTATAGCTAGTTTTTTAATATATATACATGATTGAGTGACTCTGAAGAACAATAGTTACACCAGTATAATTGTCTTATGCTGTAATAGTCTTAATCATCACAAATCATGATTCTGAAATCTTGAATACACCTTTTAACTCGCAGTCATGTGTTCAAGAATGAAGAATGAACCCGATGATAGATGCCACTACAAGTGTTCTAAAGAAGTGCATTAAATGTTGATAACATTATGTTAGCTAATAAAGAGTTTTCAAGATTAGTTCAGAAAATAATTGTATATTGTTTGGAAGGAGAGGTTAAATGCAGTTTGTGTTAAACAGCGAAAGAAAATATTTATTAAAATTTAATTTGGCCATTAATTATGGTTATCGATATATATAGTTGAGGCTTTGGATTCTGTTGTGTAAGTTTTTATTTATTATTTTGCTACTTATTTTTTTTTTAACAGCAAAAAAAAAGTTAGGCAAAGAGCTTCGGCAAAGCCATCACCCTCGCCTAACAACCAAAATATTATTAATTATAAAAATATACTTCTAGCAAGATACTAGAAGAAAATGAGTACATGTACTTAGAATAAAGATGAAGGATTACAACACCACATTGGCCAACTAAGTAAATTATACTTTGATCTAAACTTTATCCAGGTGAAAAGTGGATGCTTGGGCTTCAACAAACACCTGTACTACCGAGAACCTTGATTCCTCAAAGACGACTTTGTTCCTTGCTTTCCACACAAACCACAAAATACATCCTACCACAGCTTCAAAAAAATTTCTTTTGTTTTTTTGTTTTTCCTTGCTCCACCAAGAAGTAGTTGACTTAAACATAAATGTTGGGCTACATCCACTTTAATCCAATCCATCATCCACCTCCAGAATAGTTGTATTTTTGAACAACTATAAAATAGATGTTCAACACTTTCGTCTTCATGATTACATATGGGACATACCTGTGAAATCTGTTGAATACCCCTAGACACCAAGTTAGTACGAGTTGGGATGCGTCCTAACAAAAGTCGCCAAACAAAGCAGTTAACTTTAGGGGGGAGCCACTTATTCCAGAAGCTTTGACCCGTTTGCGACGGTGCTAAAATATTATCAATGATGCTACGCAACGATTTGACTGAAAAAGCTACTTACTGTCAGAAGATGTTTAAAATATTAATTAATTACGAATCATCATCGATCTTATATATATCGTAATACATGTAATAAATTAAAAGTTGTTAATATATTACAAAAAAACAATTAAATTATCTACAGCAACCATGCATTTACTTCTTCCGTTTTGTAATATACTGCATGTATAGATCCAAAGCAGATGTTATAGGCAAAGTCGTCGCCACATTTTAATATTCTCTAAACCTTATATTTGCATAATAGATAAATAAAAGATTTACTAATTTCAAACTTTAATGTTTATATAGGGTAAGTTCAATAAAGCCCCCTTCTTAAACAAAGACCACAAAGTCCCAATCTCAGCCACTTATTTAAAAGTGCAAAATAGGAATTGAACCAATTTTAATAAAACTCACGCGCATGCCTACATCCCCTTCCCAAATTTAGTTTTTTTATTTTTTTTACCCCTTAAATCTTTAAATGACCATAACTATTTCAATTTTTTGAGTTTGAGCAAAAAAATTATACCAATCTTCTCATTTTTTAATAATCTTTCAAACGAGACCGCTCTTCCTATATTTTTGGAAAAAAAAATTTGACGAAAATGACGAAAATTATCATTTTCGGCTGTTCGAAGAGAGTAACACCTACTAGTTTAATCATTTTTGTCCATCACCTTCATATCCATAACACCTAACAGTTTTCATCATTTTCGGACCCCTGTTCACCATTTTTTTTTTTACGAAAATGATGAAAATGACTAAAATTATCATTTTCGTCACCTGCTGTTGCGTAACATACAAGGGGCACGAAAATGACGAAAATGACGAAATTTATCATTTTCGTCACCTGCTGTTACGTGATATACAAGGGGCACGAAAATGATAAAAATGACGAAATTTATCATTTTCGGGACCTGCTGTTATGTGATATATAAGGGGCACGAAAATGATGAAAATGACGAAATTTGTCATTTTCGGCAGCCCCCTTATATATCACGTAACAGCAGGTGACGAAAATGAGCTCAAAATACATAGAAAACAACCATCTTTATTTTTTAGTTTTACCACCTTCATAAGTTCTACACAAGCATACGCCTTTCTGTAACACCCTCCTTACCGGCCTAGATTAATTAAGGTAATTAATTAATTAATCTGGAAATTTAATTGCTATGTGGATTAGTTGTTTTAATTGTTGTTGTGATTTATTAGTAGAAAGGTGATAGTTGTTTTTATGTGTTATTATTTTATTTATTTAAAGAAATAAATATTTAATAATTTATATTTGGAGTGAGTATGGAGGGGGGTATGGCCGGTTGGTGGTATACCCACTCCTCCTCCATACTCTTCTTTACTTGTAATTGTAGACAAAGTGTTAGTGTGTGTGTGATTGTGTGCTCTCGGCCGAGAACAAAGAAAAACCGAGAAGAAGAAGAAGAAATCGAATACATTGTTCAATACAATCATCTTGAAGTGTTTAACATTATTAGAAGGTTAGAAATTCAGAACCATTATGTTGATTGATGTTGATTTTCTGTTTTGAATATATATATATATATATATATGTGTGTGTGTGTGTGTGTGTGTGTGTGTGTGTGTGTGAAATCCGATAGAATGATTATATGATGAATTGATGATTTTAAGTTGCATGTATGTTAGATTATGATGTAAGAATGATCAATATATGTTAGAATGACTTCTGGAAACATACATAGCTTGCATGCTTAAAATCAGTAGTGATTTAAGTTAGAAATCAATAATGGGGATGAAGTTATGAATCTGTCGGATTTGAGGTATGAATGACTCGGAATCCGACTAAATTATCTGATGCCTTAACAATTCTCTCGGAATTGCCATTTTACTCGGAATCCGATAGAAGTTTAATCGGATTTGGATTTGGTTGTTATCGGAATCCGATTGCTTTATCGGATTGTATGTTACTCGGATTTGATATTTTATCGGATTGTAAGACTTGATCGGATTTGGCCTTTTCTCGGATTGTGAATTGTATCGGAATCCGACTAGATTGGAATTTGCCTTTGCTCGGAATTGGTTGATCGGATTTCATGTTTTATCGGATTTGACTCTTTGAGGATTTAAAGATAAACATGAACTTGTTGCCTTGACTTATTAAAGGAATGAATGATTCGCCTAAGCTAAGGAGTTAGACAAATTCACAAGATTACAGTAAATAAAGAGTAATAGTGAATTACAACATATTGTTTGAATATACATAAGTTGATTTGTACTTGTAGATTATTGGTACATGTGATATGTAGATGTATGTACTTGTTGATTTATGTACATGTTAAGTATTGTGCTTATTGTGTGTTGATTAAGCAAATACTGATTGTTAGTTGTTTGTTCAGGTGGAGACAAAACTCAGTAAATAAGTAGAGACTAAGTTACTTGAACTTTTGAAGATATCGGTGAGTGTATATATATCTTGGATGTATAAGATATATCACCTGATTGTTGCTCTTTGAGATGTATTCTCTTGTTGACTGTATATATACATGTAGTTTGGGAGATCAGCTTGGCGGTTGTTTTTCAGCTGGGCCTTGGTTTAGGGATATACAGTACTAGCATTCGTCTTGATAACATTTGTTGTAATCAAGAGTTGCTAGTATTGTTGTCTGTTGTAACTAGGTTATCGGTAAACCTATGCTTTGGCCGATATTTGGTTGAAGGTCCCGCAAGACCGCCGGTTCTCTTGTTGTTTGAGCGTTGTTGGTTTGGGCTTGATGCCTTGTATGTTTTTAATATCTATTCTCTCACTTAGCTTTGTGCTAATCCCCCACTGTTGAACTCTTTTACAGGATATTCCTGGTATGTTGAAGATAGAGGTGAAACTGGACTTATGGACTGATCTAACTCTGATATCTGTTTTGAAATTGTAAAGAGCCTGATTTTGTAGTAACACTGTTGTAGTTTTGTAAAGTTAACCAGAATAATTGTATTTACCATATTATATATATGTAATTATGTTATTAGCTTCCACGCGTATTATAAAGTTGTGTTTTAGAAAATACGGTGTTACACTTTCTAGTTATACCATTCGCATCTATGAAAGCATCTGCATTTTGGATTAACTATGCCAGGCAAGCAATATTGCAACAAGCACCAGGTTTACTATTTGACTAAACATAAATTCCCTTTTCAAGCATTATCACAAACACTTGGAGGGCACTTTTGTTCTCAATACACATAACACTTACACTTGTAACAAAAGTACAAAAGACTCATCTTAATTATCCAAAAAGAACTTGCAAATCACTTCACAATAAAAGATAGATTTATAAAACTCCACCATAGAAATCAAAAAACGCTTCTTTTTAGAACATCAGATGCATAATAAGGTTTTGCATTTTTTGTGAGAAATTTTTAGAAACACTTGGAATTTATACAAGAAACAAGTGGAATTAATGATTTACTTACCTAACAACAACATCTTCTTCAGATTGGAGTGAATTGAGATCTAGATAACATTTCTTCAGATCATAAGGGTCATTAGATTTGTAAGTTTGTGGGGTTCCAACTCAAAACCAATTGGTTATGAGAGGAGTAGCCCAGGACACTTATAAAGCATATTACAAAGTCACTTTCCGTCCGATGTGGGACATTACTCAACACGCCCCCTCACGTGTGGCATTCTTTTTTTTGTGTGTGCCTAACACGTGGATATACTTATGGGTTACGTGGAGCGGGTGAACCTTGCTCTGATACCATGTAAGTTTGTGGGGTTCCAACTCAAAACCAATTGGTTATGAGAGGAGTAGCTCATGACACTTATAAAGCATATTACAAAGTCACTTTCCGTCCGATGTGGGATATTACTCAACAAGATTGACCCAAAAAGGAAAACTCTTTGATGTAGTTAGCTTTGAGCAACCTAATGTTGCTGTGGGTTTGATTTCAGACCTTCTTGAAAAACAAGGATGTTTGAAGGGTGATCGTAGGCTATGATTTGGCCTTCAATATCGTACGTGAAAGTAATTTTAATTGATATAAGCAGCCAACTGCAAACTCATCTCCACCGCTGCTCCCATCCATTGCCATTTCTCTCGCCCTCAAAAGTGAAAACATGTAGAACCGAGGGGATTTTTTCGTTTGCTTTAAGATTTAACAATTTGCTTTTGAGATTTTGTAAAACTGGATATGTATGAACTGGGCGAGAGAGAGAGACGGGGGGTTGATGACATTTTTAAAAATTTACCCTTGGTTACATGTTTAAGCACGTGAATTGCCATAAATATGAGTAGTTTTTTTTTTAAATCTCAACCATCTATCATAACAATCTAAGGGCCTATAATTGGACTTGAAGGACTATGGTTAAGGGGTGAAACTATATTGATCTTATATATATATATATATATATATATATATATATATATATATATATATATATATATATATATATATATATATATATATTATTTTTCCACTCTAACCAATTCATCAGATCAGGTTATCATGCATGTTAACCATTGTGATTTGTTGGAACACAACTACACAAGCTTACTATTACAAATTACAAGGGGTATGAAAAGTAATTCAATGTTTTTTTGTTTAATTAATAATAGGCCATATATATTTTCTCATAATTAAAGATGCATGCATGATAACTGTCATTTCAAGTGCATTTTGTTAGTAAATAAAGGGTATTAATTTGTAAAGCAGAAATATATGAAAGGAAAAAGGTAAAGGGGAAACAAAAAAAGAACAATTGGCGTGGTTTTATTCTAATGTCACAATTATTATGATTTGTTGGAGATATTGATTGGTTTTCATTTGATTGTGTAATACCTTATCATATATGATGATAACTAATTTAATTAATTATTCTTCAGATTAACTTTGATATTTTCTTAGTTTTTTATTGACATATTAAAAGCTTTTTGACCAATTTATTAATATTCTTCGATCTTTAAATTATAAGATCGAGAATCGGTTTGAAACATGGATTTGTAACTAAGTTTATTCGTTATTAAATACGTCATTTCACTATTATACATTTTTTTATTAATAAGGTGTTCGGTAATCCTGATTAATGTTATTATTGTTTTTCTCCACATCAATTAGTCAATTAGCTCCTTAACTGGAAAACAATATACATACTAACATACCTTTTTAGATATATATATATATATATATATATATATATATAGTATCCGCACTAATGCAGCGGCGGTGAATAGTTTTGTTCGGCAACTTGTCCATTTTAATTATTGAGTCATTTTAATATCGTATATGTCTATGAATTTACGTTATAGGTTATTCAAATTCATAAATTCTATTTATTTATATTTTCTAATAATTAAGTTCAAATATTTATTATGTGGTAGAATATTTATAAAGAAATGTTTAGTTGTTAAAATATTTTGTAATATTTAAGTTAATTGGCATTGACTTGATGTCTTGATGTAATAAATATTTTCTTATTATGAAAGGTTTAGTTACTAAAATGGTATATATAAATCTCATTAACTCAATGTAATAGTTACTTCATTTAACAATTCATTTAGTTTGATATGAGGGTAAATTAGTAATTTCAAATTACTTAAGAGATTAAGACAAATGTCTAAATGCTTTATAAGATTATATATATATATATACACACACCGGATAATCCATAAACTAACAACCATTTTATTGTTTATTTAATGTGTTACACAAACCATATATTAAACCTTTCAAAAATATGTGAATCGGTTTGAAATTTTTTAATTATTTAGAAATGGATGACTATCTCGAGTTTATAACATCCAGCCCTTTTCGCTACCTCCTCGTCGGCTTGATGCCATTGGCGGATCCACCATTGTTATATGGGGGGGAGTTGCCCCCCGTTCCTTCACCGCATCGTTTGATTTAAATGTGTATTTTTCTATAGGCCCCTCCAAAATTAATTATTAGGCCCCCCAAGTCTTGTGATTTTGTTAAGGTATTTGTTTGATTTTCTCATGCCAAATCTTTTTAAACACATTCATGATCTAGGAATTCACACATCACTTTTTAGCCCCCTAATAGTTGTCATATTCTTTTTATCAAAGTATTTTATGTTATAAGGTAACGTTATGTTTTTAAAATATTTCATAGATATATGAATTAACCAATTTTCCGTTATTTCTCTCCATTAACTTAATACCAGTAACCAAACATTTTCATTTAGTGAAATTATATTGTGATTTATAAAAAAAAACCTATAAATTCAATAACTAAAGCTAGATTTTTTGGATTAAGTTGACTACCAACCAAGTTTGACTCGGCTCGTGTGATCCGGATATGATTTGAATCGCTACCTAAGTTGTCTTGCCATTGTTTATGAAAGTGCCCCCCATAGTAAAATTTTCTGGATCCGCCACTGCTTGATGCATCATTGTTCTAATTCTGTAGCAACACTCCTTGTTGTTGGCTCGTTGCCTTGCCTCAATCGCCATAGAGCTTTGTGTATCTTGCTTTGATTGCTTGTTGATGATTCTATTGTCTCTCTTCCGTCGTCATTGATAGTCTCCTTGTATCTCTACCATGTCTCCTTACATCCATTGACAAAATAGTGATTATTTACATTAAGATATAAAAGAATTGAGTAAACTGCTTGAAAGTACAATAAACTTTGGCTAAATCATAGTTATATACAATTAATTTTATTTTATTTTTAAACAATATAACTAAATTACTTAAATCTCCCATTGTGTAAAAACTTAACTTCAAATTAAAATGTAACACCCCAAAGTTTGTATGTCTATATAGATTATGTTTTGTATGAAAGATTTTAAGAAATGAGAAGTGTTTAAAATTAAGTGGCTTGAATGGTGAAAATGAAAATGAGTTAGTAGGGGGACTAAGTTGGCAATCATGCCAAAGTTATATATATATATATATATATATATATATATATATATATATATATATATATATATATATATATATATATATATATATATATATATATATATGTGGGTGTTTCTTTGCACATGGCGGACATAGACACACACTCGCTTTTCTCTCTCGATCTGCTCATATAACTATACAAGAAAAGAGGGCTGCCATAATTGAGTCTCTATTTGGAGCAAGGAAAATAGCAAAGATAAACTTCTAGATAGTAACACATTAGTTCATAAGCATCGAGGTATGTTTGAGTTTGTTAGTTTGAAGTTTTACCGATGTGAAAGGATTCAAAGGGGTGAATCATAGCCAAAAGGTGTTATTAAGGTTTGGTGTTCTTGGTTTACATGCTTTCAAGTGTTAGGGGTGTGGGAAAACACTCCTATGTGGTTAAAAACAAAGGAAAGGTCGAATCAGTATCAAGAAAAACAAAAGTGTTCTTCATAGGTCGGTTAGTGCAATTCGGTCGGTGACCGAATTTTGATTGAAGTGGAATGGTCAAAGTGACCAAATTCGGTTGAAGTTATGGTGGTGACTGAATTTGGTCATGTGGTGACAGAATTCGGATAAAGTTTAAAATAGACAGAATTACGGTTGGTTATGTATAACAGGATTTCAATTTTAAGTTGACCGGAATTCGGTCATGTGACCGAAGTTAGTTAAGGAGTTGGACGATTTTGAGCAGTGACCGGAATTCAGTCATGACCCTTAGCCTATTCTATGGTGTAGGCAAGTGTCAGGATACTTATCAGAACACTTTACTTGATTAGCATATACTCAGTTACAAGGTGAGTTTATTACTTCTTTTGTTTGGACGGTATGTAAGTAGCCATGATATAAAATGTTATGTGATATATTTGTTAAGTGTTATAGTTATCATGAATATACATTGTACAACAGTGATGTATAGCTATGTAGGTCGTATGGTATGCACAAAAGTATAAGGGTACTTAGCTACGAGGTGTTGTAGTTGTGTACCAAGAACAATGACAGGGTGTAAAGTTATGCACGTGGTGTAGTTGTATACCAATAATAGTGTTAGGGGGTATGACTATGTAGGTGGTGTAGCTCTACTCTAGTATAGTTCCAATTTGAACAGTTTTGCAGGTATTACAACTTGGATGCGAGACATTCTGATGAGACTTTACTCCTGTTTTATGTTTATCCAAGTTTAGTTAGTATGCTCACTAAAGAAAGCTTATGTTTCAGTATTTTTGTTTATGCAGATGTTGAACAAGGGTAAGGCCTTAGCGTAGTGATCAATTGGATAGCTCTAGGTGTTTTGGAAACAAAACTTTTGGCACTACTTTTGGAATTTGTTAGCACATGTGTAAATAGAACTAATATTTTGTTTAACTCTGATATATTGGTGCTAATCAATAGAGAGAATTTTTGAAGTTAAAACTGAAAAGGTGATGTTACATAAAAATAGTAATCAGCCGGTTAATTTGAATTTCTTTTTTTTAATGTTTTCATTCTTTATAAATATGATGTTTTGGGTTTGACTTGTACACTTGATCAGATTAAAGGTACAAGATGAAATCTAACAGAAAAGATAGATGACATCTAATCCTTCCTAGATCTCTCCCCCTTATTCTTTATATGGTTTGGTAACTTAAGTGATGAACATAGTATGAAGAAACTCTCTCTCTCTCTCTCTCTCTCTCTCTCTCTCTCTCTCTCTCTCTCTCTCTCTCTCTCTCTCTCTCTCTCTCTCTCTCCCCCCCCCTAGACGAGACACCGCCTATAAATCCACCGCCACCACCAATTTTGCTCAAATCACAACCATCAGTTACTACTCCAAACCACAATCATCTCCGCTGATTTGTTAAATCCATCACCACTACTTATTTGTTCAAACAATCACCACAATCGCAAATCTACTTTTTTTTATTAGGGCACACTATAGTCGCGATTTGGGAGGTTTCTTAAAATATAGCTGCAATTACGATGGTTGATTAGTCACACCACAGTTGTGATTTGGGGTTGGTTGATTTGAGGAGCAATCACGATTTAGGTTTTGTTCTTCCGTTTGGGTTTTTTTATTTGTTGAGTTGTGTTCATATTAGAGTAAATGATTTAATGTTCATCTTCAATTGTTGTTTGGGTTTCTTGCCATTTGCTTATTTGTGAGTTTGCAGATTAAATGTATGTTTTGGTTACGTATTAGAGTTGTTTTACTTTTATAATTTGCTTATTTTAGATTTGCAAATCTCTCATCACATTCTAGATGTTGATTTGATTCTTCATAGATTTACAGATGGGAAGAACACTATGTTAAAAAAATTAAATAATAGGTAAATAAGAAAATAAGTTGTTACCTATTGTATTAGTTACTAATTTGTCACCATGTGTATATAATGTGAAGAGATATATAAGAGAAATGGTCATACTAATTTTATTTTTGAAAAGTTCTTTACAGATAGTTTAAGTAAAATTCATTATAATGTATGTATTTTGCCAAAAAAAAATTATTATTTAAAAAGTTTTAATAAAATGACATAAATATGCTATCGAAAAAATATATCGTATATGCTTTTTTAGTTTTTATCCCCATGAAATAATCCCTCATGTAAAATATGATTGCTTGTATTTTAAGAGTACGTTGTCATGTTAAAATTCAGAATGCTAATTATATTCATCAAAGTCAACTCCATAAATGCTATATTTTCTTTCGAAATTTTTTATTTTTCCGACATTATTAGTCATGGTTTGTTGACCATCTTTTGTAAATTTGGAAGCTTACGTGTTTGAAGAACAAATATTATCGAAATAACTTTATTTCTTAGAGGGAATATATAATTTATGATCATCAGCCTTGTAGCATTTGAGAACACAAAAATTTTAAGTTTTTACATCATTCTCAACTCACAAGGAGTGAAAATGAATGAATCACTTTTGCATATATAATACGTTACGCGTGTGTTATTGGTTTGAAAACGTGTGCACCCGTTAATTTTATTTGTCCAGAATCCAACCGATCTAAATATGTTTTTTGTTAATTCATATAAGATTCATCGATCAAGACCAAGTAATTTGTTATATGATGACATCGATCGCCTTTTTATTGAAAACAAACAACGATTGATCAAGTTTCCACCAAAATACATGGAATACGCAACTCCGGATGTATAAAAGGAAGACTAGCATGAACATATAGTTTAGTAGGAAGAAATATATGCTAAAGATAGAAGTATAATAAGAAATTCCAAGTCAGCGTTGTAGGGGTATGGCTGATCTGGCAAATTAGAATCCAGACAAGACGAGGACCCACGTTTAAAGTTTGTTTTGTCAAATGAAGGCAAGAAAAACATGTATGGATATGAAGGCAACCCATGCCCTTGTGTTTCTTCTTTCACTCAACTTGTCACTTTCATCTCTCAATCTACAGTTAACATATATACATACATACATAGTTACATACCTACCATCATGCATCTTTTAATTGTTTTATTCATTCACAAGCAACATCTATATTTTTATATCCACTCTTATTATTATAAAAGTTACATCACATTTTTAGGTCTCATCACATAGTTTATTATAAAATGGTACTTCTGCCTAATTAACTTTCTTATAAATTGTGAGTTATAACATCTAGCATGTTACAGTTATACACTCATTCTACCTTACATCACCTATTCTATAAGCAAGTAGATCGAGATACAATTTATATTATTTTTATAAAATCTGTATGTGTGTCACAAAAAAAATTAAAGAAGATAATATTTATAAAGTATTAAAACGTATGAGAGAGTTATTTGATATGAACATGTAACTATAATCACTCATTCGTATTTGTAACTACTAGGTTCATAAGACTGTTTTGTTGCAAGCTATAGTAATATTGTTGCCTTTCAAAAAAAAAAAAAAAAAGAACTGTGTCTCTTTAGAACTTTTAACATACTGTTTAATTATACGAATATCTAAATGTTTGATTCTTGAAATCGTAATAAATGTTGTAAAAACATATATCAAAACGCTAACATATATTCTAAATAAACCAGTTAAATGATTACTAGTTATTTATTTCTATATTTAGAAAAAACAATAACTTTTCAGATAGCTACATTTATACAATTATTAACTATACCCTAAACCCTAAACCCTATAATTATTGATTATACGAGTTCTTCTAATTTTTGATTAATTAATTATATGATAAACCCTAATAGGGTTATGCATGTGTTTTATTGAAATAAATACTAGTACATATAACATGTCCACATGAAAGTCTCGTCTGCTACAAATCTATAAAAAATAAATAACAGAGAGTATGAACTATAAGCCTAGTGAGTAACTCTACAAAATACTCACATGATAATAATTAACATCTAAATGTACTCTTGTCACACTACATCTTGTAAGTCATATACTGCCATCTCGATCATCATATGTCATCTCAGTCAATATCATTTGGTAACATCTATTCCTCATTCATTCATTTATACATAATCTCAGGATTTAGTGTAATCCAATATATATATATATATATATATATATATATATATATATATATATATATATATATATATATATATATATATATATATATATATATATATATATATATATATATATATATAATTTAGTATAATATACCCCAACAACTCATTTCATATTACTTAATCTCTATTCTGTTACTTATATAATCATTCGTGTCTTTAATAATCATTAATTACTAACATTCCGCTCGATATCATCATATCACTGTAAACATGTAATAATCCTCATATTATATTAAATACGTACAAGTATAAGCAATTACCATCTCCAAGTATTAAGTTAAGGTACTCGCCTTAGCTAGATTGTCTGCTGTGGTAATCCGTTCGATCTTGTAAGTACAATGCACCTCGTAACACTTATAAACAATTGAGACCGGAAACATATCAAATTCTGGTAACCAACAGTGTCCTACATGGCCTCAATCACGGCCCGTGTAGGTTGTTACTACACGTCTATAAGTGTTCCTACATAGCCTGTGTCACCTATGGCCTTACACGGCCCGTATCAAAAGCTACATAGCCCGTGTAGGCCTACACGAGCTGCTACACAGCCTCTCCAGTCCTACATGGCCCGTGTTCGGCAACTTGCATCAACAGTTTTGATGGCAGCCCAATGTTTTCCTCGGACCTCCATTTAACTCATAATCATGACCTTTTTAGTGGTTTTTATCATCATATAATCTTTCATAACTTCAATAAACATCATTATAACATTGTCTGATCATTAAAGCATTCCTTAACTCAATTCTATGATCTTATTTCTCAAAATCTTTGTAAACCCAAATCAAATTAAGGATTTCTTACTTCTTGCTAAATAGGAAGACACTGATGATTAACTTACAGCATATTATGCAAATCTCCACCTCCTTCTTCAATTGAATTTTTGCTCCAGCTTGTGTGTTTGTGTGATCTTGTGATCAAGAAGAGTTAGGAAGAAAAGAATAGAAGAAGAAGATGATGAAAGAAGAAAAGATAAGGAGGGAAAGGGGGCTGCCGCCTCTATGGTGGTGGTCCCCTGTTTAGTGGGTATACCAACGAGGATATATTTGAAACCATTGCGTAAATCCATTTAATAATTTACAACTTTTACTCATTTTCCTCAACTTTTATTTCACAACTTATTTAATTACTTTTACAAGTTTTGGGATGTTACATGTAAAGATTTCTTAAGAATATACGAACACGTGATCAATGTTAGTCTTCCGTTTTTGATCCATGATTCTCTTAAAAAAACATTTGAAGATCTTGACTTGAAATTGGTGTTCTTAAGAACATCTGCAGTACGATTTGTTTGTGTATATTTGTACTCATAAGAACATATGTCAAGATTTCATGTGCGTGTTTATTTGTGTCGATTGTAAAAGTTTGTGTAGATTTGTTACTTGATTTTAAAGATTTGTTTCTGTCATTTTGGCTAGGATACTATTGTATTCATTTGATGATTTGTTCATATGAAGATTTTGGTTTACGGCTTGTTTAAGATGAAGTTGATATCAAGATATTAACATAACAGATATGTATACAGTATTACAATAAATGATTTTAGAAAGCTAATTGTATTATATGAGACAAAATGAAGTTCATTATAAGAACATGATGCCAAGAACACTAACATAACAAATATGAAAAAAATTATAAAAATTAAATAATAACCAAATTACCAAATTCATACAGAGAATGTTTTTTAGAAAGGTGATTATATTATGTAAAATAAAATGAAGCTTATTTATACAATATTACAGTAAATGATTTTAGAAAGCTAAATGAAGTTCATTATATACAATAAGTTTTTAAATAAAATTTGTTATATTTCATGTACTTTTGTCTTTAATTACATGCATCTAGTAAAGGTAGGTGCACACACACAAAATAAGTATGATTTGTACGATCTAGAAGAAACATGCACAGTTCATGTAATGCAATAGTGGTGGACTCGTTTAAGTTTTCAGACTAAAAGTTTCAATCTTTTCAAGGTAATTAAAGTTAGGAAAAATCAAGGTTTATTGGTTTATGGTTTTTATGCAATTAGTTTTCCGGATCATAGTAAGAAGAGGTTAGAAAGAAGAAACTATGCAACAAGGAAAAATAAAAGGAAAGTTGTCAAAATCAAATATAAAATGATTAATCCTACTATAAATTATAATTATTAATTTTGTAATATAATAAATGGTTTTGTCGTGTAGTCATAACTGTGGTTTGTTTGATTTAGATAAAAATATACATATTTTTCAGAATGCGACAGAAAGTCATACTAACTTGGAGAGAATAAAATAGAGGAAAATCAAGTGTTATCGGTTTTTATATAAAATAACAATACATTGAAGAAACAACAGCTGAAATGGCCCCTGCCTGTGAGTGTCTTATACTCTTATCTGGCAATTTTTGTGTGCCAGCATCAATAGTTTATACCAAACACCCATTTGATTTTAGTCTTTACACCATCACCAAATAACATATATTAGAAATAATAAATTAATAGGATGGATGACCCTACTTTAGTATATGATACCCTTACCCTACCTCCATCCTTTTCATTTGAATATATTTATAACTTTCATCTTGTTTATTTTTATATTAAATATATAATCTGAAGAAGACATGTCTTAACGAAAGAGATCGTGAATGTGAGAGCTAAGACATCATAAGTGGAATGGTTAGCGAGTTTGCAAGTCCGTTGAGACGCATATTTTTGTAAGAAAATATAACTGGTGAGTTTAACTATAATATGAGAGGATCTTAATCTAATAAAATGACAAAGTGATGTATATATATAAGTTCTTTGTTTATGTACAACATGATTCATGTACATCATATCAATTATGTTTTTTTTTTCTTTTCAACCAAACCAATTGATGACTTAACAAGTTGCTTGGAATCCCTTAATTAAGAGATTGACTTTGTGGCAAATCATTTAAATTTTGATGTACCATGAAGCATCAAATCTCATCTTCGATTCTTGATCAAGACAACGTACGTCAAATACATATTTTGTGTGAATTATTGTTTTATTGTTGTTTTAAAAAAACAATCCATATATGTTTAAGACTTAAGACCGTAAAAACATATATACATCCTTCAAACGAACACATGATGACATGAAATACAAATTAGAAAACCAAATTGAAAAATAAATTTGTTAAACTCCACACTTATAAATCTATGAAACAAACTTGTAGGACCAGTTCATCAGTTCATGGTTCTTAACGTTCAACGGTTAATGTCTAATGTCGAATTGATTTGGAATCTTGGGAGGCCATAAGAGCTGGAAACGCAATAGTGTTAGGTTTGACTTGAAATTAGCAGTATGATATTTGGAACTAGAATAAATCACGAAGCTCGATGTTTGTCGGATTTAATTATTGATTAATTAAAGGCAATTCATAAAGAATTATTTGGCTTGAAATTCAAATGGGATCATATCTAAAAGTTTGGAATTTCAATGGTGTCTAGATAAAATTTGAAATTGAAATTTCAAATTTGGGTGCTTATCATTGTTTAGTCGAGTTGTATTAGGATTAGCATTTTTTAGTTTGCTTATTATAAATATCGTAACTAGATTTTATTCGACCTATGTAACTTTGGAGTGACATCATGTAAACACTTTCAGTTAATAAAGAAGTCTCCAGTTCTTGCACATGGACATACGTATGTCGTGACTCTAACCGAACCACATTATATCATGGCGTTATGTTTTATCATGTTTTGTTATCTGTATCTTCAAACGGATTCTTGTTAAGGTTTCAAGTTAGAACCTTACAAGGTGATGTTTTGATCCTAACAAACGACGTCCTAATATTTTTTTGAACTAACAGGATTATATTTTGTATTTTTAACTATGGGCTTCCAACCATTTTCTTATAAAGTTTCCAAGTTGGATTGAAAAACTATAATACTAGACTTCTGTGTGTCTGTATGTGTGTTGGGTTCCTCCTAAACATGGACATTGTATAGTCATCCATGCCATCTGGCCCTTCTTCCTTGAAAACTATGTAACCTCTTTGAAACCCATACAGTAACACATTTTGATCTACCCAAGGCCAAGCAATGGTGTTTATTATGTATAGTTTCATATTTATAGACTGGAGAAAACTTGACCAGTAAAATACAAAGAAAGGCCCATTTATGATTAACCCATCAAGAAAAAATGAGCCTACAACGTGGAGTGGAATGGAATCCACAATTATTCCAGCCCAACTTATGAGAGCCCATCCCACTCGAACATAACAATATACATTGAATTGGGCCTACAACGTGCATTCATAATATGGACCTACAAATTAATTATTAAAACCGACGAGTCAACTTTTCTGTATACATAATAAATAGCAAATATTAATACACAGATTTTAAATAATTATAAAACACAAATTAAATAAGAATTTAAGAACGATGACGAACGGCGTTAACATTCAGAGTAGTGGTGGAAACGTCTACGTGAAGGGGATCGAGTGCAGACGTGATGGAATAAACATGATATTATTATATGAAGAAACATGATTTATTTTGTATACAATTCATCGATCATTATGGTTATAATTAGGGGCAATAAGGTTAAATGTTTATTGTTTATAATTAATATTTTTAATGATTATAAAAAAAATTAAATTAAAACTAAGAATTAGTTTAGATATGATATTTTAATATATTATAAAGCATAAATATGATATTATTAAATTAAAGTGGACAAATACGGTATTTTAGGAGTTAAGAAAGGCACATATGAATTATCTCTAATGTTATATATAGGGGAGGATTCATTTGAGAACCGATCTTATTGTGAGAACCGTGAGAACCAATTTTAACCGTTCAATTGGTAAGTGGAACTCATGGATGGAGAGGGTAAGGGGTTTGAGTATGACAAGGTGCATGTGATGAAATTATGGGTTAGATTTTGCAACAAACATATTAGGTTGTAAATAATTATTAAACAATTTTTAACTCTAAAAGAATATATAAATTAACTGCTTAATTAATTAATTAAGAAAATATTTTAACCAACCAAGGATATTCCGAGTTTTCATTCTTTTAACCAAGAAAACTAATGTTAGCAAATCTTTAGCTGGATTAATACGTACACAAGAAATAGACCTTTTAGTATTGTTAACGACGAGGAGTTTGGACTTTGGACAACTATTAAGTTAGGGTTTACATCTATTTATAATTTAAAAAAAAGGAAATGATTAATTTGACATTAATTAGTTAGAGAGCAATGTTATTTTGGTACTCCATAATATAATTTCCATCCATGTCATGCATGTTTCTTGATGATCAAACACCTTTGTAAAATCATGCATGATGCATGTTGATTTAAACATCATAATATTGTTTTTAATTGTCCGAAACCCAAGCTAGTTCATAAAATTATAAACTAATAATACGACATGATTGTTATCCTAGTATTATCTGGATAAAAAAGTTTTGTATTTAAAACTAAAAATAATTGTGATAGTGACATCTTTTAATGGAACCAATTCAGCACTGGTCAACAGTCGTGAACCAAGGTGACAGGGCAACTACAACGCTTTGAAGCCATCACATAAGTTAAAATAGGATAAATAAAAACATATATATACTAATAAAAATTTGTGGTTGAGAATGTTCTTAATTCCTATGGATAAAATTATAAAGCTACCTATAAATAATTAAGATAAGTATCATCTTTGGGTTGACCGACCAAAAAACACTTCAAATAATACATAGCCATGTATCATGTAGTGCATGTGTCATGCATCTCTTTTATAAGTTAACTAGTGCAATGCCCGTGTAACACATGGGATGGTTTAATAAAGTAATAAATATTAAACACTAATAAATGATATTAAATAATTATAAAACGCGAAAAATAAGAGTTTAAAAAGTGACGATAGACGACATCAATTTTAATATCAGCGATGGAATCACGGCGAAAGGAGAGATCATACGGGATTAAAGAAATACCAAAAGACGTGGATTACATTTTTATACATATTATCGATCATTATATTTACAATTATAAACAATAAGATCAAATGTTTATATTTATAATAAAAAAGAATTAAAATAATTGTAATTTTTTTAATGATAGAACTAAAATTTTGAATAAATATAATAAGTTGTCTAAAAAAGTTATAATTATCGGTACATATTTATGACATATCCTAATTTAGATATATGGATAAAATTTTGATTGTTTAGTTGGTTTCGATTTCTATTTTTTAGTTATAGTATTTATTTTCATTTTGATTTGATAAAATCCATATTATTTCTTATGAAGATATTAAAAATTATCCACGTAAACTTTTTTTGATAAAAACTCAATGCAACATTTTTAAATTAATAGCCTATCACACTATTTTATATTATTTTATTGTTGATTTAGTTATTGGTTATCTTTAACTAATTTATATTAGTTTGACTCTAAAAAATCAAAATCAAAATTTTAGAATTAAAGGAATAAACGGCTAAGATTAAATATTTTATTAAATGAAGGGTCCAGATAATCTAATATTTTTTTTTCAAATTAGTCTTTTATATATATTAGAAGATTAACAAATAAAAAGACAACATATATACATCAAAAGTTTAATATCACACACTAACATTAGTTTCTTCATGATGTTTAGTTTGGTTAGAACCCTAATTACCTATCATCATATCTATCAAACTGTTAATTTTATAAGAATATACAGAAATTAAAAGCCTCACATATACTCGCACCCTATCTTGTTTTCACCCTCTTCTCATTCCACCTCTAATAGTCTAACTATGGACTGGTGTCTCCTTGCCTCTTTAGTGGTGAGTCTCGCTCCATCACTGCTTCGCCGGCCACTCTTAGTAAATTGTCGTCAAAATATTTTTATTATTTTTCTATTTTCTCATAGATTGTATATTCAATTCAAAACATATTTGTATCATAATATATAAGCAATTAGAGAGTACGAACTCAGTCATTACATAATGAGATCGTTTAAGCTCGTAAGACTAAAGAAAACTTTAAATAAAATATAGTTTATTTTTTCTTCATCTATGACTATAATTATACATATTTTCAGTAAATGTTCATTATAATACCCAAGCTAAACGATACAAATACCGTCTAAACAAACATAAAAGAGTTATGTCTGCTGCGAGCCGCCAGGCATGATCTTCTTGACTCAGTGAGACAATTTAAACCAGCTAATGGTGTGTTGTACTTAGTGTTTTGATGGGCTGATTAGATTAGAGTTTTCGGTAGCGATTTACTTGTGTAATTGTATGGATATTCCACTGATTTTGTGTACTAATGCAATGTCTGCTGTTCAAAAAAAAAATAATAATAATAAAAGAGTTATGTCTAAGCATAACTTATCTCAAATGAGCCAAACTCGAAACTTACAGAAATCTTAAACAAAGCGGTTTATTTAATATTAACTTAGACTCATTTATCTCTAAATATCTCAACCCTTCATCATCTTTTATCTTTTGTTAATATTATTTGACAAACACGATTGATATATATATATATATGTATGTATCATCAATATAAAGACTAGTTAAGATAAATTAATTATAAAATTTTAACTATTTATTTATCTAATTAATTTTATTTTATTTACTTATCCAAAATAATAGAGAAATTAATTTTGTACAATTATGAAGAACTATTAAATAGAATCTTTTATTATAATAATAATATTCTAATATCATGAAAGACTGATATAAAAAATCTATACATTCTTAGAATTAATATCGATAAAAAATTAATTATCAAATTTAAAATATTTATTTTGATAAAAATTAAAAACCAATTTTAGTTTCTCCTGGTTAAAAATCAGATTTAATTTTAAATTTAATTTGAATAAAAAATTTAAAAGAGATATTCATATATGCATTTCTTAAATATTATAATATCATATTTTCTCATCGATCCGAATTTATAAATATGACATTTACCTTTATAACATATCAAAATATCATAAAATAATGACCAATAAAGACTTAACTTTGTTATTTCTAATTATAACAATAATAACAAAGGGGGCTTAGTTCACCAAAATATATTTAACTTGTCACGTTTACTATTATGTGTATCATACTTTAAAAGTTTCTATTGTGTGTATTAAAGTTTTAAGTTGTTGCTATTGTATGTATTTTGAATACATAAAAAAGGAAAAAATGTATAAGTTTAGTACATACAATAGAAAGTTTAAGACACACTATAAGTGATAAATAAATTGTTCGATACATACAACAGAATTTTAAAGTCTGATACACACAATAACAAAACATGATAGTTTGGTTACACTTTAATGAACTAAACTCTAATAAAGGACTAAAAAAATACAATACCGCCTCTTTTACCACAATTCTACCTTATATATGTCCTCCCAATTCTAAAAAAATAAACCTTGATTTGTTTATCTAATAGATCAACCAATTAAACAACAATAACAAATTCCTACATATATTATTAAGGTTTATATACTTTTTTATTTTTTTCAAGTTTGAGATGTGCTCATATAAATCATTCTACTGTTAAAAAATGACAGTAAATTTGACAGTCATTTAGACTATGAAAGCATTATAACCATTTAATTAACTAACTGGTTATATTTTAATTGACCATTATCCAACCATTTGATTAATTTCCAGCCAATGTAGTAATAAATTATTTTTAACTTGCTTGAACTTACTATTTTTATATTCTCATTATTTATCATGATTTTATATTTTTAATTTTTCTTAAATTAAACAATTATTTAATATCTTTATATTAATATTTAATCTTTATCATTTTAAATAACCGTGTATAACACGAACAACTAACCTAGTTTGTAGTTACGAAGAACATACAACATTACCTAATTAAAAAGAGATTATTTTATTGTGTAACTTATATTATTTATATGTATTAGAAAACTTGTTTTTTTCATTTAATGGAAATTTGGGATAGCTTATATCATTGTTCTAAATTATATAAGGTGTGACATGGTAGAAGATAAAGAATCAAGCTTTGGGAGCCATAAGATGCCATGCCGTTATTAAAGAAGTGGTTAAGACGACATGCAACTTTGTTAATATTTTATAATTATATTATAAGAAGGGGAAGGTTTATTCGAGAATTGTTGTTAGTGCGAAAACCGCGAAAACCAATTTCAACCGTTCCTTGGATGTGGGAAGTTTCATAGATGGAGAGCGTGGAGGGATAGAGTGTGGCAGGGTGCATGTGAGGAGTTCATGGGTGGACAATGACATTGAAGTAGGGGGGATTGGACGGCTCAGATTGGTTCTTGCGGTTCTCGGACTAAAAATGGTTCTCAAATGAACTTTTTCATATATACACACACAAATTTACAAAGTTGTACAAACAAGGAGGAAATAAACATATACAGATTACAAAATACGTATGTACAAAAGTCTATATACACGAACACAGATCATATACTAAAAAAAAATTATTTTTAAAAAATGATATATTTTTTGCACCTCACGTTATAAAAAAAATTCGTCATTTGATACGTAAAAACGCACCTTAACAAGCATTAACGTGCGACACGCCAAACCCTTATAACTAAAAACATTTTCTTTAACAATAGAGCCACATCTTATGCCATGATACCACCATACCAATTACCAAGCCTTTAAAAACAGTGGGTTAGATGCATGTATAGATTTATAAGTATAAAACGAAAGAGTATCTAATGGAATGATGCGATTGAAAAATAGAATGAAAAAGCGAAAAAGAGTAACATGTGTGGGGACAAAAGGTCCGTATGAAAGGGACCAAAGTAGCCGTAAGTGGAAGGTAAGGTTTGATGACTAGATATGGATGTGTTCTTATCCTATTCCTAGTTCCTAGTACCATGTCCAAAAAATTTGAACCATACAAGATTTATGGGTGGCAATTCCAAGGATAAAATTAAATACAACAATAATATGTAGTATCATTTTTATTTTTTTAATTAAAAATTATTATAAGTTAATTGGTGTTAATATAAGATCGTTACAAGGACTTAGACATATATTTTTCATGTGAATACCTTTATATGTATGATCGTTCAGGAAAATTGTAAGTTGAAAACTAGAATAGGGTTAATAGCAAATTCACCATCCGAAAATATATTCAATGAGAAATTTTTTTAATAATATTATGGGCAATTTATAATCAAAAACATGTTAGACTAATGATCTAGGGCATCAAACAACATATAAGAAGAGCCGGCCAAACATATATAGACTAATGATCTAACACTGTTAGCAATTTGGTAACTGATCGATGAAATTTGATGTCTATATATTCCAATGTACTTTGTTCTATGATGCTGGACATGATTGTTTGAAAGATATACAAAACTGACGTTGTTCTATGTGATTTAATTTCTAATTTTCTACTTATGATTTGTAGCAGCAATCCTCATGTTCTGAGTTTCCTTTCATTCAAGTGATAAGATCGACTGTATAGTTTACATAATCCAGATAAGTCCAGGATTAATTTTTTAATTTTCACTTAGTACCAAAATTTGTTTATGATTTGGGTCCTTTCTATTTTTTATTTTCTTCTCTTTAAAAACATATACATATACATATATTTATTATATTATTATTGCTAGTATATTACATGGTTGACGTGGCGGAAAATAATACGTATATGATTTATATACCTCGTCTATTTAACATGTTAATTAATTACAATACAAATTACCAAATTAATTCAAATAGTTGCTTCGTCTAATTAACCTGCACATCCTGTTATAAAAGTTATATATTTGATTATTTATTATTTGCCTGTTGTTTAATCTCAAAAAGGTAGTAAAAGTTCATCATATATACCTTATCTATACCAAATATATATCCTCTCTCTCTATATATATGTTCGCTCAAGGTCATGCCACTTTCAACTTTCAAGAATCCTATGCGTCCTAATCCTTGTAACTGTAATTTATAATACCCCAAAAATATTCTCTCTTATTCTTCTTCAAATTGATCGTAGCAGAAGATGGGTGATTTTGAAAAAAGCCAAATATGCCAAGAAGTGGCACTTCAATGGGTTTTTATGGAAACTAAAGACGATGTTTGCAAGTATGACCTCATTGAATCGGCTTCAGATGATTCTTCAGAGTCATCTTCTTCACTGGAAATGATGGAAGATACATCATCATCATCATCATCATCATCATCATCATCATCATGCAGTCCTTTATTTGAACTATCAGAGCTCATGGCTCAATTGCCTATCAAGTGAGTAATTTCAATCTTTTTTTGTGAATTTTAGACATGGGTATCAAGAAAAGATCTAACTTTGTTGTTCATAAGGAGGGAACAACTGTAAATGCACATGATACAACATTTGATAGAACAAGCTCTAACACTTTATATATCTTGTATTTTATGTAGGAGGGGTTTATCAAAGTGTTATCAAGGGAAATCTGAGTCATTTGCATCATTAACAAGCGTGAAAAGCATTGAAGATCTTGAAAAGAAAAGCAAGTATTGTTGTAGATCAAGAAAGTCAATGAAAATATATGGTCAGAGTCAAAGATTAAGCCCCAAAGCCACCATAGCCAAGAACAAGAAGGCTGCTTCTTCTTCTTCAACAACTAGTAGAAGTTCAATATTTTCTTCCCTAGGAAAGATGAGTTCCTTAATGGCTAATTAGATTGAATATATGAGGATTGTAATACTCTTTTAGCATCAGATAAGTTTTTTTAGGGGATCTGTAATATGTTGATCTCTTTTAATTTGTTTCATTAACCTTGCAAGCTGGTGCTTAATTAGTTCTAAAAAAGAAAGAAAACTGAAAACTCTTAAGGAAGTTATTTGCATACATCCCATGAAATTATGAAAACAAGTATTTATATTAAGATTTTTGTTTTGATGAAACATTTTTTATTCTTGATATATTCATCTTTAATTTGTAGACGGTAGCTATTTCTGGCTTTGGGTTCATCAACTCCTAGCTAGTTTGTCATTAATATTTACATGGTTTATAGGTTCTTACAATCGTAGAGGAAAAAATTTATTTCGAATTTATCTTCTTGTATTTAGAAATAAATAAATAAAAAATAAACTAGTGATTACACTTGTATAAAAGAAAGGCAGGAGATGTAAGTACTAAAATGATGAAAGTTTGGTTAACCCTAAGTATATACATAAGGGTGGTATAACGCTCATAGTTTATCACTTTCACTTTAGTCTTTTTTTCCTATCCACTTAAGTAACACGTAGTTATCGCTTCTGTTACTTTTTACTATATCAGATTATAGGATCTAATATACTTAATTACTTAACTACCAATCAAAATCCACAAAAAAATGCAACTTGGCCCTTCACCGGTCTCTTCAACTCGAACCATAAGACCATCCGTTATACATTACCCGATGTCATTGGGTTCCCGATGGGAACACCATTACCCATTTCGGGTAGGTGGCATCGGCTTCATTTACTCGATTGAGAAAGCACACCCACCACCTCCTACGTTTATTTTTTAAAATTTGACCATTTCAATTTTTTTTCATTTTTTAACTGATCACAATTTTTATCTATATATGTAACATTTTCATTCTCATTTTTTACACCCATTTTCAACATCTCTACTAAAACCCTTTAATATTCTCTCTACCATTTACTCTCTATTTTCAAATATCCACATAATTTTTTCATCGCTCCACCAAATGGATCATCATCATCAAGTACGACTAACAATGTTGGCACATTCTTCACCATTAGGCACCATCATGGTCTATGGTAAAATTAAGGAGTATTATGTACGTTTGCATAATATTACACAATATGATCCTTGAAGACGAATGCCATCCGAATTGCAGTTTCGATGAAAATGACGTTGTAGTGGATGATAACGAAGTAAATATAAGTGAGAAACAACGGGCAGCAAATGTTCGAGAAGTAAAAGACCGGGATACTCATAACAACCTTCAGTCTAATTTCGTTGAACACATTTTGAGTATTCAAGAACCCGATAACAGAGACGACTAGTTTTTTAGATTTTATTATTTTTGCGTAATTTTAAATTTTAGAATTTATGTAATTTAGGTATTATTATTTAAATTTTAAATTTCTAGAATATTATTTTAAAATTCTTATTTATACTATATTTAATAGTGAAGTTGATAATTATGTTTAATAATTTTGTTTATGTATATAATAAAAAAGTGGAAAGTTTAGGAAAGAAACTGAGAAGTATAATACTTAATTTGGATAAAAAAAGAAAATAGAAGAGAGAATGATATATCAAGACAAAGTAAAAAAAAAATTGTAACTCATGGCTTAACAATTAGTAAATCACCACAACGATACTTCAATCACACATTCACACACATATGGGGTCGGAGAATTGATGGCCATAGAATAGTCCCCAGCATGTACTTTAAGTGTGAACAGATAAGTAGAAGGATAAAACCTATAAAAAGTTAAATCACCAATTTGTTAAAAAGCATACAAGGAAGGGTATTTTGCAGAAGACGGAGATATCAAATTTTCGAAAATTTTGTAATGAGCACGACGTGATCTACATAACATTACGCGGCAGTGTTTGATGATGAGCACTCTTCTGTTCAAACATGATAAAGTCCGATGACACAAAACTTGTTTAGTGAGTTGTGATCATACAATGATTGTTGATTTTAAAACCTATCCACTTAAAAATAATGGTCGTCTAATTTGTTTAGTTTGAAATTGTCACACATCGTCTCTGCAGAAAAGTTATTAGGGTATATATGTATCTAAGATGTTTATCCTCTGAAGCTTCACTTATTTATTATTATTATTTTTAAACATAGGTAACCCTAAGAGAGCTCGGAGTGGGAGGGGTTTAGCTTGCGTGGTGATGCCCACCGCGCCGTAGAAGGTGGACTTCCCACTCCATAGCGCCGTGGTGGAAGGCGGCCGGTAGTAGCATCCACGCCAAAAAAGCTTGCGTGGTGATTTTGGTGGGGCCATGGCAGAAATTCGAGGTATCAAAATAAGAAGAATATCTGTAGAAAAGAGAAGAAAAAAAAACCTTCAAGAAAAAAAGACTGAATAAGAACTAAAAAAAAAATTTGCAGAGCCAAAGGGGAAGAAGATGAAGTTAGAAGGCGGCTGGGAAAAAGGTTTTCAACCAAATTTCAATGGGTATATTATTTAAATATCCATAACATTTTAAAATTAATATCTTCACTTTACATTATTAACCACTTTAACCCATTAAATGTTTTTTTTTCCTTTTAAACCCCCCATATCACCTAAATCCTTACTAGAATAAAATAAATAATTTTAGATTTTTCCTTGCCTTTTCCAAACAAATTTTTTCCTTTTAGTTTAAAAATCTTATTTTATTTTTATAGAGTGTTATTAAATTAAATGTGAAATACAAAAATAAGACGGGTCCCATAATCTGGTGTGGTGAAGAGTGACCACTACGGGTCTAAGTGGTGGGCTGAGTGGTAGGAGTTGATAGCTGATATGATGGTGTGGTAAGTGTGATAGGAGGTGACCACCCCTAATACTTAAGAAAATAAACACGAATTAATTTTGTGGCTCTTCTGTTATGCATCTATGGCTTTAATTCACCTAATGCTGGAGTTTGCACAACTCAAACTTTTCAATTTATATTTTAAATCAAAACACTTCAAATAATCAAAAACCTATTGAAATATTTATTATAATCGAAATAGACATCTTTATTTGGAGTACAACAACGTAATATTATGGTTTCTAATTACCATTGTTGCCAATAAATTAAACTATTAAAGAGAGCCTCGAATGACCCATTACTTACCACATACATAAGCATTAAGCACTCACCAATAAATTGCCACCTCATACTCATAATTATAAAAATTTAACCATCCATAATACTCCCTAATTAGTAGTTACCAATCTCTATGTCATGCTTCAACTTATAATAACCTACTAATAATATAATGTTAATTAATATAAAATCCCAATTCTTCATTTGACCTTCCTTTTGATCTTAATATGTTATGCACAATTTCGCAATCGGAGAATTGAATCTGAACATTTAACGGCAGGCAAACAACTTTGCTCACCATCGGATATCTGAATACCCACCAAGCCTACCCAATATAGCACTTCTGAAACTAGTCTCCTCTTGGGCTTGGGCTTGGGCTTGGGCCTGGGCCTGGGCCTGGGCTTGGGCCTGTGAGCTTGATCGTTGCATTTTGACCCCATAACTTACACTATTTCTTGATTCCATCATCTCATTGAGTGACACCTTCTTTTTGTGTCCAAATCCAAACTCCGGCCTTTGCTTTGGTGCACTTTGAGACCTTAGCTTAGCCTTGAATGATTTGGTGTTAGCCATATAGCTTCGGTTGCTCGAAGACCCGTCCGTGCAAACGCTCTTGGATGGAGAAACCGGTCTACAACGATTATGCCCGAGATGTTGGGCCCACTCAAACTCGTGGCTTTGGGAGCTAGGTAAAGGTAAACGGGCCGGGGATTGGTGGCGGTGAGGTGAAGAGATGGTTTGGGGACTCAGGTTGTCAGTATAACCCGATGTCCAACCCCATGTGTTGGTCCTTCTGGATCTTGACTTGGGCCTTCCAGGGTCCACCTCAACAATTTTTGGGCTTTCGTCAATGAGGGAAGTTTCAAAAGAAGAGGAAAGCCTTCTGCTGTGAATAGATGTGTACTCGCTCCGTACTTCATCAAATCTCTCCTGCAATAAAAAATTAAACAAAAATCCAATTTTTAGTAAACAATTTTCTATTAATTAAAATGAAACTACAAAACGTTTGCTTTATCATTATGACATCTTTTTAAGTCGATGATTATACTTGAAATGCAATTATAAGAAATGTGTAGACCGCAAATGATATCACCAAATAGATGCCAATTTCAAGACAATTTTTGGTTAGTTAAAATATTAAATTACTCACTGGCGAACCAGAATTTTGAATAAATGGTTGCATCATTAGAAGTGGGTGAAATGGATGGTAGCACTGGCTTGAAAAAAAATTACTACTCGCGTTTTAAAAATAGATTATATGTTTATTAAACAAAATCAGATACTTAGTTGTAACAAAAACATGAGTTGTAATACTCTATGTAATATACTAATATATTATAAACATTAAGCAAATCTTAAAAAACACGTTTTCTGGCGGTATGAGAGGGTTAATTCTTTAATTCTATGTTATGTATAATTCAAACCACAAATAATTAAATTTTAACTTATTTTACCCGACACTATAAGCACAAATTTTTTCCAATCTACAATTACAGTACTTTAAAAATCTGTTTCTAAATACAATCCCAAAAACTCTCTTAGGTTCATAGGTTGGCCGTATAACCCTCGGCTGAGAGTTCGGTTTAGTATCGGGTTGATTGAGTTAGTCTTCAAATATCGCTACGTGTGTTTTGAGTTGGAGATCTTTTTCTTCCATTTAGGTTTATCAACCCGAACAAATCTTCTCTTCTCTCTTTCTCTTTTAATATATATAATAATTTAACATAAAATATACGAATAATGATTAAGCTGTACTAGCATTTAGGTTGACCAGAGAATGAGAAGAAGAAGAATAAAGTTAGTGTGACACAAAATCCATGTGGATGGTCTTTTTTTTTTTTTAACGGCAAATTAATGAGTGATGGGTTTTTAACCACCTCTCGTTATTTAACTTGAACCAATGTTCGAGCACCACATCTTCATTTCAGGAATAACAAGCAAGTACAATAACTTTTTATTCAATGATATTTATATGTAATTAAACCCTGTTTAATACCCCCGCCACCAGAATATGATATTTACAAATTTTGGCTAGTAATTAGTGAATAATTAGAATATAAACATTTTTAGAAATTAGAAAGTGTTCGTTTTATCTATCTTATTATGACGGGTTAAGATTTTTTTAAACTTGTTTAAATATAATATATCATGCTTTCTCATAGATCTTAAACCCAGTTAATTTTTCTATTTTAAATCATAATAAGTTTGTAACTTAAGAAAATAAGTTTTAAAAAAATTATTAAAAATAAATCAAACATATAATTACTAAATAAGCTAATTCACACCTAGGAATAATATTGTAGGAGGAAGTGGAGTAAGTTGCTTACTTTTGAAAATTGAAGATTGTTCATTGCATGAAGTTTGTGGGCAGAAATGCTAGATTGCGCCCTCACCATAGCCTCCATGCTGCGCAGGGTAGCAGCTGCTTGTTTTCTCACCATATATCCTCTCACTAATGCTTGAAGCTTCACTAATCCCTTTAATGCCCTCAATGCTTTCCTTGACTGTTTCATTTCGTCCGTCAAACAATACCCAATTTCGTAATTTTACATTAAAAAAAATCAAAATTTTATTTACCAAGTATCCACGGAAAAGCGACTGAATTTTGACGGCGGCTGAGATTTCACGGCCGCCACTGGGAAAAACGCCTTGACGACTAGTGAGCTTAACGACAGCGACGGCTGCTTGTGCGGCGGCAACGGCAGCGTCTGCAGCGGCGGCGGTGGCGGCAGCAACTGCAATTGCGTGTCTGTTCTGTTCCTCCTCCGACTGGATGGCATAGACTGGTGGAGAAATGGTGGTGTCTCTACGTGACCAGGCGGCGCATGAGGGATTGTTGTGTTTCCGGTCACCGGAATCTTTAGGTTTTCGGATACCGAATAAGGCCTTGAGCCACCGTGTTGCTCTGCCCATTGTTCTTCCAGAATCTGAGAAAATACAGAGAGAGATCTTAAAAAAGGCGGAGGGAGGACCCAGTTTCGATTTTGGAATGTAAAACGTAGTAAATAACTAAAAATATTTTTAAAAATTTCTGGAGAGAGAAAATTTAGGCTATATTTGTTGCATAATTTTGTCACGTAATTAAAGGTTTATTTTTATTTTCCCTTTAAATTCTTTATTATTGTTTGATACGACAGTTATCAAGTTATGAATATGAACGCTTTTAGTGAATAAAAAGTTCCAAGTATTTAAAAAACAATAAATGAAAATCAGTAAATGCTAACAAAGTTTAAACATTATTTCATTTGACTTAAACTTCTTTTTCAACCATTAAAACCTTTCAAATTCAACTATATTTAATGGGAGGTATTGTTCGACATTTGTATTTGATTCTTAATTCTCCTATATAAAGTCTAGTAATTATATAATTATTTTACAAGTTAGTAAAACATATATTTTTTTCAAAAATGAATTAATTTCCTTCGTTAAACGATCACCATTTTGCTTGTTCAACCAGATGACTTGAAATTAATAGTTATTAAACTTGATTATAATCTAGTTCCTTTTTTTAATGTACAACCTAAATTAACATTTTAAAGGATCTAATTAGAATAATAATCAAATTTGGTTATCACTTAGGGTGCATCAAGACATGATCAAGTCCATAAATTTATTACATGGTTATAAGTAGATATGTAAAAGGAGAAAATATATATGTTGAAAATGATGGCAGAATCAGATTCTAAAAGTAGTTTTTGCTTAGGGGGAAAAGCAGGAAAAAAGAGAGGGAGAAAAAGTAAAAGGGTGATGGATTAGTGGCTCAAAAGTTTGAATAGTATTATTAATAGCTTATTTACTTTACTAATAATTTTTTTTATTTTATTACTTACAAAATATTTTGGTATTGTGAGATGGTGTCCTCTCTTAAAAGGTTGTGAGTTCAAATCACGATTTAAAAATTAAATAGATTTAAGAGTAAATTTAAAAAGTGTGTGTTTACTGTTAAAATAAAAACTTACATTAAAACATAATCCGACAAAATAAAATACATCAGTTTTCTTGTAAATTTTGTTAAAAATCAGCAATAATAAACACATATAATGTAGACGAAAATGTTAAACATAATACGTAGTAATTTATTTGAATTTATATATTACATTATTTTATTTTCATCTTACATCCCTTTTTGTCACCCTGTCTGTACCGTCTATTACTATTTAACCATCATTGCTATACTATTCACTTATCTGTTAAAATTGAACCTAAAAGTTGTAACACAAAATAAAAGAAATATGTTATTCTTCTTTATACCAAGAAATTAAAAAACTGCATAAATTAAATTCATTTTTCTATTAAACTTAAAAGTGTTGTAAAAACTTTGTATAATAATTTCATTTTATATAAAAAATGCAATTAAAATTTTAAAAATTTAATAATAAAAAAGAAAACTTTTGCTTTTTTTGTATGGAGCAATGAGCTTTTTAGTAGGAAAAGATACCAAGTTTTGTAGGGTTCTATCTTTCTTTCCCCTCTGACCATCTCGTGATCCCTCTTACACATTACTACTTCCACACCTCTGTTTTTGCTATACCCAGTCTCACATGCATCTTCTACTTGTACCGTACATGTTACACAGCGTTAACACTATGAAACGTTATCTTGATCTAGTCACTTTCATTATTTCATGTTTAGAACATGGTCGCTTTCTATACGTACAAAAAGAGTAAAAAGTTTTACTCCACATATTATGAGTTATGACTATAGATAAGATAATGAAATTATATTTATATATATATATGGACGTAATCATAATTTCAAAATAAGAGATGATGTTGAAATAATTTCAACTTAGCAAGATAGCAAGAAGTTTGTTGACAGGTGATGTACGTTAGAGTATGTAAATTAGGGTTTTGTCATAGTTGAGTTAGCATTCGTTTTATGTTAGGGTTTTTATTATATCATTTATACTTTATAAATAGTTGTCAATGTAAGATTAAATACTTACGAGGTTTTTATTATTTTACAATGCAAATTCGTGAACATACTGAAGGCATAGCCGGTGTTCTCATTTGGATAATTTGGAAATGGCGTAGCGTAATAAAGTACTTCACGCAGAGGAGTCGGTAAAGGAATCGATTTTACATGAGGACATCTTCTCTTCTACTAAACAAGTCGTTTGTTTTATGCAAGTATTAAGCCTATATAAATCAATGGTTAAGAATTCTAATGGTTTTTTTACTCACACATATATACATATATACAGTGGCGAATCCAAGATTTAAATTTGGTGGGGTTCAACTTAGTTAATGTAAAAATAAGCGCGTTAAACTTGTTATAAAATATTCTAAAATAAACATTTTTTATACGGGTCGGGTTATTATTAAGAACACTAACATAGTTTTTTATTTTTCCATTAAGTTGTGAAGAATTTTTATTCTATGAAAACTCTCATAGATGCATTTTTTTGGAAAAGAAGAAAATACTTACATGTATCATTATTACTATTGTCTATCACGCTCTTTATAGTATACGAAATTAGACTCTCATTAGTAACTTAATAATTTATTTTGTTTAGATAAAAAGTTAAATGGTGTCCAATCTAAATTGTGGGGTCATATACTATTTTTATATCATCCTTTCTCATAAATTTAAAAAAAAATAGGGGGTTTATTTCACCCCACCAAATTATATATAAAATCGCATCTGGATATATAGGGGATAGTTCAAACGAAACTGTTTTTCGTACGACAATTACGATAACCAATATTTTGCCTTGATCGAAATAAATCAATGGCTAAGAATTCTAATGGTTCATTAATGAGAGTATTTTGGGAATCAAGTCTCTCACAGTAATGATCCGTCCATACGCAATTCACGGTTGGTTAAATATATAAATAATCAAATACCTCTATTAATGAGTCATTAACGATCTTACTAATAGTTCTTGTAATTTTTGTATGAAAAACAGTTCTCGTTTGAAAATTTTCACACGCGCGCACACACATACATATATATACACACATATAAGTATACCAAAAGTTAAGGTAAAGAACTAAAGGATAAAATACATCTAAGGGTAACTAATTATATATTAAAACAATAGATTTGTTTACAGGTGTGTTTGATATATAGTTTTTAAAGTTTTCTAAAGTTGATAGCCTTTTGTTTTGAAAGAAAAATTACAAGTCTAGTTTAAATGGAAAGGTTGGAATTTTTTTTAATAAAAAACTCCAAAATAAAAAGCTTTTTGAAATAATTTTTTGAACAACTGAAAGATTTTTTATATACAAAATTACCTAAATACAATTTTTTAATGTTTTGCAATTTCTCCTATTTTATAAGTTGTCTTTTTGTTGTCATTTCGCTCTATTCAACTCCAATTACCAGCTACTTCGCCAAGCACATATACAAATAAAATAAACAACTTTCGGCTCTAACTACTAGTTACTTCCGCCAAAAACACCGTATATATGCACTTCCTCATCAAAACTCTATCCCTCAACTCTTATCCTAATCCTTCAAATCTTCTTATCTAAGGCTATGTGTTCGATGAGTCGTAACTCTAACGAAAAAAATACTTATAAGAGGTGTTACTTTTAAAGAACAAATGCCACCTTAGTTTATTCGACCACGGAGTATACACACCATCATACTTCATACTTTATACTTCAACATAATAAATACTCATATTTTACATAGTTTAAAGGTTTTTAAAAAAACATCTTTTATTTTGTCTCTCTGGATTTCTTTTTTAGAGCGTGGGGTATACCCTCAGCATGCTGAGACGTAAGTCCGATACCGAAACAAACACCACCCAGGCAGTTCTGAAAAAAGAAAGAGGAGAAAAAGATGAGAGGAAATCAGAGAGGAAGAGTATAGAGGAGATAATATTTTTTTTTAAAGTATGAATAGTACAAGGGTTTAAGCATGTTTGAAACATATAGTGAGTTGTACGGATGTAAATTGATATAACTTGAAACATGGAGTGTATGTGACTTAAATAAGGGTACACTCCATGCTCTTATTTTTCTTTCTGATACAACATGTGTATACCGAGAATACTCAACTTTGCGGTACTTTGAGGTGAGGAATAGTGTTTGAGTGCGGTAGCAAGAGCTACGTAGACGTACGGTACCAATACTTCACCCACTCCGTTGGGCAATTAGGCTATATACTCGAGATATTTATATGCAAGAGATGAGTCTAATTACAAGAATTCCATAAGAAAACATAGTTTTTGACATTTCAATTGTTAAAGTGGAGGAGAGTTTGATTGATGGGTCTTGGGTAGGCAATGGAACTCAGTTTTGGTTGGTTTGTGGGTACCGAAGTTGGTGCTTGCTGCCGGTGATGTTGATGGAGCAACAAATGTCTTCTTTCAATCAAAATGGTCAAAGACAGCAGCTTAGTTCAAAATATAAAATGTCATCTCGAATATATTGCACGTATATCATACATTGTTACATGGGTAATTGTGTGTGAAAACTATATCAACTTTTGTTGAATTATAGCTTGAATAACAACACCAACTTCATATCTTGACTTCTTCTAGTTTATAGAATATTTAAAAGGGTAATGATCTATATATCTTAGTTTAGGTATTTTACACATATTAGTCTATATTCCTATTATATTTGATTGGTTATGTGTATTATATTTTATACTTTTCAGGTGATTTTGATATTATTTAATTATAAAAATAGATACTTTAAATCATAGACTAAGATATATGTCTAAGCATCTTATTTAAAGTTTTGAACTGTAACTTTTATATAAGTAATTGACTTTGTGGACTAAAGCAAACTAAACTAAAAGAGTCTTTTGCATAGGACTTAATAATTCATAATAGAAGAACGTGTGTTTTTTAGTGAGTGTAGAAAGTGTGGCCGTATAGGTTTCATGTTTAGGAGAGAGTCCATCTATATATGCTTTAGATAGAATAATAAACGTTTGCTTGCCTTTCAAAAAAGAAAAGATATAATGTTATAATTATTAAAGCTCGTATTTAAAATAATTATTTTATAACTCCAAAAAATACATGTTAATAAAACGCATTCATTGTTCAGGAATGGAGAAGAAAACACAAGGCTTTGATCTCGGGACTATCAAGAAAAACCAAAATATTTAACATTCGATCCATATCACAAGTCGGTTTTTTAAATATATAATAGTTGTTTAATGTTTAATTTATTGACTATTCCGGTAACATGACATCTACAAAATAAGTTTCTCATACCTTAAGTCGTTGAAATCCAACCTACGGTCCAGAACATCATAAAAAAGAATTTATATATATATATATACTAGGTAAGCCTTTAGGCTGTGCTATGCACAGCCCAAAATATTTTGTGTGATTTCTTTGTAATTGATGTATAATTATATTAAAAAATGATAAAGGTTTCACACTAATTTTATAAAATTACCAGTCTAATATTCGCTATAAGTATTAACTACTAATGAGCGTGATAAACAAACTGGAAATGATGCAATACTTTATATAGTTACCGGTCTATACCGTAACCTACTAACCTTTTTAGCTTTTGTGTAAATATACGAAAAAATTCTTGATGTGATATACAACAAGCCTTTTTTTTGTTATAAACATGCAAAAAGTTGTATTTTAAATTAGGGCAAACTGCTCCATAATATAACAAACTTTTACTAAGCTACCAATGTATACAACGAACTTCAAAATTTTTAAAAAAATACAACCAACCATCTTTTATTTTCCAATGTATGCAAGTTGCCGGTAGAAAAAGGTTAACAACCGGTTTTTCTCAAAAAAAAATTACTTTTTGATTTTTTTTTATGAAAATATGAAGATCATTAAAGATTCTGCACAAATATGAAGATCATCTTCAAGAAACCTTCAAGCACCCCCTATGAACTCAGAATCCCCTGATGAAATCAGAATCGTTCTCACCTTCAAACCCTTTCTCTACTTCAGCCCTAATTCTCATCGCCGCCCTGGTCCGACCGCCGCCGCCCTGGTCCGACCACTGCCGCCATCCCCTTCGAAGCCAACCACCGCCATCACCTCTTCGAAGATCTCCACCGCCGTCGACTTCAAGCTGACCATCGCCGTCTCCTTTAAGTTCTCGTCGTGCTTTTCTGGCGATTAGGGTTTCTTCTAACCATCGACTTCAAGCTAACCATCACCAGATCTAACTACCGCCGACGCCATTGCCTTAAGTACAGGTTTCTCTCTCTATCTCACACACACATTCAGATCTGTTGCAAAGGTGAAGATTAGGGTTTATCTTCGTGGATTTTGTTCAATTCGGATCTGGTACAGGTTTCTCTCTCTATCTCACACACACATCCAGATCTGGTTCTGTTATGTTTGGGTTTTATGTTTATCCCTAATCTTCAAGCATCTGAATTTTGTTATGTTTGGGTTTTTTGTTTAGATCTATGATTTGTTTACAAATATGAAATTTCAATCTTCTTTAATTTCAATAGAGTTTGATTTGGATTTAATGTTCTTTGGGTCGCTGCCTCCTTGAATCTTCATACACATTTCAGATTTCAAATGGGGTTTACATGTTTTGAACTTGAAGGACATAGAGCTTTAATGTTTGAATGTTCTTGAACTTGAAGAACAAGATCATGAATACCATATTAAAAAAATTAAAAGTTAAGCAAGAATTAAAAGTTACCTGTAACCTGCTATACAGGTTACATCTTGCATACCTTGGGGCAAATAACTGAGTTGTTTGTATTTTTTTTAAAATTTTGAAGTTCGTTGTATACATTGGTAGCTTAGTAAAAGTTCGTTGTATTTTGGAGCAGTTTGCCCTTTAATTTATAGTAAGGCTGAAACAATAAATTAACTGTAGTGAAATATAATGTCAACAAATAAACTATTACATAAATAAAAAAATCAGTAAAAATAGATATTTGTTTCTACAAAATTGCAAGATATTTTGTTTCTATCAAATTACTATTTCTCAAACAAAACAAGCAAAAAGAGTGAATTACTGTTTTCGTCTATATGGGTTTATCAGAAATCACCGTTCAGTCCTTTAAAATTTTAATTTTACTAAAATGGTCTCTCAAATTGATAATTTGTCACAATCTTAATCATTTACCCATTAAAAGTAACACCGCTGGTGTTATAAATTTCAAAATGATCATTTTGCCCTTTTATAACATCAAAAACCCAGTTCTATGGTTTTCAAATAGTTTCGTATTTAGTCCTTTAATATTTTTTTAATAGTTTGCTCTATAGATTTATGTACGTGTGTGTACACGTATATATATAGTAGTTTTTATTCTAGTTTTAAAAATAATATTTTATTTATTTTCTTATTTAATTCTTATGATTTTAATCTATATTTGTTGTTGCACAACAACTCATTAGAATTAGTTTTATAATAGAAAATTATATACTACCTTAATTTTTCGTTGTTTATCATTTTTCAACGATCAATATTATTTTTACTTTTTATTTATCTAAATATCTCTTTAATCACAAACTTTATTAATACAACTTTTCTTTTCTCCATCTATTATTATATTTCACATAGTAATAAACAATTTTTGAATATTAGTTGATAATGATAAATATTAGTTAATAGTAGGATTATATCCTACATTAGATAAGTTATCTAATTAAATTTAAATGATATCACTTATCACATATTAGGGTTAAGCAATTTAAAATATCTCTACCATCTTTTCTTCTTTATTTGTGTCAACTAAGAAAACCAAACCAAAAATTTATTAATTGTTATTAAAAAATTTGATATTTAATAGAGATAACTTAAAGATTTGATATTTAACAAATATAACTTATGATTTAAAAATAGAAGAATAGAATGTTACTATTTAAGGGACATGTGGCAAGCAAAGAAGGTGTATGGTCTTTTTTTATTTTATATACTAGGTAAGTTTTTAGGCTGTGCTGTTCTATATGATTTTTTTTTCATGGATGTATAATTCTCTAAAAACAATGATTAAGGTTTTGCACTAATTTTATGAAGTTACCAATCCAATATTCGCGCTAAGTATTAACTACTAATGAACGTGATAAAGAAACTGGACATGATGCAACATAACTATTAGACTATACCGGAACATATTAGCTTTTATGTAAATATGCGAATAAATTCTTCATGTGATATACCAGAAACCTTTTCTTTTGTTGTAAACATGTAGAATCTTAGATTTTAAATTAGTCAATATCTTTATAGTAAGACTAAAAGAATAAGTTAATTGTAGTGAGATATAATGTTAACAAATAAAAAATTAGCAAATACTATTTCTCAAACAAAACAAAGAAAAAATAGCGAATTTCTGATTTCGTCCTTGTGATTTATTAAGAATAACCGATTTAGTCATTTAAGTTAAAAAATTACTGAGATGGTCCCACAATTTGACAATTTGTTACAATTTGTTACAATCTCAGACCTTAATCTATTAAAAGTAAAGACGCTGATGTTAAATTTTTTTAAAAATTACCATTTTGACATCTTCCCTTTTATAACATCACAAACTCAGTCCCTATGATTTTCATATGGAAGATGATATTTCTACTTGTAAAGTTAATTCATCAAAGAAAAACTTATGATTCACTAACTTGTAATATAACTTTAAATTATTGTACCTTCAATGAAGTAATCAAATTCTTAAGTGGAAGAGTCAACCCCCTTTTCAGAAAGCTTCGTATTTAGTCCTTCAATTATTTTTAATAATCTACTCTATACATTTATGCATGTGTGTGTGTGTGTGTATATATATATATATATATATATATATATATATATATATATATATATATATATAATATAGTATTTTTATTCTAGTACTTAAAATCATATCTTATTTTTCTTATTATTAAATATTTATGATTTTAATTTATGTATGTTAACGCACAACAACCCATTAGAATTAATGTTATAATACACTATTATATACTACCTTAATTTTTTGTTTATCATTTTTAAATGGTCAACATTATTTTTATTTTTATTCATATATATATATATATATATATATATATGTATGTATATATATATACCTCTTTAATTTGAAACTTTATTAATACAACTTATCTTTTTTTCACCATCTATTATTATCTTTCACATAATAATATACAATTTCCGAATATTAGTTGATAATTAATGGGTTATGTTATTTCATATTGTGATTATTTTCTAAATTAGATACGCTATCTAAATAAGTTTAAATATGATATCAATCATCATGCAATTAGGGTTAAGCAATTAAAAAAAATCTCTCACATCTTTTCTTCTTTATTTGTGTCAACTAAGAACAACAAAATCGAAAGTTTATTAATTGTTATTAAAGCTTTGATATTAACAAAGATCATTTAAAGTTTTAAAATGTTAGAATAGTTTGTTACTATTTAAGAGCCACATAGCAACTAATGGATGCATATGGGCTTTTTATAATATAAGAAGATATATATATATATATATACCTTTTTAATCTGAAACTTTATTAATACAACTTATCTTTTTTTCACCATCTATTATTATCTTTCACATAATAATATACAATTTCCGAATATTAGTTGACAATTAATGGGTTATGTTATTTAATATTGTGATTATTTTCTAAATTAGATACGCTATCTAATTAAGTTTGAATATGATATCAATCATCATGTAATTAGGGTTAAACAATTTAAAAAAATCTCTCACATCTTTCCTTCTTTATTTGCGTCAACTAAGAACACCAAAATCGAAAGTTTATTAATTGTTATTAAAGTTTTGATATTAACAAAGATCATTTAAAGTTTTAAAATGTTAGAATAGTTTGTTACTATTTAAAAGTCACATGGCAACTAATGGATGCATATGGGCTTTTTATGATATAAGTAGATATATATATATATTTAGGGTGTGGTTAAACAAAGAACCTTCCTTAAACAAAGAAACTAAAGAACCTCCCTGGTGATGACATGTGACACATTGTTTAGGGGCAAAAAAGAAAATTAAAAAAAAAAAACTCATCGGCGCCTACACCACCCCAAGCAAAACCCATCAACAAACTTAAAAAAAAAACCCTCATTTACTTTAAATGATCATAACTCGTTCGTTCTTAACAATTTTAACATAAAAATTATACCGTTAGATTCATTTTTTCGTCCTCTTTCAAACAAGACCGGACTTGATATATTTCTGAAACTTTTTTTTTTTTTTGAAATGCAAAGTTTGCATTTTGAGTTGGGTTCATTCAAACTCAAAATGCAAAATCCGTAGTTTGCATTTTGAGTTGGGTTCATTCAAGCCTAAAATGCAAAATCCGTAGTTTGCATTTTGAGCTGGGTTCATTCAAGCCCAAAATGCAAAATCTGTAGTTTGCATTTTGAGCTGGGTAATTCAAGCCTAAAGCCTAAAACATGAAAAATACAGAATGCAAAAAACATGCAGAATGCAAAAAACATGCAGAATGTAGAACATAAATCGTATAAACATACAAAATGCAAAAACGAAAAACGCAAAAAAAAACTTGATCGTCGCTAATTTTTGATCTGAGACGAACCTTTTGCGACGACATTCAGCTCATTAGCGACGACATTCAGCTCATTAGCGACGAGCTGCCAAAATGCAAAAAAAAAAGATGTTTTTCGTGCATGCGCAGCTGCCAAAATGCAAAAAAAAAATTCATTTTCAAAAATTTTTTAAAAAAGTATAGGAAGAGTGATCTTGTTTGAAAGAGGATTAAAAAACTAAAAGAATAGTATAATTTTTTTGATTAAATTCACAAAACTTAAAAAGTTATGGCAATTTAAAGTTTTTGGTGGTTTTTTTTTTTAAAAATCGTGGGTTTGGGTGTGGATAATTACATTTTTGCCATATCCTTCCTAAATTAATACATAATAATTACAGTTTTGCCACCGATCAATCTCATCCATTGATTTTGATGATCCAAAGGTCCAGATTGGTTCTTTAGGTTCTTTGTTTAACACATGGTTTTTATTGATTCAATTTATATATATATATATATATATATATATATATACACATTAAAATCTTATGGAATATTAATAATTTAGAGTTGATTCATATTTAACTTCCAATAGGCAATAATTTTAAAATTCACGATTCAAGTAATTATGTACGATACACGATTTTAATTATGTACGATACACGGTTTTAGTTACTGAAACACCATTGAAAGGATAATGTTTAACTTCTTATTTATTGTTTAATGTGTAATTTTTGAACATTTTAATTAATTGTTAAGTATTTTAAATGTTTGAATCAGTAAAACAACCAGTTTGATGACAGGTCCGATTTTCAAAACCTTGCTTTTCTATCTAGTTTAACACTACGTTAAGTTCTTTTAAAAAATTTAAATGTAACAAGTGATATAGTATTATTATAACGTGGTAAAAAATTTGGGGTTTATGTAATATCTAAAATAATCTGACTAAACCAAACTTTTCTAGAAGCAGATTATTGGTTCCAAAAAGATGCATAGAGTTTGGATTTTGAAAAAAGTGGTTAGAGATTCATCTTTAAAATAAATATGTAAAAATGTTTTTTCCTGTTTATATTATAAATAAATAATGCTTTTGCACTTACAAAAATCTAAATAAGTAAAATATGAAATAATTTATACCTTAAATTTAAAGTATAAAGCATTTATGAGTATGAAAAAACTAAGATAAGTGTTGCTAGAAGCAGATATCCTATCTCATATATCTATATAACTATATAAATTATTTAATCTACACTACTATATAAACCATTTAACACACTCTCTCTTCTTACTCTTAAAACTTTTTGAAATTCAATCAACAATACATCTCTACCCTTCTTTCTATCTAAATTAATCTCATTAACTCAACTTTTAAACATTTATCTCTTCTAATTATTTTAACTTTTTATTTATTTAATATACATTCTCACACAAACACAATTATCCACACACATCAATATAATTTTCAAAATCTTATTAACTTCTCTCTCCTTATTTCATAAATATAAATCTATTTTCTTTTTTAATGTTTTTTAGAATTTATTTTTAAAATTAATAAAATAATTAATACAAATATAAGAAATGTTAAAGAAAAAACAGGCATGATGCTGAAAAAATTCGTGTCATTAAATTACGCGAATAACATATTATTACATTGTTGAAAACGATATCTTGCAAAACAAAAAGTATTATCGCCGCAACATTACGCAAATATGATGCTAGTTTGTATATAAAGATAGAACTATAGTTAAGCAACGTAACCAGACTATTGCTTCTCCTGGTTAACAAAGTTTAAAGGAAAATAGATAATGTGCTTCAGAAAACAAATAAGCCACATTTCAGAAATTGTCGGAGTCAAAAGCATTAATCAAATCTAGCTTTAAGCTATTGTAAATACGTAGATTCCTAAAGAACAAATCCTCACGTGGCATGACTCAAATAAACATAGTGAAAGGGCAAATTATTAATATAATAAAGAGATAAATGAATATTATTGAATATAGTTATCATATCCTTAACAAGTTCAAAGTTCAAACCAATATTGTTTTCTTTCAAGAAAATTGTCAAATGGATCATAAGCCTTTGATAATGTGCTATTAATCCTTAAAAACATTTATAAAAGGTGAGACCAACCTAACCTAACAGGCTAACAGCCAACATAAGTTGAATTAACTTGTATCTTCATTCCAATATGACAATTAACAAACTAATGATTCTTATATCTTGAATTAATAACTCTTACCTATTTCGACTTGCAAGTACCCAACCCAGCCGGCCGAAATTTCCATCTTTACGTTTATATGAGCAGCGATATGTTATCCAATATTATGAACTAACAATTATATTTCAATAGATTACAATCTTTTGAGCGAATCGCCTGCTCCTTGGAAAAAACAATAAGATAGGATGAAATCAGCTATAAAAATACCAACAAGTGAAAGAACCACAGCAGAAGTAGTAGACTCTCCAACACCTTTAGCACCACCCAGAGTGGTAACCCCCCAAGCACAACTCACAACAGATATGATCCCACCAAACACCTGTGACTTAATCATGGCACTAATAATATCCCATGAGTTAAGAGCTCTTTGAGCCGAATCCAAAATAATATTGATACTAATCCCGTAAACCCCATCTGCCAAGATAGCACTAGAAGCCATTCCAACCGTAAAACAAATAAGGGTCAAGAAAGGTAGAGCCACACATGTAGCAACAACGCGTGGGGTTACCAAATAATCTACAGGGTCTGTACCCAATACCCGCAAAGTGTCTATTTGTTCAGAAACTTGCATTGTCCCTAATTCAGCAGCAAAAGCACTCCCAATACGACCCGCTACTATGATTGAAGTGATCACAGGGCTTAACTCTCGTGTGAAGGCTAAGGCTAAGACTCCACCCACGGCTCGGTTTAGACCTAATCTTGTGAATTCTCTCACGAATTGGATTGTAAAGGCCATGCCCACAAATGCTGATGTTAGAAGACAAACTCCGACTGACTTTGGACCAACTCTTTCTAGTTGTTGGAGGGTGTTTCTCCAGTGGATTTTACCTTTAAGAATCCTCATTATCACTTGTCCGGCCAATACAAGAACGGATAATCCTCTCCATAGGTATCTAGGTGGTGACCATTTGCTGAATAACGGGTCAGGTTCTTGATTTGTTGGGTCATTAAGGTCTCCAACATCTTCAGAAACACAAGCTAATGAAGGATGACCATCATCTGTTTTTGTGTTTGGGATTGGAAACACTCTGTTATTGTACAGGTTTAGAAAGAACCCGGTTCGGATATATTGTCCTGAATTGTGACTTTTTCCGACTCCTTTAATATATTCATTACGTCTTTGAGAAAGTTGACTTTGATTTGGGCTTCTGATGTTCATCCAAGCACATTTTTTTGTACAGCCGCTTCTGCAGTTTTTTAGAAGTTGCAGAATAATTTGGTTATCAAGGGAATGAAACACACTCACATTTCAAAAACCTAAATTAAAAACTTTGACAGTCATTCATCAACTTCAAAACTGATATGAACTCTTTAACTCTTCATATAAAATAAATCAACTCTTGAAATTAGCACCACAAACTTTAAGATAGAATATATTCAATTTCAAAACTGAAGAGCACTATATCCCACTTTATGAACCTACAGAGTACAGAACAATTAGATGAAACTTCACATACACACACAGATAGAGCAAATGAGCAATACCTGTCAGGTAAGTAAAACTTAATGGAATGATGGGCAGCTGTTTGCATGATTTAGAGTTGTTAAGTTTGAATGTGTTGTAACTGATGTTTTCTGAGCCCCCTTAATCTCCAAATCCTACACAAATATGAAATATCCCAAAGGGAGGATATGATGTTAAACTCATAAACGTATAATGTAGCAACAGACACTGTTTCTCAAAATGGTTAGAATTGAAAATTAGTTTTGTTTTTAGTACAGTGTTTGATTTCCCAAATAATTCCACAAGCATCTAAGTTTAAATTTTCACAAAAAAACCATATAGAGGGGATTCAGGCTAATAACTAATTACTATTAGTCTTGAACATTTTGTTCCCAAAATATCTGATTCGAATTATGTGCCTAATACATTACAAAATTATGATTTTGTTTACGAAAATTCGCCGTGTTCAAGCATTCTAATGTTATTGAAACTAACAGAATCTTTAGAATTGGACAGTAAAAAAACGAATATCAACTTGTATCTTCATTAGATAGCATACAATATGAACAATTAACGAACACAATGAACAGTTTATAACTTTTTTCTCGTTCTGATCGCAAGTTCGCAACATTCTAGTCGGCGGAAATCAATTGCAGAGAGAGAGAGGGGGGGGGGGGGGGGAGTGTAGCTGAATCAACTGATTAATAACAGTAAATTTGCCAAACAAACACACAAAATCAACCGAAAACAAGATAATAACGAGTAATAATACAAAACAGTCACCAGAATATAATCAAAAAGCTACCCTGATTGGAGGATGCTGGTAGAGCTAGATCTAAAAAGCAATCAAAAGAAGAATCAAAGAGTATGTTTGAACCTGGTAACTGAGACGATAGGAGGCGGCGTTAGAAATGAAGCTGCCGTGAAGAGCCGAGAGACTCCATGAAGCAAGTCTAGGGTTTAGAAGATATACAATTGAGGAAGGGGCTTTCCTTTTCTATGGGATTTTATCTCACCCAAGCCATCATTCGTCATTTATTGTATTTACGCTAAAATAGATAAATAGGGTGGGCGAAAGTAGTTGGAGCATGACAAGTCGAGTTATTCTACATTTAACACATTCTATTTGAAGATTATTAAAATATATATTTCTTTTATTATTTCTTATCACATTAATTTGTTTTGAACGGTAAAAAACCCTTATTAAAAACTACAAGCAATGTGCTAGTTACATATGTCCGTTACATGTTAAGAACAAAGACTCAGAGGATTGACATCAAACGTTCCAATGAAAAAAACACCTTTATTCTTTCTATGCTTGATCCAAAAGTACGTGAGAGATCGAATCAAGCTTGGAGATGACCGCCTTGAAGGGCTATTGCAGCTCTTGAAAACCTTTTCATTCCTGACCTTCCATACCAGTCAAAAAAAGTGTATACAACACTCTGGAATAATGCGAAGTTATCTCCTTTAAAACGAGATTTAAACCCCAATTAAAGAGATCCTCGAGGTTGCATATGCTTGAAGCGTTTACCCCCACCATGTCGAAGTTTCCTTTAGAATTAGTTTAGAAAAACAACAGCGAATGAATAAATGATGTTCAGTTTCTATTTCATTACTACAAAGTGGACATAAATCCGAAACTATGATCACCCCTAGATTAGAAAGATTGTGAAAAGTTGGTAATCGTCTCACTTTAATTTTAACACAAAAATTAAGTTAGATAATAGAAGATTACAAAAAAACTTTATAAAGTTTCATAATTTTATTATCGAATACACTTATAGTAGTAATATGTAAGCTGCTTCGAAGATGTTGTAACTAATTCTCTTACGTCCACCATTTGGTTTTGTTAGAAGTCTCCTTCACTAAAACATGTCTATTAGAATATAGATAGCTTCTTGTAATTGGTTTATGTGATAATTTAATTTGAGAGAGAGAGAGAGATGTATATAATTTTGTAAACTTTTTACCAATTTTTTAGTTAGTGTGATTAACTTGGAATTAATGACATCTGATATTATTATATTTTGTTAGTAATATTTTATTTGGATGACAATTAAGTAGATTAATCATGAGTGTTTACTTTGTAAAATAAATACTTACAGGTAATTAGTAAAGTGCTATTAGTTTAATGAATTAAGAAATTAATTTGTATAATTTATTTAATAACTAGTTTATTGACCAATGCACGCACGGGTATTTCGGACGTGTATGTGAGATATTAAAATTTTTAAATAAAAATAATGCAATAAATAAAATATCATCGAAAGCTTACATGTCTGAATTTTTAACAAAAAAATAACCAATTTTTTTGAATAACTTCTTTATAGACTACATTTGTTGTTTTGTTTGTAACATTACCACTCATGTCACAAATCAAGACTTTTAATCTTTTTTTACTTCTAACACGTGAAACGACAACATACAATTGACCATGTGTAAACACATGTTTCGTGAGAAATAAACCAACTTCTGAAAGTGACTGTCATTGACTTTTGTTAATCGTCACAGCAAAATACAACATCAGCGGAAATTGTCTTCTTTGAAACTTAACCCGAAGTTTTGTATCTGATAGAATAACCTTCATTCAAGGAATATATGTAATTCTACCAATGTTCTTTTAATAAATGATTTTGACCTCAATAACATGTGCGTCAAGTCGACAATTAGTAGACTTTTTCTATTGCATAAATCCTTAAACTGGTCTAGATTTCTAAGTAACATAATATAGTTTCAGGACCGTTAAAAACATCTATCTTTATATCTCTGAATTTATATTTTTAAATTTATAATATATCATATTTTAATAATACAATTTATTTTAAACCTTATTATATAAAAAGTTTCATACATCTTTCTATAAGATTGAAAATGCTTTAAAATCAATAACTAAACACTTTAAATAACATATTCAAGTTGATCACTCAACTTATCACCATAATAAAAAAAGAAAAAAAAACCCACTCAGCTAAATTATAAACTACCTACCCACTACTATTAATGTATAACAAAAAATTATGAATATACTAATTTTAAAAATAGTGTCATATTACAATAAAATTTATATCAAAACGTAGATAAAAATAAGACGGTCGTAAATATATAATTATTTTTTCTCGAAACAAAATATATCAAAAGTTACTAAACATAATTTATAAACAATCTATAATTAATTTAATTAATATACAATTTTTATAAAGCCCCCTCACATTTTCTTATAAAACCCCTACAATTTTCATATAACCCCCTCCTAACTGATTTCTAATTGAATATTTCTAAAATTGTTTTTGAAATTGAATTATTTTAAAATTGGAGGTTGTGATTGGTTGATTAAGTCTCAATTTTAGTTATTTTTGAAAAATTTGCATGCCTTTTATATATAGATATAGATAGATATAGATATAGATTAGAGAAAATTACGTCAAAATAGTAAAATACTAACCATTTTGTTTATATTCTCATTGTACGCGCTTGAATTTATTTTGTAGCACATAGTATTAACAACTTCCTAGAATGTATCGTTCTCGCAAATAATTTTAATAAACTTTCACAATGTACAAGTTTTTGAAAAACTAAAATAAAAAATATATATATAACAAATACAACCAAGCATAGGAAGCACGAATTCAAAATTCAACACTAGAAAAAAGAATGAAACTCTTGCATATGCACATGGCATCGGAAGCATGTAAACATGGCTAAAACGTTGAGTGACTAGTTGGTATGTATGTGAGAAGGGTGTTGTTAGTGTATTTTCTTTTGTCTCATTTCCAGGTTGTGGTTTTCTAATAGGTATTAAATCTAAAAGACTGAAACCGCTTGTAAAACTACTTAAAAACTATGTTGCGTGTTTGCCAATAGATTTGTAGTCTTTTTGAACTTAAAGTTGGGCCTAAAACAAACATACACATGAAACAAAAGAAATATTGGGTCGTATGTTGTTGGGCGGCCGACACAAGACCAAAAAGACCATGATATTATTATACATAATGTGACATATTATACTATTGAAATGTGTTAAATGAGAATTTATACGTAGGTGAGAATAAGAGACTCAATCTTTGCCATTTATTTAATTTAATCGGGTGTTTATAATTGTCCTCTCATTTAATTCTAATCCAACCATGAATTGCGACGGTCATGAATTGCGACGAGTGCTTATGACCGTTAGATCTAATAGATCAACATCTAATTGATGTCTATGATTTATTCTCTCATTCTCACCTAAATATCCATTCTCACAATAGTCCTTTGATTATAATATGTTACCAGGGTTTCCAACAAAAATTTCGAGATTCCGACTATACTTGTATTTCTTATTATTCTTTATATTTTGTTACTACATTATTTTTTGGGGTAAAACTGTTAAATAGCTGTCATCTTTGCCCCATGTTTCACTGTGGCACGTTAACTTTTTTTTACACATGTGGCTAGTCAAGTGTATGTAAGTTTGTTGATTTTGACATGCTATAGCAGGTCACATTTCCTCCTCATCTTCTTCACCTTAAAATCGAAACTTTAAACTCGAAATTCTCCATTTATACTTCATGAAAATTAATGATTATTGAGTCAATGGAAAGGTAATCGGGTTGTCTATAATATAATACAAAAAACCCGACTAAAAACAAGTCTAATATGAGTCAAATAATCAAAATGTCGTAAGGGTGCTTAATGGGTCATACTTAACTTTAATTAACAATTTCTTTGTCTATACTTGATGAAAATTCGTGAATTTGGTGTCATTTGAAAGGTAAAAAGATTACCTGTTATAATCTGTAAAAAAATTATGTAAAAGAGTAAGAGTTGAACGAACAATGAGTTTTTTTTGCCCTGTTATTGATCTGAAATCGAATGAAAATCCGACCTTTAATCTCGAAATTCTCCATTAATACTTTATGTAAATTTATGAATCATGAACCTATGAAAATATAATCGAGTTATCTATAAATTAGTACAAAAAGAATGGCAAAAAACGAGTTTAAAATGAATCAAATCATTAAAAAACAGTAAGACGGTCTTGAATGATACATAACCGACTTTATTAGCAATTTCTTAGGCTACACTTGATGAAAATTCATGAATTTGATGTTTTTTGAAAGGTAAAATGATTATTTACAAGGTTCAACAAAAAGAATTAGCGAAAACGATCAAGAATTGATCTAGAAACCTGATGGATAAGTTGCAAGTCGAATTTTGGCACACTGACACGTTTTTAATGACTTGACTGGTCACATGTGTAAAAATGTAGACGTGCCACTATGGAATATGGGGAAAATATGACAGCTATTTAATGACTCTAAACCTTATTCTTTTACCTTTTAATTTATTTTATTTTTTTTCTCCATTTTACTTTACCATATTTTAATTTGTACCCTCACTTTAAATTATTTTTTTGTTATTATTTTTTTTAATTGTATTTGTTTATTTATTAATTTATCTATGTATTTGTTTTTTAATTATTTTTTTGTTATTTATTTATTTATTTTCTCTTCTTTTTATGTCTTTTGATTTCGTTGCCGAAGGTATATGATTGGTATTGTTGTTGTTTAGCTTCCTGCACGTCAAATGATATCCTCTTGTGCATTTAGCATCCATTGTTTGTGTATGCAGCTGACCAAGAGCAACCAAACCTCCCTTGACATCTACATAAGAAAGAAGGTTAAGAAAGAAAACAATTGTAGGGCAACCAGATAACATTTTTATTTAATATGACTTATTTTCCGAAACTATTACTAAAATAGGCCAAGGTTGTCAAGATCGAGATCCTACCTAGGATCGTTTTTGTCTTCGCAAGATCGGATCGTAAGATCGGGATCGAGATCGTAAGATCCTACTACAATTCATTAAAAAATTTTTATAAAAAATTATATACCAAATTAGGAACTAAAGTAGAAGATTTAGACATTTAGTCATGATTTTAATTTTCAAAAGTCCTAACCTTTTGCAACATCATATCCTACTGTAGTTACATTAGCAGCTACAAGATGTATATGAGTTAAGACTTAAAGAGTATATTACAATTTTGTTGTGATTCCTATCAAAAGTAACGTTTCAAATCCAGTCATTACGATCTTACGATCCTACTCACGATCCTATTCGAGACTAGGGTTATTTTTGACAAAGCAAAAGACATTAGTAGGATCGGATCGTTGGTCGATCCTACTCGCGATCTTACTCGCGATCCTACATTACTTTCGATCTTACTACGATCCGGAGCGTTTTTAAGAGGTAGGATCGTAAGATCGTACGATCTTACGATCAAGATCGCGATCCTAACAACCATGAAATAGGCAACAAACTATGCGTTTAATGGAATGAGCAAAGTTGATCAATCTATCTGAGTATCGGATGGTGTGCAGTTTAATAATTCAGATAAGTAAAGAAGATGTAAGACTATACGTTATACCTTACTCGATGGATTCGAGTAAGGTCGGGTAAATACGGGAACACCAAAACGAGCCATCGAGTAAGCTCGAAGAGTTTTTAAGGTAAGGTAAAACTTGTAAATTGGGTAAACGAAGGAAGAATGATGTGGCGCTGATATGACATCGGGTAAGGAAAACTTGCAGGTAAAATATAACTCATGACCTAAAAGATGTCTGCTATTGACATTTAAACTAGACAACACTTTGAGAATTTCAAAGGAACAAATCATGCTCCATAAAAGCACATCATCTCCTGTATTCGGTGTAATACAAAGTCCCTTAGACTATATTTGCACCAAAACCTCATTCACCTGACCAAGCCTTACATACAATACACAAGTTAGATCAAACACGTGAATCAAAACAAAAGGTACCACAAATCTTTAAAATTCGGCAAACGAATAATCAAACCGTATAGAAAAGTAAGAAAACAATTTTCTAAGCTAAAATAGTCTCGAATTAAAGTTGGAACCTTATGTCATTATAATTTTTTCACAGCACATGTGATCTGTTATAGGTCATCGGAGTAAAAGCTATTACTAATCACGCACAAAATTAGTTTACCATTAGAAAAACATGGAAATTTTTCCACAACTCTCAAGTACCACCACAATCCCATATGTTACAATTGTTATTCAAATTTGAGGAATATAAAATATAGTATATAAATACATGAAACCTACTTTAGTGATACTTGCCGAATGAACTTGTAATAGAAAACCATGATGCATTTTTATAGAGACAAAATGGCATCAGAGTTTAGAAACTAAACATGAATGAAGACAAGGAATGAAATCAATGAAAAACAGGGTAGTTATATAGGGGAAAAGAAGTCAGATGTAGATGATTACTTTGAAAAAAGAAGTGAATGGTGAAAGAAGCGATCAAAGGATTTGTAATCAGTTTTCCTGCAAAATTAGAAGAAAGCTATAAAAATAACAGAAAATCAGTTAAAGACCCAGGGAAATAGGGATCAGTGAGATGAAACCCAGAGTCTTAATGATACTTGCCAACATGAACTTGTAATAGAAATAATAAAATAGAAAAGAAGTCAGATGATTACTTTGAAAAGAGAAGAGATGAAGAGAATGGTGAAAGGAAGCGATCAAAGGGTTTTGTAATCAGTGATTCTTGATAAAAATAAGACAAAATCAGTTGAAAACCAGGGGAAAGGGGGATGATTATAACGACGATCAGTGTAAGATTACAAACATATGGTGGAAAGTTAGGAGGGAGATGAACGCAACCTTCGAATCCTTCCTTCATTATAAAGGCGGGGCGGGAAGGAGATCGTGTTAGACTGATTTGTTTTTTACATTAATTAAAATTACAAAAGGTCTTTGTTATTTATTTATTTATTTATATAATATAACTAAATAAAAACACGTTCACTATGTCCCTAAACTCAACTAATTTAAGGATTGATGATGTTTTGATATCTAATATGTTTGGATTTAATTACAATTTTTTGATCCATTTGGTTTGATAGTTATTATAGATTTGACATCTAACGTGTGCATTTTATAGTTTTTATAGCTTTAAATTGTATACGTAACACTTTCCAAGTTATAATTTGTTTTTGATGATAAGAATTAAATTTCGAAAACAATTAGAGTGGTGAAGACGTGAATTATGAACACTTCAATTGTATCGAGTTAAGATACTATGTTAAAACTTCTAGTTTTTTTTAACCGCGTTAAATATACCTATTTTACTTGTACTAATTAAGGTACCTTAACCTAGGACGTCATTGTCATGTGCAACAACATTTACCAATCCATCTAGACACCTTTCTATAATTTTATGGATTTTTAGATGGAGATAATTCTTTCACTTATAAATTTGATTAATTCGCTAAAGGTGTAACATCTTTGAAGCTATGTTACAAGTTAGTGAATCATGAGTTTATAGTGGATGAATCAACTTTATAAGTAGAAATATCATCTTCCTTTTTAGATATATAAGCCAAATGAGTTTTATATACAACACGACAAAAACCTTTTCCCATAATTGTATCATATATAACAAGGTTTTGGTGTCTGCGTGTTGCGGCACGCGATGTTTTAACGGACACATTTAATAATATATAGAAAAACCAACACCTTTTTTACTCGTGCATTGCGTCGTTGAAGGAGAATCCCGAGTTAGACATAAAAGTTATTCTAGATTATGAATTTGATACTTTACGTCCTCCTCCCTCATATAATAAATCGTCATCACGCAAAAAGTGTGGGTTACCCAGCAACCTGCAAGATTCAACATAAATGATAAATTAACAAATTTTAGAAATATGAATTGTCTACCATTTATAACATGTATGGCAAGTTCGAGAAGTATACATGAAGATTATATTGATAGTAACATAATTGAGACACATTTGTTTATAACATAGAATGTCAAATTATTTTTTTGAAAGACAGCATGTGAAATTATAGGAATATGTAAAATACATTTGAACAAAGAACCTTGTCTAAATTATCCGCGAGATTGATTTGATTGTGTTGTTTGTATATATAAGGTGGAAGATTTGTTCATCTATCTCTGTATCAAACAGGTATGCTTATATAAACAACTTTAAAATACAGATCTATTGAAAAATAATACTTAAAGCCCCCAAGAAAATATGCAAAACTGAGCCTCATCCACTACTAATCGTCACACAAATCAAACATGTGTCATACAACCCTAGAAGGTAGTGGTAGACATAAGATTATTTTCATATGTTAACTTTAACTATATTAAATTTTGAGGTAGAATTTGCTAGTTATAAATTAAACTTTGAGATATAACTTTTTTATAAAAAAAATAATCCTTATGAGAAAACTACATTTACCATAAATGAAAAGTCCTTAGTTTAAATAAATAAAATCCTAAGAGTAAAAAAACACTATTGATGAATAGTGCTTAGAAATAGTGATATTTATTTGATAAATGTTAGTAGTTTTACTTTTAATGTAACAAAAATTGTCATTTGTTGGAAAGGGATAGTGAGGGGTGAGTGGAGCTGTGGAGGTGCGATGTGGTGAGGGGGTTTTCATTCCATAAATGTGTTTTCGTAGTGTTTGGTGTGAACATTACATGCGGGCGGAGTTATATGGTGATTAATGGTGGGTCATGATTCCCTCTTCATCTCTCTTTAATTGTTTTCTTTAATTTTTTGAAGTTAGAGGGTATTAGGTGACAAATTTTGTGTAATGGTAAGTGACCACTACACTGTAATGGCATTGTTTGGAATGGTGAGTCATGATTCACTTTTAACCATCGTTTGATCTCGTAAAGACATTTGGAATTAAGACGTGCTAAGTTAAAGCTTCATTATTTTTGATATGTTTGCTTTAGGATTAGTATCTCTATTAATTTTAGTTTTTATGAACACCATATGTGGTTTTTGTAAACACCATATTTGGTTCCAGGTCATATTTGATTTTTGTAAACACCATATTTGATTTTACGTCATATTTAATTTTTGTAATCACTATATTTTGTTTCACATCATAGAATAGAAAGTTGACAAGTATAGTACAAGTACTGACTTAATGAAACATTTTACATTAGCTAAGTAACTTCATTTGTTTTATTTAATCAAATACTAATTAGTTTTTATAAGAAAGTCATATGGAGACCTCATGGTCATATTATATGCATAATCATATTTATTAAATACTTGTATTAAAAATATGACAAAAGAAATACATAATGAGAGTTTACAACCACGTCGGTAATTTTTTTATTTCTCCGTTAGTCCATTGAACAAACAAAGTATGAAAAACTCTACAAAAAAAGAAATGAAAAATCTTTCCGGTTAAACCAGAATAATATCCAAACCGAACTTGAATAATCCGTAATCGAATAAACTGCATTCTTATTACGTTCTAGTAACATATTTAAAACAATAAAATACTCGAATAACCCGAAAACCGAATAAAATAACCGAACAACATCCCTAAATTATATACCTCCAATTTTACACGGACTACAGTTTCCATTGCAAATCAAGTCAATATCACATACTCATTCTAAATCAAGAAGTTAATCCCGTATATCTTAGGTGGGGTGAGATAAACTAACCTATATATAAACTAGCACATATGTTTGGAAAAAATATTATTCTTTTGACATCTTGTCTTTTAAATTAGAGTCACGTTGGTTCATAACTTCATATTGGTTGGAGTAGTCCCTTAATTCTGAAGCCATGTGCTTTAAGCCCCACCGAAACGTTCATTTGCCTCCCCTTAGATCCGGGTGATGCGTATAGCCACCACCTACATTCTCTAAATACTTTCTATAACATGAGAAATAAATACGAAGTATTATTCTATTATTTCTTTTTACTTTATCTTTATCTTTATATGTATTACTACTTAATATATAAAATGTATTCGTTTTTTTTATAGTTCTTTTCTATTGATTTTGACATTTATTGTAAGTATGAGAAAATAGTAAGAGAATATATCTCTCTATAAGAAAACCAAACGTGAGTTAAATATATTAAAAGTTTTTTTTCATGAAACCCTAACAACGATGGCATGATTTGTAACACCCAAGGTTCGGAAATTCCTTAAATTAAATAAATTAATTAACCAACTAGTGTTTTATATTTGTAAGTTGCCTAATTAAGAATAGGAGGTGTTTTAATAAACATGAGGGGTTAAATTTGCCATTTTAGAAACTCATAAAGTTTAGGGGTTAACCTTGCCAATTAGCAAAACTTGTAGATATGTATGTATGTTCTCAAATTGACCAACACAGGTTGCATACACACCCCTTCACGTACAAAGTTGCTGCCCTGTTTACTTTTGATTTTTAATCAAGAAGCAAGAGTCTTAACATCTGGAATTGATCCCATAGCTCAAGGTATGGTTGCTTTAGTGTTTTGTTGAGTTTTGTGGGTCAAAAACGGTTCAAATGGATGAACCATAGATCAATACATGTGCTATATGTTTCTTATTCCTTGTTGTGTTTCTTTGTTGTTTGGGTTGTAGAAAAACACCCCTAGTATGTTTGTGTCGATTGGAAATTGAAATTGAGGTCAAAACAGCATATGTGAGGAAACACAATCGGATGAACTGTGATCTACACTGCTTGTTTAGTTTTTAGCAAGCCGTGTAGGCCAGGTTATGTAGGTGTACATGGCCCGCATATCAGTACACGGTCTGTGTAGGTACCTAAGGCGGTTACATGCCATGTTGGGTTACATGGTCGTGTAACATACAAGGTACACGACCCGTGTAGCGGTATACGGCCCGTGTAGGTATACACCGCCCGTGTAGGCCTATTCCATATTAGTTTTTCTGTTATGTAATACTTTGTTATATTATGTGTATAGGAAAGTGATTGACTGCTTAATAGATCGACATACATTGTTATTCATATGAATTGCTTACGAGGTGATTTACTTAACTCTGATTCATATGTGCAATATGTGTTATACTTTGCGATGTGCTCGACGTGATCGAAAGGGGTCACAAATATTGGTCGGGTAGCATACTGCTTCATGCGGTAGATGACTACCTACAGCAACTAGCCCTGTAGGGTGTTGCTAAGATGGTGGCATGGTGCAGTACTGTTCCATGATGTTATGTGATGATTGCATATGTTTATGCATGTTTATATATGAATTGAAATTTAGCATCCTCACTAAGTTTTGTAGCTTACAGATATTGCGGTTATTTTTTGCAGGTCGTGATGGATTCAAGGGCAAGGCCCTGGTTTGGCAGCTTGATGCATAAAAACTATTTTGTAACATTAATGCCGCTTTTGGGTACAACTTGAAACACCAACTGTACAATTGTCTAAAAATTATTTTGTGTGACACTGGTTGCTTAACTAAAACCTGCTTTTGCTTATCTTGTAAATATTTTTTTGTTATAAAATGGTGTTTTAGGTAATTATTACTATTTTGAAAATTGGGACGTTACATGATTAAGCGATCGACGTGAATAGATATGACATGGATGACCTAACATGTAAGCACAGAGTAGCGCGTGTTATCCTACAACTTTTTTGTGTAGTGTTAATTTTCAATCTGATTTTCATGTGAAACTCCTACTCGAGTTTTATTATATTTGTAAGACACCTTGCATTTGACCAATGCAACTGATGAACAATTAACCGTTTTTTTAAACCATGATTATGTCAACATGTTATTTGTTAACAAAAACAAAGTTATACTTTATCAAAATATTCAATTCACTAATGGGTTTTGTTTAGAGCAAGGTTCCAATGTGAGAAATAATGGCATTGGAAAACCTTAAATTCACGAGGGGTCTTGTCAATTGAAACCAACTCATGTGCCAAAATCGATCTAGAAGTTTTTGAACAACGGAGAGAATTTAACATTTTAGTTTCGCATAATTATCGATGTGTAAAAGACATGTACATAATGTAATATCTTAAGTGTGTTGCTAATATTTAGGTTTTTTATTGGATTGTTAATCGGTATCCATCGACACCTTCTAATTATGTTATTTTTTGTGTTATAAATATCATAACATGTAATAATTAAAGATTACTCAATTAATTGATGTTTTGTTTCTTTTAACTTGGTTTTCTTTTATCAGTCTTTAATAAGTACCCACCCACATTATATTGTGGGAGGCAGTATACACTCAAGTGCATTGAAGCATGTGTATACCCATGGAGATTAGCTGCAATCCATACAGTGCTTACTCACCTTTTTCCAAGTGCTCAATTTAATCAGGTTTAAGTGTGTCTATGAGAGAGAGAGAGAGAGAGAGAGAGAGAGGAGAGAGGAGAGAGAGAAATCATATAAGTATAACCTATTATGATGTTTATTTTCTAGTTCTTTTACTTAATATTCATATTATGAGTTTATTTTGATCTAAAATAACAAAATAAGCTCAAAATAATGTCATAAAACTAAGTGAAACTTTCAAGTTCTTTATCAAACTAAAACAAACACCCTTTTAGATTTTTTGCAATCTATTTTTTAACATTAAACAAATTCTAGTTATTGATATGTTTGCTATTTTTGGTAATGTGAAGTTGTAAACCACACCTTTAAAAGCTGAGAAGTGGGGCCACAGTATAGAAGAAAACTCATATGAGGATGAGGGTTGATCTTGATATCTTGTTAAATCTTGCTAATTAAGTTGCTAAACCCTCTTTGATTATTGCAGTCATAATGCATAAGCAAATGTCAAAGTAAACAGCAGTGGAAGTCTTTTTATAAATATGAAAAACAAAAACATACTCATTTAATTCAAGACCAACTCCATTATCTTCCACCATTAATTTCTGTAAAAATACACACCCAACTCCAATAACAACCCCAATAAAATCAACTTCCCTCAATACCTCCATTTCTTAACAACCAAAGAAATGGAGGAAAAATCCAAACTTTTTTCAGTTTCTTTACTCTTTCTACTTGCAGTTCACGGCGGTGCCGGAGGTGGTGGTAGTAGAAGAACCACCGGAAATGTGCCAAACCCATCAACCCCAAGTCTCAACAATGCTTACATTGCCCTCCAAGCTTGGAAGTCAGCCATTACAGATGACCCGAAAGGAATCTTGAACTCATGGGTCGGGTCAAATGTGTGTGATTATATAGGAGTGTTTTGTGCTTCAGATTCATCTGGGCCTGTAGTTGCAGGGATAGATCTCAACCATGGTGGCCTTGAGGGTATTCTTGTAAAAGAACTTTCCCTCCTCAAAGACATGTCTTTGCTTCACCTCAATAGCAATAGGTTCAAAGGTACTATCCCAGATAGCTTAAAAGACCTTTTTGCCCTCACTGAACTTGACCTCAGTAATAACCAATTCTCAGGACCTTTCCCTACCACCATCCTCCAAATCCCAAGTCTCGTATATTTAGACCTCAGGTTCAATCTTTTTTCAGGACCCATTCCTGAACTTGTTTTTAACAAGAATCTTGATGCAATTCTACTCAATAACAACAATTTTAATGGTGAAATCCCACAAAATTTAGCCAATTCTCCTGCTTCGGTGATCAATTTAGCCAACAATAAGCTCACAGGCGATATCCCAGTTAGTTTTGGGTATTCTAGTCCAAGATTGAGAGAAATCTTGTTCTTGAACAATCAATTAACAGGTTGTATACCGCAAGGAATTGGATTGTGGTCAGATTTACAAGTTTTTGATGCAAGTTTCAATGCGTTGATGGGTCATATGCCTGATTCAGTTTCTTGTTTGGAAGATATTGAGGTTTTGAATGTTGCACACAATAAGTTGTCTGGTGAGTTGCCAGATTTGGTTTGTGAGCTGAAATCTTTGATGAATTTGAGTGTTGCTTACAATTTCTTTTCTGGGTTTAGTCAAGAATGTGCAAAATTATATGGTAGGAATGTGGGTTTTGATTTTGCTTTGAATTGTATTCCTGGGAGGGAAATGCAGAGACCTGAGCCAGAGTGTGACATGATTCCTGGTGGTAGTTTGAGTTGTCTTAGAATCCCATCTCTTAAGTCTCTTTCTTGTGGGGCATTGCTTACATATCTCAATTCATCAACACCATGAGAAGAAAAAGAAGAAAAATAGTGTAAAATGTCTAACAGGTATGAATTTTGCTGCAAAGTAATTGATGTATTTATATCTGACCTCAGAAAGTGATATGGGATATTTAAAGTTGCAGATTATTATTTTTGTAGAAAATTGATTATTTGAAGGGATAGAAGGTGAACAAAGTTATTACTTGTATTATTATCTGTCTTTATATGGAGACACAAAAGTTTGATAAGATATAGAGATGGATTTTCATTTGGTTTAGATTTGCATGATACTTTCTTTTTATGCTTTTAACATTGACTGTTCTTTGGATTTCAATAAGTGTGTTTGGTAAAACTGAATGAAATTTGAAAATGTACAAGTTGTATTTATAAAAGTTGGTTGAAATAGCAGTTCGAGCATACATGTGAATAAAAGCAAATTTAATTTTTAAGGGTGTATTGATAATGGGAGATGATATTTCCACTTATAAAGTTGATTCATCCACTACAAACTCATGTTTCACTAACTTGTAACATAGCTACAAATATGTTATACCTTTAATGAATGAATCAAATTTATAAGTGAAACAATAAACTCCCATTAATAATTTTAATCAATTAAATAATCTGCTTAGGGGTATTGGAGAATATATTATCAATAATCTCTTAAAGATTTTGATAGCAAAACAAAGCAATAGAACTTAAGATATAAAATAAAATTGCAAGCTCTTATAATCTTTTAGAAACGCTACACCTTAAAATGATAGATCAATATATTTTTATTAAACAGCCAAATAATAGCAAAAAAGCTTTAAAGAAATCTTCTATGAAGACAAAGATTGGTCTTTGGAAGCATTTTCTTGATTTGTACTTTCAAGTTATATCTAATTATCTATAGTAGTACGGATGTGCTAGATTTAGAGCAAAAAATGTGGCCGTAAAGGATTGTTCACAAACATAGATATATGAACAAGAGTTCTATTTGTTATATGTTAATCAACATGAACAAAAATTCGTGTCAATTTTCGTTTGTTTATTAGATAAATGAACTTAAACGAACTTTCTGACGAATGATTTGAAGAACATTTCGTTCGTTTACAGTCCAGTTTTAGGTATCAAAGGGATTAGTTTAAATCTGTAATAATTATTAAAATGTCTTCCATAGACTAATAATAATTAATATAACCTAGTTTGTTTTCATCTTTTTGTGATAACGTTAATATCATTTGGCAAAAGTCTTGAACGATTTGATATGTTATTTACAACCAATGCACAATAAACCTTTACCATTAAGAAACGAGACAAACTCCACCGTTTGTTCACACTTCTCACCATCGATTATCCCTAGATAGCTAATAACAACCAAGTTTGTATCAAAACTCTCTTCCATATATAAACACACCGGCCTTGTCTTTAAAGTGTGGCACCAAATTTACTTTTCTTTCTTAATTATTCTCGAAATGTATAGTGATCTCGTTACTTGAATCATAAATTATCTCATTTGCTTGTCGACCAACAATAATTGTAGAGTTTTTCACCACGTCAACAAGTTTTCTACTTTACAAGTAGTGCCACAGTCCTAGAATCCATATTCAACATTAATGAAATGAATTGTACGTCAAACTTGATGATAAAAATTGTGATCAAGACGAACCAATAGAAACCTCGACTTCTTTTGGTGTATGAGACCTCTAGAGACTAGAGAGACATAGGAGGGGTGGAGCGAGGGAGGAGAATAATGTTGAGTATTATTATTAGGTTAAAACCTTAATTTAACCCCTAACCACTATTGATTGTTGTAGAAAACCTAATGATCTTAAAATACTAACAAATATTTATTAGTAATTATCGTTTGATTAATTAAATGATAATTATATCTATATTTAATTAAAAGATAATTATCAAATAATTATACATGTTTTATTTGATTGATTTATAAATAATTAATAATTATATCTATATTTAATTCAAAGATAATTATCAAATAATTATACATGTTTTATTTAATTCAAATAATTATCAAATTGGGTCATATACTTTAATTAATAAAATTTCAAAACTAATTTACCATTTTTATAAAAGAAAACTAATTTTCCAATTGATAACCAATGATAATTAACTTTGTTTATCCGTATCTACTTTAGGAAATGAATCCTCCTACCATATTGATTTATTCAATAAATCAATTACTTGTGTGTTTACATTTCACCAGCAACACTTTATACACCCTTTTCACTAGGAACTACCAATACAAGCTTATCGTGGTAAGAAAAATCCTAAAAATCAATTACTTGTGTGCTTCATTGTCATCGTATGTCTCTTAAGACATAACTATTAGCTCTTTTAAGAAAGAATTTTGGAAGTTTTAGGTAAACATATTTTTCTTCCATTGTTAATTGTTTCATTAGAAGGTGCTCCAACTACTAGATCTGTTTATTTTAGGATCTTTTTTATTCGAGGAATTTCTTGGGATTTTGTTTTTGAAAACCAAGCATCAACAGTCTCCTTCACCACATCAACCAACACTTCACCACTGCCTTCACCATCGCTGCCAAGCTTAACCGCCGCCTTCACCGTTGCCATTGTTATCAACCACAGCCTTCACCGTTGGTGTCCTAGTCGATCACCTCCTTCACCATCGTTGTGCTAATTGACCAACACCTTCACTAGCGGTGCCCCTAATCGACCGCCACTGTAACCATCATTGCCTTAATCAACCACCGTTGTAACCGCCATTGCCCTAATCGACCGCTGCTATAACCGCCCTTTCGCTAATCGACCTTCACCTTCACTATCTCCACAGTAAGCGCCGCTGACTTAATGTCATTGACACAGGTTTCTTGCCCTAATTGAGTTCTCTATGTTTTCTTATCCTAATTTTATTGGCAATTTACATGAATTAAACAAGGAATGAAATTCGATTTAAAATCTCAAAAGATGAGAATCGAAATACTCAAGTAGTTAAATTTCAAATTATAAACCAAACACTCGTTAGTTTATTTTAATAAATAGTACCTGATGCCTGATGTTTAAACATGATTTATTTTTATCTTTTTGAATTTTTTATGATGAAAACTGCTAGCGGACCGATAATGTTTGTTGCTCTTGCAGTCTTGCACTGGTCGTTTGTAGAGTCAGGCTACTAAGTTGCTGTGTTTATTGGGCAGATTAGGCCCACACCTAGCAATACCACTAGGCCCTACTTAATGTTTAATAAGTATAATGTACTAATTCTTTCATAAAAAATACACACACAGCAATTCATTTGCATAATCTCAATTAGTGGTCAACATTTAACAAGTGTGCTGTGTGCCTCATTTCAAGATCTGTAACCTATATAGAGTTTAAAGATCTATACAAATTACAAGACCCATTCAACACAAATTTTAACTTTCTTCAAACAAACAGAAAACATTTTCACCATTGATCTTTGAGAACATACCCAACCCAAAACACATGCATTATAATTCCCTTCAAGATCTAGGCAAAAGAGTATTAATCATATCCATAAAACAAGAAACAACGAAGGTTATCAATCAAGAAAATATAAGATTCACGAAAATGTAAATAGTAGAATCCAAACAAAGATAACAAGGGTAACAAAACTAAACTCTGCTTGATATTTCAAAAAGAGATTGGATTTTGATGAATCAATCTTCATCGTCAATGACCTTTGTGCCAAGGCCCTTGAGCCCTTCTGCTGGGATCTCTGCAACAGTGACAAGTGAGTAAAGTTCTTCCTTGGCATCTTCATCATCGTTCCTCTTCCTGGCAATCCTAACTCTGACTCTTCTTGGGACGCTTCTAATTCCTCGGCTCCAAACATACTTGTTTAGCTTCACATCCACTCTCACATCTGTTGTACCCATTGCCTTCTGTGCAAACTTCTTGATCTCCTTGATGGCCTTGGGTGCCTTCTTCTTGAAGGTGCTGTTAAAGAAACAAAGATAAAAACTCCATAAAGGTGCAAAGTAGACAATACATTGCATGATCAAAGACGTGTGCACGCTATACTGAAATAATCCCAACATATTAGAACTTAATAAAATGCATATTAAGTTCTAATATTTGAAAGGCAAAATTTGGGCATACTTAGCATAGGAACAAATTTGAAAGGCAAAGCTCACAAGAGCAAATCCAAAAGTCACACAGGAATACAAGTGCAGTTTATAAAAAAGATTGAAGACACAAACTTGAAAAGCTAATTAACTAAATAGTTTAGACGTTGCTAAAAACAGTCCTCCAACACCAAAACTTCAAAACACCAAAACTCCCCTAAAGAACTCGAGCACCAATTAGATGTTGCTAAAGAAAATAGCTCCAATTAGGTTACCCGTAGAAAGGGTTTCTATGCTCAAGAAAAGACCTCCAACTCCAAAAGTTAACACATAAATGTCCCTCAAGACAAACTTCTTAAGACAAAAAGATGCTAACGTGACCCGTACCTGCTAATAACTATTGCTTCTAGCAAGTATCAATAGGGAACAAAAAAGCAGCATCTAGAGAAAAAGAGAAACCTATGATCAATTAAAAGACATGAATTTTCCCTCTGTGTGTTATGTGCACTACTGATTGTTACTTGACTCAACTCTCAGGTGCAACAACAATCAAATACTAATTTCTACAGCATCTGAGACACAAACTAATTACAGTTGTCTTGAGGACAAGTAAAGATCACTCGTTCAATCAATAATCTTGAAAACAAACACGTGAACAAGCAGGCCTTATATATCGTTACTGAAATAGCATAGAGCTTTAATTGTTGCAGCTTACATGAATGTTTAATCATAAAAACACAGCTTGATCAGATATAATGTGACACACTTAAACATAGAATAATCGGGTGAAATAAGCATCATGAACAATTAAAAGCATAAACAAAAATCTTACCATCCATGAAGTCGCTTGTGGAGGTTGATGGTGTACTCCCTGGTCACAACCTCTTCTTTTCTTCCTTTAGTTTTCTCAACCATTTTTACTCTTGTAACTACACCTTACCTGCACAGAAATAAGAATCGAAACACACGACAAAATCAGTCCAATTTCAATCACAATAGCATCGAATATTCTTCAATCACGCAACAAAGAAAGATCTCCATTGATCGCAAACATGATACGGCATCCATTAACGTAAGAAAGTAAGTTTTTCGTGAGTTTAGAGATAACAAGAAGACAGAGAACGAACCTGAGATTTGGGAGAAGAGAAAACAGAGGCGCAGAAATGAGGAGTTGAGGGGCAATAAAAACCCTAATCGTGAAGAATTAGGGTTCGCTTTTTGTGGGCTTAGATAAGAAGGTATTGGGCGTAAGAAAAAGGCTTAACGGCCCAATTGGAGGCTTAACGGCCCATTTGAGTTATTTTTACTTTTTTAAATATAAATAAGCACTAATTAATTCATTTTCGAAAATTTTATAATATTTGCAAACTTTATGTTTTGCTTATGTTTAAACTCTAGTTCCAGTCTTCAGCATTAAGAGAAATATGATTAAGAAAGTCTAAGTGCTACGAAGGTTTATGAATAAAAGTTATGTTTTTTTTTACATATTGAGATAAGCAAAAATAAAATAAAATAAAAAACAAACAAGATTATCTTTAAAATAAAACTTTATTTCAAAAAACAAACAAAACCAGTTCACTTCAAAGAGATCAATTGCTATACATGTATATTGTATGTCTTTTATAAGACTACTAGTTTAAATGTCCGTGTAATCACACGGGTAATCATAACATTATTGTTTAATATTTGTTTATTTAAACATATAATTGTTTTGTACTAACGAAAAAAACACAATAAGAGACTTTCTTGAAAACTAAAATAATTTAAATTAAAGTTAGTTGACATGTAAAAGTAATTGATGACAACTTTAGAAATAATATACAATTTAATCACGATAAACTTTGTATCATATAATAACCGTAGATGATGATCAAGAACTTAAATATTTATGTCTAAATTAATGTAGTGCAAGTGGATAATCCTTCTAAGATAAATTACATTTATGTTAAATCAAAATTACTACTATTTAAAATAATGCATTATAATAATTTGCATCACCATTTAAAAGTTATCCAATTATTATCTTTTAAATTAATATTTAAAAATTTATTTTTTAATTTAATAACATTCGGAGCAATTCCCAAATTTGATTGTAAGAAATGTTTTACAATTCCAAAACATTATCTAGTATATATTAAAAGATATACGTATACAATAATAATATAATTATTTTAAATATACTTGTATCATTATCTAATTCAAATTAGTTTGACTCTAAAAAGTCAAAATTAAAATTTTAGAATTAAAGGAATTAACGGCTAAGATTAAATCTTTTATTAAATAAAAGATTCATATCGTATAATAATTTTTTTCAAATTAGTCTTTTATATATATTAGAAGATACAATATATTTCTTCGATTAATGACTAATACTCGTTTTTATTTTTCTATAGGTCAACCATCCAAAAGAAATACGAGATAGTATGACTCTTTTTATAATTTTTGGATAAATAACATGTGGTATAAAAGAATTAGTAGTAAAAATATCAAATTTCTCTTATGTTTTGTTTGGAACGAGGTATTCTAGCCCACGTTTCGCGGTGGGGTTTAAAAATATATATTTAAAAACGTGTTTTTTAATAGATAACTGATACATTTGAAGAATCATTACAGTTACCTGAACTTTTTGAAATCAATAAAAGTATCTGATTTTCCAAACCACAAGTTAACTTTAAAGGTTGGTGTGACTGTAATGATGTTTCGCAATCTTGAACAGTCTAAAGGCCTTTGCAACGGAACAAGATTACAAGTTACTCGACTTGGTTCACATGTGATTGAAGCAAAAATAATTGCAGGTAAGAAACAATTAATACTTACAAATTACCTAACTTCTATATATACTCATAATGCCAACTTCTATATATACTCATAATGCCAACTTCTATATATACTTTATAAATGCTTTAATACCAAAGCGTCAATATATATAATTGCGGGTAAGAATGTTGGTCACATTACTCATATTTTCAGATTGAAGTTGATTCCATCAGAGTCTACATTACCATTCAAGTTACAACGAAGACAATTTCCTCTCTTGGTTTGTTTTGCAATAATGATAAATAAAAGCCAATGTCAATCTTTATCGAATGTTGGTTTGTTTTTTAGACGACCCGTTTTCACTTATGGGCAGCTATATGTGGTGGTTTTCGAGTGCAGAGTAATGAGAGGTTAAAAGTTTTAATTTGTGGTGATGAAGGCAACTCTACTAATAAATCCATTAATGTTGTTTATAAGGAGGTTTTACAGAAAATTTACATACAATCTTATGTATGAATTTCAATCTTCTGTAATGTTTATCATTCATTACGAGCTTTTATATTCCTATCTATGTTTTTATATTTTCTTTAACGTGTTAATACTTATTAAATCTGCATAAATTAAAGATTTTAGTATAATCCCCGTGTTGATACACGGGTTGCTTAGCTAGTATATATATATATATATATATATATATATATATATATATATATATATATATATATATATATATATATATAACACCTGTTGCTTGTTTAAAAAAGAAGAATTTAAAGGAAATGAAAAATACAACAATATAATTTCGAACTTGTGGCACCTCATACAAAAGCAATTGTGTTACCTACTTTAAAAAACCTCATACGTTCCTTTTCGCTACTTTGACAATTTATCATGTCTTTCTTTTTTTTCGTAATAAATATAAGGATATGACTTATTTATCCATACATTACAACGGGACTTATAATAAAACTTTGTTATAAAATAAAGTATACAATTACGTCGTTAAATTTTTGTTGAATAATTTTATATTAAAATTAATTAGAAAAATATGAAAAAAATACAAAAATAATAAAACAAAAAAGAGCTATAAAAGTTGCTATATAACTTTTATAAATAATAAAATGGTAAAGACAAAAAATGGATAACATTAAATTAATGCATACTTCAAATTAAGAAACAAATAAAAAAATCATTTAATGCGTACACTGATTTTTAACTAAGATAAATTTGAAAAAGAAAAAAGAAAAAACAAATAGGTATATATATGTAATAAAAGGCAGCCAATCAAAAGAAACAGAAAAATATATTTGGGTGAGAAGAGTCGAAAGCATGACCTAGTCCCAAACAAACAAAGCCTTAGCCAATTGAGCTACCATGCATTTGTTTATGAAATGCGTTTTTTAATATTTATTAAGCACCTGTGTTTTTTCCTTGAAATTGTATAGTAGTATAATTATTAAATAAAAGAAAAACCTTATTTAGTGTTCTGTAATAACATAACTTTTAAAAATAAAAAATTAAATCTAAAACTAAACTAGTTTTTATTTAGAATGTTTGTGTATGTGCAAGATTTATATAAGTCATACTAATAGCATAAACATTTTTTTTTTGTCTGTAGCAACAATTATATGAACTAAAAAATGTTGTGTTTTAGAAATGTATATTCTTTATGCTTTTGGGAAGAAAAGAGTATTCTTTGAAAGGAATATAATTGTATTTAGCAAAATGTTGTTTGCCAAGTCCACCCAGCACCCGGAATCCTATAGATTCGAACCAACTCTTTCCTAAGGACCAGCCCGTATGTAGAAAAATAACTATATTAATGTAACTGTTTTTATTTATCTTTACGTTGAGGAATAAGAAGCAAACAAAAGAAAAGGTTATATATAAATTTCCAACATAAATAATAAACAACGATATAAGCATCTTATATGCAAAACATATTAGAATTTTGTTTACATGATGTGAATATGTATATAGCCGCCACCTGTTATTTCTTGAAAAAAATATGTCTACTATAAATACGGATATGCAAACACGTAGACTGAACCAACTTACTTGAAATTGAACATTTGAACTGATATGTTTGTATCTCAGTTTTTAGGCGTAAGTTTGATAATACAGTCTTTCAAAAGTTCTGTCACACAAACGACATCCATATGCGATTTTCATGTATATACACGTCACAACAAAATAAAAAGTTTGAGCGCACCATCAACACGATAAATAATACTATTATTCACACTTTGCTTTTTCAAGTCTCTCTCCATATACGTTCTTAAACAAAGCTAGGAATATGATTGTTAATGTTATAACTATTCTCCCTAAACAACCCTTTCTTTTCATGCTCCATATGATATATTGTTTGGTCGTTTTGCATCATATACTCGTCTACGTGTGTCTTGGTGTCTTTGCTATCCACATCTGTCTTCCGCGATCTCCAATAAGTTATAACCCTCTACACGACATATATGTATCTTGTTCCCTAACGATTACAAAGAATCATGGTGTCTTGATCTTCAGACATACTGCGTAATTATGTCTTGTCATGTTATATATGCCAAGGATCATTTCTCAACTCCATGTTTCATAATTCGCCAATCTTGGTTGACTTTGATGTTTTACCTTCATAATGAGCCTTAAACCTTAGTTCATACTCTTTCTCCTCGACCATGGTCTCTCATGTGGTTGTGTTACTCTCCCCCATAGGAAACCCTTGCTTCAGTGTCCCTAGTAGCCTTTGACGGCCACTCACTCATAAACAAGCTCGTTAAACCTTATGACAGACTCAATTTGTGTCATCTCTAGTATATCTCACATACCTACCTTCTTCTACTCCTCAAGCCTTCTGTGATCCCAACTAAAAGGTTGCCCTAGACAATGAAACGTTCACATTGCTTCCTGAGATCTTGTTCCTTGTCTACCACATACTTGTTGTCGTGGCTCTTTTGCCACAAATTTAGCAGTCATGGTAATTCACAAACACTACAAGGCTCACTTGATTGCACAAGGTTTATATCATCAACATGTTTGGATTTTTATGAGGCTTTTAGTCTTGTTGTCAAAACTGACTACTATTCTCACATTCCTTAACATCATTGTCTCTCGTCCTTAACCTATTCATTAACTTGATATCGGGAATAGCTTTTTAATGACTATCTATTTGAGGTTGTATTAAAGAAACAGCCTTCGGGGTACATGCATCCTTTGCTTCTCGTGTCATGTCTACCGCCTCTAAAAGGCTCTTTCATTCAACCAATGACTTGATTTTAATAAAACATTATTTATAATGTTTTTTTATGATAATAAATAATATTAGTACGTAGTAGACTATAATAATACGAAAATAGTAAGAAGTGACTTCCTATGACCATTAAAACTGCCAAACGGTACAAGCCTCAAATAAATTTTATAATAAAATTTATTTAACAAATTATTTTATACAAAAGATAAGATTTTTTTAATAAAATAATCTGATACTAAGAAATCTTGTAGAGATATTAGTGTACTAGAAAATCTTTCCATAAAAGGAAAATATCCAACATGATTTCCGTGGAAGATAGTAAAATTTTTATTGGTGCAAAAATCCTTCTATGAAAATGGAAAGTATCTCAACCTAGATCTTCAAATCGACTCTGAAATTCGGACTATAAGTTTATGACAAGTAAAACAATATTTTGAAGGCTTTCAATCTGATGAATGGACACTCTACGGTCAACTGTTAGACACACCTAATGAATGTTTGTCATCTTTTGTCTTATCCTATAAAAGACATATTTTAAGTCACTTGTAGAGACCTCTTGATCATTTAAATCCTCTCTATCTCTAAACATACTTGTAAAGTTGTGATCATTCAAAGACACATGCTAGTGTGATACTTAAGTTGTTAACGAAGATAAATAATTTGAAGAACAACTTAAAAGGCAAGATAAGAGCAAAAGAAAGAGAGCTTCATCGATTCATCTATTTACTTTGTTGATTGTGAGGAAAGATTACTCTATATTGTATCCACCATCTTGGTGTTGTATTTCTTATGTTGAATTCTTCGTGAAGCGTTGCTTAAGGTAATAATTACCATTGAAAATTAGTGACACTATAAAGGTATCACTACCTTCTAAGTGAGACACTGAGACATTATGCTAGTGATTTGTTCCGCCTAAGAGAGACGATGAAGTGAAGGCAACTCTAGAATTGAAGGCCAGAAAGTGAAGGTAGGTTGGATTCGTTAACATTCAACCGAACTACAATAAATCATGATGGTTATAGACAATAGTAGAGTCTGATTGGCCTCCTGTAAGTCGTTGCCGCGATGTGACTACATTGTTGTTTTTTAACTACGGCAACAATGGCTAACACGAGACCGATTAGACACCACCATCACCGCTATAAAGAAATTCCGGTCAAGTCACCAAGATTGGATGGTAACTCAACGATAGAAACTCTGGCTAGAGCCAAAAGCATAATGAGAAAATTCAAGCCCTTCGTTAAACAATTTATCACAAAATATATTATCTATTTAGATAATAAAAAAAATTTGTCTGCATCAATTGTTTTAGAAAAATAGAATGTCGTTTAGTAACCTTAACCGTCTCTCTAACTATATAAAAGAAATAATAAATATAGCAACAAAATATTTTAAAAACAATTCCAAACAAAACTAATGGATTAAATTATTCGAAATAAAGTTTAATGATCAAACCAAAAATACGGTTTAACGCTTTAGAGTTAAACCTGAATCCAAGATTACATTCACTTAAGTATACATTAGATAACTTTCAAGTCATTTCAATCTATTTTCTTCTACATCCATTTTTTTCTTCTATTTTACCAATTGATCAACTCATCAAAAACAAATTATAAAATGTACTAATTCTTCTCATGTGATAAGGAATTTTAGAGAACTCATAAGTATCTACAGATCAATGGAACAAAAGCATTAAGGAATTATAATTTAGAGGGTGATTTGTACGCGACAATAATTTACTATACATAACAATTATAACATTTATACCCTCAAACTCATTATCAATTATTTTTATCCACATATTTAAAGATGTAATTATCCAACTAATGACTATTTGGTATGTATGACAAAATATTATTATGTACACATCACTTCCCATAATTTTTTGTGTCCGGATGCACATAAGAAGTGACACTTGAAGATGGGCAAAAGACATGGTCTTAATTGGTCAAGGACAATTAGTGCCCAATAGTCCACAGGATCCAAACATATATGCACTAAAAGCATGTCCTTTCAAGCTAACAAGTCATAACTTAATTCAAGAGGACTGGTTAGAATTGGTCAAGGACTGTTTAGGGTTAGTGGTTGAACATTCAGGCTATATTGCATATTTGCATTTATGGCGACTAGGATGAATGTAGATTACAAAGATCAACTGGACCAGATCAGCATAACAATTAGCCTGAAGTTTGGGAATTTGAATATCTCCCAGCACCAAGGGAATTAGTTACAGTCAAGATTAGAACATTCTTTTTCCAATAAATCTAGTGATGAGATCCCCCTTGAAGGGTGTAAGATATGTTGCCATGTATCTTGTATATAATCTGGAAACAGATGGCCTACTACCATTCAAGATGTCTCGGTTTCTGCAAGTGTACTAGAACATGAACTCTTACGATTTTGATGAACTTCGTGAATATCTCCAGATGCAGAAAGCCAATACAATTAGACCAGCAAATCCAACTTGAAACTGCAACCGCAAGATGAATGGTTAGTCAAATAAAGTTTAAAAAGGGAGCCACAGTCTGACTTGGTATTTGCTATATTTCAAGTTTGCTAACCCAATATTTTTCACTTTATAGCTTTCCTTGAAATATATTTTGTAATATAACTCACTTTGTACATCCCCAAGTCAAACTAAGTTTCTGTTTTCTGCAAAGATTGGATTGAGTAATAATTGCACTGTAGAAAACTATTTCTTAAATAAAACCTCATTCAATGCGAGGGTGGCTAAATGGGACTTTGAGTAATAGGTCACGATAACAGGATAACAAATAACTATGTTATTGAATGATAATCATCTAAATTCAGAATAACGAGGAGGTTGTATGCATAAAAATGCACTTGAGTAACTTTTGACTTGTTTCCTTTTTAGCTAATTTATTTATTGTGAGCGTTTGCCTCCTTAAAGATAGAAATAACCACAATTCAAGCAAATGGATGACATTGAAGTCCAGTAAGGCAGTAATACTCTTGATAAAGGTTGGTCTGCAGACATAAAATAACATGATAAATGTTCATAGCTGACCTTAGCATCGCTCACGATTGATTTTAGCCATTTAATACGAGAATCCTGAGGCATCAGAATTACTACTGTGTATTGTCTTTTGCAAGGGAAAGGTAGAATCTTCTCCAGTGCTAGCTGGGCTGTCACTGGTGTTAGGATTTTCCTAACATCTGAGCGACTATTATCCTGAACCTGCACCCATAAAACACCAAGTATTACTAGAAAGGAGCGTACAATACTAATTACTTGTACTCGATAGATATCAACTCGTTTTGATGGGTTAGCCTCCATAATTACACCAAGCAGTGCCATTCAGTTAAGGGCTGAAACTACATCAAGCAAGCATACGGGTAAATTATTATTAACATATCACAACGGGATCAAGTCAAAACAGGTAATTCATATGGGCACGTCAAATGGTCAGGTCGGGCAAATATACCAACACTCTTTTAGCCTTTTGTAAGTTTTAAAATATCAACATACTAAATATTACTATATCATTAAACTATTAATATAACTCTTATAGAAAACAATTATGGATGTTGTAAGCATCGGGTTAGATGACATTTGATCCTTTTAACCCATTTCATATTTAGGCATTTACCTACTTCGTAATATTCTACGAGTTTGGCCTGTTATCAAACAAAATGCATATTTGTATTCATAAAACCGGTTATAATAATCACCCAGTTAAAACAAAAAGTCAATCAATCATCCTAAGGCCATGAGTATAGCCTATCCCAACCCAAATTAACCCAAATGCCACATCACCTGCCACATCACTTTTTCTTCCTTTTCTCTCTCTTACCCAAAACCCAAGTAGCACTCACCCCAAATCAACCCAAACAACCCAAATATTTTCTCTCTCCTTACTCTCTCTACAAAACAAAAAAAAAATGAAAAAGGTTTTCCGGGTGTCTCAGGTGTGGGAAACCGAAAGGGGGAAGCATGATGGAACCCGAAAGGGGTAGTACCGGTGTACCCGCACGTAGTACCCGAAGCCTTTCAGGATGACCTGTACGACCAGCCTAACAACTAAATCTTGATTTTAAACTAGACAAAAAATTATGGAACTAGTACGACATTGATCAAAAAGATGGTCCATATGTGACTTATGAGTGTAAGTTAATTCTCTTTGTACAAAATGTCAACGCCATTCAACAATATAAAAGAATACTAGGCCACCAACGCTCTGGATATAAAGAGGAAATTATGTCAAACTAGAATATGAAATTTTGAATCTGTAAAGTAAAAAAGTAGAAATGTTTCTGAAGAATGGGCAGTAAAGATTGTAAAGGAAATCCATTTGAAACAAGAAGTTGGCAGATAGCACTTTTCCTACATTAATCAATCTTAGAATTAAATCAAAACATAATTACTGGTAAAAAGCTTCACTAAAAACAGTATATAAACATAAACTTTCCATCTGCAAGTCTTCTAGAAGAATGAACCCGATAGGAGATAGATAAAACAGAAGGTTTGCTCCCAAAGGGCTATATAGGGCGGGGGAAAATTGTTTGAAGCCCCAGTCAAGCAACATGGAATAAGTAGTGTGGACACAGAAACTCACCTCAAAAGAAGAACCAACATCCCCAGAATAGATCCTAGATTGATAGCTGTGTAATATTCGATCAAGCCACCAATAATTCTCCTGAATAAGCATATTTATTAGCATCCGAGAAATTGAGGCATATCTTACACAAACATTGCTAAATAAGCAACTTTCTGTACTAAAGGGAAACAATCAAAAGTTCTAGAATCCACAATGCTTAGGCTTGGACCTAATAACTAGGGGTAGCAGATGGGTGGATCGGAATGGGTTAAAACAGGTACCCTTTTACTGCATGTCAAGAACAGGTAAGGTTAGGCCGGCTCACAAACACTTTTTTGTTCTTTTCTTTTTTGAACTGTACAAATAATTTATGAGTTAAACATGATTATTAAACTATATTACGACACAAGTGTGTTTGGTTGGGCGGAATGAAAAGACAAAAGGAATGGAACGGATGAGGTAATGTAATGAGTGGTGGAATGCAATTATCCATTGCATTCCTTTATCATGTTTGGTTTGTATGAGGAATAAATTTCATCACATACGATTGACGTGTCAAAAAAAGTGTTTTTTTATTAAAATTATAATTATGTTAGTCAAATTAAAGAGAAGATTAATTTATAATGTCATTCCATTCCTAGAAGGAATGAGTTAAAAACACCACCCCACCAAGGAATGAAAATGAGGGAATGACATTCCTTATGGAATAGTCCATTTCATTCCTAAGTGAGTAACAAACATGTTCCTCATTCTGTTGGAATGATCTATTCCATTCCGTCTTTGATTCATGCATACCAAACACAGCCTTAAGGTTCTATGCATTGCGGGATGACTTTCGATCTTTATAATCTCGACCCGTTCCTTCTTAGTTTACTCCTTTAGCTGAACCAAATTGACCCATTAAATACAAACCACAACCCAAATTAACCCATTTGTATCTAGATGGTTTAAAATTACTCCATCTACTACTAATAAACCAGTTTTTCATCTTTGATCTGCTTCTAATAGGTTAACATAAAGACCAGACTGTCGAACCGCAGGCAGAGGCCAGTTTCACTCTTCTATCCAAGTCAAAAATAAATCTGGTTGACCAATAAACAATTCCACTCTTTCTTCTTGTCAAATGTAAATAGTATTATTTTATCATTAAAGTTGGAATTACCTGTAATCCATTTTCATGAGCCCGTTGTTCAATCTCAAGTACAGTAGTGATATCTGCATCTGAAGGTCCTTCCTCCTGAAGACGTAGTATCTCATCTAAAGCAAGATCAACCTGCATAAAAATTACAGGATGAAGGAAAAATTCACAACCATATTTAAGAGCAGAGATGTCAATAAACATACCAATGCTAGAGCCACACCAGGATCACAAGAGAAATTCACACTAATGTCACCACGAGCATTACCAACACGTGAAGGTTTGTTGCCACCAAGAAATACAGAAACGCCTGCTGAGTAAATCTGGTAGGCGTATATCATCATTAGATCATATCACCGAAAGTTATGCAGAGGACTGAACTAAGCCAAACAACTTTACAAAATGAAACACAGAGACAAACCTGTCCATGCTTGAAGCGGAGAATCTGAATTATTTTTGCTTCCAACAGCTTGCTCAAAAACCCAACAAAGTGAACGTCCTCCATCTGTCATAACAAAAACTCACAATACTCACCAAGATCACAAGTAAAATGGGAAAGTTTTAGTATTGGTCAGGTTAAGCTGGGTGGAATTTTCGCCGTTCTAAGAAAAAAAGTTGGATAGACCTTTATTTAAAACCTTCACATTCTTTGCATTTAAATGGTGTGTTATGTATCTACAAAAGTTCATTATAATAATTATTATACTAATAAACTAATATGAATATGAATGAAGTGATTTCAGACGTTTTATGCATCAAGAATGCACTCAGACGTCTTTCCACCTGTTTGACCCGATTCCTTTTAAGCCATTTTTTATGTTACCTGTTAGAAATAAAACTTAACCCTAAGAGGCCCATTCATAATTAAATGGGTCAGAATTGCCACCTATAAACACAAGGTTTTCATGAGCATAGACCTTAACGAGGCACGTACCATTTTTTCATTCTTTAACTCAACAGGGAAGCATAGCTGAACAGAACACTGTGCTTCCACCATGGGGCTGCGAACAACTTCTCTACAAGCAACACCCGGTATCAAATAGACATTTTGTTATTAACGGGAGTTAGAGAACATTACATAAAAAAAAGTTCCTGAATAAATCGAAGTTATAGTTTTTTTTTTTTTTGCATAATTACTAATAAGATTAAACGATTAATTCAGCTTTCCTTTTTTTTTTTTTGGGGGGGGGGGGGGGGGAGTGTACAAACCTAACTATGGTAGTGGGGAAAGTAAATGGCAATCCTTTCAGATCATCGCGGTTGTATTTTAGAATTGGTTCAGAAGATCTTGGAATTCCACCCTGTATTGGAATTCAAGAATATTTCACATAAACATATATCCAGGTTCCAAGTCAAAGTTAAAATAAGATGCAATTTAACTCACAAAATATTGTAAGATCAAGGGCCTTGCAATAGCAGGATCAATATTCCCAACAATCACCACAGTGAAAGTTGATGGGTCCTTGAAACATTTGTTGAAATATTCACAGGCTTTAAAAGGATCAACTTTTCGGAGATCACTTATTCTTGTCGGCTGTGGAAAAAAAAAGACATTAGATGTACTAGATTACTAGGCAAACCAAAAGAAAAACAACAATCCGGCTCACCCTGAAAAAGTAGGAGTTCCCATAATTAAGCTCCCGAACACGGTTTGCAAAGACCGTATACGGGTCTCTCTCTTGAGCATTAACGGACTCTTCTGACATTTGCATCACAATCTTGATGTCCTCTTCCCCTGGCACTACGTGTGTTGCAAACAGTTGGTACACCAGCTAGCAAGAAACATAAATAATGGTTAATATGATAAGCAGAAATTTTGGCCAAAAGTGTAAGCGACATGGCAATGATAATTAAAAAAAATATATACATTGAAGTAGAAAAACAAGAGATTTGTCGACTTGCGATTAGAAAGGGAATGAACAAAATAGAGAAGTATAATGTGATAAGAATAATGCTACTAGCCCGATTAACATGGACCAGCCTACTGGGCCCAAAGATTGGATTGCCTACAAGAGAAGGAAGGGAAAGGAGGCACGTGATGTAGGCACGAGTCAGTTACAACAATATATATCTCTATATAGGGGAGGATGATATTATAGTTGGTCATGCTTTTGTTATTTTCTGAGATTGTTCGGCTGTTAAGCTTGCGCAAGGGGTTCTCCTTCTTTGGGAAACCTTCCTGATTGCTATCTTTGGTTTTCCATCTCGTCATCAATAAGAATATCCGACCTCATCCTAATTCCTTTTCTGTGTTCTTATTATCATCTCTCTATCATAATGAATCCTAGAGTAGTAAACTGACCATATAATAAAGACTTACAACAACAGAAACACTACTTTGGCATCTACTGCCAATGCTTAGTATATTAGTGCATTTATTACAAGACAAATTTATTAAATTAGTACACTATTCTCCTTTCCTATTTGCATGCCACCATGTCCTTATTAATACACAATACGATCTCCTGTCTAAGGGATAACCATAGCATTGGTGATCAATAAAGCAAACCTGCAACGCAGTTTCCAAGTCTGTAGGTGAACAGTCGCCGTAAAAAGTTCTCATATATGCTCCAAGCTTTGTACCGATTTCAGCTCTCTTACCAGCAAGCATATCTAATAGCACTGACGGTCTATAACCAAATACACCTATTTCTCCAGCAATTGTTGAACCCATTGAACACGAGATATATTCACTTTCTGGAAGTTCAGATAAACCCCCATATGCAAACCCTGTGAATAAAACCTGTCCAGGCAGAAAATATCAATCACATGAACCTCCTCTTGGAGGAAAATTCAGATCTAATCTTTAAATCGACAACATAAGTCTGACTTCCAGCAACAATGTATAAAGCTTTTATGAAAGCAAGGAATCAATAGTTGACACATATTCCATGCATACTTTTTCCATTAAGATCCAACAATCACCTCAATTGGAATTGAAATAAGGGGTCGCAAATTCACAAAGGTCTAGTTGCAGAAAGGTCTAGCTGCAGAACGCAAACCAAACAACTTTGAAAACAATAATTAAACTTTCTGACAAAAGTTCTTAATTATTAAATACATGATACATGACTATATAGCGTCCAATATTTTCCAACTATCATTTCATTAGCTTGCAGGGTTCAAGAAACTTTTTGCTTTTTTATATATTCTATGTCTGAATTCTAAAATGAGGAAACGGTTGTATGTAGCGATGAATACTAAACAAGGATAAAAGGATAGTCAATTAGTTTTGAAGAGCTATTTAAATGTGACATTCCATGGACAAAAGTGAACATAACAGTCACTTAAAGAGAGTAATAGCATATAGCATCTACCTACTATAATATACTAATATGTTAATATCTACAACCTAAAAGCATGATCTATTCAACTCTTGAAATATTGATAACCATAAAACAAAGATATAATCAATGTCATATAACATTTATAATTAGTTAAAAGAAAATCCCCATATATGGTAGTTGCTGCATTAAAGGAAACAAGCTGTAGAACCAATTACTAAAGTTCACAGCAAAATTAATCATACCATTGTTATGATTTTACCGTATCTACTATTTCTAGCTTCGATATCACGTCTTGACATATAAATGCTGAATGGCTAGGAATTTTCTGAAAGAAAATAAGAAAGATGCCAACCTAGATATTTATACGAATCCCCCCACTGTTGACTGGTTTCATTCTACACAAATGAGAAGTCTAAACCCTAAACCCTAAACCCTAAACCCCATATATGGTAGTTGCTGCATTAAAGGAAACAAGCTGTAGAACCAATTACTAAAGTTCACAGCAAAATTAATCATACCATTGTTATGATTTTACCGTATCTACTATTTCTAGCTTCGATATCACGTCTTGACATATAAATGCTGAATGGCTAGGAATTTTCTGAAAGAAAATAAGAAAGATGCCAACCTAGATATTTATACGAATCCCCCCACTGTTGACTGGTTTCATTCTACACAAATGAGAAGTCTCATAATGCCCCAAGCATTAGTGAAGTATGAAAAAGACCATAACATTAACAAGTCACCACATCGTGCAAGATAAAGAAGCCGTACAGTACATTTACACCCACAATTCTGATGTTGGATCATAATACTGAAATCTCTCAGGCTCCCCCACTTGAGTTCCTCTCTTTCTAGTCAAAAGAATAGATATCCTTACATATATGAATCAATGAAAAAAATTTGAGCTTAGACCTCCCCCTCCTGAACCAAGCATGTTCCAAACATCAGGATAAACCATTCTTCTGGTGGACTAACCCCTCAAGAAAAAATAATATACTATATCAACCCTATTGCTTATAACTACAGCTTTGATGAGATGTAAGCATGTGATAATCTGCTACAGCTATAAGCAATTATAGCATGCCTATAAGAACAAAAAATTAAGACTACCAACATGTAGTCCACAAGTAAAATCAACTCACCATCTAAATCAATAATAAACGTGCAGATAATAAGCGTAACAAGTCAAAACTAATCTCGGGTGCATGAAAAAGAACCTGGTCTTCAAGAAAGTCGGTGCACTTATAGCAGACACGCATGCCATTTGACAGAATCAGCTCAGTGGCTCCAATATTGGAATATTCACACTCGTGCACAACACTCCTGCAATAGAACAAAGATGAAAGACATTAAGATACCATAGAAATGTCAATAAAGGCAGATAAACATCAACTGGAAACAAGCGTGTATGTGATGCTACCTGCAATGAAAGACGAGATGTTTTATGCGCATTGAGGTGTATGTAACAAGAATTCTAGCGGGAGCAAGGTATAGATGTAAGTATCTAACAATGTATTTCCGCTAAAGAATCTTAAATCTTCTGGATTTTAGACAGGACAGGTGGGAAATTATGGTGTTTGTAATTTTCTCTAAATTAATGATATTGCAATTTCAAAGTCATCAGAAGTGGAAACACACCCAAAAAAGAAAGAAAAATCAATGAATATAAGCCTGTGCAACTCTCTTGCAGGGCTTGATGAGGGGAACCACTAATTTTTTTCTCTCTAAATGCTGCAAACACCATTTATCACTATGGAAGGGGGATTAGAGCTTGTTCAAGGTCAGGATTAACTCCCTAACAAGGCTTTAACAGTGAGCTTTTTATTTGCATCCCTGTTAGTATTATTGGAGTTCACTTTCACTACTAAAAGAAACATTCTAACTATCTGTGACTGCCAGTGTGTCAGACATAATGGCTTCTAACTATTGTAGGTAGGCCTTAGAAAGATACAAGAGAAGACAAAAAGAAATAAGTCTGAAATTGGCTTTCACAAGGAAACCATAACTGCAAGAGAACATGACAAGAACGTACTGCAAACATACACTCAGACTCCAATCTATACTACTTGCAAGTCCCACAATTGTGTAATATGATATTCCCAAAGGTAAATTAATAAGTACGCATTAACTTGCAGAAATGACGTCACATGCTACAGTTGGTTAATGAGTTTACCCAGGATTTGGCTTCGAAGCAACAATCTCTTCCGGGATGTGGTCTTCATCCCAAGGGGAAATATTGCCATCTTGCTCAAGTGAATTTATCTTTATTACAACAGCTGTAAGATTGTCCACCATTGCAACGGCTCGAGGCTCAATTGCCTTTATGACACAACTATTTGTAGTGCGAAAATTCTCTGAATATTTGGATACCTCAGATGCAGATATGTCTACCACATCAGAAAGTAAAGCCATCATATGTCAAGCTCAACAAGGCTGCAGCAAGGATAGTCAAAACCAGAACAAGAAACTAACAACTTACGGGGTAAGATAGTTTTTTGAAGCTGTGCCTCATACTCGATTCCAACAACAGGTTCCTTACGAAGAAAATGCTAGAAAGTAGAACACCAAGAAATTAGACGACTCAAAAACCAATCAAACAATGAGATAAGTTTTACAAGGGAATTGCTGGAATACATGCAAATATTCCTCCCGCAAACTAGTTGACTGCACTTGGTCGCGCTCCAAATATGCAGATTCAATTTCAGACATCATTGATGCCCGTGCAACAGATATTTCTCGATCAGAGAATCCATGTAGCCGAACCCTAGCAATCTAAAAGAAAATGCATCAGTCAACTAAATGGAATTACAGACAAGGATGAAAATGAACATCAAACCTCTGTGAGCATGGATTCCAACGCATTAAGAGTTCCCTTTTCTTTACAAGACGAAGTCATTATATAGGCCTTAATTGGTTGAACAACCACATCTGCAGCAACAGAGCATGAAAAGTAAGGTGGATCCTTCTTGCGTGATATTTTAAAAAACCGTTGGTTCATTGTGTGGTAAAACATGGCTTCTACAAGTAAATCCCTGTAATCCTTTACAGTCCTCAGCTCAACCACGGATGACTTGCAGCTGATCATGACTGCTGACTGTAACAACAAAATATATAAATATATATTACATAGAATGTGCATGTGGTACTCTCTCATGCACCAATAACCATAATCTATTAGTTCTATACTCGTGCATTGCGTCGTTGAAGGAGAATCCCGAGTTAGACATAAAAGTTATTCTAGATTATGAATTTGATACTTTACGTCCTCCTCCCTCATATAATAAATCGTCATCACGCAAAAAGTGTGGGTTACCCAGCAACCTGCAAGATTCAACATAAATGATAAATTAACAAATTTTAGAAATATGAATTGTCTACCATTTATAACATGTATGGCAAGTTCGAGAAGTATACATGAAGATTATATTGATAGTAACATAATTGAGACACATTTGTTTATAACATAGAATGTCAAATTATTTTTTTGAAAGACAGCATGTGAAATTATAGGAATATGTAAAATACATTTGAACAAAGAACCTTGTCTAAATTATCCGCGAGATTGATTTGATTGTGTTGTTTGTATATATAAGGTGGAAGATTTGTTCATCTATCTCTGTATCAAACAGGTATGCTTATATAAACAACTTTAAAATACAGATCTATTGAAAAATAATACTTAAAGCCCCCAAGAAAATATGCAAAACTGAGCCTCATCCACTACTAATCGTCACACAAATCAAACATGTGTCATACAACCCTAGAAGGTAGTGGTAGACATAAGATTATTTTCATATGTTAACTTTAACTATATTAAATTTTGAGGTAGAATTTGCTAGTTATAAATTAAACTTTGAGATATAACTTTTTTATAAAAAAAATAATCCTTATGAGAAAACTACATTTACCATAAATGAAAAGTCCTTAGTTTAAATAAATAAAATCCTAAGAGTAAAAAAACACTATTGATGAATAGTGCTTAGAAATAGTGATATTTATTTGATAAATGTTAGTAGTTTTACTTTTAATGTAACAAAAATTGTCATTTGTTGGAAAGGGATAGTGAGGGGTGAGTGGAGCTGTGGAGGTGCGATGTGGTGAGGGGGTTTTCATTCCATAAATGTGTTTTCGTAGTGTTTGGTGTGAACATTACATGCGGGCGGAGTTATATGGTGATTAATGGTGGGTCATGATTCCCTCTTCATCTCTCTTTAATTGTTTTCTTTAATTTTTTGAAGTTAGAGGGTATTAGGTGACAAATTTTGTGTAATGGTAAGTGACCACTACACTGTAATGGCATTGTTTGGAATGGTGAGTCATGATTCACTTTTAACCATCGTTTGATCTCGTAAAGACATTTGGAATTAAGACGTGCTAAGTTAAAGCTTCATTATTTTTGATATGTTTGCTTTAGGATTAGTATCTCTATTAATTTTAGTTTTTATGAACACCATATGTGGTTTTTGTAAACACCATATTTGGTTCCAGGTCATATTTGATTTTTGTAAACACCATATTTGATTTTACGTCATATTTAATTTTTGTAATCACTATATTTTGTTTCACATCATAGAATAGAAAGTTGACAAGTATAGTACAAGTACTGACTTAATGAAACATTTTACATTAGCTAAGTAACTTCATTTGTTTTATTTAATCAAATACTAATTAGTTTTTATAAGAAAGTCATATGGAGACCTCATGGTCATATTATATGCATAATCATATTTATTAAATACTTGTATTAAAAATATGACAAAAGAAATACATAATGAGAGTTTACAACCACGTCGGTAATTTTTTTATTTCTCCGTTAGTCCATTGAACAAACAAAGTATGAAAAACTCTACAAAAAAAGAAATGAAAAATCTTTCCGGTTAAACCAGAATAATATCCAAACCGAACTTGAATAATCCGTAATCGAATAAACTGCATTCTTATTACGTTCTAGTAACATATTTAAAACAATAAAATACTCGAATAACCCGAAAACCGAATAAAATAACCGAACAACATCCCTAAATTATATACCTCCAATTTTACACGGACTACAGTTTCCATTGCAAATCAAGTCAATATCACATACTCATTCTAAATCAAGAAGTTAATCCCGTATATCTTAGGTGGGGTGAGATAAACTAACCTATATATAAACTAGCACATATGTTTGGAAAAAATATTATTCTTTTGACATCTTGTCTTTTAAATTAGAGTCACGTTGGTTCATAACTTCATATTGGTTGGAGTAGTCCCTTAATTCTGAAGCCATGTGCTTTAAGCCCCACCGAAACGTTCATTTGCCTCCCCTTAGATCCGGGTGATGCGTATAGCCACCACCTACATTCTCTAAATACTTTCTATAACATGAGAAATAAATACGAAGTATTATTCTATTATTTCTTTTTACTTTATCTTTATCTTTATATGTATTACTACTTAATATATAAAATGTATTCGTTTTTTTTATAGTTCTTTTCTATTGATTTTGACATTTATTGTAAGTATGAGAAAATAGTAAGAGAATATATCTCTCTATAAGAAAACCAAACGTGAGTTAAATATATTAAAAGTTTTTTTTCATGAAACCCTAACAACGATGGCATGATTTGTAACACCCAAGGTTCGGAAATTCCTTAAATTAAATAAATTAATTAACCAACTAGTGTTTTATATTTGTAAGTTGCCTAATTAAGAATAGGAGGTGTTTTAATAAACATGAGGGGTTAAATTTGCCATTTTAGAAACTCATAAAGTTTAGGGGTTAACCTTGCCAATTAGCAAAACTTGTAGATATGTATGTATGTTCTCAAATTGACCAACACAGGTTGCATACACACCCCTTCACGTACAAAGTTGCTGCCCTGTTTACTTTTGATTTTTAATCAAGAAGCAAGAGTCTTAACATCTGGAATTGATCCCATAGCTCAAGGTATGGTTGCTTTAGTGTTTTGTTGAGTTTTGTGGGTCAAAAACGGTTCAAATGGATGAACCATAGATCAATACATGTGCTATATGTTTCTTATTCCTTGTTGTGTTTCTTTGTTGTTTGGGTTGTAGAAAAACACCCCTAGTATGTTTGTGTCGATTGGAAATTGAAATTGAGGTCAAAACAGCATATGTGAGGAAACACAATCGGATGAACTGTGATCTACACTGCTTGTTTAGTTTTTAGCAAGCCGTGTAGGCCAGGTTATGTAGGTGTACATGGCCCGCATATCAGTACACGGTCTGTGTAGGTACCTAAGGCGGTTACATGCCATGTTGGGTTACATGGTCGTGTAACATACAAGGTACACGACCCGTGTAGCGGTATACGGCCCGTGTAGGTATACACCGCCCGTGTAGGCCTATTCCATATTAGTTTTTCTGTTATGTAATACTTTGTTATATTATGTGTATAGGAAAGTGATTGACTGCTTAATAGATCGACATACATTGTTATTCATATGAATTGCTTACGAGGTGATTTACTTAACTCTGATTCATATGTGCAATATGTGTTATACTTTGCGATGTGCTCGACGTGATCGAAAGGGGTCACAAATATTGGTCGGGTAGCATACTGCTTCATGCGGTAGATGACTACCTACAGCAACTAGCCCTGTAGGGTGTTGCTAAGATGGTGGCATGGTGCAGTACTGTTCCATGATGTTATGTGATGATTGCATATGTTTATGCATGTTTATATATGAATTGAAATTTAGCATCCTCACTAAGTTTTGTAGCTTACAGATATTGCGGTTATTTTTTGCAGGTCGTGATGGATTCAAGGGCAAGGCCCTGGTTTGGCAGCTTGATGCATAAAAACTATTTTGTAACATTAATGCCGCTTTTGGGTACAACTTGAAACACCAACTGTACAATTGTCTAAAAATTATTTTGTGTGACACTGGTTGCTTAACTAAAACCTGCTTTTGCTTATCTTGTAAATATTTTTTTGTTATAAAATGGTGTTTTAGGTAATTATTACTATTTTGAAAATTGGGACGTTACATGATTAAGCGATCGACGTGAATAGATATGACATGGATGACCTAACATGTAAGCACAGAGTAGCGCGTGTTATCCTACAACTTTTTTGTGTAGTGTTAATTTTCAATCTGATTTTCATGTGAAACTCCTACTCGAGTTTTATTATATTTGTAAGACACCTTGCATTTGACCAATGCAACTGATGAACAATTAACCGTTTTTTTAAACCATGATTATGTCAACATGTTATTTGTTAACAAAAACAAAGTTATACTTTATCAAAATATTCAATTCACTAATGGGTTTTGTTTAGAGCAAGGTTCCAATGTGAGAAATAATGGCATTGGAAAACCTTAAATTCACGAGGGGTCTTGTCAATTGAAACCAACTCATGTGCCAAAATCGATCTAGAAGTTTTTGAACAACGGAGAGAATTTAACATTTTAGTTTCGCATAATTATCGATGTGTAAAAGACATGTACATAATGTAATATCTTAAGTGTGTTGCTAATATTTAGGTTTTTTATTGGATTGTTAATCGGTATCCATCGACACCTTCTAATTATGTTATTTTTTGTGTTATAAATATCATAACATGTAATAATTAAAGATTACTCAATTAATTGATGTTTTGTTTCTTTTAACTTGGTTTTCTTTTATCAGTCTTTAATAAGTACCCACCCACATTATATTGTGGGAGGCAGTATACACTCAAGTGCATTGAAGCATGTGTATACCCATGGAGATTAGCTGCAATCCATACAGTGCTTACTCACCTTTTTCCAAGTGCTCAATTTAATCAGGTTTAAGTGTGTCTATGAGAGAGAGAGAGAGAGAGAGAGAGAGAGGAGAGAGGAGAGAGAGAAATCATATAAGTATAACCTATTATGATGTTTATTTTCTAGTTCTTTTACTTAATATTCATATTATGAGTTTATTTTGATCTAAAATAACAAAATAAGCTCAAAATAATGTCATAAAACTAAGTGAAACTTTCAAGTTCTTTATCAAACTAAAACAAACACCCTTTTAGATTTTTTGCAATCTATTTTTTAACATTAAACAAATTCTAGTTATTGATATGTTTGCTATTTTTGGTAATGTGAAGTTGTAAACCACACCTTTAAAAGCTGAGAAGTGGGGCCACAGTATAGAAGAAAACTCATATGAGGATGAGGGTTGATCTTGATATCTTGTTAAATCTTGCTAATTAAGTTGCTAAACCCTCTTTGATTATTGCAGTCATAATGCATAAGCAAATGTCAAAGTAAACAGCAGTGGAAGTCTTTTTATAAATATGAAAAACAAAAACATACTCATTTAATTCAAGACCAACTCCATTATCTTCCACCATTAATTTCTGTAAAAATACACACCCAACTCCAATAACAACCCCAATAAAATCAACTTCCCTCAATACCTCCATTTCTTAACAACCAAAGAAATGGAGGAAAAATCCAAACTTTTTTCAGTTTCTTTACTCTTTCTACTTGCAGTTCACGGCGGTGCCGGAGGTGGTGGTAGTAGAAGAACCACCGGAAATGTGCCAAACCCATCAACCCCAAGTCTCAACAATGCTTACATTGCCCTCCAAGCTTGGAAGTCAGCCATTACAGATGACCCGAAAGGAATCTTGAACTCATGGGTCGGGTCAAATGTGTGTGATTATATAGGAGTGTTTTGTGCTTCAGATTCATCTGGGCCTGTAGTTGCAGGGATAGATCTCAACCATGGTGGCCTTGAGGGTATTCTTGTAAAAGAACTTTCCCTCCTCAAAGACATGTCTTTGCTTCACCTCAATAGCAATAGGTTCAAAGGTACTATCCCAGATAGCTTAAAAGACCTTTTTGCCCTCACTGAACTTGACCTCAGTAATAACCAATTCTCAGGACCTTTCCCTACCACCATCCTCCAAATCCCAAGTCTCGTATATTTAGACCTCAGGTTCAATCTTTTTTCAGGACCCATTCCTGAACTTGTTTTTAACAAGAATCTTGATGCAATTCTACTCAATAACAACAATTTTAATGGTGAAATCCCACAAAATTTAGCCAATTCTCCTGCTTCGGTGATCAATTTAGCCAACAATAAGCTCACAGGCGATATCCCAGTTAGTTTTGGGTATTCTAGTCCAAGATTGAGAGAAATCTTGTTCTTGAACAATCAATTAACAGGTTGTATACCGCAAGGAATTGGATTGTGGTCAGATTTACAAGTTTTTGATGCAAGTTTCAATGCGTTGATGGGTCATATGCCTGATTCAGTTTCTTGTTTGGAAGATATTGAGGTTTTGAATGTTGCACACAATAAGTTGTCTGGTGAGTTGCCAGATTTGGTTTGTGAGCTGAAATCTTTGATGAATTTGAGTGTTGCTTACAATTTCTTTTCTGGGTTTAGTCAAGAATGTGCAAAATTATATGGTAGGAATGTGGGTTTTGATTTTGCTTTGAATTGTATTCCTGGGAGGGAAATGCAGAGACCTGAGCCAGAGTGTGACATGATTCCTGGTGGTAGTTTGAGTTGTCTTAGAATCCCATCTCTTAAGTCTCTTTCTTGTGGGGCATTGCTTACATATCTCAATTCATCAACACCATGAGAAGAAAAAGAAGAAAAATAGTGTAAAATGTCTAACAGGTATGAATTTTGCTGCAAAGTAATTGATGTATTTATATCTGACCTCAGAAAGTGATATGGGATATTTAAAGTTGCAGATTATTATTTTTGTAGAAAATTGATTATTTGAAGGGATAGAAGGTGAACAAAGTTATTACTTGTATTATTATCTGTCTTTATATGGAGACACAAAAGTTTGATAAGATATAGAGATGGATTTTCATTTGGTTTAGATTTGCATGATACTTTCTTTTTATGCTTTTAACATTGACTGTTCTTTGGATTTCAATAAGTGTGTTTGGTAAAACTGAATGAAATTTGAAAATGTACAAGTTGTATTTATAAAAGTTGGTTGAAATAGCAGTTCGAGCATACATGTGAATAAAAGCAAATTTAATTTTTAAGGGTGTATTGATAATGGGAGATGATATTTCCACTTATAAAGTTGATTCATCCACTACAAACTCATGTTTCACTAACTTGTAACATAGCTACAAATATGTTATACCTTTAATGAATGAATCAAATTTATAAGTGAAACAATAAACTCCCATTAATAATTTTAATCAATTAAATAATCTGCTTAGGGGTATTGGAGAATATATTATCAATAATCTCTTAAAGATTTTGATAGCAAAACAAAGCAATAGAACTTAAGATATAAAATAAAATTGCAAGCTCTTATAATCTTTTAGAAACGCTACACCTTAAAATGATAGATCAATATATTTTTATTAAACAGCCAAATAATAGCAAAAAAGCTTTAAAGAAATCTTCTATGAAGACAAAGATTGGTCTTTGGAAGCATTTTCTTGATTTGTACTTTCAAGTTATATCTAATTATCTATAGTAGTACGGATGTGCTAGATTTAGAGCAAAAAATGTGGCCGTAAAGGATTGTTCACAAACATAGATATATGAACAAGAGTTCTATTTGTTATATGTTAATCAACATGAACAAAAATTCGTGTCAATTTTCGTTTGTTTATTAGATAAATGAACTTAAACGAACTTTCTGACGAATGATTTGAAGAACATTTCGTTCGTTTACAGTCCAGTTTTAGGTATCAAAGGGATTAGTTTAAATCTGTAATAATTATTAAAATGTCTTCCATAGACTAATAATAATTAATATAACCTAGTTTGTTTTCATCTTTTTGTGATAACGTTAATATCATTTGGCAAAAGTCTTGAACGATTTGATATGTTATTTACAACCAATGCACAATAAACCTTTACCATTAAGAAACGAGACAAACTCCACCGTTTGTTCACACTTCTCACCATCGATTATCCCTAGATAGCTAATAACAACCAAGTTTGTATCAAAACTCTCTTCCATATATAAACACACCGGCCTTGTCTTTAAAGTGTGGCACCAAATTTACTTTTCTTTCTTAATTATTCTCGAAATGTATAGTGATCTCGTTACTTGAATCATAAATTATCTCATTTGCTTGTCGACCAACAATAATTGTAGAGTTTTTCACCACGTCAACAAGTTTTCTACTTTACAAGTAGTGCCACAGTCCTAGAATCCATATTCAACATTAATGAAATGAATTGTACGTCAAACTTGATGATAAAAATTGTGATCAAGACGAACCAATAGAAACCTCGACTTCTTTTGGTGTATGAGACCTCTAGAGACTAGAGAGACATAGGAGGGGTGGAGCGAGGGAGGAGAATAATGTTGAGTATTATTATTAGGTTAAAACCTTAATTTAACCCCTAACCACTATTGATTGTTGTAGAAAACCTAATGATCTTAAAATACTAACAAATATTTATTAGTAATTATCGTTTGATTAATTAAATGATAATTATATCTATATTTAATTAAAAGATAATTATCAAATAATTATACATGTTTTATTTGATTGATTTATAAATAATTAATAATTATATCTATATTTAATTCAAAGATAATTATCAAATAATTATACATGTTTTATTTAATTCAAATAATTATCAAATTGGGTCATATACTTTAATTAATAAAATTTCAAAACTAATTTACCATTTTTATAAAAGAAAACTAATTTTCCAATTGATAACCAATGATAATTAACTTTGTTTATCCGTATCTACTTTAGGAAATGAATCCTCCTACCATATTGATTTATTCAATAAATCAATTACTTGTGTGTTTACATTTCACCAGCAACACTTTATACACCCTTTTCACTAGGAACTACCAATACAAGCTTATCGTGGTAAGAAAAATCCTAAAAATCAATTACTTGTGTGCTTCATTGTCATCGTATGTCTCTTAAGACATAACTATTAGCTCTTTTAAGAAAGAATTTTGGAAGTTTTAGGTAAACATATTTTTCTTCCATTGTTAATTGTTTCATTAGAAGGTGCTCCAACTACTAGATCTGTTTATTTTAGGATCTTTTTTATTCGAGGAATTTCTTGGGATTTTGTTTTTGAAAACCAAGCATCAACAGTCTCCTTCACCACATCAACCAACACTTCACCACTGCCTTCACCATCGCTGCCAAGCTTAACCGCCGCCTTCACCGTTGCCATTGTTATCAACCACAGCCTTCACCGTTGGTGTCCTAGTCGATCACCTCCTTCACCATCGTTGTGCTAATTGACCAACACCTTCACTAGCGGTGCCCCTAATCGACCGCCACTGTAACCATCATTGCCTTAATCAACCACCGTTGTAACCGCCATTGCCCTAATCGACCGCTGCTATAACCGCCCTTTCGCTAATCGACCTTCACCTTCACTATCTCCACAGTAAGCGCCGCTGACTTAATGTCATTGACACAGGTTTCTTGCCCTAATTGAGTTCTCTATGTTTTCTTATCCTAATTTTATTGGCAATTTACATGAATTAAACAAGGAATGAAATTCGATTTAAAATCTCAAAAGATGAGAATCGAAATACTCAAGTAGTTAAATTTCAAATTATAAACCAAACACTCGTTAGTTTATTTTAATAAATAGTACCTGATGCCTGATGTTTAAACATGATTTATTTTTATCTTTTTGAATTTTTTATGATGAAAACTGCTAGCGGACCGATAATGTTTGTTGCTCTTGCAGTCTTGCACTGGTCGTTTGTAGAGTCAGGCTACTAAGTTGCTGTGTTTATTGGGCAGATTAGGCCCACACCTAGCAATACCACTAGGCCCTACTTAATGTTTAATAAGTATAATGTACTAATTCTTTCATAAAAAATACACACACAGCAATTCATTTGCATAATCTCAATTAGTGGTCAACATTTAACAAGTGTGCTGTGTGCCTCATTTCAAGATCTGTAACCTATATAGAGTTTAAAGATCTATACAAATTACAAGACCCATTCAACACAAATTTTAACTTTCTTCAAACAAACAGAAAACATTTTCACCATTGATCTTTGAGAACATACCCAACCCAAAACACATGCATTATAATTCCCTTCAAGATCTAGGCAAAAGAGTATTAATCATATCCATAAAACAAGAAACAACGAAGGTTATCAATCAAGAAAATATAAGATTCACGAAAATGTAAATAGTAGAATCCAAACAAAGATAACAAGGGTAACAAAACTAAACTCTGCTTGATATTTCAAAAAGAGATTGGATTTTGATGAATCAATCTTCATCGTCAATGACCTTTGTGCCAAGGCCCTTGAGCCCTTCTGCTGGGATCTCTGCAACAGTGACAAGTGAGTAAAGTTCTTCCTTGGCATCTTCATCATCGTTCCTCTTCCTGGCAATCCTAACTCTGACTCTTCTTGGGACGCTTCTAATTCCTCGGCTCCAAACATACTTGTTTAGCTTCACATCCACTCTCACATCTGTTGTACCCATTGCCTTCTGTGCAAACTTCTTGATCTCCTTGATGGCCTTGGGTGCCTTCTTCTTGAAGGTGCTGTTAAAGAAACAAAGATAAAAACTCCATAAAGGTGCAAAGTAGACAATACATTGCATGATCAAAGACGTGTGCACGCTATACTGAAATAATCCCAACATATTAGAACTTAATAAAATGCATATTAAGTTCTAATATTTGAAAGGCAAAATTTGGGCATACTTAGCATAGGAACAAATTTGAAAGGCAAAGCTCACAAGAGCAAATCCAAAAGTCACACAGGAATACAAGTGCAGTTTATAAAAAAGATTGAAGACACAAACTTGAAAAGCTAATTAACTAAATAGTTTAGACGTTGCTAAAAACAGTCCTCCAACACCAAAACTTCAAAACACCAAAACTCCCCTAAAGAACTCGAGCACCAATTAGATGTTGCTAAAGAAAATAGCTCCAATTAGGTTACCCGTAGAAAGGGTTTCTATGCTCAAGAAAAGACCTCCAACTCCAAAAGTTAACACATAAATGTCCCTCAAGACAAACTTCTTAAGACAAAAAGATGCTAACGTGACCCGTACCTGCTAATAACTATTGCTTCTAGCAAGTATCAATAGGGAACAAAAAAGCAGCATCTAGAGAAAAAGAGAAACCTATGATCAATTAAAAGACATGAATTTTCCCTCTGTGTGTTATGTGCACTACTGATTGTTACTTGACTCAACTCTCAGGTGCAACAACAATCAAATACTAATTTCTACAGCATCTGAGACACAAACTAATTACAGTTGTCTTGAGGACAAGTAAAGATCACTCGTTCAATCAATAATCTTGAAAACAAACACGTGAACAAGCAGGCCTTATATATCGTTACTGAAATAGCATAGAGCTTTAATTGTTGCAGCTTACATGAATGTTTAATCATAAAAACACAGCTTGATCAGATATAATGTGACACACTTAAACATAGAATAATCGGGTGAAATAAGCATCATGAACAATTAAAAGCATAAACAAAAATCTTACCATCCATGAAGTCGCTTGTGGAGGTTGATGGTGTACTCCCTGGTCACAACCTCTTCTTTTCTTCCTTTAGTTTTCTCAACCATTTTTACTCTTGTAACTACACCTTACCTGCACAGAAATAAGAATCGAAACACACGACAAAATCAGTCCAATTTCAATCACAATAGCATCGAATATTCTTCAATCACGCAACAAAGAAAGATCTCCATTGATCGCAAACATGATACGGCATCCATTAACGTAAGAAAGTAAGTTTTTCGTGAGTTTAGAGATAACAAGAAGACAGAGAACGAACCTGAGATTTGGGAGAAGAGAAAACAGAGGCGCAGAAATGAGGAGTTGAGGGGCAATAAAAACCCTAATCGTGAAGAATTAGGGTTCGCTTTTTGTGGGCTTAGATAAGAAGGTATTGGGCGTAAGAAAAAGGCTTAACGGCCCAATTGGAGGCTTAACGGCCCATTTGAGTTATTTTTACTTTTTTAAATATAAATAAGCACTAATTAATTCATTTTCGAAAATTTTATAATATTTGCAAACTTTATGTTTTGCTTATGTTTAAACTCTAGTTCCAGTCTTCAGCATTAAGAGAAATATGATTAAGAAAGTCTAAGTGCTACGAAGGTTTATGAATAAAAGTTATGTTTTTTTTTACATATTGAGATAAGCAAAAATAAAATAAAATAAAAAACAAACAAGATTATCTTTAAAATAAAACTTTATTTCAAAAAACAAACAAAACCAGTTCACTTCAAAGAGATCAATTGCTATACATGTATATTGTATGTCTTTTATAAGACTACTAGTTTAAATGTCCGTGTAATCACACGGGTAATCATAACATTATTGTTTAATATTTGTTTATTTAAACATATAATTGTTTTGTACTAACGAAAAAAACACAATAAGAGACTTTCTTGAAAACTAAAATAATTTAAATTAAAGTTAGTTGACATGTAAAAGTAATTGATGACAACTTTAGAAATAATATACAATTTAATCACGATAAACTTTGTATCATATAATAACCGTAGATGATGATCAAGAACTTAAATATTTATGTCTAAATTAATGTAGTGCAAGTGGATAATCCTTCTAAGATAAATTACATTTATGTTAAATCAAAATTACTACTATTTAAAATAATGCATTATAATAATTTGCATCACCATTTAAAAGTTATCCAATTATTATCTTTTAAATTAATATTTAAAAATTTATTTTTTAATTTAATAACATTCGGAGCAATTCCCAAATTTGATTGTAAGAAATGTTTTACAATTCCAAAACATTATCTAGTATATATTAAAAGATATACGTATACAATAATAATATAATTATTTTAAATATACTTGTATCATTATCTAATTCAAATTAGTTTGACTCTAAAAAGTCAAAATTAAAATTTTAGAATTAAAGGAATTAACGGCTAAGATTAAATCTTTTATTAAATAAAAGATTCATATCGTATAATAATTTTTTTCAAATTAGTCTTTTATATATATTAGAAGATACAATATATTTCTTCGATTAATGACTAATACTCGTTTTTATTTTTCTATAGGTCAACCATCCAAAAGAAATACGAGATAGTATGACTCTTTTTATAATTTTTGGATAAATAACATGTGGTATAAAAGAATTAGTAGTAAAAATATCAAATTTCTCTTATGTTTTGTTTGGAACGAGGTATTCTAGCCCACGTTTCGCGGTGGGGTTTAAAAATATATATTTAAAAACGTGTTTTTTAATAGATAACTGATACATTTGAAGAATCATTACAGTTACCTGAACTTTTTGAAATCAATAAAAGTATCTGATTTTCCAAACCACAAGTTAACTTTAAAGGTTGGTGTGACTGTAATGATGTTTCGCAATCTTGAACAGTCTAAAGGCCTTTGCAACGGAACAAGATTACAAGTTACTCGACTTGGTTCACATGTGATTGAAGCAAAAATAATTGCAGGTAAGAAACAATTAATACTTACAAATTACCTAACTTCTATATATACTCATAATGCCAACTTCTATATATACTCATAATGCCAACTTCTATATATACTTTATAAATGCTTTAATACCAAAGCGTCAATATATATAATTGCGGGTAAGAATGTTGGTCACATTACTCATATTTTCAGATTGAAGTTGATTCCATCAGAGTCTACATTACCATTCAAGTTACAACGAAGACAATTTCCTCTCTTGGTTTGTTTTGCAATAATGATAAATAAAAGCCAATGTCAATCTTTATCGAATGTTGGTTTGTTTTTTAGACGACCCGTTTTCACTTATGGGCAGCTATATGTGGTGGTTTTCGAGTGCAGAGTAATGAGAGGTTAAAAGTTTTAATTTGTGGTGATGAAGGCAACTCTACTAATAAATCCATTAATGTTGTTTATAAGGAGGTTTTACAGAAAATTTACATACAATCTTATGTATGAATTTCAATCTTCTGTAATGTTTATCATTCATTACGAGCTTTTATATTCCTATCTATGTTTTTATATTTTCTTTAACGTGTTAATACTTATTAAATCTGCATAAATTAAAGATTTTAGTATAATCCCCGTGTTGATACACGGGTTGCTTAGCTAGTATATATATATATATATATATATATATATATATATATATATATATATATATATATATATATATATATATAACACCTGTTGCTTGTTTAAAAAAGAAGAATTTAAAGGAAATGAAAAATACAACAATATAATTTCGAACTTGTGGCACCTCATACAAAAGCAATTGTGTTACCTACTTTAAAAAACCTCATACGTTCCTTTTCGCTACTTTGACAATTTATCATGTCTTTCTTTTTTTTCGTAATAAATATAAGGATATGACTTATTTATCCATACATTACAACGGGACTTATAATAAAACTTTGTTATAAAATAAAGTATACAATTACGTCGTTAAATTTTTGTTGAATAATTTTATATTAAAATTAATTAGAAAAATATGAAAAAAATACAAAAATAATAAAACAAAAAAGAGCTATAAAAGTTGCTATATAACTTTTATAAATAATAAAATGGTAAAGACAAAAAATGGATAACATTAAATTAATGCATACTTCAAATTAAGAAACAAATAAAAAAATCATTTAATGCGTACACTGATTTTTAACTAAGATAAATTTGAAAAAGAAAAAAGAAAAAACAAATAGGTATATATATGTAATAAAAGGCAGCCAATCAAAAGAAACAGAAAAATATATTTGGGTGAGAAGAGTCGAAAGCATGACCTAGTCCCAAACAAACAAAGCCTTAGCCAATTGAGCTACCATGCATTTGTTTATGAAATGCGTTTTTTAATATTTATTAAGCACCTGTGTTTTTTCCTTGAAATTGTATAGTAGTATAATTATTAAATAAAAGAAAAACCTTATTTAGTGTTCTGTAATAACATAACTTTTAAAAATAAAAAATTAAATCTAAAACTAAACTAGTTTTTATTTAGAATGTTTGTGTATGTGCAAGATTTATATAAGTCATACTAATAGCATAAACATTTTTTTTTTGTCTGTAGCAACAATTATATGAACTAAAAAATGTTGTGTTTTAGAAATGTATATTCTTTATGCTTTTGGGAAGAAAAGAGTATTCTTTGAAAGGAATATAATTGTATTTAGCAAAATGTTGTTTGCCAAGTCCACCCAGCACCCGGAATCCTATAGATTCGAACCAACTCTTTCCTAAGGACCAGCCCGTATGTAGAAAAATAACTATATTAATGTAACTGTTTTTATTTATCTTTACGTTGAGGAATAAGAAGCAAACAAAAGAAAAGGTTATATATAAATTTCCAACATAAATAATAAACAACGATATAAGCATCTTATATGCAAAACATATTAGAATTTTGTTTACATGATGTGAATATGTATATAGCCGCCACCTGTTATTTCTTGAAAAAAATATGTCTACTATAAATACGGATATGCAAACACGTAGACTGAACCAACTTACTTGAAATTGAACATTTGAACTGATATGTTTGTATCTCAGTTTTTAGGCGTAAGTTTGATAATACAGTCTTTCAAAAGTTCTGTCACACAAACGACATCCATATGCGATTTTCATGTATATACACGTCACAACAAAATAAAAAGTTTGAGCGCACCATCAACACGATAAATAATACTATTATTCACACTTTGCTTTTTCAAGTCTCTCTCCATATACGTTCTTAAACAAAGCTAGGAATATGATTGTTAATGTTATAACTATTCTCCCTAAACAACCCTTTCTTTTCATGCTCCATATGATATATTGTTTGGTCGTTTTGCATCATATACTCGTCTACGTGTGTCTTGGTGTCTTTGCTATCCACATCTGTCTTCCGCGATCTCCAATAAGTTATAACCCTCTACACGACATATATGTATCTTGTTCCCTAACGATTACAAAGAATCATGGTGTCTTGATCTTCAGACATACTGCGTAATTATGTCTTGTCATGTTATATATGCCAAGGATCATTTCTCAACTCCATGTTTCATAATTCGCCAATCTTGGTTGACTTTGATGTTTTACCTTCATAATGAGCCTTAAACCTTAGTTCATACTCTTTCTCCTCGACCATGGTCTCTCATGTGGTTGTGTTACTCTCCCCCATAGGAAACCCTTGCTTCAGTGTCCCTAGTAGCCTTTGACGGCCACTCACTCATAAACAAGCTCGTTAAACCTTATGACAGACTCAATTTGTGTCATCTCTAGTATATCTCACATACCTACCTTCTTCTACTCCTCAAGCCTTCTGTGATCCCAACTAAAAGGTTGCCCTAGACAATGAAACGTTCACATTGCTTCCTGAGATCTTGTTCCTTGTCTACCACATACTTGTTGTCGTGGCTCTTTTGCCACAAATTTAGCAGTCATGGTAATTCACAAACACTACAAGGCTCACTTGATTGCACAAGGTTTATATCATCAACATGTTTGGATTTTTATGAGGCTTTTAGTCTTGTTGTCAAAACTGACTACTATTCTCACATTCCTTAACATCATTGTCTCTCGTCCTTAACCTATTCATTAACTTGATATCGGGAATAGCTTTTTAATGACTATCTATTTGAGGTTGTATTAAAGAAACAGCCTTCGGGGTACATGCATCCTTTGCTTCTCGTGTCATGTCTACCGCCTCTAAAAGGCTCTTTCATTCAACCAATGACTTGATTTTAATAAAACATTATTTATAATGTTTTTTTATGATAATAAATAATATTAGTACGTAGTAGACTATAATAATACGAAAATAGTAAGAAGTGACTTCCTATGACCATTAAAACTGCCAAACGGTACAAGCCTCAAATAAATTTTATAATAAAATTTATTTAACAAATTATTTTATACAAAAGATAAGATTTTTTTAATAAAATAATCTGATACTAAGAAATCTTGTAGAGATATTAGTGTACTAGAAAATCTTTCCATAAAAGGAAAATATCCAACATGATTTCCGTGGAAGATAGTAAAATTTTTATTGGTGCAAAAATCCTTCTATGAAAATGGAAAGTATCTCAACCTAGATCTTCAAATCGACTCTGAAATTCGGACTATAAGTTTATGACAAGTAAAACAATATTTTGAAGGCTTTCAATCTGATGAATGGACACTCTACGGTCAACTGTTAGACACACCTAATGAATGTTTGTCATCTTTTGTCTTATCCTATAAAAGACATATTTTAAGTCACTTGTAGAGACCTCTTGATCATTTAAATCCTCTCTATCTCTAAACATACTTGTAAAGTTGTGATCATTCAAAGACACATGCTAGTGTGATACTTAAGTTGTTAACGAAGATAAATAATTTGAAGAACAACTTAAAAGGCAAGATAAGAGCAAAAGAAAGAGAGCTTCATCGATTCATCTATTTACTTTGTTGATTGTGAGGAAAGATTACTCTATATTGTATCCACCATCTTGGTGTTGTATTTCTTATGTTGAATTCTTCGTGAAGCGTTGCTTAAGGTAATAATTACCATTGAAAATTAGTGACACTATAAAGGTATCACTACCTTCTAAGTGAGACACTGAGACATTATGCTAGTGATTTGTTCCGCCTAAGAGAGACGATGAAGTGAAGGCAACTCTAGAATTGAAGGCCAGAAAGTGAAGGTAGGTTGGATTCGTTAACATTCAACCGAACTACAATAAATCATGATGGTTATAGACAATAGTAGAGTCTGATTGGCCTCCTGTAAGTCGTTGCCGCGATGTGACTACATTGTTGTTTTTTAACTACGGCAACAATGGCTAACACGAGACCGATTAGACACCACCATCACCGCTATAAAGAAATTCCGGTCAAGTCACCAAGATTGGATGGTAACTCAACGATAGAAACTCTGGCTAGAGCCAAAAGCATAATGAGAAAATTCAAGCCCTTCGTTAAACAATTTATCACAAAATATATTATCTATTTAGATAATAAAAAAAATTTGTCTGCATCAATTGTTTTAGAAAAATAGAATGTCGTTTAGTAACCTTAACCGTCTCTCTAACTATATAAAAGAAATAATAAATATAGCAACAAAATATTTTAAAAACAATTCCAAACAAAACTAATGGATTAAATTATTCGAAATAAAGTTTAATGATCAAACCAAAAATACGGTTTAACGCTTTAGAGTTAAACCTGAATCCAAGATTACATTCACTTAAGTATACATTAGATAACTTTCAAGTCATTTCAATCTATTTTCTTCTACATCCATTTTTTTCTTCTATTTTACCAATTGATCAACTCATCAAAAACAAATTATAAAATGTACTAATTCTTCTCATGTGATAAGGAATTTTAGAGAACTCATAAGTATCTACAGATCAATGGAACAAAAGCATTAAGGAATTATAATTTAGAGGGTGATTTGTACGCGACAATAATTTACTATACATAACAATTATAACATTTATACCCTCAAACTCATTATCAATTATTTTTATCCACATATTTAAAGATGTAATTATCCAACTAATGACTATTTGGTATGTATGACAAAATATTATTATGTACACATCACTTCCCATAATTTTTTGTGTCCGGATGCACATAAGAAGTGACACTTGAAGATGGGCAAAAGACATGGTCTTAATTGGTCAAGGACAATTAGTGCCCAATAGTCCACAGGATCCAAACATATATGCACTAAAAGCATGTCCTTTCAAGCTAACAAGTCATAACTTAATTCAAGAGGACTGGTTAGAATTGGTCAAGGACTGTTTAGGGTTAGTGGTTGAACATTCAGGCTATATTGCATATTTGCATTTATGGCGACTAGGATGAATGTAGATTACAAAGATCAACTGGACCAGATCAGCATAACAATTAGCCTGAAGTTTGGGAATTTGAATATCTCCCAGCACCAAGGGAATTAGTTACAGTCAAGATTAGAACATTCTTTTTCCAATAAATCTAGTGATGAGATCCCCCTTGAAGGGTGTAAGATATGTTGCCATGTATCTTGTATATAATCTGGAAACAGATGGCCTACTACCATTCAAGATGTCTCGGTTTCTGCAAGTGTACTAGAACATGAACTCTTACGATTTTGATGAACTTCGTGAATATCTCCAGATGCAGAAAGCCAATACAATTAGACCAGCAAATCCAACTTGAAACTGCAACCGCAAGATGAATGGTTAGTCAAATAAAGTTTAAAAAGGGAGCCACAGTCTGACTTGGTATTTGCTATATTTCAAGTTTGCTAACCCAATATTTTTCACTTTATAGCTTTCCTTGAAATATATTTTGTAATATAACTCACTTTGTACATCCCCAAGTCAAACTAAGTTTCTGTTTTCTGCAAAGATTGGATTGAGTAATAATTGCACTGTAGAAAACTATTTCTTAAATAAAACCTCATTCAATGCGAGGGTGGCTAAATGGGACTTTGAGTAATAGGTCACGATAACAGGATAACAAATAACTATGTTATTGAATGATAATCATCTAAATTCAGAATAACGAGGAGGTTGTATGCATAAAAATGCACTTGAGTAACTTTTGACTTGTTTCCTTTTTAGCTAATTTATTTATTGTGAGCGTTTGCCTCCTTAAAGATAGAAATAACCACAATTCAAGCAAATGGATGACATTGAAGTCCAGTAAGGCAGTAATACTCTTGATAAAGGTTGGTCTGCAGACATAAAATAACATGATAAATGTTCATAGCTGACCTTAGCATCGCTCACGATTGATTTTAGCCATTTAATACGAGAATCCTGAGGCATCAGAATTACTACTGTGTATTGTCTTTTGCAAGGGAAAGGTAGAATCTTCTCCAGTGCTAGCTGGGCTGTCACTGGTGTTAGGATTTTCCTAACATCTGAGCGACTATTATCCTGAACCTGCACCCATAAAACACCAAGTATTACTAGAAAGGAGCGTACAATACTAATTACTTGTACTCGATAGATATCAACTCGTTTTGATGGGTTAGCCTCCATAATTACACCAAGCAGTGCCATTCAGTTAAGGGCTGAAACTACATCAAGCAAGCATACGGGTAAATTATTATTAACATATCACAACGGGATCAAGTCAAAACAGGTAATTCATATGGGCACGTCAAATGGTCAGGTCGGGCAAATATACCAACACTCTTTTAGCCTTTTGTAAGTTTTAAAATATCAACATACTAAATATTACTATATCATTAAACTATTAATATAACTCTTATAGAAAACAATTATGGATGTTGTAAGCATCGGGTTAGATGACATTTGATCCTTTTAACCCATTTCATATTTAGGCATTTACCTACTTCGTAATATTCTACGAGTTTGGCCTGTTATCAAACAAAATGCATATTTGTATTCATAAAACCGGTTATAATAATCACCCAGTTAAAACAAAAAGTCAATCAATCATCCTAAGGCCATGAGTATAGCCTATCCCAACCCAAATTAACCCAAATGCCACATCACCTGCCACATCACTTTTTCTTCCTTTTCTCTCTCTTACCCAAAACCCAAGTAGCACTCACCCCAAATCAACCCAAACAACCCAAATATTTTCTCTCTCCTTACTCTCTCTACAAAACAAAAAAAAAATGAAAAAGGTTTTCCGGGTGTCTCAGGTGTGGGAAACCGAAAGGGGGAAGCATGATGGAACCCGAAAGGGGTAGTACCGGTGTACCCGCACGTAGTACCCGAAGCCTTTCAGGATGACCTGTACGACCAGCCTAACAACTAAATCTTGATTTTAAACTAGACAAAAAATTATGGAACTAGTACGACATTGATCAAAAAGATGGTCCATATGTGACTTATGAGTGTAAGTTAATTCTCTTTGTACAAAATGTCAACGCCATTCAACAATATAAAAGAATACTAGGCCACCAACGCTCTGGATATAAAGAGGAAATTATGTCAAACTAGAATATGAAATTTTGAATCTGTAAAGTAAAAAAGTAGAAATGTTTCTGAAGAATGGGCAGTAAAGATTGTAAAGGAAATCCATTTGAAACAAGAAGTTGGCAGATAGCACTTTTCCTACATTAATCAATCTTAGAATTAAATCAAAACATAATTACTGGTAAAAAGCTTCACTAAAAACAGTATATAAACATAAACTTTCCATCTGCAAGTCTTCTAGAAGAATGAACCCGATAGGAGATAGATAAAACAGAAGGTTTGCTCCCAAAGGGCTATATAGGGCGGGGGAAAATTGTTTGAAGCCCCAGTCAAGCAACATGGAATAAGTAGTGTGGACACAGAAACTCACCTCAAAAGAAGAACCAACATCCCCAGAATAGATCCTAGATTGATAGCTGTGTAATATTCGATCAAGCCACCAATAATTCTCCTGAATAAGCATATTTATTAGCATCCGAGAAATTGAGGCATATCTTACACAAACATTGCTAAATAAGCAACTTTCTGTACTAAAGGGAAACAATCAAAAGTTCTAGAATCCACAATGCTTAGGCTTGGACCTAATAACTAGGGGTAGCAGATGGGTGGATCGGAATGGGTTAAAACAGGTACCCTTTTACTGCATGTCAAGAACAGGTAAGGTTAGGCCGGCTCACAAACACTTTTTTGTTCTTTTCTTTTTTGAACTGTACAAATAATTTATGAGTTAAACATGATTATTAAACTATATTACGACACAAGTGTGTTTGGTTGGGCGGAATGAAAAGACAAAAGGAATGGAACGGATGAGGTAATGTAATGAGTGGTGGAATGCAATTATCCATTGCATTCCTTTATCATGTTTGGTTTGTATGAGGAATAAATTTCATCACATACGATTGACGTGTCAAAAAAAGTGTTTTTTTATTAAAATTATAATTATGTTAGTCAAATTAAAGAGAAGATTAATTTATAATGTCATTCCATTCCTAGAAGGAATGAGTTAAAAACACCACCCCACCAAGGAATGAAAATGAGGGAATGACATTCCTTATGGAATAGTCCATTTCATTCCTAAGTGAGTAACAAACATGTTCCTCATTCTGTTGGAATGATCTATTCCATTCCGTCTTTGATTCATGCATACCAAACACAGCCTTAAGGTTCTATGCATTGCGGGATGACTTTCGATCTTTATAATCTCGACCCGTTCCTTCTTAGTTTACTCCTTTAGCTGAACCAAATTGACCCATTAAATACAAACCACAACCCAAATTAACCCATTTGTATCTAGATGGTTTAAAATTACTCCATCTACTACTAATAAACCAGTTTTTCATCTTTGATCTGCTTCTAATAGGTTAACATAAAGACCAGACTGTCGAACCGCAGGCAGAGGCCAGTTTCACTCTTCTATCCAAGTCAAAAATAAATCTGGTTGACCAATAAACAATTCCACTCTTTCTTCTTGTCAAATGTAAATAGTATTATTTTATCATTAAAGTTGGAATTACCTGTAATCCATTTTCATGAGCCCGTTGTTCAATCTCAAGTACAGTAGTGATATCTGCATCTGAAGGTCCTTCCTCCTGAAGACGTAGTATCTCATCTAAAGCAAGATCAACCTGCATAAAAATTACAGGATGAAGGAAAAATTCACAACCATATTTAAGAGCAGAGATGTCAATAAACATACCAATGCTAGAGCCACACCAGGATCACAAGAGAAATTCACACTAATGTCACCACGAGCATTACCAACACGTGAAGGTTTGTTGCCACCAAGAAATACAGAAACGCCTGCTGAGTAAATCTGGTAGGCGTATATCATCATTAGATCATATCACCGAAAGTTATGCAGAGGACTGAACTAAGCCAAACAACTTTACAAAATGAAACACAGAGACAAACCTGTCCATGCTTGAAGCGGAGAATCTGAATTATTTTTGCTTCCAACAGCTTGCTCAAAAACCCAACAAAGTGAACGTCCTCCATCTGTCATAACAAAAACTCACAATACTCACCAAGATCACAAGTAAAATGGGAAAGTTTTAGTATTGGTCAGGTTAAGCTGGGTGGAATTTTCGCCGTTCTAAGAAAAAAAGTTGGATAGACCTTTATTTAAAACCTTCACATTCTTTGCATTTAAATGGTGTGTTATGTATCTACAAAAGTTCATTATAATAATTATTATACTAATAAACTAATATGAATATGAATGAAGTGATTTCAGACGTTTTATGCATCAAGAATGCACTCAGACGTCTTTCCACCTGTTTGACCCGATTCCTTTTAAGCCATTTTTTATGTTACCTGTTAGAAATAAAACTTAACCCTAAGAGGCCCATTCATAATTAAATGGGTCAGAATTGCCACCTATAAACACAAGGTTTTCATGAGCATAGACCTTAACGAGGCACGTACCATTTTTTCATTCTTTAACTCAACAGGGAAGCATAGCTGAACAGAACACTGTGCTTCCACCATGGGGCTGCGAACAACTTCTCTACAAGCAACACCCGGTATCAAATAGACATTTTGTTATTAACGGGAGTTAGAGAACATTACATAAAAAAAAGTTCCTGAATAAATCGAAGTTATAGTTTTTTTTTTTTTTGCATAATTACTAATAAGATTAAACGATTAATTCAGCTTTCCTTTTTTTTTTTTTGGGGGGGGGGGGGGGGGAGTGTACAAACCTAACTATGGTAGTGGGGAAAGTAAATGGCAATCCTTTCAGATCATCGCGGTTGTATTTTAGAATTGGTTCAGAAGATCTTGGAATTCCACCCTGTATTGGAATTCAAGAATATTTCACATAAACATATATCCAGGTTCCAAGTCAAAGTTAAAATAAGATGCAATTTAACTCACAAAATATTGTAAGATCAAGGGCCTTGCAATAGCAGGATCAATATTCCCAACAATCACCACAGTGAAAGTTGATGGGTCCTTGAAACATTTGTTGAAATATTCACAGGCTTTAAAAGGATCAACTTTTCGGAGATCACTTATTCTTGTCGGCTGTGGAAAAAAAAAGACATTAGATGTACTAGATTACTAGGCAAACCAAAAGAAAAACAACAATCCGGCTCACCCTGAAAAAGTAGGAGTTCCCATAATTAAGCTCCCGAACACGGTTTGCAAAGACCGTATACGGGTCTCTCTCTTGAGCATTAACGGACTCTTCTGACATTTGCATCACAATCTTGATGTCCTCTTCCCCTGGCACTACGTGTGTTGCAAACAGTTGGTACACCAGCTAGCAAGAAACATAAATAATGGTTAATATGATAAGCAGAAATTTTGGCCAAAAGTGTAAGCGACATGGCAATGATAATTAAAAAAAATATATACATTGAAGTAGAAAAACAAGAGATTTGTCGACTTGCGATTAGAAAGGGAATGAACAAAATAGAGAAGTATAATGTGATAAGAATAATGCTACTAGCCCGATTAACATGGACCAGCCTACTGGGCCCAAAGATTGGATTGCCTACAAGAGAAGGAAGGGAAAGGAGGCACGTGATGTAGGCACGAGTCAGTTACAACAATATATATCTCTATATAGGGGAGGATGATATTATAGTTGGTCATGCTTTTGTTATTTTCTGAGATTGTTCGGCTGTTAAGCTTGCGCAAGGGGTTCTCCTTCTTTGGGAAACCTTCCTGATTGCTATCTTTGGTTTTCCATCTCGTCATCAATAAGAATATCCGACCTCATCCTAATTCCTTTTCTGTGTTCTTATTATCATCTCTCTATCATAATGAATCCTAGAGTAGTAAACTGACCATATAATAAAGACTTACAACAACAGAAACACTACTTTGGCATCTACTGCCAATGCTTAGTATATTAGTGCATTTATTACAAGACAAATTTATTAAATTAGTACACTATTCTCCTTTCCTATTTGCATGCCACCATGTCCTTATTAATACACAATACGATCTCCTGTCTAAGGGATAACCATAGCATTGGTGATCAATAAAGCAAACCTGCAACGCAGTTTCCAAGTCTGTAGGTGAACAGTCGCCGTAAAAAGTTCTCATATATGCTCCAAGCTTTGTACCGATTTCAGCTCTCTTACCAGCAAGCATATCTAATAGCACTGACGGTCTATAACCAAATACACCTATTTCTCCAGCAATTGTTGAACCCATTGAACACGAGATATATTCACTTTCTGGAAGTTCAGATAAACCCCCATATGCAAACCCTGTGAATAAAACCTGTCCAGGCAGAAAATATCAATCACATGAACCTCCTCTTGGAGGAAAATTCAGATCTAATCTTTAAATCGACAACATAAGTCTGACTTCCAGCAACAATGTATAAAGCTTTTATGAAAGCAAGGAATCAATAGTTGACACATATTCCATGCATACTTTTTCCATTAAGATCCAACAATCACCTCAATTGGAATTGAAATAAGGGGTCGCAAATTCACAAAGGTCTAGTTGCAGAAAGGTCTAGCTGCAGAACGCAAACCAAACAACTTTGAAAACAATAATTAAACTTTCTGACAAAAGTTCTTAATTATTAAATACATGATACATGACTATATAGCGTCCAATATTTTCCAACTATCATTTCATTAGCTTGCAGGGTTCAAGAAACTTTTTGCTTTTTTATATATTCTATGTCTGAATTCTAAAATGAGGAAACGGTTGTATGTAGCGATGAATACTAAACAAGGATAAAAGGATAGTCAATTAGTTTTGAAGAGCTATTTAAATGTGACATTCCATGGACAAAAGTGAACATAACAGTCACTTAAAGAGAGTAATAGCATATAGCATCTACCTACTATAATATACTAATATGTTAATATCTACAACCTAAAAGCATGATCTATTCAACTCTTGAAATATTGATAACCATAAAACAAAGATATAATCAATGTCATATAACATTTATAATTAGTTAAAAGAAAATCCCCATATATGGTAGTTGCTGCATTAAAGGAAACAAGCTGTAGAACCAATTACTAAAGTTCACAGCAAAATTAATCATACCATTGTTATGATTTTACCGTATCTACTATTTCTAGCTTCGATATCACGTCTTGACATATAAATGCTGAATGGCTAGGAATTTTCTGAAAGAAAATAAGAAAGATGCCAACCTAGATATTTATACGAATCCCCCCACTGTTGACTGGTTTCATTCTACACAAATGAGAAGTCTAAACCCTAAACCCTAAACCCTAAACCCCATATATGGTAGTTGCTGCATTAAAGGAAACAAGCTGTAGAACCAATTACTAAAGTTCACAGCAAAATTAATCATACCATTGTTATGATTTTACCGTATCTACTATTTCTAGCTTCGATATCACGTCTTGACATATAAATGCTGAATGGCTAGGAATTTTCTGAAAGAAAATAAGAAAGATGCCAACCTAGATATTTATACGAATCCCCCCACTGTTGACTGGTTTCATTCTACACAAATGAGAAGTCTCATAATGCCCCAAGCATTAGTGAAGTATGAAAAAGACCATAACATTAACAAGTCACCACATCGTGCAAGATAAAGAAGCCGTACAGTACATTTACACCCACAATTCTGATGTTGGATCATAATACTGAAATCTCTCAGGCTCCCCCACTTGAGTTCCTCTCTTTCTAGTCAAAAGAATAGATATCCTTACATATATGAATCAATGAAAAAAATTTGAGCTTAGACCTCCCCCTCCTGAACCAAGCATGTTCCAAACATCAGGATAAACCATTCTTCTGGTGGACTAACCCCTCAAGAAAAAATAATATACTATATCAACCCTATTGCTTATAACTACAGCTTTGATGAGATGTAAGCATGTGATAATCTGCTACAGCTATAAGCAATTATAGCATGCCTATAAGAACAAAAAATTAAGACTACCAACATGTAGTCCACAAGTAAAATCAACTCACCATCTAAATCAATAATAAACGTGCAGATAATAAGCGTAACAAGTCAAAACTAATCTCGGGTGCATGAAAAAGAACCTGGTCTTCAAGAAAGTCGGTGCACTTATAGCAGACACGCATGCCATTTGACAGAATCAGCTCAGTGGCTCCAATATTGGAATATTCACACTCGTGCACAACACTCCTGCAATAGAACAAAGATGAAAGACATTAAGATACCATAGAAATGTCAATAAAGGCAGATAAACATCAACTGGAAACAAGCGTGTATGTGATGCTACCTGCAATGAAAGACGAGATGTTTTATGCGCATTGAGGTGTATGTAACAAGAATTCTAGCGGGAGCAAGGTATAGATGTAAGTATCTAACAATGTATTTCCGCTAAAGAATCTTAAATCTTCTGGATTTTAGACAGGACAGGTGGGAAATTATGGTGTTTGTAATTTTCTCTAAATTAATGATATTGCAATTTCAAAGTCATCAGAAGTGGAAACACACCCAAAAAAGAAAGAAAAATCAATGAATATAAGCCTGTGCAACTCTCTTGCAGGGCTTGATGAGGGGAACCACTAATTTTTTTCTCTCTAAATGCTGCAAACACCATTTATCACTATGGAAGGGGGATTAGAGCTTGTTCAAGGTCAGGATTAACTCCCTAACAAGGCTTTAACAGTGAGCTTTTTATTTGCATCCCTGTTAGTATTATTGGAGTTCACTTTCACTACTAAAAGAAACATTCTAACTATCTGTGACTGCCAGTGTGTCAGACATAATGGCTTCTAACTATTGTAGGTAGGCCTTAGAAAGATACAAGAGAAGACAAAAAGAAATAAGTCTGAAATTGGCTTTCACAAGGAAACCATAACTGCAAGAGAACATGACAAGAACGTACTGCAAACATACACTCAGACTCCAATCTATACTACTTGCAAGTCCCACAATTGTGTAATATGATATTCCCAAAGGTAAATTAATAAGTACGCATTAACTTGCAGAAATGACGTCACATGCTACAGTTGGTTAATGAGTTTACCCAGGATTTGGCTTCGAAGCAACAATCTCTTCCGGGATGTGGTCTTCATCCCAAGGGGAAATATTGCCATCTTGCTCAAGTGAATTTATCTTTATTACAACAGCTGTAAGATTGTCCACCATTGCAACGGCTCGAGGCTCAATTGCCTTTATGACACAACTATTTGTAGTGCGAAAATTCTCTGAATATTTGGATACCTCAGATGCAGATATGTCTACCACATCAGAAAGTAAAGCCATCATATGTCAAGCTCAACAAGGCTGCAGCAAGGATAGTCAAAACCAGAACAAGAAACTAACAACTTACGGGGTAAGATAGTTTTTTGAAGCTGTGCCTCATACTCGATTCCAACAACAGGTTCCTTACGAAGAAAATGCTAGAAAGTAGAACACCAAGAAATTAGACGACTCAAAAACCAATCAAACAATGAGATAAGTTTTACAAGGGAATTGCTGGAATACATGCAAATATTCCTCCCGCAAACTAGTTGACTGCACTTGGTCGCGCTCCAAATATGCAGATTCAATTTCAGACATCATTGATGCCCGTGCAACAGATATTTCTCGATCAGAGAATCCATGTAGCCGAACCCTAGCAATCTAAAAGAAAATGCATCAGTCAACTAAATGGAATTACAGACAAGGATGAAAATGAACATCAAACCTCTGTGAGCATGGATTCCAACGCATTAAGAGTTCCCTTTTCTTTACAAGACGAAGTCATTATATAGGCCTTAATTGGTTGAACAACCACATCTGCAGCAACAGAGCATGAAAAGTAAGGTGGATCCTTCTTGCGTGATATTTTAAAAAACCGTTGGTTCATTGTGTGGTAAAACATGGCTTCTACAAGTAAATCCCTGTAATCCTTTACAGTCCTCAGCTCAACCACGGATGACTTGCAGCTGATCATGACTGCTGACTGTAACAACAAAATATATAAATATATATTACATAGAATGTGCATGTGGTACTCTCTCATGCACCAATAACCATAATCTATTAGTTCTATACAGATTAATTACATCGGAGACTGTAGAAGACTAACCCCAGCAGCTTCAGATTCCACAAAACATGAAATACGAGGCTCCTCATGAGATGGGACTAGATATCTAGGTATACCCATGTAATCGGTTGTTGAAACTTTACTACCAAAGTGGGTCTTTATTAACTCAACGACACTCTGCCAGAGAGAAAGGGGCAAAAGATGAATAGTTAAGATCACATCACTCTAATTTAAAAGGCACACCCCACATAATATGGGTTTATGTTTGTCATATATGACAAGCAGAACAGAATCTATATCATGCTAACCTTCGTATCAGGAAAATCTCCGACAGCAATGACAGCCATGTTCTGCAAATGGTACCATTTTGTGTAAAATCGCTTCACTACCTCAGGAGAAACTGTCCGGATCACTTTCTCCAAGCCAATAGGTAAGCGCTCAGCATACTAAATTAAAATTTGAAATTTAACCAAAAATGAGATAGTTAACCAAAAACAGCAACTAAACCCAGAAATATATGTATGTAGCAATGACCAATTGCCACCATAAATTAAGAAATACTATGACTCCAGCATCAATGAACATGTTTAAGAAGCAAAATAATTCTGTAAGAGATGGCAAAACAACAATGAACATACATGAGAAAAAGAAATCTTAATCACTCTCCCTATGTATGTGTGACTAATATTTCGAAGTGAACTTGTGCCCGTAAGAATTGTTGAAAGAAGTCCTTCAATGCATACCACAATATATAAATAGAATTTTGAAAAAACAATGAAAGGCAAGCAAACACCCATCAAATTTACACCTATGTCCACAAGATCACAACAGGGCTTGAACCCTCAACCTCATAGAGGAACACCTTAACACTCCTTGATACCATTTCTTTGCACTCAAACACACAGAGTATGAACATATGAGGTGATTAGGGAAGAAAGCGACCACAAGAAAGTAGTAGAGATATCTTTTTCAGTTAATACGCAGACCTTTGAACCTTCCATCATTAGCAGCCAATGTGCATCTTGCATCCGCCCATTGGCATTCCTGTTTGCTCTATACTCTTCCAAAACAGCGCCTCTTTCTTTTTCCAAGTCCTGTGCTGATACTCGAATCTGCAGACAATACACATGTGGAACGATCGCAGAAAAAAACAATGACCTTAATATATATATATATATATATATTCTCTTACCTCTGAACTAAATTCTGCCAAAACTGATATGGCTTGAGATAACAATTCAGGCTTGTCAACCGGAACAAACAACTCATAAACCGTTTCATCAGCTGATGTAACTGCATTCTGACAAGCACCAAACTCGGCTCCAATGCTTTCAAGAAATTTAACAATATCGTGATTTGTGTATTTCTTAGTGGCACTGAAAGCAAGATGCTCAACTATGTGAGCAACTCCCCGCTCTTCTTCCTCTTCCAGAACTGAACTGTCATGTACTAAGTACTCAGTAAGTCAAATAATTTAACAAGAAAGAATGATGCTTTAACTAGTACAGAAATAAAAAAACCACGCCAACTGCACATATCCAAATTTTCAATTGACTTTAAACTATGCAGCACATTGTTATTGGATGTTACACCTAGAGGGGAAATTTGATATGCCAAGACACAAGATAACATAATTTACTTTAATCAATGTCACCGATATGATACTAGGTGATCCATCAATTATATCAGAACTCAAAGTTCTTCTGAAGCCCAGTGTGTAACCCCTCGTCATAGCCTTTCAGATTATCAATCATTTATGTTCAGAATCCGCGAATGCATATTCATGCTTCTTACTTACTGGAAAAAAGTTTCTCAAAATAATCGAAGACTTCTCTTGTTCCATTGTAGTTGGGGTAGGGAATCTTGGTTTTAGCCAGGTACCTTTCAAGCAACCCCATAGAATGTCAAACCTTTACAAACATTACGTCAATACAAGAGTTTCTTTCAAACTGGATAATCTGTTCCATAAATCTTATTGTCTTACAAGCCTGTATTTATAACAAATTTCAAATTTTATATTAGTAGGTCTGGCATGTGGCATTACCTATGGGTTTTAAAAAAAACAATCTCCACTAGACTCGATCTATAAAGCAAGGCTTGCTACATAAAAGTCATAATGCGACAGCCACCATTCAGGGGCAGACCTAGTAAGCTATGCAGTTATCGCGGTGGGAAATCAAATAGCGGTCAAGGTCCTTGATTTGGGATAGCGGTTATCGCGGTGGGATAGCGTTTTTTAATATTACGTAGAATATATATTTATATATGTATATATATAATTAAAATCATAAAACATTGATTAAATTCATTGTATAAAACTTAGTACACTAATATAGTAAAGAGTAATACGGGAATCGACCGTGGAGTGTAAACCGAAAACAAGTATAATCTGCAAAAAAAAATAAAAAAAAATATAAAAATGTGAAAACCGCTATCCCACCGCTATTTTGCCTCAAATAGCGGAAATAGCGGCGCTATTAGCGCCTCCGCTATTTCCCACCGCTATTCTCCACCGCTATTCTCCACCGCTATTTCCCCTAGGACCGCTAACCGCTATCCCACCGCTATTGACTGCATAGCTAGTAAGGAGGGATACGGGGGTCACGGGCTAACAGTCAATCGAGCCTGTGGAGTAGATAATTTTGATATCTTTTTAGCCGTGCTACCAATCAAATGGTTGAGTGCTAAAATGTGAACCGAATCATGAATTTGTTACTCTTGGAATTTGTAACATGGTAAATTTGTTAGGTTTTGATTAGGTTAATGCTAAAACATTGTTTTTGGTTAAAATTTTGAGTTTTCACTAAACTTGGATCTTTTTTAACCGACCTGTTTCACCTCGAATCCTTTTTCATGAGTTGCATAAGGTTCTACATTTTCAAGTAGTTTTATTTATTTTATATTTTGGTTGTTATTTTATGCCACCGGTGAAAAAGATGTGGGTCCGTCCCTGCCACCATTACACCATAAGTAGCACCCATCCCAAGCCTTTCTCAACCCGACTGCCACATCACTTTTTCTTCCTTTTCTCTCTCTTACCCGAAACCCAAATATAGCCTAACCCAAACAACCTAAATACTTTCTTTCTCCTTACTCTCTCTTATACAAAAAAAAGAAAAAAAAAAGGAAAACATGCGGGTGTGCTCGGGTGTAGGAAGCCGAAAGCCAACCAGAGAAGAATGGTGTAATGGTATTCCCGAAGGAAACCGAGCCACCCGATAATCAACCCGAAGGGTTCGGGAGTGGCGGTACGCAAGACCTTAGGAACACTCCACAATGGTTCAACCAATACGATGTGAATCAAGAAACATCTTCCAATCAAACCATCCTCAACTTGAACCTATGTAATTGGAAAATCAATCTCATTGCATGCTTATCACATGTATCTCAAAGGACATTCTTACTGTAACCTAAATTTTAACGAGAAACAACAAAAACTAGTATTTGTCGCATGTGGGGCTATTGTTGAAGCCCTTACACTTATGCATTAGAATAGAATTATAACAATCACAACCTACAATAAACTAGCACCTCGGTTGCCCATGACTAACACGTTCCAAGAATAAGCTTCAAGTCCTCTTTAATTGCAGTAAAAGTAAAATTAAGGAAAGTTTTTTAATCTTGCAACCTTCAGACAAACCAATATGCAAAACCACACAAAAAATAAGATTCCCCATAAATGTCAGATATGGAATTGTCGTTTATGTGATCTCGCAATTTTCAGAACAGCTAAGGCAGAATAAGCCTCGTATATAGTATCTGATCAACTATGATTTATCAAACAGGACTAATCACCATAAAGGAAAATGTCAAACCGAATTATATGATTTTGGAAGCAATTCCTATTGCAATTGCATGCTATACATAAACTTCATAAGTGCTAATGTGTTAGGAATATTTTGGGAAGTAGAACAGGGAATTGGAATTGTTATGAGCAATGTTTTAAGCCATAAGAAGTGCATGTGACTTGCATCCTTTTCTGATTAGCTGCCCTGCAAGATTTCCAGACTAAACCTGTAAACTGACAGCTACTATGCATCAACCAAAGCAACTTGTCTGCTAACTGTCCTCATCACTTTTCCAACCGATGCATTAAATTTCAAAATATCCTCTTTAATTAGCTCAGGACACTGATCATCACATACAGAATCATGTGCGCAACTTGGTGCATAATCAAAAAGCTACAATTGCAAATTTGGGTTCAAATGCTTAATATTCTATAGTAGAATAAAATCTTAACGGTCTCGTTTACAGCTCAAAACCAACAACAAAATCCTTCAACTAAACACAATTACAGTAAAAATCAAACATGACTTTTGGATGCCCAAAAAATCAAGATCATTAAATGGAGATGGGTTATGACACGTCCTTTTCAGAACAATTAAAAGAGAAAGCTTGCAGTATAACTGTTCCAGCAAATTTATAATCAAATCTTACTAAATAGAGATTGAAACTAATTCAGTATCTTTGTTGGGCGCCAGACCTACCAGAGTGATTAACAACAGACTGCTTACATTGATCAAAACAGTAAAGAAACCAGGAAAAAACAAATCCGGAATTGCTAATGTAGTTGTAATCATAGATTTTGGTCTGATGAATACAAATATTCACACAGTCTGCACGCAGTTAACTGAGACTAATGCAAGTAAATCAGTCTGCGATAAGAGAACATTATTCTGAAACCCTTGCAATCCTACAGTAATATTGCAAGTTAACGGTGTAAATAATAACGGCTTAAATCATTCAAAACATCAATAATAACCAAGAAAAAACGAGCACAGTTGCGAGTAAAATTAAGCTATAGTCAGTAGATTGTAGATTTTAGTCTGATATTATAAGAAATAAATTACCCGACTTTCACGGCTAATGCGAGCGCGGCTCTCATTTTAGGCTTGGAATTTAATCGCACGTAGTAATTGAGTCCATTATCGAGTTTACCGTAGTCCGCTCCATACGGAACATCAGATAAAATTTCGTCGTAATTTAAGTCTATCATTTTCAAAGACCTAAATCGGTGCTTCTTCACAATCTCCGATGACGTTTCCGCCGGTAACAAATCCATCTCTGCTTTCTCTCTCACGTACAAAACACAAACTTGAAAGCCGAGCACAATTTCTTTGCCGCAGTGAGAAGTGAAAACCGAGAGAAGAACCAATCTCTGGGGTTTTATTATATGGACTAGCCGGGGTTCCGCACACGTGGATCCAATGTTGTAAACGCTACTCGGTCGACCGAGGAGTAGTGAGTACTCGGCCTAGGCGGGATTACTTTGGGAGTATCCGGATTAGGATATTTATGTATAAATTCAAAAATTCACATGTAATATGTTCATAAATACTCATATATATATATATATATGGGAATGTTCAAATGAAAATATGAAATTAATTGAGAATGGGAGGCTAAATCTTAGCCGTTCATTTTGTAAGTAGAATTCATTGATGGAAAGCATGGGGGAATCGAGTGTGGCAGGGTACATGTGAGGAGTTCATGGGTAGACAATGATATTGAAGGAGGAAGAATTGAACGGCTTGGATTGAGTCTCCCATTCTCAAAAATATTTAGGTTCTTATATGAACCTCCCACTATGTGTGTGTATATATATATATATATATATATATATATATATATATATATAATTGTTCATAGGGCCCAAGAAATATGTTAGAAACATAAACAAAATTGTTAAAAATTTCAAATTGTGTCGCATAGTCGACAATATTCAGAAAAAATGTAAGAGATACTATTGATTTCGTAGTCGTGATAAATAGCGGAAGAGAGGAAATAGATAAGGTTAAAAAATATAGTTACTTGCGTGCCTTGTGCCTTTGAAAAATTTTAAAAATCATTTTTTGACTTCGGTTGACCGAGTAGGGCCGAGTAGGTCGGAGTAATGCCGAGTAGGACCGAGTTTGACCGAATCTGAGTAGCCCCGACTCGCCTCGGCAGTTGGCCGATTTCCGAGTACTCCCCGAGTACTCGGCTACCTAGGCCGAGTTTTACAACACTGCGTGGATCAATGGTCAATTTTTTTTTTAACGGCAAAAGGAGAGTAAGTAAAGCAAAAGCTTCGGTATTGTCATCATTCTAGTCAGTTAAATTTGGAAAGACGTAATGGGAAACAAACCCAATCTAACCACCTATATTTCAGGGCATCTATGTTCGACCGCTGTTTAAAGCAAAAGAAAGCAGTGGCTTGAACTTTACAGAAACCCAAAGAATCTGTATATATATATATATATAATTGTTCATAGGGCCCAAGAAATATGTTAGAAACATAAACAAAATTGTTAAAAATTTCAAATTGCGTCGCATAGTCGACAATATTCAGAAAAAATGTAAGAGATACTATTGATTTCGTAGTCGTGATAAATAGCGGAAGAGAGGAAATAGATAAGGTTAAAAAATATAGTTACTTGTGTGCCTTGTGCCTTTGAAAAATTTAAAAAATCATTTTTTGACTTCGGTTGACCGAGTAGGGCCGAGTAGGTCGGAGTAATGCCGAGTAGGACCGAGTTTGACCGAATCTGAGTAGCCCCGACTCGCCTCGGCAGTTGGCCGATTTCCGAGTACTCCCCGAGTACTCGGCTACCTAGGCCGAGTTTTACAACACTGCGTGGATCAATGGTCAATTTTTTTTTAACGGCAAAAGGAGAGTAAGTAAAGCAAAAGCTTCGGTATTGTCATCATTCTAGTCAGTTAAATTTGGAAAGACGTAATGGGAAACAAACCCAATCTAACCACCTATATTTCAGGCCATCTATGTTCGACAGCTGTTTAAAGCAAAAGAAAGCAGTGGCTTGAACTTTACAGAAACCCAAAGAATCTGTAGCCTGACTCTGAGCTACAAACACCTTACTGTTTCGCAACTTCCATATCACCCAAATGTATGTGTACAGGACACCCATAAACGCAATCTTTCTACTGCCTTTGAGATTTAAATGGCCCAGCCGAGTAAGCGAAGATGCGATTGAATTAGTGAGAGATCAAAGGCCCACCAAGTACATATTTCTTTTAACATTATGTTGGCAACATGGCAGGCCCGAAAAAGATGGTTCTCATCTTTCTCATAACAATCACATAAGGAACAAAAAGTAGAGATCAAGAAACCCCTTTTCTGTAGAATCAATTTAGTAGGAAACTGCTTGTGAAATAATCTCTAAACCGGAACATTTACTTTAGAGGGAACCTATTTAATCCACTTAAACTCTTTGTTATATGCATGTTTTATATGAAGATCATCAAAAGCAATTCTCAAGGAAGATATCGTAAACCTACCTGAAGATTCGAGAGCCCATCGAAAGGAAGTAGGTGAATTGGAAGAAGGCAACTCCTCTTGAAACCAACTAGATAATGGTATATTAACTTTGTCAAAATCCTTGTCAATTCTTAATATATCTCTCTAAATACCAGCATGTCCACCAATGCGACTCGCCTTATTCCATCCCTCATGTACGCCATAAAGAGATTGAATTACCCTATTCCATATGTGTCATTCTCTATTTTGAATCGCCACCACCATTTAGAGAGTAGTGTTAGGTTTAACACCTTCAAGCTACCAATCTCTAATCCTCCATATGTTCTATTAGATATAGTTGTGTTTCAAGATACCCAAGCTATCTTTTTCACATTATCTTTGCTCCCCCTAAAAAAAATTAAGACGTCGACTCTCAAGTTTATTTATAATCTTGCTTGGGGCTTTAAAAAGTGAAAAGAAGTAGTTCCCCAAACTCCCTAATACATATTTCACAAGTGTTAGACGACCACCATAATATAAAGATTGTGCTTTCCATTTGGAAAGCTTTGACTAAAACTTATGTAATATTGGCGTCCAAGATTCACATTTATTCATCTATGATCCAATTGGTAAACATATATATGTGATTGGTAAACAACTAGGCTTACAATGAAAACTCAAGGCAATATTTTAAACTTCGTGTGCATCTACTCCGACTCTAGTTATCCATGTTTATTCTAAGTCCCGAAGAAAGATAAAAGCATCTCAAAAAACAAATGAGATTTGCGAAGTTACTGCAAGACCATTCTCCCAGAAAACTAACATTGTCTACATACTGTAATTGAGAAATAATGGGACCTAAATTTTGTAATACCCCAAAATATGAAAACAATAAAACAACATAGATTTTGGGCCTAAGATGTTAATAAGTGGACTAATAAATGTGAAACCACTAAGCCCAAGCCATAAACCCCCTTCACGACTCATACCTATTCGCTCGAGAAAAGGGGTAACGAACCCTGATACTTCGCCGGTTTCAATGCTCACGGCTAGAGGTGCACATCTTCGGATTTTAATCCGATCCGGATCGGATAAAACCCAGATTTTTTCGGTTTTTTGGGACCGGATTTTCGGATTGTAACCGGTTTTTTTCCGACAAAAGTGTAACCGGTTTCGTACGGATTAAAACCGGATTTTCTCGTACAAAAGTGTAACCGGTTTAACCGGTTTCGGATCGGATTAAAACCGGATCGGATCGGATAAAAACCGGTTAAATCCGCTCCGGTTTGAAAAAATCCGGTTTTATAAAAAATCAGTTCAGATAGTTTTTACACAAAATCGGATATTCGGATTTTTTTATGCTTCTCTACTCACGGCTATCCATCCAACACCGATAAATACCATTCGATTTTTCGAAGCACTTCATCTGCAAACTCGAATCGGGAGCGAGTGAGGAAGCTAGGGCGGCGATTTGCGATGGCGGGGAAGGAAATCGAGGAGCTGAGGCAGAGCATAACACAACCAAACCGCGATTAAACGTAACTGGAGTCGAGTTCGGTTTCCAGCCATCGATTGAGGTTAGCTGAATTCTTCTGTTCGTTTTATTTGGTCTTCTGGTCACGCAAGAAAAAAAAAACACAGGAACTCGATATATAACTCTGATGCCAGCATCTACGTTTCTTTGACCTTAGAATGACCCATGAAATTCTAGATTATGATTTCAGTCAAGAAATTTGTAGATTGGTCTCACATTAGCCAAGTAAAGAGTTGTTTCTAATGACTTTGGTAATTTTCTTTCACTGTTTTTAACTTCAATCAGTAAGCCTATTTTTTTAAATCTGTTAATTGTATTGGAATAAGAATGGAAATTTGATTTCATTACACTGATGGATTTCAAATAAATCATAAGCTGCTGTTTTAGTAAAAATCAAACTATCCTCTGTTGTTAATGGCTGCCTCGATAGTTTCTGTTGACTTAGGTCTTGATTTTGTAATTCAGCTGACTTGAAACATCAGATTTCTATAACCATTGTTACTAATAATATACTTATGGAATTCAACTAACAGATTATAATGCCTGATGTAGTAATAGATAACCACAGTTTTAACAGGTCCTTGTATCACCATGATAGATGCTAGTCTAGTGTAAACTGTTATCAAAAGCTGGTATGGTCATAGTCCTCTTAAATCTGTGTTTTGATAACCGATTAAAATCAATAATGTCCAAAAGAAAGAGCATGTTTTATCAGCGCAGCAAAACTATAAGCAACATATCAGCAACTTGTGTTTGGGTGTCTCTTAATTGAACTCATGATAGAACCTTTGTTAAGTTACCCCTTTTAATGTGTTGCGTTGATGGTATCTTTAAGTTCAAACAAAAGTTCTTGTTTACATGGTAACACAACTACTTGACTTTGATAATAACTAGTTATATATACTTATAGATTGGGTGAAAAGGAAATAGATTGGACTACGGTAGCTTTGGGGTTATTTCTGTTTGTGGAGCAAGGTACGGACTCCTACTTTTTGTTATAGTTATTATAGTCGTCGTACGGATTCTTACCTTTTCTATACGGATATCTATCTTTATAGTGCCGTTTATTTCTTAATAAAAGGTTCCTTTTTGATCCTACTAGTCTTCGTTTCTTGGTTCTATCGACATGTGGTTATTGAGATTTTCATACGTATGTCAACTCTTTTAATAAGGATTCTTGTTTTCTCTAAAGCCAAGTTTTCTCAAAACTATTGTGTTTTAAAAAACATCATATTTTGGTTAGTCTCAAAAACCTTGTCTTTTTACATCAAAACTAAATTTAGTTCTTTTCACGTATAAAATTATTTAGTTATATTGATTAGACTTCGTTCGTTCGTTGACTTATTGTTTATTGTTATATACATCTTTAGAGTTCCTTATTGAGAATATGTCATTGTTAGTATCGTATTGTTATTGCTTCATCGTTATTGTTTTACTCTGGGTATGCGAGCTATTATCTACCTGTGGAGGTACCATAGGCGCGTCATTGTGGCACCGGTGGCATGACACTTCCGTAACGGTGTGATTTGTTACGGCGTCTCCTCATTGTGGTGTGATAAGGATTTTAGGAGGCGTATTAGTTAACCATAGTTATTGTATTGTGGATGGAGGCGCAGTGCCCAACACCTCATTCGCCATTGTTTGGTACTTTGGATTTGCAGGTCCATGTACCCATTGTTATTGGCTGGTGCTTGTTTTATACAAGTATCGGTATTATTGAGCTCGGATTGTTTGTACCATATTGATTCGTTGGTTATTGTTCTGCTTTCATATTGGTTTTATTGCATTAAGTTCGTTGGTCTTCGTACGGGTTCGTTAATTATTGCCGGTCTTAGTTTCGGTATGCCTTGTTTGTATTATTGTATTATTGTATATCTTTGCATGTTTTGTATCCGCGCACTGGGCATTTGGCTCAGCCGCATTTTCTTTCAACGCGGCAGGTTTACACGGGATCTGAAGAAAAAAAAAAAGATTGAGAGCTAAGCACGAGTTATTTGAGGTATAAATTCTTAGATTTTGCTCCGTTTTGTATCGTATGAGTAGCCTCCGGAAACGGGGTGTTACAAATTTCGCAGCCTAACACCATAAAAAAACGCCTACTTCACAAGCTTGTTGCATTGCCATATTAAGGGACTCTGCTGCAATAATGAAGAGGAATGAAGCTAGTAGATCCCTTGCCTAACTCCTTTACCCATCACGAACTCCTTCGTTGGAGAGCCATTAATGAGGACCGCTGTCGAAGCATAATGTAAAGATCCTTTAATTCAACTTCTTCATTTAGTTCCAAAATTCATTTGGTTAAGCACCTCATCCACGAAGTCCCAACTCAATTAATCAAAAAACCTTGTTAAAATCAACTTTGAATAAAAGAAACTTCTATTTAACTTTTTTTGCCAATAGATAATCTCACTAACAATGAGGAATCATCAAGTATGCTTATGTTCTTAATGAATGTTGTTTGTTCTTGTCCAATCACTGAGCAAATGACCCCTTTAAGACGATTAGCTAAGATCTTAGCCACCGATTTGTAAAGACAGTTGATCAGACTTAAATTCATTAAAAGTGATTGGAGAGTCAATCTTGGGAATTAGAGCAATAAACGACGAGTTGCATCCTCTAAAGAGGCACATGTTTCAAATAGCATGCCCCTGCACAAGGATGACACGCACAAATCAAGGATCAATGGTCAAATAGCATACCTCAAATTGTGTAGGTGGTCGAAGTAGACCAAACCATGGTTGAGCGGTGGGTGGACCGACGCGAGTATAAAAAATTGACGTGGTAATGCGGTATTGACTAGTAGGGGACTAAGGGTGAGTTTGGTAACTGCACAAATCAAACGGGTATCAGAAATATTAAAATTAGACTTCCTTAAAGTCCTGAATATCAAACCAAAATATAGGAACTAGTACTGGCTCGGTTCGCAAAAATTCAAGTCAATACGCTCACATTTACCAAACCCGGACCAAACCGGTACCGAATTTCTTGAATTGTTTGTACCATTGAATATCAAACCAAAATACAATAACTGGTACCGGTTCAGTACTAAAACCCATTAGGGACCGGTTTGATTGGAAAAAGTCGGCTAATACGGTCACCTCTAGTACATAGTATTGAGTATTACCCCTCCTTTTTACACTTAGTACTAACTATCATCGTTGAAACCTATTTTTGTTCGTTTTCATTTTCTTATACATTTGTTGTTGTCGTATTAAAAAAATAGCCATTAAAACAATTAAAAACAAATTATGGTGCATAGGTACCGAACCACAAAGCATAACAAAGGTTATGGAGTAGTCGCTCTAGGATAATGGTTCGTTTGTGGAAGATAACAAGATTCATTACGCCTTCTACTCCACTTTCTCTTATAAGGGAAATAGCGGACTTATAGACACCCAACATGCACCATAGGATAATGGTTTGTTTTTAACCTGACACGAAACACGATCAAAACCCAACACAAAAAAAGTGACACAAACCCGAAATTGGTAAAATGCAGGTTGACATAAAGTTAACACGAAAATAAATGGATCCCGGACTGGGGTCAACATTCTTAGTGTATGTGCACGAGATAGACAAATAACATGTGTCACTGTGTCAAGTGTCATAAGACACTAAAGAGTCACACTTTTACACACCCAACTAGAACAATTGTTGGAAGTCATCAATGATAGCGTGAAGTTAATTATTAATCAGTTGAATTAATTATAGAGGAAAATAAATAATAAATATTTAATTTACAAGTTAATTTTAAATATCCGTTTAAAATCAATATTCAATTAATTAATAAGTCTATTAATTAATTTAGTAGTTTGTGATAATTAGTTAATTACTCAAACCTAAGGGGTTAGTTTTGTATTTATTTAAAAGTTATTAAGATGGACTTTACTTTAATGGGCTTACACCAAGATTTGTTTATATATAGGAAATAATTCTAGATTGAATCATAATTGCAATCTAAAACTAATATTTCCCTTTCTTTCTTGGTTTGCGACCCCGAGGCCAAACACACTAAAACCTTATAGTTTTGGTGTTTGTCGAGTAATACACACACATATTCATACTGTGGGTGATTTCATGTACGGTCTGGTAGCATGATTCGAGATGGTGTAGTAGCGGTGTAAATCCCGTTAGCAATTCATGACAAGTTTGAAGCTTTGAAATTCATATAAGCATTATCTTTACCTTTTTTAATTTCATATTGAATATATTAGACGACTGGTGTATGTGTTTCAATTGTTTTAAGTAGTTTTCGACTTACTAGATGTGGTAGGTGGTGGTCTGTGGTGGTACATGGTCTTCTTGGTTGTTATATGACTTTTGGTGGTAGTGGATGGTGGTGATGGTGATTGGTGGTTTTAGATTGTGGTATACGATGGTGGGTGGTGGTGAATTTGGTATAAATATTAAATGTTGGTTTAATTCATTTTAAATATCTATAAATATAATGTTTGATTTTTTTAAATTACAAATAATATTATCAAACTTTTAAAATGAATTGAAAATTTAAGAAGAAGGTAAGAAGACCTAAATAGTAGATTTCTCTGAGATAAAAGGAAATTGTTTGTCCATACAATATAATGGTAATTAAAAGATGGAGTTTACAACATTTAAAAAGAACCATATCTATAATTCGTGGATAGTTGACAATATCTGCAATTCTTAGATAGTTGAAGGATCATTTATCCAATTAACTCTTATGGTTGCTTTGATTGCAAACACACGCACCAAACTAATCTACACCTATGTCCATGACGCGATCTAACGCTCAACCTAATAGAGAGATGGACACTTTAATACTTCTTGATATCACTAGACGAAAAACCATGAGTAAAATAACTCTTTTAAGTATCATATCATTCCAAGCATGCGTTTTAGATTCCATACACTCTTTGTTCTGTCTCTCACACTCTCATACTCTCATTTCATAATTAACTCATTGACTCGTCTAATAGTCATTTCTCAAGTTTTTAAGTTAATGAAAGAAAAAAGAGAGAAATGAAGGAAAGAAAAGAGAAGGATGAAAACTCCACTTCCACTTATCCTATTTCTTGGAGAGAACAATTTAAGGTGAAATTAGTCTAAATTCACCGTCTCATTCCCATAATTTCATTTGATTATTTAAGTGAAACTCAAGACGATAGAAGGTTGAAGAACACAAAAGAACATTTGAATTTAATAATAAAAAATATAAAAAAATTAAAAATTATCGGTTACATTTACTTTAGATTACCATTTGCATACAATGAGAGAAAAAATTAGATTGTTTGTAATTTTTTAAAGTTTTTAAATTTGTTATATTTAATGATAACTTGGTTAAAATTCCTTATATTTTTATGTATTTTGCCTAAAATAAATTATAAAGACCCGCGCAAACGTGGATCATGCGTTGTTCTTTTCTTTTTTCGGAAAACGTGAAACATGTTGTTTTAACTTTGAACTTTCAATAATTCAATATTTGAATTGAATGCGGAGCAAAAGTGAAAATTTAAAATCTTTTTTTATATAAGGTTTAGTAGCGTCAAAAAGCAGCCGCTCAAACTCGAAGATACAGGGAAGCCATGAAAGAAGCAGCGTTGATTCAGAACTTGAGGTCAGTTGTCTTCAAGGAATCAGAGAGCTTAGAAGGATCTTGTGCTAAAATCCATGGCTATGATTTCAACCAAGGGGTTAACTATTCTCAGATTCTTAAATCCCTAGGTTCTACCGGCTTCCAAGCTTCTAATCTCGGCGACGCCGTTGACACCGTTAATCAAATGGTAAGTCAATCAACGTATTAGATAATTTACCTTGTTTTCTTCTTGAAATCTTGATGATTGTCGAAATTATTCAGAACCTTTTCGCTTTTAAAGTGAAACGAATTCAACTAGAAGTCTAGAACTGCCTGTGTCGCTCTCTAACCCACACAAACTTATCAAGGAGGCATTAAAGTTAGCATTTTTGTTGATTATCAACTGATTTATAGTGGGCATCCATAGGTTAATAACGAACTGATTATTCACTTGGCCAAGAATACTATATCTTTTCTACAGGAAGTTTTCGAATTAGCTGTTTTGTATGATTTTGAGGTGGTTTAATTTGATGGCTAAAGCTAGATTGGAGGCTTTCTCATGAACAAGTAAGTGAAGATTGCAGTGAGGAGGAGAAGAACCCAACTTACAGAGAGTCTGTCAGATGCAAAATCTTCCTGGGGTTCACTTCAAACCTCATTTCCTCGGGTGTTCGAGACATTATCCGCTATCTTGTTCAACATCATATGGTTAGTATTTCACAACCTTATCACTATGAACATATGTATCATTTTGATGCATTTGAAAATCAAATGCAAATTAAAGCATAGTGTATTTATGATTTAGACTTCAGACATAAGCAAACTGCAACCGATTCTTTAAAACGTATGTTTAACTATAACCAGGTTGAAGTGATTGTTACGACAACTGGTGGCATTGAGGAAGATCTCATAAAATGCCTTGCAGACACATACAGAGGTGAATTTTCTCTACCTGGTGTTGCATTGCGCTCAAAAGGACTAAATCGTATTGGTAACCTGTTGGTACCTAATGATAACTACTGTAAGTTTGAAGATTGGATTATCCCAATTTTTGACCAAATGTTGGAAGAACAAAAAACAGAGGTATTATTACATATGCTTTCAGGATGATAATGATTTACAATTATATATAATTTATTAAAATTTGTTATGAACTCTGCAAAGATTCTGTGTCCTTCCCATCATAAATGGCTTCGAATGGTGAATTTGCAGCGTCAGCTCAAAACTGAACATAATTAAAGTATCTAACTAAACAGAAGAAGCCCAATCTAGAGTTCTACTGCTGTCGGTACCAGTAAACAACAAGAGTTGTTTCTTATAATATTTGCCAGCACGAGATATTAGGTGCTTTCTAATCAAATTAAACATATTTCCAATTAGATAACATGCAAGTTCACTAAGAAAACGACCCAATATCTCAGATGAAAAGCATGAACTCCTAATAAACCTGCATCAAACTGAATCATGCTAACATGTTTTTGAAAAGCCGAACCCTGATATGAGGGAAGTTGGATAATTGCTCCTCATGTGTAGATCTTCTTTGAGAAAGTTGTGCAATATAAATTTATACTTTCTTCCATCTGTGTTCAACAGCATGTTTTATGGACACCATCAAAAGTAATAGCACGTCTGGGGAAGGAAATTAATAATGAGAGTTCATATCTTTATTGGGCATATAAGGTAATCTTATGTTTACTTTTATTTCCAAGTGATTTACATATTTTTCACAATCTTCTTTCATTTGATTATCAACTTGTAATTGACAAAATTGTAACTTCTGTCTATCCTTCTAAAGCTCTAACACTCATTCTTCCTTATTTCTAAGGAATGTTGTAACATTCTATATAATCAATGATCCTGCCTCTCAAATCGAATATTTATTCATTTCAGTTATAACTTTAAAAGTAAATTGTTTAACATTCAGAGTTAAAACATGACATCTAATAGATTACAGAGGGAGTATATATTTCTTCTTTCCGTCTGCATTTTAGTTTGTTTTCCTTCATCCTCTAGTACTTTTTTTTAGGTATTGGCTTATGCCAGAACATGATTTTTACTATTACTTTTATTGCAGAACAATATTCCTGTGTTCTGTCCTGGATTGACAGATGGCTCTCTTGGAGACATGCTATATTTCCATTCCTTTCGCAATCCTGGTCTTGTTATTGACGTAGTACAAGGTGAGCAATTTCTCTCATTTTGACCTTCTCGGTCAATAAAATATTTTTTTCTTTTTGACAAATATTATATATACTTAAATTCTGTATAAGATTCACTTTTAGATATATTATCCCTGTCACTAAATAGAACCGCATACACACACAACAGGCACCAATGACAAAAGGAGTTCCGGAAACTTCTATAGGTTTTCTAACAATTCAAATTTCTGATACTATAAGAGATTGTCATCAATAGACCAGTACCAGTTCAAATTTATCAGCAAAGAACAACTTCAAGTTTACAGATTATACAATCATTGTTATTTTGGTTAATTTTTAAACAGACATCAGGGCGATTAACAGTGAGGCAGTGCATGCAAATCCTAGGAAGACAGGGATGATAATTCTAGGAGGAGGGTTGCCAAAGCATCACATATGCAATGCGAATATGATGCGTAATGGTGCAGATTATGCGGTTTTTATCAACACTGCCCAGGAGTTTGATGGTAGTGATTCTGGTGCTCGTCCTGATGAAGCTGTCTCATGGGGGAAAATACGTGGTTCTGCTAAATCTGTCAAGGTAAATACATGGGTTTTGTCATGCTTTTTTTTTTTTGTTTGTCGCAAGATAATTGCAGGTTTTTTTTTTTTTTGGATAAACTATCAGTCTAAAATGCTCCCTTTGCCAATATAGCAATGTGGTTGGTTCTTGTCATATTATGTGTCTATTTTTTTTAACTGCCTACTTCTGTGACGTCTAAGCTGAAGACTGCATTTCTTACGTTTTGACATAGTTATGGAAACGTTCGACTGTTGGTCCATAGTGACAAAAATAAAAGAGTATTAAGGACCCAGATCAGTGATATCTTTCTTATCTTTTAGTGGTAATATTATTGGAGGAATAGGGGAAATAAATTGAGAATTGCAGTTATGGAAATTTGCAACATAGAAGACAAGAGAGAGAATTTGTGGTTTTATAGAAGCGATTATTCTGACTTAGAGGGCAATATGCATTTAAATTCGGAATCAATGAAATGATGTTTTCTTCTTCTCATCATGGTTCTAATGTTGATAATTGATGTTGTCTGTTTTGGTCCAGGTGCACTGTGATGCAACTATCGCATTCCCATTACTTGTTGCAGAAACGTTTGCTGCAAAGAGAGAGCAATCGGATGAACCAAAATCAAGTTCTGACACATGCTGATTCTAGTCAGCTTTGGTGATGAGCAGCAACTTATTCTAATTCATGATCGATGTTTGACTTTTTTTGGGAGTGGTCAAACATGGGATGGGAGGATCCGTAGCAACAATAGCTGCATTTGATATGTAATAGGTTTGGGTATTTATGAGTTACGACAATGAAATTTACATATCTTTCCTGTGCAACTGACTGAATTCATGTCCCCTCGCATTAATGTGTTTGTGTCATCGCATGATCTTATTCACTTGTAGTTATAAAGTTCCAGTCAATCGTTTTGGCTATTTAACATGTTCATTAGTTCATATTGTTGGGTCACATAGTAATATATGATTGATTGATAGAGTTTAGAAGCCATTGAAACAGTTAATCAAACAGTGTCAGTCACTCCCAACAGATTAGATGGATTGTGTTGCTTATTATCTTGAATTGTTGCACGATTTGAGAAATAAATTTGAACTTTGTTGCCTTCAAAGTCGAATAAATTCATATTACAACTCCCATGTGAGGCAAATATATTTGCATCTACTGAAATGCTCAAGAACAAGCACTTGTGGCATAATTCAGCATGGAGAAGCAGAATAATGAAGCAGGTGTCATGTTCTGAAGAACACACAGATACAAACTTATCAAGAAAACAAACAAATTCATTAACGTTTTCTCTTTTGGTTGGTTGATTAACAACTGTATTATGGTAGGCGACATGGAGTATTTAATTGTTCACTTGACCTGAGTAATGATCTAATCGTCTATTTCTTTTGAATCCTTTTCGAGTGAGATGTTTTTATGATCTTGAGGGATTTGGTTTTGTATACTAAGCTAGAGTAACAAGTAACTCAAGATTGCAAGGAGGAAGTGAAGAACCCTACATACAAAGTTTGTCAACTGCAGTATCTTCCTGGGGTTCTCTTCAAACTTTATTTCATCTGGTGTTCAAAATATTATTCTGTATCTTGTTCAACATCATCATATGGTGGTTAGTATTTCACACCTTTAGAACATATGAACCTGTTTTGCTTTTATTTGCAAATCAAACTCTAATCGAACCAAAAAAAAAAAAAAAAAAGAAAGAGATTGACTTAAGTCAAATTTGAATTGTTTTTGCCATCATAAGGAATATCTAAAACTTATTTTTAACTAAATCCAGGGTTGAAGCAACTGTCGTATCAACTGGTGACGGTGGAGGGGGTGGTAGGTACGTAGCGGTGATAGGGGTGGTGGCGACCATGGTGGAAGGTGGAGGGCGGCAGCTGTAGTGGTGACCGACGGTAATGGTAGCGGTTGTGATGGTAGGAATGAACAACAGCGGATGAATCTCTTGTTTCAAGGATTTCTTAAATCCTTTACTAATCGGATATAATTTGGAATATCTTAGGCTAAAGGAATTGAAAAGATACTTTAATTTTGGGCGTAATTTCGTATATACCCTTATAAAAGTAGGTAATTACGTATATACCCTTACAAAATCTAATATTACTTCAATATCCTCCTAAAACCTTAAAACTCTCAAATATACCCAAATTACTATTTTTGATCAATTATTTAATTTTTATATTAATAATTAATTATCTAATCATTTGAAAAATATAAATTTCCCATTATACCCATGACTTGAATCACGTCCATCCTAAAAACTCATCTCCTCTCATATACGTATTAGGGTTTATGATACGTCCTTCATCCCTTCGTAGTTTTCTCATTCGCAGGTATGATGTTACTACCATCCCCTACGTATTCAAGTTTGAATTAACTTCTTTTTGACGTTCCGTCTTTAATTCCATCTTTCTTTACTTTTCTCATTCGTAGCTTCATAGCTACTTTACTCTCTATTTTTTGTGTGTATATTTATCGGAAGTTGTTGCAAGTATATCTTCTTGGTTTTAGCAATAATATAAGAACTAAATACTAGTATTAATAAGTACGTGTCTGTTCAGTTTTTAATGATAAATATTATCAACTTGGTACCACCAAAAGTGGTTAATATTGCAATGTATGTGTAAGTGAAAGACAAGTGCAGATACAAGGAAACAATATAGTAAAATAAAGAAACTGATTTATGTTTTTATTCATATTGGGTTGTTTATGTTGAGAATGGTTTTTATACTTAGAGTCAAATATGAACGACATTGACGAGATGACTGCCGATGAGTCTTCAAGACCAAGATGGGAGAATATGGATCAATCACCAGAAATTTAGTAAGTTTTGATTATTCTTTTACAAATCGAATGTGTTTAATTTGCAAGAAGGTATATGGTGAGTATCTTTTTATGATCTATAGCCTTTACATGTGAATAATTGCTCTTGTGTTTCATTTTCATTTTAGACAAGTACCATTAAAGTATAAGCTTAAACTGAAATATGGAGGCTTTTTTCGGTTAGCGAGAAACTCATGTAGAAAGATATATTGCTTTGGATTTCGTAAATCTATCTACATGGAAACAGGGTCATACAACTTGAATCAGCTAGTTGAAGAGATGACTAAGTATTATCCATCAAATAGTGATCAACAGTTGTCGATACTTTTCGTTGATAACCAAGCCAAAGAGCAATCTTTCATTAACCTAAACTCTGACGAGGTCTTCAATACAATGCTTGCCATGTATGAAAAGGAGAAAGAAATAACAATTTACGCGACGACGGATAATCATATACAACAAAGGTTCAAAATTTTGTTTATATATTCTACTTTTATATATATCTAGTAGTTTGAAGCATTGACCTAATTCAAGTACATTCTTTATAGTGGTCAACATGAAGTTTTTGATGCACTAGATGATGAAAATGATTCCGACTCAATGGTATGTTTCCGGTAGCATATGGTGTTCTTGAATCAGAAAATACAAGATCGTGGACATGGTTCCTTGAGTCACTAAAAAAGGCAATTGGAACACCAAATGGTCTTGTTATATCATCTGACATGCAAAAAGGATTAGAAGCAGCTATCACACAAGTTTATCCTAATGCCGAGCATCGAGAATGTATGAGACACTTATATAGCAACTTCAAGAAACAATTTCGAGGTGACTTTTTTAAGTTTAAGCTATGGGGTGCTGCAAATACATACTCTATTAATGAGCATGATAGATTATTAAAGGAAATTGTGAGTGAACGTGAAGATGCAATTACATTTCTTAATGACAACCATAGTAAGATATGGAGTAGAAGCAAATTTGGCACAATCGTCAAGTGTGATTACATCACTAACAATATTTCAGAAACTTTTAATTCGTGGATAGGTGACTTGCGCTATAAACCGGTGCTAGATCTTCTTGATGGCATTAGAGAAAAGCTTATGGTGCGTTTTCACAAGAAAAGTAGAAATGCAAGAAAATGGAAGAACACATTAGTTCCTAACGCAATGAACTATCTCAACACAATCTCTAAGGCAAGTCAAATGAGATACAACTACTATATATTGAATGAAATATAGATATATTTAACAACATTGTTTCTTCTTGTTTTCTATTTCTTTGATTGTAGAAATTAGGTGAATTTGAAGTTTCTAGAAGTAGTGACAAAAGAGCTGAAGTAAAGTACAAGGGAAAACGCTGGGAGGTCATACTAGATGAGAGACAATGCAGCTGTAGGATTTGGCAAGTTAAGGGCTTTCCATGTGTGCATGCGGCAGCTTTCATTGCTTTCACAAGGGACGTTGATTGGTATAAATATGTTGATTCTTATTTCACAGTCGATAAATTTAAAGAAACATACGCGTTAGATATTGTAACACCCACTTTCACGACCTAGATTAATTAAGGTAATTAATTAAATTTGATTTGGGTTTTGAATTAATTAAGTAAATTAATTCTTTATTATGTGATTAATTGATTAATTGTTAATATTAATTAAATTAATTCTTTTATTATGTGAATTATATGAATTTATTGTGTATATTCATTAAATTAATATTTTATAATGGGTAGTGGGGCGGTGGCCATGAGGTGGCCGATTAAGTGGTGATTAGTCATCACCCTATGCCCTTAGACTTGCCACTAACCTTATTGTGTCTATGTTGACCGATTAGAGAGAGAGATTAGTCCTCCACTCTCATTTGCATGCAAGAACCCATAGTGTTAAGTGTGTGTTTTCTTTTGTTTTGCTCTCGGCTGAAAGGAGAAGAACAAGATCCGAATTGATCTTCATTATTTTGTTTGAAATTTGAATTCAAGAAATCGAGATTCACAAGGTTAGATTAACTAAATTTTATGTATTAATTGTTATTTAAATTCGGTTTTAAGGATGCATGCTATTTTCCGATCAAACATGATAAACTCGTGAAGAATATGTGAATGCATGTTAGATTGATTATGATTATATGATATTTCTATGTTTTAAACGATCTTAGAAGTTATGAGAAACTTGCATGTTAAGATTAAGGTTAAAAATAGATTAAAATGAAAGTTTCGGATGAATATATGCTTTGATCGGAATTGGGGTTGAAACAATCGGAATTCATGTTAGGAAGTATGAATCGCATTGAATTGGGTAGCCTTGACATTGGAATATTTATACTTAGAGATTTTCTATGTTGGATATGAATCGCATGACTTGAATAGCATGAGATTAGAATAGCATTCGAATATATTTGAATCGCATTGGACTATATTGAGTAATTTGGAAATTTCCTAACACATTGGAATCGCATGCGATATGAACTATATTGGTTTGAATCGCACTTGATTGAGTATTATTGAACTTACCTCAACACTTTGAAATTATAATCGATTGGACTCATTTGGATCGCATTCGAATGACATGTGAAACCTGCATGAACACATTAGATCACATTCGATTGGATTGTAAAACTTGGAATATCAGTGAGGTTGAATCGCATTCAAATCTGAATCGCATGGATTTGTATCGAATCGATTAGCATTGAATTTAACTTAGAAATTCCTTAACTCTTGGATTCGAATTCGCATGGAATTAGAGTGAATCGCATTAGTAAGAATTCTATCAAGTATTGATCGCATGCGATTCGAACGAGCCAATCGCATGCGATTCTCAAAGGAAATGCAATTTGCATTATAAGAATTATTTAAAGTATGTTGAACTTGTGTATATGTTCAATAATGTTCTTACATGAATTATTTGGATAGATATGATATCTATGTTTGGATCAGTATTATGAATTAAATACTGACTTGGGTTATCTTAATCTCAGGAACTGAGAAGACTCAGTGAATTAGTCACTTGAGTGCACCAGAGTTCGTGAAGACTTTGGTGAGTGGGTTTATATCTTTTGATATACAGGATTTAATATCCTATTTGGAATGCTCTTGTTTGGATTGTATATACATGTTATTTAGAGATCAGCATGATGCTGGGCTTGTTGCTTGGGGGTGTACCGTACCAGATCTTGAAGTGCATTTATTGTACACAAGAAGGCTGGTACTGTTATCACTGTTAGCAGGGCTATCGGTAAACCTTGGTTTTGGCCGACCTTGGTTGTAGGTGCTTGCAACACCGCCGGTTCTCTTGGGATTCATGAGCGATTTGGGTTTAGGCATGTTTGCCTTGTTTATGATTAGATATTTATTCCCTCACTTAGCTTTGTGCTAATTCCCCACTAGATTGTTTTGCAGATCACTTTGGTGAGCAATGAAGTTAGGACTGGAAATATGGACGGACCATACTCTGATGTCAAAGTTTTAATTAAGAGCCTGTTTTGGATTAACACTGTAGTTATTTTGATGTACAAATGGATAATATTTATATTTATTATGTAATTAAAGTATAGTTTTTATGAAATTAGCTTCCGCAAGCGTTTTCAGTATATGTTTAAAAGTACAGTGTTACAGATATTGCTCCGATGCCTGGAAAGGATCAATGGGTGCACATAGAGGCAAGAGACAAGATATACCCACCCATTATCAAACGCCCACCAGGACGACCGAAGAAGAATAGAATTGTACCACACGACGAGCCTAAGAAAAGACACAAATGTCCGCGATGTGGTAAGTATGGCCACCATGAAAAAACTTGCAAGAATACATCTGATGTGAACCCATCTCAAGATTGTGATCCATCTCAAGCATCCACTAGTACAAGGTTAACTACTTTAATCATTTGTTTTTTCCAATAAAAGCTATTTGAATAGTTATTTATGTTGCTAATAATGGTTTGTTGGTTTGTTGTTGCAGGGGACGAAAAAAGAGGATGGCAAGTCGTGAAACTAAGAAAACGAAGTTGAATCATCTCCCTAATTAGAAAAATACATGTTGGTGATGAGATATTTTATGATCAACTGTTGAATTTTTGGGTTGAAATCGTGAAGTGATATTTTATCTTCATTGGTTTGATATCTTTGATTTTGGTTTGCAAGGTGACAAATTGGTTATTGCTAGCTATAATCATATAAATTCATCTAATTCATGTAGGTATTTGCGTTGACCAGCATAAGATTTACACCATATATATATATATATATATATATATATATATATATATATATATATATATATATATATATATATATATATATATATATATGAAGAAATCTGTTAGTGGAAAATAAATATCCTTATCATATTTGAAATCTAAAAGGTTGCCATAAAGAGCTAAAGTCAAAGTCAAATATGATAACCAAAGACTACAAATCTGCAGTTCAATTAAGACCCCCTCAAAACACACTTATCAACTATATACTCTTATCCTTGTCAAAACATAAAAACACAGACTAAAAAACAAAGGACTCAATAACAGCCAACAAAAGACCAATTAAAACAACAACAACCTCTATGAACAATACCTTCAACAAAATAAAACAAAATTACAGCCCCGAAGTTGCAAATTATGAGTTAAACCTATAACCAACTAAAGAAAAATCTCAATCTTTCTTCAATTTTCTTCATGGGTAAGCAGAGGCATATGATGAATTGATGATGATGATGCTGCATCTCGAAAATGTGTATCCCTGTTTCGTTATGTACACAATCACACCAGAAACATTTGCTAGGATCGCCTGAGTTAGACCGGAGTCAACTATCTTTTGGACAAACCTTGTATGGGTTTTGTATGAGAACTTCAAAGATCCGAGCTTTACACAAAAAGAAATGAAATTAATTTTACTCACTTTCTCTGTTGGACAAACCTTGTATGGGTTTTCTTTGAGAACCTCACTGTATCGACATGGCTATTAGCTTTCAAAAGTACATCTGAGTGGTTTTGGGTTTGGCAGATTAAGGTCACGATGAATGATTTTGGGGTTTTAGGGTTAGGATGTTGCCTACTTGATAGAGATGCACGTGAGTTTGAGTTATGGACTTATGAGTATAATAGGAAATTTGTATTTTTTAAAATGATTAGATAATTAATTATTAATATAAAAATTAAATAATTGATTAAAAATAGTAATTTGGGTATATTTGAGAGTTTTAATGTTTTAGGAGGATATTGAAGTAATATTAAGTTTTGCAAGGGTATATACGTAATTACCTACTTTTATAAGGGTATATACGAAATTACGCCTTTAATCTAAATCTGAACAAAATCAAAATGTATACATATATATATACATCCACGGAACATGAATGCTTCACTAGCGTGTTGTAATATATGTGGAATTTATGCGGTGGAAGAAAAAAAGTTGGGACATGAAAGGGAATGAAATCTTTCCTTCCAAATCATCCCCGGAGTTTGAGTGGAAAGACTTGAAGGTTAATAAGTATAAATTTCTCCTCCAAATCACTTCATAAAATGGAACCCCGATAACACCTTTTCCGTTGGTTTCCCTCTTAATCCTTTCATCAAAAAACTCGACAACACGGTGTTTTTGTTATCTGTGAAGGGCGGTAAACCCATGTATTTAACACAATTCACCTAGCTGGTCAAATGCAGGCATATACAACTACATTAATGTTTTAGCAAAACTCTGGTTATTTTATATCTTTAAAAGACAAAAAGAAAATAAACAAACAGAATGTCTCAAAATTCTTGGTTTATTTTACAGCTTTACATTCTACGGACTCAAAACCTATTAATAATAACCACGTAAACAAAGGTTTCGAAGAGATCATTCCCTATAACAAACGGACACAAACAAATCCGATATATAAAAACCCAATAATTGGACAAAAAGCGCTTAAAAATTTGGCTTGTCATATATATGCACAAGACAATATATAATTATGTATATGTACTTACTGGCGATCATTTCGCAGAGACTGTAGACGAGCAGCTAGAGAATCGTACTCAGGAAGCTTAGGATGAACATGACTTGTTTTCTTGACTACATTTTCTCCCAGTGATGAAGTCTTTGTTCTACCTGATTCAACAGTGAACCTTGGAGGACTCGCTTCACGTGTTGGGATACTAGGCTCTGGCATTGTTTCAACACCTTGGTTTGTATCCACCAATCGAGACTCAGATGGGGGGTTTTCATTGCTGTAAACCGAGTGTTTGTGGGGCTTTAGTTGTGTTTCAATGGTATCAATTTCTGCTGTTTTACTTGAAGGGATAAAAGGTAGCTGTGATCCACGAATTTGTTTAGCATTTTCTTCTTTAAACCGCCTTGCATGAAACTGAGGCTCGGCTGGAATTTCATTTGAGAAAGAATGATCACCTGGCTGCTTCTCCTCGCGAAAGTTAGAAACTACTTTTTTAGGCCCGGGCTCAACATGACTCTTTAAATTTGAAACAGAAGGAGATCCTCTTGTCCTTCGAGAAAGACCTGAAGCCACACGAACCCTACTGATCACTTGTTTTGAAACCTCCTCCTCAGAGTCGGTTCCATCATCATTAAAGAATGGATCAGTGAGTGATCTGGTGGTGTTAGCTTGCTTGCTTGCTTTCTCATAGTCATCAGCATCTGAATCAGACGTCGACGTAGAAACATCTGCTTTTTTATCTTCCATTCTGCTCACTCCTGAATCCAATTTTTGGAGAGACGTCTGTTCTCCTGTAATGGAACTTTCCTCTGTCGATTTCTCGGCTGTTGCACTTTTTGTATATGGTGGGTACCTAAGACCACCTTTGTTTCGAAGGCCGCCTGTCAATGCACCTAAGTTTAGCTCCAACTCATTCACGGAGTTCTTGTTATCTTCTAACGTATCATATGATTCATTGTCTAAACTATGTTTCCCCGACTCATAAGGTCTTTCCTCAGGGTTACAAAAAGATGCTTCCCCTTCAACCAAATCATTCAACTCGATTCGAGATTTTCCCAAGTTAAACTTATGTGAAGACTCCACATATGAGGGCTCACTTTCACTTTCAGAATCTGAATGATCGAAACTTGCTGGAACGTGACCATCTGTTTCTGAAGGTTGCTCACTGAAGGAGATGCTTTCCGAGAAAAGATGTGATTGAGAACTCGATTGGTCAACGGTGTTATTCTTGTTTCTTCTAGGGCTCCATATGTGAGCATTCTCTAGAGAATGAGTGGCCTCGGAAAATTCATCATACTCAAACCCCGTATCGAACTTAGGGCCACCCCCACTATCATCATCGTCATCAACATCAGAGATAGCTTCGTCATCTGTTGGAGAATCAACATCTGAGCTGGTTTTTGTGGCTTCTCTGAAGGGGCTTCGTTCTTGATCAACAATAGCAAAAGGATTCCCAACAACCCTTCCTTTACCAACATCATATTCTTCACCCGAATTGCTAGAAAGAGAATGCGTGGAACGAATACTTGGTTGTTTTTCAGTACCTTCTTCTGCAAAGAAGTTAATATTTTCAGTTTCAAAACTTTCTCTCTGTTCACTCCCTAACTCACGTTTAAATTCCCTTTCAGGGGAGGAAGAACCTTCTTGAACTTCATGCAAGGATTCCTCAAAATACACATCTGTCGAGTGAAATGTATTTTCTAATTTCTCATCCTCAATTAAATCATTATTAGATCTAAATGAAGTTGGCCCACTGTATCCTGTATTACTGCCATGAATAGGCCCATCATATGTCTCAGTAGGTTTTTGCGAAGCAACAGCATGATCATTCCCCTCAATGTGCTGACTCGTTATCTTAGGTTTTCTGTCATGTGAGGAGCTTTCATATGAATCTTTAGAATGACCTTCACCAACAGATCCTGAAGTTGCAGAAACACGAGGATTATCGTCTCTAATGTTAGACAAATGTGGTCCAGTGGGAGGGTGATTTGCCATCTTTTCATGACTTGAGAATCGGGCAGCAGCTCGGGCAGCTATAGCTGCTCGTTCTGCAGACTCGGCTGCTGCTTGTGCTGCAGAAGTAGCATCCTTGAATTCCATGTTCCAGTTCTGCCTCGTTTGCATCCTCTCAGAAGTAATTCCTGATTGGAGTGAGATATAAGACTAATCATTAACATGAAAAAAACTTAATAATGGAGATGAACAATAATTAACAACTATACCTGAAGACCGTATATCAGCATGAGTGGCAGCAGATGATGTTTCACCATTATTATCAGTAAAAGTTTTCTCAGTACCCAGTGTGTACTTTCTGTTCTGCTCAGAGAAGTCAAAAGGTGGTGCGCCAAGCTTCTCTTCATGGCTATGCACACCACTGATATTTGAAGGTTGAATCATTGGAGAATCAGCATTTGCCACGCTGGCCTTCTCAAAATTAGGAGGTCCATTCTGCTGAAATTAATCAAGTCAGATATTTTCTTTGAATACCATGAAACTAACAATCAGTAAGAGAAAACAAAGTCATGTTATCAAAAAGCACATCTCACCAACAAGTCACTTGGAGGCTTTGACTCTTTCTCCTCAAATGTGGTTGGATCCCATTCAATGTTGTGATCTTTTGCCACATCACTTAATACTTTAATTTTTGTCTGCAAGTCAGGAGCTACTGCAGATAATTTCTCAACCAGCTGAAAGCAGGCGATTACAACAGATCTGGTGAATATTATGCTCAAGAAATGCAATTTGATTACAATATCTGGGTAGGTATTGCCATTAAAAAAGGGTAGGCACGAGCCAACTTACCATACGGCTTACACCACAATCAGGACGTAGCTCGATAGCTGCAGAAACGAAATCTTTTCCATATTTTGCAGTAAATTGTTTTCGGATATCAGAGAGTTCCGATATGTCAGAACATCTAGGAGCTGCAAATATCACACTTGTGACCGCTTCCTTCAGATCAATGGGACAAGTTCTACAAAAGTTCCACCAATAATCAACGCAGATAAAGAGAAACATTGCAGCTGTATATAATAGAGGAATAGATATGTTAGCTTACTTTTGGGATTCAATAATGGGTAAGCGTGCAACAATAAGTTCACAGTATATCTCAATCAAATCATATGCCGCCACCATCTTCTCTTCACGAATTACATGTTCGACCTGAAAAAATATAAAAAATAATAAAAAATTAGTAAATTACAGAAATTCAAGTTATATGAAATCAATACACATGATCACAAAAACATGCACATGAAACAATTATCAATAAATTCAACGACCAAGTAAAGGGTCAAGTGCCAAAATTACAAGCTAGTAAGATAAAAAAAGGCAAAAAGTCACTTACTTGAGGTTCAACTCCTAGTAAACAGTTAATTTACTGATGTCTATATATGAATGAACATGATAGCATAATAGCAAATTAGCAATAACAAGATGAACTGTAGAGAATTATGGCCAATATACAAGGGCTAAAAATGCTGGCTCCTCGGTCCTCACAAGGCAAAATATGTATGGATCATTAAGAAAGCATGATAGGACAAGGCATGATACAGAGGAACTTTCTAACGTTATTATATAATAAATGAATCATGATCAGACATCAGATACGACCATTATCTGATACATGCATTATTGACTATTATAATTGTTCTTCGCATGTATTGTTGTAGATATTGGATCATAAACTTAACTTCACATCAGTGATTGCCTAACTTTAATGAATATCAAACAGTAGCATTGAAAAACATTGACACAGGAAGTTCAAAGAAGCAGCAAGGCAAACAAGGGCTGGAAGCAGTTAGCAATCCATAAACGAACACTTCTCACACTGAAAGCTCAACTGCAAGAAAAGCAAGGCATCTGCCAAGCCATGCTAAAACATATAATCCAGTACAGCTCAAAGGCTACAACATACTGATTCTAGGTACTACCATACAATATACAACAAAATGCATGTAATGACAGATACACTACATATGAAAATGCTAAAGGATGAAAAAAAAGGTTTCAAACTTTTCTCCACAATAGGCTAATAATTCTTGATCGTTATATTAATATTCTTCTTATTTTCACAGATTTCAAACAACAACGATTTGTCTCCAGCAGAAACTAATAACGTAAACGTTCATTATCAACCAAATCAGATCACATTCAGGTAAATCAAATTCACATACTCGAATTCGTGCAGTACGTTCCTGGCCTGTCTCAAGCAATTGAGCCAAATCCCTCTTCATCTGATTAATTTGTACCACCTTCTTATTTCTCATCAACTTAATCCGAGACGTAGCTAGTTTCAACGACGTTTTACTGTGACAATCAAATCAAACAACAAAACAGTCGGAAGTAAATCCCCACACAAACAAATTCTTCCACATAAGTGATTCCCATAAATCATGTATATAAAAAATGTTTACCATTTAGCAGGCTTGAACCTCTTGTGAAGCATTGCTGGAGATATGTGGTTGAACTGATGGATCGACGATGTGTATAGTAAAATTAAGAAAATTAGGGTTTGTCTTGTTGTAAACTGAAGTAAATCAAGAAACGAATGGATATAGAAGACGAATCCACGGATATGAAAAGAGATTGGGGAAATTAAATGGAATTAAAATTTTTTTCTTAGTATGAAAGAATCGGATCCTTCATCGAAGTTGAGCTGCAAAGATATCTGGATGGAAGAAACGGACCAAGACTTCAACTTCCAAGAAACCGACCCGCGCGTGTCGGTTACCCGTGTACGGGCTTGCGTTTTAGACTACGCGTAAAAATCAAGAAGTCCGACTAAATTACTTTCATTTCTAATTTACATTAACATAAAAAATAAAAAACGGATATAAAACGTAATAAACAGAGTAGATGTATCTAATTTTTGTAGATATATATTTTTTTTTCAGCTGTTGGATCAAGATTTTAAGAGCTAAATCTGGCTTTCTGTTATTTGATTATGTCTCTAGAACAAAATTTATATGTTAAAAATTATAAATAAAAACATATAACATGTAAAATTAATTATTTTATAATAAAGAGATAGGATATATGATTCTAGCAATAAATATCTTAGATTATTTTCATACTCACAAACATTTTAAATGAGAATATCTTAGTCATTTTTTCTTGGGTTCAAACCTTGGCAGTGGGGCTTTTTTCCAAAAATGGTGGAGGGTATTACTCCCTCATGGTGTGTGGCTCGGAGTTCGCATACTGTCCTATATGGATGTCACTGTGTATCCGGCCCACTAACTTTGTTGTTAAAAAAAAAATACTTATTTAAATATTTATAATTGTGGAAACACCTAATATATTTGCTTCTATCTACGTATTTTCTCTCTCTCTAATATAATATAAAGAATAAACACTACAAGTACAAATAATATTATGTATTAACACAAAAACCAAAGCAATCACACACTAGCATGGTTTCTTTGTTATAAATTAAGTTAAGATCATTAGTATTTCAATAGTATTAATGTAGGTATATCATTATTATTTAAATACGCAACTTATTTTGTGGTGATTTGTTAAATTAAATATTGCATTGTAATTTTGACTCTATCCAAAGTTTCCGTTATTGGTTCACCGCCAAACTTTGTGTTGTGACCATAATTCGTCCCGATCAGATCCAATAGTGAGAACTTAGGTTATAGCTAAATAGTAACTGAAAAATGTAACGTCCCAAGGTTTGAAGGATTCCTGTTATGTGTTAAACTTAATTTAAATGTTAAGTGTTTATGTGTTTAGTAAGGTGTCATTATGTGATTATGTGAAACTTGTCTTGTGTTTACTAAGTTAAGGGGGCCAGTTTTGCAATTTCAGAAAATTAAAGAAGTTCAGGGACCTAGTGTGTTAATTCTGAAAGTTTGGATGTATATGCGTCATATTTGACTCATTTAGAGTCAAACCATCAGTAACATACATACACACATACTATACACACACTTGGTTCCTTAGTTTCAATTCAAAAATGAGGGTTAACACCTGGAATTCGATCAGATAGAGATTCAGTAGCAAGAGGTATGTGTTCTTCATGTTTATTTGAAGTGTTAGGTCAAGAAATGGATTCATGGGTTGAATCCATGTTTCTACTTTGGTTTGATGTGTTTTAGTGTTGTTTTGTATCAAGTTTCATGCTAGAAAGTTAGTTGTAATGTTATAGAACTTGTATGTTTGATTGAAATTGAGTTTGATCAAGTTTTGGGTGTAAAAGATTGAGATTCGGCCGCTGTTCTCGAACAGAGCAGGAAGCTTACTGTGCCGATTGTCCTTGCGAGCGTAAGGGTTATCCCTTGCGATCGCAAGGCAGTGTTTCAGTGTTTTGGTTGTTTTGCCCCTTGCGGCCGCAAGCAAGGTTACTTGCGACAGTAAGGGTGTGTTTGATTCTGAAAAAAGATACTAATTTTCTTGAAATTTTTTTCAAGGAAAATGAGAATTTTTAAATATTTGTTTGGTTTTATTCTAAATTAAAAAAAAAAGAGTTTCCATTTTCTATTTTTTTCTAAACATGTTTTCTAATTTCTCTAAAATAGAAAATAAAAACTCCATCGATTTTGCCAAACGCGTTTTCTAAATTTTTTATAGAAAATTGAAAATGAAAACTCCACCCATTTTCTAGATAAATTTTTAAGAAAACTGAAAACAATTTCCATAACCAAACGCAACCTTAATTACATCGATATTTTTGAAAAAGTAAGATGTTATTTAATGGTTTGTGTGTTAGTGAGATGAGGTTTCATGTATTATAGTATAGGGGGTGAGACGTACACCTATTCCCTTGTGTAGGTAGTGTATCCCTATTGAGCCCCAGAGTCTTTTCGCCAGTAGTTTGCTTATACCCTGTATGCGTGTGTTTCAATAAGCAAACCTGGTTGTATCTCCATATTTTATGGGTATGCTGCTGAATTCGGATAGCTACGGATAGCTAGGGATCGCGTAGCGCACGTGTCTCGGTGGTGGTGCTTCTACGGCGTGGGAGATTCGGTTATGTTGCTATTTGATGGTTGATAGGCGCGGTTGTGTTTCTGGTCGTGTGCGGCTGCTGGTATGCGACATTGTTATTTTGTTCGCCCATGTGTAATGGGAAGTGTTTTTCTCGTATACGGGTTCTGGTAGGTTTCCAAGGCGAATTTAGGTCTCGCTTCGTTGAGGTTTCGTGTATTATAGTGTGGCAATAAATGTGGGTTTGATAGTGTGTTTGTGTTATCTAAGTAGGTTGAGAGGCTTGGTTGTATGATCTATTGTGTGTAAGAACTCTTTATCGTTGTATGAAATATCTTCCTTTGCTGTTCAAAAAATAAAAAAACTATCTTAAAAGAATTAAGATAAGATGTAATGCATCAAGAGAAAATTGAAAGTTACCATATTGCTTCATGAGGCTGATATATAGGTCGGGTTCGAGTTATCAAGTTTGTGTTTGTGTCAGATTCGTATCGTGTCAATTATTTTCAAATCGCGTTTAGTGTTGACCCATTTCGGTCAAATGTTTTCTACAACTATATTTCTGGTTTTCAAATATAGTTTTTTAGTATGATTTTTTAATACGATTTTCGTTTTTAATAATTCAAATTCAGTATTTGCTTCCAACTTTTGATACGAATTTCAAATATTGCTTTTGTTTCAATTCAAATTTCGATTCTATTCAAACTTAGAATATGTTGGTCGTTTCAACTTGATTGGATACTAAAGTATCAATAAATATTGAACCGAAATGATAAAATAAAACACCCCAAAATGAATATCAAATAATTTCATTATTAAACAACAGAAACAAAATTAAACGTTTATAAAACCAACCAACAAATATTAAAGCAGCAATCGAAATGATAAAATTAAAACGATAATAACACCCCAAAATATTTTAAGTTACTTTATCTATATTAAATGACACTATTATTATAGTAACCATTTAAAACAAGCACCACTCCCATGTCCCATACGTTTATTAGTTGTTACATATTTTTTTTTATTCTGACAAGCAAAATAAATTAATATTTTTTGAACTACATAAGTGTTTATCACCAAATACCAAACCAACACAACCTACAAATAATTGTTACTTACATGATTAGAAAAAAAAGTGTCCTATTCCTCACCCCTTCATACTCATGATCCATGTCTTTGACTAGTTCCTAACTCGATGTTTATTAAAAAAAATCAAATTATGCGATGGTTTGAAACGCTTTTCATTTGTTTTAGTTAAATACCGGACCAAAACAACCAAATTTAATTTTATAAGCTTGATGACTTTTGAAATGGAGGTCTTGTGTGATCGAGCATCATGCGAATGTTCAAAGCCTCTATAGTTTACGGGAATGGAAGACTAAATCCATATCTAAAACCAGAAGAATAATAATGAGAAAAACGGTGATGCATAATCTTCCAAGTTACTATATGTCGTTGTTTGATCTTCTTGCAGGGGTTGCTTTAGAACTTGAAAAGCTTTGTGGATCTTTCTATTGTTCAGAGGGGTTTCTAAAGAAGGTATTATTGGGTTCCACCAAAGGTTGTACATTTATTTGATAATAGTAATTAAGGAATTGCCAACAAGATGTTTTTTTTGTTTTACTTTGTACTCTAAATCCAAACTCATATATGTATCGATTTATAATACCGAATGAGATTGATTTGAGCCACACTGGTTTTCTTAAATTCATAACTCTGTTAGGATGGAGGGAGTACAATTATTTTTTTGTAAAATTTCTACTCAAATTCATGTATTTATCCTTTGCCCATCCTTACAAAACACTAGCGGTATTCATTTTAGCTTTATATTTCTATAATCGCCAATCAAACATTTTTTATTATGAAGAAAAAGTTACACAGTTGAATATTTATAAAACATTTGGTTCCATGTCTAAACAATTTGAAATTACTATTTAATGCTTATTCAATGAAAAAGATTGTTAAAGCGTATGATCAAAATGGGGAGTGATTTGCACACAACAAAAATTAGCCATACACAACAAAAAGTGACTGTTTGGACTGTTATACCCTTGAATTTGTGGATGAGAATAAAAGATAGTGGGTTGGTAAGGACATAAAAGTCATGATTGTTGTGTATGACTAGTTTGTGTTGTTACAAATCATCTCCCGATCAAAATAGATAGAACAATTATCCGCTGTTAACTACTTATCAGGACCCACATTATTTTGAAACCTAACTTAGTGGAACTAAACCAACTTAAATATATGGATGGATAATCCATCCCCAACCTAACTTAAGCTTAACTGCAAGCCAACTTACTGAGCCGGCAAAATACAAAATGATCAATGATATTCACTATTGATGAAATGTGAACTCTGGTTGCAAAATTGACTTACTGGGTTAACTTTTCCAAACAAACAAACAAAGAATGATGTGGATTCATTACTAATTCTGAGCAATAAGAACACTAGCCAATTATAGTTCAAACTTAGAATTACCAAACTGGCTAAATAAGATGGCCATGTCCATACCCTGTTGCATTGTAGGCACTGCAGTGTCATAGGGACAATCCGTAGAAAACCCAGGCTTGCCCGATTTCTGAACTTTCTTTATGCAGCGCTTGAACTTCTCGTGGCATTTCACATTAGTCATTCCTAGACATGTACATTACACGAATCAGCTATAGTGTATATATAATATGTTCCCTGAATGTGACTGTTCACTAAGGAAAAACTAACAGATATAAAGCAAGGCCAATGTATACGGTGGCATGGTGCCCAGAAAAAAAACATATATAATTCAGACAAAGGTAACAAAAGCACATGCAACTCAGAGCACACTGCACACATATGGTTCCTAGCAAAAGGGTTTGGGTTTGGACCAAGATACGTAAATGGAGACGAAATTATATTTACTAGTACAACAAATGGCTATACACCTTCTCTGGTATTACTGTTATGCATAGATGATACTTTATTTTATGCTTAATGAAGATCTTACAAATGCTATGTAAGAAGATAAATAATGGGTACAAATTTGAAACTCTGGTTTCGACCAATTAGAACAATAAAGAGGGAACTATATCCAATGCTGCAGGTTTAGTTGGTTGAGGCTGTCTTCCAAAGAGAAACTACTTCAAGTATCCAAGAAACTGAGGGTGTCTTGTCAAACTGACTTGCTTCTAGTTTGTAGGTTTAATGCTGATACTCTAATTCAAATGCATTTAATCACTAAATGAACAGTGACCTGCACAAGTAAGTCACACAAGTTGTAGATCTTGTGCAGAGTCGTCTTATCTTTTTGTTTGTGGTTTTATCAATGTTAATAATCTTATCATATAGCTTCCATATTGTAAATGCGCGAGCCACTTAGCTTGAGTGATCAACTTTATGCCCAAAATCAAGCACATTAGTTAATATCAACTGCTCAGACTACTGTTAAGCAAAAACCACACAAGCAAGATTTTAGAATATGTAAATACTTGAAATTATGGTAGCATATATAGTAATTTATCATAATTTAAAATAATGCATTAATACATTTCGAGTGTTTGTGAGCAAGACAAGAGGCAAAGTCATCCTAAAACCACCAATTCCAGAATAGTAAGGTGATCACCAATCAAATCAAACTCCCTCAATTACAGCTTTTTGGTTAGAAGCTCAAACCAAGTCCTGTGAACTTAAAAACCCATACTTATCAGTCAAGTGGAATCGAAGAATGCAGAACTGCCAATTTCTATTCCAGAATACCATCTCAGTTCTACCCTAAATGAACAGTGCTATGGGATCATCAAAACTGTCTAATTTTATGTCACCAAATCAGCATTCGATCTTTAATTATTATGATCACTAGATGCCGCACACACAATGGAAGAAATGGGACATGAAAAGGCAATGAATGTCCCTTTAAAAAGTAACTGAATTCATAAACAAACCTTTTTTCTCGACGCATTCATCATGAATCTGACAGCAAGCATCAAGGTCATCGCAAGGCTTTTCACCTGGACACCCATTCCATCCAACACCGCAATACTTTCCGTATCTAATCCCAAGCGCTGATCACATATAGCAATCAGTAAATCAAACAATCAAATCGAAGAACTTGTAGAAAAAAAATCAAAAAACATCAGAAGAACATTACAGTTGCAGTTTTCTGCCACGCATATATTGCTGCATCTGACCTGTCAATTTATTCAGTTTCAATTCAACAACGTGATAGAAATTTTTACAGAGTTACGAAGATAGAGATATATAAACCTGAGATGCATTTAAAGAGTCTGCGATCGCAATAGTCAATATTATGTGCAAAATTACGAAGCAGATGAAAGAGATTTTACTCCAAATCATTCTGATTCGATTACAGAATATGAATCGGTACGTAGAAATTTGGCCGATGTCGACTATCTTCTCCGACGGCTTCTTCGATGGTTTTCTTCCAGGTCCATTGGTGCCTGACGTGTTTCCTTCATTCTGATTGGTCCTTATTTCTGTCCTTCACCTTTCTGGTCCCACGAAGTAACTCAGGTCATTTTGTTAATAAGTAAATTCTAATTTTTTAAATAAGGCGATAAAGTCTCAAAGTTTAAACAAATTTGTCATATAACACTAAATAAGGTGCCAATTTTATATATAAATTCTAATTATATATATATAATTATATAAACAAATATTAAGAACAAATTATTATAGGTTTATAATGTAGTTTTTTTCTTTGTTTTCGATATATTCATCTATCCTTATAACTTAATAACTATATATACTCAACTCATATGACTCAGTTCTTTAACGCACCTAAAAGAACACGGCTTCTAACAAGTAAATACATGTCAAATAGGACCTTAGCTTACACCAAGCCTTACGTCTAAGCCGTGGACCATATCGTGGCGGCATTATGAAGCCTTAAGCCATGACGAAGGCAATGCAAGCTTTTTAGAATTATAATTAAATTACAAATTGTAGGAAAAACCGAATTACTGATTGACCGGAAAAAACAATAATCAATATAAAAGAAGTGGATTTGAGGACGATAAATGGGGACTGGGTTAGGTTTGGTAACCCGGTTCTGATTATCTGAGGCCCGGCCCTCATACTTCATATATGATAATTATTTAATATTATATATATATATATATATATATATATATATATATATATATATATATATATATATATATAGGGGAGAGTTATTGTAAGAACGAATATATAGTTAAAATTAGTGAATAAATCTTAGCTATCAATTATATGTTGATCAATTAGATCCAACGGTCGTAATCACATGTTGTAATTCATAATTGTCGTAATTCATGGTTGGGTTATGAATTAAATAAAGGAGAATTTTAAATCATTCAATCATATTAAATGGATGGTCAAGATTGAGTCCCTCGTTCTCAATTAAATAAACATTTTTATTTGAACTTCCCATATATATTTTTTTAAAAGCAAAGAAAAAAAATATATATGGGAAGTTCAAATAAAAATGTTTATTTAATTGAGAACGAGAGACTCAATCTTGACCACCCATATATTAATATATGTAAAATTAATCTTAAATAGAGTATATATACAAACTTAATACTTTCACGCAACTGCCGTTTTATTTTGAATTTTTATTTGTTTAATTTTGATATTTTGGATGTATTTAGACTTTTTAATGTTCAAAATTTTAATTTCGATTCAGATATAATTATAGTCGATGATGTTGTACACTTTTAGTATAATCGTTGTATTAAACTCAATGGCAAAATCTTAACGGTGATGGGGATCCTCGCGGTGAAAAACCACTGTTTTAGTTTAATGGTATCATAGTGGTGAAAATTACACGTTTACATTGAACAAGGATACCCGTTTCCGTGGTTTTTTTCCTGTAACACGACGGGGATCCCCATTTAAATCTTCGCAGTTTTTAAGCGGGGACGGGACGGCGCCGGACCAATCCCCGCTTTGAACCAGCCCCTTTTGCCATTCTTACATGATTTAAATCAAGCGAGTGTTAGCTTGCCCGCTTGTTGCATTGTGTTAAAACGCATTAATACATAATAATTTATGTCATATGTCTTTATTTAGTAACCTCACTAACGTGTCTTACAGTTAATATGAAAATAACAAATCGTGTAACATCTAGAGGACATTTATACCTTCATTATATATTTCATGTCCCTTGGATGTATTAAAAAAATATACACTTTATTCTTAATAGCAGTTTCAACTAATGAATCAAATATTTTCTTAGGTATTGTTTATAACCCTAAACATATGAATCATATAAGTATATAAGTAATTGGTCTACACAATATATGTAATATCCCCAAAATTTGAATAAATATTATATACAGTTGATAATAAAAAACATAATAATAATAATAATTTGAGATGTTAAGTGGGCCAACGTGGACTAAATTAGACCATTTAATTAAAGCACGTCACCTAATCCATTTTGCCAAACTTTATATAAACTCTACGTTCAAAACTTGAATATGAAGAAGATAACGAAATTCAAGTTCAATCGGTTATCATCTCACCGAGAATCTCTCCCAAGTTCCGTCAATAAATAGCTTCTAGCCATGCACACAAACGATAAACTTAATAGGGTTGAGAGAGATCGGCAAATTACGGCAACAAGGAACGAGCAAAGGGGAGGCCGAGAATAGTCCCGCTTCATCACTTCAACATCGATTAACTGTAAGGTTAGCCGCCCTTTATAGTTTTCTGTTTCCGTTTTACCGGTGATCACACGTATGTGAACAACACACAAACTAATATCGTATCAAATCCTATGTTCCTTCTGTTCGGTTTTCTTCATAATACGAACCCCACGAGTCCTTAAATATGTAAGTTTTCATACAAATCGGTAGGCTAGCGGGACTGGGTGAAAACGTAGGCCGCTGTTGGTAATCACCTACGTCTTTTGGTCACCACAACTATGTATACATGCGTCGACACTAATGCATGAACTTTAATTAGCAATGTAAGTTTATCAAGAATGGATTTACAAAGGATAATGCAAATCTTTGAAATTGACGTGGGTGTATGTTTTAAAAGATAAAGCATTTAAATAAACAGTGAGCACTATCAGAATAGTTATTGCTTAATTATATGTAGTTATTTGAAATATAAAATTGATTAAGCACAAAATCAAGGTAACACTATTCTGGAAACTTGCACATATACGAAAGAAGCAACAATTAATTAAATCAATGCAAAATTAAAGTTGATTAGGAAAAGCTAATTGTTGGTTTAGTTAACCACAGTTTGTATATTCAATAGATTGTGCACAAGGGAAGTAGGTTCGGGTAGCATCTAGAGTACTTTCGATCAATCCAGGTACGGATTCCTACTTTCTCCTATGGTTATTATAGTCGTAGGTACGTATTCTTAGTTTTTCTATATGGATTATCTATCGTTATAGTGTCTTATAATTCTTAATAAAAGGTTCCTTTTTGATCCTATTTAGTCTTCGTCTCTTGGTTCTATCGTCACGTGGTTATTAAGGATTTCGTTGCGTATATCTACCCTTTTAATAAAGATTCTTGTTTTCTTTAGTAAACCTTGTCTTAAAAACATTTTCTTTATCAAACTATCTTGTTTTAAAACATTTTGTATAAGCTAGTCTCAAAACCTTGTCTTTTTACAGTGAAACTAAAGTTAGTACTTTTCATGTCTTATATTGTTTAGCTAGATTGGTTTGGTTATCGTTCGTTCATTGACTTATTGTTTATTGTTATATACCTCTTCAGAGTTCCTTATTGAGAATATGTCATTGTTAGTATCGTAATGTTACTGCTTCAATGTTATTGTCTTATTGTTTTACTCTGGGTATGCGAGCTATTACCTACCTATGGAGGTACCATAGGGGCGTCATTGTGGCACCGATGGCGTCACACTTCCGTAACGGTGTGATTTGTTACGGCGTCTCCTCATTGTGGTGTGATAAGGGTTTTAGGAGGCGTATTAGTTAACCATAGTTATTGTATTGTTATTGTTTGTGGATGGAGGCGTAGTGCCCAACACCTCATTCACCATTGTTTGGTACTTTGGATCTGCAGGTCCATGTACCCACTGTTATTGGCTGGTGCTTGTTACAAGTATCGGTATTATTGAGCTCGGATTGTTCGTACCCCATTGATTCGTTGGTTATTGTTATGCTTTCATAGTGGTTTTATTGTATTAAGTTCGTTTGTCTTCGTATTGGTTCGTTAGTTTCTGCGGGTCTTAGTTTCGGTATGTCTGGTTCGTATTGTATTATTGTATATCATTGTTTGTTTTGTATCCGCGCACTGGGCATTTGGCTCAGCCGCATTATCTTTCAATGTGGCAGGTTTACAAGGGATTTGAAGGGTATAGAGATCGAGAGTAGAGCACGAGTTGGTTAAGGTATTAATTCTTAGAGTTTTTGCTCTGTTTTGTATCGTATGAGTAGCCTCCGGAAACGGGGTGTTACAATATAAGACTTCTAATAAAAGATTTTACAAATTGTAAACATTTTAAGTGTTTGTATAACTAAGACTTAATTAGTAGGATAACTTGTGAACATACTAAAAAGTTCGGAGTGCTAGTAGGTTGTGGCTTTAAACGAAATAATTTTTCTATGTTCTTTTAGTTTTCATGTTTCTCTCCATGGAATTAATATGCTACTGCTAGTAAAACGTGAACGACTACACAAAACCTATGTATCTTAAAGCCTTCTTTCTTTGGGTCCATTTGGTAACATGGTTTAATTATTTATACTATAGTTGACACTGAATTCTTATTTTATAATAATTATAATTAATTCTCGTCAAAGCTTACAATAAAACACATACCCCTATCATTTACTTTCTTTAATATTCTTTGTTGAGCTCACATCATAACTTTATAAAATCACATTAAGGTTATCCTTACTTTAGTTGTTGTTTTTCTTTTTCACCTTGATTACAAATATCAAATTCTTTGGATATTACACTTAGGGAAATGTTCAGTTGAGAATCGGTTTTAGTGTGACTACCGCGAAAACCAATCTTAGTTGTTAATTCGATAAGTGGAATTAATGGATGTAGAGCGTGAGAGATCAAGTGTGACAGGGTGCATGTGAAGAATTCATGGGTGAGTAATGACATTGAATGAGAGATTTGACGGTTCAGATTGGTTCTCGCGTTTCTCGCAATAAAAAATGGTTTTCAAATGAACTTTTTCCTATATATAGGGATGTTCAAATGAAAATTGATATTTAGTTGAGAATAAGAAACTTATTCTTAGCCCTAATTTGATTTTATGAGATAATCTATATTTATTTTTTTATTTTATTCATTAGACAACATAGTGACACTTAATCAGGAAAGGAATTGAAGCCGGCACCTCATAATAAGTGGTGAGATGGAGTTGTTAAATTATAAGAAGAGTATTATTATGAAAGAGGCTCGCGAGGCACGAGGAGTTCGACTAATAAGATAGATAGATACCATTGCAGTTTGGCCACCAATCACTCCGTAACATATTAATCTATATCTCCCAATCATTAACCTTTCAACATATTTTGCATCACCTATTACGTTTTTTATATTTTATTTTAAACGTCTTTTATTATATAAATAAATAATAAATCAGAGAATTGAAGCTTTCTTCGAACAATGATGAGTGTGACTTGTTAAAGAAAGAAAAAGTGATGTTTTGACAAATGTTTCTATATATGCATGGAAATAGTTATACTTATCTCATTAACCTTTGTATTTTCTTATTCTTAATTTCTTCAAATTCAAAGCCTTAAAAAAATAGTAAAGGATTTAGATATTGTCAACTACTTCTTAAAAGTAGAGGTTCTGTTTTTGTAAATACTTTTTAAAAGTAGAGGATTTGTTTTTGGAAATACTTTTTATGATGTATTTTTTTAACCGGGGTACACTTCCGCGCCTTTTTGGTGTGGGTTCAAATTGCTTGGTGGCGGGTTTTCAACTGCCCCTCGTTATTTGACTTTAACCAAGATTCGAGCACCACATCTTCACTCCAAGGAGGAAACCCCTAGGGGAAAAACTCTCAACCCACTGCATATAGCATGATTTGATCCCCCAACCTCTTGCGAGGAAGGGGGGCGCCTTACCAAATGGGCTGAACCCCATTGGCATTTTTATGAGGTATTTGATAAGATGCATAATGATTAATGAATAAGGTCGTATGGAACGTGAGCCGTCTCATCTATCCAACATATATAATATCCTAGTTTTTATTTACAGGCCCCTTGTGATTTTATTCATTGGCCCCCTTGTGAGTTCATCCTTGCCAAGCTTTGCCCCTTAAGAAACTTCACCTAACCATCACAGTGTACACAAAGTTTGAATTATGGTGTAACACCTACGGGAACAAAGAAGACATCAAAAGGAAATAGTGTCAAAGGATATTATTTTGAGCATTTCTTTACTCTTCTTGATTATTTTATTTAGGTTAGAAAACATTAATGGATTTTGTGATTTAGGTTCATACTTTAAATTTAGACATTTAGATTTATACTTGGATGTTAGTTTGTCATATATGTAGAATGTTAGGTTTAGCATCATGGAATATTAGGTTTAGAGCTTACGATTTTGATTGGGCTAATAAGACTTGACTGTTTGTTATGTTGATCGTTGAACAAGATTGACCCGACCAAATCTGACCCGAAAATTTTGATTTGTCTACAAAGTCTGATTGTAGCTTTAATGCATGGTGCCCCCCGTAAGAAAATTTTCTAGATCCGCCACTGAATGACATCGGAAACATTAATTAAGTTTCAATGTGTTATCATCTGTAATAGTATATTTGATCGTGTATTTCCGATTTCGATGCTGGAAAGAGAGAGGTTGAAATTTCGTTTTAATAAACCCCTCGGCACTCATATATCAAACTCATATTTCTAGCATACTAATTAATATACTCAAATTCTTCTCTACTTTTATAGAAAATAACATAATTTATATTGAATCCTAGAATTTTTTAAAATGTCTTTATCATCTTCATATCCTTTTCAAATTCGTTTGATGTCAACTCAGGTGCCGGTAAATTTATATTTTAAGCATATAAACGAGCGGCATTAATGAAGCATATAAGATATTTCATATCTAATTCTAAAATTATAATACGTCTCTTTCATCTTCATCATCTTTTCAAGCATGCTAGTGAGCAATGTTAATGAAGCATTTAAGAACAATAGTATCCCACGATGAAGATAGATAACTTCTTTGTATTTTAAGGCTGGTGTAATGTTAAGTTATTCATTTTTGTTTGATCTAGTGTTTAACCAAATTAACTAAATTAGTATTTTTTTAACTAAATCCAGCTAGATTAAAATCTCAAAAAGTTGAAATTATGAGAAGGATAGTGATCGAGAAATAAAGTACGAATGATGTGTAATTGATCTATCAGAAAGCATGAGAAACGTTAAGAAAATGTGTACTCTCATACTCTTATGTTATTAAAGTTAATTATAATAATTAAATACATCACAGAAACGAATTTGGTCACGGGGACCTTTTTCGGTTGATATCACATGTAACTAAAAGATGATTTATACATAATTAAAATTAAATCTTAGATTAAAATATACAAAGTAAAGAAAAAAAAAATACTACAGACGTAAATCGGTAATAAGCTTTAATTTCAATGGTCTTTCCTCCAATTCAAGAAAACAAAAAATCAAACATAAAAAATTGGACTTTAGGGTTATCAAAACTCCATCTAACCAAGTTAGATCGCAACATGTAAGTTTTTTTCGGACAAATTAAACCCTACTCTCATACCAAATGAATCGAAGATGAATAATTAATATAAGATTTATCAATTGATTAAAGAACATGATATGTAATGGAGACGGTGTATTACTTTGTTGGTTTCTGTTGTTACGGGGTGGTGGGCATGGGATGAAGGCATAAGGGTGGTGTTGGGTAGGTTTAGAGGCTATGACTATGCTTTCTTGAATTGGTGTTAAATGGTGGCACTATCTTTAGTACACACTCCGCATTGCTTTCCTATATTTTTTAGCCATTGTCATAGGTTAGTGTTGGGGTCATCCTAATTGTGCAGGAGGGGTGCACTTCGCTTTTGAAACCATGGTGTGATAAGGGGGGCATTCCAATCCCTGTTTTGGTTTGCTAGTCCATCTTTCTGCTAGCTAATGCAAACCCTTCTTTCAAGCTCCATAATTCATGGTTTCTTTTGCGACTTGTAGGGTGGGAGGGGGTCTCATATGGGCTTCACCTCGATGACGACGCGATTCTAGCCGATGTTTATCTTGTAGGCGGATGGGTATAATGCTAAAATGACTGGTGCTAGAACATCTCGGAGTCGGGTGCATATGGCAGCAATGATGATTTGTGGTAACCGATAAACGAGCGTTGTCTAAAGAAGTTATGTGAATTTAATATTAGAATGATTGATGTGTATTCTTATCGTTGGTTTTTATGTGTGTATTCATGTGACTAGAGCATTGTGTAATGTGTATTGAAGCTTGTACTTATATATCTTTGAGTATCAATGAAATATAGCCGTTCAAAAAAAACATATGTAATAAAGACCAAGAGCAATGAAAAGAATTTAAAAGAGAGAGAGAAAATAATCAAGCAGCTTGATTCTATGTGTTATAAAAAATCATTATTTAGAAATTATCACATTTTATATATATATATATATTTTTTTTTGAAAGGCATCAATATTATTAATTAAGAAAGAAGGTCTCTACAAGATGGAGAGAGCCTTCAAAGTACAGTGCACAATGAAAAACTACAGCCAACTAATAGAAATACTCAAACAAGAAACTAATATGACATCTGACCTAAATTTACGAAACTGCCATTGCTGCACTTGCTGGATTCAGCACCCAATTCGTCCACTGTAATTGGATTTTCTTATCCCCCACATTTTTTAGCCATTGAAACATTTGTAGTTGGGCCTCACACATAATTCCCAGCCCAACGTAAGATTTGCCATTAAACACAAGATCATTTCTTCCTTTCCAAATGCTATACGCAACCATCTTAGCTGCTGCTTTCCACAATTCAAATTGAGCATATGACCAAGATTCCAATTTTCTGTTGCAGAGGCCACGAAAATCAGTATCCAATTTAAACTCCAAACCCCACCACTTGTAGAATTCTCTCCAGATTGGAATTATCTTCGAGCATTGTACTAAGGCGTGAGTAACACTCTCCTCTGCTTCAAGACATCTTGGACATAGAACTGATGGAACATCAATCTCTCTATCTCTTAGCTTGACGAGGACCGGTACTCTATCACGAAGCACCCTCCATACGAACACGTTCACTTTCTTTGGAACTAATTTCGTCCATTCTGTCGGAAATTGTACCTGTTGATTGTTGAACCTTCTCTCTTCAATTTTCTGCCTGATGAGGTTAACGGAGTATATGTTCAAGTTGTTCATCGACCACTCCCAAACGTCTTCCACCTGTTTATTTAAGGACACACGACTCAACAACTCTTTTAGACTTATAAGTTCCCTCCCGACTCGACCAATACTCGACTCGAAAGAGCGGAAATCCCACTCCCAACTTGTTTGAGACCACAACCCGACCTCACCGACTTTACAACTTTTATTCCTACATCTATTGTACAATCTAGGAAACGACTCAGACAGCTTAAAATTCCCAGCCCATTTATCGTACCAAAAACTAGATCGATTACCGTTACCCACAATGATCCGGAAACACGACTCAAGAGACACACCCAACTCATTTAACTCATTGACAGCCCACACTATCCCACCCCAAATAGACCCTTTGTCCACATTACCCGAACCGAACCCACCTGACTCACCATGATTACTTCTAATGACCTTGACCCAATTAGACTCACTATAAACTTTAAATTTCCACACTTTCCCAGCAACCCCAAATTTAAGGATTTCAAATCCCCCAAATTTAGTCCCCCCCTCTCAAAGGATCTAATCGAATCATCCCATTTAACCCAACCCATTTTTTTGTTATTACCATCACCCCCCCAAAAAAATTTTCTTCTCAAGCTCTCAAGTAAACGTATAATACCTGCCGGCGCACGAAACAACGAAAAGAAGTACAACGGAATACCAGTAAGGACCGATTTGATTAAAGTTATACGACCCCCGAACGACAACATATTCTTTTTCCAAGAAGATAACCGCTGCTCAAATTTCTCCTTAACCTTCTTCCAGTATTCTCTTTTCCCCATATTTACGTTAACCGGAATTCCCAAATAATAAATTACACCATCACCCTCTTTGCACCCAAATTTTCGGACAAACCTTCCAACCTCCTCCTTACTCACCCCAAAACCCGAAATACTACTCTTTTTCCAATTTATTTTTAGACCCGAAACCTCTTGCCAATTTTTCAAGATACTCATCAAGACTTTAAAGTTACTCAAACTCCAATTACCAAAGATCACCGTGTCATCTGCATATTGAAGGTTAGACACCACTACTTTGTCTTTACCTATTACCACCCCATTAAAAATGTTTCTAGAACACGCCTCCTTGAATAGGACATTTAGGCCTTCCGCTGCTATAAGAAACAGGTACGGGGAGATGGGATCACCCTGCCGAACCCCCCTTTCCACCCCAAACTCCTCCGAAGCTGACCCATTAATTAGCACAGACATTAAGGTGGAAGATAAGCAAGCCTTAATCCACATTAACCATCTTGCACCAAACCCCATTTGACCCATCACATTAAACAGAAAATCCCATTCTAAGCTATCGTATGCCTTCTCAAAATCAATTTTAAACAAGAAACTTTTACATTTATTCTTTTTTAAGTCATGAATAATTTCACCAGCACACAAAATACCGTCTAAAATCGATCTACCTTTAATAAAAGCAGACTGGGTATCACCAATTAAAACATCAATTACCTTCTTCAATCTGTTTGTTAGAACCTTTGAGACAATTTTATAGTAACATCCAACCAAGTTGATTGGCCTGAAATCATTGAAACACATCGGGTCAGAAACTTTTGGAATCAAAGTTATGAAAGAAGAATTACTACCTTTTGAAAAACGTCCCAATCCCCAAAACTCATTTAATGCGGCCATAAGATCATGTTTTATAACTTCCCAGAAGTGTTTAATGAAACCAAAAGTGAATCCATCGGGACCCGGGGTCTTGTTACTGCCACAATCCCATACCGCACTTTTTAATTCACTCATTGAAAATTTATCTTCCAACTCCTTAGCTTGAAACCCCGACAGTCTTTTAAATCTGCTTGAATTAAACACTAACCTCCTACCACCTGTACTTTTGAAAAACTCCCGGAAATGAAGAGCTGCTTCTTTTTTCAACACTGATGGATCACTTACCCACGTCCCCCCAAAATTTATACCTACTAAATTACTTTTTCTAATTCTTCTCTTGACCATCGTATGAAAGAATTTCGTGTTAGCATCACCCTCCCTAAGCCATTTAATTTTAGCTTTTTGCTTCAACATTTCCTTATTTGATTTTTCAAAATCTAACCAACTATTTCTTAGATCCAGCCATGTTGTTTTTTCACTTTCTGTCAAATTCCCCTCTTCCGCTTTTACCTCTAACACTCCCAACTCTTTCTTTAGCCCCTCTAATTTTTCCTCCCTAATTAACTTCCCCTCATTGTACCACTTTTTTAGACCTATTTTGACCAACTTCAGCTTTTCCATAAAGATGCTATCTTTGTTTTTAGCTCTAGTACCCGACTCCCAAGCCCTTTTAACCACCTCTTCGCAACCCTCCATTTTGATCCAAGAGTTAAAAAATTTAAACGGTTTAGGGCCTGAATCAATGGTTTCCTCATGTAACAGAATAGGATGATGATCAGATCTTTTTCCTATCCAAAACTGAGCATTTAAAGTTTCCCCAATAATTAACCAACCCCTCCGACATCAAGAATCTATCGAGTTTACTAAATTTCAAACTCTTGGAACATATTCTCGTGAACTTTTTATTACTTAACTGGATGTCAAAAAGATTATTGTTCCGGATGAAACTGTTGAAAATTGACGCATTACTATCACAAAAAACCGTGTTAAGTCTTTCTTCTTTGCATCTGACTTCGTTAAAATCCCCAAACACCACATGTTCCATTTTATTTAAGTACAACAAATTTTCTAGATCCGACCATAACTCAATCTTTTTTTCTTTTACATGTGGACCATATACATTTATAACCATCAGGTCCCTCCCAGATCTAGCCACCCTCCCTTTAATAGCAGTAAAATTCTCTCCCTCACAAGCTACTATGTTATGCAAAAAATCAGAATCCCACATCATTAGAATACCCCCTGCTGAACCACGAGCTTCTTTATGGATAAATTTAAAGTTACTGGAACCCCAAATTGATTCAATGAAATCTTCATCAATATCCTCCATTTTCGCTTCTTTATGGATAAATTTAAAGTTACTGGAACCCCACATTTTATATACTAACAATTACAAAAAGTTATAAACAATAACTTTCTAGATAATTATTATATATAACTTATGCTGAATTCTTACAACTAATTAAATGTGCCTTGGTGGATTGGCAAAGCGAAGACCAAGGTTCGAATCTTGGCTCCATTTGTTTTTAAATTTATACTATTATACTTAGGTAACTAATTTTATATAATTTCGGTATTTTTATAACTTTTAAGTTTCAACACATAATGTCTAATAAGGTTAATATATATATATATATATATATATATATATATATATATATATATATATATATATATATATATATATATATATATATATATATATATATATATAAGGGAGGGTTTCATCGAGAACAAAAAAAAATGCGAGAACTGCGAGAACTGATCCCCATTTTTTTAAAACTAAAATATCTACCAAACGGAAAGATATTAAATTATGAAAATTATACCAAATTAACGACAAAAATATGCTCTTTAATATGACATCTATATTGCTATATTTTTTTCAACAAAAAAAATTCGTTACATATATGTAACATACCTTATAGTACTGATTACAAATATGTTAAGTACTGATTACATATATGTAACATACCTTATAGTGATAGAAAAAAAACCCGGCAAAAACGAATTTTTTTGTTAAAAAAAATATAGCAATATGAATGTCATATTAAAGAGCATATTTGGTATAATTTTCATAATTTAATATCTTGTCGTTTGGTAGATATTTTACGGTTTAGATCGGTTCTCGCAGTTCTCGTATTTTTTTTGGTTCTCGATGGAACTTCCCTCTATATATATATATATATATATATATAATATACACTAGCATCGTACTCGCGTAATACTGCGGCAGAGAATAGTTTTTGGTTTGCAACATGTCATTTTCTTGAATGAGTAATGATATGTTATTAGCGAATGTCACAAAAAAAGTTTTCTTCCGCAACATGTCCATTTTTTTCAAATTTTCTTTTATTTACATCAACTATTATATTAATTTTAAAAATAAATTCTAAAACACATTAAAATAAGTAAAAATATTTATATTTATGAAATGAGGAGAGATAAGTGGAAATTATGTTGATATAGGTAAATAATTGTGTTTGTGTGAGAGTAAATTTTAAATGAATAAAATATTAAAGTAAATTAAGAGAGTGTGGAATGGTTAAGTATTGAGTGGATGAGATTAATTTAAATGAAATAGATGGTCAAGATGTTATTTTGATTGAATTTTAAGAACTCTTAAAATTAAAAAGGAGAGAGAGAGTGTTTAATGATTTATATATATATATATATATATATATATATATATATATATATATATATATATATAGAGAGAGAGAGAGAGAGAGAGAGAGAGAGATTTACACCAATAAAATGATACACCATAACTGTAATAAAATACGTTTGAACGTAATATGAAAATAAAATCTGAAAAGAGATTTAAATCTAAACGACCTAAATGTTTAACTTTTTTACAACTTAAAGGGAAAAATACATTTGACTTAGTATAGAATAATCTAAATTAATTTTAATTTGTACATCGTAAATGTTTAAAATTTCATATTTTATTTTAAAGATATTTATATGTGGATGTTAGTTTTTATATATTTTGTTCATACTAAAAACTTCGCTGCAACGTGCAAGAGAACTATAACTAGGTCGATGATACAAACGAGGTCGGAGAACAATTAAGTGTAGCTATGGTCAGAGAGGTTCTATGGCATTGTGGAAACACCGATCATTTCAAAGAAGGTGAGCAGTTGTAACGCCACCCTTAACGAGCTTAAAATTAGAGTTAATTTAAACTTTTTAAACATCGATTATCAAAAGTGTTTCAGCGGAATTAAACACCATTTACAAAAACTACAAGATTGACTCGGCTAATTAATTACAACAAAAAGGTTAGCCAAGTTCAAAACTACAAGCGTTACCAACTAGTTCCGACCACCGGATCCATACAGACTACAACGTGTTCCCCAAAAGGTATATACAACAAAAGCTACCATTGGTACCCGCCTTACCAGGCCTCTAGCATCAACCTGCGAAAAAGGTAAATCTTGCACCGTTAGCTACAACTAGCTAGTGAGCACCAATTACACATAAGCAACAATAAGCAGGCTATCATGAATCAGAACAGCACACAGGGCTATCCTATCATATTGCGACGTGACAAACGTGTCAGCAGTAGTCGTATGTTGCAGGGGAGCTAACCCCGCTCAACAACCCAAAAGCATTCCACATAGTACGCCAATTATCTATCATGTTGGTTCCCATCTATCAAGGAACCTTACTCCTTAGAGGAACGGCGGCCTGCAGGACCATTACCCAAGCGTATACTACTTGAGTACCGTTAGTGCCCGGGTACTAACTCCCGTCTACCCGAGAACCCAGCCAAGTATTGACACCCGTCTACCTGACTGACCTCCGTGTTCTCCAATTCAGTGTCCGGACAAAACTTCATAAACAACTAGTTGATCCAATAAGGATCCAGTTCATGCGCGCATATAATCACCACAATATCTTTCATATCAACAATAATAATACTAAGCATGCTTGTACAACTTTATCATAACATACCTCCATTTCCACGTATCAATACACCAATCATGTGTCAACATGTACTACAGATAACTTACCTACTGAGACTCATGGGAAACCGGTACTCACCTCGAAACTACAAGAGGCAGATATGCAATCGGGAATCCCAAGAGCACACAGAATCGTCTGAGTCACCTAACACCAATAAACATAGATAAACACCCCTTAGTATACACTACAACAGACTGCACTAACAACAGTCTCAACAAAAGGTCAACATGGCTTCTGACAGCCTCCTACGGCCGCAGGAACATGTTCCTACGCCCGCAGAACAACATTCCAACACGTACTACGGCCGCAGTACATATTCACTACGCCCGTAGGAGTTCTTGCCAAAGAACCATGGCCTACGGCCGTAGTAACCATTCACTACGCCCGTAGTAGGTATCCTTTGGGCAACTACGGCCGTAGCAACCATTTCCTACGCCCGTAGTCTTGTTTCCATCACCCGTAGATGGTAATCCTCATAAATACAATCCTACGGCCGTAGCAACCATTTCCTACGACCGCAGTAACATAAACAACACCCTACGGCCGTAGTAACATCATACTACGCCCGTAGGAACCATATTTACAGCGTGTTCTTGCTCTGTTCGTAAACAGACGCTGTTTTACGGGTTTTGACATCAAAATCCCACTTGAATCCATATTCAAGGGTTTATACAACATTTCTAACATATATACTAACTTACTAACATGATTTGGACACAAGAACAACATCAAAACACTTCTAAATCTTCACTTTGACACCACATACATACACACACCAAGAACTAGGTTTTTGATCAAGAAAACTTACAAGATGATGATATAGAACAGATTCTAGACTTGGATTCAACTGAAATCAGCAACAAAAGATCTTCCCTCTTGATTTCTCTTTCAATTTCTTCAAGTGTGTGTGTGTAGGTCTTCACGTACGTACGCATGTATGTGTTTGTAGTGTGTGTATGTGTGTTTTAAGCTTATCCAGTAAAGAAGAAAGAGTCTATAGGCCGACTTAAGTGCCTAATACCCCCTCTCGGGTATTTCGTTCTCCTATTCAACTTAAAACTCAACTTAGGGTTATCCGTTTCAACTAACGGAGATATTTTTGGAACCATTATCCAAAACCGTTCAACTATTTGTCAACATGGTCAACTTATGACACTTTTCATAATACTACATTTTTATCCACATTTAACACCAGTTAACACCATTTAACACCAATTAGCACCAATTCATGTTTAAAACACCAATTAACATTTAAGACACCATTTAGCAACATTTATACTACAGTTAGCAACAAAACACCAATTAAAGTCAACGTACAACTGTTAAAGCTACATGTACTACAGTTTACAACTAGGCCCCATTTTGGGGTGTTACAGCAGTCATTAAGTCGATGAAGGTCGATTTCTTCCAGCAATAGTGGTAGATGCTGATTAGGGCAAGAAGGTGAGCAACAATGGTCATTTGAAGGTTTGTGAAGGTGAGCAACGATTGTAAATGGTGAAGGTGATTTTGATGGTGAAGGTCGATTGCAACACTTGATTTTTTGCATATGGTAGAAATCCCACATTCAAAGATTTCAAAATCCGCTCCTCCTTTAAGGATTTATAAATCCCACAACCATGAGATTATTAATCGAAATCCTATCCTCTTACGTTTTAGTCAAATATATCATTTCACGAGATTTTATACCCAAATTAATTTCTCGCAAACTGATAAAAGAACACGAACCGAACGTCCATTAAAAATTAGTAAGTGACAAAAGGCCAGTAATTCTTCAACCAAACCCGCACGGGTTGATCAAGTGGTAAATCGTACAAGAAACTGTAGATTTCATATTGGTCCATTTATTGTGAACTTAACCCATTATAGTTATTACAATTTTGAATGTTTTTATCTTTATAAAAAGAAATATAAAATTTTTTTATATATAATTTTTCGCCAATAAAGAATTATAATAACCAAGCAAAGCAAACTTATCGTAATTAATACTATCATATCTTTTATTATTATTATTATTATTATTATTATTATTACTACAATTACTCTCTATATCAATTGGCAAAACAAGAGAGCAAAATATCAAGAGATTTTTAAGGAAAATTTAATAATTTTGTTAAAAAGACATGAGAATTTGATAAGAGAATGAGAAATTAAATACTCGATCATGAGATTTTACCTAAAGCTTATGTCATCATATTTTAGTGGTATAGATATATTTTTTTACATAAATGTGGTACACATTTTTATTAATTTCTTTTTATACTTTTTCTCCTTTTCTTATACTTTGAATAACTTATGTCTAATAAACTTGAATATATTGTTCTAATATATATATATATATATATATATATATATATATATATATATATATATATATATATATATATGAAAATTTCCATTTGAGAAATATTTTTATTGCGAGAAACCAATCTAAGCAGTCCAATTCCCCTTCTTCATGTCGTCATCCACTCATGAATTCATCACATGCATCATGCCACACTTGATCCCTCCCACGCTCCACATCCATGAATTCTATTTATCAAATGAACGGCTAAGATTGGTTCTCGCGGTACTTACACTAAAATCGGTTCTCAAATATAGATAGATAAATAGATAGATAGATAGATAATGATTCTTATTATAGTAATCAATATCCATTTATTATATTTAAATGAACTTTTGTAAATTATTAAATAAATATATTTTCCTTGTTTTTTTTCTATAAATTCAAAATTTATAATATGTGTTGAAATTATGCACACTACTTAACGATTTCTTAACTCTTTTATTATAGTTTAAGGCTAAGACATAACTCAAGCGTTTTATTTTAATGTGATCGTTATGTCATATACAAAAGTTAAGATACTATTAAAATATATAGTTGCAAGAAGTTATAAGTTCACAAATAGATATAAAATAAATCTTATCATCATTTTTTATGCTCAAAGAATGTCAAAAGAGTTAGCTCCTGGAACCAGATAAAAAAATTCAAAACAATTTATCGAGACCATTCTTTTATTAAAACTATAAATTTTTATAACAAAACGAAATTTTTTATAAAAAGAAGAATATAATTTATATATCATTCAAAGTTGCCACGTACGTTATCAAGTTAAGACAATAAACTTTTTTTGGTAATATAAAACGTAATGAAAATGATTTTAAAGGTAATGTAGGCTATATACAACTTTTTAAACACTCATTAATACATCTTCTACATGAAGTACATATTTTGCTCCTATATTAAAATTATGAAAACTACGCTCATATTGTATATGTAAGTAAGCAAAAAATCATGTATAACATTTTTTTATCTTTCTAAAAGGTACATAAAAGTAATAGTCTCTACCCAACGCAACGCACGAGCAAAATCTATCGCTTGTTAAATATCAAAACAGGATTTCCAAATCACACCATGGTTAGTTATGAGTATATCATCATTTAAAGGATTTTCAAATGTGTATTTCTTTTTTTTTCCCGAGGATTCGAGAGACATGAAATTGTTAGAACAAATTAACTTGTTACTATCAATTTAATTGTCTATTATTAAGAACTAAGAAGAAAAGATGAAAATAAATTAAGATAAGCTACGTTTATAAAAATATTACGATATACATCGTATAAATTTATATTGTTTATTCCGTAACTTGCATAAACATCTATCTCATAGTTAGCTTCCTCCCAAACAATTATATCGATCATGCATGTGTTTTTTTATTTAAATCTTTTTTATGGAAAGGTTAATAAATTACGCAGCTACTAATTATTATAAGTTAGAACAATTTAATTAAACAACCAAATTAAATCAAATCAAGACAGTCAAACGTATAAAAATGTCCAACGTACGTACTACGAAGGCCATAGTCATATATACGATGTTGTTTAAGTTTATACGTGGTTTATAGAATTTATATCTTATGCTTTCTTTCGTGTAAATAATTAATTAATATTAATTTATATTGGCCATTGATCGTTAAGTACTTAGGCAGTTAATAGGTTTTGTTTATGTGGATTACGTAAACATAATCCATATGTTTACTAATTAAGCTTGTGAATGGGTGTGTGCCAACTAATAATTAAGAACGATTTTTAACTTCTCTTTGATACGATTCTATCGTATTCCCCCAATGAATATTCTCGAAAGGATGCTTCTCCACTAATTTTATCTTCTAATATATATAAAAAACTAATTGAGGTAAAATCTATTGAACGATCTCAACCCTTCATTTAATAAATTAATTTTAATTATACAATCTTGTCCATCAATTTATTTACAATTGAAAATTTAATTTTGACTTTCAACGGTCAAACTACACTAATAAAAAATTAAAATATGAGATTTAAAATTTTAATTTAAGATTGGTTTCACAAAATTTTATATATACGCCTTCAATCAAAAAAGTTCTAGATAATAACAACCAACTCTTTTGATAATTATTAAATTAACATGGCTTTATATATATATATATATATATACGTATATATACACATGCAAAAAAATCTTTTAATTTATATATAATATTTATAATATAAAAAAAATACTAACTTAAAATTTTTTTTATCAAATAATCCTAGCCATTAATTTAAATAAAAAAAATTAATGATCAAATATGACTCAATAATTTGGTAAAAGCACGTTTAATTTATTTGTAATTTTTTATAATATTAATAAAAGACTAACTTAAATTAAGATCTATCAGATAATCCTAACCATTGATAAGATAAAAATTTTAATGATCAAATATGACTCAATAATCTTGGTAAAATTTAAAATCCAGTTGACTTTTTAGTCAATAATCCTAAATACTTGCGTCCTGAAACTTGACTGAAGACATTTTAATCAACATTTATAAAATTACAAAATCCATCTTAATTTAATAATATATATATATATATATATATATATATATATATATATATATATATATATATATATATATATATATATATATATATAAGGCATGCAAATTTAATAGATAACTTTTAGTAGATAACTTTTTGTTTAGCTGAGTGAGTTTTTTGGGAGTATGGTGATGAATTGAGTGGTTAACTTTAATATGTTATTCAAAGTGTTTAGTTACTGATTTTAACACATTTTTAATCTTATTAAAAAGATGTATGAAACCTTTTATAAAATATGGTTTAAAAGAAAATGTATCATTAAAAAATGATATATTATATATTTAAAAATCTAAATTCAGAGATGTAAAGATAGTTGTTTTTAATGGTCCTGAAACTATATTATTAGTGTAGGTAGTTAGCAAAATCTAATACTAAAATAGAAGTATTAATTTCTTATACAAAAATAGAAAATCATTCTTGATTTTTTTTTAATATTTAACACGTGAGTCACTATTTTTTTTCTTTTACTTGCAAGGTGTACGAAAATTCGGCTTTAGAAGTGGAAATGCAATTGAGTCCGTTTAAAGGTAAGACATGTGATCATCATTAGCGGATTTAAGCATGGAGATGAGTCTCTTTATCAACTAACTTGATTCATTAAATTATTAAACGACTCTCTATTGGATTATGTTATATTTTAGGTTTAATCATGTAATATTCGTGTGTACAAATCTCTATGTATATTTTCTATCTCTTAAACATGTGCACTTAAAATCATCAGTCAGTTATTAGTTATGTGAACTTGGATTTTCATTTTCTCTAAATATGAAAAACTTTTAGTTGTTCTTTATATTTGATAGTTTATACTGACTATCATTTTATTCTTTTTTAACGATGATGTTGATCAAGTAGAATGATTGTTTATTAGAATGTTGTCGTTTTTGCTTGATTTAAGAATTTTTGTCTTGAGTAGATTCACTTCTTTTTCTTATTTCTAGATCATCCATTGACTGATCCGTGAGATGTCATGATATGTGATATAAGCATGTTTAAGCGTCTAATGTGTTTTTGATATGTGATACTGACTATCATTTTATTCTTTCTTAATGATGATGTTGACCAAGTAGAATGATTGTTTATTAGAATGTTGTCGTTTTTGCTTGATTTAAGATTTTTTGTCTTGAGTAGATTCACTTCTTTTTCTTATTTCTAGATCATCCATTGACTGATCCGTGAGATGTCATGATATGTGATATAAGCATGTTTAAGCGTCTAATGTGTTTTTGTTGTTTTATATATATTTTAAACAATTTTTATGTCTACTTTTTTATTTTTTATGTATTAGTCTTAATTGTTTTGTCGTTATCTACATACTTGAAACATGTTTTATATTCAATTATGTTATTTTTCAAGTTTACTTGTGTATAAAGTATTTCAAAAAAATTTAATTTGGTTTTTTATGTACGTATTTATAATTTTGTATATGTACGGTACTTACATTTTTCTATTTGATTTTAATTCATTTTTAGTTTACTTCTCTAATAGACTAATACCCGTGAGTGCACGGGTCTATAAACTAGCAAAGTCTTTAGCAAATAGATCGCTAGCATTCTCTCTTATGATGATGAAAAAAATTATATGAGCAAAGATATGATTAGAAATTTGAGTCAGTTTTCAGTTAAGAATTATTACCTGATTTGACTTCAACATTTGAATTTACTAAAAATGACATCAAGTAATACATGTTCTTCCAAATTAGATTATTGTTGTTTTGGGTTTAGTGAATTATATTTTGATTTTCAAACTTCTATATATTTTTCAATCAATGATCATCTTTATAGTGAAAATTACTTTCATGATCAAACAATCTTGGTGCAAACAAATGACGATGTTGAGTAAATAAATGATTATATGGTTTCCAAAATTGATGTTGAGAAAATGAACTCATCAGTTAAGATTTTATGAGACAAAGTTAAGTTAGTAAGATAAGTTCTAAATACAACTTAAACAGAATTATGAAGCTTTGTCAGACTGAACATTTATAGTGATTCAGACTGAGTATAAGCTGAACATATGTTCGACCAAATTAGACTATATCTTAGTAAGATTATCAATATGTTTGATAAGCTGGGTGTGTAAACTAAGATATATATTGAGTTTCAGCTTGATGAGTTTCAAGCTGAGCGACTCAGCGTGAAGACTGAGTCAGCTCAACATAGTTACTAAATATGTTTTAGTTAATTCTTTAGACTTCTAAGGATGAGTTAATAATTATACATGTTAGTCCATGTTTGAATTCGGGTTTGTTCTCGAAGAACTCAGCTTGATGAGTTTCAAACTGAGTAACTCAGCCTGACTAAAGAAGTCAGTCTAAGAGAATTTAAATGTATTTTAAATTCTGTTTTAACTCTCTATATCTATGGCGCGGATAAGAAGACTCCAGAATCAAGATTGAAGATTGAAGACTCAAGATAAGAAGATTCAAGATTCAAGATCCCGAGTTATCCGATAGTTAGTTAGCAAATTAAGATTAGTCCAGTTTGTTAGGAACCGTAGCAACATGATTATAAATACTTATCTCCTGATAAGTTTAGAGGTACGACTCAGAAACGACGACTAAGTGTTGCAGAACTAAAACCTCACCTCACCGTATGTGTTACGATTCTTGAATCACTATTTGTCAGTTCAACGTAATCAAGATATTCACAGATTGCCAAGTTATTCGTGTGTTCGAATAATCACATTAGTTGTGATATTGGTAAGTTATCAATCTGTGTAAATCCTGTTTAGAGAGTCATCAGTATCTATAATCATAAGTTGATTATAGATAGCTAAGTTTGAGAGATTGAGAGATTTATATTAGGTGTTTACATATCAAGATTTGCTTACTTGATAGAGTCTGTAATCATCTTCTTATTAATGAAAAGCAAAGCATTCGACTGTGGTTTGATTTACTATGTGTAACACTTTATTTTGATTTGTTCAATTTCCGCAGAAAGTGTATTCAACCCCCCTTCTACACACCTGTTGCTTGTTGTTATTCTCACCAAGGGACCAACAATTGACAATATGGAAACAACTTATTTAATTTCTGATTGTGTCTGTGTTGAAGTCTTGAAGATTCGTTAAGTTTATTTTTGAAGTCTTTATACTGTCCTAAGATACTCAACTCATTAAAAGTAATTGGTTTTCCTCATCACAAACATTCCTTAAAGACTGGTGTTCCTGTTATGTTACTTAGAAATTTAGACCAGTCTAAGGGTTTATGCAATGAAACAAAGCTACAAATTGTTCGGCTTGGTGCACATGTTATCGAGGCAAAATCATTTCGGGAAAGAACATTTGTGAGATTACATATATTCCTAGAATGAAAATGATTCCATTAGATATAAAACTTCCAGTTAAATTTCAAAGAAGACAAAAGAAGACAATTTTCTCTGATGCTGTGTTCTACTATGACAATTAACAAAAGTCAAGGACAGTCACTTTCAGAAGTTGATTTATTACCCATGAAACTTGTGTTTACGAATAGTCAATTGTATGTTGCTGTTTCACATGTTAGAAGTAAAAATGGATTAAAAGTTTGATTTGAAACAAAAGTGGTAATGTTACAAACAAAACAACAAATGTAGTTTACAAAGAAGTGCTTCAAAAAATTTAGTTTCTTTTTTGTTAAAAATTCTGACATATGTAAGTTTTCGGTCATCGATATTTCATTTATTGCATTATTTTTATTTGAAAATTTTAATATCTTTAATACATTTCCAAATTACCCGTGTGTGCACGGGTCAATAAACTAGTGTGAGATAGTAAGACGAGAATCACTATCAATTATAAAATAAATCAATTTGTTTAAAATATAAAATAAATTTTTGTAAGTTATGTATTAATTTAGCGTCTACTAATTATTGGTTTCATTTTGATAAAACTTAAAATTTTATTCGGACTTTCTTGGTTAAATTTAAATTCAATTTTGATTTTAATTTTAAATCAAAACTCTTAAAGATAATTTTATATATGGCCTCTTAAATCCTAAAATATCATATTTTATCCATATTAATTTACAAATATCACACTTACGTTTTATAGTTATATAATATCTTTTTATTAATACTTTATATTTATTATTATTTAGATCAACCCGTGAATGACACGGGTATTTGATCTAGTTATTTTATATATTATCGATCGGTTGCAACAACTACCATTAGATTATTCTCCTGCTTTAATTGAATTTTTCTGAAAATGAATTAATTCGTAAGTTTGAAACTTTCGATCCAAGGTATTTAAGCTTAATGGGTTTTTTAGATAATTCAAGATGGTACAACAAATCAATGTGATTTATTGGTAGTGTGTAAGATTATTAGGTTTTTAAGTGGATTAAGTTTTAAATTGTACACAATTTTAGTTTAACTCTTAAAGTTTTTTTAGATGGTTTATAAATTAAAGTTTAAACCATTTAAACTAGTGTATGAGATGTAACATTTTTTGATTGCACTACTTTTTAGTACATCTAACTTTTTTGTTCTATAAAGTATATTGAGTCAAAATGAAAATGACAAACTAAAGTGCAAAATCATGTTTTACTATTTTTAAATGATTGTCCTTCAAGTTCTATCTACCAAATGTTTCGTCTTTTTAACGTTTATGTATTAAAACTAGGATTCTCAACCTAACATATAGATGCATATCATAGTCCTAAATAACTTATATAAGGCGTGGAAGGCGGAAAAGTCAAGCCTAAAGATTTATGAGCCATATATGGCAAAACTATTTTTTAAGGTGTAACTTAAAACGGAGATTTTGTATATACTTTATATATAGTTATATATATATATATATATATATGCAAGTTTGATAATCTTCTAATATGAATAAAAGACTAGCTAACATAATTTTGACCCACTATGTAATAAAAATAAATTTAATTACTGAATCTTCACGATTTATTTAATCAAAAGTAAAATTTCAGTTTTGAATTCTCTAAGTCAAACTTGAATAAAAAATTTAGAGGAATTTCATAAATGTCATTTTTAAACTTAAAAATATCATATTTGCTTACTCAAATTACAAATATCATATTATCACTTAATAACATTTCATAATATCATATTTAAGTGGATTTTAAATTGTTATTAATTATATAACAAATAAATATATGGTCTTATTGCCTATTTGCCTTAATTGTGAAAATTATGACTAATGACTTGTACAAGAAAAACAATCATGTTTCTTCGTATCTTGACACCATGTCCCTTTTGTCATGTATGCCCGCAATCTCGCGTCGACGCTTCCATCACCGGTCTGAATGTTGACGTTGTTTATCGTCATTTCTTCCGCACGTGTTTATAATTAAATAATACCTTTTTGTTAATGTTTAATATCATCATTATATTAAACCAACTCGTGCATGATTATACAGACATATAATCTAGTTGTATATATACAAATTACACATAGGGCCATTTTTTAGGTAGAGCCACGCCTCAAACCTTGTCTACTTCATGACATGCCTTTTAAAACACTAACACACACACACACACACACACACACACACACACACACACACACATATATATATATATATATATATATATATATATATATATATATATATATATATATATATATATATATATATATATATATATATATATATATATATATATATATATATATATATGAGAGTGAGGTTCCACATAGCCCCACCCTTAAACATAGTGTAACACCCTTCTTACCGGCTTAGATTAATTAAGGTAATTAATTAATTAATCTAGAAATTTAATTGTTATGTGGATTAATTATTTTAATTGTTGTTGTAATTTATTTGTAGAAAGGTGATAGTTGTTTTTATGTGTTATTATTTTATTTATTTAAGGAAATAAATATTTAATAATTTATATTTGGAGTGAGTATGGGGGAGGGGGGGGGGGGGGGGTATGGCCGGTTGGTGGTATACCCACTCCTCCTCCATACTTTTATTTACTTGTAATTGTAGACAAAGTGTTGTGTGTGTGTTTTGTGTGCTACGGCCGAGAACAAAAGAAGAAGAAGAAGAAGGAATTCAAACTCTTTGATCTTGATTGTGAATCTGTTTAATTGAAGCGTTAACATCATCAAAGAGGTTAGAAATTCTGAAACAATATGTTAAATGTTATATATATATATATATATATATATATATATATATATATATATATATATATATATATATATATATATATTCGGTTTGAATATGTATATGAATACCGATCGATTTGATGATCTTAGAATGAATGCATGTTAGATTTTGATGATAGATTATGATTATTATATGTTTATAATGACTTCTGGAAACATATATAACTTGCATGCTTAAAATCAGTAGTGATTTAAGTTAGAAATCAATAATGAGGATGAAGTTATGAATCTGTCGGATTTGAGGTATGAATGACTCGGAATCCGACTAAATTATCTGATGCCTTAACAATTCTCTCGGAATTGTCATTTTACTCGGAATCCGATAGAAGTTTAATCGGATTTGGATTTGGTTGTTATCGGATTCCAATTGTTTTATCGGATTGTATGTTACTCGGATTTGATATGTTATCGGATTGTATAACTTGATCGGATTTGACCTTTTTCTCGGATTGTGCATTTTATCGGAATCCGACTAGATTGGAATTTGCCTTTGCTCGGAATTGGTTGATCGGATTTCATGTTTTATCGGATTTGACCTTATCCCAGATTTGGTTTCATCGGATTTGACTCTTTGAGGATTTAAAGATAAACACGAACTTGTAGCCTTGGCTTATGAAAGGAATGTTCGAATTACCTAAGCTAAGGAGTTGGATGAATTCACTGAATTATAAGAAGTAAAGAGTAATAGTGAATTACAGTATATTGTTTAAATATACATAAGTTGATATGTACTTGTAGATTATTGGTACATGTGATATGTAGATGTATGTACTTGTTGATTTATGTACATGCTAAGTATTGTGCTTATTGTGTGTTGATTAAGCAAATACTGATTGTTAGTTATTTGTTCAGGTGGAGACAAAACTCAGTAGATAAGTAGAGACTGAGTTACCTGAACTTTTGAAGATATCGGTGAGTGGATATATATCTTGGATGTATAAGATATATCACCTGATTGTTGCTCTTTGAGATGTATTCTCTTGTTGACTGTATATATACATGTAGTTTGGGAGATCAGCTTGGCGGTTGTTTTTCAGCTGGGCCTTGGTTTAGGGATATATAGTACTAGCATTCGTCTTGATAGCATTTGTAGTAATCAAGAGTTGCTAGTATTGTTGTCTGTTGTAACTAGGCTATCGGTAAACCTATGCTTTGGCCGGCATTTGGTTGAAGGTCCCGCAAGACCGCCGGTTCTCTTGTTGTTTGAGCATTGTTGGTTTGGGCTTGATGCCTTGTATGTTTTTGATATCTATTCTCTCACTTAGCTTTGTGCTAATCCCCCACTGTTGAACTCTTTTACAGGATATTCCTGGTAGGTTGAAGATAGAGGTGAAACTGGAATTATGGACTGATCTAACTCTGATATCTGTTTTGAAATTGTAAAGAGCCTGATTTTGTAGTAACACTGTTGTAGTTTTGTAAAGTTAACTAGAAAAATTGTATTTACCATATTATATATATGTAATTATGTTATTAGCTTCCGCGCGTATTATAAAGTTGTGTTTTAGAAAATACGGTGTTACAAGTTGGTATCAGAACCCTGGTTTGAGGATTTGCATTGTTGAGTTGTGCAATACTCGAACTGAGGCTCTGATCAGTCCAATATTTCCAGGGTGGGTAATTAGTAAGGTAGCTATAGAGAATTTGATGTGGTACTAACGAATTATAATCTGACAACTGGTGAGATGTTGTGTAGAACAGATTATGGCTGATAACAACGAGATCCCGGTATTTACCCCACAGTCCCCTGGAAGACAGCATAAGAATGTTTCATCTTCTGCTGCAAACGAACAACACAGAGCGGGTACCTCTCACAACGGGGAATCTGATAATCAAGATTATGAACTGCAGTTGGAAGATACTTTGCAGACTCAGAGAGATCGTATTTTACAACTTGAGCAACAGTTGAACCAAACCCAATCTTCACAACCAACCTCTACTGTTCAGATGCCTCATGTAACAGCCACTTTTACTCAACCTTTACCACCACCTGTTTTTACCACAACACCTGCAAGCACGGTGTCAACACCTTATCGATCCTTTCCATTTATCCAAATGCCACAAGGAGTGTCTAACCAGCATCAAACACCACAACAAAACTTCTTTATTCCGTGGTTTCCTCAACAAGAAACTAGGAACAAATGCCAATTCAAAGATTTTGTGGCGTGTGGAGCACCTGAGTATTCAGGAAGCTCAAATCCGAATGTTACTCTAAACTGGTTGAAGGAAACTGTGAAGGCTTTGGAAGCCTGCAACTGTGAGAAAGCTGAATGGGTCAAGTTTGCAACGAGACGTCTGAAGGATCAAGCTTTGGCGTGGTGGGATTCACTGACCACCCACCTGCTGAGGGAAATTGTTAATGCCGTCACCTGGGAGCAATTCCAGGATAAATTCTGTGAGCAGTTCTGCATTGCGTTCGAAATGGCAAAGATTCAACGAGAGTTCCTAGAATTGGCACAGACAAGTAATATGTCTGTGGACGAGTTGATCAACAAGTTTCAAGTGACTCTCCGATTTGCAAAGCAGTGGGTGCCCGAAGAGCGTTATCAGGTTCAACACTTTGTGAAAGCTTTGTTACCAGAATATCGGGGTAACACTCGTTTGGCGACATCGCTTGTCCAGGCATTCACATTAGCAAGATCTGCAGAATCTGACGCCCAGGATCGGGAGAAGATGAACAGAGGGTCATTCAGCAAGTTTGGTGGAGGTTATCATTTTTTACTAGAAAACGGTATTATTTTTTGTTGGAAAGTTATCATTTTTGGCTTGAAAGCTATCATTTTCGGCTAAAAGTTATTATTTTTTGTGGCTGGAAGAACATTTTCGGCTGGTAGTTATCATTTTCGGTGGCTAGAAGGGAAAAAGAAAGAAAGGTGCGGGATTTATGGGGTGAACGATTCCCATAATATCATTCCTTTTATAACTAAATCTTATAATTATTAATAATGTCATTATTAATTCTTGACCATTGATTTAAAAAAACTAATGGTTCAGATTTGGTCTTTGAGAATTAGGATCTATGTTTAAGCATATCACACACACACACATACATACATACATAAATACATACATACATACACACACACACACACACACACACACACACACACACATATATATATATATATATATATATATATATATAGGGGAAGGTTCATGCGAGGAGTTGTTTTATTGCGAGAAGTGCGAGAAACATTTAAAACCATCAGATTTAAATGATCAAGATCTTATTCAAAAAGATATTAACGTCTTTTTTTATCATTATTGCAATTAATTCATTATTAACTTAAATATGGTAATTCTATATTTTCTCTTTTGGATACGTGAGAATTTTAGAAACTCAATTTTTTTATTTTTTATTTAATTGAAATTTAATTAGTATATCTTTAAATATTCATGCGGAAGTTTTTTAAAACAAAACCATATTAACGTTTCAAAATGTTTTTAATTATATATTTTAAGTAGGGGTGTTCAAAAAAACCGAGTAACCGAGAAACCGACCTGCCCCGCGTGAACCGAAACCGAAAAAACCGATACCCGTAAAACCCGTGACCCAAAAAAACCCGAAAACTAGGGTACCCGCTAAATGCGGGGCGGGTACGGTTTTTAAATTTTGATATCCGCGGGTACCCGCCCCGCCCCGTATGCTTTAAGATATATATATATATATATATATATATATATATATATATTGTTTAATATGAAATAATAAAACCATTATAAAAAACTTAAATTGCTCAAAACTACCTAACTTACCTCTAGTAGCCCATACCGTCTCCCCCACTTGATATTTTTAGTTTTGATATTGAGAATTTGCAAGCCTACAACGATCGAGAGTTCAAAATGGAGATACTTAAATCTATCAGAAGTGCCAACTTTGATCATATCGGTTTTTTTTTTTGTTTTTACAAGGTTCTCATAGAAGATCTGTTTGATTTCTACTAGTGATTTATTCATTATTGTTGACTTGTTTCTTCCGTTGTTTATTGTTTTATTATGAATCTAAACTTGTTGAAAACAACAAATATATAAAAATTCAATTTTAGGGTACCCGTGACCCGAACCGTGGATACCCGCCTCCCTTCGGGTACCCGCTGCTTGCGGTTCGGTTTCGGTTTTTGATATTAGATACCCGCCCCGCAGTTGCAGGTTAAAAAAAGTCACTACCCGCCCCGCCCCGCCCCGTGAACACCCCTAATTTTAAGTGTTCACTAATGAATACTATTTAAATAAGATTTTTTAAATATAACCACTTTAGATATTTTTTGTAAGTTCATGCTTGAACTGTTTTAAGAAATATAAAATCTACATTTACAATATATTTAATTCTCCACTTTTAACCTTTTTTATGAGTTTTTGTAAAAAAGAATTTCTTAATTCCACCACTTTATATCTTTTTTATAAGTTCATTCTTGAACTGTTTTAAGAAGCATAAAATCTTACATTTACAATATATTTGATTCACCACTTTTAACCTTTTCATATGAGTTTGTTAGTGAACTCATCAAAAAACACTAAATCTCCAACATGTTCACGAATGAACAGTACATATCTAAAAAATATGGAATAAACAAAATATGTATTTTTATAATTTTAATAAGTAAATAACAAACTCAAAAAAAAAAATTAATAAGTCTTCTAGTGAACTTAATAATCAAAAAGGCATAACAAAAATGTATTTCTTGGTAAACACAAGAAAAAAGGAGAATACCTAGTTATAATTAAGAACTCAATTTTCATCATAAACAAAAAAAACTCAACAGCTTGTTTGGTGATACATATAAGTGATCGCTTGGTGATGGTGACCGACAAGGGTCCGGTGACGGCTTTTTCATCGACCACATACTTCCTCGATCCTCACTGACATCCGCATCTCCGCCGCCCTATACCAAATATGTTGTAACCTTACACCCTACTTGACCGAAAAGATCTCGAGTCGGAGTGGAGGACGGCGGCTGTCTTGAATAGATAAGATCTGAAGTAAACAGCTGCATCGCTGGGTTGAGTGAAGGTGGTGACCGGCAGTGGAGGGCGGCGACCATCAAAGCTCCAGATTGACAAAGATTGAAGGTGGTGGTGGCGACATCAGTTCGCTCGAACAATATACGGTGGTCATGGAAATAAACTTGAACGATGGTGGGGCTTGGCGGTTGTCGACCTTCGTTAATCGGCTGTGGTTTTTTGGAGGTTGGGGGCGAGAACGGCGACTTATTTTCTTCCATGGAGGTGGAGACGTATATTAAAGATAAAATGGAAATGGGTGCAATGACTTTTGAGGTTATGGGAATTAATTAAGGTAAAGATTTTGAATTCATGCCACAAAGACTTTTTTAACCTTTAGAAGTTTTAATTAATCACCTTTAAATTCTTAATAATTACCAAATAGGCATAAACACTATTAACCATTGATTAACTCATCCAATGGTTTATAATGCTTCTTGCAATAAAACAGCTTCTCGCATGAAGCTCCCTCTCTCTCTCTCTCAATATATATATATATATATATGGGAGAGTTCAAACGAGAATCGTTTCGTACGAGAACTTTGAGCCCCAATCTTAACCCTTGATTAAATTTAATCAATGGCTAAGATTTTTAGGTGACTAATTAATCATTAATGAAGGTTATTTCTAAAAAATCAAGCCTCACAAATAAATGGCGGCTCATTCGGACACAATATATTGATGGTTGGGTAAATATATAAATTACCAAAATACCCCTATTAATGAGTCATTAATGGTGTTAAAAACAGTTATGCAGTTTTCGTACGAAAAACAGACCTCGTTGGAACTTTTGTGTTATATGTATATATATATATATATATATATATAGAGAGAGAGAGAGAGAGAGAGAAAGAAAGAGAGAGACAGGATCAAATGAGAGGTATTTTTTGTATGAAGTGTAAGAGGCAGTTAGATGATGACATGTGGCATTAGATGTTAAGGGGTATTATTGTCTTTTGGTCCTACCTAATTAATTTAAATTAAATAGCATAAAACTATTTGTTTGTTAGTGTAAACTTACCAAATAACCTCCTCATTTGCTCCCACCGCCCTCAATTGTTCCGCCTCTCGAATCGTCGAGGATATCAACCACCACCAGTCGTCGTATTTTTCATCTCCACTGCCGGACGCATATCCACCACCACCACCCGCCGTATATTTCTTCCATACAACAGATGAACCACTGACTTTGTACAGACGTAACTCTATATGTTCGTGTCACCGTCCCCGTCCCCGTCCCCATTTATAAATCATCGTCGTCGCAACAACCATAGCCCACCACCTTCATCTATTGTGGCCGAGTTCATCGCCGTTGCCATATTAATCTGTAACCTTAAACCAAGGTAAGCGCCACTGCCCCTATTTCGTAACTCTAGAACCACGTTTACCGCACCCCACTTTCCGTCGAAGATTTGGCTTCAAATAACCCGTAAATATATGTTTTTGCTTTCAAATTCATTATTTTAGTCGAAGATTCGAGATTAGTTGGAAGCCTTGAAGGTTAATCATCATTTTTTTGATTCATTGGATAAAAACTTTATTCATCATTTTCTAATTTCTGTTTGTTGTACAGCTCTAAGGTTCATTTTCATCAATTTATTGATCATAACATCCGATTTCTATGTTATACAGTTCATTCATAATTTTTAATTCCTGTTTGTTGAAATGCTTGATTTGCATCTATTACGATTAGTTCAGCATTTTCTGGTATAATTTGAAGTTTTGATGAATCAATATAGTTATTGATGTATTCATGTTCATCATTTTTTTTTTGGAATCACGTAATGTTTGTTGTTGGATGTTTAGATAAATGCCAAGAGTGATTATGTAATTAGAAATTTTTAAAAGATCGATTTTGTTCTTAACTGTCTGTTGCAGTAAATGAGTTAACAAATAAAAAACCATATATCTAACTATTACATCTAATGAATCAAGGTTAAAATGACCTCTTATCCTTTTGATAAGAGTTATCTCTTACAATATTATTGCCCTATATTACTAAATTGATAAATTACTATAGTGTCAATCATAAAAATATATATATTGTAATGTCAACCTTGAAATAAACAGGTTTACTATATAATTACTAAGTTGGTAGGAGGTTTGACATTGAACTTATTTTAAGTAGTATTGCTTCATCCTAACACAACATTATTTAATTTATATTCTAATGCATACTATAATGAACTTTTATCTGTTATATCTTTGTTAAATACTTAAATATATATATATATATATATATATATATATATATATATATATATATATATATATATATATATATATAAAGAAAATCAAATATGAGAAAGATTCCATAAATAAAATTTAATTAACCAATTAAAACATTTTATTTTCTTAATTTTGACCAACATTTTTAGTTTTGACTTCCATTATTAGAATAGTTCTTGAAAGAGTATATGAAATGAATTATAAGGGAGATTTATGAAAATATAGAGGGGGTGTTTTTATAAATTATATATTTATATTTAATGAATATATTTTATTATATATATTTGTAGTTTTTCTTTTATAACTTTTAATATATTGTGATTGGTATAAATATAATTATATATATTTATAATCGTCTCTTTTTTATCTACGTTTTGATGCAAATTTTACCGTAATATCACAAAACTAAAAAAATACTTTTTTTTATTTTTATTAGTAAAAATTATATTTTATAACCATTGAAAAAAGGGAGTTACTATTTTTAATTTTATATTTGAAATGTAATGACATTTAATCTTTTTCTAAATGAGAATATATTTTTTTTTGTTTATCTTCTTTATAAAACTATAAACTGGTGAACATATTTATGGCTAATTTTTATGTTACAAATCACTAAATTATTAATCCTTTTTTATTAGGTATTTTTGACTTAAAGTATATGATAATATGTATCTATAACATATTAGTGAGGTATAATACCTTCTTTGGGATAGTTTATGTTTGTGAATATCTAATAAAGATTTAAAGCATAAAAAGACATCAAACATTTATATTGTTAATGTGTTTATTTGTTGTTTCTCTTTCTAAAAAATGTTTTGTGTCATCTTTGATTGGGACTTATATTGTCAAAACTTTTATTTACAAACTATTTTTTTTGTGTAGATACCTCCGAGGAAATCTGTAGCTTCCTACAGGTTTTTATAAAGCTCTGAACTTCCGTTCTATCAAAATAGATATAATTTCTTTAGAAAATTCATATCTCTGGTGTTTAATAATGGATTTGTGATTTACTTTTCCCCGCATCAGAAGTGACAATTTGAACAACTTACTCTTGAACAAGTAGATTTGGGTATGTTTTATGCGTAAATGTGTAACGGATCAAATGGGTAGAATAAAACAAATTTACATGCATTAGTCTCTTATTATTGATGTATTTGTATCGTTTGTGTGTATGTTTAATAATCGAATGCATTGTATAAAACAAGGTTGTTTGTATTACATAACTATGCAACTTCGTTTGTAATATTGTTATTTATAACTATCTATTTTATTTTTATATTTATTTTACATTCATCATGTTATTGTTTACTAATAATGTTTAAAGTTTATAAATTGTAATATGTTAATGACATTCAACTTTATTTATTTGCAGTTAAATGGAGTTTGTGTTAAAAATCAAAACAATTCCACTATTCGCACCGGTAAAGTCATGTCAAACAAATTATATTAAATATTTTAAGATAACACTGAATTTACTTTTTTATAGATTATACTAATAGTTTTTTTAACATCTGTAGGGGTTACTATCTTTCGTGAGGCATAACATTGAACCTAATATACTCATTGGATTGATAGCTAATGTTAATAATGAAAGATATCCTTTCATTCATATATTGTACTTAACGAAAGATATCTTTTCATTCATGTATTGTACTTAATGTATTACTTAATTACTTTATTATTTTTTCGTTTACATAGTTATTTTTAAAATTTTATTTTTAAACAACGCGTGCGTGCACGGGTCCCTAAATCTAGTAAACAATTAAAAGGAAATTAACCTTACTTATATACAAGCGTACGTACGACGTACAATCAATTTCAAAGCATCTTTATAATATATTTGGGTTATTAGCTATTTTAATGAATATTGTGATAATTTTGATAATTATATATTGGTGTTTTTATATAACTTATTGAACTTAATTGTCTAGTGGATCGAATAATGTAACGTTCCGATTTACAAAATAATAGAAAATCACTTCTAAATCACCCTCTGGATATAATCACATATAATTTACATCAAAGCGAAAACATACATAGTTTCAAAAGTTGTTTATGTCAAAAGATACATATATGTACACCCATGGTTTCGTACCAAAAGCTAAACATTTACAAAGAGGCGATAAAGTGTTTTCAAAAGACTTTTACAAAACTGAGGTCAAACAGGAGCCTTGTTCTTGTCCTTGCTACTTGCAAAACATAACAAATCGTATATGATTAGCTATGAGAGCTTAGTGAGTTTATCAGATTGCCAATCATACAAACACATGCATATAATCACATATAGATAGCATACGTGTAACAAGAATATTCCAGCCTCTGGTTCTAGACCTAGGGCAGTAAATAAGCTACAATATTGTACTAATTCGGAGCCACTACTGCACAAAGAAACATGCTATAAACGCATATGAATGTCACATGATTGTATTCTACTTCAACACACATGTTGCACATATGAGATTTAGTCCGAAAGATTCACCTTATGACTGGTTTAAGCAGTTAATACTGTATATCACTTGATAAGGTATCCAATCACGATCCTATACACATAATATCATAACACATGATCAATAACACATTCTGAACTGAAAATAGACCTACACGGGCCATGTAAGGCTACACGGGTTGTGTACCCTACATGGGCCATGTACCATATATGCTACATGACCATGTATATCTACATGGCTTGTCATCGCCCTAAGCATGTACATGGGCAGTGTAACGTTACACGAGCCGTGTAGCCGTGTACACTTACACGACCTGGGCTACACGACCTTCTAAAAGTTACACGGGCCGTGTACACAGCCGACCTGCAGACCTTATTCTGCATTTCAGCCTTTAATCACTTGAACTCGACTCTAAATTGAAAAAGGATGTTTTCTACATTCCCAACAGTCCATACGAACAATTAAAGCAACAAGAAACATCAAATACCTATCATAATCCATGATTTAACCTTATTGAACCATTTGACCCGCTTGACAATCAAAACTAAACTTACAACTCATACCTTGCAGTTATGATACTTGATATGGTGCAATAAGGTAACGATAGTGTTGCGTTTGGAGTCCAAAATCGAAAAGGAAGAATAAGCAGCTAGTACCTTCCCGTAAGTGTATGTATGAATGTATTTGATGTGTGTTAATTTGCAAGACCTTAATTGTGAAGTCTGACAAGTTTGGCAAAACAACAATTAAGGCCCCTCAACTTTGAAGTTTCATTTATGACAATTTGATCCCTCTAATTCTAACAAACACATTTAATCACATATAAACTACCCAATACATGTGTAACAAGTAACATAATTAAGAGTAATTGAAATTGGGTGTTACAAATAAAGTCGTTCTTATTTTTGAAAAAGAGAATGATAAAATATGGAATCTACTTATTATTTCACTACTCTTAATTAGTATATAATACACTATTTATATAATCACAATCTTAACTAATATAAATAGGTTGATAGTTTATGACACGGATCATCGATCAATTTTGTAAACGTAGTGAAAAATTTACGTTTTCAAGCCTCTAGTACTACGTACTCAAATTTTTTGGTGCTACCAGTTATTTTTTGGATTTACCATAACCTAATAAAAATAAGACCATGCGTATCCATCGCGCAAAGGGCCATGTGATGACTGCTACGACCGCGAAGACCATCCCCCCACTCGGTGATGGCTCGCTCACGATCACGTGTGTGACCACCATCGCGAGGGGTTTGTGTGTGAATGTGATGGCTGTAGGGGTTTGTGTGATGGAATGAGGGAATGGTGGGAGAATAATATGGCGCTGATTTGATAGACAAAAAAGTAGGTAAAACATGTGATTGATGCTGATAGTCTAATATACTTTTAGTTCGATATATAATTCTAACAACTTAATCAGGTGTGTTTTGTATTGCATTTAAGCATTGAGCTAAATTAGATTGTTTTATATTCATATAACATCAATAATTGTATAAAATTCAGTCTCATTACCTATTTGATACCAAAACCCCAATAAACCCAATACTATTAACCGAAAATCTCAAAAATTTGGATATCACATCTTAATTTTAATTACTTTTAATTTTTCATTATACACAATCCACTCCCCATTAACTAACACTAGTACTATCCAAGATACTCAATAAAATTATTAAATATTGTGAAAATATATATAATACTTAAATCTTAAATTTAATTATATATCGATATTTTAAATAAAGTAATATATATCTATCTATACTATTATATAAAGCATTTAAGTATTTTTGCTTAAAACTCTTAAACTTTAAGTCACTTAAAATTACCATTATACCCTTAGCTTTAATCTACAACCAAAACACTATTCAACCCAAACCTACGACCAGCTCACAGCTGGATCTTTAAATATAATATGATTCCAATACCAAAAATAAATTAATTCAACTACTATAAAAAATAACAATGCAATGATAACTGGAAATCAATAAGAGGAAATGATTATTTCATAAATATATCATATCCCCTCGGCTCAAACCTATAACTATAATACACACAGGTGGATAGTTAGATTGAAAATTAATTGATTGCAATACCATAAATAATATATCCTATAGGATATGCCGGAAAGTTTCACCAAATAACAAAATCTTTCAGTCTTTCACCTCATGCTGGAAAATACGTTTTCCTGCTGGAAAATCACAGATTACAAAATAACAGAAAATCAATAAGTGATTGTAAAATAAATGGAAATGATTATTTCAAAAACAAGCAAGTATTGTGCTTAGACCACTATATATAGTTAATAAGGTCCATTGTACATCCATTTTTCTCCACCCAATATCCTATATACCGAGCAATAACCACTATGAGCACTAAAATGAATGTCAGATTTTGGTGGCCAAGATGAGGTAAATTTTACATTATATAAAATGATTAATGTTCCGATTTCTGAAATGCCTTTGAAGCATATTTACCTAAGTTTATAATTAGTATATCTTCTTTTTGTAATATCCTGCTTTCTTCATATGGACAGTTTCGATAAATTGCAAGTGTAGAACAACATCAAGGAACTGTGACGTCATTTTTTGAATATGTATGAGCCAAATAGGTGTTTAATATAAAACTATATATGGTGATGTTATAGAAGCACCTACACCTCGTAGTTTAAGTATGAATGTAAATCTAAATCATGACTTCATGAGCATGTTATTTTAGTAGACCCTTTATCAATCCTAATTTGTCGAATCAGTGTGAAGGTTGAAGGTGGCTTACTATTCTTATCCTGTCTTTATCTCTTGTTCTTTAATCAGCAACCCTTCTCAGCAACTGTCTGTTCACACGATTAGGCAATTAGCTTCAAACAATGACCAATTAATCAATTATCATTTCACATATCAGTTTGTTTGTATATACTTGTCCAAAATGTTGAAGGTAATGCAAGCGAAAAAGTAGCGTATAGAGGTGTTATCTGCAATTTCATCTTTTATTTTCTCTCGAAGAGTTATAATGCCCTGTATATTAATTGTTTTTTGCACCCATTATTATCTTATATTTAATTAGACTAGCCATATTGACGAAATGAAAGTCGATCTTGTCAACCAAAATGAGGTAAATTTTACAGCACACTACAATCTGTTATAACTATGTATTAAATACATTTACAATGTCGTTAATACATATATTTTATTATTTGAACAGATTTTTAAGAAGTCAAAACCTATTTACCGTTATAACTATGTATGGAATACATTTACAATGTTCATTATATGTGAGAACTGTGCTTAGTGTTTTTTTCTCATGCAAAGTACACATGTTTATACGGACCTGCTTTACAAGGTTCTTGAAGGTATAAACATTAAAAAGAAGACTTTTCAAGGTTCCTAAAAAAGGGTAACTTTATTTCTCGAAACCTTTTTAGATCATAAAGAACAGAAGTAGTTCCACACTAAAAGTGGTATAATTATATCGCTTTTGGTCCCTCTTTTGTTGGTTTCTAAAAAATACTTATGGATTAACCAGTTTAAAGAAATGAAAAAGACAATTTATACTATTTAATTTGCTTTTTTAGTTTTAGGCTTAGTACAAACAAGAGTATGTTCCACATTTAAGTGGCTTTACATGTAGATAAGTTAAGCTTTATGCAAGTTATATTGGTATCACTTAGACTCATTTTAAGTTTTATGCAATATGTAAGTGTATACAAATTACAAAGTCATGAATAACCATCATATCAATTATTAATGTTTGTTATGATGAATAAACAAACATGTATTTATAACTAATTCAGAAGTAATAGAGTAAAAAAATTAACTGACTCCTTAACATACACCCCCTATCTTAGAACCACCCCCAAGACCTCTACGACCTACCACCTGCAGCTAAACGCTCTGCTTCATGTGTTCATGCAGTAAACTAGAAAATGGACCAAATACAACTATGTATGAGCTTCAGTTACACTCCATACCACTCATACGACCAAAACACTATCTTCAAATTATTATTCAAAGCTTATTTAATCTCTAATATGTTACTCTTTATTTATTATACGATTACTTAATTTTTATTTGCCTTTCAAAAATCTTGATTACTTGATTTGGGACCTCAGTTGGTACAAATCATCATTCAAAATTTATTCAAAAAAGTAACAGCCGTGGAGGTAAGCTGTTTGTTTGCAGTCCAAATGTTTGTGGTTGTTTATTGAAATAGTTCACAATATGTCATCATAATATGATGCAAGAATATCTTTGGAGCTTGAAAATTGCAATATAACTTCTAATTTTGTACACACTATAGTTACAAGATATTTTGCATGAGGTATAGTTATGGATTAGAAGTTATATTGAGGGCTCACTTACCATTAAGAATATCTGACGCCAGAAGTTTCTGCGTCGGCACCGTTGTTGTGACCGGAAATCGATCACCATACTTACCTACATGCCCCCATCGTCCAGGTGGCTAGAAAACCATGGGTTGTCGGCAGTTGTTGATTAACAGCCGCAAAAACCCCAAAATCGACACCCAAAGATTGATTAATCGACAGCCACACCACCACCACCATCACCAATTCGAATGGCAGACATCTCACAAGCCCCATGAAAGGCTATATAGTCCCGACCGAAAAACACCCCAAATCAGTCCCCAAATCACCAAAGTTTGTGGTTCTTGATGCAACTCGAATATGCAAATTTCGAAGAATTAGAAGAAACCCTAGGCAGCTTCCGGAGAATTCGAAGGAACCCTAGGCGGCTAAGAGACAACCGACACTGTGAAAACGTATTCTAATTAAAATACGTGAGTGTGAAAATGCAATGGGCTGTAATATAAAATGGATCTTAAATTGAAATTAAAATAATGTGGGTCAATTGGGCTTAAAGCTCTTCATGTTCTGTTTTGCTTCAGGCTTTAGGTGTCGTTGTGTCAATTTGAACATATTTGTAAATAAATAAAATAAATGTTTGTGTTTTTGTAACTATCGTTCAACACATAAAATAAACGAACGTCGGAGTAATTTGTTGTTATGTTTTACTTTGCCTAAACTCTTACGAATTAAGTAAATGAAATCGAACGATAAATTTTAAATATTTTTATAGTTTTTAAAAAACACACACCTATCAATACATTATCTTATAATAAAATAATTTCTCATATATATCAAAACAGTTTTCAATGTCGTTAGTAAATTTTTCAAAAGTTATTTTAAAAATTAACATATGGCAAATGAAAATGAACATTCTGCAAATAAAAATTAATCTATGTCACCATAATGCGTAAATACAACCTTACGTTATTGAAAAAAGATGTGTTATCGAGTAATAATTATTTATCGCCGCCGCATTGCGCGGGTACCAGGCTAGTACTACTATATAAACCATTTAACACTCTCTCTCCTATTAAATTTTAAGACTTCTTAAAATTCAATCAATATAAAATCTTGACCATTCATTATATCTAAATTAATCTCACCCACTCAATCTTTAACCATTCAATTCTCTGTTCTAATTACTTTAATCTTTAATTCATTTAAAATATATTCTCTCACACTAACACTTTTTCTCAAACAAACAAAATTATCCACCAAACCAACATAATTTTTAAAATCTTATGAACTTCTCTCTCTTTATTTCAAATATAAAAAAATCTTATTTTAATTTTCTTTTAGAATATATTTCTAAAATTAATAAAATAGTTAGATGCAAATGAAAGAAAATTTGAAAAAAGACGGACATATTGTTGTAAAAAACTTTTTACGACATTAAATCGTGCGAATAATATGTTATTAAATTATTGAAAGTGACATGTTGTAAAACGAAAAACTATTATCCTCCGCAGCATTGCGCGGATACCATGCTAGTATAATATTGTTCATTCAATTCCATTTACAATACGTATACTGCAAAACTACAATATAAATTGTTATTTATGAAAGGTAAACAATTTTATAAATTAGTAGCAATGGTTGCGCTATATGTGAACGTTATAATTGGGTAAAAGACCCTAAACCCTAAAAAATTGTAAAAATAAATAATACATTGTATTTTCTTATTTATTTTTTAAACTTGAAAGAATATAATCATATATGCATGTATAGATATGCGTGATCTAATTATAAACTTCTTTGTTACTTATACGTATATAAAAGAGATACCTGTGAAATTACATTTTGAGTGTCGTGTATGTTAAGTTCATATATTCATGGCTAAAATTAAAGAAACTATAAGATGTTTAGAATTTTAAAACTTAGGTTTTATTTCGACTGCATTTAATATATCTTTTTAATTATATAAATTAATGTTCAAAATAATGTCGTGAAAAATTAATATTTTTTCTTTAATAGAACTAAAGTAGTAGAATATATTTCAATCGATAGATGGACGCATTGATCAATTGAATGGGATTCCCGGTGTGTATATAAACTGAAGATATTTTTTGAAATAATAAATTAATAAGCTATCATGATGATAAACAATATTACAAGAACAAATTTAGTCTGCAAAGTTGAATATTTCGAACAAGGGATTTTATAAACTCAAAATTCTTAGAGATTCCAAAAATCCCAAAGAAAACTTGAGAAAAAACATATTAAAAATCCCCAGTACGATTTACAAATTATTGGGGGGGCAAAAACCCTAATCTTCATGTGGGTTTGCCACCTAAAAATGATATATTGTCAGAAAAAAGGAAAGAATTTGGTGTCTAGAATCACAGCATACACAAAACTTGCCAATTTTGCTTCTGTCTTTTGATGAACTCATGAATTCTTTCTAGAGCAACTTCAAGTGTTTCTTCACTCATATTTGCGAAACAAACCCGAAACCAACCTGGTTCCGAGCAATGACATGATGATCCTGGCGATATGTTTAGTTTTGCTTCATGCATAATCGTCTTCCAGATCTTTAATTCGCTCTCTATTGTGGGTTCCTCCAAGAAGGGACTCAAGTTCATCCAACAAAAAAGCCCAGCATTCCCTTTTAAGCATTCGATACCTGCCTTTTTCAGCCCATTGATGATCATTTCATATCGTTTCTTCAATCTTTCGCGGTTGATCTTTATGTACTTTTGGGTGAATTCTTTATCTGATAACATAGAAGCCAACAAAAACTGTGTTTGTGAAGAAATCAAGGTGAAACTAGACATTCTTCTTGCTGTTGTCACAACTTGATCATTGTATGAATAAACCGTCCCTATTCTGAACCCTGGGAGACCAAGATCTTTTGAAAGACTGTAAACAATGTGACACCTTTCTGAGTCTTTGCAGTTTCTTGATTCAAGCACCTCTGCGATACTAACAAATTCATCTGCGTAGAAAGCTGAACCAGAGTAGATTTCGTCCGAAACTAGATGAATGTTCTTTCGGGTTACGAAATCTAAGATCTCTTCAAGTACTTGTCGTTGAATCGTTGCGCCTAACGGGTTTGAGGGGTTTGTAATTAGCACTCCTCTCACTTTTATGTTCATTGATCTTGCATGATCATATGCTGCCTCCAAGGCCTCCGGAGTAATCTGAAAATTGTTTGAGCTTTCACAATGAATTGGAACAATTTGTACCCCAGTTCTCCATCTCAAATCTCTATCAAATCTGCAACATTTAAAGATAATTGAAAGTTAGAAAATAGACAGCAGACTTTTCATTGGGCCAGTTATTATTTGTTGTCAATATATAAACTCAAATTTTATGATAGAAATCATCTCAAGATAAGGTCAACTGGTGTTTGTTGTGCTCAAGTTGAGAGGATCTCGATCTAACTTTCTTACCCTGGATAGTAAGGGGTTGGGACCAACAATGCATCGCCTGGATCAGCCAGAATGAAAGTTAAAAGCTCATTAGCTGCGGTTGCACCAGCGGTCAGGACAACTCTATCAGGGTTAAATTTTGCTTTTCCTCCCCTCACTTGTTCCATGAAACTTGCCATTGCCTAAAATAATCAAGAATTAAACAAAGTTTAATTTAGACATTCTTGATCAATCTTTATAACATTTGGCATTATGGGTTTGTACATTTTTGTTAAAAAGGTGGTACCTTTCTAAATGATAGAAGCCCGTGATAATCTTGAAACAAAGCATTCTCTTTAAAGCCAGAAACTTTTTGGCCCCAGTTAGATGATTCAAGATTTGCTTCCAAGCATTCTTCAAGCAAATCAAAAGAAACCTACATAATAAAAGATGCCAAAATCCCTGTTAGCTCACTCTAATCATAAAAAAATTAAACATAAATTTCTTTGTAGACATGACTCGTTAATCTTCAAAAAGCTAGCTAGATGTTTCAGTGCTTACTTGATTTTCTGCTAGTCCCATCTGAATAACCCCAGAAGGATTCTGTGTTTCATGATAAGGGTTTTCATCATAGGCCTTCCATCCTGCAAAGTATGGTGAGTCTTCCCCATGGGTTTTAGAGACCGCTATCTTTGATAACCCAACAGTACTTGGTTGTACAATCTCTATTGCCATGAGTCCAAATCTTTCTTCCTAGCTAGTAAATTAAGTGTCTTCTTGAATTCAAGTTTGAAGCAGGTTTTCTGTTTTGAAAACTTTAGAGAGGAGAGAGGAGAGAGAGAATGAAATGAATAGAAAGTGTTTGATGAAAACTTTGTCAAAACTACCCCTATATATAGGAAGTGCCTAAAATCAAAGTATGAGAAGACGTATCAAAAAGTTAGTGGGGCTCACCTGCAACATGCCAATATAATCATCTCATTAGTTAATTGGCAGAGGAAGCAATAATTAATTGTTTAGATTTTAGAATAAGGTAGCAAGATCAAAACCAACCTTCTATAATGTGTAATTAATAATATCCATTTTAATAAATACTGTATAATTGTTCAATCATATCTCTTCTGATCATGTTCTTCTACGTGTTATAAAAGTGTGTGGGATGAACACTGAACAGTTTTACTTTTGATATAGTTAAGAAAAAATTAACAATTTTCCCTCAAAATTTAGAATTTTTTCAATAATCTTTTTTACATACCACAAATTCTTAATACGTATTATCTTAAATTTGGCGGTTAAATTTTCGAGAGAAAGAGAGTTGTAAAACATATTTTTAACCAGGTTTCATTATTAATAAATTAGACTTAAATATAAGCAATATATATAGATCGATCGATCGAAGCAGGTTTTATAACCTTGAAACCTCGCCTAATTCTCTTAAATAGAACATGTATTCTAACATTTAACCTAGTTCAATTCTATTTAGATAAGATTAGAGTCCGTCTTACTGTACAAATAACTTGATATTTTTGCATTCCTTTAACATGTCCAATTTTCTATCAGCTACGTACGTACTACCGCTAATTAATTAATAGAACCTGTTATTCATTAACCTTCAAACCATGTTATATATGAACTATGAAGGGGAATGTTTAAATAGGAATAAGAAATTAAAAGAATGGAGGAGACTCGATCTTAGCCGTTCATTTTATAAATGGAAATATGGAATTTGGATGGAGAACGTGAGGGGATAGAGTGTGGCAGGGTGCATGTGAGGAATTCATGGGCGAGTAATGAGATTAAAAGAGGGGGAACTATTTGACGGATGACATTGAGTCTCCCATTCTTATTTAATCTAAAGTTCTCATTTGAACATTCCACTATATATGATTGTAATTTCTTATAAATATATCTATACTACTATATAAACCATTTAACACTCTCTCTCTTCTTAACTTTTAAGAACTTCTTAAAATTATGTCAATCTCTAATCTCCACCCTTCTTTTTATCTAAATTAATCTCATCCACTCAATTTTTAACCATTTCTCTCTCCTAATAAATTTTAACTTTATATTTATTTAAAATATATTATTCCACTAACACATCCACCCACATCAATATAATTTTCAAAATATTATTATCTTCTCTATTCTTAATTTATAAATAGAAATCCTTTTTAATTTTATAATGTTTTTTTAGAATTTATTTTTAAATTAATAAGATAGTTTATACAAATATAAGATAAATTGAACAAAAAATCGGACATGTTGCTGCATTTTTTTCATGAAATTGAATTACGCGTTACATCCTTGAAAACGACATGTTACAAAAAAAACTATTTACCACCGCAGCATTGCGCGGGTACACTGCTAGTATATATATATATATATATATATATATATATGGGAGGGTTCCATTGAGAACCGATTTTAGTGCGAGAACCGCGAGAACCAATCTTATCCGTTGATTTGATATGTGGAATTCATGGATGGAGAGCGTGGGGGATCAAGTGTGGCAGGGTGTATGTGAGGAGTTCATGGGTGGACAATGACATTGAAAGAGGGGAATTGGACGGCTCAGATTGGTTCTCGCGGTTCTCACATTAAAAATGGGTTCTCAATGTAACTTCTTCCTCTCTCTCTCTCTCTCTCTCTCTCTCTCTCTATATATATATATATATATATATATATATATATATATATATATATATATATATATATATATATATATATATATATGGGAGGGTTTATTCGAGAACCGTTGTTAGTGCGAGAACCGCGAGAACCAATATCAGCCGTTCCTTGGATATGAGAATTTCATGGATGGAGAGCGTGGAGGGATAGAGTGTGGCATGGTGCATGTAAGGAATTCATGGGTGGACAATGACATTGAATGAGGGAAAATTAGACGGCTCAGATTGGTTCTCGCGGTTCTTACGGAAATAATGGTTCTCAAATTAACTTCATCCTATATATATATACCTTGTTAAACAATCAGATTTTATTTTCCCATAAATCAGACGCCCTCTTATTATGTCCCTACTATATAACAAGCTCCAAATCATATTTAACTGGGTTTAATTACTCTTGTTTGGTAGGACTAGTTACTAACAAACCAGTATTGTAAAAAAACGGTCTTGACAGCTAATTAATCGCATGTAGGCGGTTATCGGCGGTCTATCGACATTTGAAAATCATTATTATTGTGAGTATCACGAGAACCAATCTTGACCCTTGATTATATTAAATCGATTGCTATGTTAATGTCTCATCAATAATTAAACTCTTATTAATAGGTGTTAATGACTCATAGATGAGAGATATTTTTGGAAAATCAAGTCAATCTAATAATGACTTAATCATCCGGACGCAATTCACAGTTAAGTATATATATATATATATATATATATATATATATATATATATATATATATATATATATATATATATATATATAAATGACGAGAATACCTTTATTAATTAATTAACATTAATAGTGGTTACAAATGGTACTCGCTGTACTTGTAATAAAAACGGTATTTAGTGAACTTCTCCCTGTATGTGTGTGCGTGTATGTGTCAGTTATAGATAAGTTCATTTAAAAACAGCTTTTAATGCGAAAACCATGAGAATTATTTGTAACCATCATTAACGATCAATTACTCGATAATGACAAATTAATATGGGTATATATGTTGATCATTTATATATTTACACGATCGTGAATTACGTTCAGACGAATGTGTCATTATCTAACAAGACTTGACTTTTCTAAAACATTTTAATTAATGAATCATTTAAAAAATCGAAAACTCCACCATTTTTCATAAAAAATATATAAGATAAACAAAGAAAAATTCTTCATTTCAACTCAGTAAAAAATTTGGTTGTAAATCTGCTTTGTAGTAAGCGTGTTCACGGGAAGGGTAGTAGGATTTTTGCAAACCGTCACTGTGGGACGGGTACCTAGTTTTAGGAACCGAAACTGACCCGCAAACTGCGGGTACGCGTGTACGGGAACTCGAAGGGAGGTGGGTATCCATGATTCGGTCACATGTACCGTAAAACTGTGTTGTTTTTCATTTTTGTTGTTTTCAACAAGTTCGGATACATAATAAAATAATAAACAATGATAGAAACAAGTCAACAATAATAAATAAATCACTGGCAGAAATCAACAGATCTCCTTTAGAGCCTTGTACGTATAAATGAAAAACCGATATGATTGAAGTTGACACTATTGATTGATTTCAGTGTTTCCATGTTGAACTCTCGATTGTTGCAGGCTTGCAAACTCAGAAGCTCAAAAAAGAAGAATTGAGAAAGACGGTGGGAGCTACTAAAGATAAATTAGACAGTTTTGAGAAATTTAAGTTTTATAATGACTTTTGTTATTATATATATATATAAAAGTAAAGAGCATATGGGGCGGATAGATATCAAAATTTAAGAACCGAACCCACTCTATGTTCAACAGGTATCCTAGTTTTCGGATTTTTTTGGTTACAGGTATTGGTTTTTCGGTTTCGATTCATGCGGGACAGGTCGGTTTTTCAGTTTTTTAAACACCCCAACTTTTTAGAACCGACTGTTTCGAGGAATTAATGAGTGGCCAATATTAGTTAATATTTTGAAGATCAAACTAATTAATATCGAACAAGGTTAATTATAATAGATTAGGTAATGTGCATGATGTTAACTATTTAATTAATTAGATAATATACTCATGCCTCACGGGTCAATTCTTTATAGAGATTCATGCTATTGCTAATCAAACTCTTAATTTACTTAAATTGCACTAATATAAATTGTTGCTTCGACGTACCTTTGACATTTTAGTATTATTTTTATTTGTTTTATCATTTAGAAGTTCGACTTTGATTTAAAAATGTTCGCGAACTTTATCTTTAAAGAAGATTATTTAATAATGATCAAAGGTTAACTTAATAATTTTGCTAATTAATCTCATTTAAAATAAGAGTACGTGAGACATTAATAAATTGGTGTCAGAAATATGTAATTATTACTGAATAAACTATATATAAAACGCAAGTTGATAAAAATAATAATAAATCTAAACTACATATATTTTGAGTGTTAATTTATTAATTAAGACCTTTTTGTTACATAAATCTATGTAATGATTATTAATTTATGTATATGCTTGGCAATATAAATTGGTGTTTGGATTCGGTTTATTATTAGGTTTTGTTTGGATTTTGAATTTAATTATTTATTCTTTAATAATAATAATAATATATGTAACTAATAAAATTAGTAAGTATATCGTCTAATAATCAATTAGGTCAATAGTTTTTTTTTTTTTAAACAGCAACGATTTCTTTCATTTATTACAGAGAACCAAAGTCACAAAAAGTAGGCACTTATCTAGCAATACGCACAAAACATCATCATGAAGTGTAGAATAGAGATAAATGGGTAACACATTTAACACCCAATCTGCTTGTCTTCATTCAATCGCCTCTACATGTCCCTCTTTTGCCTCGTGCTTAATTTGTCCTTTGCTATCATTGTTGTTATTGTACCAACTTTCTGATCAAAACAGTTCCATATATAGTTTTCGTACACTATGGTAGTCACTCGTAAATACCATGGAACAAACCACAATGGCTGGCCATATATACTTACTTCTTGTACCGCTCGAATAATTAAACATGATCTTCAAATGCCTTATCCCTGCATGCACTGTTATCTTCACACGATTGCCACCTGAATAGTTTTGCCGCTAAAAGTCTGCTATTTACGTACCTTCCATCTAATGTTGTTGCACAGCCACCACAAAACGTGCTAAAACTTTCATATTTATAGTACAATTAGGATCCATATATGCCCACCCTTACCCTCCTAACCCACATAGTTAGAGGTGTTATGTTACACACACAATGAAGCTATAACACCCACTACCGTCCCTGATGTGTACACCGCCCTCCTGTTCTACTGCCTAGCTTCGCCCCAACAACCGAAACTGCCCACCCACCCCTAAAATGCAAAAACTCTTTCGATTCTTCGGTATCGTAACAAATAGTCCAACCTTATTAAATAGTCATAACTTCCAGACACAACCATGTAGTTAGCAGTGTTTATATATTAGCATACAGTCTGGTAGGGATAAACACCGCACTATAAGACAAACTCAGTGGTCCAAGGGGTTGCACATACAAGGATATCTCACAGCTCACTCTTCACCCTCAAAACTTTAACACATACTTTCAACAACACACACTAAAAAGACTCGCAAGCTCAAAGGTTAAAGAAAGTAGGGTACGTAAAGACATCAATAGTAACCATAATGTCATATAAATGAATTACACATGACCTTTCTTAAAGAGGATAAAAAACCCAAAGTTGCTATTTTATGAGGAGAATATTATAGTTACTTTTAAATAAAGTTATAACGATGATGATTTTAATTTTATTAAAGGCAAATTATACAAAAAGACAACCACCCTTTTGTAATTTTCTGATGATGATTTAATTTTATTAAGGGCAAATTATATAAAAAGACAGCAACCCTTCATTAATTTTCCATTTGTGATGCATAATTTTTTTATATGAATTTACGGTATTTAACTTTCTTTTTGGTAAAATAGGATAATTTAAGAGGTCAACCGGCCTTCATCCTGTAATTTCACGTGTAATTATTTAGTTTCAATATATTCACTCACTTCGCCGAACTCGACTCTCGGTGATGCTCTCGTTCTCACTCCTTTTTCAGATACGCTTGAATATTTGACGAACCCGGACAATGCTTCTATGGATGATTGAAATCGACTATTAATTAAACCTATGATGAAACCGAAGACGCTTCTACGGTCAATTGAAACCTTCAAATAAATGCAACTGGTGACCCCTGATCATTTGAATGTAATGGTGCTTAAATACATCAAATCGAAAATTATAAAAAGTTATTATTATTTAATATTTATACTCTTAAATACATGGATAATAACTAAAGATTATAATTAATGAATTACATAGGGGTATATAGGTATAATTTGTTGTGTATAACAAAAATATGTGGTATATAAATCGTATCCTTTTTATAAAACCTAAGAACATAATATGATGGATTATTTTAGGAAGTGTGTATTTTTAAGGCAATTTTTGTTATTTAATTAGAAACTTGAAGTTCATATAAGTTTTGATTTACAAAAAAAAAAAAAAATATGAAAGTGAGACTAATGATATATGTACATGTAGCCATGTAACTCCTCCAAGCTTCCTATATGTTTCAAAAATTACAAACAAAATATATAATTAATTAACATCAATTTAAAAAACCTCCGGTTAATAGCTCGTTTCTTTGCTAATTTATATCGAGTAAAATATACATACAATCAAAATAATTCGACTCTTTTGGAAGCAAAATCTATTATACGTGGTTTGTTACAAACTATATTGTTGTTTAACCCTTGGGGAAAAAAGAATTCAAGGGGACAAAGAACAATTAATTTCATTAAAAAGTAGACAACATATTTCTAGTATCGATCAAGGCTAATTTTAAACCAATAGTATATTTATGTTGTAAAGAAATCAAACATTAAGAAGACAATTTCAATGGTAAACAGCTAATTGTGTTGTCCTAAATTTGTAGTCAAAGGACAATGTTAGATTCCTTCAATCATTTTTTATGTACTTTTCCTTAGGATCTCCAACAACAACAACATCAAAAAGAGCTTCATATCCCCCAAAATTGCATAAACCAGTTCTAGGGTTGTTGGTAAGGATGCTTTTTATACTTGGAATCAAATCTTGTTTGGACATGAATTTAGAACTAATACAATTACATGCAATAACTATATATAAAGCTACATATGTGTAGACTCAGGCTTCATATCCCTCAATTTTTTACATATCCGGCCGAATTTTCGAAAATATATACATAAATGCAATCACTAATGATCAATCGTTTGTGCTACTTTCGAAAAATCTCATTCGATCCATCATTGAATTTTATAAATTTGTGTGTTATGATAAAAAAAGAAAGAAAGAAAGAAATCTAATTGAATAATGAAAAGAGCATCTTAATTGTGGCAAAGATTGTGTATAGTTGAATTGGAGTGATATATATTTAAGGCAGGCAGCTATAGGGTAGTTAAAATATATATTGGTTATGTCACAAGATTTCATAGTTTAACAACTGGATCAATTTCCTCTTATCTTCTTATGTCCGTATCTCTTACCAAATCCCCAAGAACATCCAGCCTGTTTCTACACTTTAACTCCATCTAATATACTATAAATTATATAATTAATTTATTAATTAATTTACACCAAAAGTAGCGCGTATATATATGTATATATGATTTTTGAATTATAAACATTCATGTTGTTAATTTATATAATAATTTGTTATCAATTTACTGGTTTTATAATATGTGACGTACGTTTCTCCACATAAGTATACGTTATTTTTCTATATATAAATTAGATAATAGATATATAATTTCTACGTGTTTCAAACGTACTAGAAAGAAAATACAACTAGGACATAAAATTCAAGATCATTTTTGTAGTAACTGCATGCAATATTAGAGTATATAGAAAATGTTAGGTTGTAATATTTCTTGGTTTTTGATAATGATATTTGTTTATATATAGATATGTATGTATGTATACACACATTAAAGCATACCAAGTCGATCTGTTATGGATTTATGGACGTTGATGATCATCTACTTTAGTGATGGTTATTCAAAACCTGAAAAAACATAGTGATGGTCAATGATATGTGTAGTCCGTCCTTTCTTCAGAACTTATTGTGACTTTTTTTTAGGAGATGATTTGTACATAATAAAAATTATTCATATATAACCGGTACAAGTATATATATTACAACACATGGTACAAGTAACTAGTACATAAATTGTTATGTATGGACAAATTCTGTTGTGCACAAATTACTACCTTTCCCTTTTCTCATTCTTTAAAGCAAACATTTTTATATTTTATTTTTTAAATTTGGGTCTAGTAAAATAGGGATTGCAATTAATTACTGATAATATTAATATGATAATCAGTGATACAAGCTATTCCTATATATCTTTTTTATACATAATATGCACAAAGTAGAAATTCAATTTTCGTTAAGCTATGGCAATAAGTGATGATCATAATAGGTTGGCGGTTGTTCTTTAACTTATGCGTGAGATGCAAAATTTTATTATAAAATTTTCTTTTGTTATTTGTGCTACTAATCTTTTAAATTGGTTATACTAGTCTCAATCACATCGAGCTCGATTTTATGTAATTGTAGAAACTATTAAATGCAATCTAATTTAGCAAGTGAAATAATTTAAATTAATTAGCGTGATATTTTTCAATTATTAAGCCCAATAATAATTCGTTAATTTATTAGCTTAATATTAGTAAGCCTGACTTAGATGATGTTTATTAGATTAGACATATCCATTTAGCAGGAGAGGTTTGAATGGACACTGGATCTTAGCTATACCATCGCCCCATCCCCCTCTCTCTCCGGCTCTCTCCCACGAGTAAGCCTGTACTCCTATCTCTCTTGTTGGTGAACCCGTAGAGGGTTTCTCTCTATTTATGGGTTGAAAGATGGATAGGGGAGAAAGTTGATGTGACACATGAGAGATTAGGATGGATGTTGATGCTTTTAGTCAAAACCAAAGGCCTTAGTCAATCGGTATAGGAGTTTGGAAAAAGAAACTCCCCAACTTCAAATGTGATTTTTAGTCCCGAATGATGGATAAATTAAAGATGTAGAACTAAAAGAGTCTGTGTGAATGTGTGTTTAATGTTAGATTGTGTGCAGAGATAGATAACATGTATCATCGTGTCCAATACTATGTGACACTAAAGGATCACACTGCTACACACCCAATTAGAACCATTTGGATATTACCTTGTGTAAGAATAATTAATTAACTTTAGTTAATTAATTATTGAGAGAAAGAAAAAAAAATTATTTATTATTTAAAGGAGAAATTAATATTTAGTTTAAATATTAACAAGACCAATTAATTAATAGTTATTAATTAATTAGAAAGGTCAAAGGGTATTTTCTGTAATTACTTGATAGTTTAATTAAAGTTGGGCTTTAATTAAATCGGGCTTGGGCATTAATAAGGTTATATATATAAATACTTTATTAAACCTTAGAATCACATTAAGTTAATTACAAGTCAAAAAGAAAAATAACCCTAATCCTCTCCTCCTCTCTCTCTCTCTCGATCGGCGCAAAGCCGAACCCCCCCCCCCTTGGGGTCGACGACGTGACACACACACACGAGCGATCAAGTTTTGATCATTGGTAAAATCCTTGGCGGTCTAGCAGTCTGTTTGAGGTGGTGCAGTAGCGGTGTTCTACCTTTAGCATTTTAGGATTGAAGTTTCAAGTTGAGCTGCAAAGGTATAACTTTTAATCCTCTACTTCTCTTTTAGTTTCTGTACGAGTTAGATAAGATCGCTGGAGGGGGTTTTGATTTATTCCGCTGTGCATGTTATTCTGATATGTTTTTATATCCTACAATACCCTTCAGTGGTATCAGAGCCACCTCTAACCTCGTAGGGAACTAGGTAGGTTTCTTTTTATCATGATGAATACGTTTCTTTTTATCAGGGATTAACTTTTTAGTTTATCCAAGTAATTTTAAAATCAAGTTTTGATTTTCAAAATGGATAACAAATTAGTTATGATAAAAGGAAGGATAAGGTTTAAATTTAAAAGTTGTTATTTTTTTTGTTTATTGTTGTTTTGCGTTTGGGAGGTTGCCAGCGGCGCATAATGTAACACTGTACTTTTTAATTAACAATAAACTGTGTGCGGAAGCTAATTACATATAATTAGATTTAAAATCAAGAGTTTATACAACTTTGATTGGTTATCATTTACAAAAATACCACAACAATGTTGATTTACAAAATCAGACTCTATACAAAATCTTGGACATCAGAGTATTGGTCTGTCCATATTTCTAGTCATCAGCATCAGAACTCACCAGGAAGTATCTGCAAAACAATCTAGTGGGGGATTAGCACAAAGCTAAGTGAGAGAACATATATCACACAAAGTACAAGGCTAACAGCCCAACAAGTTAATCAAGCTCAAACTCAAGAGGACCGGCGGTGTTGCAACCACCTACAACCAAATGCCGGCCAAAGCATAGGTTTACCGATAGCTCTGCTAACATGGATAACAGTAAAAGCACCCTTGAGTGCAACAGATGCACCTCAAGATCAGATACTGTAAATCCCCAAGAACAAGCCCAGCCTACAAAACTGTCACGACTGACCTCCACAATAACATGCATACATATCCAATGAGCACATATTCAATCAAGATGTTACATCATGTACCATCAGGATATAAATCCCTTCACCACAGTCAACAAGGCTGTAGCACACTCAGTTGACTAACTCACTGAGTCTTCTCAATTTCTGAGATTAAGTGAACACAAGTCAGTATTCAATTCACAATACTGATTCGTAATAAATATCATATTTATTCATACATCACATGAATATCACATATATATATCATGTGTATCAAATCATAGTTTGATTGTTAAGAATAACTCTTAAAAATCCCAAAATCCGATTAAGTTCAATTCCGATAGAAGTCGAATTCCGAGTGAAAGGCCAATTCCGACTATATCCAATTCAGAAAAAATAGGCAATTCCGATTAACATCAATTCCGATGAAATCATAGTTAGATTCTGAGCATAGGCACATTACGATCAAAAGTACATTCCGATCAAAAGACCAATTTCGAGTAAATGGAATTCCGAGCATAAATCAATTCCGAGTAAATGGAATTCCGAGCATAAATCAATTCCGAGTAAATTGATCGGAATTCATGTATTTCGATGATACTTTATGCGGAATCCCCAATTCCGATAGATTCAAACCTTAATTCCAATCCAATTGGTCGGAATTCATCAATTTCGCCCAATTCATGTCAATTCCAACTAATTCATATGTTCTTGCCCAATTTCGATTTCTTACTTAAATTCTAAACTGATATTAAACATACAATCAATTTAAATTTTCAGAAATCATTCTAAACATGAAATGAACATAATCTAACATTCAATTCTAACATGCAATACGACCTATAATTTATCAAATCATCAAGAATCAATCAGAATTCATAATAATATTCAAAACTGAATATATTTAACAATTAACAACTATAATTCAGAATTCTAACCTTTAGATTATATCAATAATCAACTTGAATGCAACCAAGATAGAAGTTTGATTTTCTTTTTCTTTCTTTCCTCTTCTCGGCCGAGAGCACACAAATCACACACAAACACATTTTGTTTAATTGAAAGAAGAATGAGGTATGGTGGTGAGTTGGTGACCAAAATGGCGTGAGGAACTAAACAAAAGGACATCACACCATTCCACCAATTTTTTATTAAATTAATTATCATTTCCAATTAAAATATTAAATTAATACACATCATGGCAAATAATACTCATAATCAAATATAATTCTCAAGGTCAATTAACTTAATTACCTTAATTAATCTAGGCCGGTAAAGAGGGTGTTACACATAAGCCACCGTTGGACGGCGGCGATGTGCGACGAGGATCACCAAAGACGACGGCGGCGGCGACGGTTAGCTCCGACTGGCTGGTCGGCGTCGGCTGTCGGTTCGTTGCCACCAGCTCGGTCGGTGGCATGTGGTGATCAGCGGCAAAGGAAACCGGCGGCGGAGATGAGGGCGTAGGGGCGGCCCAGCCGTGGCCTGCGACTTGCGGCCCAGCTTGATTCGACCCAGTATGAGGTCGGCCCACGGTTTCATCTTTGGCCCAGTTTTGAGGCCCAAATGTATATTTTAGTTTTAGGTTAGGGTAACACCTGACAGGATTAAACTAAAAGGTTTCTATAGGTTTTTATCTCGTAAAAACTTATGTTTAAAATTTCTTATTTTTAATCAAGGTTATTATTGTAATAATCAAGTGTTGATTAAAACTAATTAATTTTACTGTTTTTTAGACGCATAACAATAATTAATATATAATATGACAACTATTTAAACCAGGTGATTTTAACCGTTAGTTAAAATCAAGATAATTCGTCAGGATATGATAATTAGAATCAGTTGTTGGATGTATTCGTTTTAAGACATGTTTGGGATGCCATAGCCAAGCCCTAGACCTTGGTTATTGGTTTTACTATTCTATGGTGTGGGGAGGCCTGCGTGCCACTTGCAACCCTTATTCTATTTTGTAAAAGTATTAGATTAGCGGGCCTGCGTGCCTTTGAAAATCTTGTATTTTATTTATTTATTTATTTCTAGTTTTTTTAGAATAGTATTATTAGAATAGATATGAAGCTGATGCAAGAACCAAGGAGAAAGGAGCAGGGAGCAGGATTGGATGCTGAGCTTCAGAATGTCATGCCATGTGTGTTGTGTTTTTCCACTTAGGTTTTGACCGTCGGGTTTTTCGTGTCGCTCACGAAACCGACATTAGTTAAGGGCAAGGCTAAGGCATAGTTGTTTGTGGTTGTTTTATTTCTTTACATATTATATATGCGTGGTTGTGATTCTCACGATGAAATAAAACAAGGGTTTTAATAATAGTCAATTATTAAACAGTCGTTTTAAAGAAAACTGGCAAAAAGTTTTTTTTCTCGTCAAAAACTTTTGAAATCCTTTTTAGAAAAATCTTAAATCAGTGTGCTACCCATCTAATGGTACACATTTCCTGTTAAACGGTACTCGAGTGTCAGAAGTGATCAAACCTTGGGCATTCGGGTTCAAACCATTGCGGGGGAGGGTGTGTAAGACTTTGCGATAATCAGGAGTCCCGGCCGGAGTTCACACTGTCTTAGGTGGTGCGATCTATTTTGGTGATAATCGGGAGTCCCTGCCCAAAAAGCACTAGAGGGACTAAACATACACGGTTCTTGTAACTGATGTCCCGCGGATCTAGGAATCGTGTCTAGGCTGGATACGATTGGTATAGGCTTACCTACCAGAAATAGCATTGTCCCGGTGGAAAGTGCCCAAACCTTGCATCGGGAAATATGAAATATGGATCCTAATCTAATAATATATTTTTAAAAGGTAATAATTATTAGAAGATATAATCAATACTGAATCGGTTTTTTTTTATCTTTTTCTTTTTCTGTAGATGTCTTTTATATATGTTATTCCGTTTTATTCACCAAAGGAATCTCTAAGCCTCATCGTCGGCAAGTGGAAACTTTCAGGTCCAAACTTTGCTGTTTGGAAGATGCATCTAAAAAAGGTTTTGGATGCACAGGGAAAGCTTCACATCATAGAGACATTACCTCCAGAGCGACCAGGGGTAGATGCCCAGGATAGTGAGTATGACGCTTACTATCAGTATCTGACTGACGAATCTGACGTTATGTCAATTCTCGTTCTCACAGCGTCATCCGAGTTTACGGATGATCTCCGTGAGACGTCATCTTATGAGGTTGTTCAGGGACTAGAGCGCAAGTTCAAGTATAGTGAACGGATATGTCGCATCTTGCTGATGAAGGAAATTCTTTCATCGAAAATGAAAGAAAACCAGCCGATTATCGATCATCTCATTAATATGAGAAGGCTCTAGGATTGTTATGAAAGTTTTGAATCAAAATCAAAACCACATGAGCTAGTTATGCTCTTGTTCGGTTCTTTATCGGACTGTTACCAGAGGAGGTTAATGTACGTCCTAGGTGATTTTGAGATGACTGTCACGGAGTTGCACGAGATCCTTATGTGCATTAGCGATGGGCTGAATCCAAAGTAGCTAGAGTCAACAGTTGTGGACCCTATGCAGGAAGATGACTGGTTGGAAGAGCTTGGAGAAATTTGTTGCCCAGACTGTGGCAGCAAGGATTCATGCGAGCACTCACTCGACATAGATCAGCTGGACATTGGTTCGCCCAATGACTCAGGTATCTTTATGATAGATTGTCTTATTACTTCTTATGAATCATGGGTATTGGATACTGGATGTGGTCATCACATATGCAATCATTTGCAGGGATTCAAGAGAAGTAAGAAGCTAAGACAAGGAGATATGGACCTGCGGGTAGGCGAAGGCTCCATGGTTGGTGCTGAAGCTGTAGGAACATATTGTCTTAGTCTGCCTTCGGGCATGGTCTTAGAACTAGAACCTTGTTATTATGTTCCTAGACTTATTAAAAATGTTATCTCGTTTGATTTGCTTATAGACTATGGATTTAATTATGTTTTGAATGAAAAGATTATTTCATGTTTTAAAAATGATGTTTTCTATTTTAAAGTTATTCCAGAAAATGGTCTATATACGCTAAATCTATATAACAATGACATCTATCATATAAGTAAGAGATCCAAGAGTAACTTGAATCAAACTTACCTCTGGCACTGTCGTTTAGGACATATAAATGAGAAACGCATAGAGAAACTCCGAGATGACGGAATTCTAGAACCATTTGAATTAGAGTCATATGATATTTGCGAATCTTGTTTGTCTGGTAAAATGACAAAGCAGCCTTTCAACAGTAAGAATGAAAGGGCTAGTGAGTTACTAGGGATTATACACACAGATGTGTGTGGACCCTTTACTCCATAAGCTAGAGGAGGATACCGATATTTTATAACCTTTACTGAAGACTTCAGTAGGTTCGGTTATGTCTACATCATGAGACTCAAATCTGAAAGTTTTGACAAGTTCAAACAGTTTCAGAATGAGATACAAAATCAGCTGGACAAGAAGATAAAGTTGCTTCGGTCGGATCGAGGTGGCGAATATCTGAGTCAGGAATTCGACGATCATTTGAAGGAATGTGTGATTGTTTCACAACTCACACCTCCGTATACACCTCAGATGAATGGTGAATCAGAAAGGAGGAATCGTACACTGCTTGACATGGTACGATCAATGACGAGTCGAAGTTCACTACCATTGTCGTTTTGGGGGCACGCACTCGAGACAGCGGCGTTCATGTTGAACCGGGTTCAGACCAAATCGGTTGAAAAGACACCGTTCGAGGTATGGACGGGGAAAAAGCCCAAAATGTCTTTTATCAGGGTTTGGGGATGTGAGGTGTATGTTAAGCGAACATTTACAAATAAACTCAATCCCAAATCAGATAAGTGTATCTTCGTGGGTTATCCCGATGAAATCATGAGATACTATTTCTACAACCCAGATGAGAAAAAAGTCTTTGTTGCTCGTAAAGGGGTGTTCTTGGAGGAGAAGTTTCTTAACTCAGAAACTCCAAGAAAATAAAATAGAGTTTCAAGAAATTGAAGAAGAAGAGATAACACCACCACCGATAATTGAACCCGTGATTCAACAAAGAATTGTTGAATCTCAACCCGAGTCTGTGGTTGAGGAAGAGGTGCAAACACAAGACCTTCGCAGGTCAAGTAGGCCTCATCATGAGCCAGACAGGTATCTGGGATTCGTAGTTGCTCAAGAACGAAGGGGATCTTTTAGAACCCACTACCTACCAAGATGCTGCTTCAGGTTTAGAATCTGAGAAATGGCTAGAAGCCATGAAGGCAGAGATGCAATCCATTAGGATTCTTATAGCCATATCGGCATATTTTGACTATGAAATATGGCAGATGGATGTCAAAACCACCTTCCTTAATGGGAAGTTGACTGAGGATGTATATATGATACAACCGGATGATTTTGCGGATCCAAAGAACCCTAATAAAGTATGCAAGTTGCTTAAATCCATTTATGGACTAAAGCAAGCATCTAGAAGCTGGAACTTACACTTTGATGAGCGTATCAAAGAATTTGGTTTTACCAAAAGTGAGTTCGAGTCGTGTGTTTACACTCAATTCAGTGGGAGCGCGGTAACCTTCCTAGTGTTGTATGTAGATGACATACCGCTGATAGGAAACAGTATACCAGTGTTACAAGGAGTAAAATCCTGGTTTGGTAAATGTTTTCAGATGAAAGACTTGGGAGAAGCTGCTTATATACTAGGTATAAATATCTATGAAATAGATCTAAGCGGCTTATTGGACTTAGTCAAAGCACATACATAGACAAAGTCGTGAAAAGATTCAAGATGGATGGATCCAAGAAAGGATTTATTCTGTGTCTAGTCAAGATCAGGACAAGATGAAATTGATACCATATGCCTCAACAGTTGGTTCAATCATGTATGCCATGCTATGTACTAGGCCCGATGTTACATACTCTATCAGTGTCACGAGTAGATATCAAGAAAATCCTGGTGAAGCCCATTGTGTAGCTGTCAAGAATATTCTCAAGTACCTGAGAAGGACAAAAGACATATTCCTAGTTTATGGAGGTTCGATGGATGAGCTCAGTGTAACTGGTTACACTGATGCCAGTTTCCAGACCGACAGGGACGACTTTAGGTCATAGTCAGGATTTGTCTTTACCCTAAACGGAGAAGCCGTATCTTGGAAAAGTCAGAGGAAAGATACAATAGCAGATTCTACTACAGAAGCAGAGTATATTGCGGCAAGTGATGCGGCAAAGGAAGCTGTCTGGCTGAAGAATTTATCTCTGATCTTGTTGCCAGTATCTCTAGACCAATCGATATATTTTGTGACAACTCAGGGGCAGTGGCACAAGCTAAAGAGCCTAGAGATCATCAGCGGATTAGGCACGTACTCAGGAAATATCACCTCATCCGAGAGATCATTGGAAGAGATGATATTAGGTTGCAAAAGATACCGACGGACGACAACGTTGCTGACCCGTTCACGAAGCCGCTAGCTAGAGCTAAGCATGAGAGGCATGTTAGTTATATAGGAATGCAGTACTTAAAACATAGCAGCTAGTTCATATTTTTTATTATTACTATAGATGTAACTTGAAACTCTTTTATTATGTATTTACATTTCATGGGATTGAAATAGGAGGTATTTGCATAATTGTTTCTAGTTGTCTATTTTTAGCATATTTAACCTATCCATGACAAGTCAAATGTTGAGTTGTCTAAATGCCCGTAGCTACTTAATGTAGTGGGAGCTGCATTAGGGAGATAACGCTATTACGGATATTTGATGATTTATTCGGGAATGAATAAAAGCACAAGGTTGTGACCAAATATTCATAGATATTTACCAGGGGATAAATATTGGGGTGATCCGCATCGAGTTTACTTCATGGAGCGTCAACATAAGTAAACTTGATAGGTTGTCCTTAGACCTGAGATATTTGGTTTGGGACATAGTAACTTCTGTACTTTAGCATGTCCTAACGTCACGCCATAACAGGGTGATCATAAGGGGCATGTCTAGGTGCAGCGGAAGCTGTGTGCTCAAATTGCAAATAGTCAAGATGGGATTTGCACCTCCTACTTTTATGAGAGATATTTTTGGGCCCCTCGACGATTAAAACTGCTGAAAATGTGTGGTCGCGCTCGGTTAGAATGATAGGTTTCATTCGGTAAACCGTAACTGCAGAGTGTCGAGATCAGAGTCGATAAAATCTGAGTATTTAGAATAAGATCTCTGCTCCATGTCTAATACTCACATTACGGAATATCGCGATGCAAAAGGAAAAGCCTAGATAATCCAAGGGGTGAATTATGTCTCTGAATATAAGAGATCTCATAGTCTGGTTAACTTAAGTGTCTGGCTAGGGACCTCCTTAGGCCAACAATGTACAAGAAGTGTTACTTATCTTGCACAAGTGGGAGTCTATTAGATTGTGTGCAGAGATAGATAACATGTATCATCGTGTCCAATACTATGTGACACTAAAGGATCACACTGCTACACACCCAATTAGAACCATTTGGATTTTACCTTGTGTAAGAATAATTAATTAGTTAATTAATTATTAAGAGAAAGAAAAAAAAATTATTTATTATTTAAAGGAGAAGTTAATATTTAGTTTAAATATTACAGGACCAATTAATTAATAGTTATTAATTAATTAGAAATGTCAAAGGGTATTTTCTGTAATTACTTGATAGTTTAATTAAAGCTGAACTTTAATTAAACGGGCTTGGGCTTTAATAAGGTTATATATATATATATATATATATATATATATCTTATTAAACCTTAGAATCACATTAAGTTAATTAACAGTCAAAAAGAAAAATAACCCTATTCCTCTCCTCCTCTCTCTCTCGATCGGCGCAAAGCCGAAGCCCCCCCTGGGGTCGACGACGTGACACACACACACGAGGGATCAAGTTTTGATCATTGGTAAAATCCTTGGCGGTCTAGCAGCCTGTTCGAGGTGGTGCAATAGCGGTGTTCTACCTTTAGCATTCTAGGAATGAAGTTTCAAGTTGAGCTGCAAAGGTATAACTTTTAATCCTCTACTTCTCTTTTAGTTTCTGTACGAGTTAGATGAGATCACTGGAGGAGGTTTTGATTTATTCCGTTGTGGATGTTATTCTGATATGTTTTTATATCCTACAAAACCCTTCATTTAACTGTTAAGAAATGCTTATTAGTCAAGATTTATGTTCTACACCTGCTTCTTTTCAACTTCATTTTTCTGTCCAAAGTCAAAGGGACGAACATAGATCAAGAGTAACAATTGATGCAAGATATTTAACTATCATATTCTGAAACTAGGACTCGTTATTAATTTTCATTTCTTCTTTCTCGGCATTTCTAACAAGATAAAACATGTAATCGACTAATGTGTAGAAATAGTGATTCCTCATTCCTTCTCTTATCACTTTGGGCTTGGTTCATGAAAATGTATCCAAGTTGTCACCTTTTGCTATTGTATGTATCAGACTTTCAAACTTACCATTTAATGTACTGGACTTTCTAAACTTACTATTTTATGTACTGGACTTTCTAAACTTACTATTTTATGTACCGAACCTATTATAGCAAGTTACTAGGTGATGTGACACGGGTTTTGCTGATGTGGTTAGTTACTTGGCATATGACTTGGATTTTCTTGGTTTGAAATAAATAAAAAATATATATTAATAATAATTAAAAAAATATAAAATGTCATATTAGGGCTTCGATACATCTGCATCTTGATTATGGCTTCCATTAATCTTCATATGATACATTCAAAAACTATAATGGTTGTTTTTGGCATTTTACTTTCATCCAAAAAAATACATACGTAGATGATTTCATCTATGGATTTGGTTCAGATTTCACGAGATATACGGTTCATCGACAGCGATTTTGTACCAGATTAGGGCTTTGATTAATCTTCAAGCGATTTCACCAGATTCCATGGTCTGAATCGACGAGTTCTTCAATCAATTTTATTCCAGATATGTTCTTCTACTCAACGAATTCTTCAATCGATTTCATCGAGAGGGATTTTGCGAGTTCCGATCTCCAGATATGTTCCAGCACCAACGATTTGTTCCGGCACCACCACCGGCGATCTATTCACGGTTTTGCATTTTCGATTTGCTGAGGTATGTTTCGACTTAGGGTCCGGATCTAGATTACAACAAGGGGTTTTTGTTCATTCTCGATATAGGGTTTCAATTTATTGCAGGTTCATGTTCATGGCTTACGATGATTCGATTATTGAATTTAGGGTTTTTGTTCGATGGTTCTGATTCCATCATCTGATATGTTTCATTTAGGGTATATGTTCGAGGTTTGATATGTTCGATTTATGGTTTATGTTTATGCTTCAATCTTGATTTCATGTTCATAAGCTTTCATTCTTGCCGATGAAGATGATAGAGTGTTCTTCCAGATCTTTAAAGTGCTTAATCTTTTTTTTGTTTTTTTAAATATAATAATAATTTACTGATGTGGCAATTGAAAAATATGAACAATTACCGGCTAATTGATGTATAGGTCACCCGATACATCAAATGGTAATTTTGTAAGGTTTGATACATTAAATGGTAAGTTTTAAAGTTCAGTACACAAAATAGCAAAAGGTGACAACTTGGATAATTTTTGTGAACTAAACCCTATCACTTTATTGTTGAATACTTTGATGATTTGTGTTTTCAATTGTAATGTTAAATGGTTTACATTTAAAATTTGGTTTAACACTTCATTACCAAATTTTTTTGATTATTCATACTTTACTAGAAATATCATAATAAGATATGTGAAAATTTTCGTGTGTAAAATTTCTATCAAATATTTATATTTAAAAATATGAAATTGTAACAAGATATCACATTATAATATTTTATTAATTATTTAACTTTTCATACTTCTATATATAAAAAATTGAAAAAATTTTAAGTTGTAAAAAACTGCGTTTTAAGTATGAAATTTCTAATTTATCATTCATTATTAAATCTATATGTTTAAAAGTCCAGACTTTTAAATCAACTCTCCTCGTTTGTAAATATAAGATTTTTGTTATTTTTTAATTAATAAAATATTAAATTATTTTTCACCCTTAAACTATTCGTATGTCTTCCTTTTCAAGTTAGTCAATCCAAATATCAAATTAATGTCATATCATTTTTCCCCGTCCTTCTCTTTCCAACCCAAAAGTCTCGTATTGTTATATGGCCTAACCCAAACTAATACTTTTTATTTTAATTTTAATAATAAATATATAATAATTATTAAGAGAGAAAGAGAGAGATGACGATATAGAGAGGAGAGCGAAATTGCGATAGAGAGAGGAGAAGAGGAAGATATTGGGTTGGTGAACTCGATCACCCAACCCAAATCAAACCCAAAGAGGGGGCATATGGATATCATATACCCAATGAAACCAAGCTAATTGGAACCTGAATGACTCGGGATGAGCCATACGCATGACCTTGTAAGTGTAACAACTTTTGACATTTGTAAATGTTTAAAAAAAAACATAGGACTAACATTTTTATAGTTTAACTAGTGAAATGACCCGTGCACGTACGGGTAAGCTTTAAAAAACTAAAACATTTAACATGTAATAAAGCATAAATAAAATATATAATATAATATAAACAAACAGAATCATATTCATAGAAATAATAACTAATAAAAATCATATTTATCAAATGTTCAAAAATTGAATTAAGACGGGACTTTTATATTTTCAGTAGTACTTCTTTGTATATTACATTCATAATTTTATTTTTCAGACTACTATTATCGTCACTAAGATGAAACTTTGAGGGAATTAAGTATATTTGGTGTGTACAATGATTCTTAAACATGATATGAAAGTTCACCTTAAGTCCTTAACATATATTATCTAATTCGGAATATAATACTTCCATACTGTCTAATATTGATACCATGTAATCATTTATGTGTTTAACCTCTTCATTTGTTAGAACAAAAGTATTATCTCTTAAAACTAATTTAGATCAAAAAGATGTCCATAGATATCATGTAATCATTTATATACTCAACCTCTTCATTTGTTAGACGCACACGTGATATATGGTTAGTCTTAATTATTTTTATAAAATATTATTAAAAACATAGTAAAAATATGAGTCAAAAATCTAAATATAAATATTTAAAACTTCTTAAATTTTAAAATCTTATAGATTATTTAAAAAATAATTGAGTTAAAAATTCTCATTGTTATTACATGAAATTCGAATTATAAATTAAACGAATACACAAATCACTTCGTTAGCTTATGATAATATCGTCTCAAAATTCAGATTTAATGCTCGTAATCTTTTTTTTGACATGTAAAGCACTGGCGGTTAATTACTTTTAAATAGTGTGATTAGCAATACCTCACACTTTAACCAATATTTTATATGATATCGCTGGCATCGAAAAACAGATCAAGAGTTTAACGTTGTATGATTATGTCAATGAAAAAGATAATTGATTTAGATATTCACAAACATAAACGATCTCATAGAAGATACTATACCTCACTAATATGTTATAGAATATATTATCATATACGCTAAGTCAAATATACCTCATAAAATGGATTAATGATTTAGTGATTTATAACATAAAAAGGATTAATGATTTATGTTCACCGGTTTATAGTTTTATAAAGAAGATAAGCAAGAAAAATACATATTCTCATTTAGAAAAAGATTAAGTATCATTACATTTCAAATACAACATTGAAAATAGTAACTCCCTTTTTTCAGTGGTTATAAAATATACTTTTTACTAATAAAAAAAGTATTTTTTTAGTTTTGTGCTATTACGGTAAAATTTACATCAAAATGTAGATAAAAATGAGACGATTATAAATATATAATTATATTTATACCAATCATAATATATTAAAAGTTATAAAAGAAAAACTACAAATATATATAATTAAAATCCTTAAATATAAATATATAATTTATTAAAACACCCCTATATATTTTCACATAGCTCCCTTATAATTTGTTTCATATATTCTTTTAAGAATTATTCTAATAGTGGAAGTCAAAATTAAAAATGTTGGTCAAAATTGAGAAAATAAAATGTTTTGATTGGTTAATTAAACTTTATTTATGGAACCTTTCCCATATTTAATTTTCTTTTTAATATATATACAAATATATATAGATAGATAGATTAAATTGTAAAAAGTTCGAGAATTATCAATACTTGAAAGTCGAAATTATTAATAGAAATAATGGCTTTCAAACTTTTGTAGTTTTGTATAACACTTAATCGATCGATGTCATATTCCTACCGTGGAATACCTAAATATGTTCAAATTTGGTTAAGGATTTAGGAGTTTAAGCTACCGTTGGATATTGAAATTGTTGGAATCTCGTTTTTGACTTTAAAGTTTAGCCAATTAAGTTACAAGAAGATTGTTTTATGATATAAAAATTGAAAAAAATGTTATATGGTCAAAAAAAATAAACCTTGTCAATTGTTTGAAAAATGAAAGAAAGTGATAATTTTACTTTGATATGAGAAAGAAGTTGAGACTTGAGAATAGTAAAAAAACCATTTGACTATTTGCGAATACATAGTAGGCAATAAGTGATTAAGTGGGATATATGGGTGAACCTATCGCGATATGGTGAGATCTTAGGCTATGTGCATCGGTCTTGTGAGGGTGCTCGTGAGAGCTCCTCACGCCTGTGAGTACCATCGCCAAAGTTTGTGAAGGAGGCTCACGTCACCTACCGTGACAGCCATCGCGAGTGTGAGGGAGGGTTCGTGAGAGAGAAGGGTTTTTTTTCTTTTTTGTGATGTGAAGCATGTGATGGATGTGGGGTTTGTGTGATGAAATGGTGGGGAAATGATGTGGCGCTGATGTGGAGCTGATGTGGCTGTGTGAAGCATGTGATGAATGTTGGTGGTCTTATAGGGTTCACCTTTCTCCACCTCATTATATCTAAATATATAGAATTAATTATATTTTTAGTATGAAATTTAAGATTTAGTTCTTATGTTTTATGCCTAGGAAAAAGTTCATTTATACTCTTTAAAACTTTTATTATTACATATTTTTATCTTTATAAACAAAAAAACTACACGTAGCTTCAAAAGAATTAAAACTATCAAATATATAAAAAAAACACCTAATTTATTTATATTTAAACTATTCAAACACTAAAAGACCTGATCTAAATTGGTTTTTATCTAATTTACTAAAATGCCCATATTCATTATCATGCTTCTTTATAGAAAAAACGAACCAAAATATTCATTTTTATTATCAAAACCTACTGTCGAATTGTACCATATAAGAACAGAACCGATGAACCATTTATTATGACCACAACATAGAAGTGAAAATCAATAGATCTAAAAATTCAAAGAATACAAACTAATCTACTGTCATATTTACTATCGAAGAGAACTAGCAGTATATGCCATGAATGGGTATATAAGCAAGACATAGAAGTGAAAATACAGTCAATCTATTGTTCAAAAAAGAAAATGCAATCGATTTCTCTCTCTATCCAATCACCGACCCAAGTTGAAACGAACTTCAAATAAAAATCGACCAAAAAATCTTCAATCTCAACTTGCAACATCAATCAACATATCTGAAAATTCAACCAAACTATTCACACTACAATAAAGTGGTTGATTATACACACTTATTATGTCACATTTACGCACTTAAAAGCGCGTGAAATTATAAAGTTCACGGTTATCTCATGCGCGAAGAAATTCGGTGTAGCAAAATTTTTCACACTATTAAGTGTGAAGTTATTGGTATAATTCTTCGCGCTTCTAAGTGTGAAGATACAATTAAAGATTTTCACGATCTTAAATGTGAAGAGTTTGAGTCATTTCTTCACGCTTCTAAATGTGAAAAGTTCTAGACATTTGTTCACGCTTTTATGTGTGAGAATATTGAACTATTTCTTCACGCTTTTAAATGTGAGGATTTTACGTTATTTATTTCACGTTTCTAGATGTATGATTTTTAGACTATTTCTTTACAAATGAAGCTTATAATACATTGAATGCCTGTAGTGTACAAATTTTAATATACTAGTCAGATGCTATTTTGATGGTAATATGCACTGTACTAAATTTAAATAGCCTATACATACACATCTCTACTAAAAAATTTCCAGAATATAAATTTGAGATCAAGTGGGGAACTTTGAACACCAAAATTTGTTTTAGCTAAGTCAAGCTTTGTACATCTCTAAATATCAAAATATATTACATAGTATTCATTATACCAAGTGATCATCTATACTAAATGGAGCCGTATAAAATCTAATAGGTCGTCCCAAGCACATTTGACCCGCTTCTCTATCCGACCCCGATTCATTTTGACCCATATCCAGCATTCCAAAGTTTACCTGAGAGATGATGAAATTTCAAATTACAAGTACGTAATATTGATCACATTTTAATATGAAAAAGTGTAAGCAAGAAGATTGGTGGAAAAACACATTATTTTTTCACTACCAATTAAAATAATGTATAAAGTATGAAACCTCATCCGTATATCTCCTAATGACTTTTTGTATCTAGGGCAAGTATAGTAGGAGCAAATGTATTCCTTTTATAATATTATCTACAACAAAAACAATAACACTCTTGCAGGGTATGTGGGAGGTAAGCACGTCTCTTTATTTAAGGGGATAATATGTTGAGAAAACAGTTTTGCAAAATTTTCATTACAACTAGTTTGTGTTTCCAATTTGAAGTCATATGAATATGCACCAATTGTACATGTCTGTGTGTTCCTCTATAGAGCGTTTAAGTAACAAGGAAATGATATTGCACATAGTGATGAGCTATCTAGCATAACCAGGTATCAAGCCTGTAGAATGATAGAGAGCATATATAGTGACAAGTAATGAATCCATCAAAGATATAATCTTCTAAAGAAAGGCTTAAACTACCATTAAGATTTCACATCTTTATATTTTATACTCATAAACGGTGTTAGCTTCGATGAACTATCATCCTAATTTTCTTACCCAATAAGTTTGCTCACTAAGTACGGCATCATCAATAACTGTAATTTCTATATTATGGATATCATGTTCATGTCATTTTTCTTCTTTTTCGACCATTACAGATTGTACCTTTTATAACTACTCTTAGCTATTTGAATCATATTTGCAAAGTCCTACATACATTCAAGAACATCATGAAAGTAGTTAAACACAATTAGACAAAAGAATTACACATTTAACCTGTTTGGCTGTTTATAACCACTCTTAATGGTTCGTTCAAGCATTTCATCAAACAGTTGGTGTGAATCTTCAAACATGCCACCTTAATACCAAAGAAAGATGTAATTAGCCCTAATTAAAAGCCAGAAAACATTCATTGTTTTCATAAAAGTAGTTAAACACAATTAAACATAAGAACTACATATTCAACCTGTTAATTACTGCTCTTAATGGCTCCATCAGATTCAAGATCTGTTCATTGCATCGATAGAATCTATTGTCTCTGAAATTCCAAAAATCTTCTTAATTATCTAGATCAAAAACCTTGTGCATAATCAAGAAATTATATTGCAAAAAAGCAATTAGTCTCAAACATGTACTTTGGTTTTGCCTAAATCATTATAACAACATAAAGCTCAAAATTCAAAAAGAGACAGAATATTAAACACCTTGATTCATCGATTGTCACCGTTGACAGATCTGGACTCATATCCAAATTCAGTTGGTCTCGTTGAAATACAAGACAGACGCCTAATGAATCTGAAAACACAATCGCGGGATAAGAGATACAAACATACGAATCATAATAAAAAATAATAGTAGGGAGGAATACCAAACCACGCATAGAACAGATAGGAAATCAAACCATAAAAGAGACGATTGAAACGAAAATCAGAAGTCTGAGGGAATCATCGTTGGTTGTAGCGGCAGTAAAAACTCTAATTTCGTGAGAGACATCATTCGAACACGATGGAAGGGGTTGATATTACTGGGAAAATGAGGAGCGGGAAATGAGAAAAATGGATGCGTAGAAAGTGGAACGTGGCATGAAAAGATTACAAGCAGGTGATAAAGAGGTAAAATAGGAAAGTAAATTATGTGAAAAACTTTCACATACCAAAGCGTGAGGATTAGATTTAACTTTTTCACATTTTAATAAGCGTGAGCTTTTTTCCACTCCTTGTTAAACTTCACGGTTATAATTGTGAATTAATTTTAAAAAAAATTCACGTTTAAATATGTAAGCAAATTTTATATTTTTCACGCTTAAATGCATGATGAAATGTTATGTTTTTTAGTTTACACTTGTAAGTGTAAACATATTTTCTTATATTTATAAACGTGAACTTTTGTAGATTATCCACACTTATCATTGTATAAAAAATGTACACGTTTAAAATTGTGAACATCAGAAAAATAAAGTACACGTTTCTATAAACCGTGAAGATAAAAACGTGAAGAACTACAATTTTTTTTGTAGTGTCACTGATGAAATTGAATTTGATTTGTACAATGAAGTGTCCATATGTGTTTCAAACAAAAATCTTGCATAATTGCATGAATAAAAGTTCAACGCCTATAACTGCATGAATAAAAGTCATCACGAATTTGCAGATCTATTTCAAACAAAAATCGCATGGTAATATATGATTCACGCACAAACATGCGACAGCGAAGATAATTACTTTCATTTTTTTATAAGTAAGCATGATAATAAACATGGGCATTTTAGTAATTTAGATAAACACCAAATTAAAGATTAGGTCTTTTAGTTTCTAGATAGTATAAATATAAATAAATTATGTTTTTGGATATATTTAAGCGTTAAAATGGTTTAGAAAGGTATATGTACAAATTTAAAGTCTACAAAGATGTATATGTAATAATAAAAGTTTTTAAGGTTATAAATGAAATTCTCCCTTGAAATTATGATATTGATTCTTATGTTTTATATTTTGTTTTATTAATGTTAACCACTGATCTATTTAAAATTAAAGACAAAAACATCTTATCTCTATTTTTATTTCTGTACTTTGACTTTTATGCATTAAATTCTTTATTATTATTTAATTATTGTTAATAAATTATCTAATGTTTTTATCAATCAATATATATATATAAGAGGCTTACCAATTTTCCTAAAATAACTAAAATTGAAATTTAATTAACCAATCAAAACCTTCAATTTTAAAATTATTCAATTTCAAAAACAATTTTGGAAAGTTAATCTCGATGGAATTTAATTAATAATCAATTAGGAGGGGGTGATATGAAAATTATGAGGGAACTTTTTAAGAAAATGTGAGGGGGCTTTATAAAAATTGTATACTAATGTAATTAATTATAGGTTGTTTATAAATTATGTTTAGTAACTTGTGATATATTTTGTTTCGAGAAAAAATAATTATATATTTACGACCGTCTCATTTTTATCTACGTTTTGGTATAAATTTTATTGTAATATGACACTTTTTTAAATTTTTATATTCTTAATTTCTTTGTTATCCATTAATAGTAGTGGACTAGTGGGTATTTGAAAGATTAATGACATCGAATCTCAAATCTAAATCAATTGGGAGGAGACTGAATAAAAATTATGAGTGGGTTTTATAAAACATGTGAGGGGTTTTTAAGAAAATTGAGAGGGTTTTATAAAAATTGTATATTAATATAATTAATTATACGGTGTTTATACATTATGTTTAGTAACTTGTGATATATTTAGTTTAGTGAAAAAATAATATTATATTTATGATCATCTCATTTTTATCTACGTTTTGGTATAAATTTTATTGTAATATGATACTTTTTAAAAATTAGTATATTCTTAATTTTTTTGTTATCCATTAATAGTAGTACTTCAAAAACAATTAGTTATTGTTTTTTGTTAAAATTCTGACATGTAAATGTTTGGTGATATTTTATTATTTTTATCTGAAAATTTTAATATCTCAAAACATTTCTGAAACACTTTTACACTTATTATACCTTTTATAATTTTATACCATCAAATTTTATATTTTTTTAAACATCCCCGTGTTTTTACACGGGGTAATAAACTAGTTAATATTAAGTATCTATTTATTTTATTTAAATAACCGTGTATCATATTATGGTCGAAAATCGAAATAGGAAACAAAATTTAAAGCTTATTTCCTCTATCGACGTGTATACTGTATGCTGGGCTAATGGCTATTAATTTGTTATCATTGTTTATATGTACATAATATTTATTATTAGTAACTTGATTTTATTTTATTTTATTTTCCAATTCCCACTTGTACTTCTGTTATTACAAACGCGCTACCGTAAAAAAAAACTCCTTTATTATTATTTTATGCATGTTTTCCTCCAACAGACCCAATTAGCTAGTAACACATAACTTTTTCCAATATTGAATACCACCTTGGATTGTGGCAATTTGCTTCACAACAATCAAACATGTTGAAATAACTTATATCTACTAACTGTGTTAGCCGAGCTTTTTACCTTTTTTATATCACATAAAGTTACGATTTATATTTTTTCTATGAATTTTACCGTTAGAAAATATCATGTTTGCTATAGTGGATTGGTTCACGACTATAAAAATGGCGCACAAACTAAGCATTTGAAAGTATGCACCGATCTTGTACTCCTAGAAAATAACCTTTGTTGTCTTATATTCTAAAAATATACGCGTAATGAATTTAGGAGATTGACAACTTTTGTTGTCTTATATCTCAAAGAAAGGATAAAATTAGTACAATCATCTCATAAGCCATAAGGTAAGAAATTATACAAGATTTGAAAAAGTAGATGATTAATCAACAAGGCTCCTATATATATTGCACTAGCATGTGGTAAATGTGCATGAAAAGAGGATCATGAGTAATCTAATATAAATGACCATCTTTCCGTTTGAAAACCATATTTTATTGGGAGTATAAGAATAAGAAACGCTGTGTAAATTTCTAAATCGTCTAAAGTTAAGACATTGTTTCTTGAGTTAGTTCAGGTGATCCATCACATTAAAACATTGTGTAAGTATAATAAAATATTGTGTAAATTCCAGAATCGGTCAAAGTTAAGACATTATATCTTGAGTTAGTTACTTCAGGTGCCCTGGCCATCACCTTAAAAGCACTTAATGGTTGTAGAAAATGGATTTTCAACCTAAGATTTAAGATGAACAACATCATACGATAAGTCAAAGGATAAAGCCAAGTGAAATAACTATATATAGTCATCATCAATATATGTACATAAAAAATCTATAACTACACAAGACATAACACAAGACATAACATACGAAGTTTATAATAAGAAGGTGCAATCACATGACATCATAAGTAATAACTTTACAAGGTACAACACAGTAAAAACGTATTTAATTACTCTAACATGTAATAATTAATTTGATACGAGTGTTAGATAGCAAATTTTCTTGAATTCATTATTGTTGAACATTAATAAAACAAACTTCAAATGGTTACATATTCAATCGACGTATGTGTCGTACCAATTTGGCAATTTGGTGTATTATATAGTAATTATCAGTAGCTTAATCTTGCAATATGCGCCAAAAAACTCCTTTTTGCTGCATGTTCGTCGACCAACAAACACACCAAACATATACCATGCATCTAAATTTCCTAATGAATATATTCCCACTTGTATAACTAATGCCAATTTGCTTCATAAATACTGGATCATGCCTTTTGAGTCCTTTTTTGACCCTACACCATAAACTTTTTCAAGATAACAATGGTTGCGATGTAACAATCAATCAATTACTTGATAAACTTTTATTAATTAATCTAACATATACTTTTAACTTTGACCATCATACAAGTCAACCATTGAACATCAATCATTTGACATTCGTAATTAAATAGACGTGGTATTGCCATAAAGCTTGCACCTGTTTTTAAGTATAACAAGTAAATTAATGATTAAAACTTTGACCAAAGTGTTTTTTTTCTTTTTTAATATATAAAGAATAATTTCCTAGTTGGGTTCGTTGGCATTTTTGTTATAAAGTATGAAGATCATGAAGACAGTCGTAAGCCAGCTTAGGAACCATCGAGTCTACCCTTACCATATGACATCGGGACTATAACTTACAAATATTTTAATCCAAAGCGTTTTGACTACGTATGGGGAATGTAATAGTCTTCAATATATCAAGTTGCTAAAGCTTTTTAGATGCTTTTATGTTTTTTTTTAAACGGCAAGAAAGGAAAAGCTAGGCAATGTCTTGTATTTTTCATCGTGTTTACATGTAATTCGTATGTTAAAAACTAAAGATGTCCTCGAAATTTTATTTTATTTTTAATTAGTGGCAATATTTGTTTATGACGGACGACGTTTTAGTTTTATTGTCGTTTTGGTTGTAAGAGTGTGAATCTCGTGCAAACGGATCGAAAGAAAGTTGACGGTGTTTAAGGAAAGTTTAGATACTTAACAATTGGCGATATGTATTTAAGTAAGTTTATTAGAATTAGCATTAAGGTGAGGTCAAGCTTGTTGAAAGGGTTGAAGGTTGTTATCACAATGTCAACGCTTCAAGGTTTGATTACACTTGTGGAGTTGGTTATAATCAAACGGTTCAAGTCTTGATTAAGTATTAATTATGGTTTGATAGTCAAAATTATTTTGGACCCAAATAAGAACAGGCCTAATGTTGTGGTTGTAGAGTGTAAGGACCATGTGAAGGCTTTAACTTGTATTGGGTTTTTAAGTCCATGTATCAAATAAGGCCCAGAAAGGTATTTTCTTGGCCTGGACCGGTCTTAGATTCATTTTGATTAGGGTTTTCTAACTTCCGGATGGATATCATAGGATATATAATATTGTTAGTTTGTTACTTAACACTTAACAGGCCCAAAAATGTCTTTTTCAAACGTTTATGACTTAGGTACTGTTTGGTTCATAGAATGATTATAAAGGAATTATAATTTGATTAAGAAATTGGAATGTGATAGAAATGGAATTTATAAATGGCATACTTAGTTTGGTTGATAAATATGGAATTGAAATCTATAAATAAAAAATCATAGTCATATGTTGTCGTATATACAAAATGAAGAACATGAACAACCAAAACACTATTTTTCGTTATCACAGTTACGAGAAGGAAGAACAAGGAATCGATGTACCAAAATCAATCAAACCCAAGAAATGACAATCCAGATGTAGCGGAAACAAAAATCGATTCATAATCAATCACCGAATACAACCGTATTCCTGACGATTTCTTCAATCTCAGGTGAACTAAACATCCTTGCTTTGAAATTAGTATGATAATAAAATTGGAAAAAAAACACTCGAATAGAATATTGTTTTTTTTTTATCTAACTTATATAAACAAAGGGACACACTGGAAATTTTTTCCTCTTTCTTCAAATGAATGCGATAATCTTAAAGCATTAGACCTAACGATGATAGTTACAACGGAGTGGAATTGTGTAAATATTAACTAGCTTTTAATTTGGATCCATTTAGATTTAAACTAAACAGGTTCCTAACCACAAGTTAAAGAGTAATTCTAAACTAGCAAACATGTCTAAACCTAAAACATGTATTTGTCAATCTGATCTTTCTTACAATGGTTTTGAGTTTAGACCATTTAATTTGCTATCAACTAGTTACTTAGATTACTCACACACACATGATATGACTTATGCATATATGAATCAATAAAGTGTTGTTACTCACATTCTCTAACAATATTCGCGTTCATCATACCTATTACTACAATCACTAATCGTCATATTAGCATTACTAACTCATCACTAATAGTCTACGGTCATAACATGTATCATTGTCATCACTAACCGTCATGTCAACACAAAATTTAAAATAATACCATTAAAAAGAATTCATTTACGGAGGAAAAAAACATTCACGAGAAACCTTGGCTCGTTTCCATCTTCACCAACAAACTTGTAACAATTTCTTGTGTTCCTCGTATTGTAATAGCGATCAAACTCTAGCTCTCCTTCCTGTTTGCGCCTCATAAATGGAGGTTGGGCTACACACTTGTAACTCTTGTTTGGGTGTGTGATGGTATAAGTACGGTTCAAAAAAATAAAATCAATAGGTGATTAGGATGTTCATCCCTATGAAGTTAAAGATTTAAATCTCATTATACATATATATAGATTAGGTGCGTCATTGTTCTAAGGCGCGATATGGCGGCGCCATGGCATGAGGCGTGGCTCCGCCATTAAGAAATGGCCCTAGGCGTGTCTTTAAATGGCGAGTTATTTATAACATGGCGCCGAAAAAAATCATTTTTTAAATAAAACTAAACTTTTTTGTATACATTTTGCGGTCGCGTGTATAAAACTTCTATATATTTGTATTTTATAATTTGTATTTGTTATTTTGCTCATCATTTCTGTAACTTTGTGTAATTTGAATATTAATAATGATAAATTTGATATATATAATTATAAATTATATAACAAATCGCCACCTTAAGTTACGCCTTAAAAAACGTCACGGCTTCGCCATGGCTCCTAAAGCTTGAGGCTTGCCTTCGCCACCACGCCACGCCTTACTTTATTTAGAACCACAGGTGCGTGTATTCACCGGTCAAAACACACATGATTTTAGACGATCTTATAAAAAAAAGAGTTAATTGTCCAAATAGTCCCTAAACTTTGTTAAAACTGTCATTTTGGTTCTTTCAAAGTTAAAGTGGTACAGTTGGTCCTTTATGAAGCATTTTGTAGCCAAATTGGTCATTTCTAACGTTGACTAATGGTCAAATCTATTAAATTAGGGGTAGTTTGGACTTTTTACACTTATTCCTAATTTTGTATTAATTAAAAAAATATTTAATCTTTTTTAAATAAAAATATATACTCTCCCTCACTCTCTCCCCCCCTCTCTTTCTCTCTACACGCCTCCATCCTCTCATCCTCTCTCCTTCTAGATCTGCAACAGGCTGCACTCTCCCTCTCCCTCACGATCTGCAACCAACAGCCACCGCCACCGCTACCGCCAACCGCTTCTAGATCTGCAACAACCGCCAGTTCCTTCGAACTGCAACAACCGCCGATGCTTCTCCTCATCTTCAACCACCGCCCTTCTCCTTATTCCTTCGAACTATGTGTGTGCGTGTTTGTTTCTTAAAACCCTAACACCGCCGCCGGTTCTCCTCATCTACAACCACTGCCGCTTCTCCTCATTCCTTCGAACCATGTGTGTGTGTTTGTTTCTAAAAACCCTAACACCGCTGCCGGTTCTCCTCATCTGCAAACACCGCCGCCGCACCGCCTCCTTCTGCCGTCTTCAACACCACCGCCTCTGCCGCCGGTTCTCCTCATCTGCAACCACCGCCGCCGCACCGCCTCCTTCTGCCGTCTGCAACACCACCGCCTCCGCCGCCGGTTCTCCTCATCTGCAACCACCGCCGCCGTTGCGCCTCCTTCTGCCGTTTGCAACACCACCGCCTTCAACCATTTTCTTCAAGAAACCTAACAGATTGTCTTTAAGAAACCATTGTGTGTGCTTTGTATTTTATGCTTTGTGTGAGTGTGTGTTTATTTAGATCTGAAAGATTCTGTTTGTTAGATCTGAAAGATTTTATGTTTGAAATCGAGAGAGTGTCCGTGTGTTTCGTTAAATCTGAAAGATTGTGTGTGTGTGTTTGAAGATGGAAGTTTTGAAAAGTAAAATGGTGGAGACGGCGGAGGTTGGCCGGAGATGGTTGAAGGTATGGTCTGTGGTGGTTGTCCGGTGGTGTGTTGTTGGTGATAGGCGGTTTCCGGTGGTGTTTGTTGGTGGTAGGCGGTTTCCGGTATAGGATGGGTCCGGTGGTAGAGAGAGAGAGAGAAACAGAGAGAGAGAGAAATAGAGAGAGAAGGCAGGTAGAGAGAGAGAAACAGAGAGAAAGAGAAAGAGAGAGAGAAGAGTGATCTGAATAAATATATTTTAAATTATAAATCTTAATTCATAATTAAATAAAATATGTAAAAGTATAAATAAAAAGAATAAAATAATAATAGAGGGGTAAAAATGTCATTTTACCCTCGTTTAACGGAGTTGACCAACGGTTAACGTTAGAAAAGACCAATTTGGCTACAAAATATTTCATAAAGGACTAACTGTAGTACTGTACCACTTTAACTTTGAAAGAACCAAAACAGCAGTTTTAACGAAGTTTAGAGACCATTAGTACAATTAACTCTAAAAAAAAATCAAAATACCTCAGGACACTTCTCAATTCTCATCCTTATCGAGTGTAAAGTGTCTAACCATCCGCTTCAATACTACAAGATAAAGAAGACACTTTACTATTCTTCAGGGGCCAGTAATGAACAAAAAGCTGCAATACTCTTCTCTTTGAATACAGAAGACCTAAAACCCTAGCCCTTTTATCCTTTCTCCTTGCTCAACTAGGGTTTTGCATTAGAATTCCGGTCACTTCATGGCTCTAAGTGAACGCCAAAACCTCATCAAGCCACAAAACTTGAACTTTTTCTCAAGCGATGAATACGAATTTGCAATCAATCAGTCGATTCAGAGCCTTTTAGATTCACTTAAAAACCCTATACCTAATTTATCCGTTTTTACTTCGAAATTTCTCGAATTAATGCAAGCGAAAGCCAATCCACTACTCGAAACTATCTGGGTTTTGTCGGGTTTAACTTTCGGAATCGACACCTCCGGAGATGATAATATATTGGATCAAGTATTAGCTGTGAAAGATCTTTTTCAATCTATAACAGCTTGTTCGGCTTCGTGTTGTCCTTCGATTTCTATCGCCTTAATTGCACCTGTCATTTTTAAATTGTATAGACTAGTCATCGATTCCAAGAGCGAAAAAGTGGATTTGAAGCGAGGAAAGAAACATAGGAGAGAAATTAAATCACTTCTCGATGGAATCTTAGGGTATATTAATATTTGTAGCGAGGGTTCAAACGAAAATGAGGATTCTGGGTTTATTAGACCGTTAGTCGATCTGGTTTCCATTTGGGTACATAAAGAAGGAACTGGAAATGGATTGAAGCAGTTTTTCCCACTTTTGAGTGATGAGATTATAGATTGGGTTACTGAGGAAAGTAGTGGTGGTGTTAGGTTGCTGGCTAGTGCTGTGATTGTGGAGGCATTTTTGTTGAAACTGTGTTTGATAATTAATGAGGGGAGTTCAAAACAGGAGGTGCAGAATGAGTTGAAGGCTTGGGCTGTTTGTTCCATAACCGGGTTTCGAAACTTTTACTTCTTTGGTATAAATCAATAAGCTTTTTCTCTTACAGTTTTGTATATCTTTCTTCATACCTGCTAAGTATATATCATGTAGCATTTGACTGTATGATAAAATAATGTGTGATTATTAAAATTCCCATGACTTGTATGATCAATTCATCTCTCTTATACTGTGCCTATGTGGTTTCAGATATGCTCGTTAAGCTGCTGCTGGAACCGAGTTTGTCTGTGATGTCCCTACTGGTTAGTCAATTTTTATTTGTTATATATATATATTTGTTACTATTTTCTTCTTTGGTATTATACTCTGTTACAACCAAAGTTAACATTTTTAAGTTTTTTATTCATTGATAACATGAGTATACTTGTGGTTTGGTCTACAGAGTTTCGAAGATGAATCATTTTTGAGGAAAGTGTTGTATGATGTTATATTACCTGACTATTCATTCCTCCATTTTGACAAACTAGACCATATCCCGAATAACCACATAAAGAACAATTGTTTGGCTAGACTTATGGTGGCCCATGAAGCCATTGAGTTATTTAGGTATGCAAGTTTTATTAACTACTTCAATATACAAACAAACTTCGAAATCAAATATCTTATGAGTGTATATTCGGTTGTAGGAAAAACAAAGATCATGCAAAAGCCATTTCTTACACAAATGCGTTCTCGAGTTCCCATTTACCCACACTTATTACTAAATTGGTGACAAATGAGCTTGGCAATCGTGGAAATGCAAGTCAGCCTAAGGGGTCATCTCCTATGGCATTTCTAAGTAAGTGATACCAAATTTTTTTTTTATATTTCAATTCAAAATTTTCCATTTTCATTTACTTTAGTGTTAACTTAGAGTATCATGAGTGTGTTTTGAATTGTTATTAGCTTAAGAGTTGAGCCTGTTGGTAATAAGTGTCCACTTGGTTTTGTTTTCTTGATACTACTTGTTAAAATGAACTTGAAGTCATCGTTTTACAAAAATGAAGTACTGTTTGTAAATCATGTTATAGTGTTTGACCTATATCTGAGACTATTGTTTTCAGAGTGGATCCTTGACCTTGAGGACCAAGGTTTGATTTCAAGCAATGGTTTCATGTCAAAACATCGGGCAAGATTAGTCAGTTACATTTCAAGTTCAGCTTTTGACCAACCATCACACAAGCAAGATGCAGGGAAAACAGATGATGATCTAGTGTTTTTTATTGATAACAAGGGGAATGAAGAAGATGAAAAGATTGATGATTCTATGAATGGTGTTTTCGTTGCTGCTGCCCGCTCTATACAGTCTGATGCAAATGATAATGGTAAGAAACGAAAAGAAACGAGTGTTAAAAAGAAAGATGAAGTCAAGTTTCAAAGGTACAATCTTGCGGACGATTCAGGTTCAAGATCTGGCAAAAGGAATGCCTTGTTAAACAAAGATGATTCAACCAGTGAGAGCGAAGTGGAAGATCCCGACTCTGATGAAGATATAGAGTAAAGGATGTCCGACTGGATCTTGGATGCCCCCTTTCAAATCAATACATTTTTAATCTGTGACTTTTTTTTAAGCTACAAGTGGAGATTCAAGGTGCGCTATTCTTTGTCTAGCGACTCAGACGAAGGAATAAGATTAAGGAAAATTAGTGTGTTCGGTTGAATCTTGAGGATTGCTATTTATACCCTTTTAATCAATGAATTTACATTCTCAGATTTTCTTTTTCTTTTTGGAGCTATAGTGGAGGTTCGCTGGGCGTGATTCTTGTGTGTATTGACTTCTAGCGAGGGTTGTAGTGGTATAATTGTAATCTACAGGTTGACTTGAACCTGTTTTGATTCTGGATTCGTTAATGTTTGTCCAGGGATTGGCTTTTCTAAATTAAAAAAAAAAAAAGATTTTCTGGTTAAGAAGTTAATTTGTGTAGGACCCAATTGTATCAAGTATCAAATATTTATTGAAGCAAATCACACAATGATGAACTCGGTTGAATGTATACGTACGTGAAGGGAACCGAGAACAAGAACGATAACGTGAATATTGAAATGCTTGTTGAATTAGGGTTTACAAACTTGTATTTATACCCCCTGTGTATTTATAATAGTTATCCTAAACTATGACTAATGTCATATATAATACTAAACTCTACTAAAATATATTGAACACAATTTAGGACCTAACAATCTCCCCCTTTGTGTTCAATTTATAATTAAGCATAATAAACAAAAATAAACTTTTTAAGCATCAAAACAATCTTCCCCATTGAGAATATGCAGAGATTCTTTTTCTTTCTGCATTCAACGTTTAGGAGATCATTCTTTGAAGTTTTGAGTCTTCACGAGATCTTCCAAGACTCGTCAACAGTGATCAGGTTGTTTATCAGAGATTGCAGTAGAAGTCTCGCGCTTATCAAAATTTACAACCATGATTATCTCTTTTGTCTTCACGGGAACAGTCTCAATCAAACCCTCGAGTAATCTTTTGTTTGATTGCTTCAACTATAGATTGATACTTGAAAACTCGGATCTGAGTGGATATTAAAGGTGAATGTTGAACGGCTTGATTAAATGGCTTGGTGAATGGCTTGAACGAATGGTTTGATGAATGGCTAGGTGAGTGGCTTGAAAGGCAAAGTGCTTAAAGAGCAAATGGCTTGAAGAGCAAACTGCTTGAAGCACTAAATGGCTTGAGGAGCAAACTGCTTGAACCCCCAAATATCTTGAAGTGCAAACGGCTTGAGATACCAAATGGCTTGAAATGCAAACGGCTTGAAGCACAAATGGCTTGAAGAGCAAATGGCTTGAAACACCAAATGGCTTGAAGTACCAATGGCTTGAAACACCAAACGGCTTGAAATACAAAATGGCTTGAAGTACCAAATGGCTTGAAGTACCAACGGCTTGAAGCACCAAATGGCTTGAAATGCAAATGGCTTGAAATTTGATACGAACCCTAGATCGATGATTCAAACCTGCAAATCGTTCTTGTTCTCCAAACAACACAATCAAAACACCCTTTTTCAATCCCAAACTTGAAATAAACACCAAACTTAATAATCCCAACAGACAATTCGAATCAAACACCCAATATCAATAGGAAACTACGCCTTATGAAGCACTACAGCATAAATCTTTTAGTCGACCAAGCCAAAGCGAAGAACAAATCAAAACGTAACCTTTTAATCACTTTTTGGCTCTGATACCAATTGTAGGAACCAATTGTATCAAGTATCAAACATTTATTGAAGCAAATCACACAATGATGAACTCGGTTGTATGTATACGTACGTGAAGGGAACCGAGAACAAGAACGATAACGTGAATATTGAAATGTTTGTTGAATTAGGGTTTACAAACTTGTATTTATACCCCCTGTGTATTTACAATAGTTACCCTAAACTATGACTAATGTCATATATAATACTAAACTTCACTAAAATATATTGAACACAATTTAGGACCTAACAATTTGTTTCAAAAAGGGTAAATAAAATCTAAGTTTCGTAGAATTTTTTCTATAGAATTTGGTTAATAAGTTAATTTGTGAATCCTTCATGACGTTTGCCTTTTGGTTGACAAAATTAGTCGAAATTTTGTTTCATTTATATAGCAGTCAAATAAATTTTTTTAAAATATTTTGTGGGAGACTTTTGTTATGAACTAAGTGCATGGGGTGTATCCTCTTTTTGGTATCTAAATATCTAATCTTTTAAGTCACTTTAGCATCATATCACTATAACTCACTTCATACTTGAAACATATTTAAATCCCGTACTATTCATGCTTTATACGTTTCAAAGATTTTTTTATTTAAGAAAATACTCTCCTATTTTCTCTCTCTATCATCTCTCTCTTTGGCATTTAACTACCGAATGCATCTTGTTTTCTGGTACCGATTGAAGGGAGGTGGTGTGCCCCGCCTATCCACATAGGTATACAGATGGTTTACTTCAACCACATCCCATGCTTTGATGATGATGATGCCTACATATACAATTAGGCTTACCGACTTTACACATTACTCGTTAAAATGCTCCCCATAATTATGATGGGATTAAACAAATCTATAATTAACGTCTCGAATTAACAAAAGAAACCAATTAGTAATCAGAAATTTGTGAATTTTATGTCACCATAACGTCACAAGATAGGTTTAATGAACCATTGATTAGTAATATATGATTTGTTTAAAAATAGAACAGTGATTCAGGCAAGATATCTTTTTGGTTATCTTTAATCAAATGTAAAAATCTTTTAAAAGTTAAATTAAAGCAGGTATTAAGTATGAGTTGCATTCAACATAGTCCTTCTTTTTTGTGTAGTCCTGAGGGAAGAATCTTAGCCGTCCGATCAACACATCATTTTCTGGCGATCCCGCCGTCGGATCATCGTGATTTTTGGTGAAGGTGATCGGTTTTAACTCCTCTACAAGACTATGGAGCCTGATCATCCTTACGATCCTCCATTAACGAGAAATCGAGCAAACTCCGACCACCATGGCCGGCGCTGCAAAATCCAACCACCATGGTCGGAGTTAATGGTGGTGGCGCACATGGTTCAACTCGGTTTGATGAGAGGAGTCCAGATCTGGTCTCGGATTCGTCGTTGGATGCTTAAAAAAAAGATCTCGAGTTTTATGTCTCAGATCGGCGCCGACGAGGCCAAATTCGCCCGCTGTCGGAGTTGTTCAGGGTGGGGATGGTGGTGGTTCAACTCGGTTTGATGAGAGGAGTTCAGATCTGGTCTCAAATTCATCGTTTGATGCTTCAAAAAAAGATCTGGTCGGCGGCGGTGGTGGTGGCCAACAGTGTGCAATCACATGTGATTGCGTCGCCAGAGGAGGTGGCCTGAGGTGATGGTTAGCGGTGTGCAATCACATGTGATTGTGGCTTCAATCACATGTGATTGTGTAGCCTGAGGTGATGGTCGGTGGTGGTGGTTGGCGGTGTGCAATCACATGTGATTGTGGCTTCAATCACATGTGATTGCGGCGGCCGGAGGTGGTGGTCGGTGGCTGTGGTGGTGGCCGGAGGTGATGGTCGGTGGTGGTGGTTGGCGGTGTGCAATCACATGTGATTGTGGCTTCAATCACATGTGATTGGGTCGCCGGAGGTGATGGTCGGTGTTGGCGGTGTGCAATCACATGTGATTGCGGCGGCCGGAGGTGGGGGTCGGCGGCTGTGGTGGTGGTCGGTGGTGGTGGCTGGCCGTAATCACATGTGATTGGGGTGGCCGGAGGTGGTGGTCAGTGGCAGTGGTGGTGTCCCGAGGTGCTGGTGGGCATTTGTCTTTCTTTTGATCCTGTGGCTGAGATTTGTCCCTCAGGACTACACAAAAACTTTAGACTATATTGAACATTTCACATTCAAGTATATCCAAATCTTAAATAACTAAAATGATAATCAAACCAATTTTACAATGGTAAAAAACCAAATAACTGAATTTAACTATCCGGAACTTGAATTAAACAAAACTTGATAAAAACGGGTCTGATTATTCGAATAATAATTATTTTCAACACCTCTAAAATAGACAATGTTGCTTTATTTGTAGGATAACGAATCTCATAGGCAAGGATTTTAAACTCCCTGCTCTTAGCATCCTAATTTAAGGATTGGACACCCTAATTGTTATCGACAATTGCCGAATTTTGGTTGAAAGAAGGTAAATAGATAAAGCATATGTAGTTAAAAACTCGTTCCCAGGTTTTTTATTTTTACACGTCAGCACCACAACCTTATTATTAGAAAATATTCATTTACTAAAAATTGTTTTAATTGATACTTGTATACAGTAAAGAATACAAAGCACTATCCCACAGCTTTTATAATCAATATTATCTTTCTAAATTATTTATATATAGAGTGAAGAAGCACCGATGCACTAATTTTATTAATAATTAATATTATCTTTTTACCCGTTGCATCAATACGTAATACTAATTACTGTAAGTCAGTGAGTGAGAGAGGATCTGCTAATTAATTATTAATAAGAGAATATTTTTCTCTTTTTAATTTTCGTTTATGATGTAGACTGAATAAAGCTTCGTCTTTAAGCCATAAAAAAGATTACCAACTTCTTTTTGTAAATTAATAAATGTCCGGCATTCCTCATGGCGGGAAATCAAGAGATTCCGTTGTCGTTGATATGGGAACTATCTAAGATCTATCTCCATATAAAGGTATAGTTTCTTGACTTTCTAATTCAATACGTGTATTATCATAGATTTGTTAATTCCATTTCGATATGACTTCAGTTTTTTGGATACCTAATTGGAATATTTAGTCGGCAATGTCTGATCTTTTTCATGACGTAATATGATTATTAGCTGATTTCTTGGATACTGACTGTTACGGTCGTTTTCCTTAGATTTTCTATTTTGATTCTGTAAGTTCTTGATAGTTAAAAATTATGGATTTGTTGAACAATTTCGATTTGAGATCACTTTTCTAATACCTACTTTGATACTTTCAGTTTTTGGAATATGTAGTTGACAATTTGACATGTAATTGTCGTTTCATCTTGTTGTGTAAATTTTATGGATTTATTAGTTAATCAAGCCTATGGTCGTTTTCCCCAAATAAAAGTTTAAGCGGGTGCTACCAGTCAAATTTTTGGTTGCTACCAGTGATTTTTTCATGCCACAAAAACTCAATAAAAATTAGTTTTATAACAAAATGATAAATTATAGTTCAATATTTGATTTACACTTTTAAAATGCTCTAGTTTACTTTCAAATTAACAATTTAATTAATAAAGCTTCATATACATTGTGTTTTGTTTTAGATTTTAGCCATAATATACCAGAAAAACAACTGAAACGTCATTAATCCGACTTAAATAACTGGAAACCCGAAAAAAACCCTGAACAACACCCGTAATATTAATTGATCTTATTTTGCCGTTATATGGTGTCATCGGTCCCTAAAAATCTTGGGTCCGTCCCTGGGTGGCTGGACACTTATATTTACTTCCCATTTTGAATGAGGCCCATTTAATGGACACAATACACACGAGTCAACCCATTTAAGACCCGGACATGTTTAGACTTAATCAAGACCCACATCTTCCGTGTCAGATTTATGTCATGTTTCATGTAGTGTTGATAATTGCCACTTCTTGCTTGCATACTCTATAAACTCTATCTTGAACTGCAATAAATAATTTCTTCTCCAACCACTATAAGTTATTAAAATATCTTAGTTGACAATGCTTATTTTCATATTTGCTTTTGCTAATTGATTTATGTAATACCCATTTGACTCTTTTACTGTTTTGCTAATATAATTTGTTATGTTTCTTTGGTAGTTAATTGGGTGATTCAGTTGGGATAATTGTTGATTACCTTTTCTTACAGTTTCTAGCATATTGAGGTTAGTAGTTCTCATAGATCAGTTGGAAAACTTCCTAAGAATTTGTATGTATTTGTTTTACGAGGACTGGATGCAGATCGAAAATACCATTAGCCTGTTGGTTGGTGCTAAAACCACACGATTTTATATGTATTTGTTTCTGCGTGGTTCTATGTCGCTTCTCCCATGTGTCCAGATACATCATTTTGTTTCTTAGCTCTCACCGGGTAAACTCAATTTGTTGAGTTTGAGCTTATTAGTAAAAAAGTGTTTGGAATAATTTATGACTTATAAACTAATAAATTTTTATTCGACAAGGATTTATATGTAAATACTCATGTGAAGAAAAAACATTGTTTTCACTTGACTTGTTAAAATTGGCTTATTTTTACTAATAAGGTAAGTCAAACACCAAATTTTTCATAAGTCCAAATATAAGCTAAATAGCCCGTAAAATAAGCTAAAACAAACACCTCATTAGTCTTCTTGAGAGTAAAAAAGAAAAGAAGCAGCTAATGCTATCCAGTGATGCAGTTTGTCTAATTTTCCTTCTACTAACGGATTGCATCTTTGTGAGGCTCTTGCTTGGAGAATAAAGCAAGCGTAAATGTTGTTGATTTGTCATTTAGTTGTCTTCCGTATATATATATATATATATATAGTGTTTTTTAGCTTACCTTTTCTTTTAGTTCAATGTTTTTTGTAATTCCTTTTTAATAAGTCTCGTTGCATTAGAAATTCAAATTTTTGTGCATGAGAAATTTTTACATGTCAACTGTTTGTCAAAATGTCATCAGGAATGGAACTTTTGAAATATCCATTCGCTCAATTTCACCCTGTACGAGTTCAAAGCTTAAGTTGTTTTAACTGTGTGTTGCGGCGCTTGTGAGATAATGGTAGGACTTTAAGCTACTTTAGTTGCATGTTGGTTTTTCTTTAGTGTTGTGAAGAAACATGAATTCGTCATCAGCTTGTTGTAACATTTACATATATCCATTCCATTTTATACTACAGATCCGAATGCACTTTTTCTGACTCGCTTCTGTAATACCTACTGTTGCTTCTTTTCTTGATAAATCTGGCAATTTTTGGGAGCTATGTACTTTTACTTGCCCATTATGATCATTACCAAAATGCATGTTATGTTATATTGTTGTTAATTGAAATATTATTCTAGTTTTGAACATTTGGCAAATAAATAAACACTACGAGTATCATTGTGATGTAAGATCATTATTCAGGAAAATATCATTTGGGCAGGTCATGGTTGTGTGTCTGTTATTGTTTATGGAGATGAAGAAAAACCACCATTGATTACTTATCCTCTGATGTAGCATTAAATCGTAAGATGTTTTACACTTTTGATGTTATTATCTGTCAACGGCTTAACTCATATCATGATCAATGTTGTAAAAATCGGCCAAGGCGGCCGATTAATCAACACCTGGACAGTACTCGGTTGTCTGCCGACCTACAATTCATATGATTGGTCAGATTATCGGTCAAGTCAAAGTCGGTCAAAATCGGTTCTAGGCAGTCCTGGGCAGCCCTAGGCGGTCAACGAAACAATTTGACTTAGTTAAAAAAAAAGAAATCAGCTTAGGGTTCTAAAGGAACTGGATTTATGGTTTTATTCTTTGAGTTCATTATACTAATTATGAACTTATGGTTTAAAATTTATAAGTTTATTATACTTTTTGATAGTCATCGACTTATTTTGTTAGTGTATTGCTAATATCTATTTATTTTTAAATAAATTCCTTTATAATTTTTGGTCCCCGTCTAGAAACCGATTAATCTCTTGAAGGCAGTCGACCAATTATATACCGCCGAGTATTTTTACAACATTCATCATGATCTATATTCAGAGAATTTATTCGATCAAATATTTCTAGTATTTACCAAAAACTTCTTCTGGACCAAGATCATTAACAGAAGGGATGAGACATCCAAAAGTTTTTGGTTGATACTAAATATATTAGGTAAGTCATAGCATTTTAACCTGCTCTTTCAGGTAAGAATCAAACATCAGGTTTTAGTTATTAATGCTATTATGTGCTTTCTGGTTGTCCAGGCTCGGTGAGGTTGTGCATGAGCGCAATGACCACTTTTAGAAGGTTTTACTTCTATTTTCCAGATAGCCAGATTGATAGACAGACAGTGTTATAAGGTTTATGGGTCAAGTGGTCACAAGTCACATATACGTAGATGTGTATATTAGAACCGCGGAGGGTTCATTCGAGAACCGTTATTAGTGCGAGAACCGATCTCAGCCGTTCCTTGGATATGGGAAGTATCATGGATGAAGAGCGTGAAGGGATAGAGTGTGGCAAGGTGCATATGAGGAATTCATGGGTGGGCAATGACATTGAAAGAGGAGGAATTGGACGGCTTAGATTGGTTCTCGCGATTCTCACGCTAACAACGGTTCTCGCATGAACTTTTGTCTATTAGAACCATTGTCTATATTATTCCGATGTGTAGACGTTGAATCAGCTCTATTACTATGGTATCTGAAACTTATTGAGGGAGTGTTTGCTTCAAAGATACTTCAGTAGTTCAGTTAGCTACCTTAAGAAGCTTTTTCATTTCATAGATTATAGAATTCTCATGTATCTGTGGACACTAATAAATAAACGACTAATAAATCAGGTAGTCCAGAAATGCCTGAATCAGAAATGGTTCATGTGTATAGATTGTAGAAAGGTGTGTCTTCGACACCAATAAACGACTAATAAATCAAGCAAAGAGTGTTCCAACTAGCTAATTGATTTCGAACTTTTTCTTTCAAAATAAACGCTTCCAGCTTTACAGTTACATCCAAAGTCCAAACGAGGATACGGGCTTTTATTTTTATAACAAAATGTGACATCTAACTTTTGTTCTTAGATGCATGATAAAGAATTTTCTCGGTCCTCCATTCATGCTTTCGCTGATGAGATATCTAGCTTTTGTTCTTAGATGCATGATAATAACCACATCTGCAAACAAAAAATCTACTTACGGTCAAAACTCATCATTGCTCCTAGAACTTTGTTTTATTGTTGTGCCAATGCAATCAGATAATCATCAAAATTAATCTATCTCACCTTTTCCCTATGAAACTGATACTTGAGGTTTTGGCTTTGTGTACCCAAGAGAGATTAGCTTTTGAACCATTTTCTTCTCAACGTATGCCTAAACACCCAATTACGATAACTAGAAGGTCAAACCTTAAAAAAGATTGAAATTGTTCTGTGTGTGTGTGAGAGAGAGAGAGAGAAAGAGAGAGAACCTCGAGCAAGGGGCTATCTTTTGGAATACTACATGCTAATGTTACAAGAAGACCAGTCTTCAGAACTATGCAAAACGATGAAAGTCAGTACATGGTAATGAAGAAATGTAATCAAATTGAATATGGGAGCATTTCTATTTTGTCTCTTTTTTTATTTCTTTTCTTCGGTAGGGGTGGGAGGGGGTTTGGTTACCTATTCGTCGAGCAAGACCAGACCCTGTATTATCAGAGGTTCCACCAAGTAGGGAAGTTACACTTACTATGTTATTCTGAAAACAAACATTCAAAAGTAAAATTATTCGAAGATAATGAAAAATTCAAAAACACAGTTAACTGAGTGTGCATAGACTAAAAACAATACTTGAAAATCAACCATACAAATTTTTATAACATTATTGTTCAAAATGCCAACCGTCTGAAGTTATTCAGGCTACGCATGATGTACATAGAGTCCAAGATGAACAGCAAAAGCCAAAAGGTAATGTATCAAAAGCAAAACTTACTGGTCTTGTAGGTGCAGCAGCATATAAACATCCAAATCTGGCAGTGTTGCAACCAATCCATGCATATATCTACAACCAATAATAGCATTGATAATCAAGAACACCGTATTAACTACTTAGAAAGTAAACAAAACATTAGGATTTAGGGAATTAGGGGTGCTCAATTGGAGGGATTGCATGAATCCTGGATTTCAGTTCCTAAAATATGGATCTGAAGTGTCCAAACTACCTCAAGAACCAAATTATAATTTAGATGGATCGGTTTTTACAGCTCAGGTTGCTACCTAAATATATTCTTCAAGCGTCCAGGCATTCCAACAAAAACATACAAGCTTCAATTGTCCATGTTTAAATCCACACAATCCATGGAAATAAATCAAGAAAATATTGCAGATCAACAAGCTTATAAATGTTAAGGTTATAAGTATGAAAAATATATTTAAAAAACTATTGTTTGGTTTTTCAATCTATTCAATTCCTACAGAAGTACTAGAACCAACATTATACGTGCAAGTTACACAAATAATATTAGAAAAGAAGATGATCACAGGATATTTCATATTATAAGTGCATCCCTTATAAAAATGATAAATTGATTGAAAATAAACCTGTTTGGGGAAGCGAATGATTTGAAAATGGATGGGAATGTCGTTAAAGATGTCGGAGAAACATGTGATCTTGGCAGTAGCTTCTTCTTCAATCCCCAAATTCTGAATCTCATCAACTATATCAGCAGCAGAACCTGGTTCTGTGGTTGATGTATGTGGGTCGAAATCCATTCTTGAGGTTTTTAAGTAGCTAGGATTTTTGACACAACAGGACAAAGCAAGATACATTAATTGTTAGATCATTTGAAATTCTTCCTGTTTTTGAATAACACTTTGATACCAATTTGAATTTTAGGATATAAACAAGCCGAGCCGAGCTTGACACTAATCGAGCCAGGTTCGTTTGAAGTTATAGAAGCTCGAACTCATTTTGAGCATGTAGTGTTGGCTCAATATTGAATCGTTAAGCAAGAAGAAGCTCAGGATCAGATCGTTAATGTTTGTTTGTTCATAAAAGCCTAGAGGAGCTCAAGCTCGGGTCGAGATCAGCTTGTTAGTAACAAAGCTCTACCTCACCTCAACATATAACATAGAATTAGACATACAAGAGAAACAACCAACAAATTCACACAGGCAAATGTTGTGACTTGTTTGTAAATGATCATAATTTTTACACGGAATCTAATTCTTAACCCATCTGAACACTAAATCTAACAGATAACTTAAAAAATCATAAATCCACATACATTGATCTATGAAGGTTCAATAGATGAAATAGGCTTCAGCGACTCCTCAAACACCGAGTGTACCAACTACTGAACAAAATAGGCTTCTTCATTCATAAGAAAACCCCCCAAAACAATGAATGCTTAAAGTTCTTTAAAGTTAATAGATGAATTAAAAAGCTTACTACTGATGATTGTGAAGCCGTTCCACCAGGTAGCGAGACACTAAGTCGAGAAGGCGAGAATCGATATGCAGCGCAGTGGCGGAGATGAAGATGTAGCCGATTGAGCAGGGGCGATAGGAGTGGTGATCCGGTGGCCTGGAATCTGGAGCGACCGCCGTAGGTACGAGAGAAGTTAGGAGGGAATCGAATTGCAGGGGAAGGAATACGTAAATTTAGGGCAAAATCAAATTTTGAGTTAAAAATGATCCTCACATTTTTATTTTTTAATTATTGAATTAAGGAGGGGGTGTAGGAGGAAAGAGGATTATTTATTTAAAAAAATTTCATTATTTTAGAAGAAAACTAATTTATTAACCCGTATACGTACGGGTATTTCGAAAGTGTATTTTAAATATTAGAATTTTTAAATAAAAATAATGCAGTAAATGAAATATCACCTTTGTTATGAGAATATACTAATTTCAAAAAAGTGTCATATTACAATAAAATTTATACCAAAACGTAAATAAAAATGAGACGGTCGAAAATATATAATTATTTTTTCTCTAAACAAAATATATCACAAATTACTAAACATAATTTATAAACAACTTATAATTAATTACATTAGTATACAATTTTTATAAAACCCCCATCACATTTTCTTAAAACCCCCTCATATCTTTTATAAAACATCCTCACAATTTTATCCAACCCCCTCCCAATAGATTTAAAATTGAATTCAAATTTCTCATATTCACGATTTTTAATCTTTCCAAAATTGTTTTAAGAATTGAATAATTTTGAAATTAAATGTTGTGATTGGTTAATTAAGATTCAATTTATGGTTATTTTTAAAAAATTTGCATGTCTTTTATATATAGATATAAATAAATAGATAAAAGATAGATAGCTTTTTCAATTTAAGAACACAACTTAATATATCTTTCTTTAGTCTTTCATTTTCTTCTCTTTCGTTCTTAAAAAAACTTTAAAACAAAGCGTTAATGATTAGAACTCGCATATAACCGAAAGTTTACATCTTTAAATTCGATCATATTTTATTATAGAAACAAAAGAATTTCAGGCCGCGTGAATTCACATCTCTAGACGTCATTTGACCTGCGGTTGTTGGCAACAAAGCATTTTGAATTTTACAATTATATTGCTCAACACTTAATCCACTAAAATAACATTTTAGGAAACTTATACAAAAACCAAAAGTTGATATAATATTCTGATTTAAAATCACCCAATTAATTAGTTATGAGATGTCTTTTATATATACCGTACAAATTTGATTAGGGTTTACTTCATCAAAATTTATAAACTATATCCTAAACGTTAATGTCTGTATCCACCTTCCAAAACAGTAATTGTGTGTATCAAACTTTCAAAAAGATGTGTTCTTGTGTGTATTAAACTTCTTATTGTATATACTAATTAAACTTATACTTTTTTCGAGTTTTTATGTAATCAAGATACGTACAATAACAACAAATTAAAGTTCAATACACAACGCCTTGGTTGTTGTGCTTCCTGCAGGTAATATCAAGAGAGTGAAGAAGTATTTTTGAACGGTGGATACACACATTAACATTTGGGGAATAATTCCTCAAATGCTTTTTTTTCTAATTTTGAGCTTTTGATTGGGAAAATTGGTCTATTCATAGACCAATTTTCTCGATCAAAATGCATTTGCACTAACACGAAGATTACAAACCTAAAGACAAAGATCGGATCAATCATAAGATCAAGGAGGAACTCGATGATTTAAAGGATGACGTGTGGCGGTCGGAATTGGTCGCCGGTTATTTAAGCGATGTTGGTGGTGGCAGGATGTGTGGTGGTCGGCGATCTATAGAGAGAGACCAAAAGGAAAACAAAGGAGAAGAAGGAAAGGGCAAATTATAATTGAATACAAATGGAAAAAATGAATTAAAAACGAGGCAAAGCAATTTAGTCTTTTTAGTTTGACTAAAGATTAAAGTCGTAAGAGATTTAGTTATTTTGGAATTAAAACAGTCAAATTTAACGTTATTGATCAAAACCGTAAAAACAATCAAACCACATAAAAGATATGTAATCAAATCTTAAAATTACTAGTTAGTAGAAATAATTTAGTCGCTTATAAAGAAATATAAAAAACAAAAAAATCTTTCTATTTCTTTAAAAATCATTTGCCGCTTTTAAGAGGAAAAATTATGAGAAAACATAAATCAGAATTTTCTTCTAAATCATTTCTCTTGTCATTCTAAAAACTCAAAAACACAATTTTTTGTTATTTCCATTCTTATCCTTTCGTTTCTATCTAAGATATATGAAAATGAAAACGAAAATCAGATTCTATTCTTTTCTTCACCACAGACAAGAACAGCCAATTTACAGTAGTCCAAAGGTTCAATCATCTAAATCCAACATTTCAGGAGATTATGGCCCTACTCCATTGCCATGTGTACATGATTGATGACACACTCACCAAAACAGCATTCCCTTCTTCACTTAGGTTTATTTGGAACAATACACATGAAAGCTTTTGTTAATTTGAGTCAGTCATAACGTCGAACAGCTGGTTTGCAGAAAGTATGATTTACACAATTAGCGGGCAACAAGCTACTATATTTTGACTCGATCACCAAGGCAAAGATAAAACCCACCTTGGAACCATATCTTTTATGATAATTGCATATATAAAGACACTAAAAAAGAATCAAATAAAAACTTTTTATAATCATATTGGCATTTTCCTGCCTAATCCTTCAAGAATCTTTAAAGTAAAAACCCAATCATATATCGTTTGTAAAGTAATCATTGTTTTTTATAAGTGGCTGTAGAACATGTTCCCTATACCCATAACCCATGCTACATCTTCTTCAACTGTGTGAAAATCCTATCCACCATGGCAGTCAGCAACAATATTATAGCTACAATAAACTTCATCGCACTTATATGTTCAATTCCAATCATCTTCACCGGAATATGGCTCGCCGCTAAGCCTGACAACCACTGCATCCGGTCACTGCCATGGCCAATCGTCTTCGTCGGCATTCTCTTCCTCCTTCTCGCTCTCACCGGCTTCATCGGCGCTTACTATAACAAACAGGGGTTGCTGGCGTTCTACCTGTTCTGCAACGCCGCCCTGATAGTGACCGGAATCATTCTCCTGATACTGGCGTTCATTGTGACCCACCCTTCCGGCGCATACTCCGTTCCCGGTCGAGAGTATGATGAGTACCGTTACATGGGGTACTCGGAGTGGCTCAGGGAACATATCACGGATCCAGAAAACTGGGAAAGCATAAAGGCGTGTTTGGCTTCGTCTTCAGTTTGTAAGAAAATGGTTTGGGATTCTTACACTGCACCTCAGTTCTTTGCTTCCCGTATCTCCTCTCTCCAGGTACTAATTCTTTGACTTCTTTTTCACGGGTTAACATCCTCTCATGTTAATAAGAATGAGCCACTTATTTTAAGTCAAGAATAGATCTTTCTACAGGGTCTGCTATACTCTTATCTTTGTAAGAAAACAGATATATCATGTTTGACTAAACATCATCCATTTTATGTATGTATACACTTATGCATGATTATTTAGTGCATGTTAAGAGCTAGGGGTCATGTGAACTCATTTGGTCCTTAAAGAATAATCTATATCCAATTGGCTGGGTTTTAAGTACATGAGTCGAAACTATCATCTCTAATATGTATTGTTTTCACAGTCGGGATGTTGCAAACCACCAACAGTGTGCGGGTATCAATATGTGAACCCGATAACATGGATCAACCCGACGAACCCAATGGGAGATGTCGACTGCATAATTTGGAACAATGACCCAAATCAACTATGCTACAACTGCGACTCGTGTAAAGCAGGCGTGTTGGGGAACCTACGGAAAGAATGGAAGAAAGCTAACATCATATTAATTATAGCTGTCATCGTTCTCATTTGCCTTTACCTCGTAGCGTTTAATGCTTTCAAGAACACGCAAACTGCACAAACCGGGTCCAAAAAGTGAATTCTAATGTAATTCTACAATTTGTCTAGGCACATTCACATTTGATGTTTTATCTTTTTTGTTTTCTCGAATGCCACCTTTTTTTCCCGGAGGCTAAAGTGTTCTCGTGTTATGCTATAATGACTTGCACGTCATGCATTAAAATTTGTACACAGGAAAAGGTCGTTTTCTTGAAGATAGTGGTGTGCATATATTCCTTGTGGCTTTTTGCGACTTTATTTTGTGCAACTTACTCGACCATACAATACAATACAAGAATATGCTTTTTTTGTTTTACTTTTAATTTTTGGATTATGCCTTTTCCATCACTTATGTGGGATTGGATATGGTGGTTGTGGTTGTATCATTAATTCAGTGATAAACAAATAAATGAACTACACTCATTACTTGCCCGAGAAAGAGTGGTGTTTACAATCCGGAATATAAAAAAAGAATGAAATTTGTTATAAAATATATAACAGTTCTATAACCTGCATGTGTCATTTTGTACCTAACAAGAAGGGTAGCTTTTCACACCGTTGCTAGCTTTCTCGAGTGAACAATGTACATTGGGTCAGAGCGGCCAGGATTCGGAGATATATCCACAGCCTGCATAATTATTGTAACGAATTTCTTATCAAAGTCAAATTCAGTTTGTTTGACCTTTGGAACTAAATTTGCTTTTTTGCTACATAGATGACATCTATTATAGAAATATTGCTCACCTGGGGTGGTTCAAATCCTCCAGCATAGTGAAAATATGCTCCCACTATCATCACATGATCCGCATCACTTGTAGATGTCCATATTGATATCGCCTTTGTCCAGAAACAGCGATTTGAGAAGCTGTTCATGTGCCAAAATCATAAATAAGTCATTAACATATGCTCTTTACACATAAAAAGTGATTACACAACATTGAATAATCATAATATATTCATACTGTAACAAAACACGCTATTAGAGAAAGTTTTTAAATGTGCTGCTGTTGTTTGATGTTGTAATTAAAAAAAATTATCAGATAGTTGAGTGTTTGACAAATTCTAATTATTAAGAAATTAATAGATTAAATGTCAAAACAAACATTTTTGCAAGAAAAACCAGAGATGGATTGTAAAATGGATATGAAGTATATCCCAACATAGGTCAAACAAAGGATTTAACAAGTAAGAGTATTTTACAATTACATAATTTATATTGTTATGGCTGGGATAGAAATGATTATCCAAAGCTGATTACCGCCTCTTAATAATCAGAAGCAAACGAATATGTTAATCCAAACATTGAAAACCGAAGACTTCAAATAGCAGTAATCATATAGTCGGTTTCACAACACACCCCCTTGACTTTCATGTCATAAAAGACGTGTTTATAGTTTATTAATTAGTAACTAAAGGTCAAAAACAATCATCACCTCATTATAGCCTTGCCCCCTGGCTTAAGGATTCGGCGCATCTCCTTGAATACTTCAATCGGTTTATTCAAATAGTCAACACTAACCTACAATGCAATACGATTTAGTCAAAGGCCGTGTAAATGTTACTTAATGACTATTAATCACAACACTCACCACATTTGTGATAACATCAAAAGAATTATCTTCGAATGGAAGCTTAGGGTTTGTGTTTAGGTCTTGCACGACATACTCAGTGAGGACCTACAGTCATAATCATACTTCACCAAAATTTAATGCGATTTATGATAAGAAATTCAATATAAAACAATGTTTCACACACATATTCTGATTCTTACTTTATTCGCCTTAAGCTCTTCTTCATTAAGACCCATGCCCGCAATTCGTTCTTGCTTATATCCTGCAGGAAAATGACTCACCCAACTGCTACACATATCGAGAAGAGCTACGCCTGGAGTGTTACTTGGAGGGAAAGCTTCTTTGTAATATTTAGTAAGAGCAGCAATGGCTGGATCATCAATGTGGGTAACAAAACGTGGAGATTCATAGAAAACTAAATCTGATGATCTGCAAAAAGGATTTCGGAGGTTTTAAGATTAAAAAATTACACTTTGGCCAACTTTTGACCCATTTAACCTATTTCTGTGTTTCCTGTTAAAGTTAATCTCTTCGATTTTACTGGTTTTGCCCCATTAGAGATCAAACATAACCCCAGCTGATTCATTTAAAGTTAATGTGTCGAAATTTCCACCTCTACGTATGGATCCCTTTTATATACAAGATTTAAATGACTAGTGCAGTAGTGCTAAAATTAAAGACTTACAGTTTTACTTTACCAAGTTAAAACTATAGTAATTTGACATATTAATAATTTCAAGAGAACTGAATCAAGTTTAATCATGTTTCTATGAGCTCGGCAACATTGTTATGTAAAGATGTGCAATTAAATGATTAGCTTTAGAGATTGTACTCGTCAAAACGTTGGAAGTCTTCATCCTTGAAAGGAAACTGTTCAGGCCATTCGACATTCTCCAATATCTGTACATATATAAATATGGAAGCAAATTACATACGATTATATGAATGTGCATATAAGTTTGTAACTTACTCTTACCATTCCCATCTCTTAAAAAAGCTAATTTTTCAACACAAAGTCAGTCTATGAACTTAACAATGACACAAGACTATGCTATGTATGCTTTATGGGGTCATAAACCACCCAGACTAGTAGACTACAGTAAAACCTTAGAAACTCCCCTTACACCAACATTACCCTATGCACCTCCATTAACCCCCCATCAACTAAGCTTTAACTGTGATAGCATTATGATCATTGGAGTGAATTATGGCTTTTAGCTTTACCAAATGATCAAAATTAGCAATTCAACAAACAAGATCTTCCATCAATCAGACAATCACAGTGTATTTCACTGCATACATCCACAAAGCATTCAAAAATCAAAACCCCATACTAAGTCAAAACCCCTAAAAACCGAATTGAACAGAACACAAAATTTCAAGTTTACAAGAAAAGTAACTCCGAAAAACTAACTAACCTGTTCTACAGCACCCTTCGTCCTGGCTGATGCGATGATAGAATTGGTGGAAGAATTGCCAGCCATGTTCATGAATTGAGCCCAAAAGGAAACCCCAATTCCGAACACCAGACGACGCGGCAGTGGATAGCTACTTAGATGCTTACTTCTCCTCACTGTTCTTGAGAATTGAGCACAAGAATCGATAGTAAAACAAGAGATTGAAGCACTGTGATGAAAACCAGCCAAAACGGGAAGCCGTTGGTGTAGAATGATTGGAAAACGATTAACCATTTTTAATTGCTTATATTATAAATAAAAGTATCACCAAAATATAAATCGGGATTATTACTATTATTTTATTTTAATTATGGTCGTACCAAAATTTTTGAGAATGATGTGGGATGGTTGGTACAGACTATATATATATATAGCGGATTAACATTTTACGTGGCCAAACCATCTCCACTTGAAATTGAAAACAGACGATAGATTTTGTTACCAAAACTTTGTTTTGTGGGCTTGTTTTATATATAATTTTTTTTACTGTGACTACAACAAATTCTCAACACTAGTAAAATAACAAAGTGTTTTTTAAATTTGAAATTTATAAAAAAAATAATAATAGATTGTAAATGCGGTAAAAGGACTGCTAAATCAAATTGTTCCATTGGTTCATAAGTAGATGTAAGGACTACAAAATTTGCAGTGAAAGATTGGCTTCGATTTTCAACCTAGAAGGTAGAACTAAAATGATTTGTGTTGCTTATCGATTTTGAGTTCTAGGTGATGTTCTGAAAATTATGTTGTTTCGGGCAAATTTGGTAATCTAGTGTATAAAATTATATGTTTTTATTGGAGTGAATCAGGTAGTATTTAAAGTTTTCCCACCTTATAAAAACCCATCCAGATTCTAGTTTGTTTTTAATTATCAATATGATTTTGACTTTACAAAAAGTACAACTAAAATCTATTTAAAATGATAGCATATACAAGTAAATTTAAAGGTATTTATTAGTAACTTTGATGTTACTATTATTTCCAACTTTCCACTACCATCCAGCAGGCGGTGAATGTTTTGTTGAGATGGACGAAAGTGAACATATGGTCAAGAAAGTACCCTTCATTCAGGGTTGAGGTTGTGGGTTGTAACTAACAAGGTAATGCATACACTGATTTGAAACCATTGTTTGGAAATTTAGTTGTTTTGTTAATCAATACGCAACTACTAATATATGATTCGACGAACGCAGCAACAAACGATCGAGACCCGTGTTAGACAAAGTTTTCTTAAAACAAACTCAACGTCTATTTCTCAAGATACAACGACCAAAACAGTGTATACTGTCAAAATTGTTGTGTTTGCATGAAAAATTACTGTAACTTGAACATGTGAGATCTCCACAAGACTCACTCACACACAAGTTTAACAAATTTAGCCTAGAAAATCTGGATTATGCACCCTCTATACATAAGTAGAAGTTGGAGTAAAATCACACACAAAACTTCCAAGCTTTCTAAGTCCATAGTTATTAACTCTTCTCAAGTTTCATACAAACACTGCATGAGATCAAGTTTTCACATTCCAAATTTTATTACATACTCTTCATTTTCAGATTCAAGATGTCACACATTTGCTTCGTTTTGGACACGTCTTAGGTTATTGTGTAACTCTCTTCAAAAATAATACATAAACCAATCAAACAGTAGTAATATATAACTTTTATACATGTCTAAGTATATACAAAACTAATGAACAATACATAATTTTTTAGCAACTAAATAAAATCTCATGATATATTATATAATGTAACATTTGTCAATAAACTTCCTGGCTAACTGTTAAATATTTTAAAACCGTTATTATAAAGCTAATAAACCTCAACGAAGTAGCAAAAGTTGGTATAGAATATAGGAATTAGGAAGCAAGTCATTTGATCGAATCTCCGTCACCCATTTTTCTTCTTTTCCCATCGCATGCCCCCAAGCGGCTATTCGACTTTTAAATCTAGAGAAATAATTTATTATTCTACTTTTTTTTTTTACTTATTCTCCTACTCATTTGATCAAGACAAGTAGTGTCAAAATTAAGAGATGGTATAAGAATAGATAACTAATGTACTTTAGATGTCAAAAAACCAAATGGATAGTACGATAAAATAGAAACAAAAAGTAAGAAAATATATATCATTTCTTTTAAATTTATTATCATATATGTAAATGTCACTATCCGTAAAAATGTAAAATACTAACATAATTTTTTCATTAGTGTCACGTTAGTTAGTCTAACTATAAAGTTATTCAAAAATCATTTAAACAATGAGTTTTTGATTCATAACATTTTTTTTATTTAAAAAACAAGATAATACCATTACCAACGACCTCAAAAATACATCCTACAAATTACAACAATAAATCTTTTTTTGCGGGACACAAAATAGATAATGTCCCTTGAACAATTTTTTAAAAAGAGTTCCAAGAACTAAAACGTAAGACCACACTTCTGATGGAGAAGCATAAAATGAACTAAAATCATTAATAAACGTATGGTACGTATTTTAGTGTATTTTATAAAATTAGGTCAACAAAGTTGAGATGGCCGAGTTGGTCTAAGGCGCCAGATTAAGGTTCTGGTCCGAAAGGGCGTGGGTTCAAATCCCACTCTCAACATTCCTTTTTATTTTTTTTAAATATTTCATATATCTAGTAAACTAACCATTGATTGACTTATCTTGCAATTTATTTTATGGTCTTCGATATTTCAGTTTATATTTTTATTAAAAAATAATTTCAATTCAGTTTTAAATAAATTCCCATATATACCAAAACTAGCAAAATTCAACTGTACGTAACGTATCGATTCAATATTTTCATTTTAACTAACAACAATTGCTTTTAATTAGTTCACTGCTAGACTTTAACAGCTTACACCATATATATATTTTGAAACTATTATAAAGAGATTACATTAATATTTACTGTCCCAGAAAGAAAAACATAATTTCACATCCCAAATCTTAAAATTAAAATTAATTTCAAAATATTAACTTTTTAATTGAATAAATTGTATCATTAGATTAAGAATTTTACTATCTTTTAGAATCCAGTCTTGCACAATTTTTTTAGAAAAACATTGTATGCACTAATGCATCATATCATATAAGGATCTGGATGCGTCATATTCATTGCTTGAAACTAAATGATAAGGCCTCATGATTTTATTAATATTGTGGAAATTGATTAATGATCGTAATAATTTTTAAGGGTTTAGTTCATCAAAATGTATCTAAGTTATCACATTTTGTTATTTTGCATACTGAAGTTTCAAATCTACCATTTGAGAATCAAACTCTTAAATGTTACAATTTAATGTATCAAACATGTTATAACAGGTCATATAGTTACGTGACACTTGCCTTGGATGCCTACATGTATCTTTTTTGTTTTAAAATAAATAAAAATATTACAATTTAATAATAGTAGTAGTAATAATAGTAATAATAATAATAATAATAATAATAATAATAATAATAATAATAATAATACTACTACAACAACAATAATAATAATAAAAAGAAGGGAAAGGAAGAAAAACATTAATGTTGTGTGTTCTTGAGTTTTTTTAAGGAGAAGAAGGGAGGGAGAAGGAATGACTATTTGTTTAAAAATCTATCCTTCCAAATGTGGGATGATTTGGAAGGAAAGAGCTCCCTCTCCATTTCCTTCCTTTTCTTTCCAACTTAAGAACACAACCTAATTCCTTCATTTCCTTTCTTTTCTTTTCATTCCCTACTTAAAAAAACTCGAGAATGGAGCGCAAAGAATGGAAAGAAGGATATTAGGGGGTTCGATTGATCTGTGAACCACAAATTTGTTCCACAAATTAGAGTTTGTATTATGTCCAAGCTTTGATTGGTTCCATTATGAACATGGCTCTGATGGGTTGGATTCCAATCCCACCAGATCTGATTTGAGGGTTCAAGTTCATCCCCACTTAGATCTCTAATTTGGTTTTTGCTTTGGTGATGTAATATCAAATTGAATTTGCGATTTTGGGTTAGGGTTGAACAAAATGGATTTGCAATTTAGGGTTTTAATTCTCATTTTGATTGGTGATTTACATATTTGTTTTCAGGTCAATTTCCAGATATGCTTTCGAGTTATGTTTCAGTTCATGTTTTGCAATTACGATTCATGAGTTCAAATATATCGGTGATTTAGGGTTTATAATTAACATTCAAGTATGTTTAGAATGATTATGGTTTTGATTTAAGGTGTTTGTAATTAAGATTTCTGTCTCCGTATTTGATTGTTCTTCTTTCTAAATCTAGGGTTTTGATTTATAGGTTTGATGTACTTCTTTAAAGTTCTTCATGTTCTTCAATTGTTCATGGTTCTTTTGAAGATATATCTGATGTGGAAATTAATTACCGATGTGACATATTATAAATAAATAAATAAATAACCAGATACATTCATTAATAACTTTTAACGGTTTAACACACTAATTAATAAGTTATAAGTTGAGTACACATAATAGAAGAATGTGATAACTCATATATATATTGAGAAACTAAACCCTACTTTTAATGGTTTATCTGTTAGACCATGAGTAGTTGTCTTCCCAAATCTAAATCAACGCAAATGTCACATCATCTATCATATCATTTTTTCTTTCTTTTCACTTTCTTACCCAAAACTGAAATAGCACATAAACTAAACAACTCAAATATTTTCTCTTGTCATACTCTCTCTTACAAAACAAAAATAATAAAAAAATAAAGAAAAGCTTTGGGTGACGACGGGTTGGGGAAATCAAAAGAGGGAACCCGGGAAGTGACGTACTGGTCATCCTTGCTCTACCCGAGCTACCCGAAGGATTTGGCTTAGACGGTACGCTTAGACTTATGCCATAGACTTAAAACGTAAATACTAAAAGAAAATAAAACATATAACAAATAACAAAAGAAGATTTGCAAACCAAATATTTAGGCGGAATTTAGAAAAAAAGCAACAACAAAGTTGAGATGGCCGAGTTGGTCTAAGGCGCCAGATTAAGGTTCTGGTCCGAAAGGGCGTGGGTTCAAATCCCACTCTCAACATTTCTTCTTTTTCCTAAAACCAACTTTTTATTTTTCTAGCGATCCCTATAAAAGGAATTCATCTTTTCAACACCAAAGTTAGCAAACCAAACGTTATGCAAAAACCCTATACAATTCCTTTTGGTTGACTACTTTAAAGAGGTTAAAATCAATGCCATTTAATAGAAAACGATTACAAAGAGTTTACAACTGTGTCTTGCAGTCTACTGTCCCAGGAATAATTAAAATAAGCTAATGGGTGAGTAATGACTGTCTCACATACGATATAAAAATGAAATCGATAAACATATATCTATCTTCCAAAGTTGTATGAAGTCCCCGGAAGTAATCTTACACACATGCACATAGCGACTATCCCCCGTGCAAGGTAGAAATGAAAACGATAACATCCTTGTTTTCCAATGTCGTATCAAGCTGACCGCTCAATTCCCAGTCACAGTCATTCACAAGAACAAGAACCCCTGGTCGCCTGCACATAAGATTAGAATCAATTCACAATAAGAATTACAGCTAAAAGTAAAAGTGTCAAAAATGGTACACTATTCATTGTTTATACAAAAAGTTATTGCTCTAAACAAATTAACTGTCATTTTTGTAATCAAGTATAACACACCAACTATTTTTTAAAATGTTTCAGTACAATCCAACCTGACCCAATCACACTGTAACAAAGTTACCCATTTTGACACTTACCCAACTACCATTTTGATGCCTCTAGTATTCAGACTGAAAGAAAAAGAGATTGGGATGTACTGGAAAAAGGTCAAGAAACATGTAGTAACTTACACAGTGTCTCCCTTCATAAACATTTCAGGCCTTTCCTTGATTAAGTTGGATCGAACCCAAGCAAGCAAATGCTTCATGGTTAACTAAGAGACAGAGTTAACAATGATTATAAATCTATAAGGAGAACTAGATATTGAGCGTTGTGATTGACAACTTAAAGATTTGCACCTTCTTTTCTTCGGCTGGTACATCAACATCAACATTATGGATCTTCACTGAGTCACAAAGAAGTTCTAGTCCTCCACTAGATTTAAGAGCAGAAATAAATATCAAAGATATGCATAATAGGAGATACCAGAAAAAAGAAAACATCACGGATCATTTACTAATGCCATCGAAAAGGATCAATAAGCAGAATGAAAAGGGACATGAAATACAATTGAATAATAAGTTGTAAGTCTTAAGTCCAGCATACCAATTAGACTACATGTCCAAGATACCATCAAAACAGTTGAAATATAGAAACAAAACCTTCAATGATTAAGTCTTTATGGTATGTATATTGATGTGCATTCTTCTCCAACAAACCCACTATAAACATCCACGCAACCTCCATGATTAGAGCAAAGATTTTCAGTTATTTAAGTCCCCAGAATCTAAAAGCATGTGCTTTCTAAAGAGTCACACAATTCTGATTACTGGATCAGGGGCTCTTCGGTAAGATTACTTTGGATTTGGTTTTAGTTACATGGGTGTTCATCAAGCTAATAACAAGCGCTAACATTTACAAGAGTCGGTTGTAAGGTTTGAATTGATAGTTGTAGATAAAGGTGCAATTTAAAAGTATCAAGGAATCATGTAACAAAGCTATTCGAATGTCAGGAGTTAATGTTCAAGTTTCAAAAAAATGTACCGACGATTGTAATCTGGAATAGGTCGGCTAGATCACAAACATATAGTTAAAAGATAGAATATAGAATCAACGAAAACTGTTCATGGATAACTCTACACAAATAGAAGTATGGAATTACCCGAATTCAAGAGTTAACTGCATCTTCGGTTATCTGCAAAAACCTGCAAATGAAAAACCCTAAAAGGGATTAAGGGTTCGAAGATTGAAGTCCATATCCCCAGACAGAAACCTAAATTTCAGCATATAAAAGGAATAGAAACCAACCTTGATGAAATTGAAAGGAAGTGCAGGTATGTTGACAGAGGAATGGGGGCGTAGAAGTGAAGCTGTTTGATTCGGCGCTCCACAGCACAGGTATATGTATCGGTAGTGTGTGTATATATTTAAATGAAATATTTAAAATTTTCTAATTATAAAATAAAATATTTAACTAATATATATATATATTAAGCTATAATAATATAGGAAATTGAAATCAAAATACATATAAGAGACTTCATTTCGAACAGGATTTTCACTTCGACCACTCTTTAAACCTCTCTTCATATTTGAACAGTTGTAAATTCTTTTCATATGTGAAAAGTGGAACTTTACTCTTCATTAATAAATCTCACATAAAATAGTTTTACTTTCTATTTAAATTTTCTTCATTATATCTTTTAATGTATTAATTAAATATATGGGTCTCACTTTTAAAGTATTGAATAGAGAGTAAGGTTAGAGTTGAGAGATTGTTTAGAGTTGATGGTCTCATCAAAAATAGAGATAGAGAGCCACTTGTAGAGAGTAAGGTTGGAGTTGCTCTAACAGAAATGTGTGGTGGCATGAGGCGACCGATAGTCACCGTAAAGAGGACATTAAGAGGTGACCATGTATATAGTGTAGTGAAAGAGTAGATGTTTGTGTGAATTGGTAAAGGAGGGATCCAATTGTTGTAGGAGAAAGAAACCGATTTTGTTAAGATGTTATAAGAGATAATTTATCTCTGTTTCATTGGGATGTGTTAAGATCTTTAGTAAAAGGAAAAAAATAAACAATCATTATATATTAACACCTCTTGTTAAATCAGATTAGTATGTATAAGAATATTTTCACAAAAACAAACTACCCTCACTTTTCCCGTTCGCCCACAATCAATCCATCTTTGTAACCTTTTTCACTTTCTCTTTAATGAAAAAGAAAGAAAATGTTTCTGGTTTTTTACTTGTAATAATCACTATTTTCTTTATAATGTTTTTAATATACATATCAACCTTACATTTTTTAGTTTAAGAAAGAAAAAAAAGAATGAAGTTACACAAGTGACGAGGGAGCTAGCAATATCAGGACTAGGTGATCGAATATGAAAGGGAGGAGAAATAATAAGACAGTCAAAGAGATGTTGGGAATAATTTGTTTATTTTCACGAATTATAAGTAAAATACCTTTTCACATCTAAATTCATGTTTATTTTTCATTTAAAATATTTTAAATAATAACAATCGTGGTTGTTATAAGTGCGCCAAGTATATGTTGACAATAGGGTTTTCTAACTTGCGCCTATATAATATATATTTATGTATTGTAGAATTAGGTCATGTTTGTTTTTTCAAATAATACCTTATTTTAAGAAAAGGTCTGCGGACGGAAAGACATTTTCAATAAGATCATTTGTTTTTCCGCAGACATAAGGTCTGCAAACATCTTATTTCAGCTTAAAATTAAAAAAACAAACAATATTTTTTCGCAGAACTTTGCAGACATAAGACCTTTTAAAATTTAGCTTATCCAATAAGACCTTCGCAAACATGGCCTAAGACCTTAACAGCTTATATCTTCAAAAAACAAAGAACACCTTAGTTTTAAAGTATTGCGTAGCTAAGTTTGTTGCCGTTGTTTTCTGCTACCTTGAGGTGTTCAAAAGCCCCTGCCCTCTTTTTTACCACTATTTTTTTTTTCCTTTATTACCATCTTATTTAAAAATTATTAAAATGTTATTTCATCTTCTTAGTTTTTTCCTATTACGTACTTTCTTTTTATTTAATCAAAATTGGTGGTTGTTATTTTCCTTTTTATATTTTGTTCTTTCCCATCATATTTTTTTAGTCTTTTTTAAACACATCTTATAATTTATAACATATATATAATTCGTACAAAGTTACTTGCACTAATACTTGTTTATCAATGGCAACATAGCTTGAATAATATAATTCGTACAATTTATACTTTGTTTTTATTTTAAAGATTGGATATGGCAGAGATAGTTAAGGCTATTGTCTTTGAATCCTCTTGCATTCTCTTTTTTTCAAGTATATTAAGCATAACTTAAATATAGTGTAACAAAGATGGTTCATACGTTGCTTTCTGTATATTTACATTATTTTTTTTCTCTTTTTTCATTATATTTAATTCAAAAATAAGTTAATTTATTTTTTATCTTTTCTCTTAAAAGCCTTAACATTTAATGTTTGGTGTAAATCTAAATGTATATTTATAACCTGTTTATTTTAGCTACATTTCGATATATGTTTTAATGTAATTTCATGTTTATTGAACGACATGTATTTGTTTTAATATTACGACATTAGAAAATATGATAATTTTTTTATCTAAAAATGGATAAAAATGATGTAGACTATAAAAAATATTTTATTATTACGATATTAAAAAATTTAAAGAAATATCATATTACGATGAAATTTATATCGAAATGAAGATAAATACGTATTCATATTTACAATATACAATATAAGAGAAAAACAAATAACATATGAAATTAATTGTTTATATATAGTAATAATAATATAAATAAAAAAGAATGTACTAGCATCCAATTATCATGATTAAGATTGGATTATTTTAAAAAAAAATGCATTGGCATCAAATTATCATGATTAAGATTGGACTTTTTAAACCCGCAACAAAGTGTGGACGTCACTCACTTGTTTCTTCTAAAATATATTCCACTTTTACACTTTAATTCCATTATATGAAAATGGATTGACACTCACTCGGCTTCAAATCTCGTACTTGATGTGCGTAAAACGTACCAGTTTTAAATTTATAAAATCCGAATTATTTACATACGACTACAACACAAAATAGGCAAAAGGACCTAATCGTATTATAATACAGAAAATAAGTATGGATGTCGAACTCAAAAGAAACGAGTATGATTTGACAAGATTATACAAATTTAAATATTAAACTAAGTTAAACTAACAAATAGAAAGCAAATAAACAAAAAGCAAATAAAGCAAGTAAAAGGGGGGGGGGGGGGGGGTTTATACGCATATGTGAGCTTTTAACCAATTAATACCACTACAACCCTAGAAAATCACTAAAGCATGCAAAAGAGCAAAAAACAACAAACTTGGAAGATTAAATAATATGATGAAGAGTTTCACTCCCTAGATTCAATTACACCCTTTTCATGGCAATCAATTCATGGTATTAAGAGTTAATGATACTTAAACATTCATGCATCAATTTCTAAACTAGTTAAAACCTTGATCCAGTTCTAACCGTCTAATTACACTAAATAATAACCTTTATGGTCAAAAGCGCGATTAAATAGTATAATTAGCCAATTGATTCGATTACAAATAAAGCTTTAATCTTTGATGAATGTATGATCAACCAAACATCAAACTAACACATAAAGATCATTATATGTTGAATCACATGCAAAAGTTTCTATCTTTAGTTGTTTAAACCTAAGATTTGATCAAACACTAGTCTAAATTATCCAATGGTCCTATACAATCAAGATTCAAGCTTTATGATTAAATTGGTCTTCTAATACATAAAACTCAGATTATAAACAACCAAAATAGATTCTAGAACATGGATGAACTTAGATTAAGCAAAACTTGAATTAAACATGAATTAAGCATAAATAAACCATGAATCAGTCACCATTACAAGAGTACATCTCCTCTAGGGAGGAAAAACAGAAGATTTAGCCAAGAATATTAATACTAAACATCTGGAATTCAAGAAAGAATAAGAACATGATGAATAGAATGATTAAAACATGTAAAAGCCGAATGGATCTAGCCGATATATTCACTTTAATATTCAATCATCAAGCTCCAAGCTCCTTAACTCCTCTGGAATTGATAAAGTATGTTTTCTGGAGTTTATGGTGGTATAAAGTCGTACCAAAATTCAAGATTTAAATATATAATTGGCTAATACAATGTCGGGATAAAGATTCATCACGATAAACACATTAATATTATACTAAAAACTTTTAGACGTGTAATGTAACTTTATATTTCTCAAAAGGAATATTTATAAAAAGTATTAAAAATAGACGTTTCACACATTGACAGTTATATGTGACGGTTTCTAGAGTGAACAGTAAAGAGGGGTTAAAAGTTTTAATTTGCGATGATTAAGGAAACCTTACTAATAAAACCATGAATGTTGTTTATAAAGAGGTTTTAACGAAAATCTAATGATAATCTTATGTATGAATTTAAAAATTCCGTAATGGTTATTCATTTCTTACGAATATCATAAATAATTTAAAGTTAAAATACTACAAGATACAAAATGATATTATTTGGTCTATTGTAAATAAATATTTTCCACGTTACGTAGTAATCCTTCTTTATCATATCTACTCTGTAGTTCAACTCGTATCAAAGTCAGCAACACCTCAACAATCTACAATTAAAATGAACATAAATAAGAATAAGAAATCTTATATGATGAAAACCATATAGTGTTTCACTATAGTGTTTCTGTCAAGAGTAATATACAAAATAAATCTCATTTGTTTCCACATGAATAAGAATAAGAAACCTTAAGACAACACTTTATCCAAATACAAAATAAATCTCATTTGTTTCCACAACAAACTCCAATGAAATCCTCAAACTTTTATCAGCAACCACCCCACTATAGTGATTCTGTCAAGAGGAATATGTTTACAACGAGAGTGATGTGCCCGCGCTCCGCTACGGTTATTTTTCGCTAACAATATTTGTAGATTAGATATAAAATAAGTTAATAACATAAGTAGCATCACGTACATCCTTCAATGGGCTAGTCGGTCAATTTATGAGAAAGCAGGAAAAACTATGTTAAAGAAATGGAGAAGACGTTCTTCACCTAGCTGTTATTTGAACAAAATTAGAAGTTTGATTAAGGGTAGTTTTTGATCTTATAATATATATCTTCATATTAAGTTTTTAATGTGTCACTTCTGTTTCAAAGAGTTATAACCAAATTTAAAAAAAAAATATTGATATTTACTTTAATTAGTATATATATTTGATCTCGATTATGGATTATGTTAGATGAGCACATTAACTTAATGTTTTTAATTTAAGTCTTTTTTTTAATATTACGACTCTTTTTTTTAAGGAATTATTAGTCAAAATTGATATTTGATTTAATTAGTATATATTTGATCTCGATTATAGATTATATTAGTAACGTTTTTTTTTTAATTTAAGCCTTTTTTTAATATTACGACTATCCTTTTTTAAAAGAATTATTAGTCAAAGTAATGAATCTGAAATATTATTTAATTCAAATGAAATATCGTAGTAGTTAGTAGGTTTTCTTAAGTTAAAATATGATTCAATTCTATTTTGTTTAGATTTTTTTTCTTTTTGGTTTTTTATCTCCTTTATTTATTTTGAAATGTTTACATCTTAATTACAATGTTATGGGCATCTGGCTTTTTGGTCAGTTGTCTTCAAAGTTGGCCCACATCAAAGAAACCCTTAATACATATCAGACCTAATTTCCCAAAAAAAAATCCTCCACTCTTTTAAAGTTACCATTTAATCTACTGGACTCCCAAAAGTTACCAATTAATGTATCACACCTATTATAACAGGTTACATGCTGATGTGGCAAAAGTTTTGTTGACTTGGCATGTGAAGAGGCAAATGACATGTAATTATAAATTTAAATATAATTCAAAATTAAATTCTTATTTAAGTTTTATAATAATAATTAATTAATCTTCATTTGGCTCACTTTTCCAGTTTTCCACTTCATCTTCAATATTTGACCAAGATCTTATTCCTACATCGATTTCTTTGACCAGATCTGGTGATTGATCAGTTCAATTTCTAGGGTTCTTACATGAAGGTATGTTCATCTTCCTACATCGATTCATCAGCGATTGAGTGCAGTGATTCATCTGCGATTGACCAAGATCCTATTCCAACATCGATTTCTAGGGTTCTTACATGAAGGTATGTTCATCTTCAAGATCTTCTTGTTAGGGCTTTGTTTCTTGCTAACAACAAAAACCCTAGATTGAGTGCAACGATTGAGTTCCAGATTTGGGTTTGTGTTTACCGATTGACAGATTCATTTCGATTTTGCGTGTTTGGGTTACCGATTGACAGATTCATGTGCGTATGGGGTTTCTGTTTGTAGCTTCATCTTCAACTTCATCGATTGTTTTGTAGATGGTTTAGGCTTCGATCGGCGGCGGGGCATCTGGGTCTTCATCTTCATCGACAGATTCATCTGCGATTGAGGTTTCTGGGTCTTCATCTTCATCGTCATTGTTGTCGTTTTCTGGGTTTTCATCTTCATCTTATCTATAATTTCGATTTTTTAAGTAGATCTGAGTTTGTTGAGCATATTTGATAATAGATTTTTAGGTTTGATGTTCTTGTTACATTCTTCATGTGGATTTGTTATCATCTTCTCTACATTTGTTGAGTTCCAGATTTTGAAAAATGTTCCAGATTTTGGGTTACATGGATGAACATGATGAATGTTCTTAAGAAAATAATGACATGGCAAAAACTAATGAGGTGGCAAGGTGTAGGTTATTAAAAATAAATAAAAAATAAAGATATGACCTGCAATCTATTGTTTAGGTAACATAGTACATAAAATGGTAGATTTGGAAAACTCTAGTATATTAAAAGGTAACTTTGGAAGTTCGATACATACAATAGCAAAATGTGATAACTTTGATACATTTTGGTGTACTAAACCCTTTGTAATATATAAAGCGTTAATAATAAATTAACCTTAAAGCTTACAGATTATTTCAATTTAAATATGAAAGTCTTTTTCTGAATGATATAACCCGAAAGTTTTAAATTAAAATACTTTAATTCTCAAAATTTACAATCTATTTGGGTTTAAACTTTAAAGGATTTTTAATTTTAAAAATAGATCAAACTTAAAAGAATTTTACCTACAAACTTTGAGGTTTACACCATTATTAAACCAAACAAAGTTTAAGTTTGTTAGGTTTTAAATTCAAATGTTGTTGCTAAAATCGTTGAATGCTTGAAAAATGGCTAGACACTACATAACTTATATTGTTATAGTTAAATAGTTACTAAAATATCATCGAAAATTGAGTTGAAGTTGAGGTTGATTAATTAATAATTCAAGCCCAATCCATAAGCTATTTAAAAAGAATTTTATTTTGAAGAATATATTTTTAATAATCTTCTTAAGATTTTAACATCTGAACAAGACTAGATAGTTAAAAATTATAAAAACTAAAATGCCAATACTCTATCATCGCCAATAAGTCTGTTGTCGGACACATCATTTATAAATTAAACGTTAACAATAATGTATTATATTTAGTAAATAAAAGATTAGTCATAAACTCGCAGCAAAACGCGAGCTTTTTTTGCTTGTTTACTTACATTTGTAATAAAAGAATTAAAAATAGAATATCAATCATGATGTCAAGTACACTTTCTTGATTTACTATAAGCTTATAAGCCTATAAGGATATGTTTGAGATTGCATTTTTAAAACCTCTTATAGGTTATTGCGTTTTTCAATATAGCTAAAATACACGTTTTTGTATTTTGTAAAACATTCAAAGCTGTATTTTCAGTTGATTGTCTTTTTCTTCTACTATGTAAGTTAATAGAAAATTTAATAATATTAACAGCTGAATCTTTACTATGTAAGTTAATATTTTTTTAAGAAAACAACTAGTTTAATATACCGTGTATGTTTTACTATAAAGTTAATTTTAAATAGATTTAATTACATTTTTTGTCCCTGTGATTTACTCAAAATTACGGAATTGGTCACTGGGTCGCTTTTTTTACGGGTTTGGTCCCTCCCGACCCGTTTTACTTGCATATTTGGTCCCTCCTCAACTTGAATTGACTTAACTACCCATCTTCTATTTCTTTTTTCATTTTCTTCAATTATTAATTAATTTTAGATATTATTTTAATACTAAATATTTTTAAAAAATAAAACCAAAACTTATTCTCTCTCTCTATCTACCTGGAACATCATCATCAAAACCCACATCCACCACCACCATCTTCACTGCCTACCACCGCCATCTTCACTGCCCACCACCGCCGTCCTCACCACCATTCTCTCTCTATAATCTGCCGCCACCACCCACTACCACCACTGCCACCAAAACATTCATCTTCAACCACCAAGTTTGAAGAAACCCCACCGCCTGCAAGCCCTAGTTGAAAAACCCCACCAAGTTTGATTCACCAAGAGAAAAAGAGATGACAATGGTGGTGACAGATTTATCAACAGATGTCACCAGTTTTTGTGAATCAAACACATCGGACACCCAAAACCAAAGCCAAAACCCAAACCGATTCAAGAACAAAGCCCCTTTTTACAAATCGAAACCTACCTATCTAAGCCCCAACCGATTCAAGAACAGAGCCCCATTTTACAAATCGAAACCTACCTGTTGAAGCCCAAACCGATTCAAGAACAAAGCCCCATTTTACAAATCGATTTGTGCAGATCTCGATTCAAGAACAAAGCCCCATTCAAGAACAAACCTACCTGTATGCTATTTGGTGTATGTATGTTTTATTCTCTTTCTGTAACACCCTCTTACCCGTCCTAGTTGGATTAAGGTATTAATCAAGTTTAGATGTGGATTTAAATTAATTATGTGAATTAATTGATTCTTGTGATAAATTAGTTGATAAATTAATTTAGTTTATTTATTTGGTTAGTGGTTTGTGAGGTGGCCGGTTTTGGTGGTATAGTCACCACCTCACCACTTCATTTCCAATTACATGCAATAATATTAATTAGCAAGAGGTGTGTGTGTGTTTTACTCTTTCGGCTGAAATCGAAGAACAAGAACAAGGATTAAGCAATTTGATCTTGGATTGTTAATGCAAGTAGATTACTGAATCCATTTCATTGTTGAGGTTAGCACACTGAAATTATTTTAATAATTGTTAGATTTCTCGGTTTTGATTGAATTGTATGAAAAACCGATTAATGCATGATCTTGATTATTGATTCTAGGTTGTTTGCATGCTAGATTTAATGTATGTTATATGTTGATTATATGATTAGAATGAATTCTGGAATCATAGAACATTAACATGCTTAAAATCAGTGTTGAATTGAGTTAAAAATCGAAATCAAGGATGAATTTATGAATTTATCGGAATTAAAGTTGAGTTAATCGGATTTAGTGAAATCCGATTGTTTTAATCGGATTTGGTGACATTCCGATAGATTTGATCGGTATTGGTGAATTCCGATATATTTTATCGGATTTGAACATTTTATCGGATTTGGATATTAATCGGAATTTGACCTATGCTCGGATTGTGCCTATGCTCGGATTTGGGATATGATTTTATCGGATTTACCTTAGCTATTTTATCGGATTTGGACTTATCGGATTTGGAACTTTATCGGTATTTGGACCTTTACTCGGATTCACATTCAATCGGATTTGATTTACCGGATTTCCATTTGATCGGGATTGGTTAATCGGATTTGATGATTTAAAGATAAACATGAATTGTATATCTTTGGAACTTATGTATGATGAATATATGTGTATGTTCAATATTGCTCATACATGAATTATGTGATTAGATATGATATCTATTTTGGATCAGTATTATGATTTGAATACTGACTTGGGTTACTTCAATCTCAGGAATTGAGAAGACTCAGTGAGTTAGTCACTCGAGTGAACCAGAGTTTTTGAAGACTTTGGTGAGTGGGTTTATATCTTTTGATATACAGGATTTAATATCCTATTTGGAATGCTCTTGTTTGGATTGTATATACATGTTATTTAGAGATCAGCATGATGTTGGGCTTGTTGCTTGGGGGTGTACCATACCAGATCTTGAGGTGCATTTGTTGTACACAAGAAGGCTGGTACTGTTATCACTGTTAGCAGGGCTATCGGTGAACCTTGGTTTTGGCCGACCTTGGTTGTAGGTGCTTGCAACACCGCCGGTTCTCTTGTGATTCATGAGCTATTTGGGTTTAGGCATGTTTGCCTTGTATTTGATTAGATATTGGTTCCCTCACTTAGCTTTGTGCTAAATCCCCACTAGACTGTTTTGCAGATTATCTTGGTGAGCTTTGAAGCTTGGGACTGGGAATATGGACAGATCTCACTCTGATGTCAAAGTTTTTAATTAAGAGCCTGTTTTGGATTAAAACTGTAAAAGTTTTGATGTATAAAACAAGTTAATCTTTTGTATCTATTATGTAATTAAGTTAAGTATATGTATTTAGCTTCCGCATGCGATATAATTATATGTTTAAAAAGTACAGTGTTACACTTTCTGGGTTTTGATTTTGCACCCATTTGCGGAGAACCTTAGTCGACGGAGCTTATGGATTTACTGAAGATGAAGGAGGATGAGGTGGCTATTAAGGCGGCGGTGGTGGTGGTGGTGGTGGTGGTGGCGGCGTCTGAGATGATGATGGAGGTTGTGGTGGTGGATGATCGAAGACGAAGGCACTGGTGTTATATTAATCGATTGAGGCTTTGAAAGCTATGGATGGTAAAGGTGACGGCAGTTGAGGCGGCGACGATTAAGGCGGTGGTGTTAACTGGGTCCAACGAGCGAGAAGCAAACTGAGGAGGATAGTGATGGTGGCGGTTTAGCGGTGGTGTTAAGTGGGTCCGACCGTTTTAGCGGTGGTGTAATGAAGTGGTGGTGGTTGGTTGACTCCGATGAACTCATGGAGACTTGTTTGAGAGAGAAAGACATAAAAAGGGAGATGGTATATCTGACACACAACAGAGATTTGTTTTTCTTAATTAAATAAATAAATTTTAAATAAATTAAATTTAAAAGAAATGAATAAATTAATAAGAGAGGGGTATTTTAGTCCATTCAAATTAAGGAGGGACCAAATATGCAAGTAAAATGGGTCGGGAGGGACCAAACCCGTAAAAAAGGCGACCCAGGGACCAATTCCGTAATTTTGAGTAAACCACAGGGACTAAAAATGTAATTAACTCTTTAAAATATTTCTGTATAGTAAAACAATTCAAAATTGATTATAAAGTTGTTATACAAAAAAACTGATAATGGTGTTATGTATGAATTTCTTTTTTTAAAAATATATTCACATATTTTTATGAGATTTTATATCCCTGAGTATGTTTTACAATTGTTAACTGTACTAATTATTTTTATAATTTTACAAATATAGAAGTGTTTGTTCCGTTTGAATTTGACCCAATAGTGACGTTCGATATTCCATAGTGTGATAGTGAAAATAAGTTTACGTAATTGGTATAGATTTTTTTTTAAATGAAAAATGGCATCATAACCATATTCTTTTAATATATATTGATTCAATAAACATAATTAAATGGGTGTTATAGTTATCTCATAACCAAATAAAAAATTATTCAATTAATAAGGTTTATCTAATAAGTAGCTATTATTTAAAGAATATTAATATTCAACATACATACATATTACTACCAGTTCGCAAGTATATTAGTTTGACTATAAAAAAGTCAAAATTGATTTTTTAAAATTAAAAGAATGAATAACTAGGTTAATATTTTTTTAAATAAAAGGTCTCGATCGTTTAATAACTTTTTTGTAACTAGTCTTTTATTTATATTAGAAGATTAGAAAATTCTTTTTACATCATACATAGTAGGCCTTCCATGTATGAAACTCGACATTTATTAGGGTTAAGCCATCCATCTATCTATATCCTATATAACTTAGACTTGATTGTATCCTAGGTGTCAATGCCTATTGATTGGTAAAAATGCAAGTATAAGCAATTGCAAATTGTAGAAATGGTGATGTGGCACTAATTCAACGAATGGTCATGTGTCCCATATCGGAACTGCAGTAAAACTTCATGAGGAAAATCATGTATATAAAAAGGGATCTTGGAAGCCAATTAGTAAGGCCTTGCCCCATAAAAACTCATGATTAGAAATGGGTAATCTATTTCCGGTTTGGTCGTAAGTCCGGTTCAACCGGTTTTTCCGGTTTTCACATAACCGGGCGGTTTTTTTATCCGGATTTTCTTTCAGTTTTGAACCGTAGGCAAGTCCGGTTCCGGGTTAACCGGTTGGGCCAGTCCGGGTTAAAAAACGTTGTTTCCAGCTGATCGGTGTTACATCTAACTCTTTAGTCGTTTATGAAGATTATCAAAGGCTTCATATTGCTTGCATTATTTATGATTTAAAGTACTGGTGTTTTAAACATATTTATTATATACAAATTTCTTATAATTCTCGGTAAACGACTATCTAATATTTATAATCATCATTTGGTCGTCTTTCCTTCTTGCGATCTATTAATAGAGATATTGTTTTATTTAATTGCGGGTTTCATGTAAAGTTTAAAAGATGTTATTAGGATGGTGGGTAATGGATAAGATGAGTTTAACGGACATTAAAGAGGTGTTAAATTGTTATGATTTGAGGCTGTCGAGGTATACCGTTTGGAAAGCCTCACACCAAGAGCCACATTATATCTATTATGGAAGGCAAAAAATGAGTTAATATTTGTCAACTAAAAGTCTATTTCTACTAAGGTGTTGCTAGACATCCAAATCATGCATTATGATTAGATCTCAAATAGGTTAATAAGGGATTGCAAAGACTATGTCTTTCCTTCTTGCGGTATATTAATAGAGACACTGTTTTAGTTAATTGCGGATTTCATGTAAAGTTTAAAAGATGTTATTAGGATGGTGGGTAATAGATAGGATGAGCTTAACGGACATTAAAGAGGTGTTAAATTGTTATGATTTGAGGCTGTCGAGGTATACCGTTTGGAAAGCCCCACACCACGGGCCACATTATATCTATTCTGGAAGGCAAAAAATGTGTTAATATTTGTCAACTAAAAGTCTATTTCTACTAAGGTGTTGCTAGACATCCAAATCAAGGATTATGATTAGATCTCAAATAGGTTAATAAGGGATTGCAAAGACTATGTTTATGACACGGAATGCAAAGACTGAATTTATGAAGATTAATCACTAAAGTTAATCGGGTCAAAATATATGACCTTTTATTGATTATTTAAATGCAACAACTCCACTTCGAACACTAACTCATCTGCTATAACCTACTTGAATTCTCCAATTATTTATAGGCACAAGTTGAATGGTCAGTTATATTAGATAAAAACATGATAATGCTTAAATTTGAATGTTCGTGTATCTTACATGTACGAGCCATGAAATATTTCATATTAGTACATGTATGAAATTCAAGCTAATTAGGGTGAGTGCTAATTGATGTGACGTACAATTAGAAATAATGTTATAAAAATAAGAATTGAAACTTTTGTCCCACATCGGAGCTGCAGGAAAAGTTCATGAGACAAATCATGTATATAAAAAACGGAGCTTGGAATCCAATTAGTAAGGCCTTGCCCCATAAAAACTCACGATTGGAAATGGGTAATCTGTTTCCGGTTAGGTCGTAAGTCCAATTCAACCGGTTTTTCCGGTTTCACATAATCGGCCGGTTTTTTTATCCGATTTTTCGGTAAGTTTTGAACTGTAGGCATGTCTGGTTCCCGGTTAACCGGTCGGGCCAGTCCGGTTTTAAAAACGCTGTTTCCAGCTGATCGGCGTTTCATCTAACTATTCAGTCGTTTATAAAGATTATCAAAGGCTTCATGTTGCTTGCATTATTTATGATTTAAAATATTGGTGTTTTAAACATACTTATTATATATAGATTTCTTATAATTCTCGGTAAATGACTATCTAATATTAAGGGAGTGTTACTAATTGATGAAGCCTAATTTTGAAATTCAAGTTAATTAGGGAGTGTTACTAATTGATGTGGCATAAAATTAGAAATAATATTATAAAAATAAGAATTGAAACGTTGTCCCACATCGGAACTGCAGTAAAACTTCATGAGGAAAATCATGTATATAAAAAGGGATCTTGGAAGCCAATTAGTAAGGCCTTGGTTTCAATGCCTATTGATTGGTAAAAATGCAAGTATGAGCAATTGCAAATTGTAGAAATGTTGATGTGGCACTAATTCAATGAATGATCATGTGTCCCACATCGGAACTGCAGTAAAACTTAACGAGGAAAATCATGTATATAAAGAGGGATCTTGGAAGCCAATTAGTAAGGCCTTGCCCCATAAAAACTCATGATTAGAAATGGGTAATCTGTTTCCGGTTTGGTCGTAAGTCCGGTTCAACCGGTTTTTCCGGTTATCACATAACCAAGCGGTTTTTTTATCCGGATTTCCTTCAGTTTTGAACCGTAGGCATGTCCGGTTCCCGGTTAACCGGTCAAGCCAGTCCGGTTTTTAAAACGTTGTTTGCAGCTGATCGGCCTTACATCTAACTCTTTAGTCGTTTATGAAGATTATCGAAGGCTTCATATTGCTTGCATTTTTTATGATTTAAAATACTGGTGTTTTAAACATATTTATTATATACAAATTTCTTATAATTCTTGGTAAATGACTATCTAATATTTATAATCATCATTTGGTCGTCTTTCCTTCTTGCGGTCAATTAATAGAGACATTGTGTTAGTTAATTGCGGGTTTCATGTACAGTTTAAAAGATGTTATTAGGATGGTGGGTAATGGATAAGATGAGCTTAACTGACATTAAAGAGGTGTTAAATTGTTATGATTTGAGGCTGTCGAGGTATACCGTTTGGAAAGCCCCACACCACGGGCCACATTATATATACAATTAGAAATAATGTTATAAAAATTAGAATTGAAACTTTTGTCCCACATCGGAGCTGCAGGAAAAGTTCATAAGAAAAATCATGTATATAAAAAACGGAGCTTGGAATCCAATTAGTTACATTAATTGAAAAGAAATGCATATTATACTTACCACATTATAATAGTTATATAATAACTGCACAAATTGAACTTTGGTGTAAAGATAATCACACTTTAATATAATTTTTCCTATAACAAATAGCGTAAGGGTGTGATTTTGTTGTTTAAAGTTGTAATAATTAGATAGTTAGGTGTTTGAGTGTTCGGCAAATACTGATTATTACAATATTTAATAAATAAAAGGGACCAAACTAACATCTCTGTGAAAAGACTTGACAATATGTGAATGGAAGGGGAAGTCTTCAAATTATATTATTAAAGAGGTAAATAAGTAATATAATTTATTTAATTTTGTTGCAACTCATGTAAGATTAATTATTTAAATAACTAGAAGCAGAATCAGTTTATCCAAACATTAAAAACTGAATATTGATAAAACCTTTCATGCAGATCTATGTTACTAGATGGTGGCTCTGCCCAGAGTTATATTTAAAACGTCCATTTCATGCAGATGGTGCAATTTCGTCTTGATGCACTGTTTGAAGCTAAAGCGAAGGAAGGCGTGAAGGTAAAATGGTTATAGTTTTGGGTAATGTTCTTCTAAGTGTATTCAACTTTTCACCATTCTGCTATTGTGTATCGAACTTTTTTAAAAATTTATTGTGCGTATCTAACATTTAATTTGTCCCTATTATGTGTATTAAACACTCTATTGTATGTACTATACTTATACATTTTTCCTTTTTATGTAACCAAAGTACATACATAGCAACAATTTAAAAGTTTTATACACACCATAGAAAACATTTAAACTTCATTTGCTTTGAAAATCAATACTTTATACAGCCAGAAAAGACTTCTTAACATTCATGAGAATGTGAAAATTTTGCTCTATCCTGACCACTTTGTAGCGAACATCTACTTGTGGTATATATTTTACCATATTCATATTTCTTATCCATATTACAGAATACAAATACATTTACAATTATACATTCATTCCTGTGTCTCATTTTGTTCATAACTTTATACAATGCAGGTCACGCCATGAAAAAATTGTAGTTGTTAATCACCAAATCTGCTTTCTAGGGGGATTAGATTTATGTTTTGGTCGTTATGACACAATTAAACACAAAGTCGGTGATCACCCTGAATCAGTTTATCCAAACATTAAAAACTGAATATTTATAGAACCTTTCATGCAGATCTATGTTACTGGATGGTGGCTCTACCCAGAGTTATATTTAAAACATCCATTTCATGCAGATGGTGCAATTTCGTCTTGATGCACTGTTTGAAGCTAAAGCGAAGGAAGGCGTGAAGGTAAAATGGTTATAGTTTTGGGTAATGTTCTTCTAAGTGTATTCAACTTTTCACCATTCTGCTATTGTGTATCGAACTTTTTTAAAAATTTATTGTGCGTATCTAACATTTAATTTGTCCCTATTATGTATATTAAACCCTCTATTGTATGTACTAAACTTATACATTTTTCCTTTTTATGTAACCAAAGTACATACACAGCAACAATTTAAAAGTTTTATGAAAACATTTGAACTTCAATTGCTTTGAAAATCAATAGTTTATACAGCTAGAAAATACTTCTTAACATTCATAAGAATGTGAAATTTTTGCTCTATCCTGACCACTTTGCAGCGGACATCTACTTGTGGTATATATTTTACCATATTCATATTTCTTATCCATATTACAGAATTCAAATACATTTACAATTGTACATTCATTCCTGTGTCTCATTTTGTTCATAACTTCATACAATGCAGGTCACACCATGAAAAAATTGTAGTTGTTGATCACCAAATCTGCTTTCTAGGGGGATTAGATTTATGTTTTGGTCGTTATGACACAATTGAACACAAAGTCGGTGATCACCCTCCTTACATATGGTCTGGAAAAGACTATTATAACCCGGTGAATCCTCTTTTCTTTATGTAATCCAAAATGGTTATAAAGTTGATCATGTGATCTTATTAAGATATATATAGAATAAATATTGTAAACAAAAACATAAGACAAGTAAGAGTAAACACTAGGATTTGATGGCTTCGAATTACGTGCAGAAACTATAGCATTTTATGAATAAACCATTGCTAAAAGAGGAGAAGAAAGCAGCAGATTATCTCTTTCACAATAAACATGAAAACGCCCTCGTATCCCAAAAGAAGAAAATATTATCATATATTGTCAATTATAATTTTTTAGGGAATCTGTACCGAATTCTTGGGTGGACACTATGACGGATGAATTAGACCGCAGAAAATATCCTTGGATGCCATGGCGTGATGTTCGTTGTGCACTGTGGGCACGTCCATGTCGAGATGTAGCAAGACACTTCGTTCAATGTTGGAACCATGTTAATATATATATATATATATATATATATATATATATATATATATATATATATATATATATATATATATATATATATACACACTAATTTGGTTTTTTGGTTATTTCGAGGTTGGTTTCTTTCGCTGATACATTTATTAATTTATCCAGATAAACAAAGCACCAAACAAACAAACAATACCACTGTTGATGCCACAATAGCACATGGTTCTCCCACACTACATGGGAAGGAGCCAAAAGTTAGACATCGAGAGTAAGCCGACTGATGGAAACCAGACAAAGGGTTCTTATTCCTCTGAGTTACCATCACAAGATATACAATTTCTTTTACCTCAAGAAGCCGATGAGATAGATTTGAACATTGTTAATAATAAGTTCAACGGGCTGCACCCGAGAACCCTTTTTGATTCGTTACATGATGAACATGTAAACCAAGCTGTGAAAACAGTAGATTCTGTAGATGATTTACTTAAATCAGACTTGCTGAATGGAACATCATATGCCTCTTGGTGGTCATTTGTTGTCTTGTAGTTTTCTTAAAGATAAAGAATAGTGAACTTTGCAATTCTATCGCATTGACTTGCAAATCTTTTATCTAGATTATGTTTTACACTAACGGGTCAAGCATTTCAACGCACACCTTATACGGTCAGCAATTGCCACTCCTAAATGATTTTGTTACTTGAAGCTCTGTTTGCCTTCAATAAAACCGGACAAAACCTTGATTAAGTTGATTTGATTCGCATGAGAGGATATAAAATCATATATCAAAAATCTTATATATTGGCCCGTTTTTACACGGGCGTGAAAGCTTATGTCTTTAACATGAATCAACTCTACATGAGTGAATCACTCATTGATGCTACGAAACTGTACACACACAGCAAGATTGTCTACCCTGATACAGAAGGTAATTAATATTTCTCTTTCTGTTTTGGCACTCTAACACTTAATCAAATTAAATACTTCCCCATAATTCTCTACATAACTACTCCTTATCTACCTTATCTCACAATATCTCTAGATCATATGATATTCTCAGAAAGACTTGTGAGGCCAAGAGGGCGGATACCAAATGTGGGCACTGATATGAACGTGTTTGAAAAAGTTATTGATGTCAGCGCTCTTAAACACAAACGATTGGTATGTCAAAACAACGAATACCCCAAGAGAACAATATTACATGCTTATTTTTTACAACTTCACAAATATAAATTAACATATTACTAATATTAAATACAGACTATTCCAGCTCCATTAGCAAAACGTTATAATCTAATGCGTTTTAAGAAGGCCAGAATCATATATGGTGACACGGACTTGTGGATGAGGATGACTACGCTTAAGAGGAACAGGCCACGAAAGATAGATGACCATGTGATTCTTGATGGACCAGGATGGATGAACTTCAAAGAGATCATACAATTCGGTGAAAATACTATACTTTTCTTCACACTGGACACGTACAGCCTAGAATGCCAACGAGTAAAATTCACCGTCGCGGCGATCTAACCATCTACAACAAATATAACGCATTCACGAACTTTCGGCTTTTGGACAATTTTTTTGCCTGTTTAGTAACATATTTGAACTGTTAGATGATGTATTTGTAAGCCTGTATATACTGAAAATGTGGATTGATCTTTTGCCTAATCTAACTATCTCCTATCGAACTTATCTAAAAAACCCTCCTTATTACAATCCCAGAAGAGAAGTACAAAATATACAAATACTAGACTGTAGGCCCGTGTTCACACGGGCTTGACACCTAGTATTCTATATAATGCAGGATCTTAATGATCCTACGTGGCACTGATATTTGAAATGCTAATCGTAAATAAAGCGAAATTAGAAAACTAAGATGCTGACTTGGCATGTCATAGTTATTTTGGGCTTTGAAAACAGGATAAATGGGCTGCGTTTTAATTTGAATGGCTGCGTTGTTCTGCAAAATGGGCTTGGTTTTTTAGAATAGTTGCGTCGACATGAATGGCTGCGTCGTTTTGAATGAACCGTATACGGTGCTGCGTCGTTTTGAATGGCCTGTATACGGTGAACTTATTGAGGCGGCTGTCGAGGGGACGCAGAACAGAGGGGTACGCAGGACAGATGCTAAGGCTGGTGATGCTCTTCAACGCCCTGTGACGGCGGCGAATGGTCCGAAGTGCCCGACGATTAGGACTTCTGCGGATTAGGGCTGCCGCGGCAGTTAATGCATGCGCGACGATTGGTCTCGGGGCATGTTGGAAGACAATCGGATTAGGTGCTTCTGTGGCAGTTAATGCAGATTCGTCAATTTATTTAATGCGTTAAACAGGTGACAGTCTCTTACTTCTTTCGGTTACGGTACTCATGTATGAAGCAGTAGATCAACAGACTTAATCGATATTATTATTACACTGTAATATGTGATATGTTTTGAAACTCCTAATTAGTTTTATCAATCAGAAAATGGAACATCATATGATTATTACCCTGTAATATGTGATGTGTTTTGAAACTCCTAATTAGTTTTATGAATCAGAAAATGGAACATCTTACATTAAATTACCCAATACTCACATCGTAACACCTCCTGTGCCGTATAAATGTCCTAGAATCACACACCTTCCTCATCTGTCAGCATCCACTGTATTCTCTAGGAAAAAACATGTCTTCCAAATACCACCTGTTGGACGAAGTGAACCCCGATGCTGATGGTTGGAAATTGCATGTTAGAGTGGTCCGACTCTGGGAACAGCATGTTTTCGAAAGGCCCTCGGAGCTTTCCAGTATTGAAATGGTCCTCATGGATGAAGAGGTAATTACCTTGTGTATAGCCTGAAACTGTACCTTTTGATTGTTTATTGTAGGTTACGAAATGTTTTTGGCTAATTACTCTGACCCTGCAGAGTTGTAGGATCCATGCAACCGTTTTAAAAAAGCCTGATCTTGAAGTTCAAGGACTTGCTTGCTGAAGGGAAAATTTATGCCGTTTCAAACTTCAGCCTTTCAGACAACAATTGCAGATTCAGGATGACACCTCACCCTTATCGTGTTCATTTCCTTGCCGGTACTCGTGTTACGGAAAATCATGAATGGGTTTCCCACTAAGCACAACATCTACTCATTCACAGAATTCCAGCCCATTATTGACAACAAAATAGGAGAAAACCGTGCCATAGGTAATCTCTTTTAATACTCTTGACGAAGTTCCATTATGCCAAAAATTGTTAATGATCGTTGTTTGCTACTACTTTTAAAATTGCAGATATTGTAGGTGTTCTTGGTGGATACACCGAACTTATTGATACATCAAATGATGGCCAATCTACTAGGAGGGTCGGGTTTCAGCTATTTAATGAGAGGTACAGTTAATATCCTTTTGTTATAGTCTCTATATAGCCTTCGCTTCTTGATTTTAAAAACGTGTGAAGTCTGTGAAAGTTTATTATGATTTGGTTATGAGAGTTATACTTGCACTTAGTTTGTTTAGGTTTGTACGCACATGTTGTCTCATATAACTGTTGGTTGTGGTAATTGTGTAAAAATATTTGACAAGGATAATAATGGAAAATCACCACAGGAAACAGCGGATGCGGTGTACTCTATGGGCTGACCATGCTGACTTTTTTATGGAATCCTTGCCAAAAAGTGATGAAAATATCCATATAATTGTTGTTCTGCAACTCGTGAGATACCGGCCATGGCAAGGTACTTACTTCTCCATTCATAATTGATACAATTCGTAGAGGTAGAAGGACACAAATCATATACACACTTCAATTAATGAGGGAATTATCAAGAATCAAACATCATGATAATATGGAGGCTTATATGTGTACATTAGGAAAAATGTGTTGCAATTTTGATCTGTTTGTTACTTACCAGTAAGTTAGTAGTGATGTAGTACTGAAATCATGAAGCCATAGTATATGCAGTGGTTTCGCAAAATCAATTCATGAAGTGGCAAAGCTTATGCATCTTTGTTATACAGATTCATTTTATGGAATTTAATATTTTTATCTGTGTGGTGCAAGCTAAACCTTCAGTTTTGCAATTCAGAATTTAACGTACAAATATACCATTGTAGGGAAGGCTGGAGTATCAAACTGCTACTTTGGCACTCGAGTCATTTTTGGTTCTGATGATACCTCGGTTCTAGACTTCCAAGCACGGTGTGTTGGGTATTTATTTGATTTTAAATATCCCCATACACTCATTAGCCGTTATTAATATTTAACGTAAGCTTTGTTAATATTGTAGTGTGTTGGAAAACCAGCAAATCCCCACCACACCCGAGAAATACGCAACTATTAAAAAATGAAATTAACATTAATAAATCCACGTTACATGATAACTCAAATACAGCCCATTCACAAGCAATGGTTTGATAAAGCCATTTGTGACTTATCGGCCGTGCACACAGTCGAAGCACATGGATTAACATACAAGCTGGAGGTCATGAGGAAGAATGGGATCCCCACCGGGTTCCATGGTGTTCAGTGGCATCGTATGTATAAGGATTTAAAGATTCAGACTAGGGATATCCTGGTACTTTCACATGAATGTAACAGCCTATTCAAAATCTCGGTATTCAAAATCAATCATGTATACATGAGTGCGGATCCAGCCATCGTTGCCAAAATGTACACACATGACAAAATAGTGTACCCTGAAAGCGAAGGTCATATCTAACCTCTGTTCTCTTTGTCTAAATTTGTAAATCTAAATAATAATTCTTCATAACCTCATGATATATACAGATGTCATCATCTTCCCAGCTACTCCTGTTGTGCCAAAAGAACCTGTCCCCGAAGTTGATTCTGACATTAGAGTGTTTAAGAAAGTAATTGATGCAACGTCCCTAGAAAAGCATCGATTGGTATATAACTTTAAAAACCATGTGCTTCTCATATTATATGTTAGATGCTTTCTTAATTGTACCCTATGATCTTACACCCTGTTCATTAAATTGCAGACAATTCCGGCCAAATATGTACGTGAACATGAACTTGTGCGCTTCAAGAGTGCCGTGGTTGAAGTTGGCCGGACTAAGGTGCAGATGAAACTCAATGCTTATAAAAGGTACCGCCCGGGCAAGCCTGATGACTACATGGTTCTATGTGGCTCAAAGTGGAAACAGTTCAGGAGGGCGTTACAGTTCCACCAACGCAACACTCTTTTCTTTACAATTGATGCTGATATGCTGCACAACAAGAAGAAAGTCAAGTTTTCGGTTATGAAGATCTAATTACAATACCCTACCTAGAACAACAAACACTATTTGGGATCTTTTAATAAGGTTGCATATGTTATGCAGACAACATTTTTGGGTTACGATACATATCTATCATGTTGAACAGATGATGCCTTGCATAAAATTTATTTTTGTTAATGTACTTGCATTCGTATGATATATGCCAGGTATATGTTAATTAAAAAAAATTGTCCACATTTTGCGCTAACACTTAATATTTTTAAAAATAATACCAACTTAAAGAAGCTTTTTACAAATATAAAACCATGCTAGGCACTGCAATACTTTTAAACAACTTAACCTACCCTTCATGCTTGCCTTTGTGACTTTGTATTTGGCTCCTTCAATGTTCTTATAATAATGAACAATTACATATATTACCTTAGTTAGAGTTAAGAAATCATACCAAAAGATGCTGTTAGTTCGTCAGCGAATTTGCTGATGGAGACCTGACAGCAATTAAAATTTCTTTTTATTACTCCCTAATTCAATTTTGGAAAATCTTCAAAGTACTACCTTATTAACAACAATTAAACATGAAAATCTAGGTGATATTCAGTCTTAAATGAAAATTCACTATCTATCAGTTCTAAATTACTAGGTGACCATGAATGCATGCCTATTTATGTTGAGTGAATGATAGCATTTGAGGATGAAAATTATAAGAAACAAGATCAGTAATTGATTACCAAATTGTGAGGTTATGTGTATTGATATTGGTAATTACCACTTGAAGAATCATTGTACGAAATACTTGAAGTTTGGGAATTGGAGTACCTATGATCATTTCACATCCTTTGCACCTCAACTTCTTATAGCAACAAATCTGATGATTTGACTTTAAAAAATCTCAAAAACGTCCTACACTATCAATACATTTCCCAACAGTCAACAAATAATCGAAGTATATACAAAGACAATATCATGATTACAAGCCCGCGTGACACAATATCATCATTACAAGCCCGTGTTCACACGGGCATGATACCTAGTTATCGTATATAAACCTCCCCTTTAATTTCAATAAATCCTTTCTAATATTTTATATAAATCCACTATCCTATTCTTATGGAATGGCACACATCACACGATTAAATGCTTCTTTTCTAATTAGGTTAAACTAGTGTCGTGAACACCATCCTTTCCATGGTCTCATGTATTTCAACACCAATCAGGGTATACATCCTTAAAAGATTTAAATAATAAGAAATAAAAGTCTCATTATATAAGGAATAAAAGTGTTTACAACACAAAATGAAGCTAAAAGAAAATTACTGATAAAATAATACTTACTATAATTATATATATATTTGTTATACAGGGCAGTTTATAAAATATTAACTGCACTATAAGACAAAAATGTTACTGTTCATTAAACAGTAACATTTCCTGTGAAATGTTAATATATATAATTTGTATATTATGATACTCACTTGTCAACTATTAGTAATTTAGTATACTCAAAACAGAAGAAAAAAAATAGAAAAGTCAACAACTTAATATCGGTATACTTACGTTGGTAACATCAAGTCAACATTCACATCATATCCAACCCTATGATTAGGGCGGTAAACGAACCGAATGAAACGAACGGGACTTGTTCGTGTTCGTGTTCATCCATTTAACTTTAGCCGAACAAATAAACGAACATGAACGGATAAACGAACGGATTTTTGTGTTCGTGTTCGTTCGTTTAACTTTAGTCGAACAAATAAACGAACACGAACGATAAACGAACGAGCATGTGTGTTCGATTGTTTAAAAGATTGGCTAGTTCGTGTACATTTATGTTCGTTAAATTAAACGATAAACAAACGTAAACGAAGGAACACACGCTATAATACAAATCCAACATTATTAAACACAAATAAACAATATATCTAAACACACATATAATATAAATATATATATTTATATAAAATATAAACGAACATAAACGAACGTTCACGAACATAAATGAACGAACGAGAGATCTGTTCATGTTCGTTCGTTTAATTAAACAAACGGAAAATCTTGTCCGTGCTCATTCGTTTATTAAACAAACGAATATAAACGAACTTCCCGCCGAACAATTTCACGAACGGTTCATAAGCATTATGTTCGTTTACAGCCCTATCTATGACCATGTTATGAGGTACATGACAATCATGTCGGTGGCTCTAATAGGAATTCTGGTTACCTTTATATATATGTCACATACTTATCGCGTCGGTTTTACTAATGCGATTTGTTAGAAATAAATAATTATAAAACGTGTAATGTAATCATTTTACGATACAATAAAGCATAAATACTAGTACGTCCCTCTTAACATCTAAAATGAAAAAGAAAAACATATACACAACACCCTACAGGCTTTAATTCACTAAAAAGATATTTGAAATATAATTTGGTTCTTAAAAATATATTACATAAATACTAATCTAACTTATAACAAAATTATAATATAACTAAAAGTTAAATATATAATTTCGGTTTGGTTTGACTTCATTGGATAATTATTTCTAAACATAAACCGTGAAACACATCATTTAACTCGGTTTCACATATTAAAAAACCGGCAGTTTGATTTACACTTTTTAAACTGGACACTTAGCTTTGATTTTGGTTATTCGGTTGGTTTCATGCTCAACTCTACTAAGTGAGAAATATTTTCATTCATTTAAATTTTGTGTAAGCGAAATTCGTTCCTTGTGAAACTTTCTTTGGAACATGAGAACATTGTGCCCATTGTTCCTTATACAAATGAAATTCGTGTTGAGGAGTTCGTCAGACTACTTCATCTCTTTGAAATTAGTTTTACCTTATAATTAAAAGACTTTTTTAGTTTTTGTTTAAATAAAAACATTTTGAACATTTGGGTTGATTAAAGTAACCACAATTTTCCAACACATACGTTGTTGTCACAAAAAGGTTGTAAAATCGATACGCTATTTGTAGCTATTATATTGTGGTTTATAGGTTAATACCGTAGCAATACTATTGTGAATTCCTCGGTTCATAGTGACGATTTGTTTATTGTCAGAACATCGTTTTGGAAGAATTAAGCCTTTTCTAGTAGTAGTGAAATATATCACATACTGACATAGAGAAATGTTCAATATAGTCCATAATTAATGTATAGCTCTGAGTGACTAATTTTAGCCTTTGGATCAGCCTCATCAATGGTCCAGATTGAATTTTTAAAATTTGGGCAGAGTGATATTTTCGTAATTCACATATGATGATATTTCAATCACATGTGATTGTATACTGAATCACATTGATTGTATACTGAATCACATGTGATTGGATATTAAAATTTTAGAACTATGTATTTTTTATGCACTATATTGAACACAATTCTACTGACATAATAAAATTTATTGTTTAAGTCGAAAATAACAATATCACAAAGTTTAAATTTTTTTACAATAGAGTCAGCTCTTGTGTCTTGCTACACATGTAAAAGCGCCAGTAAAGTGTTGTTAAATACTTATATATATTGATATAAAAAAATGTTTAAAATAGTCATTTATATATTAGTGATAATATATACCCTGTAATAGTACTAACTAGTTTAATGTCGATACGGTGTTCGGGTATATTTCTTTAGATTATATTTATATATCTCTAATTACTACATAAATTAAAATGAATATATGCTTCATGGTTATTTACTTATACATTATATATTATGGACTTTTGCTAACTCTTTTAAAGGGAACTTAAATGAATATTAGATACTTAATAATACATAATATCAACTGAATACAAAAAAAAAGTAAATGCAAAATAACGTGAGTAATTTGAGTATTTAATCTTTATAAGCGGAATCATACATTTATAAGTTGATTTCACATACGAGTCGATTGTCATCAAGTGTTGTGTAATTTACATCTCGTCGTATTTTTATCGCTTCCCCTCTTGAGTCATATACATAAGATTTTAAAAGAAACCGAAGAGATGAAGGCACCGCTTGAATCCACTTATAAGTTAAACCCCATGACTTGAGTTTAGAAATAATTGTTAGATCTAACGTAAAAAAAATCTTGGTTGAAATTGTAGCCCTAAATGAAAAAAGAGGTTGAGATTTCATTAAATTTAAGGGCTAGATTTACATGTGAAAATAACATATTGAACTTCAAATATATGCAACCATGTATATTGGTGTTAAAAGGCTTAAATACGTCTACTACATGCAGGAAAAAAATTAAATTAATTTTAGTTAAGTATTCAAGAATCAAATCCTATAGGTCTTCTTCTTATTTAAAATATTGTGATTTACCATGTGTGATTCATTGAAAATTAGTTGGTCACCTCTTTGTTACAACCGATCCGAAAACCAAACCGGAAACCGACATCAAAATAAAAAACCGAACAATTACAAAACCTAATGGTTACAATGTTTATCTAACGTGCCTAATTATATGGAGATGACATTCTGACTAATTCAAATTGTATTTTATACCGACTGAAATTTGATAAGAAACACTACAAATTATAATGAAAACATTAAGTAGTTATTAAAAAGAAATTATTACAAAAAGGTAAAATTTTATTAAACTCATATAAAATATATTTATCAAAAATTAATAAACATATTTTATAATTAATTTTTGATGAAAAAGGGTAAACTTTGAATTTGAGATATAATAATAAATATTCCGTAAAATTATATTCGATGCAAAACTATCTGCACATAATACCTGGATTAGCTATGTTTTTTTTATAAAAAATTAAAAATAATAAAAGTTTCTAAATTAATTTTGAAACTAATTGGTTGAGAATATCGAGGAAAGGTGAAAAAAAAATTAGACGTTTGATATTTTTAAAATGTGAATAAGTATGTAAAATGGTGAAATTATTTTAATCACATGGCTTTAATAGTGTAACAAATTGTCTAAAATTTGGGAATAAAATTTTGTTAATTAACACGATCTAGATTAATTCTAGCTTAGATCTAATGGCTAAGATCTCATACGATTACACTCACCGTCGATAATATATATATATATATATATATATATATATATATATATATATATATATATATATATATATATATATATATATATATATATATAATATATAGGGGATGGTTCAAACGAGAACTGTTTTTCGTACGAGAACTGCGAGAACCAATCTCAGTCGTTCCTTGGATATGGGAAGTTCATGGATGGAGAGCGTGGAGGGGATCAAGTGTGGCAGGGTGAATGTGAGGAATTCATGGGTAGGTAATGACATTAAAGGAGAGGGAATTGGACGGCTCAGATTGGTTCTCGCAGTTATTGTACGAAAAATAGTTCTCGTTTGAACTTTTGCCTATATATATATATATATATATATATATATATATATATATATATATATATATATATATATATATATATATATATATATATAAATTATAGTAAAAGGCCTTTAGTGATGTATCAAAACTTCGATTTTTAGAAGTGGGAAAACAATAGCAAATACTATTAAATAAACAAAAACGTGTTAAATGGTGTAGACCGAGATGTAATGAATAATATATTGTATTAATTCTATAAATCTACAAATAAAAAAATGATAAATATTTAATTACGAGAAAAGAAGTACTTGGTTTAGATGTTGGGCTTTATACGTACACATCTCACTTTTCTTTTAAATGACATGTGATACACAGATACACATCTCACTCTTCTTAATAAAAAGATATGAAATAATTATAATATATGAAACAAAATGAGAATTTTATTAAATTACGCCAGAGTATCAATATCCAAACCAGCGGTGATAGTGTAGACACAAGAGAGTCTTTTATTAATATTATATGGATATTAATATTAGTCTAATTTACATATAAATTTCATGTTAGTCTTTTATTAATATTATATGGATATAGATTAGAATATCATATTTGGTAAATTAAGAATCCACGTAACTAGTACTCTAATGCATATAAATTTCAGTCTTGTGATGCTGTCATTGTTACCATCTCTTCATAATTTTGTGTCCGAAATAATTAATCAAGAGTAAAAGAAGAGTAAAGAGTAGTGATGGTGAAGCTTGTTCAAATACTAATGATCGTCCTTTGTGTATCATTTCTCATATTAGTCTCTTATCACGAGTGTAAGTTTCTATTACACATATTTTATTTCCTCCTACTAAATCCTCTTACTTTGTTACATGTGAATCACGGAATTGTAATATATGTAATCCATTAACTTGGCTTTCTCGTCTCATCTCTTGATGTTAACACTTTTCTTTATCCTATGATTACAAAAGATAAGTAGAAACATTTATAAAAGTAAATAGAAACTCTCTTCCTATGCATTGTTATTGAAAAGATTTATTTTTCTTATTTTATAGGTAGCAAAAGTGAAATTCACAACATGAAAGCATTTGGGGTTAAGAAAAACCTACCTTGCGAAAAATACTGTGATGTTGGACCTGATAGAGAATTTTGTTGTTGTGGCCTACAGAATATGTGTAAAAAGACGATTACGGAATGCACCAAGACGTGTGATAAATGTTGTGCGACAAAAGTGTAACCAATATCATTGATCATTAGGTATCAATGTAACGAAGTAAATAACTTAATTGGCTAATTAATGTTTAATTATAAGAGTTGTGTTCAATATAATCCATATAAAAAATATAGTCCTAAATTTTAATATGTAATCACATGTGATTCAATATAAAATCACATGTGATTCAGTATACAATCACCTGTGATGATAAAATCATTACATGTTAATTACGAAAATGCTACTCCGCCCAAATTTTTAAAATTCAATCTGGACCATTGATGGTGCTGATCCAAAGGCTAAGATTAGTCCCTTGGGACAATGCAATAAGTATGGATTATATTGAACATTTCTCTTAATTATAAATCATGAAATTTAATGTATATACTTTTGAATGATTCTTGAATGTTAAATATATATAACTATTATCGATCATGTGGCTAGCTATTAGCGGTCGTAAAACAGGCGGTCGGGTTGGATTGGATAGCGGGTTAAAACGAGTTCGAGTCAAAACAGATTCGTGTCAAACGGGTCGCTTTAAAAAAAATATAAAAACCTTATTAGTCATAGTCTTAAAGATAAAAATCATAATAAGGCGAACAAAAAAGACTAAACACAAAACTTTAATAAGTAGTACTTAACTAAAAAACTTAACTTCGTGTGAAGATGGTATAAGTGCAAAGTACATGAAGCAATGCTTATATAATCCTCTTTTCCGATACATCTGTTCCATACTTACACTCAAAGCCTCAAAGGGGTATACAACCATGTTATGTGTAAACCTGATGAAGTACACAATAGTTGATCCAAAAACAAAGTATATCCTACGACATCATTATGGACCTTCTTTTGTTAAAAGTGTTTTCTCATATCAATTTGCAAACAAACCTACATGAAAGTATGAAACAATGAAAATGGGTTAGTTTTTATAACAGTCGTGGTTTTTGAAATTTGGGATTTACAAAAAAAATTCTTCGAAATTAGATTTGTCACTACGGAAGACTTTAAAACAACACATAATAATATGAAAACCACCGTTACGCCGCAAAATATATCATTGTTCAAAACCAAGTTCATCACATCATCACAAGTCAGTTTTATAACTATTACAAAAATAAATATACTACCCATCAGCACCCCATCTCACAAGGCCAACGCATCCAAGCAACCTGCACGAGCACAAGAGACATTTCAAAGAAACAAGTGTCAGCTTTCGTCAACAAAATATCATATTAAAACGTTCGTAAACATATTTAGGTTTAGGGTTATACATCCCTACCCATACCTTATCCAATCGCACATCATCATTAGTCATCACACAATCGAGTTTCATCATTAAACATCTTTTATAATATTTCTCTAAGTTTTCATTAAACCCCATTGTTTTCTATGACACCTACATCTCTTATTAGCATTGCTAATATCCTCTATAATGCAAACATCACCATTCGTTACTATCATCATCACCTAAAAGATCATCATCTCTCGCCACGTCGTCTTCAATGAGTCTATCTTCCCATTCGGTTCTGTCACCCCTTCGGCCCCTCCCGACTACTCCTTCCTTGACGACCATCTTTCCCAGTCCCCTCTTCACCGTCTTTTAACCTCCCCCACCAAGGATGTCACAGCTCGCCACACACCCACCCCTTCGTCCACCACTTCTCCCACGTCATCCCCTCCTACATCGCCAACCCCGCCTCCTCCGGCCGAACCTACCGTCGACCCAACCCCACCCGTAGACACATCTTTGATCCCCCCACCCTCCTCCACATCGCACCCCATGACCACTCGTTCCAAGAGTGGCATCGTCAAACCACTACAACGCCTTAACCTTCTCACTTCCACCACTGAGTCCCCCTACCCAAGTCCCACCTGTATGCGATGCGTGACCCTAATTGGTTACAGGCAATGACTTTAGAATATAATGCTCTTATTTCTAACAGGACTTGGGCACTTGTGCCGAAGCCACCGGGTGTTAATGTTGTCAAGTCTATGTGGTTGTTTAAAAAGAAATATAAGGCAGATGGTTCTCTCGAGCGATATAAAGCTCGCCTGGTTGCAAACGGTAAAAGTCAACGGCCTGGCATTGATTGTTTTGATACTTTTAGCCCGGTAGTAAAACCCGTCACTAACGCACTGTTTTAAGTATTGCCATCTCCAAAAGCTGGCCGATCCACCAGCTCGATGTTAAAATGCATTTTTACATGGCTCTTTATCTGAAACAGTGTACATGCATCAACCGCCGGGTTTTCATGATAAACAACACCCGAATCACGTCTGTTTGCTTAAGCGGTCTTTATATGGTTTGAAACTGGCTCCCCAGGCGTGGTTTCAATGGTTTGCGACTTATATCCATCGGCTGGGGTTTACTCACAGCAAGTGTGATTCCTCTTTGTTTATTTTCAGTTGTGGCACATCCGTGGCTTATTTGTTACTTTATGTAGATGATAGTATTCTCATTGCTTCTTCAACTGTGGTTCTTAATCAGATTATATCTAGCCTCAGCAGTGAATTTGCCATGACTTACCTTGGATCTTTGTCTTATTTTTTGGGCATTTCTGCAACCAGGAATTTGAACGGCCTCTTTCTTAATCAGCGCAAGTATGCCATGGACATTTTGACACGGGCTAATATGATAAGTTGTAATCCGGCTCGTACACCTGCGGACACGACTTCTAAACCGGATGATTCGGGCACTCCGGTTACGGACCCTACACTCTATCGCAGTTTGGCTGGGGCTTTACAATATCTCACCTTTACACGGCCAGATATTGCTTACGCGGTCCAACAGGTTTGTCTGTTTATGCATGACCCACAGGAACCTCACTTTAATGCTCTCAAACGCGTTCTACGTTAGATTCGGGGTACTCTTGATTTGGGTCTTCAGCTTCATTTTCCTCCCCAGATTCTCTGATTGCTTACTCTGATGCTGAAAGGGGGGTTGTCCGCTAACCAGACAATCCACGAGTGGTTACTGTGTTTTCTTGGGAGATAATTTAATTTCGTGGTCGTCAAAACACGATCTCGAGGTCTAGTGCCGAGGCTGAATACCGAGGGGTGGCTAATGCAGTTGCTGAGTCATGCTGGCTTCGCAACCTTCTCCGTGAACTTCGTCTACCTCTTCAAAAAGCGACCACTGTGTATTGTGATAACATCATTGTAGTTTATCTTTCTACTAATCCGGTGCATCATCAACGCACGAAACATATAGAGATCGATATACACTTTGTTCGAGATCAGGTTGCTACTGGTCAAGTTCGAGTGCTACATGTTCCATCGAAGCTGCAATATGCGGATATCTTTATAAAAGGGCTCCCCTCGGCACTATTTTTGGATTTTCTAGATAGTTTAAGTGTTCGCTCCTCTCCCGCTTCAACTACGGGGGCGTATTATAATAGATGTACACTTTGTATTATGTAATTAGTTCAGCCCGTGTCTGGCCCGTTGTATTGTAACTTTATATATATTTCTGTTAATGAGAATATCTCCTCAAGGGAGTTTTACCCTCTCACATGATCTACGTTCGACAAATTTGAAAGGTGATTGATCAATCACGACTAAATTGATTGCATAAAATTTGAAAGGTGATTGACCAATATCTAATTGCAAGTTCGACAAATTTAATTGATCAATCACAACCAAACTGATTTAAAAGGTGATTGACCTTGTTACCTCTCAATCTCGAATTTAATCGATATGAGAAATAACAAAGATGGCATGTTTTCATCATATTATTTGGTATAAAATAAAAGGTAATGAACATGATTATAAAATAATTTTTATACTTACAATTATGACGTTATGCCAATGAAACCTATAGAATCTAAGTTCATCTTTGGACACACTTCAGGCAATGAAATCTATAGAACAAACAAACTTCAAACGCAAAACTGAAAGCAAATTACAAAGGTTCCCCTTTCGACCCGATTAGTTGATTTGAGTTGTATTTTCTCAGCCTAGTTAAATGACCCAAAACGTATTATTTATGAAAACTTGAAAATAACAAAACCATTCTGACCATACGAAAAAATTACTAGCTTTGACAGACTACCCAACATCTCATGGATAGTCCAAGAAACCATTTCGCAACCTGTAATAAGCGCCATATAGATTTAACAAAGTCCCAGGAGGGTTTACTAGTAGCGCGACATTATTGGTGTGTGGTGTGCTGTCATAATAATGGTTGTAAAAATTATTAAAGTATGTCGGCCATTATTGGCCTTGGTTTGTATGCTTGTAAGTTTGTTTGCCTATCAAATTATGTCTCATTCAACCATATCTTCCCATAACTTAAAATTTCAAACAATTTATGTCTCATGTGATGTTCCCTTTAAACTTGACACTAACAGAAACTATGCAAAAACTTTACCCCTCAGGTTATCTCATCTTTCTCAGATCTTCATTATGATTCTTAGCATATCAAAACCAGAATCTTTGTTGTCAAAGGCAGTGCAGGGGAGATTGTCGTGTTCAAGCAGCGGCATTAGCAGGAAGATTACTTTCGATATTTGAAGGCATTAAGATGTTGAAACCATCAGCAGCTGTAGATATGATCATTCCTGGAATTTGTGTATGCCAATGAAGTTCCTTCAAGTCTTTCTGGCCCTGTTCACCATACCAACAAAAGGTCAACAAGAGTCAAAAGTGGTCAAAGCACTTCTAATTGGGTAAACATCAAGATCTGAAAGGGTATGTAACCTGATGAACAAAAAGTAGTTGTGGTGGTAGATCTGTGGGCGCATGTACTTCCTCTTGTGTTTTTGCTTTGAATTCGGCTTCCTCTTCCTCATCCCGTTCTAAAGAGAGGTCCCATATTCTGAAAATTAAATGAACATTTTATGTGGGATAGTTATCTAAAAACCATTTAGATAGTTCATGAATATTAATTAAAGAAAATTTGTACGTGAGTTGATTATCCGATGATGATACTGCCAAGGTAGAGGCTTCATGTGGACTCCATTCGATAGATGTTATAGGATGTTTGTGGTACTCAAAATGCGCCACTACAGAATCACCTTCCTGAAGAAATAAAATGGTAAAGAACATTAATGAATTATAAAAATGTTTCAAGTATATTTAACAAGAGAGACCTTATTTCTACACCACAAGATTGAAAGTTTAATCTATTCAAAGGGTGTTCAGATGATTGTTTATAATCAGTTGATTAACTCATAACATCACCATTACTTGGTTCATTTCAATTGTATCTTAATGATCATTTTTCTCCAAGCAGATTCTTCTCCAAATCTGATAATTTTGACCCTAAAAGAGTCAAGTTTTGTTTTTGTGATTATTATGAACTACTTGTCTACTTCTGAAGATGTACCTTAAGCAGTCTAAGATCACGAATAGAAAAGGTCCCGTCATCACTACCAGATGCTAGCATACAACTCGCCAGCCTATATAAAAATCAACAAAGCAAGCAATTAAATTATCATGTACATAAAAGCTTAACTAAAGAAACAAATAGGGTACAAACCTGTTCCATGAAATAACATTGACGTCTGTGTTATGTGCCTTAAAAGATGTTGCTGGTGACTTCCCTAAACGGGTGTCCCATATTGCTATAGTTTTATCCACAGAACTGGAGGCAAACACAAATGGTTCTGTAGGGCTCCACTGCATCAAGGGAAAGTTGGAAAAAGGCGAAAGGTGACTTTCATTTTACTCTCTCCATTCCAAACAAATAGACTCGATACTAATTTTGAAGTTAAAATCAGTCAGTTTGACCTTGAAAGTCAAAAGCATTTGCTTAAGTTTTTACATTGGACAAATAGAAGAGCAAGTAACTGAAGGCATCAAGAAAATATAGGAAAGCTACAATGGGTACCTGCAAATCTTCAACACTAGCCGTATGTCCAACAAACGGTTTGTTATCAATGTTCCATGTTGAGTCAGAAGCTGGCTCCCATAAGTGAATGCAGTTCTTACAGTCCCCTTACAAAAATGAATGGCAAATTTGAATTGTTAAGTAAGCCATCAAATAGAATCCAAGCAAGATTCACCCTTCAAAAAAAGAAAAGATCATCTACTTTGAATATAAGGGGATCAATGTCACCCGATTATAAGAAGTGTTTGGACTCTAACTGATGGCTAACAGATAACTAACTGAAAAAGAAACGAGTCAAACAGGCTGAGCAGGGTTAAAAGTAGCCCGTAACCCAATCAAGCATCTATAATCGTGTCTTACGTATGAAGATTTGAATCATTATTGTAAGATAGTTCTTACAACCACTTAATATATATTAAACGGTTTATAAAATTTAAAAAAGAAAAGAGACAAAACTCATATTGGCCAAAACAGGCCCGACCCTTTTTGGCCCAGCCCAACAAACTGGCTGTTTTAACCTGTTGCCCAACCAGCCAGCCTGCCCGTTTGCCACCTATACTTGCATATATAACATTTTCATAGTTCATACCAGATACAAGCCTGCCAGGGACAAGAGGACTCCAGTCAATCGCATAGCCTTCATCCTTGTGACCAGTAAACTTAACTAAAGGAGTTTGTGTAGAAACTATAGGAGCATCTTTGCTTATATTAGTTTCAGATTCCGCCAAAGCATTTAAATGAGAACTACAATCCCAAATCTGCACGATATTGGCAGCATATATTTTAAGTACAAACAAGAAAAAAAACATAACTATAGAGTATATTATTATGTAAACCCGCTTACAGATACATGTATCACAAAAGCAAATTATACCTGCACATGACCAGTATCTCCCCAAGATGCACATATATGGGGTTTTTGTGTCATAGCACGAATCCTATTCACACAACCTTCATGAAACACCTTGCGCACCTATAAATTGAATTTAACAAAATTAGTAAATAAATATCTATATAAGTTGAAAGCATCCATGGACAATGTCAAACGTGTGTTACCTGGAAAACTGGAGCCTTTGGTCCACCGTTGTCTGTTTCAGCATCTTCATCACTATCACTACTGTCATCGTCCATATCACTGTCAGCGTTTGGTGTTTTTGTTGGTACTAGTTCCCGTCGTCTTCCAGAGATGTTTGATATTTTAAATATTCCAAGCGAATTTGGAGCATTGTTTGCCTAAGAGAATAAAGATAGCGTATTATAAAGAGAAATACAGAGCAAATAAGCAGTAACATAGTAAGATGTTGAAGAAAGTAATAAATTAACTGAACTTTGTTAATAGCATTGTTTACCACCAAAAGTCTTGAAGTTGAAATACAAATCAAGATTTTGCAAGTGTCAGTCAGATAATTTGCACGTTAGCAATACACAAAGATAATGAACACAACAAAGTTTAATAAAGGTAATTTTTTTATAAAAACCCTCAAACCATATATTCTTCCGACCATCAACTCTCTTTAAAATCTACAGTTTGGTGATCATTTTTCTATGAAAAATATTCTTGCTCAAATAAACTACAGTGCACATTATGACACAAGCCATGAAGCTCGAGTGCTAACAATTTACTTTACCTGAGTCCCAGTGACGCAATAAATAGTGTGAGGAAATTCAGTACGAACCAACCCCAGGGAATCACGTACGATGTCAAAGCTACAACGCATTAAACAAAGTTACATGTTATAACAAGGACTTTCTAATGATTGAGCAAAACTAATACAGCAACAAATGCACCTAAAGTCTGTTCAAGTGTTGCAACAACTTTACCCAGCACTGCATAAATGGTCAAACTTGTTTACGAGACATGTAAGTTTATGTCTAGACCAAATTGACTAAATTCTATATAAAAAGTCTTATTGATCGCATAGTTTGTACTTTGTAAAGCTGTTCAAAAGTTGACCAAATTTCTACATCAAGCTGAAAAATAGGAGAAGCTTACAGATCAAACTCAACATAATAGGCATTTTGCAAGGAGGTTTTAGCTTTAATTTGTCAAAAATATGAGTAGTTATTAAAGTAAACATCTTGAAGTAGAGAAAATCTACAGCTTTCTGCGATGTAACCGTAATCTAATTCATTCGTATATTCAACTTTCAACCATGACTATGGATGCGATATCCCAACCCACGCTACCGCCTACCAGGCTGACACAATATCCTAAATCAACTTAAACCAACGTGAGATTTGAATGCTAAGGACTTGTAATGAGCTCAGTTCCAAGTTTTACCCATATAGGAAAAAGGCCATACAATGGCATATATGACCAAATAAATGCTTGACAACTTATTATAAGCATTCAGGTAATATAAATAAAATTTATAAGCAACAGTCTTTAAAGCGTCGTGTATATTTACATATATCTCTATGTGTGCGTGTGTGTATATTATGTTATTCTATAATAAACCTTAAGCAGGGCCAGCCAATGTGGAAGGCATGAAGAGAATTATAAGCTGAAGGATCACACTGAAGCTCTTCGCCGTCTTCTAAAGCATCCACACCTGGTTGCCACACCTTCGCTGGCATTGAAGGTATTGAATTTGAAGAAGATGATCCTTCTTCTTTCTTTGAACCCTGATTACGTAATAAACCACATCATCCAAACCCCGATTTATTGACAACAAAATCCAATTTTCAATTAAAAGACGAACACCTGAGTGATTTGACTGTTGAACCCGTAGAAGTTAACATAGATAAATGCAAATGATTGGGAACTAACCTTGTTCTTCCTCTTAGCTTTCTTTGGGTTTTTCAAGCTTTTACTCATTCGACCCATCTTTGAAGTGAAAGAACTCAAGAGTACGCTGTCAGAGGGTTTTAGGAATTTAGGGTTTTAAACGACCACGGCTCATGGCTCATTTTTAAGGTTGAGGTTCGAACCGGGAATAGTGCAACAAAAGGCCCACCAATGTCGCACATATCATTTACGTATCCGCTTAACGCAATGTCACGAATAAATTTTGTGTATAACATGTTGTTTTTATGGATATAATGATAAATTATTTGTACGATTTAATGTCTATAAGTATTTTTTATCTAACAGTATAACCGGTTTTTCAATTTCCTTTATGTATATAAACTCTTTTATTCATTTGAACAAAATTATTATAAGATAAAAGTATTTTATTTATTAAATAAGAAGAAAAAAGATAATTAAAATCTTGAAATTATGTTGATGTGGTGGATAATTTTGTTGGTATAGAAGATTGTATTAGATTGAGGATATATCTTAAAGGAATGAAAAGTTCAAGTAAATTAAATAGTTAAAAGTTAAGTTTGTGATATCAGTTTCGATACAACAGAAAGTAAATATGTTATTTTGATTAAAATTTAAAAACATTTAAAATATGAGAGAAAATATTAAATGGATTATATAGTACTGTAGTCATAAATATACATTACTATATTATTATATTTATATTTATATTTATATCTATGTTTATATACGTATCAGTTTACCAACTAATTGTTACTATTAAGCATAATAAAAAATCTTATCTTATCTTATATTATTATTAAAAGAAAATGGATGGTAACATCATCATCCGTTATAAAAAAGACTCCACCAATTACAACCCTCTATTTTTTTAAAAAAATTTAAAAAATTGAAAATAATTAGATAATTACATAGAAAATTGAATTTAATTGGAAGCGTTTAAATGTAAATTGTTAGGGGTAGTATAAAATATGTGAGGGGGTTTTAAGAAAATTATATATTAATGTAATTAATTATAAGTTTTTTTAAAATTATGTTAAGTAACTTGTAATATATTTTATTTTGAGAAAAAATATTTATATATTTGTAATCGTCTCATTTTTATCTACGTTTTGATATTAATTTTATCAGAATATTAAGTATTTTTTAAAACTAGTATATTTTAATTGTTTTATCCATCGAAAGCAACGTGTAGGTAATTGGACATTTTATTCATCTTTTATATTTATTCACTCTACATAATATAATCGATATAATCATTGATTTATTGGTCTTTCGATGAAAAGAATTTAAAATATACTATAACCAACGGTTAGTGGCATAAAGTTGTTTACAAAACTATCACTACCACTTAGAGCTTTTTAAAATTGATTATTAGCTGTGAGTAAATAATCCTACAGAAACTATAACTCTACATAATTACAGGGTATGAAACAGCTGTCATGTTAGTGGGTTTTGTAACTACACATACAACTATTAGTGATATCTTGTGTTTTCAATTATATTTAATTAAATAATAAATTACACTTAAGTAATTTACGTATGTATAGACATAATCTATTCTATGCTAGAATCTTATTTTTATGTGATCTAATTTGTGTATACTTAGATAGGTGTCATCATTATTTAACTTTTAATAAATTTGGTTTACAATTTCAATGATTCAAATATATAAGTGGCTGATAAAAATGTCTTTAAAACACTTGATATTATAATGTCAAAAATAATATTATAGCTATTTCTTTACAATATCGGGATAAAACTCCATCACGAGAAACACATCAATATTATACTAAAAAATTTTAGAAGTGTAGTGTAACTTTATATTTCTTATAAAGAATATTTATTAAAAGTATTGAAAAGACACGTTTTCACTCATGGACAATTATATGTGACGGTTTCTCGAGTGAAGAGTAAGGAGGGGTTAAAAGTTTTAATTTGCAATGATGAAAGAAACCCTACTAATAAAACCATGAATGTTGTTTATAAAGAGATTTTACAGAAAATTTAATGATAATCTTATGTATGAATTTCAGAATTTTGTAATGGTTATTCATTTCTTACGAGATTTTATATTCCTATCTATACTTTGTAATTTTTTTTACTATATGTGTTAGTACTCTTTAAAACTATATAAATTTAAAATTGACTTATATCATCTCGTGTTGATACATGAATCGCTTAGCTAGTTTATCATTTAAAATATAATATTCATGTTCTCATTATATTTTGATCACTTATACACTTCGCTTTCTTTCGTTCTTATATTTGATTTCTTTTCTTTAAGATGAATTATTTTCTATTTTTTCATTTCTATATGTATTTTTTCTCTTTACTTTTCATTTCTAAACTTGTTTATACATATCTATTCGCCTTTTTTTTTACAAAAAAGAGTTTTTTCCAATCATCTCAACACTGTAACGATAAAACAAACTCTCATCACATAACCCACCGTATAATTCTATGTTATGGTTATTCACAACCATGTCACATTTTGGGACACGCTTCGTTAACCCATATTTAATAAAAAAAACCGCAAAATAAATCATATTATATAAGTGAGAATAAAGGTCATGTAATTAGAAATTACATAAAAATATAATACAAAATACCCCAAGTAAAAGCAGAGATGCATTGAAAATTTAAAAGTACATAAGTTTTATATGAATGTCATCTTTTTCTTTTTGATGAGCTCCTGCTCAATGTCACCTAACCTATATTGGAAAAAAAACAAATGGGAATTGTAGTTTATTCAACAAAATATATGTTGAAATGAACTTCCCCTAAATCATATCGAGTCTTTTTATCTTTTACATAACCTCGTTGGCAGGGGCGAATCTAGGTTGAGTCCAGGTGGGTCCTGGGACCTACCTAATTTTTAAATCTTTTTAGAAGTTATACAGAAAAAAAATTATGACCTACCTTTATAATATTAGAGGACCTACCTTTTAGAATCAGATAAAATATAATACATATATAATGCATTAAGCCCAGTTTTTATCTCAAAATAATACAAACTTAAAAAACCCAATAAGGTAATAACCCAATCCAATTAAAACATAAACTAATAGTTTAAAAAATAGGGCAAAAAAACCTCCTTTCCGTCGACTAAATCCTTCCACGCCCCTTTTTCGGTTGGCTATCGAAATCATCATCCCTCCTTTCCGTCCTGTCTCCGGCGGCGGACGTCCGGCTCTTCCGTCATCTCGCGTCTTCAGTCTCTACATCTACGTTTGTCGTTTTAACGCTGACCTCGCATCCAACATGCAGTGTCAGTCTTCACTCTTCAGGTTCATACAAATCTTCCTCTTTAAGTTTTTATACGGCTGTAGACTGTAGTGCTGTATATTTTTCATTTTTGAAGTTTGAAAGGAGATGAATAAGAACTCAGAAATTGTATATGAGAAATAGGAATGATTGATAGGTAAACAAATATGCTTTTTAAAGAAAATTGAAAAGTTATTCGGCTGTAGACTGTATACTGTGTTTTATACTTTTGTGAATTGTCTTTCACTCTTTGCCAGGCATAGGCAGCAGTGACTAGTCCTCTACATGACTGCCTTTAAAAAAAAAGTCCTCTACATGACTACATTTGAGATAATCTGTCCATTAATAAATTTATAGATATATTATAATATTACAACTAGATTGCAATGTGTTGTTAGTGTAACTATAAAACTGTTATTGGGTATTAGTAAACATGAAACAATTATGCAAATATATTATAAGACTTCGTCGTAAGAACTTTAATATAATTATCGACTATATGTTTAAAAATTGTTTTAACGACCCGACCCGACACATATATAGTTAACTTTTTTTTTATCTTTAACGGCTTAACTTAATTAGGGAACCACATTGTTTTCTATCCTAGATTCGTCACTGCTCGTTGGTAAAAAACCATGCACTAGAAGAACTAACTTGAGTTTGTGAATCCGATTGTTACCATGCATGCACCTTTTTTAGGTTTGTCAGGTGGACGTTTAGCTTCTTTGTTGTCGTGGATGTTGGAGGGACAATGATATTTCAGACATTCAAAACTTTATTTGACGAGCTATGTTGGATAATCCTTCGGAAGTGAATGACTTCTTGCGTAGATGATAGAGAACTATCAAATATGAATATGCCAACTATGGTAGTTTTTTGAAACCTCATGTATGTGCACATATAACGTAAAAAGATTATATCCCATTATCCCAACAATACGCCATTGAAATTTGTAAAATTTGCTTTAACATATCATCATTTGGTTGATAGTTGGATCTTTATTCTTATCAAGGATGTTGATTCCTTGTTAAAGATGGTTTATGACTAGAACCAAACGAGTCTCCTTTTAAGAGTTTCCACCCATGGGTCCCTCAGATACAAACACCTATCTTTTCACCAAAAGCTTCTTCATTGTTTCTAGTTAAGTTTTTTTGTTAAAATATTGTTGTCCTTCGAGGGGGAGAAGAACCAACTCAACGTTATTGTTGTTGTTGTTGTTATAGCACGGGTGGTTTTGTTTTGGTAATGTATAATATGGTTAAAATTATTGTTAAAAAATATGATGAAACTTGTTGTTGTTGCTGATGGGCTTGTTGTAGAAATGATTGTAGTTGTGGAAACATTTGTGACTTTCAAGAATGATAATAGTTTTCAAATCTAGTAAAAGATATTAAAATTAAGTTTGTTATCTTGAAAACATGTTGGATGAGTTTAATGTGTTGTTAAATGATGAAGAGGTGTTACCGAACCAACCCAATCACCCATGTTTTGTATGTTGGAACAAGTTTTCATGATGACATCAGGAAATAAGACAAGTTTGTTTGTTAATATATGAAAAGACAGTGTTAGAGATTCGAGTAAGAGATGGTAGTATATATAGCGTGTTTAAGGACTCTTCCACATGGTCTCCACTACAACGTGGCGTGGCAACTAGGAGAATCAAAAATATTCTGACCTGAATAACCGATGTAGGTATTCCGGGTTCCATGTATAACTATAGGTGTCGGATAACCCCAAACCGATCAAACCAATCAAACAACACCTCTAGTGGCAACCCCATGATCATGAGGCCACTGCATCGACATCGACAACCCATTCCATGTGCTTTATGTCGGTGTCATGGCTTCTGTACCACTAGGGGCAAGCTCGTCTACGGAGTAGTAGAGTCATGGATCAATATAAGTTGTTGAGTGCAAACAATCTAGAATTACTAAATCGTTACTCTTGAAACTTGAATCATTGTTAATATCTTATGTTTTTAATTTAAGTGTATGCTTAAAATTTTGATTATTAAAATACAATTTGAGTATCACCAAGAGGAAATTAAATTTTTATTACTCTTAACACATATTTCACTTGAATAGTTCTAATAGGTTATACAACATTATATTTTATTCTTTTTTTAGTTATTACAATGATATCATCAATACTAAACAAAATTTTTGATACAGATTACTTATATAATAGAAGTAAAGGGTTTATAATAAATTTTAGGTACTACAAGATTATTAGTTTTAATACTGTATTAAATAAAAATAAGTAATTTTAATATATATATATATATATATATATATATATATATATATATATATATATATATATATATATATATATATATGGTTCACAGAGCATAGAGAAAGTGAATAAAAATGTCACGTTAATGATAATGTGAAAATGTGACATGGATAATTAATGCATTATGATTGGTTGAAAGTCTAGAAACCGTCAAATTGAATACAATTATAAATAAATTGGGAGGGGGCCTGGGTCAATTTTTGAGGGATTTTATGAAACATTTGAGGGATTTTTATAAAAATTTGAGAGGATATTATAAAACTGTATTTAGATTTAATTATTTATAGATGTTTATAAATTATGTTTAATAACTTTTGATATATTTTGTTTACCGAAAAAAAATTATATATTTGCGACCGCCTTATTTTTATCTACGTTTTGATATAAATGTTATTGCAATATAACACTACTTTAAAATTAGTATATTCTTAATTTTTTGTTATCCATTAGGGTTAAGATTATCTTATGTTTTAGTCAAACATGTTATTTCACAAACATTATAGTGAGACCTACAAAAAAGACCACTTATTGACTTAAAATAAGAGACTCGGTCTAATGTTTATGAGAGAACATAATAGATCATACTTGACCACAACACGAGATGATCTAAACCTATTTATTAATAGCAGTGGGTAGTTAATTCTTGGAACAATTTATATGTTTTTTATATATATTCCCTCTATGTATCATAATCGATATAATAACTGATTTATTGGTTTTTCGATAAAAGAATTATAGATATATTATTTTTTAAAATTTTGTTTTATTAAGATAAACTTTATATAAATTTAGATAAGATTTATAATAAAGAAATGTGTATGCTAAATTGTTGATACATTCAAAATATTATTACTAATATATTATATTGATCTGTTATGGTTTACCAACTTGATGTTGTTATATATTTTAAAACTTTGTCTTTAAGAGTACTAGATAAATATGTAAATGTACCAACTTAAAATTTATTTTTTTTATCATAATATAACTCAATCCGAATAATGAACATCAATCAATATAAAAATCAAATAATCATATATATATATATATGTGTGTGTGTGTGTGAAGGATCAACATAAAAACTTCCCTTATATAAAGAACTTAAGGAACGATTATGAACCATCATATATGCTCATTAAGAGCTTTATATATATATATATATATATATATATATATATATATATATATATATATATATATATATATATATATATATATATATATATATATATGTGTGTGTGTGTGTGTGTGTGTGTGTGTGTGTGTGTGCGCGCGCGTGTGTGCGTGTGTGTATAATTGATAATTGGCATGCATCCGTATACATAAAAGGATATTTTTAGAATAACAAAAATCCACCACCCTGATATTTCTTATTTATGTACGCGTTCTAACATGACAAGAATGATTTTCCGTTTATCCATTACATAAATATTACTTTTATTAACAACAGTGAACACGATTAACACATTAATATTACACTAAAATTTTTAGATGTAAAATATAATTTTATATATTTAAAAACGATACGTATAAAAAGTATATATGAAAATTTTATTTATGTATCCGAGCAACGGACGAGTATAACACGAGTTTAAAATTAGGTTTGAGAAGTGTATTTTAGTTAATATACTGATGTAGTAAATAAAAATATGTAAATTTAAGATTAAGTTTAAGAAGTATGTGATTTATGATAAAAAAAGAAAAAGAAAAATACATATATTACCAAAGAAAGGAAGACCGATTTCATGTAATTTTGTGGGTAGTTGTTTACGAAAATGGTCTTCAGCCTCGTTCTTTATTTTCACCCCTCTTCTCCGTCTCTCTTCCCCTTGATCCTCGCTTAGGTATTTCTTACAGACACTTTTTCTTCACCTAAATTCCCTCACCAGTCATCCGATCAGTGATTTCCAGCTACAGGTATGTCGATCAAATTCATATTCTCTTACTTGATTTAGTCTGATAATTCCAGATCTTATCGAAATTACGCGTGATCTTGATAAACATAATTCATTGTAATTTATATATAGTTTCATAGTATGAGTTTTCTTTATTTTTGATCGTCAATATGTAAAAATCGAATCTTTATCCGATGCAGTGTGGAATTGTCGAGGAATTCTGAGTATCGATATACAAACCGGGGTTTTGATATCTGGGATCGTGTTAATGGCAACTCCCGGTGGTCCTAGGCCAGGCAATCCCCCGCCTAATTATAACCCTAATTCGATTGCTGACAATATGCAAAACCTACAATTTAATCGTCCTAACCAGCCCCCAAATCCGGGTGGCGGACCTAGAGGTCCAGTTCCTCCGTTTGGCCAGCAACCATTTCCTTCATCTGCTCCGTTTTCATCTCCCTTTTCAGGACCTAGTCGTCCAGGACCCCCACCGCCAGGTGCGGTCCCTAGAGGTGCAGTGCCACCTCCTACTGGACCTCCACAAGGTACATTGCCTCCTTTCATGGCTCCTAACCGAGGCCCTGGTGGCGGTGGTCCTCCTGGTAGTAACCCGCCTCCTCCATTTGTTTCAAGGCCCATGGCTTCCGGACCCTTTTCTTCTTCAACAATGAGTGCTCCAGGCCCTCGTCCTGGTCCTTTTGCAGGTCCGCCTGTGCCACCACCGAATGTAGGTGGTGGTATGGTGAGTAATGGCCCTCCAATGTTTGGACCAGGCAGCATGCAAGGTGGTCCTCAGTATCCTCCCGCTGCTGTTAGACCGAGGCCATCTGCTGGACCTCCACCTTCTCCACCAACCATGTCATCACCCACGAGTCCTTTTTCAAGCCAAACAACGCCGTTTTCTGGAAGTCCTTCAGATCATCCACCAAGAGGCCCAGCACCACTAGCACCCCCCTTCTCAGCACCTCCGAGAGGACCCCCAACATTTTCAGCTCAGGCTCAAGGCATGCCTCAACCTCAAGCTTCTCCTTTCGGGGTTCAACCATGGCAAATGCAATCTCGACAAGTAAGTTTCATATTTCAGATTTGAAAGTTTTATATCTTAGCGAAAGCAATTGACACCACACGTTATCACAAATTATCATACTGAGAGGTGAATGATACCTGGTGGTACTCTGGACTGTCAAGCTGCTACAATATGTTCATTTTGGTATCATGTGGTGTAATTGTCTATTTGCTTTGACATACTCCATCCCACCCAACCATAGAAATGCATGAGAAGAGTTTTTGACCAAGATTTGGTAGTTCACAGTTTCACACAATTAAACAACATATGATCCTTTATTCTCCTATTAGCTCAATTAAGTAACGAGTAACATCTTTTAGAGGAGTTTTGATTGCATATTAGGTCAACATGCCCATTATGCTACCACTTGAAGCTGACTCATGAACCAGGAAAGTAGTTATTTGAGCAATGATAATTCCTACAAACAATGCTAAAAGGACCTCACTTTATTAAAGAAGACAGTTACTGGAATCGAAAACGTAAAGTACACATAACTGGATGTGCAAATAATTGTTTTTTAATAGATAACAAAAATTAAATTTATGCCATATGTTCTTTTTAATACTTTTTGATACTTTATTGTATTGATATATCTTTCTTCTGAAGGACTTGTTTCATTTTTCAATTGATATATACTTACTCATATAGGATTAGAAAAAGATTACCTTCAAGCTGTTCTTTATGAGCATAAGTTTGGAAAAGAAACTTAATCTTTGCGTGGTTTTCTAAATGCTTGATTAGCAATTAGTTTCTAACCAAGTCAGTGGATGATGAATGCTTGGTCATCCAAGGAAGTTGCCTTGGTTAATTGAAGCCTTTTGACGACGGATAATGTTTAATGCTCAGGGATCACTGGATTACTAACTATTCTTGAGGTCAATAAATGAATGTGGATACAATATAATGGTTTACACTTAATCAAAGAAGATTTGAAATTGTATATTACTATTAAATTTATATGTTCTTATAAATTACATCACATGTTGAAAAACAAGGCTTTGACGTAAAATTTCTCTAATAACCCAAGCTTCAGGACAAAGAAACCTTATTTGCCACCAAAAGGCCCTTCCTAGTTGTTTTAGTAATTCTAGGGTAAATCTATTTTATCATCCAAAGGCATAGTACCAGGGGTTTGTCATCTCTGAACAAATCTATATGCTGAAGATCCTACCTTTCGAACTATTTGCTGCATAGTATTATTAGTAACACATTTCACTTTTGACATCAAATTTGTTCGAAAGAAAGGGTACACTAAAGTGGAAGCGAGAATTGGTAAGTTCTAAAATGTCTATAGTTTTCTAAGCAATTTTAATAAAGGGCCTTTGGCCTAGCGATATCAAGGAATTATTACAGTGTTTCTTCCTCTATGAGGTTGAGGGTTCAAGTCTTGTCGTGGACATAGGTGTAGATTAGGTGGGTGGGTGGGTGGGTGGGTGGGTGTGTTTGCCATTCCAGAAAAATACAGAAGAAAGAAACTTGCTGCTTATAGAACCAGGAATATGTATATCCAGTGATTCCAGTCCGCATTGTAATTAGACATAATGAAGCTGCATATAAGGAATACAATTGCAGAGAAAGGTGTTTGGTGGTTACACATAAACAACATAGACATATATGTCTCTTGAAATAATCGCAGAAAAAATATGTGAAGTTGGCAAGGGTAATAGGATATCTCACTAAAAGAGTGTCACTATCTTTCTGACGGTTGATTTTATTGAAAACATTTTGATGATATTTACAATATAAATAGAGATCAAAAACAATTTGTAATACTTGGTGTTAAGATTTGAAAGCACCTAGTGTGTAACCTCACTCTTAAGTCTTAAGATGCAAAGTATGTTAGAGCATCAAATATCCATCCATGTTTTAAAAAAATACTCACTTTTTTTTATGATGCTCCTTTTTCACTTCCAAATTGAGAACGAGTTCTGAATAATAATTGTATTAGAATGTACCGCCTCCACCAATTCCTGGTTCTGGTCAACCACCAAGAATGTTTGGGATGCAACCACCACTTTCTAATCAACAATCAATGGCTACGATATCGCCAGCTATGGGTGCTGGTGGTTCTGCAGTTTCAGGACCGTCAAAGATCGATCCTAACCAAATTCCGCGCCCTATTCCCAATTCCTCTGTGCTTCTTCACGAAACTCGCCAGGGCAACCAGGCCAATCCTCCACCGGTATTTCAACTTAACTATATTTGTCTCATCTCAAAAGTTGCCATCAATTTCTTATATAATCTCTATTTTTTGTGCTTTATCTTGAAGCCTGCCACAAGTGAATTCATTGTAAGGGATACTGGAAACTGTAGTCCTCGGTACATGAGGTGTACCATCAACCAGGTGATATATATTTTCTCTTATTTACTTTGTGTTTGGACTTGTTTTTTGGTTTGTTTACTGTTGGATTGTTGTGTTGTTTCAGATTGCTTGCACTTCCGATCTCTTGACAACGTCTGGGATGCAGTTGGCTTTGTTGGTCCAGCCTTTGGCCCTCCCACATCCATCCGAGGAGCCCATCCAAGTAATGCTTGTATATAGACACACACACACACACACACTCTCTCTCTCTCTCTCTCTCTCTCTCTCTTCTGGTATTGTTATGATCAATGCACTATTTATCCATATGAAGCAGGTTGTATTATGTATATTTTATAAACCACAGCTCAATAAATGAAGTACAGGCATATCAACTTTTTTTTTGCTGTAAACTTGTCTTTACTATATGACATTTTATAGTAGTATTAAAAATATTTCTGAAATTTTTAAATGTAAATATTTCCAGGTAGTGGATTTTGGGGAAAGTGGTCCTGTTCGCTGTTCGCGCTGCAAAGGCTATGTCAACCCGTTCATGAAGTTTGTAGACCAAGGAAGACATTTTATCTGTAACTTCTGTGGTGAGTAATGATGTTTCCTGTTGAAGCGTATTTGAGAATATTCAGAACATTTGTTTACATTGCTGTTTATGCGGCTGTTTTGTAGGTTACACCGATGAAACTCCCCGTGAGTATCAGTGCAATTTAGGTCCAGATGGCAGGCGTAGAGATGCTGATGAGAGGCCTGAGCTTTGTAGAGGCACAGTTGAGTTTGTCGCCACAAGGGAATTTATGGTTCGGATTACTGCTTTCTGTGAAAATCCTCTGTAGCCTTTTTTTTAAACAATGTTTGTCCATGGTTATCAAATAATCTTTATTGCTACATTAAACATCGACTTATATTTAAGTGCTACCCTATTTCATGTATCTTTCAAGGTGCGTGATCCGATGCCTGCTGTGTTTTTCTTTCTCATTGATGTGTCGATGAACGCTGTACAAACTGGTGCTACAGCTGGAGCTTGTAGTGCTATTAGCCGAGTTATTGCAGATCTTCCGGTAAGTTTGTGCTCATTGTCACATACTCAAGTTAATGGAAATGCTATACCTCCTCCTAGATTTATAGATCTCCATGATTTTAAAATTTTGAAATGACAACAAACTGAAATACTGATGTCTTTAAACGAACTTGAACTCACGACTTAAGTTTTTATGTTCATCACATGCATATTTTTTCTCTCCTAAATTTTGTTGAGCCTTAAGATGAATAGACACATATTTGTGTGTGCATGCTTGTACACCTTTATTGCTGAAAGAAGCTCAGGAAATGTATTTGAGGGTACTCCAGAGTCCAGGGAACAATGTATGATAGTAAACATGTTAACATCCTTTATGTTATCTTTGGTGCCTAAAAAAAATGTAGTTTGCGGGCTCTCTTCTGTCCTGCTTTCTTGAACATGGCTTTACCTAAAAGGTGGTGAACCCTTAGAAGTTCTGTCTGTGGATCAGAAGTCCATAATTTGTATGAAATTAATATTATCTGAATATCTGATTATAATCTTCACTTAAATTCACATACTTAGTTTTTAATAACCTGATTGATGCAGGAACCAGAAGTCCAAAATTTGTATGAAATTAATTTGAATATCTGATTATAATCTTCTCTTTAGTTCATCTAAATATCTAATCAGTTTATAATAACCTGATTGGTACAGGAGGGTCCTCGTACAATGGTGGGAATTGCTACATTTGACTCGACCATCCATTTTTACAATCTGAAACGTGCATTGCAGCAGGTTTAATGTTTTGAATGATAAAGACGAAGAAATATAAAAGAAAATTTAAGTTTTTGTTCACTAATTGTAGTATTTTTCTTGATTGTGGTATTGCAGCCGTTGATGCTCATAGTTCCTGATGTACAAGATGTTTACACACCTCTTCAAACTGATGTTATTGTTCAACTTTCAGAGGTTTTTCATTGCAAAAACTTTACGTCTTTATAAATTTTTTTCCTTCCACTTGATTTGTAGATCTTGATTTGTTTAGTCTCATGAATTTTTCTCGAAGATGTTTGGGACTAATATGAAGTGTTATTGATGTTATGTTCATTGCTACAGTGTCGTCAGCATTTAGATCTACTGCTGGAAAGCATCCCAACCATGTTTCAGAACAATAAAACAGCTGATTCAGCATTTGGTGCTGGGATTAAGGTACTATGTTTTCTGTAACGCTGATAATATCCCCGTGAGAACTTTTTTTTTTTACTGTCACATAACCTTCACTTTTACTATCACTCAGGCTGCTTTTATGGCAATGAAGAGCACTGGAGGCAAACTTTTGGTATTCCAATCAGGCAAGCTCATGAATTTTGATGAAATATATATTTGACCATTAATGGCAGAATCATGTTGACCATAATATACCTTTGAAGTATATAAGCTTCAATAAAGACATCATATTGTTATGTGTACTCTACATACTCTTTTCTCTTTCAATTCTTTATCTTCTGGAACTGTAAGGTTCTTCAAAATCACAAATGAAAAAGGCAAAAATAAATTGAAATTGAATGAATATCTAGAGCAAGAGTATTGGTATTTTCCATGTTAGTCTGCTCTAATCACTGTTTTATATTATAGTGTTGCCTTCTGTTGGTATTGCTGCTCTTTCTGCTCGAGAAGCTGAGGGAAGAACTAATATATCTGCAGCAGAGAAGGTATAAATAAGTTAAAATACCAATGGCTGCTTTTTTTCGTTTTTTTTCTGTTGCGTTTGGTGTCCACAAATCTGTGTTGAACTTTAGACCAAGTTTAACTTAAATCTGAAAGTACTCTGTTTATTTTAAATTATTAGGAACCTCTTAAACTACTCCAACCAGTAGACAAGACTTTGAAGACAATGGCTATTGAATTTGCAGAATATCAGGTGACGCTTTCCTAACTTGCATCTTGCTTTAAGAAAACTTTTACTCTGCTGTGGGCCGAGAATCCTTACCAATTCTGGCATGTTTTTTCTATATATAATTTGCAGGTATCTGTTGATGTATTTATTACTACCCAAAGTTATGTAGACATTGCGTCCATCTCCATCATCCCAAGGACGACTGGAGGACAGGTAGTCATCAAGGACTTACTAAATGGCAGCAAATTTATGTTAATCATTATTTTGTTGTGTGTGGTTTGCATTTTGACATTTTCCACCATTCTCTCAGGTGTATTATTATCACCCCTTTTCTGCTCTTTCCGATCCTGCAAAACTCTACAATGATCTTCGTTGGAATGTAACAAGGCCTCAAGGATTCGAAGCAGTGATGCGTGTTAGATGCAGCCAGGTGAGTTCTCGCTTCCTCCACAACTAGCATTGTTTGTTTTTTCTTTCTCCTTTTTGTATTTGCGTTTCAGGGAAATAAATAAACAATAAAGTCAGCGAAAGTGGTTAATCCTTCTTTTTTTCATTCTTTTCTTTTCAATTCTGCAGGGCCTTCAAGTACAAGAATACTCCGGAAATTTCTGTAAGCGCATTCCAACAGATGTGGACCTACCTGCGGTTTGTTCCCTGCCACTATTTTATGTTCACATATGACAGTTTTACATATAAAATCATTATTAGTATTTAGTAAACCTGTTTTTTTTCAGATTGATTGTGACAAATCCATCATGGTAACTCTGAAACATGATGACAAATTGCAAGACGGCACAGAATGTTCTTTTCAGGTATGCATTTCAGTATTTGTATATCTATTACCATTCAATGCCACACTGAAGTTTATATCGACTAAAAATATTGTGTTTATATTATTTAAACCACATTTAACTTCTTCAATAACCATAATATATGTTCGTGTTGCTCAGTGTGCACTTCTTTATACTACTGTATATGGGCAAAGAAGAATACGTGTCTCTACTTTGTCCTTGCCATGCACAACTATGTTGAGTAATCTCTTCCGCTCAGCTGACCTGGACACACAATTTTCTTGTTTTCTAAAGCAAGGTAATTAATTGACTCATACTGTACCAGATAAAGCACTTGTGTCTGTTAGTCAATTCCACATTAGTGAGACTTTCTTGTTCATTTCATAAAAAATCACATCCTATAAAGAGAACCAGAACATGGAGTGTTTGGATTTGCGTTTTGTAAACATCATACGCACATCCGACACTATATCCACACTCCACAGTCTGATTTATTACCATTTTCTAGATTAAAATTAAATCAGTTATTATTTTTAAAAATAAATTAATGATTTAACTTGTGTTTGCTACAGCGGCAAATGACATTCTTACAAACCCGCTATTACAAGTAAGGGAGCAAGTGACAAATCTTTGCATCAATATTCTTCACGCTTATCGGAAATTCTGTGCTACCGTATCATCATCAGGGCAACTTATTCTTCCAGAGGCACTTAAACTGTTGCCTCTCTACACTCTTGGTACATTTTTGTCCTTATATAATGCATTCTAGGTTGTCCCTTTATTCATCTTACAAGTGGGTTGATAATTGATCTCTTTATTTTGGGTTCATATTAGCTTTGATTAAAAGTGTTGGATTGCGAACCGATGCTCGGATTGACGATCGGTCTTTTTGGATCAACTATGTTTTCCCTCTCTCTGCACAATTGGCGATTCCACTTGTGTACCCCAGGATGATAAGCATCCATGACCTTGATTTAAAGGTAAAAGATAAAAGCTTTACATTATTTTGCAAATTGCATGTAAAAGGAACATAACACAGTTTTAAAATAAACGTTTAATGGCCATGTTATAAGTTTATAATCTGATAAGGGACCCTATTTGATTATAAACTTATAACTTGAGCGTTAAAGTTTACAGTTATTTAAAAGTAAATTCCTTAGCTCTAGTTTCCCTTAACTAATATTCTTTTGTACATGGTCTTACCTGGCACTATTGTTTCTGAGGTTTCAGGGAACAGAGGGATCTGTTATTCCTGCTGTTATTCCTCTCTCAAGTGAACAAGTGAATGAAAACGGAATCTATCTTCTTGAAAACGGTGAGGATTGCTTAATTTATATCGGGAGCACTGCAGACGCTGATACAATGCGACAACTGTTTGGCATAAGTTCTGTTGATGAAATCCCTAGTCAGGTAACTTATTAACGTTTTTAGAGGTGGCAATTTGGATGCACATACTTGTGAAAAGATCGTTTTGGGCAATGTTAATCTGAAACAGGTCAAAGAAAAAAAAAGGTTAGACAAATAAATAGGTTGAACATGTTGAAAGCCTCCCTAAATCTGTTTATTCTTCTTAATCATTCTTGTCCACAGACTTAGAATTTTTTCTGTAATAGTTTTTGGAATGAATAATTATAATCAAAACATTGATAATAGTTTTGTAAGATAGACAAAAAGGTGTTTGTGTGTCAGTCACGCAGTGTCGACTTTGTCCTAAAAAAAATTCTGATGACCTGCCCATCTTGTTAACGTTTCCCAATCTTGATTATCTTAATATTAAATACTTTATGAACTATGATAGAGGGGGGAATTTTAACCGTGTATCAGAAAATGGTTAATTTGGGTCATAATTATCTGTCGGTTCAATGGGTAAATTTAATAAAGTTGGCTAAAAAAGAAACATGTCAAATGGTTTGTTGCCCAAAAGGCCAAAATATAACATGTGCTTGCAACATCATGAATTGGTTAATTTGAATTTTAATTGATGATAGTAATAAAAGTTTTGTAATCATATTTAATCTACTGGGTCCTTATTAAATTCAAGACAAACGTCATACAAAGAAGTGTTTGGCAGATCAATTCCCCACATGTCTGTGTGTCGATTGCTGATTCATATACAGCAGCTATTGATAACTTTTACTTTTCTATTCAGTTTGTATTGCAGCAATACGACATTCCTTTGTCCAAGAAGCTAAATGAGGTTATAAATGAGATCAGGAGCCAACGATGCAACTACCTTCGGTAAGCATGATGTCTTCTTTGCAATTTTTCTCGAGTATCAATCTCCCTTCATTAGTGACTATATGTTTTCATGTTGATATATGATACTTTTCATTCTTGACATTCTTTTACTTCTTGCAGCTTAAAATTATGTAAGAAAGGAGATCCATCAGGTAACATTACCATCAATTACCCCTCCCCCCACCTTTGTACCATAATAGATTTGAAGCAAGAAATAGAAGGCATTGGCTTCACTTCCAAGTTGCTGATTTGCCTTTTCATTTCAAACCAATCATTCTTCTTGCAAAAACCAATATAGTCTCGACCATGTTCTTTTTCACGTACATTACTATAATCTATACACATCATAATACATTAACACTCTCTCATACTTAACTTAATAATAAAATTTTAGCAATCGGAAATTACTAATATATCCCTTAAATAACCTCCATTTACTTTATACACACTCACCAATAAACACTCTTACATAACTACACACTTTCCCACCCACAAAAAGTAAAGAAAAAAAATGTTTTGTTGTTTTTTTTAAACTTGTTCTAAAAATAAAGAAATGATGGGAAAAAAAGAGAACACATATTACCGGGTAAAAACTATTTGCCGAATTCCATACCCCTATATTAAACTGCATATTGTTGGATTCGCCTATGCAGAATTGCGGAGTACCATCTAGTTTATTTAGAATGGTTTACTTTCGCAAGAATGATGGTTAGTTTACACTCTACAAATAAAAGTCAAATATGAGATGACGAGAAAGTTGAACCTCAATCGTTCTTTGTCTTTTGGGTTCTTTTTTTTATATATGTTTTGTTGGACAGGTGCTCTGTTTTTCTCATACATGGTGGAAGACAAGTCTCCAAGTGGGCTCTCTTATGTTGAGTTTCTAGTGCATGTTCATCGGCAAATTCAAAGCAAAATGACATGATCTTACAAACAAGTACCGATAGTCTTTTTGTGTGCACAAAATTGGATTTTGAGAAATGCGGCTTCAACGTGGTTCTCCCACCCATCTTTTTGTTGGAAATTAGTTGAGCGGAGTTATGATATTATAGGCCTTTTGGTTACTTTTTGTAGCTTAAATTTTACCATTTTATGAACTTGTAAGCATCGAATAAATAGTTTGGTTTGATTCATACTCTCTTTTTGTCTTTTAGAGTGATGGTCCTTCGTTGCGTTATGTATGAGTTACAATCTTGCTATATCTTTTATAAACGTGAAATGACATTTATACCCTTATCAAAGATGCAAGTTATTGCTGTTAGCTTGTTGCTATGTTAGAGATCAATGCAAGCTGTAGTTGCAACTTTCTTTAAATTACATCATTTTTATACTTTTCATCACAGAAAATGTTACTAGAACTTTTGACACAAGTGCAAATTGCCACTTTAAATAATCAAGTTTTTTTTTCTTTTAAATTGGTAATACTTCTTTCTCCAGCCTTGTGAAATTAAATTTTTTATTAAACCTTTTTACCCTCTTACAAATACGAGTTAAGTTTGTCCTCGTGATAGTAGTCTGACAACGAGGGAAATCAAACCATGACACATGCACTTTAATTGTTGGTCGCTTAATCACTTCATCTCTCTTCTTTCGGTAAAGACTTAACAATCACAAAAGAGAGAACTAAGAAAGAACCCTACAAGAAAAAGTCTCAAATAAATAGGTGCCAAAGCAAAAGATCGATACTCCAACCATCTTTCATGTTGGCTGTGAGACCGGTTGGTAGAGGCTTTCAAAAGATGAATTATCAAGATCAGTGCAAATTGCATCTGTATAATTTCTGCTACCACTTCCATATTCCTATCATGTTAGATATTCTATCATTTTTGTGGTGTTATTGACTTCGTGAATTCACTTTGGTCTCTCTCATCCGAGGCTCGCTACAAATCAACTTTATCAAGAGAAGTATCAATAAAAGATTTTTGTTTATTAAAGCCTTCCACAATAAATAAATGTGTAGTCTGTCATAAGTTTAAAGTAGAATTAGGCCGTCAAAGAATAAAATAGATGTCAAGCGCATCAAGGTATAGGATATGATTGGGTGGAGTGGGATAAGGCACTTGAAATGGAGGTGTTGATGGTAAACACCACCCATGTTGATTTAACGCTAATATGACAACCGACAAGTAAGAGCGTACAAGTAATCACACCCTTTATAGTTCACTCCTGTGAGGTGAAGTGGGAAAGGAAACGAGTCGCACAATGATTTTCGGGTCTTTCTTTAACATTTATTGTTAGTTTTTATTCTCTTTGTAAAATTTTGAATCTCATTATACGTTTTTCTATGCAAAACTAATCATTATTTGTCATTGTTAACTGTTAAGTAATCTTTAATAGTTAACAAGACAATTTTTACGACAGAACATTGCAATTCAAATGTTGCGAATATACAATTTACTAACATAAGAAAAAGCTGTAAAACGATCCCCACCCAAGAACATTACAATTTAAATGTCAAGCAACCTTTGATGAATCTTCGTTGATAAAATAATCCCTAAAACAATGGAAATCTCTAGGGATTTTTTGACTTCAACAGTTCAACCACAAGAAAATGTTTGAAAACCATCAAATGACCAATCTTGAAAGCTTCTTATAACATACAAGAATGACAATTTTTTTGAGGATTTACATGCTTAAAAACACCTGACATTGTTGGTAAACCAATTATTATTACTATTACTGTTTTGCCTGTTGCCAATATGAACTCCACAAGACATCTTGCTTGCATCCCTTTGAGAACCCACCCAAAACCTGACTCACTTAGAAATCTAAAACAAGGGTTCACATCTTTGCATTGATACAAGTGTAGAATAATATATAGGTGTGTGTTTGATTTGCAGTTAAAGAAAACCAAAAAGTGAGTGAACCTTGCTTGAATGCCCCCACTATGACATGATGCCAATATCTGACATCTAAAATGGTACTGGAAAGCGCAGATCACTTCTAAGTACAACTCTAACATCAGTTCTAAAAGACCATCAAAGTAACAATGTGTAGGAGAAAAATGAATATAACATCAAAGGAAAAGTGGGGGCAATTTACAAAGATGAAACACCATAGTATCAAAGATATAATAAGTTGCTATCATTAATAGTCTTGTAACTCACAAGAATGACAAAATTTCTGAGACTTTATAGGCTTAAAATTTATAAGGTAAAAAAAGATGTCACTAAGGATGTTGTTTAACCTTCTTGCATAAAGCCAAATACAACCAATAGCAAAATCAAACACAAAACTCAAGAAATGGATTCATATTTCACCTATTTTGTAATCCCATTCCCATCATCCCTCTTTTGATTAGGCTGATAAATTGGTAAAGCCAAAGAATCAAAAAACTTCAAATGAAAAGATTTAACTCCTGCCCATTTCTTTGGCACCACCTCCGCCACTCCACCGACGGCAGCCACCACATTGTCAACAATCTCCTCCGCCTCCATTTTTTCAAATCTACCAACTTTCACCACACTACAAGTCCCTTTACTCAACGACAATAAAGAACAGCCAAACCCCATCTCAAATTCCTCTTTCCAGTCCCCATCTCGCCGTAATTCCACCGGCACCGGAATCTTTTTCTTGTTCTTGTAGAACACCTTACCCAATACCTTTGGCAACAAGTCGATTATTCTCCGGTCAGCCAAGAAGATATCAAATGAGTTTAAGAGTTGGATTTTTGACTCAAAGGATCTGTAATCTGATTTGAGCTTGGAAAATTTGAGTATTTTCGAGATGGGTATGCCTAAAGATTTGATTTTTTTGTCAGCGAATTCGAATGTTAGTTTTTGGGAGTTGGGTTTTGGCCGGTCGTCGATTACGAGGCAGCTGGAGGAGGATTCCAGCGAGGTGTGCAAAGAGTTGGAAAGGGGTATCCTTGCAGGGATTTTCATGAAATCTGCACGTGGGATTTTGTTGAGAGTTAAGAGAAGGTAGATGAAATCATCGTCGCCGGGAACTGGAGTTTTCTGATCGGAGATTTGACGTTTTTTCCATTTATGGAGAGAGATCACTGCTTTGGCGATGGTGTCTCGAGGGATTTTATGCTTTGATTGATTTTCGCCGGAGTTAGCCGGAGCCATACGTAGGATAGAACTCAGGAATCGTCGCCGGCGCCGCAGGGGTAGGGTTTTAGGTATATGCAGGTGGGTTTTACTACGTTACTTCTACATACAGAAGCAAGGATTTGGATCCTTTTAGCTTTTAGTCCTTTTGCTTTAATGATTTGCAAATAAACCCCTACACTTGTACATCAGAAGCAATTCCGGTGCTAGTTTTATTGAACCAACACCTTCAGATGCGATTTCTTTGTTTTGTTTCTGTTTGCAGTGAAATTAAACCGTTATGGGACTACGTTTGATGTGGACTTGATTTATGTTGAAACTTACTATGTGGTTTTGGCTTTGTTTGAACGAACAGTCAATGAAAAAAAGATGTAAATACGAGTTAAGTAACAAGTCAAAGCATATATGTGCTAAAATATAATTGGGTCAGAATTCTTTGTTGTTAAAGCTAATGTAGCTTATGCTTGTTTTCTTTTAGAGTTTTTATCAAGTAAAAAAGAATTTAAGTTTATTCAAGTAAATTTTATCATAACCATTTAGTTACTTGCCTTGAAAAAAGAATATTAAATATATGTTGCTTCACTTAATTAAGGGAAATATATAATGCTTTAGATGATGATTATGTGGAATGGAAGTTGCTTTATGTATCTACCAGATTGTAGTGAACCAGTGAATCACAAGTGGGGGGGATGGCTAATGCCTAATGGCTTCGAAGATGAGAGACCCAATATACCCTTACAACATAGCAATGTGTCAAGTGAGCCATTGCGTTCTTATACTTTTGCATACATGTGTCAATAACGATGGCAAAACGACCAACTATGCAATGTGTTGGTAGCGAAAGCTATACAATGGAAGCAAAAAGCAAAGTAGATAACTGAAATGGCGTGGCTGTAGTATAGATCCTCCCTCGATGAGTTGCGATTATGTGATGAAGATGGTAAGCCAAAAGAACATTTCAAACTGTTTGTCATGTAAAATTGTAAATTAATAGTAGATGGAGTGGCAGCACATGGGACTGGATTAGGAGGACCTTTATACAACCAAACATTTTTTGGATGGAGATGATATTTTAGATTGTTACAGTTATTATTTGAACATCTACTTTTAGAATCTTTAGCTAGGATCCTTTGGGTGTACGATATTCTTATTCCTAAAATGATCTTGACCAGAACGGTGCGCTCGATGACTTGAACAATACATATGAGTTCTATCATCTGTTTAGTATATACATAAACAAGACATTAAATCTCAATATATAAGTTTCTTGAGGTAACTGCAAATCAGCAATTTTTAACACAACATGACAGATTTATAAAATTAAAAAAATGAATCTTGCCCATGATCATTTAGGTCACATCTATGTAAACATATCCTGCAAAATTGGATCTTCTGCTATGCAGTTCAGTTGTACCTCGGATCTTTTTCCTTCTTAGAGATGTTCTCATTACAACAACCAATCGACATAACAAGATGATTTAAGTTGTTTTCCTGCTTACAAATGGCTGCAAAGAAACCGGCAGATCACTCATCTCCGTGAATCTCTTCTGTTTTTTTGTCTTTACTGCATCCTCACTTTTCAGCTCAACAAAAGACCTTTTTGCTTGTTCTATTCCTTCTTGTTTCTTTCTAGCCACCTTACTAGGCTTGCTCCTGCCTTTTGTTTTCTTCTTTACTGGAACACTCTTGGCGGCAGCAACAGCAGCCGCCTTCTCCTCCTCTATTTCTTGCTTTGTCGGCTTCTCTTTCTTCTTGGTATTCTTCAAATTCCCAATTTGTGTGGGGTCCAGCATGATGGACTCGGGTGGGAGCTTGTCAAGAAGAAGCCGCACCTCCTTCTCTCTCCTCTGTTTCGATGTCTCATACGGATTGGCAACCCATGAATCAAAATTGGGCTCCCCGGATCCAGGAATAAGAACCGAAGACAACCCCATTGAATGCCCTATGCCCAAAACATCTTCATACGGTCTAAACAAAATCTTGTGAATTTGGTAACCTTTAGCCATAGTATGGACCATGTACCGACTGTAATCCTGTGAATCAGAAGTAGCCAACACTTGTACATATGATCCTGTTGACGTGGCAAGCAAACCTTTTTGACTAAAATCTAATGACTTTGCATGACCTGGTAGCGTTTGGAGAACCTCATATTTCCTCAAATCCCAAATTTTTAATTTTTTGTCCATGCCGGCTGTTGCCATAAGATGACCAATTGGGTGAAATGCAACAGCAGTGACTGGACCACGGTGACATAGCATCTTGACAAGTGGCGCCGCGCTAGTGGGCTTCCACATGGTTATTGTACCACCAGAATGGCCTGAAGTTATGACACTGTTATACGGGTTCACTTGTAAAACATCTGAACGCCCAAGGCCAGTACGGTAATTTCCTATCATTTGACCAGTAGTGATATCCTGATAATGTAGATGCCCAAATTTGTCTATGGATGCTAAAAGGAAGTGGTTTTTAAGAAATTGAAGCTTCAGCACAGATCCATGTTCCTGAGGGGCATCAACAGTTCAACATAAGTTAAAGAAATAAGAAAAATACTTCATGAAGGGTGTTTGAGGACAAAAATTTTATTTGCTTATTGTGATTTAAAAAGTTAGAATCAAATCCTCACTTAACTAAAGTACAAAGAATCAAAATAAATGCTCTTTTCTCTCAATTGTCAGTTTTTATTTAGTTATTATTTCTAACAACTCCTTACCAGCTTCTCAAATAGAATCATGAGTAAATTACAAAAATCGTCCCTGTGGTTTATCAAAAATCACACTTTTCGTCCTTTATAATAAAAAATTACATAAATGATCCCTGTGGTTAGCATTTTGTAACACATTTGGTCCTTTGACCGTTAAAGTTGGCAGAGTTAGTGTTAAACTTTTCATAATGACTATTTTACCCTTTTCTCTCATATCACATTGAGTCCTTATGCTTTATGTTTGTTACATTAATGGTCCTTTATAGAATATTTTTTAGTTTTATCACTTTTAATTAATTAACTTTTAGTTTTAATATTTTCAAGTCTTTTTAGTAATATTATATAATTAAATTAGTAAATTGATAAAATATATATTTGGGTTTTGTTTTTATCCAAATTTATATTAATTATTTAAAGTTCTCAAACTATTATTTTTAATTTAAATGTATTTTTTAGTCTTGTTAGTATTTTTAAGTCATGTTTCTTTTCTTTCTTTTTAAATTACTTCTTTATTCCTTTTGCCTAAAACTGATTTAAATTACTTTTTAATATCTCCATGTCTCTAAATTATAAAATTAATTTCAATCAACTTACATTTGCTATTCCTTTTTCATCACTCTTTTTTTTTTTTTTGCATTTTATTTTGTTTTTTGCTTTTCAAATTTCTACGGTTTATAGTTTATTATACTTAGAAATATATTGGCATTTTTCTATTACTTTCTTTTCTTTCTAAGTTCTAAGTAAAAAAAACAATGTTTGTGTTATTTTCAAGTAGTATAAAATAAATATTTTATTTTTGAGTCCATAAAATGTAATCAAAATACTATTCATGTTGTTTTGAAACAAATTTTATACTTAATCTTTAAAACTCGATGACAATAAACATAAACCAATTAGTCATGTTGGGTATGGATTGGGTTTTCAATCTAGTTTCGGATTAGTTAGCTCAGCCATTTAGGTTTTCTAAAAAAATAAATATCAATCAAAACCCGGCCTTATTAAGGTTCATGTTAGTTAGGTTCAGTTTAATCTTGTTTTGGATTAATAGGGTCGGGTCGGCCGTGTTATTTTGAATATTTATGAACTATTTTTTTTACATTTTAATTTTTGAGTTTAATTATGGATGTAAGTTTTTGCATGAACCATGTGTACTCTTTGTTATCAAGTGTTCAATATATTTGTATGAATATTTTATCAAATAAACTACTTATAAGTTTTAACAATTGCATTTACAAGATCCTATAACCCTATCACTGATTATCTAAGAATATACAACTAAACTAAAAACTAACATATACAAAAATATATTTAGAAACCATCGAAGAACTAATCTGTTTTTTAATATAAAGATTATATTTTTTAATATTTATAAAATTATTTGGTAAACTAGAAAAAAGAAAAAAACGAGGAACAAATTTGTTCATTGTCGTCGAGTTTAAAAGGTTAAGTATAAAATTTGTTTCAAAACAACATGAATAGTATTTTGATTACATTTTATGGACTCAAAAATAAAATATTTATTTTATGCTACTTGAAAATAACACAAACATTATTATTTTTACTTAGAACTAAGAAAGAAAAGAAAGTAATAGAAAAATGCCAATATGTTTCTAAGTATAATAAACTATAAACCGTAGAAATTTGAAAAAAATTGTACATAGTATTTTTTTAATAAAATGCAAAAAGTAAAAAGGGTGATGAAAAAGAAATAGAAAATGTAAGTTGATTGAAATTAATTGAATAATTTAGAGACATGGAGAAATTAAAAAGTAATTTAAATGGGCTTTACGCAAAAGGAATATTGAAGTAATTTAAAAAGAAAGAAAAGAATCAAGACTTTAAAATACTAACACGACTTAAAAAATACATTTAAAATAAAATAACTTTAAATAATTAATATAAATTTGGATAAAAACAAAACCCAAATATATATTTTATCAATTTACTAATTTAATTATATAATATTACTAAAAAGACTTGAAAAATATTAAAACTAAAAGTTAATTAATTAAAAGTGATAAAACTAAAAAATATTCTATAAAGGACCATTAATGCAACAAACATAAAGCATAAGGACTTAATGTGATATGAGAGAAAAGGGTAAATAGTCATTATGAAAAGTTTAACACTAACTTTGTCAACTTTAACGGTCAAAGGACCAAATGTGTTACAAAATGCTAACCACAGGGATCATTTATGTAATTTTTTATTATAAAGGACGAAAAGTGTGATTTTTGGTAAACCATAGGGACGATTTTTGTAACTTACTCTAGAATAATTTCTTACCCTATATTGTAAGAAAATCAGAAGTAAAATTACTTGTTGCCCAAACACTCAAAACTGATTGACACCATCAAGGCTGAAAAATCACTTTAGGCATCCAAACAACACCTTATCATTGGTGTGGATTTATTAGTCTTTTCTTGTTTTATTACTTTTGAGGAGTCCAAAGTACTAACCTTAAGACAGTGAAGTTCTGTGCCTGCTCGATTATAAATATAAGTGTACCTGTAGATTGCCAATTTGATATAAGTCATAGTAGGTTAAAAAAAGAGGTATCTTTTGCATGTTAAAATATATATAAATGCGGAAGATATTCAGAAAATAAACATAAAAGCAAGAGAAAAGAAGCCTTACTTCTTCTGTGCAGCAGCAAAGAATTCCTCATTGTGCAAAAACGCCACATCACGGACAGTTTCTCTAACCTACAAGAGGTAGTCAGATTTCATCTCACAGAACAGAAATCAATACACCAAATGTTAACATAGTAACAACCTCATAATTTAGAAGATCAATTATACTATATACTCCTTCCATTCTAACATCAATGATGGTATATTCATTAGCAGAAAGTAAACATTTGCAAACTTGAGATCTAACACACCTGCATGTCTCTGATAGGTTTCATAGTATGTAAGTCTATAATTGCCAGGTGGCCTTTGCGACCTGCTGTCACCATATATCGACCACTTGAGGTGTAATCTAGAGTATAAGGACCAAGGTCTGTTCACAAAGTTAATGAGATAAAAAGGTAATCAGAAGAAATAAAAAAATATAGTTATTGTAACTTTGGTAAACAAACTCCAGAAAAAAGAAGCATCAATATAAACATAAAGTTATTCTATTACATTATATAATACTGCATAACATTTTTCAAGGATACTTGAGTAAGTACTAGAGTATCAGTGCAGACCTGGTAAGACGATATCAAACTGATTCTTTCTACTAGCAACGTCCACTTCTTTAGCAATTGAATGTTGATCAAACCTCCATGTCTTCTCAAGGCCATCTGGTTCTAGTCGGCCACCCTCAGTTTGCATAAGCCACTAAATATAAACAATACATATAAATGCGTGTGAGCGTATATAACACCATATATACATATTATATTATGAACTTTTCTATGGGAAAGGTGCCTGTTTCATGTGAGGAACACATGTAATGACTGATGACATATATCACTTGTTAATTCTGAATCCAAATTGATTGCTTTCAGTTGATATTAGTTAACGTAGGGAAACCGGGGAAAACTGTATGGTTGCAAATGCATCAATTGTATTTGATATGCAACACTCTTACTAATAATACAGCAAATAGTGCATCCGTTTTATGTATTTGAGGAGTGTTCGGGCATTCTATTTGACTATTTCAAAGTGATTATTACAAGTTGGAGAAAAAAGTCTATATAATCAATTGATTAAATATGTGAATAGGCAGTTGTCTTACACTTATCTCAATAATCAGTTTTCTTATAGCAAATTCTTAGCCAAGCTCTTAAATCTGACTACTTACAACTTCAAGTCACAGTCAGTCTAAATACACACATCCAAATACCCCTTAACTGATAAACATGTCAAACTACATAGTAAGCTCAACCGAATTAGTCCTAAAGAAACAATAGCAATAAATTTTTTTAGAACTACAGACAATTACCTGTGAAAATATCATTTTAACATCTTCCAAGTGTGGTATACATACAAACTATATTGTCTCTGCTTTACAAGAACCATGCAATAGCATATAACAAGAAACAAGTTAGAAATGCTCACCTTCTCAGCCTTAGCAGCAGCATTTGCAGACTTCTTGTACAAATCTTCTTTAATGGCAAGCTGACCCTTCAACTTTTTGTCTTTCAAACCCTGCAAAAACCAGAGTAATGTTCAAACCGCAACTTAAAAGGAACATGAATAAACCAAGGATACAAGCATAAAAATTCTAATGATAATGGAGTAATACCTTCAAATCAGCACCTTCGCCCCTCTGGTACTTCTTTACTTTGATCTCAATCTCATCTGACATATCCTGAAAACAACAAGCTACAGTTAATGCGAATTCATGTAAAAAAATATGGAGTGTCTACTAATGACTTCAAAGTCAACTAAATCCGATATAAATTATTAAAATTATATTGACAACAATTCACTGAAGTAACCATCCGTATGAGATACCAATTTGTAAGTCTTAAAAGCAATTTATGAACATTAACAAATGTTAAATACGAATGATAAAAGCTAGGATCTTGGTGAGATACGTACATGTATCTCCATTGTTAAGTGAGAATCGATTAGGCGGTGGAGCCGGCGGGAGAAGGAAACACAGAGATTGAGGCGGAGACAGTGCCGGAAAAGGAAGACCGGGGAGGGTTGCCAATGGTGGGGGGGCGGTGAAGGGGTTTATGGGAAAAGCGAGGAGGGGTTTAATCGGATCATCTCGACGAACCCTAGCATTTATTTTTTATTCTATATTCATACTATTAATTAATTTAATTACCAATCTACCATTTATTATTATTATTATTTTTATTGTGGTCATTGCGTTCTTGTTTGTTGGTTTACGGTTCGATCTCCTATTACCAAAGATACCAACTTACCAAGTATATCTGTATTTTCTCACATCAGCCTTATTTATTGATATCGGATTGAAAATTAAAAGTGACAAAAAAAGGAGCAAAGTTATACTCATGAGAAAAGGGCTAACCATATGAAGGTCATGGTTAAGTTTCCAAGTTTTCAATACCATATGAAGGGATAATGACTAATATTAAATCTCATTTGGTTTAAGGGGAAAAATTGGTATGCAATACGCAAACTGCCCTAGACTATATGCATCCATCCCGCGGGATGGAGCGTAAGTCTCGCTCACTTAGCGTGAGACTATCGCCATCGCCCCCACCCTCTAAGGTTTGAAAATGAGGGTTTGGCTGGAAAATACTCACGTATACTCTCTCTCTCTCTCTCTCTCTCTCCGCATTTTATTTATTTTATACTTTTAAATAGAGATCGATTAAGGAGAATGTATGTAAGACTATTCCCATTAGTGATTTAATTTATGGATCATGGATAGGGATCATGGTCAAATTAAAAAATATATATAAAATAAAAGCTATGAACTAAGCCGTGGGTGTGATCCTAGGCCTCCAAAGAGATCATGGAACATTTGATTTTCTTTCTTTTAAAAAAATATATATATATATATGTCATATGTCAAATTCCTATATTATAAAATAATCATAAATTATATTTTATTAGATGAAAGATTGGATTGAGTTGGATTGCTAATGAGTGTAAAAAATTGAGATAGGTAAGATTGTATAGGTGGAAGAGTAAGAAATTAGTTTTTTAATATAAATGAGGGATTAGGTTGGGTCACTAATGGGAGTAGTCTAAGGGTAGTGGGATGAAGGGGTGGTAAGGACAATGGGGAGTTGTGGAATGGATGCATATGGTCTTATGAAAGACGTTTTTTATGAGTGAAACCTTTGACGGAAGGGACCTTTCGACTTGTGTTTTTATTATTATTATAAAATTTTAAATTAAATGATCATGGTAAAAAAAGTGGTGAATCAAGGAACTCAAAAGGTGTTTTTTTTAATTTCGACTTGAGTCCTGTCATTTAGGTGTGTTAATTTAATTTCATCGAGTTTGTGGCTAAAAAGTGCTTTTTATTTTTCTACTTACTGCATTATGCAATTTTAGTACAACAGGTTATAAATAATAGAATTAAAAAATCGTTCAAGACGAAAACGATAATCATACAAACTCGATTATGTTATGGAGCAAATTATTCATCACACGACATCGATTGCATACTGAATAATGAAGTCATCGTATCAACAAATAGATTGAAAACGAAAACACACCATTTCTATGAAATTTGATCAGTTAACCGAACGAGTGAACCACGTAACTACCTTTTCGCACTGTTAAAAATGCTCATACACACAAGTTAGAAAAACTTCATTCCGCTTGGAATCATGTCCTAATATATGGTTGTGTATCTCCTCTACCTCATACATTGTAATGTCAGAATCACCTATTCGGATCATATTCTTCAAAACTGCTCTTAAATCTTTCCACCATTTTAATTTCTTCTTCTTTGCTAAGCTTACAATTCCGCCAATCTGCCTTATCTGCCATGTTCAACAAACCTGCTAGCACCTGCAATTGCAGAACCGAAATCCAAAAATAAGTATGAAATTCAGGTGGTTTGCCAAAAATGAATGTATTCCAAGGGGTTGCGAGGTTTTTTACTTTTTGATTTTTGATTTATGATTAAATGAAAATTCAATTGAAAGAATAAACTCCAGCAAGAAAAACCATCAAGTCAATTCTCAATCATAATATGTAAACAATGTATTTCTATAAGATCACATGAGCAAATGTGAACACAAATCTACAAAAAGTGGTTTGGAAAGATGCTAGGATCTCACCTCACGACCAAACTGCACTGGAAATTTCTCATTCTCTTCAACTGCATGTGATAATATTGTACCTCCAGGGAGTTCCACATAGAATAAACTGCACTTTCCATCAAACTGAGAACGGAGCAATTTTCGGCCCTCGGAACTCTTGTCGCCTGCAATAAGAATATTACATCAAGACTTGAGCTTATAATTTACTAGTAATATTATTTGATATCAATTTACTTTAATTCTTATTAGTATTAAATTCATTATGCTATCTGCTATGTAATGCAGAAACATCTCCAAATGCTATTAAAGTGTGCATATCAAACAACCAACTTACTTTTTAACATCATAAACTTGAATCCCAGCTTTTCAGCGGCTAAATTGAATATATCCTGAACTGCAGATGCTCTGGATGAAGGAATCGGGATAGCCTGGAATGTTCACAAAAAAATTAAAATAAAAACAGATGCCCTCGTATTCAGAATACACAAAGTTTAACTACAGACTTTTATATAAGTAACACAAATTACCTGTAGATTAGCATGTGTTGCTTTTATGTAAACCCATTCAAAGAAAACAGCTTCTTTCTTTTGGCTCTTGAAATAAGCTTTGAGACTGTTCTGAAACTTAACCAACTCTACTTCAAATTCTGGAGGAGAAGAGAGAGTATTGGGCAGATGCTCAATTGGTAATATGAGTATATGATCTTGAACCAGTGGTCCTTTAGCAAGTGCACAGTAGCAGTTTTCACCAACACTTGTGATCAAGTGTGACTCCACATTTGGACTCGATAGACAAAACCAGCATTCCTTTGATCTATATATCGACATTCGAGAATCTATTAACATTATACCATTAAAAAAATCATCATTTTCTATGCGTTAGATAAATACCAACCTAGTTGAATGTGCTCTCCTATCACCTTCTTCCTGCAAACTGTGCTTAAAGTTGCAATCTGTACCCCTTTCACATTTTCCTTTATTTAAAAACTCAAAACATACACCTCTCATAGACTGTTCACGTGCATCCATATCATGACGAAAATGACATTTATCTCCCCGTGGACAAGAACCAGAAGAAATAAATTTAAAACATAGCTTATCACCATCACCACCTCCAACCTTTTGTCGTTTTGAAACATCATATCGCCAATACTGTGAATCGTCATCAGCAGATCTTTTTTCTGCTTCATGAGCATTACCTGATCTTTCCACAAATGTATATGGAGATAAGGTTGTATTTTGTGGTTTGGTTGATATCTCGGTAGATGACATGGTAGATGCTGGAGTGGGAGATATTGCATGAATAAATTTCTGAGAATCATATTTAAGAAACAAATTAGGTTACTAGTCTGTCATTATACATGTTGCCATTATACACATACATTTACAGATTTACTATTACCAATTCAAAACAACGAAAAAAAATTGTTGATGGCTCAACCAGACCAGTTTTTACCTGCAGCTAAAAGTCACTTTTTTTATCCATTACCCAACTCACCCATTTTGCTACCTCTAGTTCTAAGTACAATTATGTAGTAAACTATGTCAAGAGAAGCAAATGCAAGATGAAAAAAAAAAAGAGATATTTTGAGCAGATTAAACTAGAATGATGCACAAACTAAAGGAATATGTTTAGTTTATAAAAGTGTTGGCTTTTGCATCTTGAAGAACAAAAAGTAGGAAAGATTCCTGAACGAATTAAATATTTGTTTACACATCCAATTTCGTTACTTGTTGATGTATTACTCTTTGAAAAGTTCAGCAATTTTAACTTATTACTTATAATTCCACCCTTGAATTTTGCACAAGTGCACAACTGACATATATGAATGCAACAATCTCTTGGACTATATCTTTATCATAACTCTTCCTTTTCGGCTTTTCCTAAACAAACTCTTCAAATTTTACCTTCTGCATTGTTACCAGACCAATAAAAGCAGCACATAAACTGACTAATGACAGAAGCTAAACAGTGAAAACATTTAAATGGTCGACCATAACAAACCTGCTTAGATGCATTTCCTACGGCAGCTAGTCCTATAAAACGGGTTACGTGTACAGCATCAACATTCACATATGGTTCGCGTGCATAATATATACCCTTAACTCCAGCAATATGGTACCTATCATAACAGCAACTTCGATCAAGATCAATCATATATACCACAATGATCATAAAAGGATAAAAGTATTCATCACTCACCGGGGTTTTATCTCTGCTACTAACTCTGATATAGTGGCATCACTGCCAGATTCATCTGATAGTCCTGGAGGAATATCAGATACTGAAACTCTATTCAATATTCCACTGGGCCATTCATTAGTGGGTAGTAATTAAGGAAACCAAAGCAATTGATGAACGCATCATGCTTGTAAGGCTGTAACTGTAAAAAACAGAAAGAAGTAGAGCAAATAGCCATACAGGAAGAAGTAAGAAGGATATGTTAAGAATATGTCTATAATTCCGGATTCCTCAGCTAATGCCCGCAGTGCATCAACATCATCTTGAGAATACGTTCCATAAATTTGACCACTTGATGATTTCCTACCAGACAAGTATGCCACAGACAAACCTAGATATACGTACAGTAATCAGCTACCACAGTAAACTAAAGGAACTAATACAACTCTAAAATAAAATGCACATTTTAAGGCCAGCTAAATCATTCCTGGCAAAGTCATAAACATCTTTGAATCTCGATAAATGTATGTAATGCACATAAAATTCTTATTCAAAGCTACAGGAACAATTTTTAATAAACTTCCAAGAATACTGAATATATATTAAATTCAGATCCTCTCTTGAAGTGGCATACTTCGATAATTAGTAGAGAGCCATCAATCATATATCGGCCCTTTGTCAGTCCAGTTTAGCTTGCTTTGGTTCCACAATATTAGACACAACAAGCAACCAAGGATGTGGTAGACCTAGGTTTATGAAGAAGGAAGATAATTATAATCTAATTGAGTTTCAGTTGGTTACTTTCTAATGTTAATCTTAAAAAGACATTCTAAGTGTTCCTGTTGGTATTACAAATGAATATATTTCTATGGTTTATGAGTGTACATTTTGTCTTTTTCCCTTATCTCTATTGTAACGTGAATTCCTACAAACCGAAGTTTAAAATTCAGGTTATTTCTGTAAAATATTTATACCATGGAGTGTGAACTTCCCGCTGCCTTTTAACCAGAACAAATTATCGCGAATCTTCAAGCCATCCATCTTAAACCCTTGATTTCCAGACTCCTTTGTAGCTGCTGATAAAACCTTGACGGCCCCAACTCCATAATCCCCAATGAAGTAAGTCGGTAACGGGATGCTCTTCCGACCTTCTACATACTCCGTCAGCTCCTCCAAAAGCTCAGGCGAGTCCGGGAAGAACTGACCTACGCATAATAACGCATCGAATGGACCGGTGGATTTATTAACCTAAAATCACAAAGCAAATTGCCCAAATTAATCGAACTCAAATCACAATATTCAGGGGTATAAACAAATATATGATTGCAAAAGTATGTATATACCGACGCAACGCGTTTGAAAAGCTGGTTTAGGTGGCCAAGGGGATCTCCACTCAGTAGAATCCTCGGAGGCGCCATGAGAGAGAGAGAGAGAGAGAGAGAGAGAGAGAGAGAGAGAGAGACCACCGGACTGCCGGAGGAGATTTGAAGTCGACGGCGGTGACCGGCCCAAGTAGATTTACTTGAGCTTTTTAATTGGGCTTATTTAGCCCGCCCGACATGGATAATCTAACAATCATTGGGCTTTTAGCTGATAATATACGAAAAAACATGGTGGGGTGGGGTGTTTGAGATCGCGGTTTTCTTTTGTTTTTTATTCATGAGTTAGTCACGAAAATTAGTGAATCTTTAACAGTTTATGTAATCGTTAAACTATTACATGTGTCAAATGGTTTTGGACCTAATAAGGACACTAGGTCAGGGGCGGACCCAGAAATTTTTTTGACCGGTGGCACCATATAATGCAAAAATAAAATTAAATAAAATTAAGGGTGTGGTTCGGGTTTTTTCTCGGGTTTCCGGTTAAAAGGGTCGGATTAACGAGATTTCGGCTGTTATTTTGGTATTTTAGGGCCAAAATTTAAAATAAAACACAATTTATATGAAGTTATGTTAACTAAAATGCTATTATAAAGATATAAATTGAAAGATTAAACTATTTTTTATCATTTTTTTAGAAAACTTTCATTTTTTCTTTGATTTTGGTGGCATCACCGGTAGCACCCAGAAAATTTACCGGTAGCACCGTCTCAAAAAGTCGAAAATTAACACTACGAACCGTCAAAAGACCGGTGTCCCGTGCCCCCTCCCCAATGTATATAGGTCCGCCACTGCACTAGGTGACATGAAAATCACCAATATGATAAATTTTTTGCCTCTTGTAGCTTTGATCCAATCATACTATGCGTCCAGTTCTTAAAAGTAGGGGTGAGAGTGTTGCAATTTTGGTTTGAGTAGACGAGGTAAGCGGTTTACCTTGAACCAATGAGGGCGGTGAAAGCTATCGGTGAATGTTTGCTAACGTGAGTGTTTGTACGTAAGAACGGACAGGTACATGAAGAGCAGCAAATTGGAGTGAAGGAAGATTGGATGTTTAGTCTCCCATTGCGGTGGCTAACCCCGGGCGAGGAAACGGTGTCCATAGCAGGGGTGACATGAGGATCTCGTGGTTTATGAACCCATGGTCATTAGAAAGAGATGAAGAGCATGATGATGATTATATGGACTCCATGGTCCTTTGTAAGAAGATAGAGGAAACATATGCGTATGGAGAGATCTCCATATGTGGGTGTTGTCAGGAAAGGGAGAGAGCCCTTGAATCTTGGTGCCCTCCCCAATATATAGGGAGGTGCCTAGGGTAAGATAGGCCCAAGCCCAATGGGTATACCATATGTTGGGCCTTAACCAAGGCCCAAGCATAGGTACACCAACAAGTCCCCCTAGTTTGGTGCGACTATGCCATACATGTCGTGGCAAACTACTTCAATCAAGTGGGTCAAACCAGAGATCCTTTATGACATCCAATCCAATTCGATGTTAGCATTGTCCTGATAATTGAGCAGGATGGTGTCTGACATATTTCACATTTACGCTATTGTTAAGTGTTCGGATGATGGCTATGCTTGTAGTCCAAAACGAGTAATAACCAACGACTATATCGTTTAGGGAATGTATGGCTCCACTTTACTAGGTTGCGTGCTGATAACCTGCAGTTGTGTTTCATTTTTGAATATGTACGTGTACGTGGTGGTTTGTAGTCATTAGTGATGGCCGATGACCATACCTGTGCCTTTGGGGGAGCCAACGACTCCGTCCTACCAGACTGTGTGGTTATGATGTATGTATGTATGTATGTATGTATGTAACGGGCAATGCCCTAGTTTACATGAAATGAATAAGGGAAGTCCCCCTTTATTTTTATCTTTCGCTAAGGTTATTTAAACCTGTTATCGATGATATGTAGGGCAATGCCCTAGTTTATAGTCCAGAGCTAGTGATGGCCAATGATCATACCTGCGCCTTCAGGGGAGCCGATGACTCCGCCCTACCGGACTGTAGTATATGCGATGTATGATGGCATGCAAGGGTGTAATATATGTAGCATGATATATGTAATAAGAACCTGATTGCAGATGTTAGAAATTGGATCAGAGCCAGGCGTAAGAGCCTTGTTTTTGCAGGCGTATGAGCCTTATCTTTGCAGGCGTAAGAGCCTTATCTTTGAGCCGTGCAGGCGTATGAGCCGTGCAGTTGTATGAGCCGTGCAGTTGTATGAGCCTTGCAGGCATATGAGCCATGTAGGCGTATGAGCCGTGCAGGCGTATGAGCCGTGCCGTGCAGGCGTATGAGCCGTGCCGTGCAGGCGTATGAGCCGTACCGTGCAGGCGTATGAGCCGTGCCGTGTAGGCGTATGAGCCGTGCAGGCGTATGAGCCGTGCAGGCTTAAGAGCATTGTCTTCTAGGCGTATGAGCCTTGTCTTGTATGAGGGTGTACCTGCACTAATGCATAGAAATGTAATCACTAGGGACAGATGTCATTACGTCTCGTAGTCCCAATCCATAGTTCATTGTTAGTAACTACTACTAGTAGTAATAAACTTAGAAGTTTGCATCTCAAATAACAATAATTATGCTCATGTAAAGATGTGAAACTGAAATAGTATTAATTCAAGCATGCACGTAGATTATCTGGTTTGCAGGGACATCAATGAAGCCGTTAACATGATGATTATAGGATCCTTAAGGACACAGGGTAATTGGCAGGGCTTCGTGTAGTTTCCCAACATTAGGGTAGCATCGATACATGTACAATGTATCACTTTGTACTTACGAATTAAACAACTAGCTTATAGTTGTCAACTCGTGTAGTTATGGTTTGTGTTCGTAGCTTTATATGAGCTACAGCAGGTGGGGCAGTTGTAGTGGCACGTGATGGTGATTCCCATAGTATACATTCCCCCCAGTTTAATGCTAGTAACTAGTTAGTAGCGTTAAACTACCATAAAGACATGAATGCGTGTATCCGTCATTGTACCTGGCTTGAATAGGTAAGTAATGGCGAGTAACAGTGCTCGACTTTTTTAAATGTAATGGCAGGTCATTGAACCTGGCTTAAAATGAAGTAAATGCGACATCATAAAGAAAGAGTCAGCCAAATAATACTTGATTGCTTAATAAAGTAATGGCGGGTGATAATACCCGGCTTTCATAGATTAACATCGCCATTTGTTTGTAGTCTATTTTTTCATGGCAGGCTAGACTTAGTCTTGGAATGTAGGCTATTTTGTCGTTTGACAGCCTGTATGGGCGCGCGGTCTGCCATTCAGCATGGACAATTATAGTATTGTGCTTTGTCGACCATATGACAATTATAGTAATGACTGTGTGGCCTGACTATGAAGCAGTAAGTTCTATAAGTAGCAGAAACGTGAATTTCATATTGTGTTGCGTCACTGGTTTCTAAAGTTTCCCTTTTTAGAAAGTTTCTATTTTGGGCAGTTTTTTCGAGATTTTCGAAAATTGAAACTGATGGCACAAAACTGAAATTAACAATACCATATATGAAGTAAGCTCAAATAATCCCCAAAAATACATGATTTGTATCAAGAACGGTGAGCAAATGATGCTTGAAAAATGGAGAAATTGGGGGAAAAGTGAAATTGAGCCCTTAAATGGTCGAATTTGGGCCCGATGCTCGGGCTAGTAAACTCCCGTTGACTGGTCAAGGGGTTTGTCTCGTCGAGAGCTTTCCGTTGACTGGTTATGGGTCTCGTAACTCCTAAAGAATCACAAGTTATGGCTTTTACAAGTTCAACACCATTGTTACACAAATTTGAGGAACAGTTTGAGCATGCAGGCCTTGCGATTAGCTAGGCAAGCGGCCCCAGGGCAGGGCAGGTCACTGCAGGAGACTGCTGGACAAGGCAGATCAGGGTAGGTGACTGCAGGTTAGGGCAAGTCACTGCAGGTCAATTCAGGCCAAGGCAGGTTAGGGCAGGTGACTGTAGGTCAGGGCAGGTCACTGCAAGTCAATTCAGGCCATGGCAGGCTAGGGCAGGTGACTGCAGGTCAGGGCAGGTCACTGCAAGTCAATTCAGGCCAAGGCAGGCTAGGGCAGATGACTGCAGGTCAGGGCAGGTCACTGCAAGTCCATTCAGGCCAAGGCAGGCTAGGGCAGATGACTGCAGGTCAGGGCAGGTCACTGCAAGTTACTCCAGACCAAGGCAGATGACTACAGGGCTAAGGCAGGTCACTCCAGATGACTGCAGGGCTAGGTCAAGTCTGGGCAGGTCACTCATGGACTAAGGCAGGTCGCTCATGGACTAAGGCAGGTCACTCCAGGTGACTGCCGGCCAGGTCAGGCCTGGGCAGGTCGCTCATGGACCAAGGCAGGTCACTCCAGGTGACTGCAGGCCAGGGAAGGTCATCGCAGGTTGGTCCATGTGTAGGGGCTGTCAAGGGTAAGACAACTTCTGAAAAAGTAGATGGAAAGGCTGAAAAAGTAGGTTGCGTGTTGCCCTCTCATTGGTCTAGTACAATTTCACTTTAATAAAGGTGTCATGTCTTGTCATGTGCTAGTGAGTTGTCATGTCTTGCTTTAATAAACCTCCCCTTTTCTTTTCCTTTTTTATTTAAAACATCATAATACATATATTAACATCAGAATAAATATTTTTCTAGGCCTGGAATAGTGAATCTAGAGGCCTGGAGTGGTGATTCTGAGGCCTGGAATATGTGTGTTTATTCATATTTCATATTTAAGCTGTACTTTATTGCTTGCAGCGTGTAAAAGGAAGCATATATAATGATCCATGCTCGCATATTAGTAAATAGATATGAATATTCATGGGGGTTGACCCACAAAACAGCATGGTTTGTAGAAAACGAACCTCACCCATGATTGTTCACCTAAACAGTAAGCTTATAGATAAAATAGGAAGGCATGACCTGAAATTTGATAAAGCAAACATGAACTTTTGGACAAGAAATCAAGAACACGAACTCATGGAGTTCTTGTCATGAATTTTTGTCTGGGTCCCATGGATGGCGCCATTTGTTTGTACGTAAGAACGCACATGTACATGAAGAGCAGCAAATTGGAGTGAAGGAAGATTGGATGTTTAGTCTCCCATTGCGGTGGCTAACCTCGGGCGAGGAAACGGTGTCCATAGCGGGGGTGACATGAGGATCTCGTGGTTTATGAACCCATGGTCATTAGAAAGAGATGAAGAGCATGATGATGATTATATGGACTCCATGGTCCTTTGTAAGAAGATAGAGGAAGCATATGCGTATGGAGAGATCTCCATATGTGGGTGTTGACAGGAAAGGGAGAGAGCCCTTGAATCTTGGTGCCCTCCCCAATATATAGGGAGGTGCCTAGGGTAAGATAGGCCCAAGCCCAATAATGGGTATACCATATGTTTGGGCCTTAACCAAGGCCCAAGCATAGGTACACCAACAGTGAGGTTTTCATAAAACCTTTGGTCATTGCATAGTACCATGTAACAACTAACTAAGCATTGGGGATTCACAATGTTGAGACGGTAGGAGTAACTCCCAAAGGATGACTTCCATTGAAAGGACATCCAGGTGACCCGATGTGGTGCATGGTCGTGAGATTTGAAACCATGGTCGTGACTTATAAGCATTACAAACATGATTATTTGACTAATGTTTTGATTTTACTAGTGCCCAATGCAACATCCCAAAATAAATAATCTTATAACATCATTTATTTTATTTAGATTTCCTTATTCTTAATAAGATAAGATGGTTATTTGTTGTTGATTAATAATGTGAAGGTGGGGACTATTATTGCTAATTCTCAAAGTAGTTTAATAAACTAGTTGTGGTGGGATTATGATAAAAAGGAGCTAGAGGGGCTTTTTGGATGCCAAATAGCCAAACTTTTATAAGCATCGGTGTTTGTATTTTTACCCTAATTAGTATTGATCTTGAGTTATTAGTGGATTATGATGTGGAAGTAGTGTTCTTGAACCACTTACATGGAGTGGATGATGAATTGGTGATGTTATTTTCTCATTCTGAGAAGTTCTTTGGATTATGAAACAAATATTATATTATATCTTAATAATGTTTAGAACTTAGATTAATGGGTTAAAACCCCTAATGATAGGTATATTGATCATGATTTTGATCAATTATAATGTATCTTAGTGTTAAATATGTTTTACTTTTGAGGTGGATTTTGATGTTGACTGGTGCTGGTATTACTGAAAAATTAGTTTTGGATCGATTTGGTAAGAAAATCCACTTCTTCACATAGAACTTTTGATGGGTTGTCGCGGACACGGGTGTGTCCATGGTGGACATGGATCGTGCATCAGTGACACCCCCAAGGGGTTTGGAGCTCACCCGGTGTCGGATTGAGTAGACACAGGTGTGTCACATGAGACATTACCGTGTAGGGTTGGATGAGGGCACGGGTGTGGTGATGTGCATGTGTGGGGTGTGAGCTGGACACAATTGCATGTTCAGGACGTGATAGTGTATTAGAGTGTGCCATATCATCATTGAGTTGGTTATGCCACTTGTCATAGTTGTTAGTGGTAGTTGTGTTAGACCTTCTATATATAGTTGTAGCTCTCGTTTGTATTAGATAACACAACATAATACAATTGATAGTTCTCTCTCTCTTCTCTCATATCATGAACTCTTTCATGGTATCAGAGCTATGGTTGTAATGATCATAGTTCAAGGAAATTACATTGTTCAAACAGCAAATCAGAGAGAAAATCGAGATTACAAACAGATCAGATTATGAGCAGGTCACAGAAACATGAGCAGATCGGATTATGAGCAGATCGCAGATGATCAGATAGAAGATCAGAACACAAACAGAATTAAAGCAGATGATTGAAGTAAACAAGAGCATGAACAGTTCGATATATCAGTTTCTCAAACAACAGATAAGCTTCTTCTTTCATTTGTTTCAATTGATTCAGATTGTTATTCCTGAGTCAATTTCTATTCAATTCAAGCTATCGTTTGATTTAGGATTGTTCTTAAGTCAAATCTCTGTTTTCCTTCATAACTTTTCAGTTCAGTTTAAACTTGTTCTTAAGCTGATTTCAAAAATGGTAAATACAGTAGGTAACAATTTCTCTGTAGTTTTGCCATTTCTTTCTAATTTCAACATGTTAAATCAGATCAAACAAGGAGCTCATAAAATTGTAGATTTAGTAATTCTACTTACAGGCTTAACAGTAGAATATAGCCGAAATTTGCTCAATTTGTCTTCTCTATACTCGAAATCGAAATTCTTAGTTCATGAGCAAATATTGTCCTCGTCGAATGAATTTTTAACTTGTCGAGGTGGTTTTAGCCGTGGTGGCTACGGTGGTTCCGGAGATTGTGCGAATCGAAGGTGTATTGATCGATTCCCTAGTCTTCGTGATTTTGAAAGAAAAATGTATGATCAGACTTCATCTCGATCTGGTGATTTTGAAAGTCACGGTGGCCGGAGTTTCTGTTGTGATGGCGGATTTAGTTGTGATGGTCGGCAATCATGGTGGTCGGCAGTCGTTGATTCAATCGTGGAAGCAGACTGCCGTTTCAATTGTTCGTGGCAGAAGGGTGTAAACCCTAATTCACATAGTTCCTTTATGGATTCATCAGATGGGCCTGCATCATTTAATTCTTTTGGGCCTGTTTCACTTCCGTTTGATAATTATACTTTTGGGCCTGCACATCTAAATTCTTTTGGAACTGGTGGATTTATGGGTCACGCACAACATAAAAATTCTTTTATGACTCAAAATGGATTATCTAATTTTCATGGATTTGGTCCGGAATATTTTGTGCATTGGCCTTCGGTTGGTTTGAATTTTGATAAACCGAAATATTGGGCACCCGAGCATGCTTTTATGGCTACTATTGATCGAAATAATATTTTGGATACATGTGGTTTAGTTGACTCGTGGTTACCAGATTCGGGTGCCACCTCTCACATGACGTATGATCCCGCACTTGTTCTTGATCCTCAACCATACATCGGGAATGATCGAGTTATAATTAGAAACGGTACGGCCCTTACTATTACCTACGTCGGTCACTTTGTGCTTCGTCTTCCTCATTGTACCTTACATCTAAACCATGTGCTTCTTGTTCCAACTCTTAAGAAAAGTTTGTTGTCGTATATTTTTAATGTTCATAACTATTACGACTAAGTTATTGTTGTAATTAGTTACATTTTTAGATTAGTCATTTTTAAATTAATTAGTTAGAATATGTATTTAGTTATTATACTTAATTTATATAGGTCCATTGTTTTCCCGTTCCCTCCATTATTTTTCACTCCCCACTTCTAAATTTTTTGAATCAATTTAAAACATTTGATTGTTCCCTCTACGCCCAAATTTGTTTTTCATTTCCCCCCTCCCATATTTCCCTCTCTTTCCTCCTAAACCCTCATTCCCCTCTCCCTCTCCAACTCTCGACCAGGAGATAAACTCGAATCTTCATCGCCGAAATCCTTATTGTTCCCTTAAAAAATCACACAAGATACATACCTAGTTGCTATGGGTCATCGAGGAGAAGACATAAACGCCGATACAGGTTAGTTTCATCATATATTTTTTGCTAATATCCTCACGAGAGCAACAGAAAGATTCGAATTCAACTCACTAACACACACTTCGATTCTTATAGCCGGATGGAGTCTGTGATTCAAGTCGCTAATTGATCGATTTATCACTAAATCTTATCAATTTATCACTAAATCCACAATTACAATTATGAGATAATTCTAGGTGAGTGTAAAGTCTGCTAAAGATTCAAAAGAAGTACATGTTGCATTGTTGCCTATGCTTGACTTATATGGGTTCTTCGAAGTTTCCTTTCTAACTCATTCTTGCTTTAGTTATGAATGATACAAGCACCTTATGTTACTTTCTAAGCACATGATACTAGCTTCCCCCACATGATCAGAGGTTCTTGAATAAGAAAGTGATTTTCTTCCATTGCTGACTTGCTGTAATTAAGATAACATGTGTTATCGTATGTTTCATGGATATTAGCTGGTGTATCCTTTAAAACATGACTACAAGAAATGCTAACTTTTCTCTACAAGGTTGATGCATTACTTTTATTTGTATATTTTATTTGTTTAGTTTAATAAATAGTATTGGAGTATATATTTATGTGTTTAATACAAGACTTATAATTTATAGGTCAAAAAATTGACAAAAGTGGTCGAAGATATGTTATAAGAAAACAAGATCGAAAGAGAAGAAAGAGAACATGAAGAGAGGGAGGGATTAGCCAAACAATTCGAGGACCACCGACATAAACAAATAACAAGTTGGCCGAGTTATTTGCGCAAATCGCGAAAATCAAGAAAAACATTAAGAGTTGGTTTATTTTGGATGATTGTGAAATTCTTATTGCCTAAACTAATTATGTTTGTTAGGATTTGGATTATTTTGTAGAATTTATGTTATATTGTATGTGTATGGATATTTGCATCTTTATATTAGCATGAAAAAATTAACATAAATAATAAAATAATAAAAATGGAAATTAATAAAAGCAAACATTAAAGAAAAAAGATTTGTCAATTTTGTGACGAAATTGCGACGGAATGGCGACAGAAGGGCAAATTGTCATATCCGACGCAAGGCCGTCGCAAATCCGACGCAGTTGTTAGCCGTCGCAAAACGGTCGCAACATGTGCCCGTCACAAAACCGTCGCAACTAATATCTGTCGCAAACCCGTCGCAAACTCGTATCCGTCGCAAAAATGCCACTGAAATTTAGATCGACGCAAATCCGACGCAAGTCTGACGCAAATCCGTCGCAAATTTAGCCGTCGCAAGGCCGTCGCAACTTGGTTTTCCGACGAGGCTTTTTGGGACCGTCATTATCCGTCGCAAATCCGTCGCAAACAAGGTTTTGCGACTGATTTTGCCGTCGCAAAAGGTGCTGTTTGTTGTAGTGAAGTGTTGGTTGTGTTGAACTTTATTTAGTGTTTTGTATTTGGATTATGTATTTTGACAAAAAAAAGGACGAAATTAGTAAACTAGACCCAATAACCTGCAACCCCTTTATGAACAATTTCGAGAATATTGTAAACAATTTCGAGAATACTGTAACAATTTAAATAGTTAATTCATGTCGTAAGTCGAGTGTGTTTGGCCGGTGATTATGAATATTAGCATTGAACACATTTGGTTATTTATGAATTTTCTTCTATAAAAAATTATTTTTAGGGCATTACAATATATCATTTGAGAAGTTGCTATGATATGCTTGAAAATGTTCATGTGAGTTATTTTCATGAATAACATGATATAATCGATTTTAACACTTAATTGTCGATCTCTATTAAACACAACACATATTATTCTCAATTTAGTCATTAAAGTCCAAAAAATATCTAAGAGACACTTAGTCAAATGTTCGTGTGTGCAATAAAAAAAATCTAAATTTAATGATTTTTTCTAAAGTGAGCAAAGGCCAAACCGCCAAAGCAATGTTGGATAAAAGATCAATCGTGAATATTTAAAAATTTCAAGCTCCCCCTGTTTTTCTATTTCCCATATCCTTCCCCCCAAAAAAATTTCGTTTCCCACCTTCACCCCTTTTTTCTCTCCGCTCTCAATCAATCTTCCACATCCCACTCCCAATCTCCCCTATCTCCATCTCTAGCCAGCGCCTCGTTTCCCTCGTATACACCCATCACCATCGCACAACCGAGGTTCAATCACCAGGTCGCAACCCTACATCATCCCATCTACGGATTTCATCTCGATTTCTATTCAAGGTTTAGTTCGAAGGTTGAATAATTCCCGTCAAAGATTGAAACATTTAATCAAGGTACCGGTTTCTTGTTCGTGGTTTGATTTTGGTCTCGGTCGAAAGTTTAACCATTTCAGTCAAAGATTGAAACATTTCATCAAGGTTTTGTTTAAGGTTTCGATTTCTTTTTGATATTTCAGTGGAACGTTTAATCGATAGTGGTTCCAGTTTAAGGTTTCTAGGGTTTGTGTTAACATCTGCATTGTGGATATGAAGATTTTGCTTAGTTACTTCACTCACTTCAATGTTCAGGTAGTTCTAAATTCTTGTATGTATATTTATCGTTGACATAGAATTAATAAAAAACAAATACATGTAACATGGTAAAAGTGTGTATCTAATAATTTGAAACTTAATTCTTGTTACCTAGAGCTTCACAAAGACAATATAATATTTGAGGATTATATGCATTGATTACAATCATTATGTTAAATTAGAGGTACGCCTTTTGGGTTATTATTTGTCATAAAAAGCAAATGTGTTCTTCCTTTGCAATTAAGTGAAACCAACAGGTTAAAATGGAACAAAACTAACTAAAAACATACTTTTAATTATCAAAATGGAACCAAATTAATAATTATGTTGTTATATAATGCAAGTGCCTCAAAATCTCAATATATATACTACTAATACACAATCTAAAGCATTGAATACCCTCCTGGAGTTGAAGCATAATAATAAATAATTACAACTTGTTAAACATGTGGTTAACTCCAGGCATTATAGATATTGAATAAAAATGTAACTTAATAGCATGCATTTAAATAGAAGAAGCTTATCTCTGTGTTCCTACAACTTAAGATGGCAGTCAATACTTCTGTGTGTTTGGACATTCCATGATTCCTTGCTATAAGAATAGTACATTGGTTCATAATAGAAAGCTTCATCAGTTAATTCTATAGGATTCCCAACTCTCGCAACAAAAGCTTTGTTTTAATGAATCTCAAGGATAACATTCATAATACAATGAACGTGTTTATTGCTAAAGCTTGTTATTGTTTTTGATCAGGCAAAGTAAAGCTTTTCTGCACATTAATTATATTTTCTTTGGCAAGATCAACTTGTGAAATGACATAAAAAGAGCTTGTGTAAATATAAATTTGATTCACATTTGAATGTTTTTCTTTGCACAAAGTGTAGGCGGTTGCAAGGGGTGACGACAACTATCCATATCCATATATATATATATATATATATATATATATATATATATATATATATATATATATATATATATTTGTCAAGATTGGATCTCGCGTAAGCATGATAATGGTAATTTCGACATTCGTTTATGGTTTAATCCTGTTTTCATTTATAGTTTCATTTAAATGGTTAGAATTATAACCTGAATAGCCGTTCACAAGATTATGGTATATATTTTTTCATCAAACCTCCAGTTTACAATAATTCACTAGATGGTTCTAGTTTGTTTCAGACTGGGTAGCAGAGACAGAAGCTTTAATCAAGCGTTTGAACATATCATATGGTTAGTGCTTTTTAGTTTATTTTTGTTGAATTTATTAGACAACTTAGCTTCAGGTTGGTTCTTGTTGTATCATCAATCATCGCCCTTACCAAAACAAGTATATAGTAGTCTTTAGATTGAATGAAATTCCACTCATCATTTGGGATTGGCACTAACATCAGCATTATCCCCATAAAGATATACAAAGATCAAGAAAAAAACTTGTGAATGCAAGACATGAAGTATGTTGTTAAGAGTAGAATGATAACATTTCATGGAAAGTCAAAAAATTGCAACTCTTTGTATTGCATGCAGTTTACTAGATATATATTTACATAACAAAATGTGTGTTCATGTTGATTAATATGTGTCTTTTGATATCTTGTCCTCTTTTCAGATTGCATACTTAAACGCGATATCCAAAGTATTATGTTGATAGGCTGCTAACAACTACACAAATGATGGTGACAAGACGCTCCAAAGCTTTTGGGTGGCTGAAGATAGAGGTTTTTTTTCTTTTTTTCTTTTCTTGTTTTTTTGTTTTAGTTTTTTAAAGCCAGTTTGTATTTAGCTCAATTATAGTGAAATAATAACTGTGTTAGGTATAGTTACTTTATTAGTTGTAACATTATTTGATTCATATGTATAATTTGTTGTTTTAGAATTTTGGTTAAATTCAGTTAAAATTGTAAAACTTATTGCTTTTTTTGTGTAGTTGTAATATTCCGGCACATATAAATGAAAAAAATGTAATTTAGTTTAATAATAAAACAAAAAATTATTTTATATAGACATAAAGACCTGTTTTTTCATAAAAACTAGTACCTATAATGTTATCATGAAGACCTGTTTTTAAGTAATAACCGGTCTTGATATTTCATTTAATTTAATAATAAAATAAATGTTTTCAATAAAACTAAGACATAGAGACCGGTTTTTAAATAAAAAAATGATTTTCTTGTCTTGTTATGGAGACCGGTCTTGAAGTAATAACAGGTCTTTATGTCATGTTATAGAGACAGGTTCTAGAACCGGTCTCCATGTGTTTTTTCATAGAGACTACCCCTAATAGAGACCTGTTCCAAAACCGGTCTCTATGACTATAATAACCGGTCCCCATTTCCTCCTTTGTAGTAGTGGTTAGATCTTTTATATATAGTTGTAGCTCTCGTTTGTATTAGATAACACAACATTATACAATTGATAGTTCTCTCTCTCTTCTCTCATATCATGAACTCTTTCAGGACGCGTCTAATTGTAGGATAAGATAGGTATTTTAATTAGAAAACCGATACGTGTGTGGTGTGTGTAGGCAATACTTGTTGGGCGATTTCAATTTGTGTTGTTTAATTGTGAGCTACTAGTGGTCTAAAGAAGAATTCGAGGTGAGTAACATGACTCTTCCTAACGTGTTATGTGATATTATGCCTCTCTTTATAATGTATATAATATAATGTTGATGTTGATTGGCCCGAGTGCAGTACTATGGATTTATGATGACATTTATTGTTATGCGGACGCGTCTAATGTTTATTGGCAGGTTGTGACGAATTTAATGCTACTAATAAACTAACACTTGATGAACAAGATGAAATATGATAAACATTGTAGTGATAGATGGGATAAAGAAATAGGAAGAGAAGTACTTTCCTCAACTTTACGATTAGTTTTAGCTATTATATTATCAAACTGACTTTCTATTTCGAAGGTGAAATTTATTTTATATCCATAAATATACTTAAATTATACAAATCATTGGTATTCCATACACCGATACACGTGTTAATAAATCATTTCATACCTAGTATAATGGAAAGTATTCGTTTTAATTTGATTAGAAGATTAAACGATTTTCATTCGTTGAGTCACATCGGATTAAATACAACTTACGTAACATTCATTCAATTCATTAAATTCAAAAAAAGCTAGATTCATTTTTCAGGTCATTTATGTGGACAGGGATTGATATAATCGCGTATTATGTTGTGAATATAATAAAAATATTTATCATTTTCCACTTTACAACAAGGTAGATTCATATACAATGTTTTTTTGTTATATACAACAAATGTATGTTTGGACCATAATATTTTTATATTCGTTGTTGGCAAAAATAGTTGGTGTGTTTATACTAACTAACATTGTGTCCGCGCAATGCGGCGGAGACGAATAGTTTGCGTTTGATAACATTTCTGATTTCAAAAATGTAAAGTATGGTACTCGTGGAATGTGGTCTCAACTATTATTTTCTCATCAACATATCCGTTTTCATTCACTTTTTTTTACTATCTCTATTTCCTTTTTTTCATCAACTCTTTTCTAGAGTTTTAAGTTAAATTTTTGAAAAACAAAAACTAAGAAACAAATATGTAATTGTTTAATAATTAGAGAGAAAAATAATCTAGTTTTGTAAATTTTGTTTATGTGAGTGATTTAATTAAAATTAGATTAAATAAATTGTCGGTGTCATGTTTAATGAGTTGTTAAAAACAATTACCATAATTAGTTGAGATATTAAGGAGATAATTGATTGAGCTATTGTTTTAAAGGTTTGTATTATTTGCATAAAAACATGTACTACTTAAAATTAAATAGTGTTAAAATTTTTAAGAAAAAGAATATTAAATGCTTTATAAGATAGTAAGTATAGATATAGATTAAAAAAGCATGATTGTTATGTAAGACAAAAAAAATATTGTATACAAATAATCTCCTTTAAATTAACCACCAAAATGATCGGTAAAAAGTTGTAAGTCTATGGAGTAACCCACATCCTTACTAACCAAAAAAAAAAGTCATACTCGTCTAATGTAAGACAACACTCAAGGAGCCCGTCTCGTGTGGTGTTCTTTGGTCAACCATAAATGTTCCTGATTCTGATGTCATGTAGTTTGTGAGGTTTCAAGTTTGAACTCATAACCCATTGGCGGCAATAAATTAAATATTTTATAACTTTTTTATTAAGATCTTACAAAGTTACACTCTTTCAATATGAAAAAATAACAAAACTATTAGTGAATGTGTTACTGCATTCAATTCGTTGGTTACAATACCTTGTTAAGTAAATATTAACTTCAAATTCTTTTACCCTTTATTCAATAATCAAAGTAATGTATTGGTAGTATATGTATTTTTTTTGACCGGATTGGTAATATATGTATCTATAAACATCTATTAAGATGTTTTCGTACTCATACTCGCTTAAATGAGCATCTGATAAATTGATTAATATATCATCCATTTAAAGTGTTTACGGACGCCGTTAAAAAAATGTGTTTACAAACGTAAAAATACATAAAATAATATTTTCTGAAAACATATACCCTTTAAAATTTTAATTTCCCATGTTAAAATTATTGTCAACATTACTGTTTGAATTTATCGTCAAATAATATTTTATTAACTAAATTTTATGTTAGTTGTATTTATATATACTAGATATGTTTTTTTATTGAGAACAATAGCTATTAGCAAAAGAAGTATAATTTATGCGTCCGTGCAAAATCTTATAGCTACGTTATTTAAATAATATTTTTAAAGTATTTACTTTTGCAAAACCTAAAATATTAGTGTATATATTTGTCTTTCAAAATTATTGTTTAATGCCTTAAACATTTTAAAAAGTATTATTGGGTGTATTTAACCTGTTGTTGCATGTTAACTGACATTAATAACGGACTAATTGTGATTACGAGAATAATAACAATAATATATTATCATATTGTTTTTCAACCATATTAGATTGTGCACATCTAACCAGCTGATACGGAGCTAGTTGGTGTGTGATACCTTTGAACACCATAGCCCCCACCCCCTTAAATCTAAAGAGGGGGTCAAGTTGATTGTTAGTCAAGTTCTCTTTCCTTTTTTTCTCTCTATCTCTCTCCTTTCTCTAAATTTAATTTTTTCTTTTTGATAAATAAAGAATGGGGTGTGTGGGGATAGTGGGATGACGGGAGATGAGAAGAACAAACAATGTAGCGCTGATGTGGCAAGGGGAAGATGAGAGATGAATGCACACGGTCGTAAGCATCTCATTTTGAAGAACAAACAAAATGAAGCTACAGATATGTAAATCCCTTTTCGAATCACAAATACATCACCGACCCTACATATCTGCAAATTGAAAACTCTAAATTAATACTCGTCAGTTGAAATCAAGAATTATCCAACATAACCTAGATGAAATTGATAAAAAAGCGTGTCATGTATAGACATAATGAACACATCAATGAGCAACGAAATTGACAACGGTTCAAAATGAAATCGATTTTAGATGTATGAACACATCGATGAACTTGTATGAACTTTTCTACATATGAATATCGAGGAACTTGCATGGAACATAAATCACATAATCAATTTTGATGAAGTTGTTAGGTGTTCATTTTATTCATCATTTTTTCTAATCACATTAGATTTGACTTAGGTAGGGTTCAAAGAACACAGGTTCACATATTGCGATCTCTAGGTTTCTAGAACATATGTGTGATATGTAAATATGAATAGATATGGGTTTCATCGTGTACGGTTCATCGATTGTCATTAATCTAAGGTGGGTTTGTATATGGTTTCAGATTTGTTCATCAATTTGTATGTGTGTGGGTTTGTAATCAGCCCAAAAAGTATATATGGTTTCAAATTTCTTCCAGATTTTCATAATTATAAGTTTGAAACTGTATATGTTTTTGATTGATCATGAAGAAATCTTAGATCTTGCTTATTTGATTTTGATTTTGGGTGTTTGATTCAGATATAAGATTCGTCGTCATCATCATACTCTTCTTCTTTTTCTTTTCGATAGGAATGGCAACGGGGGCGGTTCAGGACGGGGATTGGTCTCCCCGTTTAAGAAAATGGCCCCGGTCCCAGCTTTAAAAATCGCGGGGATTTAAACAGGGATCCCCGTCGGGTAACCGGGAGAAAACGCGGGGAAACGGGTATCCCCTTTTAATAATAAACATGTAATTAAATTGGTATTTTTCACCACTCAAAACCCGTTAAAGTGAAACTTTGAGTTTTCACCACGGGGATCGTCATTGTTAAGATTTTAACATGTGTTTTAGAAAACGATTATACTGAATTATACAACATTATCGAATACAAATATATTTGAATCAAAACTAAGTGTTAAAGAATCTAAATGAATCTAAATATTAAAACAAAACAATCCAAATATAGACAACAATTAAAACCTAGATTGTATTAAAGTGTACAAAGATTTTATATTTTCTATTTAAAATTAATTTTATGTATATATATGTATAATTAATATTAAATTAATATATCACTATAATTAGGTTTATAATTTCTATCAAAATTAGATTGTATGAAAGTGTATAAAGATTTTATATTTTTTATTAAATTAATATATATGTATATATATGTATAATTAAATCTAAATTAACTTTATCTTATTACACACTAAATAATAATATATGTAATCCATTAATTTTATACTATATTTTATTTTAATATTGACATTTTTCTGAGTAAAATTTAATACTAAGATATATATTATCATATTTTAAAGCTATATCTTTATAATATAAATGGCATTTTAAAAACATTACAATGATTTTTTAACAAAATCATAAGCATATCTTCTTGTGATTTTGTTACGAGAAAGGTATAAAAGTATAAAACAATCATATCTTCTTGTGATTTTGCAAGGATATCTTTGATATTTCTCATATCAATACAATTATACAAATCCTTCTTCAAAAATTAAAAATTAAAAAATCACAAGCATATCTTGATATTTTTCTATTGTTTAAATACACGTACTTGTGGTGTGAATAATCTAATAACCGTGACCACATATTCTCTGCCTAGAGTACCCTATGTATGAACACATCATTAAAACAACTTTATTTACATGTCGATAAGAATTAAAATAAACAAAATTGAAATTTACAAATTAATTGTTTTTGGTTGACCTTAAAAATCAACGGACAGAGAATGGACCCTTCAACTAATACGACAAGGACTCGCATTTTGATTTCCCGATCTCTTTCTTTTAGAAGGACGATATTTTTTTTTACTTTTTTTCCTAACTTTTAATTTTTCGCCACTAAAAAATGATATTATGTAATACAATATAAAAAGAGCAAATTAACTAAGAATTTTGTTTAATCAACATTTACTTAGAATCCAGTATCTTGTGGTAAAATTTTGTCATTCCACCCGTCAAAACCTCGTTGTATAGGTGAAGATAAAATAATCACATCATAGTTCGTTTTACTATAAAACTTGAACGAACAACCATGTTATATTTGTGGTTAATACAAATTATGACACCTTTGAAATCGACTAGACCGTTTTAGTTGGATCTTGTGATATCAAGCCGGTCTGACGATGTTGATTTTGTGAAAAAAAAGTTAGGTTATTCAAGTTTCCAATTATACGAGATGGGTTATTCAGGTTTAAGCAGGCTTTAGAACTTAACTAATAACCAAAGCGTATAAGAACTTAGTTATTAAGTTATGGTTTAAACGTGTTATGTCTAGCTAGCTAGGTTTGCGGTGCAAACAGAATGAGATAGTAGATTGAGACCTAACCTGCTTTTCAAAAAAAAAAAAAAAACGTTTGAGACCTAACCTAACGACTAACGTTAACCACCCACAATCAAGATAGATCTGTTGTTGACTATATGGGTGAGTATCTATGTCGCGAAGTGGTGTAGAAATCAAGTAATAACTGAAAGCTGTCTGGAAATATAAAAAGAAGGGAAGAAGTAGAAGTATAGAAAAATTAAGTCGGTAGAAGATTTAGTTAGATTGGTGTTGGGTTCGAGTGTTTGACTAGCTAGCACACTTGTCCTTGACTCTAACCTTCAAACAAATGCAACCATGTATTTGTATTATAACTAAGAAGCTAGAGGTCTCGAACTATGGACCCTCATATTAAACAGCATATGTGTTAACCACTTCGCCAAATCATTTTTGTATTTCATTTTTCATATCTAAACTATATATTAAATGTAACACTGTACTTTTTAATTAACTTAAAACTGCGTACGGAAGCTTAATTAACTTAATTACATCTTAAACATAATATAAATACATCTTTTACTGTTTTTGACATTACAAAATTCTTTCTACAGTGTTAATAACAAAACAGGTTCTAAACAAAAACTAGACATCAGAGTTGATGGCCTGTCCATATTCTCAGCTTTATATCTCCAGAAAGCTTACCAAAAGTTATCTGCAATATAAATAGCGGGGAATTAGCACAAAGCTAAGTGAGGGAAAAGATATCTAAACATATACAAGGCAAACAGCCCAAACACATAGCTCATATAACCAAGAGAACCGGCGGTGTTGCAACCACCTACAACCATATGTCGCCCAAAACATAGGTTTACCGATAGCCCTGCTAACATGGACAATAGTACAAGCACCCTTGAATACAACAAATGCATTTCAAGATCAGATACTGTAAAATCCCTAAGCAACAGGCCCAGCCGAAATCACCAAGCTGATCTCCGAAAACAACATGTATACATATTAACCAGACATAAAGTCCAATGAGCATAGTTACAACCAGGATATCACATCCTGTATATCCAAATATATGAATCCACTCACCAAAACCTAAACAGCTTAGCACTCAGGAGTCTAAACCACTGAGTCTTCTCGTTTCCTGAGAACATGTAAACACAAGTCAGTATATGTTTCAAAATACTGATTCAAGATATGTAAACACCATTACAATATATCACATGTGCACATATAAATATTGTATAACTCAAATACCGCATCATCATTACACTTGGTAAAATCCACTAACTCCATAGCTTAGGCAATACATTAAATTCATCCCTTATGTCAAGGTCACAATTGTTAAGGAATTCCAAGTCATTTCTCAAAACCGAATAAGACTTCATGTGGTTTCTCTGCCATGCGGTTTTATCATCATAAGTTCAAAACCGATCAAAGTGTTAGGGAAAATGTCAAAGTCCCAAAACCCGGATAGGTCATACGGTTTTATCATAAAACCGAATCTAATTCATAATTCTGAATAAGTAAAGGCAATTCATGCGGTTTTATACCAATTCCGAATAACATGCGGTTTTCTCAAAAACCGAATAAGTTCATAATCCATATAAGCTAAGGTAAATCATCCGTTTTTTTTAATCCGATTAAACATACGGTTTGTTGTTACAATCCGATCATACATTCGGTTTCTTCAGATTCCGGATATAGTTCATGCGGATTATGTGACAATCCCGGATGTTTCTATGCGGTTTTCACCAATCCCGGATCATTCAAGTCTTGAATCCCGAATGTTTCATATGTTCTTGGCTGTTTGATCTAAAATTTAATTTCTGATCTAATAAATGTTCATGCAATGCAATCCAATTATCTAGAACTTATAATAACTCATATACAAGCATGAATATTCATACATTAACAACATGCAAACATAAGAATTATACCAAATCTATAATCTATTCGGTTTTCTATTAAAACCCACAAAACCGATTATATAAACATACATTTAAACATGTAAACCAACCTGGATATGAGCAAATTCTTTAATCTATCCTCAGTTGTTAGTTGCATACAAGATCAATTATGAAAAAGATGATCAATTCTCTTGTTCTTCTCTTCGGCCGAGAGCACACACAAGAACACACACTTACACACTTTTCTTAATTTGCATGTAATGAAATGGTGGTGGCATACTAGGTGATTATGTGTCTTCACAAATGACACCTAATAATCCACTTACTCAATATTAAATTAATTAATATCATCTAATTATAATAACTTTAAATACAAATAAACACATAATAATATTAATCCATATAATCAAAATTAATAAACTAATTACCTCATTAAGTCTAGGCCGATAGAGAGGGTATTACATTAAAGATATAGTGGTTTATTGTTCTTTGTCCTGTCTTTTGTTAGTATATATAATATATAGGGTGATGATCCATACGTATATCCTAGGCTAGATATACTTGACACCTTAGTCTATATTTTTATCATTTCTAATTGGTTATGAGACCTACTTTCTATGTTTCTCATATTATTTTAATATTACTAAATTAAAGAAATATGTATTTAAAATAATAAACTAGAATCTATGTCTAAACACCTTATAAATATAAAAAAGGTATTATATATGTTTCCAAAGGCGAATAATGCAACATGCCTATACAAGTGAGGTGTGGAGGCCATGAGAAATAGATAAGGTTTATAAGAAGAGAATTAAAGGATAACTACAATACATATTAAAATTCTAAGTAATTTAGTTTATGGTGTAAAACTATAGTCTCAGAATCAAATTAGAAGAACTCTATATACTTATTTTAAATATATGCTGGATTAACTTAGTTTGACTGGCATATTTAAAATTATCTAGAAAATATAAACTTTGAGATTATTAACAATTTTTATTAAAAAAGAAAATTCTTTTAAAAACTTCAAGTGGATGCTTTTGTCATAAACTATGTAAACTATTTTATGTGCCATGTTTTGTTGGATAATACTGTTTTAATCCTAGTAAAATATAAAATATATATTTAATCAAAAGGAGGTGCATGCCCCCGGCCTTTCAAGGAAAGAACTTGTTAAACCAACTTTTCAGATCCAGGATTTATTGTTGATGTGTAGATCTTCATTATATTTAACTGCATTTAAGTCGACGCAATGGTTGACTAGACTATACAAGTTGGTTTGGTTTGGGCATTAACAGGATATTATTAAAAACGATTATCTATTTTGTAAAGAGTATATAATATATGTTTTTAGCAGTATCTTACAAACAATTAATTAACTGAGAGGTATATTGACCATTTTAAATTTTACTTGTTAAATTGTTTCCAGTTGTTCTAGTTACAAGAGTTTAGTAGCTATATATATATATGAATTTGTGATAGGGCCTTGTTGTTTTGAATCCTTTGACACAATCATTTTTTTAAGGCAAGATGATCTTATTGCTAAGCATGAATTACACCAACAGGCCTTTAAGATAGAACTCGGGCAGTGTTTGTATTTTTCTTATATAAACATTCTTAACCTTTTATTTTTACGATCAAAGTATTTCGGGTCTAGCAGTATCAAAGTATGATCGATACGATGTCTATGTTCCTTACGAAGTTACGAACGATGTTCAAGTCCCATTATATATATCATGCACATGTAGCTTACAAATAATTCAAAATTGAAGTATTATATAGCTTCATAGATCATACCGCGTGTTAAAAACTAGCTCATCATTGTATCAGTGAGAAGTTCAAAGCTGACCCTTAATTGACGAAAGATTAAAGATGATCACTATTTTGCTTAGTTGAAGTTTATAATTGGTGATCTATTCCACTTAAGAGAGAAGACCGATTAAATAAAGGTGGTCTTTTACCCTTAAGGAGATAAGTTTTGGCGAAACAAGTCAAGCAACTGTAAGTTTGTGGTTCAAACTCAAAACCAATTGGTTATTAGAGGAGTGACCCAGGACACTTATAAAGCAGATTATAAAGTCACTCTCAGTCCGATAGGGAACATTACTCAACAGAAACAATTGATAAACCAAGAAGTAAACTGTAGTGATTTTACATAGTATCTAAAATAATTAACATATAGTTGAACCACTATATATACATCCTTGTGTATTGTGATGATATGTTTTTATTCTATCTTCACTTTCCAAGTTTATAAATAATCTTACATATCGCACAAGGTTTGTTAATCAACCAACGTACGTGTTCCATGTAACAATTTTGATCAACAAAAACAACTTTTAACACATTTTTTTATTGATTTTGATATTTTATCTTGATTTAGTGAGTAAAAAGTAAAAACACATAATAGAAGATCTAAAACGTCTTTCTTCTAAAAGACAAACATGAAACACCTAAATATCCCGAATAACTACGTACTTTTAATGTTTTTGTAAATATTGTTCCAAGGTTGAGTTTTTTAAAGTTATGTTCGATTAGCTAATTATTATATATTAGAGTGCACTTGTAAACATTACCGCTCACGCTAACTAAGCCTAATTAACCAACATGTTGGTAATATTTGTGTTGCTTTAGACGAGTGTAATGGTATCAAAACACTTTCCTAATGTAACTCTTTTACTGTTATAAAATTACCCGATGCATGTTGAATAAAGATGGCTGATCACTTTTAAGTTTTAAGAATCTTAAAAAATATAGTCACATTGTAAGATCTACACATCATAAGTCAATCATGACCTACAAAATTATTTATTTATCATAAAAACCAATGATCTACCACATGATGTTTTCCAGATATGCATGTGCTCTCAGTTCAGACTTCAATACGACAAAAAAAAATTACATTTATTAAATAAAAATAAATATATTTTGAATAATAAATTCTGTTAGATTTTTTTACTATAGATCGATTGTTTAAAACGTAGATATTGAAGTGGTTGCCTAATTAGGTGAGGGTAGAGTATATATAAACAAGCTCACCCCTCTTTTCTACCATCTTCTTCCTTTCTAAGCTTTAACATTTTTCCATAAACAGGTAGCAAGGACTCCATCCATGGCGATTGATTCTATGTGGGCTTCAATTGCTGCTTGGTTTACACCCTCTGTTCTTTTCTGTGCTGCCAATCTTATCATTGCTACCATTTTCTTCGCTTCAAACAGCGACAACAGCAACAACAAAAACAAACACCATGACCAATATGTTGGAAATTCAGTCAGTCGAATGGGTAGAGTTTCTTCCTTCCTCGATCGAGCCAGATCTATGAAATTATCTTCCGCCACCACTACTGCCATCACTACCACCACCACGGCCGCAGAGTCACAGCAGATGTCTCCGTCCCAACTGAAAACGGCGAATTACAGTTCATCGAGTCGACTAGCTCAGTCGATATATTGCTCTTCTAATAAAGTAACTCCACCGGTGATATCCGGAATGTATCCGACGGAATCGGAAACGCAACCGCTGAGTCAACCCGTTCACGCTCCTTCTCTGCTTGAACGAGTCAAGTCCATCAAATTCTCCTCCGCATTTCCCGCCGAGTCGGAACAGATCCCCAACTCGTCTCCTCAACTCGATCGAGCACCTTCGTTCTTTGACCGAGTCAAATCGTTCAGAATCTCCTCTGCCTTCATATCAGGAGCTCAGCCGGAAAACTTCGATAACTCGGAGCACAACGTCATCAGGAGCAAGTCCGATAAGACTAAATCGGCGACAAAGTCATCGGTGGAGATGAAGAAGTCTCGTAGTGAGATGAGGATCGCAACAGAGGACGACGAGGACGTTTACTTGCGGCGGCCGGCGACGACGAGGGAGAGGCGGAATCACGTTGACGAAGAAGTGGATGCGAAAGCCGATGATTTCATCAGCAGGTTTAAGCAACAGCTGAAATTGCAACGTCTTGAGTCGCTTGTGAGGTACAATGAAACGTTGAACCGACGAAATTAGAACCGATCGAACTCATATTAATTACTCGGATCGTCTTCATAAACACTAGCGGTTATGCTTTCTTATAATAAAGATCAGTTAGCTATTATTTAAACTAAATTGACATCATTTGTAGAAACTACTGATTTTTGTTGTGAGAAAACACAATCCTGCCCGGAGACCGAGGAAAATCACTAATCTGGTCTAGTAATTTAGTCTAACGGTATCAAAGTATCATGGTGTTTCTATATTTAGGGTGCGTTTGGTACAGAGAATGGAATTGCAGAGAAATGATTGCAGAGAATGGAATTGCAGAGAAAGGAATTAGTCTGGAGAAGGAGAATTGAATCTTCTGTTTGGTAGCATAGAGATTTCAGGAGAGAAATGTAATAGAGAATCATTTCTCTTGTTTGATAGCACAGATTTCAATAGAGAATTGTACCAAATTATTATTTGCATTTTTATTATTTCCATAACAAACAATCAATTTGGGTGAATTAGCAATCCAATTTCATATATTTTAAATCTAATGATGGTCAATTTAACATCACTATGAAGAAGAAGAGAGAGTTTGTGAATTTAATAGCTATGCCAACCTCAAACTTCAATTACGTACACCCCAAACAAAGTATGATAGTAGAAGTTGAGAAGCATTACAACAACTGAATCATTCATTCATCAAAAACATCTATGGGATCTTAAAGTATTCAATAAAACAAAATTTGGATGTCAAGAATTCATATAGAATCTCAGGTGCTTATGAAAAGAATTATCCCAAGTATGGAATTTCAAGTTTCAAAAGATTAATTCACGAAAAAAAAATAACTAATCGTAATTAACCAACAGTACTGAACAAGATTAAACACCACTTCAGAAAACACATTGAACAAAAAATTCAAAAAGTAATCGACTTTGGATTTCTATAAACTAAACAAAATCAGATATATTACCTCTAATCAAGAGCAGTGAATAAGAGATTGAATTTCTGTTGACATGCATTCATTATTTCATTCAGAGCTTAAACTTACGTTTGAAATTATAATCGAGTGTAGTCATTCAGTAATTGTTATTGATAATTCCATGAAAACAACTTAAGCCGCAAAGTATGAAAGTGGATTCTGGAATGTAGCCATGAAACACACATTTTCCATTTTTGATTTTTCTACATGAAACGACTAAATCCAATCGTGAATGACGATGAGATTGGAAGATACCATAGGGGAGACCGCCGATGGAGGCGAGGCTGGGGATAATGGAAGAAGGACGACGCGACGCTGGAAGAAGGTCAACGCCGCCGGTTGAGTTCACCGTATGAAGAAGGCCGGTGGTGAAGGCGGCGATGGAGGAGTGGAGTGACGAATCGACGATAGAGTACTGGACGTCGATGCTTAATTTGGGTCCCCATTTCTCCGTGTTTTTTTTCAAAGCCTAGAGAATTGATTTGGTATTTCTCCCTGTTTCCCTCTTACTTGAGGAGAAATCAAAATAGAGAAAAGGAAATGATTTATTTCTCTATTTATAATTCTCAATGTAACCAAACAAGGTATTACAATTCTATTTCCATTTCTTTACTCTTAATTCTCTCTACCAAACACACCCTTAAGGTTAAAATTTAAAAGTTCAAATGTTATGGTAGATGAATGTGTAGAATGTAAGTTGGAGTCTTTGTTAATAAAAATTAGTATTTGATATCATCTGTATAAGCATTTCTTTAATTATTTGTCTTATTTAAGTAAACTATATATATATATATATATATATATATATATATATATATATATATATATATATATATATATATATATATAAGGATGTGTGTATTATGGAATAGGAACGAAGTAATAGAAATACAAAGGATAAAAGATGTTTGCATTGTTATATACTTTGATGGATATATATATGCATGCTATATGAGTTCAAAGAAAGGGATGAAACTTCTCACGTGATATTTTTCAATATTTATCGATGTTAATGGTTTTATAAATATATTATTACTTAACATTTAGATAATTCGGAATTATGAGACATAGTAATAATTAAACAGTTATATAATATAATATTAATTAAATTTGTTTAAAGAGTTAAAAAAAAAGTTGATAAACAAGTTGATCAAAAAGTCACCACTACGAGTGGTCTCGTAAACAATAAAAAAAAAACATATATTATTTTTTAGAGATGAGGTGTCGTCTGTGTTATCACATACTCATTATAATTTTTTATTCTTAATATTGTAATCTGACACTGATCAACCCGTAATTGTATTATATACCCAATCGCATAGGAACTCAAAACTCGCTCAACTTATTTAATTTGTCTTTTAAACAAAAACGAAAAATATAAATAAAATTAAGCTCAGCAACACTATGACAAGGATCACGTTGTACCGGGTACGTTGGCGATCACTTAGGTCCAGAATGAAAATAATTTTAATTTATCCATGTTATTATGTAATTACATTCCTTTAACTAAAGAAATACAAATCAGTGGCGGATTTAGAAATTTATTTGAGAGTATGCACTGTATAAAGGTTTAACTTAGAGGGTAAACACATCTACTGTTTTTACTTAATTTTTTTTTTTTTTAAAATATAACACTAGGAATTTTGTTGCATACCCACTCATACACACAAGTCCGCCACTGATACAAATACTTCAGTGAATTTAATTTCTTTTCAAATAATGCTACCAAACGCAATATACAACGGAAATTGATTACAATCAGTGGCGGACCTACCCTTTGTGGGGGGGGGGGGGGTCAAGCGCCACCAGTCCTTTGGCGGTTTGCAGTGTTAATTTTCGACTTTTTGATACGTTGCCACCAGTAAATTTTCAGGGTGCACCCGTGATGCCACCAAAATCAAAGGAAAAATGAAAGTTTTCTAAAAAAAATGATAAAAAATAGTTTAATCTTTCAATTTATACCTTTAAAATCAAGTTTTAGCTAACATTACTTCATATAAATTGTGTTTTGTTTTAAATTTTGGCTCTAAAATACCATAATAACAGTCGAAATCTCGTTAATCCGACCCGATTAACCGGAAACCCGAGAAAAAACCCGAACCACACCCTCACTTTTATTTAATTTTATTTTCGCATTATATGTTGCTACCGGTCCCGAGAAATCCTGGGTCCGCCACTGATTACAATTTTATTATATTTATTCACATTACGGTGAAACAAACTAGACTTTAGTAAAGAGGCATCATACGAGCGACGTTGAAATTTAGCTTATAATCTACATTTCAGAGGGTTGTTACATATTTGATTCTTGAGTCAATTAATATTGACAATGGTACGTGACTGTGTATGTCTTATAAAATTTATATTTTGTCTTTTATATTTTTTATCACATTTAATCCTTAACTATTGTATAATATTTCAAATTTGATTCCTAAAGTTAATTGGTTTTTATTGCTACTTTAAATTATAATAATCTAAAACAAATTTTATTCTTTTTTAAAATTTACTATTATTTAAAATAAATAAATTTATTTAAATTAATTAGCATCTTATTAAAACTTTTATTATTATTACCTTAATATTAATTTAGGCTCAAACCCAAGAACATGCGAGTGTAAATATGTTTTTTTAATCGAAGAAAGTAATCATTTGTAGGTTTTGATCTCCTAATCCGATTAGTGTCTGTGGTTTAGGGGAATAGAGTAATATTTTACTTGTTAATTAGAAATGGTTGGTGATAAGCTGACTTATAAGAGCATTTGTTATGACTGTTAAAATTTAATGATATATTAAATAACATAATCGACTCATATGACTAATTACATGATTTTTTCTATAAACAACATCAATTTGAAAAATAAAAATGAATCAAATATAAAAGACATATATTATTTCATGAGTGATCGTTGGAGTTGATAGGAACTTCAACTCTTTTAAAATTGTCCAACTTTTCTATTGTTGTATGATATTGAGTGTCTCATATTTTCGTTTTAATCAATTCTTGGTTTGAACTCAGCTTCAAAAGAATTGAAAGGTTGTGAATTTTCAACGTATTCCTTTTTCAACGGCCTTGAGCCTATATTAAAACCTATTTATTGAACGAGCTTTGTAGGTTTCAAGTTATCACATATCAAACATATATTGAAGCAACCTAACCAAAAACACATATTTAGGATAATGACAGGCTTCTCATGTTTTAGGGTAGATAACATAATATATATACCCTTTGTTATTTACATAAATACTCTACATTATGATTAATGTCATATGTAATAACAAACATAATTATAATGGATTGAACACAATTGTAGGATCTAAACAAGCTTTGATAATATATATATATATATATATATATATATATATATATATATATATATATATATTATTTTTATTCATCACTTACACAATTGTATTAATAAAATTTTATATAATTATCTGAAAAGTATAAAAAATCAAAATCGAACCTTTTTAATTTAATACTTATATAAATTAAATGAGCTTTAGCGAATTTATCACAAGCTTTGTAAGATACTTCACGAGCCGAGCTCGTGCTTCCGTAATTTTAAATGAGTATGACACTATGACCCGTTAGTATAAATTAGCTCGACTTATTTACATTCATAATAAAAACTTGAAAACTTGTGATAGAATTAGGGTGTTTGTATCACCAATTGTCAAATCAAGATCAACACACCTTGGGCCTCAGTAGTAACTATCCATCAATGCATCCAACTAATATAATTTAACCCATTAACAACAAAGAAGGAAAAAGGAAAAAAACATATTATGTTATTTCATATCTATGTTGGAAAATAAGTCTCGCAAATATGCAATTTCTAAAATCACAAAACTCAGATTTCTTGTAGAATCATGTAGTTGTAGACCATTTTTCGAATCTGATATTTTGCTTTTCGCCCTTGTGATTAACATGAAATTCAAATTATCGGATAATCCTATCATGATCATACTTTGAATATGTGTATTAAAACAAAGTCAAGGTTTTCGGATCCTCAGAATCCAGTGTCAGTTATTTTTGAAGTTATAAATCAAAAAGTCGATCTTGGGTTTCGGGCCACGGCGTTGCCTCGCACCCCGCAAGGGTGGCCCCTTGGACCATGCCATTGTGGTCGTAACGAGAACAGATTTGTATTCTACTGGTGTATACTCCGCACCTCTCAACTTGTATAAATCAAAGTTTAAGGTTATACCGTACGTGCTCGTTAGGACTCCATTACGAAAACCCTAACGAGCCATATATTTCTAGTGAGCTACTTCATCATTGCGTCATATATGAGGATGTCAGGAGATGACGAAGACGGAAGATCATGACAAGGCAATTGTACGATATAAGTTATTAATTGAGATCTGAATTGGAGTAAATGGTATCAGTACTCACGTGGGGTCGTAGACTTTGACTTGAGATCGACTCGTTGGTCGATCGGGATAATAATCATCTCATCACAAAGATGCCATCAGTTCTTTTCATAATTTATATCAAATTTTTTTTGAAAGGTGGGTTTATTCATTTGTTACCTAATTATTGAGTTAGATGCAAATATAAAATGTTTAACTTGATTCTATAATAATTTGGGAGGTTGTACGTATTAAATATTTAATATGGTTGTATTTTCTTTGAAATAAATATTACTAAATCTATTGACATACTAGAGATGTTTTTTTCTACAGCGATCGAAAAGAAAGTTATTTGAAAAACATTTAAACAAGCTAAACCTGAATATTTGAAGTTTTATAACTTCTAACAAATGTCTCCATGGTACAGACACTCTCTATCAAATATCAATCCAAATTCTAAACTCGCCTACGTACGTACCACACGTATCATCAATCAAAATGTAAAACAAAATGGAATGCCAACCACGCCACCCCCTTTTCATTTTCGTAGACCATGAAAAGATATCACCATGTTGAGGGTGTATGGGAGACAGTATTTACCACGCCGTGATCAACCCCACCATGGCCCTCTCCACCCCACCCCCTCTAATATTATCAAATATAAATGGTTATGTTAGTTAAAAAGCCAAATTAATTTTAACATATAAAAGTAAGAATATAGTTAGGTTGAACATCCATCCAAGTGTTGCTCTAACAGCCACACAAATTTCAAACCAAGAAAAAAGATCTACCCCAATGAAAGCACCTTATATACTTCCAAACATCAATCCTATCATCTTTAACTTTATTGAACATATGCAATAGTTTGCAAAAACAACTAGCTTATCACTGTACAAATCAATGGATATATGCTAGCACACCATTGATTTTGACCAGAACCAGAGCATCTTTAACTTCCAACAAAACACCAACAACAAAAGAAAAAGCTAGAAAGTTGCACAAAGTCAAATATTGGACGCAACTCTTTTAGACATATATACAAGCTAATAATATCTTCTATATCAGATTTAGATAGAAAATGATGGAGTACTAAATTTGGGAAAACTGAAACCACTTTCTGTAACTAAAAGCTTAACGACGCAACAAATTTGTACGTATATAACGGGCTTCCTAAGAAGATCAGACCGAGTAAACCTAAGATCTAAAATTATAGATCTCGCGAGTAAAACTAAAGATAGAGGAAAAGAAGGGGACGTACGTACATGGAACCTCTTGCATTGTACTAAATGTGCATCAGTGCATGCGTGTGTAATTTGTAAGAGTTTAGTAGTAATGGTATGAGAGTGACTTATAAAGTGTAATAGTTCTATCTACTAGTTGTAGCTAGTGTTGTAAACTTGAGACAAACGAACAACCAAAACGACTTGATTCAATGAACAATTGAGCACCAAAACCAACAAAGATGATGGAATTCTTCAAACCTCCATTGACACTCTATTTAGAACTAAAGAAATACAAGAACTCAACTACTACAAAGGAAATGAGAAACTCAAACTGATCTCTAGGTGCTTGAAATTGGAGAAGTGATGCCCTTATATAGATGGAGACATGACCTCTGACGTCTGACGTCCACCTCCAACTGCCAGTCATCCTCCAGCTGTCATCCAACCTCAAGTTGTCACAGCTCCTAACAACCTTCTCTAACAAACACCCCTTTGACTTAGTGTAAGTCACACATAGCTCCTACAATCTCCACCTTGACTTAAGCTAAGTCACACCCACTAGTTATTTCAACCAGCTTGCTTCTTTCGTAGCTCCTGTCAAAGCCACGTACTCAGCTTCTGTCAAAGCCAAAGGTTGTAATGTTACCTCCTCCGAACTAACCACAGCTTCTCCCAACGTAACCATATAACCTGTTACGAACCTCCTTCTATCTAGGTCTGCTGCATAGTCAGAACCAGAGCACCTGTCCACTGCCACCCAGTGAACCTTCTTCGGATTGATCATGAACCTGAAGACTACATGAGCTAGGTACAGCTTTGTACACCCCATGACGTAAATCAAGCTTCCATCTTTCAACCTCCGAAGATACATACCATAGTCATAGGACCTTCTTACAAACCCATGCTTGATCATAAAAATATCAACACGTTTGTACCATTGCCTTGGAGTCTACTTCAACCCACAGAGCGACCTCCAGAGCAAACACACCAGATCCTCCAGACCACCATGAAGAAACGCCGTCTTCACACCTTCCTTCTGGCTATACCCTTTAGCCACAAATCGTGCATCGTAACATACAGCTCCGGACCCTTCCAAGCCAACCTTCTTTTTAAAGAACAACTTACATGCCACGACTTTCTTATCCTTAGGCAACTTAACAAGAACCCAAGCTCCATTGTTATGAAGAATCTCCTCCATCATTGCCCCCATCCACAAACCTGCTTCCTTTGAAACACCTGCTTCACCATAAGCCCCTGGTTCATGGAAATTACGAACCTCCTTTGCCCTTTGCAAAGTATACATAGCCAGAACCTCAAAACCATATCTGACCGGAGGTTTAACCTACATCTTATATCGATCCCTAGCCAATGGAATACCCTCATCAGCTCCCTGGTCAGCTCCACCTTCAGCTTGTAAACCAACGTCTACATTCTCTAGTGTATCTACCTCCTGAGGTTCTTCTTGACCTTCCACAGACCTACCTCCACTATGTTCATAACCCCAGTTTGCATCCATCTTGCCAAACTTACTTTGAGCATAACCATCAAGGTCCGGATCTTCCTGATCTTCCTGAGTCGACTCCATCTCCATGTCAAGACCACTATCATCCACCTTCTTAGATACACCCTGAAGACCCTCTTGTGAGACCACTAACTTCTCGTCAGAAGTTACATCCCTACTCACAATTGTCTTCCTCTCAGATGGTGACCATAATCGATAACCCTTAACCTTACTCCTATAAACACCATGTTCACAGAAGCTCTGCTTCTCCACCTCGTGGCCTCCTACCAGACCACGTTTACTGAGAAGCACCATACCTTTGTCATCAACATGACCCAATCTCATGTGCCAGAGTTTCCCCATTTCTGAAGCTTCTTCCTGTGTTTGTGAGACATCAGCTGCACCTTGCCCCGCTACAGTCTCCCCCTTCAGCACATATAGATTAGACTCCCTTACACCTTTCATCACCACTAAGGCACCGTTTGACACCTTCAATACTCCACGTACACAAGAATACTCGAATCCTTCCTCATCCAACGTACTCATCGAAATTAAGTTCCTCCTTAATTCCGGAACATGCCTTACGTTCGTCAGTGTTCTTACCATACCGTCATGCATCATGATCTTGATTGATCCAACACCAACCACCCGACAAGGAGCATCGTTACCCATCAAGACACTGTCAAGATCCACTTCTTATGGGGAGAACCAACCTCTGTTTGGACACATATGAAAGGAACAACCTGAGTCCATAATCCGTCTGACCTTCCAATACAACTTGACACCATGAGAACCAACTCCGATTCAGAGCTTGCATCGTCCCTAATGACGTTCACATTCGACCCATTCGACTTGCTCTTAGGACACTCATTCTTCCAATGCCCTGTATCACCAGACCTGTGACACACGTCCTTCGGATTTGGATTTCCTCTCCGTGACCGAGATCTTCCATTTCTCTGTCTACCTTCTCCTTTGTCTGACCTAGGGGTGTTCACGGGGCGGGGCGGGGCAGGTAGTGAGGATTTTGTGAACCGCGGCCACGGGGCGGGTACCCAGAATTCCGAACCGAAACCGAACCGCAGGGGGCGGGTACCCGTTAGAGACGGGTATCCACGGTCCGGGTCACGGATACCCGAAAATTGAGTTGTTCTTAATTTTTCCTGTTTTCTAGACAAGTTCAGATTCATAAAATTTAATATTTAAGCATACAAATTAAACATTAAAACACACAACACCCAAGTACGTTCATGACTCGAACGACAAACCAAAGTTCAACGGTACATAATCCAAACACATTAACACAAAAGGTTGACAAACCAAAGTTAATAGTCCATTATTAGAAAAATAAAGTTGACAAACCAAAGTTAATAGTCCATTATTAGAAAAATAAAGTGTGCGTCCAATGATCATAAAAGCTTGAAATTCCTCAAACCACAAGACATTCTATATATTTGTCACCTGCATATATTTGAAGCACAAAAAGAAGTAATCATATTATTAAGAAGCCGCATAAAATTGAATAATAGTATCACCATACACAAATAGAAAAAAATATATACATATATATGCAAGAAATGTACACCATTTTAAACCAACATAACACAAAGTTATTTTTCTATAATTTAACTTCAACAAGTAAAACTATATATATTGATGAGAAATTTTTTACCTGTTAGATTTTGAATAAAAGTGCATTTATAGGTGTTAATATTCTCAACATATTATGTACTAACGAAGTAAACAACTCAATATTATGAATAATATAAACAACTTGCACCAGAAAGTGAACAAAATATAGAAAATATTAAACTTGCATGAGTTACTAAACAACTTACTCAACTAACGGCACATGTTCATATCATCCAACTTCAATCATCAACGGTGATAGTGGAGTAAGATTCCGGAAAATCCCTTAAATCTGAATTCAAAATCACACATTAAAGAAAAATTAAGTAAAACTATAAAACTTGTCAGAAGATAAAGAATAGTTGTTAATTTTAAATTATTAAACTAAAATTTACCAGCTTTAAGTGCTTCAAGTTCTTCTAGCTTTTCTTCAATGTCGAAAGGAACAAATTTAGACCTAAGCCAATTTTGGGGGGTTTTGCTCTAAATTTTCTTCCTCGTTTTCATTTTGCACTGGATTAATAGCATTTGCACTTTCAGCCCCAGGTGTAGGATTGCTAGAAGTCTCAAAGTTAAGATTATCCACATCTATATTCTTCATTTATCTATTATAAATATGTTAGAGATATGAACCTCAAACAATAGTTTATACTTTGCACTTTCAGCCCCACGCCTTACAACCTTAATATGTTCATATATCACAAATCATATTATCACAAATCATATATCACTTTAATCTAAATAAAGTTACAGCCATACAACTTACGAACTAGTAGCTACTAAACTAAATTATAAAAACATATATAACGCACATTGAACGTAAATAATTAATAAGAATCAAGAAAACAGATTTGTGGACTATAAAATCGAGGCTTGCTGGAAGAATACATGGTAATAAGAATCATATTATCACAAATCATGCTTAATCTGTTCATGGAAGTTTAAATCAGACCCTTAATGTACAAAAACATATGGCTTCATGTGTTTAAATCAGACCCGTAAATCGTACCTTTAATCGTAGTAGACTTCCGATTTCAGTGAGCTGGTGGCGAAATTTCGTTGCTGCCTCAGTCGAAAGTTGAAACGTGACGGATTAAAGTCGCCGTCGACCGTCGTTGCCTCACTGCCTCAGTCAAGACGTGACTTTGGTGATGACCGACGTCTGCCGCAGGCTCGCAGCCGAGTTCCGACCGCCGTGAGTGGCGGAGTAATGTCACCGTCGACTGTCCTTGCGTCACTTCCTCAGTTGTCGCCTCGTCGGTCGTAGGTGGAACGCATGAATCGCCTAGTGGCTGCGCTTTGTGACTTTGTATAATTGTTTATGTATTCTTTTTACAAATTAGGGCACGTTATGTGTGGCTGTACTGGACTAGTGGGCTTTTGGGTGGGCTAGTATCCACTTAAACAATTATTAATTTTTTAAAATTTAAATAATGCGGGTTGGTGGGTAAAATAACCCGAACCGACCCGTCAGAAGCGGGTACCCTAATTTTCGGGTTTTTTCGGATATCGGATTTCTCGGTTTACGGTTTTTTCGGTTTCGGATCAGTCGGTTCGGTTCGGTTTCACGGTTTCCCGGTTTTTTTGAACACCCCTAGTCTGACCAATCAGCATCTTGTCCTTTTTTTCTTGACACAATCAGACCTACAGCTCCTTCAGCTGTATCAGAAACATGACCTGAAACGTTGTGTCGTAGTTCTCGTGAGTGCAAACTCGACCTTACCTCTTCCAGCGATATCGTATCTCTTCCAACCACGAAAGATTTCACTAGAACTTCATCCGAGAGCGATAACAAGATAATGGAGTGAGCTTTATCCGTTTGAAGATTCAACTCCACTTCCTCCATGTTTCCTGATCTTTCTCCTCCCAAAGGTGCCCATATCCCTTCTCGTTTGAGAAGTGCCCTCATCTTTAATTACCATAGACTGAAGTTATTCATACCTCTGAATTTTTCGATCATCACGAGAGGTGGAGCCATCTTTGTTCACCGTCAAGAACCTTCTTGATCTGATCACTTCAATTCAAATTGAATCACTAACGTTCTCTTCAATCTCCCATGAGATTGGAACCTTCTTTTCTCCTGTTCTCCGTCTTCAAGAAACCACCCACAGATTCAAGAAACCAATCTTGACCAGATCGCTGAGCCTTGGAGCTCTGATACCAATCTGTTGTAAACTTGAGACAAACGAACAACCAAAACGACTTGATTCAATGAACAATTGAGCACCAAAACCAACAAAGATGATGGAATTCTTCAAACCTCCATTGACACTCCATTTAGAACTAAAGAAATACAACTCAACTACTACAAAGGAAATGAGAAACTCAAACTGATCTCTAGGTGCTTGAAACTAGAGAAGTGATGCCCTTATATAGATGAAGGACCTGACATCTGACGTCTGACGTCCACCTCCAACTGCCAGTCATCCTCCAGCTGTTAACCTCCAGCTGTCATCCAATCTCCAGTTGTCACAGCTCCTAACAACCTTCTCTAACAACCTTTAACCAACTATGGAACTTACACAAACACCCCTTTGACTTAGTGTAAGTCACACATAACTCCTACAGCTAGGTTTATTATTTGCCTTAAATTTTTAAAAGCTGACTTTCAAATAAAAAGTTATGCATTCCAATTAAAATTATATGCCTTAAACTTATAAAGTATTAAAGTTTGAATGCTTTTCAAATTCTAAATGCATGTTATTTCAGGGTCCAAATATATGTCCATTTTGTTTGTCCTCTTCAGCAAAATAAAGTTCAAAGTATGGCAAATAATTTGTAAAACAACTGTAATGCCTCCATTGCATTTCAATTTTGATGGTCATATTCTTTATCTTAAGGTTCTGGCTACGAGGGTTTTGTATGCATATTTGTTAGATATCAGATTGTGTTCATTTTATCATTTTTAAAATAATTTTGCTTGTAGTTGTATTTTCTATAAGGTATATTGTGAAAAAATGAAAATACATATAAACAATGTAATTAACCCTAATTCATTTAAGTAGTCATATTAATTGTCGTTCTTGTGCTCCTTTCTATCGTTCAAATGCATTCACAGAGAGTTTGATCATTGTGTTTTGATTGCTTCTAATTGTTAATTGATATTTGATACCGTAGACCTAAAATTGGTATTAGAGCCAAGAGTGGATCAAAAGTTGGTTTGTAATCAAAAGATTGATTAAAACAAAAAGAATCAAAGTTTTTTTTCTTTTCATAGTCGCCACCGCCGTTAATTTTTTTCACGTATCTGTCTGCTTGGTTGAATTAAATCACCTGCTTGCTAGCATGCTTGGGTAATCTCCTACATGCTAGGCTGCTTAATGTTTTCTTTTCCGCCACGGCGAAGAACCCTAATATATTTTTGGTTTTGAGTGTTTACTTCAAATTGATCATCATTTAGGGTTATTTGATTGAAATTGGGATTGATTCATGGTTTGATATCATTTTCGAGTATATTGGGGTTGAAAATCAGAAGGAACAGAATTATTATTGGGATTTAGATTATTCTTGGATTCAACAGGTTCTAAAACTTCCAAGAATTCTTGGAATCGGAAACCTTTTCCAGGTTAATTGAAAACTACAGGGGTGCTTAAGTTGAAAACCTATCATTGAAAAGTCCTTGGTTGATTCTCAACTTTTTAGTTGATTAAGTCTCAATCGTTAGCCATCTCTCCTCGCACTAATACTGCTTGGCTAATACTTGTGGATCGATTAAAGCAAGTTTTGGTCAAAATCCAGAACGCTAGTTATCATTCATGGGTGATTGGAGAATGGAAGATACGAATAATGATGATATACGATAATGGCAATCTCGCAAAACTCAGAAGAGGAGGGGGTTTTTCATAATATACCACAACCATCTTCATTGTTTGAAATAAAGGCAGTTGCAGAAAGAAGCATTAAAAATGGAAACGATTTACAATGAGAAGAAATAATGTAACCAAGAGCATATAAGTGCAACTAATTGTACGTTATTGCAATTTGCAACATATACAAAAATAATTAAATTTGTGGCTCCAAAGTATTGGGCCTCGACGTGATGTTACAAATTGGGCCCCTTTACAAACTTTTAGCCCAAATCGAATTTTACCTCCGTTCCGTGTAAGCTATAGCCCATATCAAGGTACAACATATAATGCATATCGTACAAAATGACAGTTAATGAAGATGTAAATTGTGCAGAAGTACATACCGAACATGATCCATTGTGTTTTTCCATATCATCAATGGCTGCTTCTACTCCATCTTCACCCTTTTCACTTAATCTAATTTTACTCACTACAAATACTACTACTTCTACTCTGCCACTCTCTCGAACACACTCTTCTAACTTTAAACTATTTTGTAGTAATCAAATAATTCAACTCGAAACCCAACAAATTAACCCCAAAAGCAAGAATCGGAGAAAACCCAGACCTAGTTTTTCAGAACAGGTTCTTGAAAAGTGGTCTCGGAAACCCATTATATTAGGAGATAAATTCCCATGGCAGAAAGAGGAAATTCGACAACAAGAAGAGAAATTGTCAATCAAATTCGTAGAAGACGACAAAGGAGAAGAAGATGATGATGATGACGATGACGATGACGATGACGATGAAGAAGAACAAGAAGAAAGGGTTTTAAATGAGTCAATAACAGGTAACAACTCATTTGTGGGTGACTCAGTGAAGTTTGATTCTATCAAAAGCGTAAAGCTCGCTCCTTGGGTTCCGAAAACAAAACTCCAGAAACAAAGTTTTGATTTTACAGGTGGGAATTTAAAAAAAGACAATGATAGAGGTAAAACCGATGACGAGTCAAGAATCGGTAGTAACTCGTTAGTGAGTGACTCAGTTGATGATGGTGGAAGCACAGCTATTGATGATATTTCTGTACAGAAAGGATATCTTCAGAGGGAGGCGGTTGAGGATGATGAGAGGGTTTCAAATAATGGTCATGAAAGTCAAAGGAGTGAGAGTGTTCCATGGGAAAGAGAAAAGGATTTCTTTCAGAGCAGTAGCAATACACCATTGGCAGAGAAATTGATACCCGAATTCGAATTGAGGAGATTGAGGAACAAGGCAGGGAGAATGGTTGAAAGGTTTAGAGTTGGTGCAGCTGGGGTTACACAAGAATTGGTGGATTCAATTCATGAAAAATGGAAACTTGATGAAGTTGTGAAGATGAAATTCAAAGGGCCTTCTGCCATGAATATGAAAAGAATCCATGAAAGTTTAGAGGTCAGTAACTCAGTCACCTTCAAGTTGTTTGATTACTGTACTTATAGATGGAGATTATGCTGTAGGCACTAAAATATGATATCAAACTTCACACTTTGCATAAGAATGTCCATAAGAACTCAACACATATGCGAACAATGTTGTTTACTTGCTTTCTCTATATCTAGTTCTGATTATTTAGGTGGTTGTTTGGGGTTGCATTTTGAAAGTAATGAGGATCATGTGTATTAATGTGTTTCGATCTGTTTTCATTGTTGAAGTTGTGATAATCGGAAAACTCATAAATACGTGTAAAGTATAGACAAATACTAATTATTTGCAAATTTACATGCGAATGATTGATAATCGAAATTGGTTTTGTTGTAGTTAACTCCCAAACTGATGAACCAAAATCGATTATTTAACCCTAAATAATCAGAATCAGTTTCCACTGTACTCAAACTAAACTGACTATCTACAACTTGAGTACATAATAATCATAATCATTGAAAAAAAAAACAATGCGAAACACCCCCTTTAGGAAACAGATACAAAGTTACCGTTGTATAACTAATTATTTACAGAAGTTTGTTATTAATTTAACAACAAAAAATATTCTGGTCAAATCTGATGAATTCTTCAATTGTCTTCTATAATTGAGTCATCTTTTGTTTTCTAACAGAGTAGAACAGGTGGCTTAGTTATATGGAGATCAGGCAGTTCGGTTGTACTATACAGAGGAATGGCTTACAAGCTTCCCTGTGTACAATCGTTTAAAGAATATAAATTAAAGGATACAGAAAATGTTACATCAACGACTTATGCAAGCCGATATGTTAAAGATCTTTCTGAAGAAGAATTATTAGATTTAAAAGAGCTCAATCTTGTTTTAGATGGATTGGGCCCACGGTTCAAAGATTGGTCTGGCCGCGAGCCACTACCTATAGATGCAGATTTGCTTCCTTCTTTTGTTGAAGGGTATAAACGTCCTTTTAGACTGCTCCCATATGGGACAAGACTTGGTTTACGAGATAAAGAGATGACCTTTCTTCGTAGGACTGCCAGAACAATGCCTCCACATTTTGCACTTGGTATGGCTGATTCTTCCATTCTATCATAACATACCAAATTTGTAGTATTTTTGAAAGACTAATTTACCCTTGTCGTTTCTTGGTCGTTTTGTTTATTCTTAGTGATCCTCTTATATTAATTTTGTGAAAATACTAACTACCCTCATTGTTTCTTAGTCAATACTTGATTCTTGATGAGTTTGTTGTCCTATATTTGTGAAAAGACTAATATACCCATAAGTGAGTAATTTCTTCCACTTGATTGTCAAAGGAAGAAATAGAGATTTGCAAGGCCTTGCGGCTGCAATGGCCAAGCTATGGGAACGAAGTGCCATTGTAAAGATAGCAATCAAGCGTGGTGTGGAAAACACTCGTAATGAAAGAATGGCAGAAGAGCTCAAGGTTAGACATTTGAAAAGCTTCTTTCTTGCATTTTACGGTTAAAATGACTAAGATGCCCATTTGGCTCGTTTGACTCAGAGACTAACAGGAGGAACTCTAGTTTCTAGAAACAAGGAGTATATTGTCTTTTACAGGGGTAATGACTTTTTACCCCCTAATGTCACAAAGACATTGAATGAAGCACAAGATCTAAGCATTAACCGCCAGGAGGATGAAGACAAAGCAAGAGAAAAGGCTTTAAGTTTCATTGATTCGGCTACTAAAAACGCTGTTAAAGGCCCATTAGTTGCTGGGACCCTTGCGGAAACCGTGGCAGCAACCTCCCGTTGGGGAACCGAGCCTAAGAGTGAGGAGATAGAGAAAATGAGGAGGGAATCAGCCGTTGCCCGTCACACTTCTCTTGTTAGACTTCTTGAAAAGAAGCTAGCCCTTGTAAGTTACAAAAAACTCTCCATTTCCTGCCATGAAACTGCCTATTTGCCCATTATCATTTTCACTGTCATAAAGATTGATTATTTTCTTTTGGGTCCTCAAGATTCCCTCATCAAATACATCTTTGATCGACATTTTTATAAAGATTGCTTATATTGGTTCGGGTCTCCCAAGGGTATATTAAGGCATTTTACACTATTTTGGTTTCCTTTTGTAGTCAAGAAATGCTAGTGTTTGCTTCATCTACAATTTCATGTGATTGCAGGCGAAAGGAAAGATAAAAAATGCTGAAAAGGCGTTAGCAAAAGTTCAAGAATACTTACGACCATCACAACTTCCTACTGATTTGGAAACTCTAACTGATGAGGAGAGGTTTTCGCTTCGTAAGATAGGGTTAAGTATGAAACCATACTTGGAGTTAGGTAAATACATATACTATTAATTTTTTTAAAATTATTTTTCACAAAAAAAGGACTAAGAATGGTTGTCTCTTAGGTAGGCGAGGTGTTTTTGATGGTACGATTGAAAACATGCACCTTCATTGGAAGTATCGGGAGGTAGTGAAGATAATGGTGGAGAGAAAGAGCTTTGCACAAGTGAAACATGTGGCCATTTCTCTCGAGGCAGAAAGTGGTGGAGTCTTGGTGTCTGTAGACAAAACCACAAAAGGCTATGCTGTTATAGTTTATCGTGGAAAGAATTATGAGCGCCCTAAAGCAATAAGGCCTAGAAATCTTTTGACTAGAAGGAAAGCCTTAGCTCGTGCAATTGAATTGCAAAGACGCGAGGTAAGGTTATATGTAGTGATAATGTTACATGTTTCCATTGAAAGGATTTTTGTTCATATTGTTTGTTGTTGAAATGTATACAGGCTTTAAAGCATCATATCTTTGAGTTATTGGAAAGAATTGAGAAGCTGAAAGCAGAACTTGTATGATTTCTTGAATTCTATCAACTTCTTTTTGAATGGCATACAAGTGTGTTTTGGTAAATGAATTGGGTATTTGGATTTGCAGGAGGATATGAAGATGATTGATGAAATTGATGAAGAGACGATGAGATCGAGGATAGAAGATGATTTAGGTTCGGAATCAGAATCTGATTCTGATGATCATAGTGCAATGGCAATGCTGGAGGTAATCTTAAAATAAAAGCACGTGGTCAATGTTTTAAATAAATAAATGGCGGTTGTATGTTATGAATAAGCATGTTGTTTCTTATTGGTGTGGTTGCAGGATGAAGAAGCATATCTTGAAACATATGAAGTTGGTGAGTAGAGATGAATGAGATTCCACATATCATATCTTGCTTGCGCTATTAAATTACTTTTTTTGTAGAGTTTGATTTTAGATTATTCAATTTTCATTAAGAAACCAAAACAATTGATATTGTTGCTTGTAAGATAGCTCTTCAGCTTAGACTTTTCGCTTTATATAAAAGGTATATTGTCGAAAAGGGTAATATAAATATTCATATTTGACAATAAATGTAATGTAATTTTGTGCCAATAAAAGATCATAAATTTTAATTAGGAAAAGGATGTGGGCTGTTGTAGCATCAAGTTAGATGCTACCACATGTACATACTTCTTTAACGAAGGGTAAATCGGTCATTTTAGTATTTGCTTATTAAAGAGGTATGTGAATGTGATAACACCTAACTTAGATAATGCTAAGTGCATGTATCATTTGCCCATTTTGATTTGTAATAGAAAGATGTATGTGACCTGGTTAACTTGCTACGTGCTTAGTCAGCAGGTATGTTGCTGATGTGGCCATCCCCGTGGCAGTCCGGTCAATGCCAACTCACCTTCTATGATGACCTGGCCAGAAATATATACTTTATATTCTTATAAATTCACCTTCTTTAATAATTACTTTATCAGATTAATAAAATATATGATAAGGTTTATTTTTTATACAAATAACTTTCACAAAAATCTACTAAGTATTACCAATTAATCATGTTAAGTATGTTTTATGAATGATTATTATGTTTTATTCATCTGATTTTTATGTTTTAATTTTATGTTACTATAATTTTCATCAAGTTCTTGCTCCTACTGTTCATTTGGATTCTTATGTTCATTTTCTTTCAAGTTTATATCACATTTCATCAGGCCAGCGTATGTTCATCTCGAACGGACCCAAAAAAGCTATAATCTGTGAAGAAAACACTAGTCTTAAAACTAAAAGAAACGCCATCAAATAACGCTAGTCGTAATAAGATTTAAAAGTAAAGGCTCAAATAACGCTGTTGCCCAACCTACTGAAAAAACATGTCAAACGCCATCAAGATCTGTTACGGCCACCACACAGTCCAAATATGCCTCTATATGTGATAGTCATAAAAACCGTCTTGATCCATCTAGATGTGCCACCCGTGGTTCAATCTGTATGTGGATAACACCGACTATTCATCCTCTGTCTACATCGCCACCACCACTGTCGGCGACTGCTGCCACCACCCCCATTTCAATGCGTATTTATCATGGACGTCTAGCAAGAAGTATAAGAAGTACAATTGCAACATATATTCATCAGTCTGTACCTATGACCTACTCTGAAGTATAACAAGAAGTACAATTGCAACATATATTCTTGTTCCTTAACTGCAAAATAAAAAGGTTGCTAATGCTCAATACAATTTCAGATCTCAAATATATGTAATCAAGAGTAGGCCTTGTTTCCTGGAACTTTGTACAAGATCATACAATTAAATGCTTAAATTTAAGTTGTCACCAAAGAAAACCATAAAACAGAAACATCACATGGAGGTTTTCCCCCTCCATGACTAAATACACATACCCGTCATAACCAAATAAGTTGCATTTGCGAGGTCGAGATTATAATGAACAGTTTCTTCTTCAAAAATTTAATTAATTAATCGCGTGATACATGATGCATAATACATAATAGACATAATAAAATACTATACTTACAAAACCGGAATTGGGTGCATGGTCGCTCGAGTGCTCATAAATCAAAGCCACCTTCAAAGCATCTTCCCCTTTCCCATAAGAGTTTTAACATTAACATCTCCCTTTGAAGAAAACACTAATGACACATTTAACCCCACTTTTGACCAGAAATTTAAGGGAGAACAAGCTACAATTGGTCATGCTAGTCATTCCAAGTTCATGCCTCCACTGCAGTTACCTCTTCATCTGTTGAATCAAGGGCAATAATGTCTTCAGTATCTGTTGTTTCTCTCTCTTTTTCCTTTCTTGGTTCATCAACAAGTTTTTCCCTCAATTTGGTCTCTAATTCCTCGCGTATGGTTAAATTCTCAGCCAAGTAACGTTTTATTGCGTCTTTGCCACAAAACTTCATCTCCCCCATGCTATAATATGCCCCTCCAGCTTTCATAATGAATTTTTGTTTAATACCTAATTCTATGAGCTCTGATTCACGACATATACCCTTGCCAAACTCGAGCTCAAATTGTGCGGTTTTGTAAGGCGGAGCAAGCTTGTTCTTCATAATCTTGACTAATACTTGACTTCCTAGTATCTGTAAAATGTAAAATAACATGAAAAACCATTAATCTAGATTTCTTGACCACCACAAAAGCTCCACATTAGAACCTCCTAGATATCTTGACCACCACTAAAACTTGACTTCCTAGTCTCTGTATAATGTAAACAACGTGAAAGAAGTGATCTTGTTCGCTAATCTAGATTTCTTGACCACCACAAAAGCTCCACATCATTAAAAGAAAAATGCTATTTCCACCAACTATATCCACCTACTTCATCCTCCTACCCACTAAATAATGACACTCGTAATCCCCTAATTTCCCTTTCCTCGCATCATCTCTTGATTTGACACTTGTCTTGATTTTGTATGTAGGAGGGATATAGAACCTCTCTAACTAAAATTCAGAATGAAAACTTGATTTAAAAGCAGTAGTTATAGGGGATGTAAGAAATTCCTCCCACTACCCTAAGAAAAGAGTCGGATATATTATCTTCCGACAATTTAAGAGCTAGTTAAATACAAACTAAAAAAATTATCACTTCCAACTTCAATTTGGCAATTTCAATCATTTACTTATGAGTGGGATCTGGACTGTGTTGTCTTTCAAATGGGTCAAATAAAAAACATTCATCTTTGAAGAGGATAAGCTGATCAGGTTGAAAGTCGCTACATTCTATATCTAATGCATACGACCTCCTAGATTGTTTTATTTGTAGATTCCAGTCATTATGAAAATATTGTTTTCCTAATCATCAGTTCCTTGTTAATTCTACTTTTTAATGAGCAAAAACAAGTTTGCATGTCATCCGACGAACCAGATCCGGCCCATTTTGATGCGTACTAAAAATTATTCACAACCCGAATCCATTTTGTCCATTAGGCAACCTGCCCTCTCGACAAAGGGAAGCTGTGAGGTAGAATCTGTTTCTATTGGTATTTCTAAAAATACCTGCAATTGATTGAACTGAGCTACCAAAACATAATTAAGACCAAAATTCCTGCTGATTAAAAAACAATAAGAAAATTCCACCTTAGTGTTTAATATGTAATGATTAAGCAATAAATCATGCTCAAAATTGCAACACAAGGTTCAAATGTCAGTAAAAACCAGTACCTCTTCTCCCTTCTTGACAAGTCCTATTCTTTTTATATTTAGGCGCATTGAAGCATAAAACTTCAAAGCATTTCCGCCACACGTGACTTCAGAGGGTGCACCAAATCCAAATGTAGCTAGCTTTGACCTTACCTGAGTAGCATGTAAAAAATATCAATGCATTTGCTTCACCAAGTCACTATCCCTAAAATAAACAAATAAACTTATATTGCTATTCTCGGGAAACAGTCAAATGAGAAAGATAAAAAGTCACGAACTGCACAGAAACTAAAAATGGATTAATGAAATCATATTCTTTACCTGATTAATGAAGATCAAAATAGTATGTGACATAGATAATGAATGGCTCAATTTACGAAGTGCCTGACTCATAAGTCTAGCTTGCATTGCCATATGTGCATCACCCATTTCACCATCAAGCTCGCTTTTAGGTACCAACGCAGCAACCTAGCAAAGGGAAAGAGAAAAAGAACATTGGGAAACAACATATTAAAAAATTAACATGTCCTTTGTATTGAAAAAAAAAATATGCGTGCCATACAGACAGCTAAATTGACCCTAAAAATCATAAGACCTTACTTACACTGTCCACAACAACAACATCAACGGAACCACTCCTGATAATAGTATCTACAAGACTAAGAGCTTGTTCGCCACAGTCTGGCTGTGACAAAAGCAAATCTCGTGTGTTCACACCAATAGCCTCCGCTAATGATGGATCAAGAGCATGCTCAGCATCAACAAACACACAATAACCTGCAAATGAATAACAGAAAGAAGATAATTTTCAGTAGAATCCCAATAGCCAAACACATAATCTACGTTCGGGGATACCTAATTAATATATTTAAACTAACAAACAGATACATGTGTTTACTCCTCAAGATACACAACTGAAATATGCTTGTAGCTACCCTTAACATGAATACTTCATTCTCCCAACGGTTATATGACTTAGGTATAGTATATAATCATTACCTCCTTGCTTCTGTGCTTCAGCAATTACATGTAGAGCAAGAGTTGTCTTTCCAGAAGCCTCTGGACCATATATCTCCACAACACGTCCCTGCATAAGTAGGGGGAAAATAAAATGTTCTGAAAACAAAGTGCTTAATGATTATAATGATGATTATGATTAAACTTATGTCTAGAAGCAAGTACGCATAAATACAACAAAATACCTTTGGAAACCCGCCAACTCCTAATGCTATATCTAATGCAAAAGATCCTGTGGATATTACTGGGACTTGTCTGGGAGAAGCACATTGACCAAGAAACATGATAGAACCCTTTCCATGAGAGGTATTGATTTGATCAATTGCTTGCTTTAGGGCCAGATCTTTTTTAGACAAATTCTCTTCACCTGAATCACTTCCATCAGACTTTGATTTCTTTTTACCTGATAGTTAAATGACGTACTACTTGTAAGCTTATCACGAATGAGAGAGAGAAAGAAAGAGGAAACACACACATAGATGTATCCTGAGATACTTTGCACTTATGCACATTATGTACATATAGAACCACAAATCATTCCCACGCAAGACATAAAAAAAAAGATAAATTTACCTTGAATCTATTGTAAACCATATTACATGTGGTTAACCTATGAATGTTAACTTCAACAATGTAAGGTGAAGAAAAGATATTCGGCTCATACTATGCATCGTATTTGTTCGCGCACAGCCAGAACAAGCGATTTTTGGGTCATTCTTGGCTGAAGAAATTCGGATTCATTGGCAACATATAGAGTTCTGGGTTAGCCTTACTAGGTGCAACAAAAAGTATTTGTTCAACATTGGCCAGAACAGGGAACAAGGGTTTTGTAGAGTTCAAACCAGAGGAAATCAAATATTGATAATAAAACCTTGCCACCCAATCCCTCTCTGAATCATATTAAAGCATCTAAGTGTTACTCATATTTGTATGGTAAAATAATAACAGGACTACAGGAGACCAAACAGAGAATGTGCCCAAATCAGCTCTTCCATACACCTACCAACCAGCTGTTACTTTGCTCATAAAGTTTCAGCATTATAACTTTAAAGTTCTAAATCGTTCAAGTACTAGTAGAAGAGAAAGCAATATGAATATGAAATGTAGCGGACAAAAAAATACATACACAAGCAAACAAAATCATAGTCCATCTAGAAGTGAGTAATACCTTTAGTAGAGAAACTACTTATCTGAGATGATGATCCCAATAAACATCTCTTAGGGGCCTGCACAACAACCACCATGTAAAAATCAGTAACCTTCATACACATTCTAAACTCTCAGAATATCTTTTAACTGTTCCACAGCTGTAATGACATTAACACATAATCAAGAAGGACCATCAAATTCTGAAACCAATTCCTTGAAAAATGTCGTGACTTGTCAGAAGATAATCCCCAGCATACACCTCCATAGTTAATGAGAAGACTAAGCTTACCAAATTAGTAAGAGAATCCTTGCTCACGATAATTCGAGGCAATGGCTGCTTGCCTTGGTTGGACATGAATTCATGATCTTACTTGTTTTCATACCTAACATTTTTGGGTATTACTTTCATCCTTCCTATTCACACAAACATTTTAGTGTTTATTTGCTCAGTGGGTGACACGAAAGTCATTTTCACCTGCAAACCCAGGATTGGTGAAATCCTTAGACCACTAAGATATTTCCAAGTACTTTATATTACATCATCACAGTAAAGTCAGAACCTAACATCCTGCCCACTTATAGCACAACAGGTTTTGATCTTACTTCTAAATTCGAATACTAGAACAATCACATTTTTGAGTAGTTTCTAAGATCAGCAAATAAGTAGTTTAGTGTCCATCCATTCCTGGCATATGAAAGCATACATGGCCAAATAATCAGATAGAGCATGATCCTTCGATTATGTTACAGGCAGTCTCAACAAAATCTACATGTAAACACCTTTCTCCCCGATCATATGTTAATAATTTAAAGATTAACCTAATTATTTCAGTTTAACTAGCTTCAATTAAAATATAAAAAAGTAGAGAAGACATAAACAGAAATTGTAAACTGAATAAAACAGAGAGGTGTTTAATCACCTCAAAATAACATATGGAGCGCTTCAGAATCGATAGGTTTCGAATCAGCCTCGCCATTATCGTAAATTGCGGGTATCTCTGAATGAAACAATATCAAGAGATATTTTTTTCACACACGAAGACGCAGGATTATCGGGTTTCTTTAGGGTTTAACATAAACCCTAACAATTCCGTCAACCCTCGTTTGAGAGGGAGGTTGATTAATTTGATTTTTAGGGTTTTAAGGGTCTGCTTTCTCGTTTTTTTTCATGTCCTTTTGAAATATAGAACCCCCCTTTTCTTTCATAAATAGAATCATTCTTTTACAAATTGTCAAGAAAGGTAACTTAAATATCGAAATTTATCAATAACGGTAACGTTTAATTTTTGTAGTTAAGAAATGATTTTTTTTAACGGCAAAGTTAGTTGTTAGTAAGTTAGTAAACCCCAAGTTGGAATTAAACTCTATTGCCAAGATTTGAACCATGGACCTCCTAGAATGCTTTGTCTCCCCCTCACTCTTAACTACTAGGCTAAGAGATCATTGATAGTCAAGAAATGATTATAAATTTTGATTTTAACAAAAAAGGAAATTTTGACCAATTTTTAGCATGTTATGATACTCTTTTTAATAACAAATTGAAATTTATTCTCTTTTTATGCAAAATTAAAAATTACAATCCTTTTTTTTATAACAAATTAAAATTTATATTCCTTTCTCGTCACAAAAATTACACGTTACCTTTATTGGCAAATTTTGATATATATGTTATATTTCTCGGCCATTTGCCCTTATTTTTTCAATAAAAAATAATAGAATATATTTTTAGAAGTTATTCATATACTTTTTGTTTAGAAAAATCTTCACAGATACAAAGTTTTAGTTATTTTAATTTTCTTCACAAAATACCAAAGTTGGATTAGACTGTGTTTTGAAAATATATTATATGTTTTTAATTTTTTATGTTATCAAATAGTAGTATCTTAATTTAGATTATATTGTTTAATATTATAATAATTACATAAAATTATGAGTAAACCAGAAAAATGATCATAAATGACATTACATTGTTTTCATTTGATTTGTGTCAAAAGATTTTATGTAATGTAGATTTTAAAATTGAATCGTAGAATCACTTTTCCTATAGTAGGTGAATAATTATGCAGTGTCTTAAAATGCAAACAACTGATTTTTAATATTTTAATCCAAACATTTTATATATATATATATATATATATATATATATATATATATATATATATATATATATATATATATAATCTGCTAATTAAAATTATAATAATCTAAGAAATGTTTTTTAAACTTGATACCAAGCACACCTAGGTAAGTCAAAATGCATATTTGTCAGCTAATGTAGCGTGTGGTATAATTATTCAGTTTATTATGGTTGATTCTTAAGAAATAAAACAATCAAAATGAGGCACTTAAAATTGGTCGCACACACTTAAACATGTACACACAAGGTCTGAGTTTCAAAATCATATCACGTCACCCCCTCCCCCAATCCACCACTACTTTCCATACCTCCCTTCTCCCTCTTGTTAAGGATTTTACGGCCTTTTATAACTATACATGTGTTTTTTTTGTTTGTTTGTTTGTTTTTTCAAATTTGTATGTTTATAGGGTTATAGTCAGCTAAGATTTATTTGGGTAATTAATAATTTCAAGTTATATAGACTTTGAAAATAATTTTCAATATGCAAAAGATTGCTGGTTTATCGTATATTCGTTTTCATATATGAAATTGCAACACTGCCTTCCACTTTTCAAAATCTTTTTTGTGTGTATGTCTTTTATTGTGTTTGTTTTTTAACCGTACCATTATCTTCATTGTTGTATACATGTATGATTGATTTAGGTTGTATGTAACTACATATATGTTTGCTCTAGATTCGAACTTTTGAAACCCTAATTAATCACAAGGTTTACTTAGAACATTAAGTAAAAATAGACAAACATTCGTGACCCAATTCAAATAAGCACTGTTATTATTGTTTACCCATGAGCGGTAACATTCTAAAATGCAAATAGATGTATCGATGCTACTAAACACATTTTAAAAAATTTTGAAAATGAAGTTTCATAGCTTCTATCAGCCTCACAAGCTATAAAAGTATAAAACTGATTATTACCTACAAATATAAAAACATTTGAATAATCAAAGTTAGCTATAACCATAGTTAGTAAGTGCACACACGCCGTTACATAATCAGAACCTATAGTCGTCATACATGTGATAACAACTCTGACAATCTCATGTCAATCATGTATAAACACAAGGATGTGATGGTGATGTCAAATACTTTATACATATATTTCATATATGATATTTTTTATTAATAACATTTTTACGTTAAATAAAGCTTAATGATACCTATAATTGGTCATTTTAGGTAAAGAAAATGTGGACTAAAGCCAGAACAAAGAAATGATTGAAAGAAAATGAGGATGCGCATGGAATGAGAAACCGAGACAACTCTAACATGTCTTCAATGTTTTAGTTATATCTCACTTATTCAGGTTAAGATTGATGTAATTAAAATGACCGCGGAGGAGTAGTCTCCAAGGGATACGAATTTATCTACAACAAAAAATAAGACATGTTATGTATCAATGCGCACAACAGATGGTTTTAAAACTATGTAAAACCTAACCTTATTACAAAAGATACAATCATTTCTGTCATTCTTAAACAAAATCGATCTCCAAAGCCCAATTAAGGTCAAACTAAGGTTAGAACCACTCTAAAGATTTTTTTTTCGGTATTAATCAATTACAAGCATCCCCAATACATTGATAGTGAACGAGCATTTATATAGCCCCGTGCTTCGCGACAGGGTTAAGTACGTTGTTTTAAGGGTTTACTTATTTAAAAAGTATACCTCAAATATTAATATGCGTATTCATTTTTCAAAAATGTTATTGTGTGTATCAAACTTTCATAAAATATGAAATTATTTGTATTAAACTTCCTATTGTATGTATTTTCAACAAATAAAAAGTAAACCTTATACTATTTTTTTTTATGTAATCAAAATACATACAATTTCAACAAATAAAAAGTTATACACACAATAACATTTTTAAAAGGTGGATACACACATTAAACATTTAGGGTATAGTTTAATACATTTTGAAATAATAAATCCTTTGATTATTTCAAATTTAAATTATATTATTCAATTTAATTATAAAATTAAATAAAATAAAATTATACAACAATCTCTTTATTTTATGGTGGTACGTGGGTACCGTGGGTTATCTTTTTTCATAGATATAACATAAGAAAGCAAAATTAAGTAAAACCATTATTAAGATAAATAATAGAATTTAGGAGAGGAGAGATTGAGAAAAATAGATGGTGTGATGTAGGTGTTAAAATATCATGTGATAATGAATATCTCATGAGATGATTACATCTCAAGTTTTATAGGTTAATGACTAAAATGCCCCTTATAATATCATGATATTTTGGCTAGATAGTTTGTGGATTGATAGTATATATAATTAGAGGCTTAAAAATCAACATTTGGGGGTGTTGAAGCAACGGCATTTAGTAAACTTCATGTCCAAGATGATTAAGCAACCAAAAACAGGGAATATTTCCCAAAACAAAAAGAACAGAGTTCAAGAAATATCAATTGAACCAGCAATGCGTACATTGTCTTCTCCACATGAACAGGAATCCTCTTCAAGATGGTCACATTGTCACAATTCTGGAAGCTTAGCCATGTTTGGACAAGAAATTAATATTTAGGATCGAATCACATCCCTGCATTGGCCTTCTTTTATCAGGGAACAGGAAGAGCTGGTGGAACACAGTGGCTTCAAAGACGTGGTTTGTACTTAAAGATGTTTTTTACTTCAAACGATTTGGCTTTGCTTGCCCTGTACATATATTAATTAAGCTTATAATAACTTAAAAATATAGGGCTATGTAAACAATATAGTTTCTACATGTTATCCAATCTTTCTGAACCATCAAGTTGCTGCATTAATCCATATGTACATATCATGAACTGTGTACCGTTTTAGTTTGCACCAAGTTTCAACATAAGAAACTAATGTGCACATTGAGGGTGCCAAGAATCATAATGTGTAACTCACCTCAATCGCGATTACGAATTCTATGTAGTTTTTTACCAATGGAAGCTCGGAATCCACCTTCCTTCTTTGGTGATGCAGCATCATTATCAGAATCTTTCCTTGTATGAATCGTGTCAACAAGGGCCTCAATCTCTTCTTTAGCACGGTGAAAGATGTTAGGACCTTTGAATTCACTGATTGGGATGTCTGCATTAATATCCTCCCCCCTCCCATGAGTCTCTTTATGGTGACTGACTGGAGACTTGTCTTTAATTGGACTGCCCATATGCTCTTCTGCCATCAATATAAACGAATCAGGATGATGTTGTGTGAATGGCATATAACTAGCAAATAATCAAAAACTAATTAACTTAGTGGATGCAAATCTTGAAAAGGTACATAATCAGTAGGTGTAAAGGTCTGTCTTCCGGTTATTAGGACAATCTTGAAAAGCAGAGCACATGTAGCTACTGTTTGGGTATTCTGCCACAGATCCTTAACGTAGAACATATGTTAGTTAGGTTTACTTTATAAATTTTTTATTTCTTAGCTAGGAAAAAATGGTTGCTTGGTGTTTTATGGACATTTGATGTGCTTACTGGAGGTTAATTTTTATAATAAATGGAATTACTTCTATGTGATCCATCCAACTCTATTATTGCTTTTCAGCTATTGCAGCTTGCCTAGTCAAAAATTAGTTCAGCAATTTAATTCACTTGCACCTACAACCGCGAACTATAGTCAAGTGCCTACATTCTTGTGATGTTAAAACAAGGTAACTAGCGAGATAGCATGCGCTAAAGTCTACGAATTATACCTGAAAGCGAACTTAGTTTCTCATGTTTTGACCCTGAAGGTGTGGCATTGCCCCTGAAATTATATGATCAGGAGTCATTTATAGGCTATAGAAGATTCCCCTGAGATGGTTTTCAATAGATAATATGCAAAACCAATGTTTCACTAACAACTTACCTTCCAACACTCAACGGCGAGTCTTGATTTTTGTCTTCTTTACGTTGATGAATGGCTTCCACAATTGCTTCAAATTCCTCCTTTACTCTCTCAAACACATTTGGGCCTTTGATATCACCAATTGGGGTATTTGCATCAATATCGTCACGCAATCCATGGGTTTCCCTGTTATGTGTTGAGTGTTTCTCGTTATGCACCAATGTCTCTTCTGTCTCTTGCTTATCTAACATCAATTCAATTGGTATAATCAAAATACAGGACTCTGATCATGAATTTATTCGCCATGTATATTAATTTGGAAAGTCACAAGTTCATCAAGCATCACGATTTTGGAATACCCTTGTTTTATTTACTTGTTTAAATCCTATTATGGGTTCTAATTCTAACTTAGGCATTTCGACAAACACTTGCAGGGCTCTAAACCGACTGTGCCGAAACACTTCAAAATAATTCATACCATCTTTTAAACAGATTGAGAACTATGCAAGAACAAACATTGCGTCTAGGATGAAATTGATTTAGTGGATGTCTGGATTGGAATATATATGTGAATGAATGAATGAGCAATTCAGGCACCAATATGAACAATAAACTCAAGACAGAAAGACGGCGTACCTGACGACCTATCAGGTTTGGATTCGTCCATTGGAGATTTCGGAGGATAGAATAATGCCAAGGTTGGATTTAGGGTCTTCAAAGCGCACGCTGGGAATTGAATGGAATGGATTAGGGATCTGTAATTCTCGCCTAAAAAAGCCAAACATTCAAACAAGAATATATTCTCGCCTAACACGGAATGGATTCATGGAATACGTAGTATTATCTTTTTTCTCTTTCTTTAATATTTTTTATTACAGTGTTAATATAAGTTTAATATAAAAGCACTTACGATTTATTAAAGTATCTATAACTTAGGTGAAATCATCTGCAATATTAACATCACCTAACTTAAGTGATTTTACATTCAGAAACTATTTTAGTGAAAAATAATTTAGTCATTTCAGTATTTACTCATTTAAATGGTTGTGAGTGTAACATCACCTGACTTAGGTGACATTAACTTTACATATCATTTTCCTCTATAATATGGAAAAATAATATGTACCACTAGAAGTATTTTACTTAGATGTTTTTACACTCACAAACACTTATAAAGGTAAATAGTGAATTGACTAACATACACCCATTTTAGTTATTTACGAGTATGAAAATACTTAATATAGGTGTTGCTCGAAACATATATTTCATCCTCTTATAAAATATAATTAATTCGTATGCCAAATTTTGGTTATATCTTTAGTTACGAATAATATTATATATAATAACAAAAAATAATATTAAAAATAATAACAAAAATAATATATGCTAGTCAAGTCAGAATATGCTAGTCTAGTCAGGTTAGATAACGGGCAAACCCGAATTAGTTAACCCCATTAAACGATATTATTTAACTAGATTGTAAAACCAAATCCCAAAAACTTAAAAATTATTAAAACGAAATCAATTACCTACAATTTCTAAATATATAAATGATTAACTAAGTCAATTAGCCAAACATCTTTCTTGTGCGATTAGAAAGCCAACAATTAAGTTAATTGCCAAACAACAATTAAGAAATCAGATTGGTAGGGATAGCAAATTACCCGAACCCAATTACCCGATCTCATATACCCGATAACGAACCATTCATATTTTTATATTTTTATTATTATTGTAATATATGTTACACTTTAATTAATATATAATAAAATTTGAAATTAGAAGATTAATAGTCAAAACTTCTCTTTGACACTTCGGTAAAGAACGTCGTTTCATTACATTTAACTATTTAAATTAGATTATTATGAAACCTGGATAGTTTACATTTATTGCATGTCGAACTTGTTGAATGTTGATGTCAATAGAAAACGATAGTTTAAAAAATCCACCTCATTGTTTGACGTGATTCACATGAAGTTTTAGGAAACAAAATTTTAGTTAGAAATTTTTTAATTGACTAAAAATATAAATGGGATACCCGATACCCGCGTGTATACCCGTAATTCCGACGGTTATTTAGTAATGAGATACCCAACGGGATGAGACCGGGTATAGGACATGGTTTTTTAATCAGGTATGAGACTGGCATGACTAATACCCGTCTTATTGTCATCCCTACAAATTTGACCTAATTGCTTAAAATATTGAACAACAAATTAAAACACATGAGTATAAGACATCCAATAATGGAACAAGATATTTATAATTTATTTTCTTAAACAAAAAAAACTATAATAAGGTAAAGATAAAACCAATACTCAACTTGCCAATTCACCTTCCTATAAATAAATATTTTTATCAATCAAAATGAATCGTTATTGTTTATGCATTAAAGCTCTATTTTTATTAAAATATAAGCACTTGCACAGTAAATTTGTTAGATGTTGCACCTTTAAACAAAGATATTTTTTTTATAAACAATAACACCATTCGTAAGAAGTTAAGGGGTAACGCATGCTATCCAGAACAACCTATAAAATCTGTCTAGATACACGAATCACATGAATCAGTCTTAAACTTCTACTTATTTGATGATCTTAATAATTTATTTTTGATTAAACAATAGTATATGTATTTTATGTCAAACGATTTGAAGTTTGGGTGCAACCTTTTCTAATGGCTGTGCATTTCATATAGGTTTTCCTAATTTCACCAAGTTTTTTCTAAAGGCAAACAATCAGCTATATTAATAAAACATAAGTGCTTCCCATGAGCAATGGGAAATACAGTACAAGGAATTGTAAACTTTATAAATTCCACCTTAATTATGGCATTTACTCACTAACATATCCTAATCAACTTATCCACAAATCGTTGATGCTACAACAAAAGCGAACCGACCATGTTAAACACCAACAACTAATCACCAGTGATATTCACCATTTCCGGGCCTATAAGCCTATTATGCCACGTTATGTAACTACCTTTTTTGTACCTCGCTTTCAACCACTGAAACAGCGATACCTTAACTTGAAATGTTGCGTTCCATAAGTTCGTGTTGTTTGACTTGAACAATTTGTCGTTCCTAAGCCTCCAGATAGTATACGCCGCTGATCTAATCACAACTGCCCATATCTTCCAATTTCTTCTAGATATCGAGCTCTTAGCCACTTCCTCAAGATCATTGAATGACGAACCTTCGTTGAACTTTAACCCCCACCATTCGTGGATGTCTTCCCAAACCTTAAGTATGGATTTACACAGAAAAATGGCATGTTGAACCGTCTCCACCTCTTCCGAGCACCACGAGCATAATATCGATGGTAAGTCTAAACCTTTTTCCACTAGCTTCGAAGAAACCGGTAATCTCTGTCGATCCACTCTCCACGCAAAGACACAAATCTTTTTAGGTATCAGCTTTGACCAGAACGTGTTTGCCGTTTGCGAGGATTGTTCCCTTTGCGACGCCGACTCGATCATCTTCCTGCATTCTTTTACCGAGAAGATTCCATCACTAGCAAAGGAGCACATCCATCTATCGCATTTGTCCCGTGTGATTGTAACTTCTTTCAATGCCTCCATAAGACGATCAAGCTCCTCCTTTACTCTAGCCAAAGCTTGGCATTCTTCACCTATCTTCCAAACCCAAACCGAATCCTCCCACGACCCCATGTCGCTGATGGTTTTATCTGCACGACCAAACTTTTTAAATGTTCTCGGGTAGGATATTTCAAAGGAATTGTTACTCAACCATGAATCTTTTCAAAAGAGTGTATTTTTCCCGTCCCCGAGAGAACATTTAAAATAAGATGGCAAATCTATTCCTAACTTCATAAAATCCGACCCCACTTTAGTAATGTCCCCCCACATACCCGCAACTTTTTTAATAGGGTTTAAAACTAACCCCCCGTTCCTAATTTCACCAAGTTGATCTTCAAATTTAGATACTCTTGGGTTTTTTTATACTTATGCTATTACATTATGTTGTTGGCTTGTACATCGTCCATTGTTCAAGTGAGCTACAAAATTGATGCCCTTTTGACTACTAATCGAACATTATACTATATAACATTTGTTAGGATAAATGAACAGTAACACTTTACATTTAGTATTTTTAATTGATTTGTAATTGTCTCTGCTGAGATGGTTGGTACTTTGATTTCTGAGCAAAGCACCCCAGTTTCGATTCTTTCCATTTCCCTCTTTTTAGCGTACTTAATTCTTTCTATTTTCCTCTTTTTAGTGTACTTTGATGCGACCTTGACTCATCGCTGCTTTTTATTGTTTTCCTCCTACTTGCACATATCCAAGTACATCTATAATTATTTTGGTAACCAACAAACTAAACTAATTTTATATAATTATTTACTTTTAAATTCTTTATTTTTTTAATTTCAACGTTATATTACTTTTTAATTGAACGAAAGTAAACTCAAATAACCTGGTAAACACTTTTAATTAAAAACTTGTAAATCTTAAATGATGATTACTAAACATAAATAAAAAGATACGAATAATTATAAAAATATAAAGAAATAAGAATTTTAAAAAATAACGACATGCGATGTCAATACAAAGAACAACGATGTAAGCATCGAGATGAGGTTGAGGGTAGATATGAGTTGTGAAGGTAAAAACATAGCATTATGATACGAGAGATGTGATTGTGTTTTTGTACAGGTCATCGATCATTATTTCGGTTATTAAGATTTGTAATGTTAAATGCTATATGTGATTTAATAAGAAACATACAAAACCTAAAATGGTTTCAATCTGAACTAAAATGATGGGTACTAAAAAACAATTTCAAGCGAATACTATTTCACAACATTTACAAGTAATTTTATCCCGCTGCGAAACGCGGGTACTAAAAAACTCGTTCTCCCTAAACTATGGTCATTCAACATTGCAATTTACTAGCATACAATATATCACATAAGGTATTCCATTATACATCACAAAAGCATGGCTATGCGGCTTACCAAGCAACCTATGGACACTCGTAAATATACATTAATATGTAAAGGGGTTAACTACAACTAGCTAGTGAGTACCGATCAATTATAATTTGTAAAACATCGGATAATACGTCTTACTTTTCTTAGAATAAAATTAATATTCTTCTTGATTTATATAAGCAGATCATTGATCCTTTGTCATTTTTAATTTGCCATTGTGTCAAATGCAAATTATTGATTATTATTGAATTGAGTTTCAGTCTTCTATTTGTAAACTAGATTCTAGGATATAATTGACGCTACTTTAATTTATTATACGATATTTTTTAAAAGTTGATAATTTGTATACAACAATCTTTTATAATACACAATATATGAGACCTTTTTACTCATACTAACTCACAACCTATCAATCTCATCCACAAATTCATAGAAGTGGTTATTATTCCACTGCAATTAATAATCCATCCATAGTATTTCTATGCGTTTTAACCTTTTCCCTATTTTCGCTTTTGCTTTCACAACCATGTGCTGCCGAACTCCTCCGCAACGCAAATGGCTTCGAAAGGAATCTAGCGAATCCAATGAGGGAGAGTTTAAGGTTATAGGCAACTGAGAGGCCAACCCCCTGTGTTCCCAAAGGCAAGGTAGACTTTGAGATCATTTGGCAATAGGTGTAATGAAAAGATTGTATTTTCAATTTCCACTTTCATCTCTTTTGCAATCAGATCCTCTGTATGTTTTTTAAACTTACTAAGTTACTTCAATTATTGTTTATTACTCTAAAACAATTATATCAACTACATAAAATATAAATCCAATAAACAAAGCAATGCAAATAACTATTAACAAAACTATATACATGCAAGGGCGATCCAAGATTTTTAGGGACTGTTGGTATTATATAACGGCAAAAATAAAATTAATTAATATTACAGGTGTTGTTCGGGGTTTTGGTTAATCGGGTCAGGTAAATGACATTTCTGTTGTTTTAATAGGTATTTTAATGCTAAAATATAAAACAAAACACAATTTATATGAAGCTCTATGAATTAAACTGTTATTTTTAAAGTAAAGTAGACCATTTTAAAAGTATAAATCGAATATTGAACTATAATTTATCATTTTGTTTGAAAAAATAATTTTTCATGAAGTTTTTATGGCATGAAAAAAAATCACTGGCTCAAAAAAGTCGAATATTTCCACTACGTCTACAAAATTGGCTTGGCACGTGCCACCGCCAGACCCTTAATTGGTCCACCCATGTATACATGATCGCACATATCTTCTTAGGTCACACGAGTACCAAGCTGGACTATCCTACAAAATAATAACTATTTTAGGTAATTAGGTTAAAATAAGTCTGGGATGAGTCCTCGTATTGCACACTTCGAAGGTGATATTAGATAAGAATAAGAAGGTTACGGGAATATCAAACTCTTCTTTCTCTTTTTTTAAAGAGTTGGTGCTTTGTATGTGTATGTGGATTTTTTTTTTTTACTACCAAGGTTGCATGCCTTACAGTGTGTAGGTTTAGGTTAGTACAAGATACTCTGATAGTAGTCTGTGTTTCTCATATGCTCGACATCCTTAGATAATCTTTGAAGATCTCAAATGTGTCTAAGGATGTTGACGTGTAGAATCTTGTGAACATTTATATTTGTTTATTTATAAATAAATATAAATAGTTATATTTATTTATTTAGTACGTATATATATTTTTTTGAAAAGCAAGCAGTGTATATATCTTCTATTAATAAGCCCTCAAGAGAGTTGAGGTGAACTTACAGAGACAATGTTAAGCCAATAAATGTCATAGACTCAATAGCATTTACAAGCCTAACAATACCTAGCAATGTTATACAAAGTTACAACAAAACAGTAGGGATGATCAGACCAAAATACCAACTGAAATTCTGTTTAATCACCTACAATCTTAACTATGTCTGGACAGATTTGCCAATCTAACCAATTTAAGTGGCTTCCTTTCTTTAATCTCACCTTGAACCATTGGAATGATAGCAATTTTACCTGAAAAACTGCATTCCAGAAATTGACAATTTGCGAGCCGAAGATCTTTTCGTTGCGGAGCCTCCAGATAACATACGAAGCCGTTCTAATTACGAGTGCCCATATTTTTTCGTTTCTTTGAGAAAATTTTCCTTTGGCCGCCACTTCCATGTCGTAGTACGAACTGCCCCCTACGAAAGTTAATCCCCACCATCGGTGTACTTCTGCCCATGTATTTGCAATGGAAGAACATTGAAATAGTGCATGCTTTACCGATTCCGGTTGATCGTTACACCAAGGACAAAGGATGGAAGGTATGTCGACCCCTTTTTCCGATAGCAGAACTCTAACTGGCAATCTTTGATGATCAACTTTCCAAGCAAAAACGCAAATCTTTTTGGGAATTAAAGAGGACCAAAAAGTCTTCACTGTGTGCTGGTCTTGAAAGGTCCCTTCTAACGTTAAACGACACTCCTTTACAGAAAAGACCTCGTCTTTGGATAGAGAGCATGTCCATGTATCGTTTGTCTCCTTTTGTAGGTTCACGTCTTTAAGCATTTCCGACAAGTTCTCGAATTCTGTCCTTGCTCTTCCTGGAAGCAATTGAATATCTCCCAAATTCCAAACCTAAACCGGCCCATCCCAATACCCCATTTCGCAAATTTTACTTTCATTTTTACCAAATTTGTTGAAGACTCTAGGAAACGACAAGAAAAGGGGGGAAATATTTAACCAATTATCTGTCCAAAAAAACGTTTTAAAGCCGTTTCCTACTTTACTTTTGAAACAAGAAGGAAGGTGTATCCCGAGTTTACTAAACTCACCCCCTACTTTAATGACCCCTTCCCACATACCGGAACCTTTTGAAGTGGACTTCGACATTGTATATATGTATTACTATAGATAAGAGCAACGAAAAAATAATTATAAATATGACCGAGTTATTCCCACTTATATAACTATAGAATAAATCTAATGAATTCATTATTAGTTATTTTCAACTTCAGATGAATTTATTCACAATGAGCTATATATAAAAACATAGTCCTGAAATTTAAATATTCAATCACATATGATTATAAAAGTATCACAAATTACGAAAATACCACTCCGCTCAAAATTTAAAAATTCAATCTAGACCATTTATAGGGCTGATCCAAATGTTAAAATTAGTTCCTTATGACTATAAAAAAAGTATAGACTATACTATACATCTCTCATAAAAGTTAGTTAATATATGAAGGAACACATATTTTTTCAAAACTACAATCAAGTGAGATACCAATAACAAAAATCCATTAATGCTAATAAAATATTTTAGAATCTATCTAGGAGTCGTATCTAGAATCACCGAAATATCAACAAATATATATAAATCTTCGACATCCATAACTCCACACTCTACATACAATAGTTCTTAAATCAAATATTGGTTATTTGATGGCTTTTTATTTTCAAATTTCAACAATTGTTGTCCTATATATTTCCTCAACCATAATGTACTTTTATTGTCTTCTTAACTTCCACAATCTACACACACAAATACAGAGTTCTTGGTGTGTGTTTTTGTAGTATTAGCGATTGAATTTTGGTTGTATATATGTGTGGTTTACATAAGTCCAAATTGGCTCCACTTAGCAAAGCAAACAAGGAGAATGCTCGTGACACTATCTAGTTATTGATAGCCAATGAGCATGATGATAAAGGTATTCCTCAAAAAATCAAAGGAGTGATAAAATTAAGGCACAAACATTCACATTGGCTCCATTCTTAGCCATCACCCATAATTTTAAGGCTGCTTTTTTGTTGGGTAAGGGTGGATTTGGCAAAGTTTATAAAGGAAAATTAGAATACTCTGATGAGGTTTGTTATATTTATTAATGAAGAAATTTTAAGAAGTATAAAATTGTCGCTATAATGCAATTGGATCTTGTCGGGAGTCATGGAATTAGGTAATCTGTTGTTGAAGTGTTGACTTTAAGCATGGAAGATCATCCTAATCGGTTAAATTAATCGGTTATTGTGTTGAAGTGGAACAAAAGTTATTAGTATGCGAATACATGTTGTTAAATTTCTTTTAAACATCATTTGCACGATAAGTTGTGTGATAGAAATTATAAACTTATGTTGTTCCCTTTTAATTAGAGTCAAAATAGGAGTTGTTTGGACATATATTTTCAACAATGATTGTTGTTGTTTGAAGAATTCAAATAAGATGATCTTGGAGTAAAATCATGCCTATTTTGGAGCTTACGTAGACTTGAAGTTGCAATAATTGGTTTTAAGGTTATTTTGAACATGTCTTTTTTGCTAAAGCCTCATTGTATTTATGTCTTCAAATGATTAATGTCTAATTGCATTTATGCCAAGTACAAGGGAATATAGGATATGGTTCGATTGGAACACTAGGATGAAAATAGCAGCTAATTCAGCCGGTAGTGCTGTAAAAGAACCGAACATTTATGAACCGTTTGTGAATTTGTTCGGTAGGAAGTTCGTTTATGTTCCTTTGTTTAATAAACGAATGAACATAAGTAAGATTTTCAGATCTTTTAATTAAACAAACGAACATGAACATAGATGCCATTCGTTCATTTATGGTCGGGAACATTCGTTCATTTAATTAAAAGAGCTGAAAATCTTGCTCATATTCGTTCGTTTATAAAACAATTGAACATAAACGAACTTCCTGCCGAACAATTTCACGAACGGTTCATAAACATTCGGTTCATTTATAGCACTAACGGCTACGTTAGCTTCTATTTTCATCCTAGTGTTCAGTCGAGCCATATCCTATATTACCTTATATATACTAGGCATAAATGCAATTAGACATTAATCATTTGAAGACATAAATACAATGAGGTTTTAGCAAAAAGACATTTGGAAATAACCTTAAAACCTAATTTATTACAACTTCAAGTCAAAGCAACTGTACAATCATTACAAATAAGATGTCGATTATCCACACTTTTATCAATACTAATACTTTTAAAATTTTGAAATAAAAATCGAGCGTGAAAAAAATTTGGTCTTACTAATTTATATCAAACCTCTATTGTTGAAAGTGTGAAAACTGTATTAAAAAAATCAAAATATATAAATTTTACATCTCTAAGGATAAGGTTTTTGAAAATAATTCTAAAGTTACAAAAGTCAATGCTTTTAAATATGAATTTCTCTAATTATCTATTTCTTACTAAATATACACATTTAAAAGCATGGACTTTTTAGAATCATGTATACGCATTAAAAATGAAGAGTTTTTTTTCTATTTCTAACAATTTCTTATAATTAAACTAGTCTTTTACAACTATAAGTGTGACAATGTTAAAAATTATTACACGTTGTTAATGAAGCGTGGAGAAACAACATATTTATTATAGTGAATGAGCTACAAAACAAGCATGATTTTACTCAAAGATTTTCTGATTTTAATTCTTCTAACAACAATGATCATTGTTGAAAATGTCTGTCCAAACAACTCCTATTTTCACTCGGATTAAAAAGAAACAACATAAATGTTATAATTTCTATCCGACAACTTATCGTGCAAATGGTGTTTAAAAGAATTTAACATGTATTCGCATACTAATAACCTTTGTTCCACTTCAACACAATAACCAATTAATTTAACCGATTAGGATGACCTTTCATACTAAAAGTCAATACTTCAACAACAGATTACCTAATCCCGTGACTCCCATCAGGATCCAATTGCTTAATAGATTTATAGCAACAATTTGAGACTTCGTAAAATTTCTTCACTAATATATATAACAAACTTCATGAGAGTTCTAATTTTCCTTTATAAACTTTGCCAAATCCATCCTTACCCAACAAATAAGCGGCCTTGAAATTATGGGTGATAGCTACGAATGGAGCCAATGTGAATGTTTGTGCCTTAGTTTTATCACTCCTTTGCTTTTTTAAAGAATACTTTTATCATTCTGGCTACCAATAAATTTTGGGTTGACAAAGTTAGGCTCGCTTAGAGACAACAACCATGTTGCCACCCAAGTGATGGGTAGATATGGCTACTGTGCTCCCGATTATGCTAGTCAACTTATTTTTAAATTCGACATTTTCGCTTTGTATATACTAGCTTTCAAGTCCGCGTAAACGCGGACATATATCTATGATATTGTTTAAATATATTTCAATTTATGTTATTTTTTATAGCAAGTATAAAAGAAAGTTTATAAAGTTTGTTCAATAGGTTTACTAAAACCTTCATAAACACATAACATAATATAGCATACGATATTTTTTAATTATATGACAACAACTTTATTTTCTAATTATGAATTCCAACCCTTGATGTCCTCTAATCAAACCCTGATGATTCTTTTCCTCGAGATAATCTTGCATTTAATATCAACACATGATATAAATTAGTAAGAAGAAATATAAATATCTCATCAAAACTGAATCAAAATAAAAAAATTAAAATAATTGAAGGGAAAGAGAAAAACCTAACCATTTAGTTCCACCGCCGAATACTCTCAAAAGTTGTCCTCTGACTAATGCCATAAACAATGGGCGCACCATGGTGGCAACCAGTGTTCTAAAAGGCGCGCCATGGCGTCGCCAAGGCGTGAGGCGTGGCTCCGCCGTTAAGAAATGGTCCATGGCGTGAGTGCTAGGCGTGGCGCGCGCCAAGGCTTGCCAATGCGCGCCTTTACGCGCCAAATGGCGAGTTTTTTATAACGTGGGTGGCAACTGCAGGTTCGGCTTCAAGCTAAATTTATTTGACGATAAACCTGATGAAGTGATTTAATGAAACTTTAAACTGTTTATATAGCCTTCACTTCTTAAGAAAGTAGAAGAGAAACTATTAAATTAAAGATGCCACACACAAACAAAAAAAAAGCAAAAAAGAAACTGTGTTTCAACTTGAATGGTGAGAATTATGATGACAAAAAAACGAAAAGAACTAAAGTGAAATATAAATAAGCATAAACTTCAGTATTGAATGATTTTATTAACAAAACAGAAACAGTTGGGGATTACGAAAGAGGAAAGTGAAAAACAGAATATGTTTCACATGATTGGATCAATGTAATATAATCCTACTCTATCTTCTTTAGTCTGAATATAATGTAGACAGAACTGTACATACCTGATAAACGAAGTATACAAGCAAAAACATAGCTGAAACAGGAAGTGCAATTATGAAGATGTATCCATCAGGAGTATATGTCATGCCAAAGATCAGAAGAAATAGAAACGGTATAAGTGAAAGAAGGATGATTCGTGCTGTTGAACTTGTCTCCGGGTCTGTAGTTACACAATAACCTGAAATTATCGAGAGTAAAGAAAAGAAAAGAACAAGACAGAATAAAAACAAACCATACCCAACTATATAAACTAAATCGATGGGGCGATATGACAAATATCGAATCTAACCAGTAACAAAATGAAATGAATTTATTGAAAGGGCTTTGGGTAGAAGCAAAGGAAGCATTAGAATCAGATTCTGTGGATAAATCTCGACTGCCAATGATGACACAGGTTCCCATAGTAATGTGAGAAAAAATATTGTTGATCAGCAAACCAACTCCAGTCAGCACATACTCTTGAGCTACCTCTTGGGTGTCAAAAAGCCCAGAGACTGTAATTAGCATGGTTCTAAATAACGTAAGGCGTGGCGTGGCGGCGAAGTCAAGCCTCAAGCCTTGGGAGCCATGGCGAAGCCGTGACGTTTTTTAAGGCGTGACTCAAGGCGGCAATTTTGTATATATTTTGTAATTATATATATCTAATTTATTATTATTAATATACTAATTACATAAAGTTACAGAAATGATTAGCAAAGTAACATATACAAAATACAAAATACACATTTATAGAAGTTCTATACACAGCGATCGCAAAATATATACAAAAAAGTTCATTTTAAAAAAAAAATGATTTTTTGTGCATTAGACACAAAAAAGTTATTAAACAAATTAGTTTGCAAATTATTTTTCACAGGAATAACAGGAAAAATAAGACATACCAGTAGATGATGCAAGCAGTTGTTGTCCTTTGGTATCCCTTGTATGAAGAAGTATCCGTGTTTTGTAATGAGGATTAACAACATAGAAATCAGATATAGCCATGGTGATGCACCCATGAACAGATTTCCCAACCCATGAACTCATATCAAGAATCACTCCCACCTGAATCTCCTTATAAAATGCTTCTTCTTGTGCTGTAGTAAGACTTTGAAAGCTAAGCAAAATCAATATCAGGATAGAAAATGCAGTTTGCTTTAACAACCTGCTTCTATTTCCCATTGGCAACAGAAACTTCAAGTTGTTCTTACGATTGATATTTTAGAGTTCATGAGTATGTCCGCCACGGTGACACTAATAAAAGATCTCATGACAAATTATTGATTGTTGGCAGCCATGAAAATTTTAAGGTTTGACCTGATATTTAGTCAGCACTTCTTGGTCTAAAGTCTAAACTATTGAATTGCAATAGAAATCTAGAACTGGTCTAAGCTATCATCACCAATGCAAATCTGGTCAGAACAAAGAATCATCAAGATTCTACTTGCATAAGAAAAAAACACAACCTTGTATTGAGTTATGGTAAGCAAACTTCTGTATAAATTGGGTGGTCCACAGGAATACAAGATTTAATATTTTGCATAAAAATGTTGTGTTTGGTGTGATCACAGAGAGAATTATTTGATGAAATTCCTTGAAGCCTTAACAATTGCAGGTTCAATTTATTTATGTTTAAATAATTATTAAAATGAGTTGTACAAGACTACAAGCCAACTTAGAATTTATTCAAGTAACTAAATTATAAAAATAGCAGTGTCCACATCTATAAGGTCCTATAACACAAATATTGGATAAAGATTCAACTTTATTTACGTGCCATATAACTTTCAGTTATGAAACGCGTCAAATATTCGTTACAGGGCTGTTAATCGAAGATATGTTCAATTAACACGTTCAACTTTGTTCGGTTACATGGTAAACTAAGTGTTCATCAAATCAATGTGCTTTTTCTTTCTCACCTTTCTGTATGAGCTGCCAATAAACATGAAACTCCAATTAAGTTTTAATATCAAGTTGCACGGATAATCTAAGAACTCTCTTAACATCTTCAATGACCTGATTGGACCCATTTCTACAACAGTAACACACACACAAATAAAACACCATGTCGTAGCCACTGAATATGCATACAAAGATAGAAAATTCAAACACTAAAGCATTTTAAAAAACAATTGCTTTAAAAATTATGAAACATGTAACAGGGATAAGGAGAAGTAGCATACCCTCGGATTGCTGCTATATAGTAGGGAATTGAATAGTAAGAGAAAAAACGAAAACCCGTCAATGGCTGACAGAAAACGAAAAAGAACAGCCTTTACCTATGCTGTTGCTTAGCGATGGCTCCCATTAAAGTTCGATAGAAAAAACTGCATAATTGTTTTATATCTGGAATTGATTTTAAATCTTGAACAGATATTATATGTTTTTTAGCTGTCTTTGCTTGAACTTGAATCATTATATCGAACCTGGTAGCTTGCATGACTATGTCCTTGAGCTTCTTTTTTGACTCTTGAGCATCACAACCAGCTAATGCCTGATTATAAAGCAAAAGAGAGTTTTTTTAATGTAATATTGGATAATCACATTATTAGAAAATCAACACCAATAGAACAATTCGGCTTGGATGCACTTATGCTACTTAGAGTTGTCATAATCATCTAATAGGTTTTCTGTTATTACCAATTCTGATTATTTAAAGAATTGATGGATATAATGACAAGAAAGATATTACCTCATCAGGGCCAGCAATTTTAACTGCTCTACAAAGATTAATCAGTTGTCTTATGCTTAATCAGTTGTCTTATGCTTAAAGTTCTAACGATCAAAATGAACAACCAAACAACAATCACCCTACATAGCCTTATCAACGATCAATTCTTTAAGAAGATTATAAGTCCTTTATGACATGAGCATTTTATCGAACACCTTATATGCAATCTTTATAACGATTAAATTGAACAATCAGAACACAATCTCCCCAGTTAACAACGATTAATTAAACCAACTCAAATCAAAGGAAAGCATATACTTTGGGAAACAAACATAAGGTAAAATCTTAAAATATAGATCAAGATTAAAGTTGACGAAGATCGATATTTTCAATTTAACCCGCTGCTAATCATGGTGTTGATAAGATGTAAAGCATCGGCTGATGGCTTACAAATAAATTTCGTGTGTGTGACATTAGTTTTGGTGTAGTATCTTACATCTTCAGTTTTCAGCATAGAATCTCGTATGCTACCCATTGCCGTATTTGAACCAACTCCAACGACAACAGCTCTTGCCCTACCAGCTACCACTACAATTCCCTGCCACCATGACATCATCAATTCATTAATTCTACATTAATGAATTACAATGGTTTCAAACTCGTACCGAGAAGAGTATATTGATTTTGTCTTGGTACACTGCATTTGTTGTTACTGTAGACTCGAGCTCCTTTTCCACCGAAGATCTCTCACCTGTTGCCAAAATTAGACCCATGTGCCTTCAAATTAATGTTCTACATATAGGCATGACAAAAACATAATAAATCTGGACGATGTTTCTGATTTCACGAAGAAGAAAACCGAAAAAGTTTTGATTTAATAGCTAATTACCTAATTAAATCTCAAAAAGCTCACAAAAATGTCTTCAGATTGCAGACTGCCTAAATTAATCCTACAAGAAGTCTAATACAAACCCCTCATTACCTTACCATTAAATCCTTGATTCAAAATTAATAACTAACAATACAAGGATTGTAGGATCCCAAGTATGAAGTATTAATCATAAAATGATGCAACAATAAAAAAAAAAGAATGATTTCTCTTGCTATATGAGTTTCACAATGAACAAAGAGAGAGAATGATATTACGGCTCAAACTTGATTAGGATTGCTCACAACAAACCTAATTATATACCTATTACACAATGAGCTTTCATGTTCACATCCCAAAATTGCATTATTACTACAAAACCTATCTCCGATCTTCATCAATCGACTATCAAATTCAGATTTTTAGAACATTTTAGGTTTTTAAACGATCTCAATTTCGTCATATGAAATTTGCAGTTACAGTCAGATTATATAAAAGTTGAATACAATCTTGTTGACTACATAATAACTAAATAACATTACCCGTATGAAACCGATTAGTGAAATCATAAATGTCTTATTATTCTTCTTAATTTGTTTCACATTGCAAGTAAAATCAGACAAATACAGAACCAATGGCTTCATCGTCTCTGGTGCTTCCTTCGGATTCACTGAATCATCAGGGGTCTTTCGATGTGTCGACCAAGACCTCCTCTTCTGTTTCTTTTCGGGGTCTTAAAAATGGATTTCGACGTCTTAATTTGGTTAAATGTAGGAATTCTATGAGCGTATCGGTCGGATCAACCACTGCAGTTGATGATGCATAAAGAAGATAATCTGAAACAGGAAAAGTAAAGAAAACATACCTTCAATCGACCATGAGGAAGAAATCAGTCGATAGTTTGATTCTTGAATTGCTATTCTTGATGTAATCGATAGTTTCATTCAAGGAACAGGCAAAGTTTGTAATCGATAGTTTGATTCCTTTAATCTCTGAGAATCGAGAGTCCGACATCTAATCGTATGAAGAAGGAATCAGGGTTTCTATGAGATTTTTTTTGTGATGATGATTAACACTGTGGTCCCGAAGCCTCACTTAGGAAAGAAGGGGAGGGATTTAGAAGGATGGAAAAGTTTAGGCTTGTTTCAGAATGTTTTTGTGAAAAGAAAAGAAGAGGAAAGAAGATTATCTCAAATTTTCTCTCTTATCTTTCTCTTCAAATATGGACGGATTTGGAGAGAAAGCTTCTCCGTCTTGACCCTGCCTTCTTGTTCCCTACCCACCCCTTGAAATACTTTCTATGAACATTATTAACGAAAATAAGTAAATTAAAAAGGAATAACTTTACAAAAAGACAACACGTAAAACCTATAAATTCTTGATATTACAGAGGAGAATTGTGAAACTGATTGATTTTCATTTACAAACTCAAAGCTTGTACATATACAATTACAAGGAGGAAAATCTGGAGATAAAGAAAGTAACAGAATATTCTATGGCTAAGAACAAGGATACCAAAATAATATCTACAATTAAGCTAACGGATGATATGTTTGAAATTTGAATAAATGTACAATAATATAGAAGGTAGGTATATCACTTTACATTCCCCCGCAAGATGGACGAGCTATTTGCGAGACCAATCTTGGAAACCAGAAGTTGAAAACGTGGACGTAGTAATGGCTTAGTAAGAACATCAGCTAGTTGGTCATCACCCGATATATGTGTTACTCGTAGAGATCCATTTTGAACTTTTTCACGAACAAAATGAAAATCTAATGCTAAATGCTTCATTCGGGAATGAAAAACCGGATTTGCAGAATACGTAGTGGCACTTAAATTGTCGCAGTAGATGACAGGAACCATAGGTAATGTGAAATTTAACTCAGATAAAAGATTAGTGAGCCATTGGACTTCAGTAGTAGTAGAGGCTACGGCTCTAAACTCGGCCTCGGTGGAGCTACGGGCTAAAGTAGTTTGACGTTTTGAGCTCCAAGCAATAGGGTTAGATCCAAGAAAAACAACATAACCAGTTGTGCTACGATAATTATCTTTATCACCTGCCCAGTCTGCATCAGTGAAGGCATGTAAATGAAGAGGAGAGTTCTTTCGCAGCAATAGACCTTTAGACAATGTACCCTGTAAATATCTTAGCAGCCGTTTTAAAGCTGTCCAATGTTGGTGAGTAGGAGCATGCATAAATTGGGACAACTTATTAACAGTGAATGCAATATCCGGACGTGTCAAAGATAAGTATTGCAATGCACCAACAATTGACCTGTATTCAGTTGGAGAAGGATGTGCAGGAGCACCATGTAACGTGAGAGTTTGAGTGCATGTAATGGGAGTGGTAATTGACCTGCAGTTACTCATATTGGCTTTGTGTATGATGTCAGAAATGTATTTCCTTTGGGAAAGGAGAAGCCCATGTGGATGAGGAAGAACTTCAACACCAAGAAAATAAGTAAGAGGGCCTAGGTCTTTTAAGGAGAACTTGTTTGACAAAAGTTTGATGAAACGGGTAATTAAAGAAGCGGAAGGTCCAGTGATGATAATATCATCAACATATACCAGGATATAGAGAGGGGAAGAACCGACGGTTAGGGTAAAAAGAGAAGAATCAGATATGGTTGATTTAAAACCATGAGAAACAAGGTAAGATTTTAGTTCATCATACCATGCGTGGGACGCTTGTTTGAGGCCATAAATTGCTTTATTTAACTTACAGACATGGGTCGGAAAATACGGATCAACAAAGCCAGGAGGCTGAGACATAAAAACATCTTCATTGAGAGTGCCTTGAAGAAAAGCATTATTTATATCTAATTGATGAAGAACCCAACTTTGTGAAACGGCTAGACTAAGGATGAGACGTAGAGTCGCCGGTTTGAGAACCGGACTAAAGGTTTCAAGATAATCAATGCCAGATCGTTGGGTGAAACCTTTCGCCACAAGACGAGCTTTTAAGCGATCTATAGATCCATCCGGATTATATTTAGTTCGATACACCCATTTTGAGCCTACAAGATTAAGAGCATTAGATGATGGAACAAGAGTCCACGTGTTGTTGTTTTTTAAAGCATCAAATTCAAGTTGCATTGCATGACGCCATGAGGGGTGTTTGAGAGCATGAGTAATAGTTGGGGGTTCAGTAAAGGCTGATGTGGTAGTAGTATAAAGTCTAAAATCAGAATTATGATATTTAGAATTGGGTTTTGGGTTGCGTCTAGTATTATGTATAGGTGGCGGTGATGGAGGTTGAGTGGGGCTAGGTGGGGTAGATGTGAGAGGATTTGTTTGATCAGTAGGTAAAGTATAGGAAGAGGAAGTGGAAGAATCGTGTGTATGAGAGGTTGTGGGTGGATCTGTCAAGTTTTGCATGGAGGTGTTTTGCATGGAGGTAGAAGAAGTAGGTGGTGAGGAAGTAAGATGGATGGAGAATGGAATCCACTCATCATAATTAATAGTATTAGGAGTAGCAGAAGAAGTTAATTGTTGAAAAGGGAATATATTTTCAACAAAAACAACGTGACGAGAGGTGAAAATTTTATAAGTGGTTGGGTCAAGCGAGTAATAAGCACTTTGAGTGGGAGAATAGCCAACAAATACACAAGGACGTGAGCGTTGGTGAAGTTTATGAGGGGAATATGGGCGTAACCAAGGGTAACACAAACATCCGAAACTACGAAGTTTATGATAATTTGGTTGTTTGTTAAATAAGCTAAGAAAGGGTGAGGAGTTATTTAGTGTTGGAGTTGGAAGACGATTAATAAGATACGCCGCCGTGGTAAAGGCAAACGGCCAAAAAGTAACAGGTAATGTGGCATGAGAAAGAAGTGCCAACCCGGTTTCAACAATATGTCGATGTCTACGCTCGGCATATCCGTTATGTTCAGGTGTATGTGGCGGTGAAGTAAGATGAGAAATCCCACACGAAGAAAAATGAGAAGAGAGTTTGATGTATTCTCCCCCATTGTCAGAGAAGACTTGTTTGATTTTCCGATTAAAGTAATTCTCAACAAGTCGTTGAAAACGTATAAATGTGGCAAGTGAGTCCGATTTGTTTTTGAGAGGAAAAAGCCAAATATATTTTGTATAATGATCAACAAAAATGATGTAATACTTGTAATTATCATATGAGGTAACTGGAGAACACCAAACATCAGAAAATAGTAAATCAATTGGAGCTTTAGATGCAAGAGATGATTCAAAAAATGGTAATTTATGACTTTTATTAACATGACAAGCATTACAATGATCATGAGTATTATTTGGATGAAAAGAAACGAGAGATGATAGAAGCTTGAAAACTTTATTGTGTGGGTGTCCAAGCCTATGATGCCATGTAGTGGAATTGGTACGATGCATGGTGAAAACGGTCGGTGAGGATGGCAGATGTCGTGAGCGAAGCTCATACATCCCTCTGACTGCCATTCCCTTGAGAATTTGAGTTTTCGTTGCTCGATCCTTGATAACAAAAATAGAAGAGTAGAATTTTATGAGTAAATGATTATCAAGGCAAAGACGTGAGATAGAAATTATATTTTTAGCTAGAGATGGAACACACAATACATTTTTAAGAATAATGGGTGTGTGTGAAGTGTGTAGTAAAAGAGTGCCAATATGAGTAATTGGTAGACAAGAACCATCACCTATTACAAGCTCCTCCGTCCCATCATACGGTGCATGGAAAGAGAGATTGCTAAGATCGGTAGTGACATGGTGGGAGGCTCCACTGTCAAAAATCCAGTTGGTGTATTCCGGAACATTATTGAGATTCATGGTGTTAACCTGTGCCTTATTTGCCTGCATGTTTCGGTTAAAGGGTGGAATAGGAATACTAGGATGTACCTTCTTGAAGACCGGACAGTTGGTGAGAGAATGGCCTCGTTGGTAGCACCATTGACATTTTCCGAGAAAGGGTTTGTTACCGATAGATGTAGTTGGGGTGGGGAGAATACCGGAAGTGTTCATGGACTGCCGATGATATATGTGGTTGTTCCCGGTTGCTGCAGCATGTGACTTCTGTGTCCACTGTTTATTTCCTGGTCCACCACGGTTGGATTGTTGGAGATGGAATACGGATGCTGGCTGGTGAAGAGACGGTACAGTAGTCTGTTGAGCAATAGAGAGCTCATGATTAATTAATTTTTCATGTAGCTCACTGAATGAAATCAAAGTGTCTCGTGCGTGAATAGCATCTAGAATTGGCTTGTAACTAGATTGATCAAGACCGGTCAGGATAGCATCAATGACATCTTCATCGTCCATTTTCTTTCCAAGGCTTGCGAGTTCATCAGTAATTGTTTTAATTTGCTGCATGTACTCAGTTATGGACTGAGTAGGAATTTTAGTTGTCTGCTTCAAACGATGCTTCAACTGTTTTATGTGTCCTCGGCTTGGGGAGGCATAAGTTTTAGCAAGGATTTGCCAAGCTTCATGCGATGAGGTTGCCCCAGTGATAAGAGGCACAATCTGAGGTGAAAGGCTGCCCACAAGCGCTCCGAAGAGTAGTCTATCTTGCCTAAACCATGGAAGATAGTCCTTATGCGGAGTTTCGGAACCATCTGCAGCAGTGGTTGGCTTAGGGGCTGGATGGGACCCATCTATGAATTTGAACAAATCCAATCCATAGAGGAGTGCTTCAACCTGTGTTTTCCAGGCTAGGTAATTCGTTGTAGTGAGTTTGAGGGTAGCCGGCAAGGTGACAACTGTCAAATCTTTCATCGAATGATTAAGTAGAAGAGATGAATCAGTAGACATTGTTTTAGGTGAGGAAGGATGCAAAGGAGATGAACGAGATGAGTTTTTGTGAGGAGGTATTCGAGCAAGGCTCTGATACCATATAAATTCTTGATATTACAGAGGAGAATTGTGAAACTGATTGATTTTCATTTACAAACTCAAAGCTTGTACATATACAATTACAAGGAGGAAAATCTGGAGATAAAGAAAGTAACAGAATATTCTATGGCTAAGAACAAGAATACCAAAATAATATCTACAATTAAACTAACGGATGATATGTTTGAAATTTGAATAAATGTACAATAATATAGAAGGTAGGTATATCACTTTACATAAGTTTGTGGGGTTCCAACTCAAAACCAATTGGTTATGAGAGGAGTAGCCCAAGACTCTTATAAGCTCATTACAAAGTCACTCTCCGTCCTATGTGGGACATTACTCAACACGCCCCCTCACGTGTGGCCTTTTTTTTTTCTCGCGCCTAACACGTGGATACTTATGGGTTACGTGGAGTGGGTGAACCTTGCTCTGATACCATGTAAGTTTGTGGGGTTCCAACTCAAAACCAATTGGTTATGAGAGGAGTAGCCCAAGACTCTTATAAGCTAAAATGAAAAATCGTGGTGTAAATTTCTTGAATACCGGAGAAAGAACAGAGGTACCTGGTGACTGGTGCGATATATACATACATATATATATATATATAAATTTGCAGGTTCAATATTATATATATATATATATATATATATATATTAGTTGTGTGGATAGGATGATGACACGTCAATGTGTAGCTTAGATAGGATACAATAGGTGTCTTTGATTATATATATACATGTATAGGTAGATAGGTAGCATCAGATGTGTTTATTTATTAATTTTTAAATGGCAAGCAAGAAGTGTTTGTATATTATTCTTTTATAACATAAGGTTAGATATGTAAATTTACAAACTTCATCTTTTTTCCTTCCCTTCTTTTCCTTCTTATTAAGGAACACTAAACTTAAAATAAATTTATTTTCTTTCTTTTCTTTCTTAGCATTTTCTTTTCTTTTCTTTCCACTAAAATATCTGGAACACAAGAGCGAACGGAAGAGTATACGGAAAGTTCATGAGAAGTCGGAGCCTCCAAATCTTGAAAGGTCCGCGTTTTTTTAATCGGAGCTTTCAGAGAAGCCCACAATAACACCAATATGCCACATCAGCATGAGCAAACCTCTAATTTAGCTTACATCAAGTATTGCAATTCAAGAATCAGTGCCACATAGGATGTGTTACATCCTGTATAGGATATAGATAGATTCTTGACAAAAGTTGCTTGACCAAAATTTGAAACTAATTTTCTAATATTTTAATAGAAATTATTCAATTTTGAAATTTTAAAATTTCTAATTTGATCCAACAAAAACGTTATAGTAGGAACTAAACTACTTTGACAAAACTAAAGGTTCTTTGTTTTATTTAAGATGAGTTTTTGAATAATACTTAACCCACTTCTAAAGTGTACATACATTAAAATAATTTGAAAGAAAGGCTACGTGGACATAAAGGGATATCTAAAGTTAAACGTAAATAATATAAATTAGATTTAAAATATAAAGAAATTTAATCACGTCGCGAAGCGCGGGCGAAATAAAAACTTGTTCTAGATCAATAAACATCTAGATGGATATAACTCATTGGAAAAATTAAGAGTATAATTAAGTATACAAATTACCTTGATTTACAGATCAATTGGCTATAAAGATGTTATATGGCTAGTACTACACGAATGAAGTCATAACATATTCTAGAATTTAAAAATGATCGACCACAAAGAAATGTCAACAATTTGAAAAAGAGATACAGGAGAAAAAAGTGGTGTTAAGCTAAAAGTAACAATGATGGAGAAAGATTAAGATATACCAATTCAGTATGAATATGTGTATTATCATGATGAGATTCACTCAGTGAATGATGGTGTGTGTTAAGCATGGCAATTTCACTCATTGACCTTAGAAGCATCCACTACTCCAAGTCTCCAAGCTCATGAGAAAGTTGATGACACATGGAAAGAACTCTTGTCAAGTATAAACACATACCAAACTGATGAAGTTGGCCATTGAAATTGACAAATAGGAATAGAACTCGGGTCTTTTACCCCTGCCCATATTTGCTAAACAAACAAAATATATATTCAATATTCTAGCACTTATATTTGTAAGTTATACCATAAAAGCATGCAATCATATCATGATATTAAACTCATAGTTTTGGCGGGAAACACGAGCATAAGAATGATAAAATTGCATATGAGAATGTAGATTATTAAGTACCTTCTCTGTATATTATAAACATGTGCTGACTTGTAGTTTCATCACATAGATCTTCTTTGCACCGGTAAACATATTTACTAAACTCAATTAAGACGGATGTGAAAAAGATTATTTTGAATTACAAGTGTTATTAGCTATCACTTTCTTTTACCAAAGAATCATTTATTATTCCCATGGTTGCTCCAAGATTAGTTTAATCGAATCAATACATACAAATCATACCTTCAAATTGAATTAATAAAATCTATAGAGTAAAATTGCTACGATCTCTGAGAAACCCTCTTCCTAACTCAAAATGTATCCTAAAAAACAACAAATGATGAATAGATTCGATAAGATTGATTAAAAACACTAACAATGAATCGTATGCGTGATGCGTGTCATGAAACATCCTAACGAAACTCTATAAGCTTACAACATCAAAATCAAGCACATAGAGTAGATTGCTTAACAAAACGCCCGAACTCTCAAAGTCAAAGTTGAAATATCCAAAAGCAAACACACATACACACACAAATTAAAGAGGAAAAATGAAGAAGAAATGAAGAATAGAGTGTTACTTCTAATAAGGCGACGCCAGTGATCGTGGTGGTGACGATGGCAAAGTGGATGTGAGAGACGTCGAGAGCGTAAAACAAACAGTGGAAGGAATGGAATTAATGTGTGAGAACTCGTGAAGTATATATAATAGAGTTAATTATGTATTTGGTCCCTACACTTTGTTATTTATTTCATTTATGGTCTCTGAATTTCACTTGAAAATACCATACTACTTTGTCCCCTTTTTATTTACTTTCTTAATTACAAATCATCATTTATTATTTTTATTATTATTATTATTGTACCTAAACCAATTCACCCCTCACTCCCATCATCACTTTCTCTCTCACACCACCATTCTCACTCTCTCTGTCATATCATCACCACCTACAACCACCAGCATCATCACCACATGTGACATGATTTTGATTTCAAATTTGAGGTTTTGATCACCAGATTTCACCACCACAGATTAACAAGTGATGATCCATATTTAAAAGGAATTGGTCTGTACGTAACGGTTTTTAGCCATACATAACAAGGTACAAACTGTTAATACATATGTTACAAGTTGATGATGTATATAGTTGTTTTGTATGACTATGTAAACTACGGTTTAGTATGTACGGATGTACTTGTCTTTATTTACGAGAAATACTTACACTTGATTCATGTACTTGAATGATGGTGTTTTTTTAAACAACACAATATATAGTTTTCTGTATAACTTAAGCTAGTGACCTTTTTTATTTTTATTTTTTCTTTTTGTTTAACAGTAGGCGTAGAATTAGTTTAGCTTATTCATACTTGCATTTTCTAAAACAATGGCGATGTCCTTGCAAGTATGTACAAAATATATATATGCATGTGTAGATCTTGAGTTCGTAAACTTGCACGTGTATTTTAGAATTTCAAATGAGATGTGAACTTTATCATAAAAATGTAGAGATCGGATGCCGAACCTGTTATACGAAGATTATTGTTTTGACTAGATCTAAATGGAGACGAGTAGCACGAGCTTTATTCTAGGTGGTCTCACGGATGGCCCCAAATGTTGCTACATTGATCCGCGGGATCAATTTAGGTGATCTTGCTGGGTTGTTCTTCATTTTCCCGAGCTTGGATCATATGCTACAAACACGAAAGAAACCCGTTAGAAGGGGACCCGAGGCCGAAGCCCCGGAATCCACCCTCCAACGCTTAAGTCAGAACTCATATATGTCCGCCTTACTACTAAAATGTATCCAGAATATATAAGATCATATATATATATATATATATATATATATATATATATATATATATATATATATATATATATATATATATATATATATATATATAGAGAGAGAGAGAGAGAGAGAGAGAGAGAGGAACATATGGTGAGAGTAGGGTAAGGAAGAGGAAGATGTCCCCAACTTTGTGGGTGACCCCTGTCTATACGGAGGGAGTTAAGTATTGGTCTCTTAGGTATTATACATTGGTTATTTCGTAATATACATAGAGTTATTAGATAGACCCGATTTGTAACCGAGCTTGGGTTCCGGCACCTAAGTATACCGGTTTAGGTCGTAGGTATGACCTACGTCATCAACACCAATCTTGATTCTAATTTTTGGTTTTGTATGTTTTTACATACCCTAACGTAATAAACGAGCTTTAGGAATTGAGAGTAAAAGAAGTAATAAACTATTGGGACCTAATCTATAATTTATTTTCTACTGGCATGTGGTTTACCATTTAGCAAGGAATTTGTTACATATAAAGTCTTTAAAGCAATCAACTGTTATGTAACTTTTACAAATCAATAAGGAAAAGAAATGTTCATAAACAACACACTTCGAGTTATGTATTATACTATATATTAATCTACAAAGTAAGTTGGTAATTTCTCAAAAGATTTTGAGAGGCGCTATGATAATTTAAAGGTTTATATCATGCTATAATGATAAATTGATTTTTTCAATTTCTTATGAGATATTAGATTTCTCAAGAGATTTAGAAGCAAATGTTGATCACCAAATGCATCAATCTATTATATTATATTATAAGAATTTTAGTTTTTTATGACATATTTGAATTTTAGTATTATACATCATATTTGAATAGATTATCTACAATTAAACACTTAGATAAATAATATAAAAAATATAATACCTACTTAAAACAAAAAATATAATACATACTCACACAACAATTTTGTAGTATTTAACTTAACACAAAAAATATAATACCTACTTAAGAATTGATTTATATTACACATGATAAGTTACTTTGTATCCAACCTATTTAGTGTATATGTCACTAAATTAGAGAGGTGGCATGCATATATAGAATTTTCTTTTTATGTGTACGCAAAATTAAATAAAGTATTTTGTTTTTAAACGATAGATTTAAGAATAACTAATGGGAGTATAAAAGTAATCTTAATTTATAGTTTACAAAAGTAAAAGTTACTTAATCATTTAAAAATTTCTTATAAAATTGAAGTGAACAGAATGCTAAAGATATATTTTTGTATCCTAAGTGACTCATCAGGATTTGAAGATGATACATTTTTAACAAAACAAAGTGTTTAATTCAAACCTATTTTTATAAACACGTGAGAACTGAACAATTATCAGTGTTGATAAATATCGTTTTTTTAAATTGGGTAATATTATACGATGTATTTTTTTACAAAATAAGATATAGATATTAAAAATTAATATATTAATTTACTTTTACCCGACACGTAGCGCGGACAAATATTTACTCGTTAACATTCATTTATTAAAAGAATAAAAATAAAATGAATACTACTTCAAGGAATTAAAAATGCAGTTAATGAGATTAGTTGCCACGTCATCTTCTCTCTATATTATATAAAAATCACGGCCCATTATCGTGTATATAAACCGTGTCTTGGTTCCCTTAAACTGATTACACGTTTACAACAATCAATCAAGAACCCATCCACCCTCATTCTCATCCCTGTTTCTGAGGGATTTCATGGCAGATCAATCGTCGGTCGATTTTCGAGAGAAAGAGTCGAATATCGCAATTGGGTTTTCGAAATCTGTCGCTGACCAACGGAACAAATTGGGTTTCTCTGAGAATCACGACTCACTAAAACTCAAGAAGATGGATTCAACTAGAAATCTTGATTCGGAGATCAATGGAGTTAAGGAAGATCATAAGCGGAGGTGTTTCGAGAAGTTGGTGGTACGCAGAGAACGGATGACGGAACAAAATGTCGAAGATGTCAAATGTGCATTGGAGGTTGAAGTCATTGATGATACGGCTCTAATCGAGGCCGCTGCGGCTCTAACTGCATTTAAAAATCGCTATAGGAATGAAAAAGGTGTTCATGGCAACAATCCACGAAATACTGGTGGCTCGTTGAATCGAAAGCAAGAAAATGATGGCAAGAAGAAGAGGAACAAAGGATCCAAGAAACAGGGGAAAGGGTGTTCGACGAAATGCGTGAATGAGAAGAAGACAGACGGTCAAGTGGTTGAAGATAATAAAACTGCAACTGAGAAAAAGATTTCAGGGGGCAAAAGTCACAAGATGTTTAAAAAAATCTCTGGCAAAGCGAAATCTGTTTACCAAAGGAAGGATAGCAGGTGTCCAAATTTGGCAACAACTGGTGTTGAAGAACACCAGAAAGTCGAAAATCAGAATGAACCCGAAAAGATCATTAGCGAGGCCATTCAAGAAACTGAGAAGGATGCAAAAGTGTCAAATGGGAATGAAAAAGAATTGCTCATCAAATTGGTAGAAACTGAAACTGTAGATGAAAAAGATGATGGGTTAAAGTTAATTCTCGAAACTGATGCCCATATCAAGAACAATGAAGCAGAAGACCAAAATGTGGCTGAAAACACAACTGCTGGAACAAAGAAGACTGCATACTCAAGGGAGGAAATAGAGGCACTGAGGTTTGTGGATGAAGAAGGTCAAAAGGCTAAATGGACCAAGGTTTATTCCGGGTTTTCACCTTCTGTGGCAAGGGAGTACAATGGGCTTGTGACTGATGCAAACAATCGGCAAACGCAGAGGTACACTCGTGCTGTTAACTGTGGTTCTACCTCTACTCGACATGCCAATGCTATTCTTAGTATGCCTCCTGTTTTACCTTTGTGTTCACCATATAATTACAGAAAGTTTGAACCATATGATCGTGTAGGTTACAGGGTAAATTTCAACTGAATTACCTTTGTAAATGTAGTGGAAACATACCTTCGTTTGTATGATAGTTTTCATAATAGTTTTCATATGTCTAAAATCTAAATGTCCTTCAAAGAGAATGTAAATGAGCCTAAAGAAGATAGTTAGAATTGTAAAAGCAATGTAAAGATAGCTTTGTTCATAATAGTTTTCAAGGTGTTATATGTCTAAATGTCCTTCAAAGAGAATGTAAATGAGCCTAAAGAAGATAGATAGAATTGTAAAAGCAATGTAAAGATAGCTTTGTTCATGATAATTTTCAAGATGTTATATGTCTAAATGTCCTTCAAAGGAATGTAAATCAGCCTAAAGAAGATAATTAGAATTGTAAAAGCAATGTAAAGATAGCTTTGTTCATGATAGTTTTCTAGATGTTATATGTCTAAATGTCCTTCAAAGAGAATGTAAATGAGCCTAAAGAAGATAGTTAGAATTGTAAAAGCAATGTAAAGATAGCTTTGTGTTATATGTCTAAATGTCCTTCAAAGAGAATGTAAAACAGCCTAAAGAAGATAGTTAGAATTGTAAAAGCAATGTAAAGATAGCTTTGTTCATGATAGTTTTCAAGATGTTATATGTCTAAATGTCCTTTAAAAAGAATGTAAATGAGCCTAAAGAAGATAGTTAGAATTGTAAAAGCAATGTAAAGATAGCTCTGTTCATGATAGTTTTCAAGATGTTATATGTCTAAATGCCCTTCAAAAAGAATGTAAATCAGCCTAAAGAAGATAGTTAGAATTGTAAAAGCAATGTAAAGATAGCTTTGTTCATGATAGTTTCCAAGATGTCATCTGTCTAAATGCCCTTCAAAGAGAATGTATATCAGCCAAGAGAACATAGTTACATCTGTAAAAGCAGTTGAAAATTATGCATATTGTAGGAAATAATGTCAGAATATATCCACTACATGTAGCTATCAACTATTGATCCAATATTCAAATTCTTTAGAAGTAACATGGTGTTCTTTCTGTTTAACTTGGAGGTTTTAGCAGTAAACATAGTTGCATCTTCTGTCTGTTTAATTTATGACCATTTTGTGCAAGATTCTAGTTAAAACTTTTTAAATGGTATAGTGGATCTGATTTCTTTGTGTTTTTTGTTATGTCATAATCCAAGCCATATATAAAGTTTTTATAAACAAATAAATATGGGATGTTTAGTTAAAAAAACATTTGAGAATTTAAACTATTTGCGAGCTAGAAACACCTTTATGTCACTTTTTATTATAAGAATCCTATATATATTTGTTTATTTAAAACTTTAATATATGACTTTTGATAATAACATGACTGAAAAACACAAAAAGTCGAATCCATCTTAACATTTAAGAAGTTTTAGAACAAAACATTGCACAAATTGGAATCGAATTCTAAGAACATATCAACGCTTTGATAAGTATACGTTTTGGGCAAACGACCGCCATTTCTATATACCAAAAAGCGGTCGTTGCAACACCGCCACCCACCAGCCATGCTGTGGCGGGACAGCCACATCCAGTAGCACAGCTCCACCCTCTGCAACACCCTACAGGTTACAGCCACCATAAGAGATATTTTAGCTGGTATAATTAATACAGTCGATCTATTTTTTCTTTTCTTTTTTCTTGATAATTAAATAGAAAATCAAAGTTTTTAGCACATTCATAATGTTTAATTCATTCATTTAGATCAAGATTCTACATCGTTCGTGAATAGTATTCTACATTGTTTATGAATGACGACTTATAAATTAAAGAAACTGAAAACAGATTGCATGCATTTCTTTTCTGAGATTATACAAAATTATATGATTATCATCGCCTATATATTTCTGCTTCTCTTTATAATAAGGCACTGTTATTATTAATATTAAATTAACTGTCAAGAATCAAAGAATATCAATCTTGGTATCCGAGGCAGGCCATCAATCGGTAATATTCTCTTGCACCCTTCTTCGTTATTCTTGGTTATAAACCACATTCTTTATGAGCATTTTCAATGGCTGATCGGAATTACATTATTGTTTTATATATATATGCATATACCACATATATGATATATATATATATATATATATATATATATATATATATATATATATATATATATATATATATATATATATACACACACACACACTAAAGACAGATAAACTGTGAAAAAAACATGACGAACATGAAATCAGAAACTTCGATGGAATGAAGAAGAAAAAGAAATGCAAAGAAGAGGGAATTAGGGCTAAATACCTTTGCGAATTATATATTGTCAATGATCAAGAGTCATAATTAAGGTAACATATATAATTTATGAGAGCCTCGCACGTCCTTTTATATGCTTCCTTCCATTTGCGGGCCGTCTCTCTCATGGGTCATGCTAAATGAGTAACAACTTCAGGGCCCATCACTCCCTATTATTTTTAGTTTTTTACCATATATAAAATTAATTTTTATATTTTATTATAGAACATAATTAAAAAATAAAATAAGTAATTCATTGATTTTTTTTCTTCTTGAGTGGTATTATCATCAAGACAAGGCCGTGCTAGAAAAAAAGGGGGTGTAGCGAAAGTGGCAAGAGTAACACCGAACCATATCAGTATGACAAGAGCAAAAAAGTGACGAGTCTAACACCCAAAGACCTATGCTTCTAGATTGTCAACTAATCGGATATATTTATACTTTAATATTTCAGTTTTTCGATTGTAATCGTACTTTTAAAATATATGGGATTCTAAATATTTTGGTTAACAAATGATATTATTTAATTTTAAATTCTTATAGATTCGTTATTAGTTCAAACGCTTAAAATGAAATTGTTTCATATTATTTCCATAACCCAAAAGACATTAAAGTACAAACACTTCATTAATAATGTATGTCATAGTAACACAAATAGAATGTTATAAAAGCGTTTATAATAAAAACTTTGCTTTAAAATTGTTCAGTAGGTTTCATTTGAACTTTAAAATTCTTATGATATACGTCTAGTTTTAAACTTATACATCCGAACTTTAAAGTTTAAACTAATGGTATGTCTAGATAGTCAAGAATATGACCAAGTCAAAAGAACAAGTTAAATAAAACCATGTGTTGAAATATATTACAGTCGATTTTATTTTGAAAATCGTGCTCTTTTTTAATGTTAGTTTGTTTGTAGATTGTAGGTTTAGTGTTTAATAATGGTTGATAACAAGAACTCAAGGTAGACATAAAGTGAAGGGGTGCAACTTGATTTGGTTACAAGTTAAAAGGTGTAGAGTGTAAAATAAAGTCAATTTTGTCTCTTTTATATGTTGCTGTTAGAAAATTTTCTATAGTTTATGGTTGTTGTAGTGTCAGATATTTCACACAATGTTTCATAAAGGTTAATGAGAGTGTTAGAGAATATACATAAATAAATATTCATATAGAAGTTAATAATGTACTGGGAACATGGATAAAAAGTTTAACTTGTTAGATTTAAGAAAATATATAATTTTCAAAATAGTATGTCAAGAGTGATATGATGGTTTTTCCTAAAGTTAATGTAATAACTCGTCTCACATGGAAAGATGAAGAAAATTTTGAATCACCTTATGAGTTCAAAGTTATGGACTATTAATATTTCATCTATTTTAAAAATAGATAGTGCTTGAATATTACATAACAAATTAACAACTAAGGGTAGTTACAGAACTTACAGGATTGCTTCTTATATGTTAAAAAAATGAAGTTATTTAAGTATCCCGAGTTTATAGAATATCATAAGATAAGTATAGGATTTTTAAGTTTGCAAACTATTTTCTAGCAAGACCAAATAAGAGTATTACTTTATAAGTAAGCTTAGATTTGTGTTTTACAGAATTTTCAGAATAATGTTATAAGTTGATTCTGTTTAACTAGTTATTGACTTCCAAGTTTAATCTTAGTAGGTGATACTCACTATTGAAGTAGTAAAAATAGTTTTAGATAGACGTTGTGAATTGTAGCTTTGAGACACACAACTCCGTAATTTATTCCAATAGGTGGAATATATAGATTATATACTATTCTCGATTTTCTTCTATCGTGTTTTAGATATAAGGAAATACATTGGCTTTATTCAAATTTATCCATGAGTACTTATTTTCGTGGAAACTACAACAAAGCTACAAGTAATCATGAAATTTGGTATATATTTATGGGTAGTTGCAAGATTAGGGGGCCAAATTAACATATATTGGTTAGGAAATGGATATTGTATTGACTCACACTTGAACATACTTAATAGATATCGTCATAAGTATGTCTCATATAAGTTGTCATTGTTACCTAATGTGTTTGATTTGGGATGCGGGGACTTGTGGTCTTTTTAGCGTGTTCTAACGCCATATCTTAACTAGGTGGTCATAAGGGGTGTATCTAGGTTTGACGGAAGCCGTGTTGCCAACTACAGACATGCATGATGGGATTTGCATCTCTTGTTTGAATATATATATTTTGGACCCTTTGACCGACTTAAACTGATAAGTGTATGACCATGTCTAAACTAACTGATTTATTCTTTTTCATTTTATCACTTAGACACTCACTTAAAGTCGGTTAGTCGAAAAACATAATATTTGAGCATTTTAAGTTCACTCTATCATGTTCATACTTAAAATTATAATATCATGTTGTTAAACGAAAAACCTAACTATACCCCCTTCATGATTAGGCGATCCATGAAAGTTAGTTTTGTTTCGTCTTATCACCTAAATATAAGAGTTCTTATGGTCTGGTTAGCCTATGTGTCTGTCTAGGAGCCTTCTTATGTATATGTCATCAAGAGGTTTGTTGTCGACTTGTACAAGTGATAGTATGTTAGGAGTTGTGTGCACAGTCATCAATACTACTATGTTATAGGAAATACAATCACATCTATTATATTGTGATACTATGTTTCTGCCGTCACGTCTGTTCTCCCTTTTACGTCGATGCTTCCACTATTGGTTTAGGTGATGACAACGTCTGTCCTAATTTTTTAAATTCTTATTTCTTTCGGGTTCTATAATTTTTTTAATATCATATTTACTAATTTTTAATATATTTTATTTTTTTAAACTAACCCCCATGTAACATGAGAACTCAATCCATTGTTATCTTAAACATTGATATTTCGTGATCAATTTGTTAGTACTTTTGACAACATAGATAATGTGAGCATGTCCTTAATTTAGTTTTATACCTTGTATCGCGAATTCATTACTTATATACATGGAAATCATTTTCTTTTCTAATCTAATCGCTTATCGATTCTTGTTTACGATTATCCTTAATCGCCTTGGTGGAACGCTTAGGGCGATCGATCAAGGCCATAAGCCCAATAACATTCTTGGCTTTTTTTCTTACTAAAGGCATTTGTTTGACTTCTAAAATTCACATGTAAGCAACTTTATTTGTAAAATATGAAATAAATTTAATTATAAGCTCCCGTTTGTTTCACCGTAATGTGGAGTAATGAAAATGATTTTAATTTTATCCATGTTAGTTATTGAATGACATTCCTCTACCTAAATAAATATAAATACTTCAAAGAATTTAATTTTTTTCCAAATAATGTTACTAAACGCAATATACAACGAAATTTGTTTTTAATTTCATTGCATTTTTTCATATTACGGTGAAACAAACGAGACCTAACTAACTCAAGGTTAATAATGCATTTTAAAACTTTTGGAGAGAATTAGATGGAAAATAGAAGAATAAGAAGAAAAAAAGAACTAGAGGGAATATATACATTTGAAAATGCATACAAAATTTAGAAATTCATCTTTACATTGAGATGATATTTAATGATTTATAATGCAAAAAGTTACTATTTAGCATACAAGTGATAATTGTAGATTTAAGCATGGAATTGAAAATATGTTCATCAATTTGGTTAGTATAATAATTTTCTTTAACACTCCTCATTGATTCATTGATTGAGACTTTTCAAATCATAACTCAAGTTTGAAGTAATGTATCGTTAAAACTTTGCCAAAGAAAAATACAATGACAAAGTTGACTTTACTTTTATATAATATAATAAAATTTTGACCTACTTATTTTTTTCTTATATAATAATAAATTTTTGACCTACTTATTTTTTCTTATATATTTTAGTTAATTTTATCAGTTATCTTGATTTTGCTCTTAGAAGAATAATTAAAAGTCCTTTTTAATATATCATCATCGAACTAATTAGGTCAAAACAAAATTGAAACTATAAAGGGTTTAAAACGAAATTAATAAATTAATAAAAATAATAATTTAGTCAACTATGACATTTTGAAATGTTTTAAAGAATACTAGTTTATTGACACGTGTATTCACAGGTATTTTGAAAGTGTATTTGAGATATTAAAATTTTTAAATAAAAAAAATGCAGTAAATGAAATTGTGATGAGAATATACTAATTTCAAAAAAGTGTTATATTACAATAAAATTTATACCAAAACATTGATAAAAATGAGACGGTCGTAAATATATAATTATTTTTTCTCTAAACAAAATATATCACAAGTTACTAAAAATAATTTATAAACAACTTATAATTACTTACATTAGTATACAATTTTTATAAAACCCCTCACATTTTCTTAAAACCTTCTTATATGTTTTATAAAGGGTTTAATTCATAAAGGTGTATCCAACTTTACGCCTTTTGTTATTGTATGTACTGAACTTTCAAACTTACCATTTGATGTATCAAACTTTTTAAAAGTTACAATTTTATGTATCTAACCTGCTATAGCAGGTAAGATGATGATGTGGCACATGTTAACCTGATGTGACAATGACATAGTATTGAGTTGGAGGCTGATGTATCATATTTTACTTTAAAAATAATTCTAATAATAATAATAATAATACATTATTATTATTATTATTACCATCGATACAAGTGTCATGGCTTCATCAACTTCATCCGCTTCAAGAAATGTTTCATCTGCTTCAATGAAGATCTAATTTGAAGTCGATTCAAGTGCGATGGCTTCAAGTTTCTTCATCTTGCAGTGGTTCTTGTTCAAATCTGCCATGGCTTCAAGTTTCTTCATATGGCGATGGTTTAGGGTTTCTTCAGTTTGCGACGATGAAGATCTTGTTTGAGATCTGCCATGAAATTCAAGATCTGCCATGGCTTCAAGTTACTTCATCTGGCGATGGTTCAAGATCCGCGATTTGAAGATCCGCCATGGCTTCAAGATCAGTTCGATTTTCAGTTCGACTCGGGTTCAAGATCCGCGATTTGAAGGTACACCAGCAGAGCCTAATCGATGCTTCATCTACTGCTTCGGTTCAACGGTCTGTAAGATCTGCGATTTAGGGTTCATCTTCCTTCATCTGGGTTTTTTTATTTCGATTTAGGGTTTTTGCTTCTATTTAGGGTTTTGTTTCTATTTTTTGTTACCAAACGATTTAGGGTTTTCATCTTCCAGATCTTATGGTTTGTGGCGATTTAGGGCAGATCTGGGTTTTACGCAACTCTGAGTTTCTTCATCTTGTTCTTCGATTTTCGATTTATGAACATAGATTTTGTTAATTTTGATTTAGTGTTCATCTGCTTCATATTCATCTTCATGTTTATCTGTTGTTACGGTTCAACTTGGGGTTGATTTTAGGGTTCTTATGTTTCTACTCATTCATATATGATCTGGAGTTGTTCTTGTTTCTTGTTTCAGATGCAAACTTTTTAGGGTTCATGTGCTTCAAACATTTTTATTTTTCCAGAATTAGTGTGGTTGATTTTAGGCTTTCTTGTTCTTGATTGGTGCTGGACTTGTAGGGTTTACATTGCAGATGCAAACGATGAATTTTGTTCTTGTTCTTGTTGAAGATTTAAAAGATGAACCTTCTTCCTGTTCTTCATATTTTATTTATTTATTTTTTTATTTCTTGAAAATAATGCACACATGGCAATTAATAAGTGAGGAGGAATAATAGAAAAATAAAAAATTAAAGAATTTACCTGCTACCTGAAGAATAGGTTACCAAATACATAAAATTGTAACTTTTAAAAAGAATGAAATAATTTTGAAATTGAAGGTTATGATTGGTTAATTAAGACTCAATTTATGGTTATTTTTGAAAATTTTGCATGCCTTTTATATAGATATATAGATAAAGAAGTTAAGTTGAAAACCGTTATTATTACGAGTAATTGCATCTGGGTGGACAAGTCTTTATTAACCATTGATTTATTTTAAACAAATGTCAATATTGGTTCTTATAGTACTCGTAAAAAGAATGGTTTAAATGAATCTTAAAAAGTTTATATAATATTAAAATATTAGGTTAGACAGATATATTTTTTATATATTATATAAATAACTAAATTTTTAAACTTAATTTAGCTTAATCCTTATAAACTTTGTAATCTACTCTAATAATTAATGTGTATTTTGTGCCCCATAAAAAAACATAACACAAGTTATGGGAGAAAATATGACTAAGTTAGTTTGTGAGGGATGGTCTTGATATTTTCTCAGGTTAGTGTACCTTAAATACCTTATTTATTATTTTATAGCAAAACAATAGAAAACCAAATTAATAAAATTCAGGATATTGTTAATAGTACCTCCTTTCTATTACACTTGTCACAAATCATATTACATAGCACACACTCTTATACATCACATGTCTACATCCATATATTTAATTTTATTATTAACTCCATATAGTGTACCATGTAATCTAACTATTTTCAAAGGGAGCTGATTCGTACACAACAGATTTTAGTCATACACAACAGGGTGCAAGTAGTTATTACATATGATACAAGTTGATGATGCATAATATTGTTGTGTATGACCAAAATTGTTGTGTAAGGATCACCTCCCATTTTCAAATACTTCTTGTAGCTAATAAAGAAATCAAATACATTCATGCTGAAATGTGGGCCTAATTGAGCGACAGTCATTAGTCATTACAGGTAGTTAATAGCTGGCCCATTGTAGCCCAATTGATACTGACATTATTCAACAGATGGGCAGACCGAATTCAAGTATCCATGGCCCATAGCTGCTATAGGATATATGCGTTTAGAATTATTTATCTTTAGATGTTTACATATTTATTTTATATATATATATATATATATATATATATATATATATATATATATATATATATATATATATATATATATATATATTAAATAAGACATGTTAGACATTTTATTATTTAATACTTTAAATGATTGTTAATGTGTTGAAGCTGCACATATATTTTTCTATATTTATATAGAAAAAATAAATTTACATTTAAGGGTTTTTTATTTTGTCAATAAATCCATAACCATGTGGTATATAGTTAATATGATAACTTCTAACCACTTGACAAGAAATAAACTGTAAGCATTAACTGTTATTCAACAACCAAAAAGCTATGGTTTAAACTTAACAGAACACTAGTCATGTTTCTTATACATATTTTCTTAATTTCATTTTTATTAATATTATTTAAGATAATTTAATAATCTTGAGGTATATATGTAATATTTCATTAAGATATTATCAATTCATTATTCGCATTATTTCTGTTAAATGAGGTACATGTTGTATCTAAAGTTGGTATAAAGCAACCAAAGGTCCAACACCAAACATTTAATGAGTAATAATATAGTTCTTGACTTTTGAATAGTATGTATTTTCTGCCCTCATAAATGCTGATGTTGATCCCCTTTTGCTAGACATGATAGGTATATGTAAACAATGAACCTTAAAATGATTTAGAGCTAAATTTTTTCTAGATAAGTTTTAGAGATTTGTTTGATTTTTTAAATGAGTACTTACTTTTTAAAAATACATCTTCTATATCATAATACTTTGTATTTTTATGTATCTTTCTACTCACAAGATCAAAACAAGTATCAAAATCAAGGGAGAATCTAAAAAAAAGAATTAGCGGATTTCACGTGTTATCATCTAGTAAGTAAGATGATGAAGTATGAAGATTTATTAGGATGGTATATAATTTTCCTTGTAGGAAACGTCTACGTGCTTGTAGACATTTTGAGAGAAGGCTGGTTGTTTATAACAAGACGTTAGTACTCCATAAATTTAATTTCACTCATTTTAAGAAGTAGGTAACTTATCACTTCAACACCTACATAATTCAGACTTGCGGGCCACATCTTTTTTTTGTAGATACGAAATCAGAGGCAAGACATTTTATGTCTTAGAAAAATATCTTAATTAGTAGACTTTACATGTTATTATTTTGTAGGTAGCAGGATGAAGTAAAAAATTATTATAAGAGAAAATATATTTTTCATTTTTACATGGGGTGCCATTATATCTCTTATGGATTATAATTTCCAAAACATATCATAGCTATTCGATTTGTCGATCATGTTATATTATTGGACATTGGGGCTCATCCTAAAATCGGTCATAAGTTGACTACAATTATCGATATAATACTAAGTAAACAACATGGTAGGATGTTAACATCGTGTGCAATGCACCACAAGACAAGTTTCATCCCACGCATGTTTTATGTTGTTCTTTTCCGAAAGGCAAGGGTTTTACATTGTACTCATTTAACCTTTCAATTAGGGTGAAAATTGTCAGACATAAAATAAATAAGAATAGATTTGGGTTGTAAAGTATAATAGATGATTTTTGTTGGGGTTAAACAATGTAATCAATATAGTAAACGGTTCGTACTAGGCCATTATGGCCATACGTAAATTTCGTGGCTTACCCCGTAAAACAACTATGACGCGTCGGCCATTTAGAACATACCAACTCGTTTATTTTAAATATAAGTTTTAGTTTTTTAATTGAGCCACCAACCCATTTATGACATAACACAAAAATGACCCACCAACCCGTATAATTCATGATTAAGTAAATGGGTTGTATTCAGATCATGTGTTCTTGATCGGCTAATTCATGACTCACAGGGCAGGCCTCACGCAAGTTCAAGGTGTGCCCTTGAACTAAAGGTGCAAATCATCGGATTTTAATCAGATTCGGATCGGATAAAATCCGGACCGGATTTTTTCGGTTTTTTTTTTACCGGATTTTCGGATTGTAACCGGATTTTCTCGGAAAGAGGTGTAACCGGTTTCGTACGGATTAAAACCGGATTTTCTCAGACAAAAGTGTAACCGGTTTAATCGGTTTCGGATCGGATTAAAACCGGATCGGATCGGATAAAACCGGTTAAATCCGCTCCGATTTTATAAAAAATCGGTTCGGATAGTTTTTGCACAAAATCGAATATTCGGATTTTTTGTTCACATCTACCTTGAACAGGGCCCATACTCTATAAGGACCCCAAATTTTTATCCCTTGCATAGTATGTAAACTAATTTGTGGCCGGCAAGTTAGCTTTTAGGTTAGCCAGACTCAAGTAACTCGACAGGCAGGCGTGAATTCTTTTTGGGAAATCACAACTCAAAATCACAACTCAAAATCACAACAAATACGACTCTAGATGAAGACGATTGTGTTTCTCGATGAGTAGATCTTCATCATCAAACACATGAAATTAAAGTTAATGGTCTGAACGTCGGTCACCGGAGATGTGGGTGTGGTGACTGCGGCCGGTCACCAAAACAGATGAGTAGCTGATGAATGTATCAAGAGTTGCCTTGAATTTGTTGGCACAATTGTAAAGTATCAAATCTGAATTGCAATTTTAAAAGAAAGCAAGCTAAAAGTGCTCAAGTAGGTCGACAGGTGGTGATAAGTCAAGTCAGGGAAGAGTAATGTTTTATTCTTTATGTTTTTAAAATCTTATTTGTTCATACTGTTTACTGTATTTTGTTTACTCTTCGTTAAATTAGTTATATTATATTAATTATAAGAGTTTAACGATCTAAAGTAATAATTATAGTATATATATATATATATATATATATATATATATATATATATATATATATATATATATATATATATAATATATAGTAAACTTAGTCGTTGAGTTACATACTTATACTATAATTTATGCTAGTATGATTTTGGCTCCCTCGGACCAATTGTTCTAGTTCTGTCACTGCTTGGTTGCTCAAGATAAGGAAATCTACAAACCATAAGAAAAGAAAATTTAACAAATCATAGGTGTTTTCTCACATTTCTATGATTTAGTATGTGGTATGCCTACTGGAATTAAAGTTATGAGTTTTATGGCCTGTTTTTTACTTGATTGCACAGGGCCTTCGAGATCTCGGGACCGGCTCTGATGACTCGCCAATCAAAACACAATACGGTTGCCACCCCTACCTTATATGACTCAAGAAAAGAAATATACGTGTAAACGAACAAGGGATTGTTTGATATCACTAATAGAACCATTTCGACGCACGATACTGTCTTGCTTAATATTAATACGTTTGATTTTCGTCCAGAAATGAAGATAATGATGAATGAGTAAAAAAATCATTTTAATAAAATATAGTTGAATCATTGAACACCAATTATTTTACTAGAATATTTCTTCTTATACATATTATTATATTATTGTAACAAATTAATAACTTAGATTGTTTATTTATTTAAAATCTAAATTGTCAAATAGTATTTCACAATCAAAAACTAATAATAATGCTATAAGTATATAATTACACCCTATACATCAGTATCATGACATAGTTTTTATACACATGTTATAAACTATAGAGAGTTTGGTTGATGTGCCTATAAAAATCATTTGTATTTGAAGTTGCACATATAATATCGATAATCTCTACGTCATGACGTGGCCATAATTAAACTTAATAATCAACAAAAACAAGTGTCACGATTATATTATTTAGTTATTACAGACAGGACAAATGTAAAAAAATAATATATAGGTATTTTAAAATTGACATCTATTTTTATTACCTATGTATGTGTTATACTATTATATCAATAAATAAAAAGAAAATATGGAGATTCCTATGGCATATTCAGCTATGTAACAATTTTTTGTACATTAAGACTAATTTATCTATAAACCTACTCTTTCATTTTACAACTTGTTCGTAATATGATTTAAACTTAGAACCATAAAGAGCGTCTTAAATACCTAATATATATTCATCGCTCTATTTTAGGGTTGAGATATAATAGATTTGGTGCCGTAAAAAATAACGTGCCTCTTTCACAATCTAATGAAATTTAACTTAAGCGATCCTACAACCCGCTAAACAAAAAGATAGAATAAAAATAGAAAAGGATGATTGATTTAATGATGAGGTAACAAGAATAATATGAAAATGGTCTTAAGGTATATGATGCAGTTTGATGTTTTCTTGTGATATGATAAGATGTAAGGTAGGTGGATTTGTTTCATTTGGATTGTGCTAAACCTCTAAATTGTTACCTGTTAAAGCTTTTGTTATTGTTTAAAAACTGAATCAGAATGATAGATTCATCTAGTTTAACTGAGAATTGGACTGAAAATCGGTTTTCAAAAAGCGTTAAATTGTGCGTAATGAACCCTGAGACAAGCGTTAAATCGGCGAATCATAACCGGACTAAACCATATTTTTCTCGAACTTTTTTCTTTGACTTTTGACTTGTTTAGATCTGTATTTATATGACGTTAAATATTATATTAGCATTGTACTAGCATAATACAGTTGCGGCAAATATCTTTTGCTTGATAGTTTGTATGTTTTCAAGATAGAGGTGATGTGTTTATTTTCTAAAAATAAAATAAGTCAATAAAAGTTCACATTTGTTAAAATTCAATAAGATGTATTGGCATCAAAATTATATTTTATTTAACTTATTACCTATTAAAAAAATCCAACAATGTCTATAAATTCAAACTATATGTTATCTAGATTAACTGGTTATTCCCAATTTCTAATTGTTTAGTTAAAATGTTCATTATATGATACAATATTTAATATGAAACGTTTAATTATTAATTTAATTTGTATTGACTTGATTATGTTTTTAAAAAAAATTATTGTAAAAGTTTTAGTTATTAAAATGGTATATAACTTAAAGTTGTTATTAAGTCCACCTAATAATTACTCTATTTAGTAGTTTTAATTTTTCAATTATAATTTCTATGATTTATTTAACTTTCTGTAAATTCTTTATGTGTTGTAATTGTTTGTACAAAATACATTAAATTTTTTATTAATTTAAATTAAGAGATTAAGATATTTAAAGGAGAGACAATTTCTTTCCTAAAACTTTTTAAGCTTACTTAATTCTAAGTAAACATGCAATTTGAGCACTCTATTCTCATTGAAATACTCTTGACCGTCAATTTTACTAATCCGTATAAAACTATATGAACCAATCAATTTTTAGACAAGAAAAACACTATCTACCGTCATATCCACAAACACTGATACTATCGGCTTTTATGCCCATTCACAATACGTGTAGATTCGAAGGCAGGCTTGAAGTCCATCAATTTAGGATGCAAGAGTCTGAACAAGACCAATCCAATTAATTGGAACTTAAAGAATAAAGGCCAAAGAATCTATTTGCTTTAAAATTTCTTCAAATAAACACATCAATGAAACTCATGAGTTGGAGGATCTTGAACCAATTAAGGAGGCATCTACCAAGCTACAAAAGCTTATGAACATGAAGAAGAAAGCCGGAAGATTGTGAAGTTTTGATTGAACACGTACGACTCATAACCTTTTACTTTAAAATGTTTCCTAAAATAGTCCTACTAGACACACATACAAACATATATATATATATGATTTTTTTTAGATTAGGGTTCATTGACACCACAAAGTCATTGATAGGGTGAGTAAGGGGGTGTTTGTTTTAGCTTATTATACATGGGCTTATTTTTTCATTAGCTCGACTTAGGGGGTGTTTGTTTAAGTTTTTTTTTTTTTTTTTTTGGCTTAAGCTTATAAGAGGGGACGGAGTGGGAAGTGAATTCCCATGTTATGGAATCTATCACGACGCGGAAACCAAATTTGCCACTCCAGAATTGAGTGGTTGATGTTTGAATGTGGAGTTTACCACACCAAAAGAAAGGGTGTGGTTTGTATTTAGGTGGGGCCAACATCAATCTACTCACACTTCTAATTTTTTTACTTTACTTTTTAGAATTTTAATTAATTTTATGGGCCTATTATTTGGTGTGATAGGAAGTGATGACTACGGGACTGAGTGATGGATAAGTGGTAGGAGAAAAAAGCTGATGTGACGGTGTGATAGGGTGTGATAAGGAGTAACCATACCGTTCACTCTAAGCTTTTGAGAGAAAAAAGTGTTTGGATTACCTTAAAAGGTGTTTGATTTGACTTATTAATGAAAATAACCAAAAAAGATATATTTACATTATTTGTGTGGATAGAATGGTAATGTGTTAAAATAAGCTGACACCCTAGAAAATAAGCTATAAGTCAAGATGACTTATGAAAAGGGACTTATTTTCACAATAATAAGCTAATATCCAAACATATAAAATTTGTGTGTTAAATAGGGTGTCAAAGAGGGATAGAATGGTAAATGTGTTAAAATAAGTTGTCACCCTAGAAAATAAGCTAAGTCAAGATGACTAATGAAAAGAGACATATTTTTATAAAAATAAGCTTATAAGCCTATCCAAATATACAAAATTTGATAAGCCCACAAAATAAGCTAAAAAAACAATAAACCCAAAAAATAAGCTAAAACAAACATCCCCTTATTTTCTTATTTGAGTCAAAATAAACTCGTAAGTAAAATATAAGTCGGAAAATAAGTTTATTAAAAATATGTAAGAAAAATAAGCTCAGCCGAATGTTGGAGTGTGCCAACTGACACACGTATGCCGTATCACTGCAAATGAAGTGCGGGTCCATTGGGTCATACACCAAACTTCTATCCCGTCAGACCCTAAGCAGAAACAGCCGGTCAAAATGGTCAAATTCAAGTTGACCAAGGCTTCACGACCGTGAAGGATGCTCCACGGGTCGTGAAGCACATAGTCCCCACGAGTTCCTACATGGGCCATATGGCTCGTGGACCAGAGTGGTTTCACGGCCCTTCACGGGTCGACTCGTAAAGGGGACTGGGAAGGATAAATGCGCCACGAGTTCCTTTACGACTTGCAATAACACGGCACGTGCCGTGGAGCTAGCGTTTAAGCTTCACGGGCTGTGAGAGACCGTGAGAGGTCGTGAAGCTCGGAACTTGATTTTCATTGGATTTTGCATGTTGGTTCAATGGGATTTCATTGTGTGGCCGGCAGAGACATCTCTGATGACGAATTAAGGTTCTACATAAGCTTCTTTGTTGAATGGCTAAGGAACCTTTTTGCTACTTGAACTTACATACACACATAAGCTTCAAACTTGAGTTGTTGTGACTTGTGAGGTTTACAAGTGTGTTCCAGAGAGTTTAAGGGCTGTTGAATATCATCAAGGCTTAAGGTGTCGTTGGTGATTCATTGCTAGCACAAGGGTAGGAGTATTGTTGGTGTATCACTTCGGTGGTATTCTTGAAGGCTTCTTCTTCAAGTCAAGGTTATCCCACTATTGTTCTACCTTCATTTCAGTTTCAAGGAGCTAAGGAGGAAGATATAACCATCTTAACTTTGTGTTTGTTCTTGTTATGGTTGCATGCATGTGTTTTAAGTATTTTACCATTCATGGAGTTCATGCCAAAATCATTTATAAAATTGCTTCCGTTGCGTTTTGTTGTGTTTCATGAACTCCTACACCGAACACCTTTAAGTATACTAAATTGTACTCTACCAGGAACTGTATTACTAGCACCGAATACTGATGCATATTGCCGACCAATACGTATTGGTTTGAAAAATTATTATTTTTTCATATAAACATTGATATTGAACATTGATATTGTTTAACTAGTATTACAGAAAACAATGTTTGAACGTGACCGTATTTAAAATAAATAATTATATAGTATTAAAATTGATAGGGAAAACGTAGTATACCATATCGTACAGATGGCGTAGTCGTTGGTTGTAGGTATGTATGAGTATGACGGCAAATGAAATGACAAGTATTTATATTATAATTTAGACCTGCGGCTGCCCCCCAAAACTTTTGTCTTACATAAATAATAAGTAATTACCTTACGTTCCTTATATTCATGTATGAGAAGACAAAATTACTAAACTTATTTTAAGTTAATTAGGACGTTGGTCTATTAACTATATTAATATTTCATATTCAGTTTTATAAGATATGAAATTATGTTGATGGATCTTTATATAAAAGTTTTTACATCATTGGTTTTTTAGTTACCGGTTATTTTTTTCTTATTCAATAATAAAATAGTCATCTCCTCTTTTTATTTAATTTTAATAATAAAAAGAACGTCTTGAATAAATCCCCCGGCCTAGCCCCACCGACCCAAAAACCCGAAAACACACATCTCTCGCTTTATTCTCCCTCACTACCATCGCCGGTAATCTATGTTTGAATTAAGATAGTGAGAAAATTAAAGCAGGTTAAAAACACATCTCGCAACTGTTTTGTTGATGGATGAGATTTGGGATGTCTCGTGTTGCAAGAGAGTAAGAAGAATGGAAGTTGGCATAGATGAAGCCAGTTGATTCTGATTATGTGAATAGAAGTCATCTATTATGTAAAAGTCGGTCATTCTTGCTCTCTCTCTCTCTCACACACACACTCACTCACTCAGTATGTTACTTTTTGATCAGTCGTTTATGCTTGTGATTACGTTCTTGTATGACCAAACGACATTTGCTGCCGACACGAACACTAATTATGTTCTCGAATCTCGATTGAGGGTTTCACTTTATATCTTACTAGTCGCTTGTGCTTATGGTTGAGGGTTTTGATTATATTCTGATCGAGGGATGAAGGAAAAATATCAAGGAAACTAGATGAAAGTGAAACCCAATCCATATCCAGGCGTGGCAACGAATTCCGTTGCATCCATGGCGGTGTCCGGTTCCCTTTGTCGGCTCCATATTTAATATATTAGCCAATAATTAGGTAATAGTGGTTGCTATATTTTTGGTATTCTATTGGTTTTTGAGTTCTATATCCATATTGATTAACATATCTTTGCATCTTATTTCATATATGTGTTTGGATGAATTTTCCTATATGATTTTAAATTTATAGAACCTCTTTAATTTTGAGGTTCTATATCTATATTGGTTTTTATTTTACATAACCTCTTGAACTTTTGTGGTTTCAATGATGACAAGAGGTTAAGAAATACATTTGTTCAATTGTGTTAATTTGGAATTGAAATGGACACATTTAAAGAACTAAAATTAAATAACAAATTAAAAGAATTGCTCTTAAAAAGACTAAACTATTTGTCAAAGTTAACTGACTCTTAAACAAAAGATCAATGGTGCAACAATTTCCATATAAGTGACCACCAATGTAGTTTTATATTTTAAATGATTGAATGTGAAATAATTACCACTACAAGAAAAATACGTTTTTGCCGCGTGAACTTTTTGCGGCGACATATGTCGCCGCTAAAAACCCGCTAAACGACAAAATTTGGGCCCACTACCATCTGTTTTAAAGATGTCGCCGCTAAACATATTTTGCGGCGTTATTTTGGCTTTTAGCGGCGACAAATGTCGCCGCAAATGGTGTTTTTTTTTTAGTGTACATTGTTAAAAGCATAGTTCTAAATAAAGTAAGTTGTGGCGTAGCGACGAGATCAAGCCTCAAGCTTTAAAAACAATGTTTTTTAAGTCGTAACTTAAGTAGACAATTATATATATATATATATATATATATATATATATATATATATATATATATATATATATATATATCATCTTCTAATATATATAAAAGACTAATTTATAAAAATTCTTAGATGATCTAGACCATTCATTTAATAAAAGATTTGATCTTAGCAGTTAATTCATTTAATTCTATAATTTTGATTTTGACTTTTTAGAGTCAAACTAATATGAATTAGATAAAGATAACCCTTAATTAAATCAATACTAAAAAAATTTCTTGATAAATTTGATATGTATGGTAGTTTCCATAAAATTTAATATCCATCGTATTTTGAGAAAAAATAGGGATAATAGTCTATATATATTTTTACTAAAAAAAGGCTTCTATTATCTATTTTTAAATTTTGCTAAGTATTTATATTTTATTTATTATTATTATTATGAGACAATCTCTTCTCTTATATTTATTTAAATAATAAAATACTAAATTTCATCATTTTAATTAGAAATTTCTATTATATTTTACATCGTTCATAAACTTGATATAATTTGATTTTACATGACGGCTAAAATTAGTATAAGATTATAAGAAATACTTAGATTACGCTCTTTTTTTCTTTCAGATTACGCTCTTTTTTCTTATGACTGCCCGTGTTTTTACACGGGCAATAAACTAGTTATTAATATACAAATTGCAAAAAATTGCACAAATGAGGAGCAAATCAACATATTCCAATTTATAACATACAAATTTATAGAAGTTTAATAAAGATGATCGAAAAATATAAAAAAAACAGTCAAAATTTATAAAACAAAAAATAATTTTCTGCACGTCACGCTTTAAAAAACTCGCTATATTATGCATAAAGATGCACCTTAACAAGCTTTGACGTGCATGTCTAAAGCAATTTCTTAATATCCAGCCAAATTAAATGCTGGGGCCTTCTCCTTGCCAGAACTAGATGTACCTGTATGCATAAAACACTGAACATAAGATAACGCTCAGTAAGCATACTACTAAACAACTATAAACGTAAAGCATGAGTATCTCTCATCAGGATGCCTTGCATCCCAGCTGTAAACCTGCAAAACTGTACAAGTGTTAACTCGTCCCAGGGTATGACCATACCTCTGTGTAATCAAGCCCATGAGACATCTCTATGGGTATAAAGATCTCAATATACCCCTATGTCCTTGATACAAAGTTACGGTTACACACAACTAGGTATCCTCTGTTCTTGGTACAAAGCTACTCGTATCTAGGTACCTTATGTCCTTGTGCATTACAGCACTCACAGTATGGCAATACAACTTTACTTTGTATCTACAAATACATCACGTATGTAATACAAATATCGTATTGTTCACATTATACATATGCACATATTTAGTCCTATTCGAGCTAAGTATACTAACCTTAACAGCAACATAGAGTAAGCAGTGCTTATCACATGTAGACACGTGAACTCTTATTGCCTACAAGCCATATACATATACACATCAATACTCACTAAACGCTGCACAAACTGAAACTGAACATAACAGGGGGGCACGCCCGTGCTTGGTTGCAGGCACGATTGTGCTTCCCTACTAGATCCGGTCGTGGCCTTTACAGACCAGGGCGTACCCAAGGCATGGCCGTACCTACATAGGCACGCCCGTGCTCGGACCTCAAGAACTAGGGCTTGCCATGCACCCCCGTGCCTCATGAACATCAGCAGCGGTGCATCGACTGCTTGCTGTTTTTACCAAATAAATCAATACAAACTATAACCAAGTGCTTTCCTCCACTGGTTTTACATCAAAACAGATACTACAACATAGTTACAACATAGAACAACAATGAAAACACACAAACAACACCAAGATCATTGATTCACCAAGAATCTCCCTTTTAACCCAAAAAACACCAAGAATCAATACAAACAATTACTTGAGCTTGTGCTTGCTATGGAAATTAATATAAGCTACTTAACTCTTGTGTTTGTGTACAAAAGAGAAAGGGAAGTGGCTTGGCTTATGTTGTACGTATGTATGTATGTGCAATAGGAAGTTCATGAGACTTTGACTAACTACAAGTCAAAGTGCAACCATCTATGTCTATTATTTTCAGCAATTGTAACAAATGGTTCCTGTACTAATTTTCAGATATTAACAACATTAGCCATTCAACTTTAATAAACACATATTTCACATAAGCACATGATGGCAACTTGCTAAACTTATAAAATTCTAGACAACCAAATTAATGAAAATACGTAATAAGAAACTTTCTAACCTTGGAACGTTACACTTTTATATTAAAATGTGAATATATAATTGATATAACGATCACACTAAAGTTGGGTAAAGAAATCCAAAAGTAATGTGGGACGGATAATTTAATAAAGAGAGATCATTAAATACAACATAAATTAATTATACATAATAATTATACCTCTTATAGTTTTACTAACATACTATCTTTTATATATATATATATCAATTCAAAAACTTAAACATTTAATTTTTGTTATAAATAACTAATTTATATTGTTTAGAAATTATTTCTCTAAAATGCGATCGTTAGTCGTGTATAGAGTACAACTTACACACGATCCTTGCCCACTGCCAACGTTTCCACAGTGTTGACTTTTAATTCAAAGTCTCCGTCTTAAATTACACGCAATTTTTTATTTCTTTATGTCAAGTGTTTTTTTAAAAAAATAAAATAAAATACGAGAGGTCATGGAGAGATTCTCTATGGGTCTACCTTTTTTAATTTTTCTTCTTATTTATAACATGAAGATATATGTTCAAAATCAAAATCAAAATCAAGAGAGAATAAAAATAAAACTAGTAAATTACAGATATTATTATTGAGAATTTTTAATAGTAGGATACATAATTTTTTAAGGTTATATATCCTTCTAATTTATATTTTTACTTAAAAAAATGCATACAATATTGTAGCAAGTAAACATTTTCTTCTTCCCAAAAGGTAATTAGAATTGTTTTTAGAAGCATGGCAGTTATTCATTTTAGTTTTTATTAACTTACTAGTAATCCTTATATGTGCAATTGACCCTTTTATGTTTTTGTTAGATGTAAAACGTCTTATTATCTTAAAAACTTAAAGATTAGACCTACAAAGTGGATTAAATGTTAGTTTAAAATAAATATATTCACTTTAATGTTTATACAAAAGCATGAGCGTTCATTACAACTTGGGATCATTTATTTTATACAATTATTTTACGTTTTTAAAATTAAATGTCGTAGTAATGGTAAACTGGTATTTGAAAATGAGTAGTCATATGATCTAAAACAAACAATTAATTAGAAAAGTCAACCTTTTTTGTATTTTTTTTTTATTAGTGCCTATGTGACTCGGTTACTAATAAATGTCACTTGTGTTTATAGAATAATCGACCTTGACTTTATTTACACTATTATTTAACTGAAGTAAATTTTATTATATAATAAACGCCTAGAGAGGTTAGAAAGATCAAAACAAAATTACAATAGATGAAAATAAAAAGGCGAACAACATCAACTAATTATGATCGGTAGTTGATTTTTCCCACATTTGTTAATATAAAATTTTCTTATATTAATAAATAGTAATCAAGTTTGAATTGTATTTTATTAAGATCATCCACTCTTTCATTTCATGTTATCAGTTTCTTATGAGTTATCGTGGCGAAACAATTTTTAAACTCATTTATCATTCTATAAAATAAACCATTTAGTTACGGGCTAAACTTGAGAGAGAACTTTAATAAGAAACTTGATTGATATATTTTGTGTTGTTACCCTATGACCATTAATAAGGTATATCAAACACGTATGTTACGGCATATGATATTAAAATAATTATATTCTTAGTAATTTAAACTATATGTAATATTATATAAGATGGTTTAAGTTAACATAAGCAAACAATTTTAGTTTACATGTCATTGGTTTCAATAGATTCAGAGATTATGTGTGTAGAATACTACTACCAATAGTATTATTATGTAATATTACAAGATTAAAACGTAACTTGTAAGTTTGAAATTGTAAATTTCAAATGAATATTAATTTCTTTACTTTCAATTATTTTACAACGATTACTATGTACAGATGAATTAGACATGAAATATCGTGTTTTAATGATTTAACAATCATCGTATTTTTGGACAATTGAAAAAAAAACATAAGTGATAAAGTGAAGTTAATTAATTTTTTACCCGAAAAGGATTATTAATTCTGTTATCTTGTTATTGGTGATAACTGTTAATAAAAATTGTGCATGTGTTATGTTATTATATGCATAGGCAAGTTGTCAATGGGACCAATTTAATACAGTTTACTATCATGAAAACTCAATCTAGTATATAATATCCAGCTTATTATTTCATACACTAGTGTATATAGGGTAGAGATCTAGTAAAAAAAAATTTATGGTACTATATGTAATAGGAAATCTAGACCACAGGATCTATTCAATAGTCAAACAAAAAAAGTCACATTTTTTACTTAATTTTCGGAATTAAAAAAATACAGAAGGTTAAAATAGTAAATTCAAACAGCAAAAATAAAGGAAGAGCAAAAACGTGGGTCTATTCCCGTCGGTCAAAATCTCAGGCAACCATACATGTGATTCACGGTTTACAAATCCTGATGCACAAAAATAAAACCTTCTGATTAACATAATACATTTGATGCATAAAGTACAACATTTTGATGCACATTTACAACCATCTAATGCACAAAATACACCCATTTAATGCATAGAGTATGTCCATTAATTCACTGATTACATCAAATGCACAAAATACAAACCATTGATACACAGAATAAAAACATACATATTTTGGGGTAATCTGATGCACAGACAAGGATGAACGGCGGCGGTGGCGGTGCAGCGGCGGCGGTGGTCGGCGATGCACACACAACCGTCGCAGGATCATCAGATGTACAGCGGCGGTGCAGGGTTTATTAGGGTTTGCTTTAGGGATGGTTTTGTGTAGGGAGGAGGACGTTTTTGGGAATCAGATGTACAGCGGCGCAGAGGCATCGTTACAGCGACGTGGCGCCGGAGGTGGGCGACGATGCCAGGGCTGCGATGATGCTTGGCGGCGGCGATGGTATTACTGCATTAGGGTTTTCGTCCAGAGAGGGCAGGGCATTATCTCGACTGTTAATGAAGGAAGTGAGGGCCGAGTTTTGAGTAAGGAGGGAGAAAATGTGTTAAAACGTCTTAAATGCCCCTCAACTAATTTTTTTATAAAAGGACACGTGTCACGCTGTGGTTTATTCTTACTTTTTTTACCCTAATATTATTTTTACTTGATCCTAATTCTATATATATATATATATATAGAGAGAGAGAGAGAGAGAGTGTGTTGTATTAACTACGTTTAAATTAACAAAAAAACGTTATACTCCGTACATGATAAATTGGCATGAAAAAACTCGAAACATGCATTTACTAAAATCAGATATAAAGACTCCTTAATTATTTTGTAACACAGGGCTTTTGTTGAAAATATCTTAACACTACTTTTGTTAAAACTTGTAGCACCACTTTGTATAGTACTGTGTTTTGTCAAACCTTGATCCGTTTGGGTGTTGAATTATGGTATTATCTAAATGGTAGTTCTTTTTGAAAAAGTGGTGTTATAAAAGTTAGTATAGTTCTTTTAAAATATATCTTTACTTTATATTATATATTTTATAAAATATATATTAAATGAGATAAAGAGAGAAAAAAGAGAGAGGATAGATAATGAAGACATATAGAGAGTGGGGATGTGGGAGAGCAACGTCGACTTGGCAAACCAATGAGAGAGACAGATCGGGGTGGGAAGGGAGTGTGTAGTGTTATTCTATTGAACTTCATTATATTAATGTTACATTTTTCTGAAATAAGTACTCGAGTTTTTCTACTCTATATATTAAAAATTATATTACTTATAAAGTGTCTATACTTGTTATCAACTTTTATACTTTTTCCAAAGCTAATAAATTACTTTTTTACATTACAAATTATGTATCATGCTTTTTATAACTTTTTAATATCCTTTCCAACTTTTATTTTATTTCTAAAGTAAAAGAAATTACGGTAACGTGAAACTGTTGGAAAAAACGTGTTTTTCATGTTTTTGGACACACTTAATTAATTATCTATACTACTATATAAATAATTTAACATTCTAATTTCTCTTTTACTTTTAAGACTTCTTAAAATTCAATCAAGATAAAATCTTGATAATTAATTTATCTAAATTAATCTCATTCATTTAATCGTTCAACATAATTTCATTCTCTCTCCTAATTTACTTTAACTTTTTATTCATTTAAAATATACTCTCTCACACTAACACACTCTCTCACATAAACACAATTATCCACCATATCAACATAATTTTCAAAATCTTATTAACTTCTATCTCTTTATTTTGTCAACATAAGTTATTTTTCTTATTTTAATGTCGTTTAGAAAATAAAAGTAAATCTTATTAACTTCTATTCTATCTCTTTAGATGTAAATAAAAGTAAATTTGAAAAATACAGACATGTTGTTATAGAAAATTTTTTCGTAACATTGAATCGCGCGAATAACATATTATTACATTCCTGAAATCAACATGTTGTAAAATAAAAACTATTTGCCGCCGCAACATTGCGCGAGTACGATGCTAGCATATATAATGTGTATATATATATATTATTATATTAGTGTTTAGATGTTTATGTACTCCTTGAATAGAGCATCGTGACAAACTAAAGAGTGTGTACAATAGAGCTAGGTATGAGATATCGAGTATTAAAGTATAGTCTTTGGATTGAAAACTTGAGTATGAAAATTTGATCCCATATAATAAGAACGGGAAGAAACTTGATATGAGTAATTAAATATAGATAAAGAATTTGTAACACCCTCTTACCCGGCCTACATTAATTAAGGTAATTAATCAAATTTAGTTTGAGATTTAATTTAATCTATGTGAATTAATTGTTATTTTGTTTAATTGACAATTAATTGAATATATTATTGGATAATTAATTTAAAATTGATTATTAGTTAGTGGGGGGGGTGTGTTGGCCGATTTTTGGTGATTAGTCACCAACAACACCCCATTATCTCACATTACATGCAAATTCCCAATTAAGTGTGAGTGTGTGTGTGTGTGTGTTTTGATTGTGCTCTCGGCCGTGAATCAAGAAGCAAGAAAAGAATCAACGAATTTGATCTTGAACCTTGAATGCAATTATACTTCTGATTTCATAACATTAACAAGGTTAGAATGTTGAATTCAAGTTGTTAATTATTAGATTATTCGAATTTTGAATGTTAAATATGAATTCCGATTGAAGCTTGAGATATGATTTGATGAATTAGGATGAATGCATGATAGAATTTATGATCTATACATGTTATTTATATGTTTAGAATGATTCCTGGAAACATATATGACTTGCATGCTTAAAATCAGTAGTGATTTAAGTTAGAAATAAAAAATGGGGATGAACACTTGAATTAGTCGGAATTGGGGTTTGAATGAGTCGGAATTGGTGAATTCCGACAGAATTGGTCGGAATTGATGAAATCCGACTAAACACTTGTAACGCCACCCCTAACGAGCTTAAAATTAGAGTTAATTTAAACTTTTTAAACATCGATTATCAAAAGTGTTGCAGCGGAATTAAACACCATTTATAAAAACTACAAGATTGACTCGGCTAATTAATTACAACAAAAAGGTTAGCCAAGTTCAAAGCTACAAGCGTTACCAACTAGTTCCGACCACCGGATCCATACATATAACAACGTGTTCCCCAAAAGGTATATACAACAAAAGCTACCATCGGTACCCGCCTCACCAGGCCTCTAGCATCAACCTGCGAAAAAGGTAAATCTTGCACCGTTAGCTACAACTAGCTAGTGAGCACCAATTACACATAAGCAACAATAAGCAGGCTATCATGTATCAGAACAGCACACAGGGCTATCCTATCATATTGTGACGTGACAAACGTGTCAGCAGTAGTCGTATGTTGCAGGGGAGCTAACCCCGCTCAACAACCCAAAAGCAGTCCACATAGTACGCCAATTATCTATCATGTTGGTTCCCATCTATCAAGGAACCTTACTCCTTAGAGGAACGGCGGCCTGCAGGACCATCACCCAAGCGTATACTACTTAAGTACCGTTAATGCCCGGGTACTAACACCCGTCTACCCGAGAACCCAGCCAAGTATTGACACCCGTCTACCTGACTGACCTCCGTGTTCTCCAATTCAGTGTCCGGACAAAACTTCATAAACAACTAGTTGATCCAATAAGGATCCAGTTCATGCGCGCATATAATCACAACAATATCTTTCATATCAACAATAATAATACTAAGCATGCTTGTACAACTTTATCATAACATACCTCCATTTCCACGTATCAATACACCAATCATGTGTCAACATGTACTACAGATAACTTACCTACTGAGACTCATGGGAAACCGGTACTCACCTCGAAACTACAAGAGGCAGATATGCAATCGGGAATCCCAAGAGCACACAGAATCGTCTGAATCACCTAACACCAATAAACATAGATAAACACCCCTTAGTATACACTATATTAGTCTGCACTATCAACTGTCTCAACAAAAGGTCAACATGGCTTCTGACAGCCTCCTACGGCCGCAGGAACATGTTCCTACGCCCGCAGGACACCCATCCAACACGTACTACGGCCGTAGTATTAATACACTACGCCCGTAGCAGCTCATGCCAAAGAACCATGACCTACGGCCGTAGTAACCATTCACTACGCCCGTAGTATGTATCCTTTGGGTAACTACGGCCGTAGGTTATATACCCACGCCCGTAGTCTTGTTTCCATCACCCGTGGGTGGTAATCCTCATGAATTCAATCCTACGGCCGTAGCAACCATTTACTGCGACCGTAGTAACTACAATAACACCCTACGGCCGTAGTAACATAATACTACGCCCGTAGGAACCATAATCACAGTCTGTTCTTGCTCTGTTCGTAAACAGACGCTGTTTTACGAGTTTTGGACACAAAAATCACCTTGAATCCGTATTCAAGCGTTTATACCACACTTCTAACATACATACTAACTTACTAACATGATTTGGACACAAAACAATCACCAAAACACATATGAATCTATCAAAATGGGTCTTTACACCATGAACACCCAAAAACTAGGTTTCAACTAGAAAACTTACAAGAATGATGATATAGAACCGATTGCTATCTTGGATTCTTGTGGAAATCAGTTTCTAATCCTTTCCCTTCTTGATTTCTATCAAAATCTCCAAGTGTATGTATGTGTAGGCGTTAGTACGTACGTATGTGTATGTTGTGTGTATTTTGCGGGTTAACAGAGGATAAGGAAGGCTTTAGGCCGACCTTAAGAAGTTTATACCCCTTCTCGGGTATTTTGTTCTCCTATTCAACTTAAAATACAACTTATGGTTATCCGTTTCAACTAACGGAGATATTTTTGGAACCACTATCCAAAACCGTTCAACTATTTGTCTACTTGGTCAACTTATGACAATTTCCACAATACTACAGTTTTATCCACAATTAACACCAGTTAACACCAATTAACACCAATTAGCACCAATTCATGTTTAAAACACAACTTAACATTTAAGACACCATTTAGCAACATTTATACTACATTTAGCAACAAAACACCAATTAAAGTCAACATACAACTGTTAAAGCTACATATACTACAGTTTACAACTAGGCCCCATTTTGGGGTGTTACAAATCTACCCCCCTTAAGAAGATTCCGTCCTCGGAATCTGATCGTCAACAAACAAGTGAGGGTATCGAGCTTTCATGTCATCTTCCGTTTCCCAGGTCATATTCGAACCCAGGTTATGCTTCCATTTGACTAACACCAGTTTAATCAACTTTCGACGCAACTTTTTGGTTTTAGAATCAAGTATCTCTACAGGCTCTTCAACTAAGCGCTTTGAAGCGTCAACCTTCAGTTCTTGTAGAGGCAGAATCTGGTTCTCCTCCACCTTACACTTACGCAGATAACACACGTTAAACGTGTTGTGAATTCCAGAAAGCTCTGGAGGCAACTCTAGCGTAACTGTCCGATCGTTAACCACGCGAATGATCCGAAATGGACCAATGTAACGTGGACTCAACTTACCCTTTCTACCAAAACGAATCACGCCTTTCCAAGGAGAAACTTTCAGGAACACCCGATCGCCCTCCTGGAATACAACTGGTATGCGTTTAGGATCAGCATATACTTTCTGTCTGTCACGGGCCGCTTTGAGCTTTTCCCGCGCAATCTTCACTTTATCTGCCGTAATCTGAACAATCTCAGGTCCGACAAACTGCTTTTCACCGGGTTCTAACCAACATGTGGGAGTACGACAACGCCTCCCATACAACATTTCATAAGGTGGCATCCCAATACTGGAGTGGTACGAGTTATTATAAGCGAACTCGACCAACGGCAAGTGAGAATCCCACGCCCCACCAAATTCGAGAACACATGCGCGAAGCATGTCTTTCAACGTCTGGATCGTTCTCTCTGACTGGCCATCTGTCTGCGGATGATACGCCGTGCTCAGATGAACACGTGTACCAAGTTCATGTTGTAAGCTCTGCAAAAAATGTGAAGCAAATCTCGCATCACGATCCGACACAATCGAACATGGCAAACCATGTCGTGACACCACTTCGTCTACATACAGCTTTGCTAACTTTTCTAGCGGAGTAGACTCGCTGATAGCTAGAAAATGAGCGCTCTTGGTCAATCTATCGACAATGACCCAAATAGCATCATGACCCCTAAGGGTCTTCGGCAATTTCGTCACAAAATCCATTGTAATGTGATCCCACTTCCACTCAGGGATCTCTAGTTGCTGCAAACTGCCATAAGGCTTCTGATGTTCTGTCTTAACTTGCGCGCAGATCTGACATTTTTCCACAAAAGAAGCAATATCTCGCTTCAAAGTAGGCCACCAGTATAATGCCTTCAAGTCATGATACATCTTTGTGCTGCCCGGATGAACCGACAGCCTAGACATGTGAGCTTCCTGCAGTATCAGCTCACGATTTCCACCATGAAGCGGAACCCATACGCGAGACTGAAAAGTCTTAAGTCCGCGAGTATCGGCAACAAGTTGATCTCTCAGCTTTTTCATCGTTTCTGCTTTTAGGTTTTCATCTTGCAACGCTACTTGATGCGCTTCCTTCAATCGAGCAATGATATCGGGAATCACAGTAAGTTTCATGAATTTAGCATCTGTGGTAGAGCTCTTGCGACTCAATGCATCCGCCACCACATTGGCCTTACCAGGATGGTAGCGAATCTCACAATCGTAGTCTTTTATCAACTCGAGCCATCTATGTTGTCTCATGTTGAGCTCTTTCTGCGTGAACACATATTGCAGGCTCTTGTGATCCGTACAGACCACACACTTGGTGCCATAGAGATAGTGCCTCCACAATTTCAACGCGAACACCACCGCTGCCAACTCAAGATCATGAGTCGGATAGTTGCCTTCATGGGGTTTCAATTGTCTTGAAGCGTAGGCAATCACTTTATCTCGCTGCATCAATACACACCCCAATCCAGAATACGAGGCATCACAGTAAACAACAAAGTCTTCAGATCCCTCGGGTAAGGAAAGTATTGGAGCCTCGCACAATAGCCGTTTCAAAGATTGAAACGCTTGTTCTTGAGCTTCCGCCCAAACAAATGCAACATCTTTGCGGGTTAATTTAGTTAAAGGACCCGCAAGCTTAGAAAAGTCGCGGATAAACCGCCGATAGTAACCAGCTAGGCCGAGAAAACTTCTAACTTCAGAAGGAGTTCGAGGAACTCCCCAATTCATAACCGCTTCGACTTTCGCCGGATCAACTTTCACGCCATCGTTGCAGATCACTTGACCGAGAAAATGAACTTCTCGTAACCAGAACTCACACTTTGAGAATTTAGCATAAAGCTTCTCCCGTTTAAGAGTTTCAAGAACCTCTCGCAAATGCAACTCGTGTTCAGCTTCAGTCTTAGAGTAGATGAGAATATCGTCAATAAACACAATCACCGATTTATCAAGAAATGGACGACAAACCCGATTCATCAGGTCCATGAAAACCGCAGGAGCATTGGTTAAACCGAAAGGCATCACCAAAAACTCGTAATGACCATAACGAGTACGGAAACCCTTCTTTGGAACGTCTTCATTAGCAACTAACACTTGGTGGTATCCAGACCGCAGGTCAATCTTTGAGAAGCACGTCGCTCCCTGCAGTTGATCAAACAAATCATCTATCCGCGGCAGAGGATACTTGTTCTTTACCGTTCGCTTATTCAGCTCCCGGTAATCAATGCACATTCTCATAGTCCCGTCTTTCTTTTTCACAAATAGCACCGGAGCACCCCAAGGAGAAGAACCCGGACGAATAAAGCCTTTGTCAAGCAACTCCTGAATCTGCGTCATCATCTCGCGAACCTCGGAAGGAGCAAGACGATATGGAGCTTTAGCCACAGGGGTAGCCCCCGGAACAAGATCAATTCTATACTCAACATCTCTGACTGGCGGTAACCCAGGCAACTCATCAGGGAATACCTCTGGATAATCGGTCACCACCGGAATATCACGAACAACACGTTTCTCTAATTTAGCGTCAATCACATGTGCTAGATAACAATCGCAGCCTTTCGAAACCAACTTACGAGCTTTCATAAGAGAAATGATAGGAACATCGGACTTTCGCCTCTCTCCACGAGCCACAGCATATGACCCGTCAGGTAAAGGAACTTTAATCAACTTCTTGGAACAGAAAATCTCAGCGTTCAACTTACTAAGCCAATCCATCCCAATCACAACATCGAATCCCGCAATCGGCATTAAAAGAAAAGAAACAGGAAAACTACTCCCGTCGATATCAATAACCGCTTGAGGGACATTATCTACAACTGGAACTACTTTACCACTAGCAGTCTATACTCTTACGGGCTCAGACAACACAGATACAGGCATTTGCAATTTATCACAGAAAGAGACAGACACAAATGAATATGTAGCTCCAGAATCAAACAATACACATGCTGGGGTAGAGTTAATAAGAAAAGTACCCGTAATCACGTCCCCAGCACCCTTCGCCTCCTCTTTCGTCATCTGAAACGCCCGCCCTTTAGTACGGGGAGCGTTGTCTTTCTTCTGCCCTGAGGCAGGTCCTCCAGCTCCAGCATCGGACTTTGAACGACAATCTGTAATCCGGTGCCCTGGCTTGTGACATTTATAGCAGACGTTCTCCTTAAACTCGCACTCATTCACCGAGTGCCCTTTCTGACCACACCTAAAACAACGTGTAGTGGCCTTCGAACAATCACCGGCATGGTAGGTGCGACACAGAGAGCACCACGAACCCTCAAACTTAGCCTTCTTCGAAGAATCAGGCTTTCCCCCAGTCGACGACTGCCCCTTGGAAGTAACAGATTTTGAGAACTGCTGTAACTTCCTTTTCTGACCCTCAGCAGCATGATCCCCCTTTCCCTGGCGTCTATCCCCATCAATCTGTCGGGCTATCTCAAACGCCCGATCCAAAGTAGCCGCAACTCTAACCTGAGCGCGATAATCAAGTGGCAACATGTTCACAAACTTGCGCATCTTGGCTTTCTCGTCAGTCACCAAATGCGGTATGAATCTAACCTTATCTGTAAAAGCATGAATAAGGTCCTCAACAGGCTTATCCCCCTTACGGAGACCATTAAACTCGTTCTCCAGTCGCTCCAGATCATAATCTGTACAATACTTCGCTTTTAATTTCTCAGAAAACTGCTCCCAAGTCAGAGCATCAATCACCTCCGGCCTCAACGTATCTTTAACTGTATCCCACCAATCCAGAGCTGGCCCTTTCAACCTCTGAACCACATATCTGACGCGAAGCTCACGTTCACATTCACAAGCTTCGAACACCTGATCCGTCTCACGTAACCAACGAATAGTCTCAGAGGGATTATCACTACCCTCATAAACCTTCGGCCCGCAAGACAAGAACTTCTTGTAAGAGCACTTCTTTGGCTTCTTCACTGCCAAAGCATTTTGCAACAGCTCCCTCGTCAATCGGAGCTCCTCCTCTAACAGTCTAACATATGCCGCCTGCTCTTGATCGTGTCTTGGCGGCTCCACATTATGCTGAGAAGCCTCATCCTCAGCTTCCCGTCGTTCACTTGAGGCCTCGTCCTCCATTCGTTTGAGAGCCTCTTCTGTCGTAGCTCTACGTTCGGTCATTTCTACTCAACTAACTATTTACACGTAGACCACAGTTAGTACACCATTTATTCACCAAGTACAAATACTATAATTAATCTATCACATGGGACAGCCACATAACACTCAACTCAACCCCAATTACCCCGATAGGAACATTTAACGATGGTCGGGCCCGAGCTTGAGATTGAATACTTCTACGAGTACCCAATTCCTCAAACTTAGGCTCTGATACCTACTTGTAACGCCACCCCTAACGAGCTTAAAATTAGAGTTAATTTAAACTTTTTAAACATCGATTATCAAAAGTGTTGCAGCGGAATTAAACACCATTTACAAAAACTACAAGATTGACTCGGCTAATTAATTACAACAAAAAGGTTAGCCAAGTTCAAAGCTACAAGCGTTACCAACTAGTTCCGACCACCGGATCCATACATATAACAACGTGTTCCCCAAAAGGTATATACAACAAAAGCTACCATCGGTACCCGCCTCACCAGGCCTCTAGCATCAACCTGCGAAAAAGGTAAATCTTGCACCGTTAGCTACAACTAGCTAGTGAGCACCAATTACACATAAGCAACAATAAGCAGGCTATCATGTATCAGAACAGCACACAGGGCTATCCTATCATATTGTGACGTGACAAACGTGTCAGCAGTAGTCGTATGTTGCAGGGGAGCTAACCCCGCTCAACAACCCAAAAGCAGTCCACATAGTACGCCAATTATCTATCATGTTGGTTCCCATCTATCAAGGAACCTTACTCCTTAGAGGAACGGCGGCCTGCAGGACCATCACCCAAGCGTATACTACTTAAGTACCGTTAATGCCCGGGTACTAACACCCGTCTACCCGAGAACCCAGCCAAGTATTGACACCCGTCTACCTGACTGACCTCCGTGTTCTCCAATTCAGTGTCCGGACAAAACTTCATAAACAACTAGTTGATCCAATAAGGATCCAGTTCATGCGCGCATATAATCACAACAATATCTTTCATATCAACAATAATAATACTAAGCATGCTTGTACAACTTTATCATAACATACCTCCATTTCCACGTATCAATACACCAATCATGTGTCAACATGTACTACAGATAACTTACCTACTGAGACTCATGGGAAACCGGTACTCACCTCGAAACTACAAGAGGCAGATATGCAATCGGGAATCCCAAGAGCACACAGAATCGTCTGAATCACCTAACACCAATAAACATAGATAAACACCCCTTAGTATACACTATATTAGTCTGCACTATCAACTGTCTCAACAAAAGGTCAACATGGCTTCTGACAGCCTCCTACGGCCGCAGGAACATGTTCCTACGCCCGCAGGACACCCATCCAACACGTACTACGGCCGTAGTATTAATACACTACGCCCGTAGCAGCTCATGCCAAAGAACCATGACCTACGGCCGTAGTAACCATTCACTACGCCCGTAGTATGTATCCTTTGGGTAACTACGGCCGTAGGTTATATACCCACGCCCGTAGTCTTGTTTCCATCACCCGTGGGTGGTAATCCTCATGAATTCAATCCTACGGCCGTAGCAACCATTTACTGCGACCGTAGTAACTACAATAACACCCTACGGCCGTAGTAACATAATACTACGCCCGTAGGAACCATAATCACAGTCTGTTCTTGCTCTGTTCGTAAACAGACGCTGTTTTACGAGTTTTGGACACAAAAATCACCTTGAATCCGTATTCAAGCGTTTATACCACACTTCTAACATACATACTAACTTACTAACATGATTTGGACACAAAACAATCACCAAAACACATATGAATCTATCAAAATGGGTCTTTACACCATGAACACCCAAAAACTAGGTTTCAACTAGAAAACTTACAAGAATGATGATATAGAACCGATTGCTATCTTGGATTCTTGTGGAAATCAGTTTCTAATCCTTTCCCTTCTTGATTTCTATCAAAATCTCCAAGTGTATGTATGTGTAGGCGTTAGTACGTACGTATGTGTATGTTGTGTGTATTTTGCGGGTTAACAGAGGATAAGGAAGGCTTTAGGCCGACCTTAAGAAGTTTATACCCCTTCTCGGGTATTTTGTTCTCCTATTCAACTTAAAATACAACTTATGGTTATCCGTTTCAACTAACGGAGATATTTTTGGAACCACTATCCAAAACCGTTCAACTATTTGTCTACTTGGTCAACTTATGACAATTTCCACAATACTACAGTTTTATCCACAATTAACACCAGTTAACACCAATTAACACCAATTAGCACCAATTCATGTTTAAAACACAACTTAACATTTAAGACACCATTTAGCAACATTTATACTACATTTAGCAACAAAACACCAATTAAAGTCAACATACAACTGTTAAAGCTACATATACTACAGTTTACAACTAGGCCCCATTTTGGGGTGTTACAAATCTACCCCCCTTAAGAAGATTCCGTCCTCGGAATCTGATCGTCAACAAACAAGTGAGGGTATCGAGCTTTCATGTCATCTTCCGTTTCCCAGGTCATATTCGAACCCAGGTTATGCTTCCATTTGACTAACACCAGTTTAATCAACTTTCGACGCAACTTTTTGGTTTTAGAATCAAGTATCTCTACAGGCTCTTCAACTAAGCGCTTTGAAGCGTCAACCTTCAGTTCTTGTAGAGGCAGAATCTGGTTCTCCTCCACCTTACACTTACGCAGATAACACACGTTAAACGTGTTGTGAATTCCAGAAAGCTCTGGAGGCAACTCTAGCGTAACTGTCCGATCGTTAACCACGCGAATGATCCGAAATGGACCAATGTAACGTGGACTCAACTTACCCTTTCTACCAAAACGAATCACGCCTTTCCAAGGAGAAACTTTCAGGAACACCCGATCGCCCTCCTGGAATACAACTGGTATGCGTTTAGGATCAGCATATACTTTCTGTCTGTCACGGGCCGCTTTGAGCTTTTCCCGCGCAATCTTCACTTTATCTGCCGTAATCTGAACAATCTCAGGTCCGACAAACTGCTTTTCACCGGGTTCTAACCAACATGTGGGAGTACGACAACGCCTCCCATACAACATTTCATAAGGTGGCATCCCAATACTGGAGTGGTACGAGTTATTATAAGCGAACTCGACCAACGGCAAGTGAGAATCCCACGCCCCACCAAATTCGAGAACACATGCGCGAAGCATGTCTTTCAACGTCTGGATCGTTCTCTCTGACTGGCCATCTGTCTGCGGATGATACGCCGTGCTCAGATGAACACGTGTACCAAGTTCATGTTGTAAGCTCTGCAAAAAATGTGAAGCAAATCTCGCATCACGATCCGACACAATCGAACATGGCAAACCATGTCGTGACACCACTTCGTCTACATACAGCTTTGCTAACTTTTCTAGCGGAGTAGACTCGCTGATAGCTAGAAAATGAGCGCTCTTGGTCAATCTATCGACAATGACCCAAATAGCATCATGACCCCTAAGGGTCTTCGGCAATTTCGTCACAAAATCCATTGTAATGTGATCCCACTTCCACTCAGGGATCTCTAGTTGCTGCAAACTGCCATAAGGCTTCTGATGTTCTGTCTTAACTTGCGCGCAGATCTGACATTTTTCCACAAAAGAAGCAATATCTCGCTTCAAAGTAGGCCACCAGTATAATTGCCTTCAAGTCATGATACATCTTTGTGCTGCCCGGATGAACCGACAGCCTAGACATGTGAGCTTCCTGCAGTATCAGCTCACGATTTCCACCATGAAGCGGAACCCATACGCGAGACTGAAAAGTCTTAAGTCCGCGAGTATCGGCAACAAGTTGATCTCTCAGCTTTTTCATCGTTTCTGCTTTTAGGTTTTCATCTTGCAACGCTACTTGATGCGCTTCCTTCAATCGAGCAATGATATCGGGAATCACAGTAAGTTTCATGAATTTAGCATCTGTGGTAGAGCTCTTGCGACTCAATGCATCCGCCACCACATTGGCCTTACCAGGATGGTAGCGAATCTCACAATCGTAGTCTTTTATCAACTCGAGCCATCTATGTTGTCTCATGTTGAGCTCTTTCTGCGTGAACACATATTGCAGGCTCTTGTGATCCGTACAGACCACACACTTGGTGCCATAGAGATAGTGCCTCCACAATTTCAACGCGAACACCACCGCTGCCAACTCAAGATCATGAGTCGGATAGTTGCCTTCATGGGGTTTCAATTGTCTTGAAGCGTAGGCAATCACTTTATCTCGCTGCATCAATACACACCCCAATCCAGAATACGAGGCATCACAGTAAACAACAAAGTCTTCAGATCCCTCGGGTAAGGAAAGTATTGGAGCCTCGCACAATAGCCGTTTCAAAGATTGAAACGCTTGTTCTTGAGCTTCCGCCCAAACAAATGCAACATCTTTGCGGGTTAATTTAGTTAAAGGACCCGCAAGCTTAGAAAAGTCGCGGATAAACCGCCGATAGTAACCAGCTAGGCCGAGAAAACTTCTAACTTCAGAAGGAGTTCGAGGAACTCCCCAATTCATAACCGCTTCGACTTTCGCCGGATCAACTTTCACGCCATCGCTGCAGATTAATTTTGTACACTAGTTCTTTCCACACTATAAATACAAGCTCCATTTCAATTTTGTACTACAGAAATTGGAGATTTTGCTCTAAAAATCATTCCCCTCTTTGGTGCTATCGCCTGGTTGCCGAGTTCGCGTTTTAGAGATTTCACAATTCAGATTACAATAATGAGTAAACTTTCAAGCAAGTATGCCTTATGCGGTAGTACACGCATCTTTGCCCGTTGTTCCCTGGGATACAGACGTCGACTCTGTTTTAAGATAACAACGTCTAATACGGGTCTCGATCCCATGTGTATTTGTTTTGGAGTATTCTATTTTACCCCGTTCTTCTATCGTTATAACGCGCACTTTGATTTATAAAAAGAATAAAATTTTCCAAACAGAAACTTGCTAAATAATTACGCGACACGAATTGTTCGACATGTATTCTCCAAGCATCTGGTGTTTGCCGCCGTAACGTTATAGAATTGCACTTTCTCACATGCGAAATTATTTTTACTATAATAGACACCGAGTTGGTTTGGCCATTTATAACCGAAACCGGTTAACATAAAGGATCGACAAAGGCATAAACCGACTTAGAAAATAGGTTTGATATGATAAAACGATGACCTGGAATCATTACCAAACGTGATTTTATTGTTTTTGTTCAATAAATATAAGAAAGCCCTAAATTGTTGTGACAATTATTGTTTAGTGTTTGAAATATTTATTTTTTATTCATATAATTTAGTATATTTGAACTATAAATCGTGGTGATTTGGATTATATTTTAAACATCGTAAAACCTGCAATTCTAAGAAATCGTGGTGATTTGGATTATATCTTAAGAATTAGGTTCAAGTAAAAAAAAGCTTAAGGTACTTAATCTAAGGAGGAACGAGGGCCTGACATGTGGCACTCACACTTAAAGGGAAATATAGGGAGTTAATAAAAGACTCTCTCTCTCTCTTCCGTAATTAATGCATCACACTTCCCCACACCTAAGCCTTAAAAAGTCGGTTGGACTCCACCGCCCAAACAATTCATCGTGTTCTACACTCCATCGCCGGTTTTGTTCCCTGGATTCCACCGCCGGACACATTCATAGACATACGGCGCTCCAATGTTCCGCCGCCGTCGTTTGTTTGAAACAATCCGTCTCGCCAACAGTCCACCGCCATAGTCAACGGCAAACAGATCTAACCACGCCGGCGATGCAAGAACAAACCGCAACTAGGGTTATGATCAGTGTTCGCCGTACTCTTCCACGCCGGCGATGCAAGAACCAACAGCGACTAGGGTCACAACTAATGTTACGATCAGTGTTCGAAACCGCCGCCACCGATTAACCCGCCGCCGCCTCTGTGACGTTTCCGACCACCACCGCCACACGAAACCCGTATCTGATGATTTGTGCATCGCCGACCACCGCCGCTGCACCACGTCCGACGCCGCCGCTCTTTTTGTGCATTCGGGTCATGTGCATCAGACGTACACCTAGAGTATACATTTTTTTATTCTATGCATCAAATGGTTGTATTTTGTGCATAGAATGATTGTACCTGTGCATCAGGTCACTTGGCCGACGGGAACACCTGTAGCAGTTGATTAAATGGTTCTAATTTGTGTATATTTTGTGCATTAAATTGTTCTATTTTGTGCATTAAATTGTTGTATTTTGTGCATAAGATGATTGTACTGTGCATCAAGTCACTTGGCCGACAGGAACAGAAAAAACCGACGTCGGTGATCTTGAGTTTGTCGGCGACGGCGACTTTGCTATGGTAGTCGATCGGTGGTGAAGGTGGCACAGAGAATGAGGGTTGTGGCTTCATGTGGGAGGAAAGAGAATAACTGACACGTCTTTTTCCTGATTTTCCATTAATACCCTTTTTCTTTTTTTAATTCCTGTAAATTTGTTTAAAATTTTGACTATTTTCTTTGACTTTTTGAAAAATCTTGTGGCTGTTGTTTCTCCTTACATTTAGTAGCATTTCTTTTTTTGTAGGATAACTCTACCCATATCTTAAACATCTAAGTATATTGGCAACAATTTCGGGTCGTCGATTATTATTATACTAGTTTATTGACCCGTGCACGTATGGGTATTTCGAAAGTGTATTTGAGATATTAAAATTTTCAAATAAAAATAATACAATAAATGAAATATCACCAAAAACTTACATATAATTCATTAAACCCAAAACAACAATAATCTAATTTGAAAGAACATGTATTATCTGATGTCATTTTTAATATATTCAAATATCGAAGTCAATGAGATAATAATTTCGAACTGAAAACCGACTCAAATTTCTAAACACATCTATTGCCAATATAAATTTTTCACCATCATAAAAGATCTTTAAATTTAGATTTTTAAATATATAATATACCATCTTTTTATGATACATTTTATTTAAACCATATTTTTAATAGATGTTTCATACATCTTTCTAATAACACTGAAAATTCTTTAAAATCAATAACTAAATACTTTGAATAAAAATACTCAAGTTGACCTCTCGGCTCATCACCATAATCTCAAAATAACCACTCAGTTAAACAAAAAATTATCTAACAATTACTATTAATGGATAACAAAAAGTTATGAATATACGAATTCTAAAAAAGTGTCATATTATAATAAAATTTATACCAAAACGTAGATAAAAATAAGACGGTCGTAAATATATGATTATTTTTTCTCTAAACAAAATATATCAAAAGTTACTATAAATAATTTATAAACAACTTATAATTAATTACATTAATATAATATTTTATAAAAACCCCTAACATTTTCTTAAAAGCCCTCCACATATTTTATAAAAGCCCCTTACAATTTTCATGTAGCACCCTCTAAATTAAGATAAAATTGAAATCGATTATAAGCATCTTTCTAAAATTGTTTTGTAAAATTGAAGGATTTTGAAAATGGAGGTTTTGATTGGTTAATAGATTTGATTTAATAGTTATAAAAGAAAATTTTGCAAGCCTTTTATATATAAAAAAATAGATAGATATAGATATAGATAGATAGATATAGATTTAAAAATTTTAATGTGTGAAAAAGTGGAGAACTATAATTAAATGTTAAGAAAAAACGGATTCTTGAAGAATACGTGTCAATCAATTTAACTTATGTATTTTGTTTATCAAGTTTATAGTTATCATATTTCTTTTTACTTTAAAAATAATATAAAAGTTTAGGAAAGTAAATTTAGAAGTCGATAACTACTTAACTAGTATGCTCACTTCCTAATAGTATACTTGATATATAGGGTAAAAATATAAAATATTTATTTAAGAAAAAGTACAAAAGTTGAGAACTAAGTATATTTTTCCAGATCCAAAAAAGATAAAAATTACAGGGTGTTCGGATACGAACCATCAAAGTATAACATTTCAATAAACAAATACGTCAATTAATTTAAATAAAATTAATTTTACAAAATTATTAAATAACATATTCGTTCTTCAATCTTTTTCCTAAAATATTATCTATTTTGTTCTCCATGTTTAGTAACACACCAAACTTTACTTTCCATCTACCCCTTTGAAATATTAAGTGAGATTTTCACCACGTGTTTCACTTGAATCTTCCAACAATGCAACTTCGTAGAAGGTATAAATATATAAATATATATATTTTTTATTTTCCTCATTTATCAGATTACAATTAACGTTTTCTATATTTTAAAAAAACAAAGATATAATTAATTGAAATCCCATAATGAACCTTTGCATAACCCACATCCCATTTTTCTAAGAAGGGAATTTTACTTTCACGATTATATATTAACAAAGTCAGATTTGAATATATTCTACATTCTATAAAGTATAAATTAAGATATCCTGCTTGAAAATATCCTCTTTATTGTGTCTTTAAATTATTATGTTGATGATTTTTAATGCTAAATATACTCATCTAAATTTCAGAATGATAATCCATTCTTAAGTAGGCAAATTAGTTTGGCTTTGTCAAATAATATTTATATAGTTACTTTTTTATACATAGCTATAAATAAAAACAAAGTAACTGAAAAGTGTTTATTTCACAGAATAGTGATAAAGTTTGAAAAGTATTTTACCAATGTCACTTATGTGTTATTTCACAATATGAAATAAAGGGTGAGTGACCATGGAATAACACTTTTAAAACTTGGTTATTATTTGAAATTTTTCCGCACAGAAATTAAACATGTAAAATATATACACATAGACAAAAGTTCATGCGAGAACCGTTGTTAGAGCGAGAACCGCGAGAACCAATCTAAGACGTCCAATTCCCCCTCCTTCAATGTCATTGCCCACCCATGAATTCCTCACATGCACCCTGCCACACCCTATCCCTCCATGCTCTCCATCCATGATACTTCCCATATCCAAGGAACGACTGAGATTGGTTCTCGCACTTACAACGGTTCTCGCATGAACCCTCCCCATACGTCATAAAACAAAAAACATGTTACAAATAGATAAATGATATTCAAGGGTATGTACGAAATATAAAAGTTCAATGACAAAAAACATAATAGTAATATAGCAAATTCAATTGTCCTTTGGGGCATCCGATAAAATTGGAACAATACAACAAATTTAATTTTAACCGCCTCTAGTGGTTCGAAAGCGTTAAATCTATTGTCATCAAAATATTTACTGGTAAATTTATTAATAGCAAAATAGGTCATCATAATGAATTTATTTCATGGCATAGCATGTGCGTAAAAAGACCAAATAAATAATTGAGTGACCGTGATTAGTCTTGTTTTTATAGTATCATATACAAACAACTTTTTTACGTAACCATATGTGTATGTCATTATATTGTTAATAAATAAAGGTAAACATTATTTGATCTAAATCAGTAATAGTCTTAAGAGTAGATTAGAGAGTAAGATGTGTATTAGGTGTTCTTTAAAGTTATGGATTTAAGTCTTGTTGTGAATATAATATATAAATTTAAAAGAAGGATTGAAAATGGTATAATTTGTGTAAGAAGATGGAGTTGCGGTGACAAGTAAAATTAATAAAAACAATAATATTTAATAATAAGTAAATTTATCGTGCAACATCCTATATTTTAGTCTTTATCTAAATTAATCTAGTGGTTTCATCATATACTAGTTTATTAACCCGTGCACGCACGGGTATTTCGGACGTGTATCTGAGATATTAAATTTTTTAAATAAAAATAATATAATAAATAAAAAATCATCGAAAACTTACAATTTGTAACAAAAAAAATAACTAAATTTTTAAGTCACTTATTTGTAGACTACATTTGTTGTTTTGTTTGTAACATTACCACTGTTGTCACAAATCAAAACTTCTATGTTTTTTTTTTACTTTTAACACGTGAAACGACAACATACAATTGACCATGTGTAAACACAGGTTTCCTGAAAAATAAACCAACTTCTGAAAGTGACTGTCCTTGACTTTTGTTAATCGTCACAGCAAAACACAACATTAGAGGAAATTGTTTTCTTTGAAACTTAACCGGAAGTTTTGTATATGATAGAATAAACTTCATTAAAGGAATATATGTAATTTTACTAATGATCTTTCTAGAAATGATTTTGGCCTGAATAACATATGCACCAAGCCGACAATTTGTAGACTTGTTCCATTGCATAAACCCTAAACTAGTCTAGATTTCTAAGTAACATAACATGAAAATCATTGCATTAATTTTCGTACACTTTGCAAGTATAAGAAAAATAATAATGACTCACCTGTTAATATTAAAAAATCAAAAATGATTTTCTGTTTTGTGTATAAAAAATTAACACTTCTATTTTAGTGTTACCTTTAAGAACATTAAGAACATCTATATTTATATCTCTGAATATAGGGGTGTTCAAAAAAACCGGAAAACCGTGAAACCGAACCGAACCGTCTAATCCGAAACCGAAAAAACCGTAAACCGAGAAATCCGATACCCGAAAAAACCCGAAAGTTAGGGTACCCGTTGTTGACGGGTCGGTTCGGGTTTATTTTTCGGATACCCGCGGGTACCCGCTAACCTGCATTTCATTTAAAAAAAATTAAATATATGTAATATTTATGCAAACATTATGCAGCCCATTAGCCCAATACTGCCTATAGCCCATATAAAAATTAAAAGTCTAAAACCCTAAAGTGAATAAAACAATAGCGCAACTTCTCCTTATCCCGTTCCCCCTTCCTTTATGCGTTTACGGCGATTCAGCGGCGAATCTCTCCACTCACGACAGCCGGCAGCTGGAGGTCGGAAACTCATCAGAAGACGTCAGTCGACGGTAATCACTCATCAGGGATTGCGCCTCCATCTCCGTCCTCTTCAGTCTTCGTATCGGCAGGGTTACATTCTCCTTCACGTCCTTGATGTCAACGACTCACCATAATCGGAAGTCTACTAGCGAATAAAGGTTCGATTGAGTAAGCTTGTTAGTCAGATTGAAGGTTCATTCTCGTTCCGTACGAATCAATTTCTTAAATTGTGTTTAGGTTGGATTTACTAAGCATTTTAGCAATTTGTGTTTGTTCTATACAAGTGGCTGTGACGTGATGCTTAATTTTCCATGTACAGATTAAAAGATGAACTATGTTTCCCCTCAATTGTTTCAAGTTGTTACAGCTAATCGATGTATATATTGTATATCATTTGTAGTTCATTCTCCCTCAATTGTTTATTATTTTAAAAAAAAATTAGGCTTAAAAACTTCACTGGCTTTATCTTTATACACTTGGAATTGGTTATGTCATGTTAACGGATGTCCAGTATATTGTTAGATTGAAAATGCGATAACTTTGTGATCATTTCACTTTTAAGGAGTAGTTTAAAAATTAGCCAATACAATCAATCATGAGCTTGTTTAATAACAGTAAAAAGGCATGTATGTATGTTTCAGTTTTTTTATTAATATGCTTCATTGTTTCTCTGTGTATAAACTCTTGTTTGAATCGTTAAACTTTGGTTGTCATTTGAGTCATGAACTATGGTAGTTGGTGTTTTGTGTTTTAATCTTTAATTTGTATGTTTGAATCTTTTCTTTTATGAATTTGAACTTGTCGAAAAATAACAAAAATGTAGAACAACTCAGTTTGCGGGTACCCGTGACCCGGACCGTGGATACCCGTCTCTCTGCGGGTACCCGTGCAGCGGGTACCCGCTACCTGCGGTTCGGTTTCGGTTCAGAAATCTGGGTACCCGCCCCGTGGCCGCGGTTAGTAAAAATCGCACTACCCGCCCCGCCCCGCCCCGCCCCGTGAACACCCCTATCTGAATTTATATTTTTAAATATATAATATCATATTTTAATGATACTATTTATTTTAAACCTTATTATATAAAAGGTTTCATCAATCTTTCTAATAAGATTGAAAAGGCTTTAAAACAATTAACTAAACACATTGAATAACATATTCAAGTTAACCACTCAAATTATCATCATAATCATAAAAAAACATACTCAGCTAAACAAAATTTACTTACCCACTACTATTAATGGATAACTAAAAATTAAGAATATACTAATTTTAAAAAAAGTGTCATATTACAATAAAATTTATACCAAAACGTAGATAAAAATGAGACGGTCGTAAATATATAATTATTTTTTCTCGAAACAAAATATATCACAACTTACTGAACATAATTTATAAACAACCTATAATTAATTACATTAATATACAATTTTTATAAAACCACCTCATATTTTTCTAAAAGCCCCTCCCATATTTTATAAAATCCCCTCACAATTTACATATAACCACCTCCTAGATTTATAATTCTCGACATTAATCTTTCTAAAATTGTTTTTGAAATTGAATTATTTTAAAATTGGAGGTTATGATTGGTTGATTAAATCTCAATTTTAGTTATTTTAGGAAAATTTGCATGTCTTTTATATATAGATATAGATATAGATTGGTTGTGGTTTATAATTGGTCGAGTTTAAACCTTTAAAATCAATTCTAATTTTTTTCCTCTCACGATGATATTGACTTGCAAACCACTGCAGGTATCTTAATATAACTTGTATTAACCACATTATATATAATATTAATTTTATATCAACTAGTAATTAATGTATTTGTTCAATGTTCACATTAGTCCAACCCGGCCCCCTTCAATTCCTATATATATATACCATTCACATTATATGCAGAAATAGAAAACATTGAGACTTAATTATTGATTAGTCAAATAGAATACAATTAATATACCTTAAAAATCAATGCCTAGGTCTACGTGTATACATACACACAGTCACACATAGGCATTTGCATAGTTACGTTCGAAGAGAGAATACTATTCTGAAGAGGAACACGTACGGAAAACTTTAGCAAAAAAAAAAAAATTTAAAATAATAATAATAATAATTCATAATTATCCTCGATTTCTAATCCAAAATAACATTAAAAAGAATAAATTATTAATTAAAAATGTATACATAAACAAACAAAAACTAAATGCATATGGTACGTAGATGCAAATGTACTATGAATTTACCAAATAAGTAACATACTAATCTAGATTTTATAGTCGTTATATTAGATTTTTCAAGGTTCAGAACTTTGAATATATATTCTCTTCTTGTTATCTCTTAAAAAAGTGTCCTTTATATGTATATATCTTCCACTTGCATGAATGTTTGTTTAAGAAAGTGAGATCATCTTTAATAGTAAGCATAACCAATCATGTTTTCTTATAGCAAAAATTAATGAACGTTTATTTAGAGTCAGCTATAACCCTTAATGTACACACTGATTTTTGTTATATGCTCGATCATATTCTCCACAGCTTGAGAGAATCTCTATACTTGTATAAGGTCCTTTGCACATTACTATTTGCGTAATTGTGTTTTAGTATTTGAAGTTGTGCATCAATTTTCAATTAGTATGTGCACCCATTGTATATGTATGAAAGATGCGCATCAAGTCTATAGACAGAAACTAAAGCATACTAAAGGAAATGACAACTAAATCGAAGAAGAGATCTAATAAATTTTTATACCCTTAAGTAATGCAGTTCAAAAAAATAAAAAATAAAAATTCTTTCTGTATGCTATTACACACTCTATATATAATATGCATAAGAAGTTGGAAACTGTTTGCGTGTTGTGAAGAAAAATAAAATAAAATAAAGTATATATAATTAATTAATAATTATAGATTTATACATAAATAAAATTCATATATGGAATAACATTGACCTGCCAAATCAAATACAGTCGTACTCATGCTTCCAAACAGTACGCGACGCCCCTGTTTCCGCCATTGACAAGAAACCTCAAGTTTCATAATCATCCATCCCTAATATTCAAACCAAGATCAACAAATCTAAATAATAAAACACTAAATCAATTTTTTAATCCAATTTAAAAAATATATATTTTCATAATCGGTTCATCGATCCCACTTGTCGACATTCATACAAATATTTTTTAAATTATTTTATTTGTAATTTCGTGGAACCAATCTATATTTCAATTCATTATTCACGTGTGGTGTTTTATGTTTACTGCATTCTCCTAACTCTGAACTGAATTCTAACCTTCTACCAATATTTCCACCTAATTAAACTCCCATGTTAAAAATTATTTGTTATATTTATCCACTTTAAGAAATTGATTATTAATTAATTAATTAATATCCATAATATATGAATATCCGTAAATAGTAAATCCATATCCCGACATAAGTTCATAGATCTATGAGTTTTCATGGAACCCCATAACCAGCTTCCTTCCTTTGACCATACTATCTATATATGCATATATGTATGTATATATATTATCTTCAAAATCCATACACACAGATACACAAGTAAACTTTCTACCCCATAAAAGTACATTCCAAATTCTCAAGCTTTGAAATTTGATTTTCTAAACTGAAAATCAAAAATCAGACCATAATTTTTTGTGGAAATTTTTCTTTGGTCAATCTTTTACAAAAGTAAAAAAGAATTCAAAGACGTGTATTAAATTTTTTCCACAAGGGCTTTCGTATAAAGAGGTGAGGGTGAGATTTGTCATAATCATCATCAGTTATACAAACAGGAAACACAGATACCTTCAACTCCAGTTTTGTACCAATTTAAAGAAACAAAGAGAGCAAGTGTTTGCATATTACTAGAATCTTGATTCAGGGTGAGTGTTTATAAATGTTTTCTGGGTCTGATTTATTTTCATGAATAACTTGAATATTAATATTGGTGTTCTTTCTTTCAATTGGGTACCATGATTTGCTGAAAATCTTGGAAAAAAACAAAACTTTTTTTTTTTTGTCTCTGTTGTATTGTTCTTATGCTGGGCTAAGTTGTTCTTTCTGTGAATCTATGATTAATTAATGTTTAGTTACAGATACTTTTGTACAATTATTGCATGTATAGACAAAAAAAGTTCAACACTTGTAACCACACAAAATCAATCTGACATCTTTCTGTTTTTGGCATCAAGTTAAAACAATAATTTATTGTTTAATCAAATCATTTCTAACATAAGCAAATTTGATCATGATTTTGCAGGCGATCTTTAACTGTTATGGGTTTATCCTTGTCACTATTATCATCAGTCTGGGAGGCAATTTTGAGAAATAGCTTCTTAGATCTACCTTATGATATCGATAATCTTGAAAACCGATTAAGATCCGACAGTTTCAAGAAACCCGACTCAGAATCCAAGATTATCTCAGAAAGTTCACAAGATTCTAGTCCTAGACGAGGAAGAAAGAATTCAATCAGTTTAAACAGCAGTGAACCATTAAGAATAATGCTTGAAACCACCCTTTCGTTCAAGAATTTAGTCCAGGAGATTAGACAACATCCCGCACCCGAAAACCCGAATCTTGAAACAGGCCAAACGGGTTCGACAAATCTTCTTCCTGAACCTGTTGTGTTCTTTTCTCCTCGGCCCGTTAGCGAGCTCAACGCTGCAGCTACAACAGTTCAGAAGATATACAAAAGTTACCGAACACGAAGAAATTTAGCAGATTGTGCTGTTGTTGTTGAGGAGCTATGGTTAGTTCTATTTCTATATATCCCCAAAGAAAGATTTTTTTTTTCTTTTTGTTTTTACATCTGAATTCTCAGAAATTTGTTTATCTAAAGTATATGATGTTATTTCAGGTGGAAGGCTTTGGATTTTGCAGCTTTGGATCGAAGCTCGGTCTCGTTTTTCAACGTCGAGAAGCATGAAACCGCGGTATCTCGGTGGGCTCGGGCTCGAACCCGGGCTGCTAAGGTCGGAAAGGGGTTGTCAAAGGACGAAAAGGCTCAAAAACTGGCCTTGCAGCATTGGCTCGAAGCTGTAAGCATCCAAAAACACCTTTTATTATATACTATAACTATAATATTAATTGATTCATGCGAATTTCAAGATTTCTTGAAATGTTTTTTGACGTTGGATTTTGTCTAATAATTAATTTGCTTATAATCTTTCTATGTCGACCTGCAGATTGACCCACGCCACCGTTACGGTCACAACTTGCACATGTACTACGATCTCTGGTTCGAAAGTGAAAGCAGCCAGCCTTTTTTCTACTGGTTGGACGTCGGAGATGGCAAAGAAATAAACCTCGAAAAGTGTTCCAGATCGCATCTACAACGTCAATGCATCAAATATTTAGGACCCGTAAGTCGCATTTCAAGCTCTTTAATTTTCATCAATCTAATTAACATTACATTTCTTAATTAATTAATAATCGTATGTATTTCTTAATTAACAGAACGAAAGGGAATCATACGAAGTGATCGTCGAAAACGGAAAGCTAGTTTTCCGGCAAAGTGGTTTGTTATTGGAAACCACAGAAGGTTCAAAATGGATCTTTGTTTTAAGCACTTCAAGAAACTTGTACGTTGGCCAGAAGAAAAAAGGCCTTTTTCAACATTCTAGTTTCCTCGCCGGCGGTGCTACCACCGCCGCTGGACGACTAGTGGCCCACGACGGCGTTCTTGAGGCCATATGGCCATACAGTGGTCACTACCTTCCAACCGAAGAAAACTTCAGGGAATTCATTTATTTCTTGGAGGAAAACCATGTTGACCTCACAAATGTCAAGGTACGTTCGTACAACTTGTTTTTTTATGCATTAAAACTTGTACGTTGGTAATCTGGTTCTTATTTCTAATTACAACTCTTAATGCAGAGATGTTCGGTTGATGATGATGACGTCAGCGTCGGATTTTCATTTAAGGTGGCTGCTCAAACCGAGACAAAGCCTAAACCACTTGTGATTCCACATCCTAGAGCGGTTGACGTCCTTCGAACACCGACCAGGGCGGACCGGGCGAGCATGGACCGCTTGGCTAGCCGGTTGTCATGCAAGTGGACATCCGGAACCGGACCTCGTATCGGTTGCGTTCGAGATTATCCAGCCGAGCTACAGTCACGAGCCCTTGAACAGGTCAACTTATCGCCACGTGTGGTTCCTGGGAACTTTGCCAACTATGGTCCGATCCCGTCACCCAGACCGAGCCCAAAGGTTCGATTGTCTCCGAGGCTTTCGTACATGGGACTCCCGAGTCCGAGGACTCCGATGGCTGCCGCTAGCTAATCTACGATTAGATCAACATACTTACACACATCGTAATAAGATGTATAGTAAAATGGTCGAGAAGTGTAAATGGAGGCGGATGGGACCCATAGATGACTTATTGGTTTATTTATTTATTTTCTCTAATATAACCTTGGACCCACTTTTGGATAGCTGCTTTTTTTAGCAGTTGGGTTTTTTTAAGTCGATTATTTCATGTGTTTTTGTAAAGAAAGTTGATAATTCTAATGAATAAACAAAACGTATTGGTTCGGTTACAAACTTGCGATGTAGGTGTGATTACAAGTTCATGTTACATCATACACGTTACACGGTATTAAAAAAACCTAAAATTAACCTATAGTATTACGTAATCAACACTGTTTGTTTACTTGACTTTTAGAGCGAAGTAGTCCTCACATAACAAGCTACACTTATCACACGTCTATTTTTAACTATTTTCTTTCATCACTCAATCCCGAGATGATTTGGAATGAAGTTTTACCCACGCTTTTAAGGTGAAAATAAATAATTTAACTTACTAAGATTTACTTCTACCTTCATATTGGTTATTCTTTCTCTTCTATAAAAAACTTAATGATTGCGGCTTTACTAAGAGTCTAAGAGTCGTGATATCCACGATTTATATTTCACGTATGAATATTAACATTGTATTTTAGTCGTACTAATAAATAATAATCAAACATTCAACTTTGACGGTGCGCGGTAAAAGTCAAAGGGTCAAGACAAAGATAAAGGGTGGTTTTGTTGGAAAGTTAAAATGTGAGGGGTAAGTTGAAAAGTATAATGTAGACGTAGACCTATCCATTAAATTAAATTATATAAATTACCAGGTGTGAATAAAATGTTAAAACTTGATTTAAGATGAATAAAGAACTCAAATCAGTAGTGTGAAGTAAAATATTATTGGATTAAAATGGGGTATTTATGAAGTAAAGATATGGTCAAATTGTTTTCATATTTCATTTTAGTTGACCTAAGTTTTCTGATTGGATTGACTTGATTTTTTGTTCTTTTTTTCTTATTAGATTTATAAATTTCACACGTAACTAATATGTCAAATATGATAATGATAATAAATAAATATATCATTACTATAATTTTTTTAATTTATTGATTTATAACAATTATTTCACACATATACATTTTGAAGTACTTCACAATGTTTGGACCATATACCTTATAGTTAACTTTAATTAATAATTTAATCATTATATCTAATAGATATACGATATAATATAAGATTAATATAACCTTTTGACAAGGATTAAAATGTCTCATCTAATTATGTCCATAGATGTATTAAACAGGGATAGTGAAGATTATGTCTCCTTGAAGGAAGAAAAGCTACAAGATTGTAATCAACCGGCGGTAATATATAAGTTTGCGAGGTTTTAACTTAAAATCAATTAGCTATGAGAGAGGTAGTCCACGACTCTTATTAAACAGATTACAAAATCACTTTTCTTTCGATATAGGATATTACTCAACACTATATTTATAGATGAAGGATTAAAATTTGCCCCAAAGGTGAGCAATTAATGAGGGAAACGTATGTCTGTATGTGTTGTGTTGGCTAATGACTACTTTTTATAAACATCTATAGAACATCAAGTGATGTCATAACCCATTAGAGAGTGGGGATTCATTCTGTGAGGCTACCACTGCGTGTAAATTGCAAATTGCGGACCACTCCACCACCGTGTGAAGATGGCTTGGATGTGGAGAATGACACTTGTAGAAAGTTGGTATAGTGAGTTCAATGGAGGAAGCGAGTGCATTTACTCTTTTTTTTTTTAACTTTCTTTTTATTATTAACTGGCCTGTGGGTAATAACTGAACTTAATTAGAATTTAATGCACGCCAACTTCATTTTAAGATGAACCCAATAGCATCATGAAACACGCAACAAATAACAACTTTGTGAGACTTTTCATTTATAAGTGAAAGTGAAAGATAATCCATTGTGTCGCCTTACGTGGAAGCCAAACCATGTTCAACAATATCCCAATGGAAGATACGCCACTGTAAATCATTGCATCAACGTCATGACCTTAATTAGCAAGCCTCCTTGATCAAGGTATAAAAAAGCCATGTACTAGCCCTCCTTAGTTTTAGGCCGGCGAAGTAAAACTATTGTCACGATTTAGATGATTAATGTATCTTATCACTCCACAACTCAGCTTATAAGTATTAACCATTAATTATTTAGCTAAATATGAAATTACAAATACAAGAGGACCAAAAATCAATTCATGGTTTGTCTCAGGTATAATTATATATTATAGAGTAAATTAAAATTTTCTTCTCTTGAGGTTTATATAAAATTGTAAGTTTCATCCTTTGATTTCGAGATTACACTCACGGTCATTATGGTTTACATTTATTGTGACTCTGGTTCTTTACACCAACTTCTGTTAAGCTTAATTGCTAAACTAATGGTATTTTTGTTAGTTTATGTGCTACCCCTATAATCAAACAAGAGCTTTTTACCCTCCATTACTTACTATCTCTCCACACTATCATACTCCCACTATCAATCTCTGCAAGTTTTCTCCCTCCTATCCATTATGTCTCCCATACAACCTAGACCCCCACGTCGACAACTATCGATTTAGCGTCCTCAATCCCTTACATTGACCACTCCGATCCTCCCTTGTACTCCTCTACCGACGCCATGTTCAACTCCGTTGTCCTGCCCCTCGCATTTATGTGAGGTCATCGTCATGGTCACTCCACTGCCTCTGTAACCACTGTCGTGAAGCCTCATCCCTTTGGGTGGTGTTCTAAGTGGTTTCATATTCTTGGGTTGGGTTCCAATTAAGGGCTTTAATTGAGTATGTCATCTTAATAACCAGACTCTGTTAGGGATTCAATCAATTGGTTCATCTCATAAATAACATATGGTTGTTTCAATACATGGTTTTTTCAAGAACATGTATCTATAACATGTTGTGAACCGAATCGATTCTTGATTTGCTAAAGAACATTTTTAAAAACATTTTAGTTAAGGCTTCAGTTTTAGAATTTACTAGGCTTCAATTTCATTTCAGAAATCAGAATTGATTTGTTTGTGAAATCAAGAGCTCATATGCAAAAACTTGAGATGCGAAAGCGATTATCAAGATATTAATTTTGTTTAAATTTTTGTTTATTTGTTTAACTTGTATACATTTCTTAGTGATCTGGTTAATTTGTTCATCATCTGGTTGATGATGAACCATGAGTTGATAATTACAATGGGAATATTAATGTGTGGTTCTTGCTTCAATTTCTTCTTGACTTGATTCATTTCATTTGTAATAATCCGGGTTGATTAGTACAATGGGTTAATGTCTGTATTCAAGAAAGGTAAGTTGTTCGTGAAAGAGAAGTAAATGAGAGATAAAAAGAAGCAAAAGTTGTTTGATAACGAGAATAACAAATGAAATAACAATAGTATTCTTATTCTAATGGTCAAAGTTAATAGAGATTAGTATACATGATCAAAGTTGTAACAAAATGCAAACTAAAACTGTAAGTGTAAATTAAAAAATTAAAAAACGAAGCTTGCAAATTTATGCAAATAACATGAACAAATTTTTGTAATTAACTCTATATTATTTAATGGTCTACTTGTAGGAGTTTTTGACTGAAATGGGGTATATGAAAAATATATATACCATATTGATGTAGTTTTGAAAACATTTATCATTTAAGTGTTGTTTTGTTTTTTACTTTTAAAACTCTTTCCCCTGATTCACATAGTCAAACAACCAACCAGCCCCGCCATCTTCCGCCGACACTCCACTTACTTTTTCCTTCCTCTCACACCATGACACCATCTTTATCACCACCACCTCCATTTGAGCTAGTGTTTCAACATATGCGCTCATGACCACCATCTCCTATCATGGAAGATGGTGTTTTAATTTGTGGGCAGGCGTCATGAACGACGGAGACATCGCTGGTGGTCACGCGTCAGTGTCGTAGTCAATGTGGGTAGGAAGTGAAGAATAGATCAAAGAATAGTAAATGGAGGTGGCCGAGGGTGATGAAGAAGGCGGTGAATCAAAATCGTGTATGGTTTCAAAATTAAAAACAACACTTATATGGTAAATCTTTTTAAAACTATATCAATATGATAAATATCTTTTTCATATACATCATTTTAGTCAAAAACTACTAGTTGTAGTTAACTTATTTGATTTTATCGGTTTACAATTTTTTTTAAAAACATATTTGAGGGATAATATAGGGGCTGAATTGGTAATTTATTGTAAATAAAAAATAAAGTTTTCCAATGGACAGTTGACTTGTTTCCTGACACCGGCCTTTTAATCTGAGCCTATCCGGTTCAAGAAAAAGAAGACCGCTTTCGGTTCACTGATAACGCGTGTGACTGACCGTTTCTATTTATATAATTCTTTTTTAGAGAGAGAAACCGATGCTTCTGCTACTCTCTCTCTCTCTCTCTCTCTCTCTCTCTTTCTCTCTCTCCTCACCTTCTTTCTTCGTTTTCTTCAACCTAATTCGATACCTTCTAAATCAAAATTTTAATCTCCAAAACCCTAGATCTTGATGGAGCCGCGTGTCGGTAATAAATTTCGTCTAGGCCGAAAGATTGGTAGTGGATCGTTCGGAGAGATCTATTTAGGTCTGTTCATCGTTGATTTCTCCGAATTTTCCTTTTACATGTTCTAATTTCTGTAAATGCCCAAAATCTATGGTTCCAAATTTTGTTTAATTTATGTGTTTCGGTTGATTTGTTTTCTCTTCCAGGTACTAATGTTCAGACAAATGAAGAAGTTGCAATTAAGCTTGTGAGTATTGGTTATAATATAAATTTTTGTACACCAAGGCTATTACCTGTTAGTTAGTTTATTCGAAGTTAAATTTTGGAATGTTTTAATTTCTAGGGTTATTGAGAATATGAGTTAATTGTTTTGTTAGAAATTAGGATGTTCAAGAACATTACCTTTTTAGCTGAAAATGTTACTGAATATATTCGTGACAGTGTGAAAGGTCAGTAATTGGTTTAATCATTAGTCTATGTTTTATGTTTCCAAATGTGATTTAATAATGTAGGTAAGAATTCAGTAGTGGTGTAGAGTGTTGCTAGAAATGTTGGTTTTATAAAGTAGAGCAAACTAGGACTCCCATGCCAGTTTATATCATAATGTTGGAACATGTATCTTTTTTAGATGCTAAAACTGAGGATGCATATTTAATTTTTTTTAAAGAGGGATGATATCTTTCTCTTTGAATTACTCCCCGTACGCCTAACCAAGGAAGGCATGAAAGAGTTTAAGGCTGTAACCTTAATCCATGGTGTGGCACAATTGAAAAGTAGCGAGCTCCATGGCACACGGTGATTACATGATATGTCTCTTTATCTCAGCTATGCAGAGAAGAAAGAGGGAAGTATGGAAGAGGAAGGCGATACAAATTCCGAAAGAGAAACTGACATTTCTGGTTTGATATCATGGGATGACCTTGTCAAAAGATTTATCTCTTTCCCATAACTTATTGATGATTATTATTTTGTATTTAGGTTATGTCTAGGATACTTTATATTGTTAGGAATAATAGATCTATGCAAAACCCATTGAACTTTTGGTATGATTTAATTTATTTCCCTCTTTTCTTTATATGAAAGAATATTATGTAATGAAAGCCTTTGATCTTTATAGTCAATGTTGATTTGTGTACTGGTCTTTTTCTCTGAGCGTGCAGCCATTAGTGTCGCTAGAGATTCTCATTTGAAACAGGATCAACACAAGGAAACACACTTACAATCAATGCTAAATTGTTTTATTGACCACAACACAAGGAAGCACATTTGCAATCTATGTTAAATTGTTTTATACGTCAAGTTCTTTATAACAATAGACATGTTAGGAAACTGCCGCTGGTTATGGTCTCATACTGTAGCGCGTATTATTATTACTATCAAGGACCCTTTAAAATACGTGGAAACATCAAAGTCAAATATCCCTTAAAATCTATGGTTCCCATAATCTCGTTTCCTATAGATGGAAGTTATGTATAACTGTAGGTACGAGTTGTTTTCTTGCATGGGGCTAGCAAGTAATGGTTGCATGATTTTAGTCCTTGTGTTATGTGGGATAAACTTCTTCTAGCACATGTGCCAAAATCTAAGGCCCTTTTCTTGTTGGTACCATGTTTGCGCCACACACTGTAAATTCGATGTAATTGTCGCTCGTCAGGTTAGATGTTAGTTACTTCTTAGCTTGGGATCTACATTTAGCAGATCCTTTTTACTGTAATTTCTAAGTACATTGCACTTCTGGAAGCTATCTGCTCTACCATGAGTTATAAATCCTCTTCAAGTACAGTGGTATATTGATACGGTGCAAAGAAGTATACTAGAGTATAAGATACTTACAGTTTTCTTCTTTTCATATGTTAATGTGGATTAAACGGATTACTATATCTATAATCGTAAAAAATCGATTTGTTTTGCTATCTTTTCTTATAAGGAAAAATGAAATCCTTTTCTCGGTTTTCTTTTTGAAGTTGTATTCTTAATGATTCTCAGGAAAATGTCAAAACAAAACATCCACAACTGCTGTATGAGTCCAAGTTATACAGAATCCTACAGGGAGGAAGTAAGGAGCTGCATCATTATGTTTTAGATATATATCTTTTTTCAGAACTCTTCACCCTAATCTTATAGATTGACATAATCGCACTATTTTAGCTGGTATTCCAAATGTGAGATGGTTCGGTGTGGAGGGAGATTATAATGTGCTGGTGATGGATTTGCTTGGGCCCAGTCTAGAAGATCTATTCAATTTCTGCAGCCGGAAACTTTCTCTAAAAACAGTTCTCATGCTTGCAGATCAAATGGTTAGTCGGTTAAGGATTTTATATAAAACAGTTTATCGTTTTAGCTATCTAGATCAGTGATGACTGTTCATATTTTTTTTTACAGATCAACCGTATTGAATTTGTTCATTCCAAATCATTTCTGCATCGTGACATTAAGCCAGACAATTTTCTTATGGGTCTGGGACGACGTGCAAATCAGGTAACATAATCTGGCCATTCATTTTTGCTGCCTATTCTGAACCTTGATTATGAGAAATGTAGTAATTTTCCGTTTATGCTCTCATGCAGGTCTACATCATTGACTTTGGTCTGGTCAAGAAATACAGGGATACTACAACGCACCAGCACATTCCATACAGGTGAGATTGTTGACAACTGAATTATGGTTTTCATATATATATATATATATATATACATATATATATAGGGGAGGGTTCAAACGAGAACTGTTTTTCGTACGAGAACTGCGAGAACCAATCTCGGCCGTTCCTTGGATATGGGAAGTTCATGGATGGAGAGCGTGGAGGGGATCAAGTGTGGCAGGGTACATGTGAGGAATTCATGGTTGGGCAATGACATTATAGGAGAGGGAATTGGACGGCTCAGATTGGTTTTCGCAGTTCTCGTTTGAACTTTTGCCTATATATATATATATATATATATATATATATATATATATATATATATAAATGATACTAATACACACTTTCTTCTTATGTTCGCCACACATTTTTAGTTGAAGCACACTCACTCTATGTCTCTATCTTTGTTCAGACATTCACTACATTCTTCTTGTTCTGCAGAGAGAACAAAAACTTGACTGGGACCGCTAGATATGCAAGCATGAATACTCATCTTGGGATTGGTATGTATTGCTACATATACATGAAAATTACACTCTCATGCAGTCTTGTGAATATTGACTTGTGTACGTATTCTGTTGTTGTTGCTGGACCATGTAGAACAAAGCAGAAGAGATGATTTAGAATCTCTTGGATACGTGCTCATGTATTTCTTAAGAGGAAGGTAATACCTGGTTTTTCTTTCTTTTCTTTTTTTTAGTCAAGCCACTCATCTCTTCATCAGTCGAATGATGTTTGTATTATATGACCAGTCTTCCTTGGCAAGGGCTAAAAGCAGGAAATAAGAAACAGAAGTACGAGAAAATTAGTGAAAAGAAAGTTTCTACTTCAATTGAGGTATTGCTCTCTAGAGATTGATTGTGTTTCACCTTTTTTCTTACACAAGAATGATTGGTAATGATTTTTTTCCCGATTTTCTGCAGGCCTTATGCCGTGGTTATCCAACAGAGTTTGCATCGTACTTCCATTACTGCCGTTCACTACGGTTTGAAGACAAACCCGATTATGCTTATCTGAAGAGAATATTCCGTGACCTGTTTATCCGTGAAGGTTTGTACCCTCTCCAACCAATTACTACATAAAGAGTTTACGATACAGATGATAGTGTATCATTCTTTCATATTTTCATCTCTTTATAGGGTTTCAGTTTGATTATGTTTTTGATTGGACGATTTTGAAGTATCAGCAATCACAAATTGCTGCTCCTCCTACCCGTGGTCTTGTAAGTATTATAAATGTTTTGTATTTTGCATTTGGTGTTGGAACTGCTAAACGTATTTGTAACTGTTAGGGTATGGGTGCTGGGCCTAGCTCTGGGACACCCCCTGTTATTCCAAATGGTGATAGACAGACAGGTAAAATTGCTGCATAAGTTACCATTTTAAACTTTGGGACACCCCTTGTTTTTGTTTTTGTATTTGGTTAATGTAATAGATTGTTGGGGATAAATGTTAACTATTAATTTGTTTAGGTGAGGAAAGTGGGAAACAGACTGGCTTATCTTCAATGGATCCTTCTCGTCGAAGAAGTTCTGCACAGGTCACAAACTCAGGCAATCTGCATAAGGAAAAGAGTCCAGTTGCTAATGATGCAACAATCAGCACAGATGCCATGGTGAGCTCTTTAATGTTGTGTTTAAAATACAATTATGCATAAACCGTAACTCTTTACAATGGGTGGTCCGTGGTCTATAAATCTGGCTAAATAGGCTGGCCGGGTAACAGGTCAAACATGGTAGTTTATGTACAGCTTAAAACAGACTGAGCCGAGTCAAACACCTTTTTTTCACTTATTTTTATTTTTGTAGATAATTCATTTATTGAAGATGATTACAACTATATTACCTAAATATATATGATTTCTTATGAATAAGATGGTTTGGTAAGCATTTGAGTACATGTGAGGCATTATTTCGACATATTTTACATTTTACTCAGTTGACTCATCTATAAACAACCACCCAAAATTAACCAGTTTCTATGCAAACAGGTTGAGATTAACATCTCTACTTTGTGTTATGTATGTGCTATGAGTATGGAATTAAATCTTGTTTTAGCAGAAAGAGAGGTCATCAATAGCAATCATTTCACTTGCCTATTTTTCCTCTTAAGTAAATAGTTCTAAATTACAATATGAGCGATTGAGCGCCAAATAAAAAAATGCTCTGTTATAATTTTAATGACATAATCTTGGTATCTTTGCTTCTTTATATGCAAATGTGTATGATACTCTGTTTTTTTATATGCAAAATTGCAAATATGACCATTGTGGACTTGTGTAGATGTCAAGCTCAGGCATTCTTGGGGGGCGAGCAAGTGGATCAATGAGGCGAGCTAATGATGCAGACCCCACTGGCCGATCCCGCATCCCTGAGACCAGACAAAGAAGTTCACCACAAGCCGGATCATCGGATCCACGAAACAAGAATGTAGCTGCAACAAAGAAGTATGAAACCACTCTAAAGGGAATGGAGAGTCTAAATTTTGAGGATGAAGAAAGGGTCGGTTAATGATTGAATGAACTTGCATCTCCTGTAAATTGTACACTCTTTCTTCTTAAAAACCAAGAAACCACCCTATGACCTTCAAAATGAGCATACCCGGGTGGTGGGGGATTGTCGGGTTTACCCCTATCTTCACTTGATAGTAATTGCGATAATCGGTGACAAAAAGAATCTTACTGAACTGTAAATCTGTAGGTTTTATGAGTTGTCTTTGGTACAACTCACGCCTCTTTCTGGTTGACTTGATTTTCGATAGTAAAAGTGTTTACATGAGCTTATTAATGCTATAATAACCTTTATGTAACTATCATAATGTTTTCATTTCTTAGAGTTTGTGTAACGAAGGTGATTCTTAAGAACACAAAGTCAACCATATTGCTTGGTTTATAATTATGCTGATAATTCATTAGATTATTGAACAACGTATGATTTAATATCATCAAGGTTTTTTTTTTTCCATCTCTTGTTATCGAGCTCTTAAAGCCTAATGTGTTACGTAAGCGCTTAACATTTCATTGAACATATGTTTTTTTGTTTGGCCGTAGCAAATATGAATAGAAGAATAGAATGTTTGAAATTCGTGATTGATGTTCACGCGGAGTTGATTTTGTGGAATAGTTGAATTCCTAACATATATTGTATATGTAGAACACAACGGAGGCTTGTTTATTTGGACCATGTCCTGATTAGTCAAACTTGAGTAATGACCGTTGTTGATGTTTCTTTTTTTTATTATTTTTATTATTATTAAACGCTTACATACATTGATGCAACACACATGTTGTCTGTGGCTACTTTGATTGATCAAAGTGGCATCCCCAGATGCGAGGACTTGTTGAACACCATTCCCAAGTGGTGCGGGGAGGGTGCAAGATGGGAGTTGCAGGTGCGTGACATCAAAATGAGATGGAGAAGAAAGTGAGAGAAAATACATGTTAAGAGAAAGACATGGGGTAAACATAAACTTTTTCTAATTCAATGTTAAACGCTACTGAACCCACACACGTTCACACATTCTTCTAAGTTGGTGCCTTTGAAAAAATAAATTCATAATCGTTGGTAAACAACTATTTCTATATTCAACTGTAAATACTACTACATATTGTTACAAACCACCCACCAGCTTCACACATATTCTTCTTATCATTCTATCAACTTTTATTCTATGATCTTCCAGTATATTCATACCATTTTAATTCCATTTCAATAAAAATGGATCCTCAACAACACCCAAAACACGTATGCATCTTATTCTCAACCCCAATAGACACTGTTACACTTCTAGAGGACTATATAATACTACAACAGAATGGATTATTATAGAAATACACACCTACATTCCCTAGTTCATCTCATCAATATATATATTCCTATAATAATTCTCAGACTATACCATTGAGAATGAGTTAATCATTGAAGATTAAACATTAGTTCTGTGAGAGTTCTTATTTGGGTTTATATTAAACCTGGATACCACTACTTGAAAGAAACAAGGTTGCTTACTTCTTGAGTTTGATTTTTATCATAACAGTTGAATTTTTATGCAACGACAGCACAAGTAAATTAACAATGTCTATATCCTGTGTTTAGCTCATTGATGACAATTTAAACAAACCCTAAGCAACCAAGTTGAAACCCTTTTTAGTCAAAATAGTACAAAAATTTCCAACAAAAACAGAAAATAAGAACACCACCCTTCAGTTTCTGGATTTCTTCCTGGAAGACTTTGAAGAAGGCTTTGGTTGTGAAGCAGGTGCACTGCTGGAAGAACCTTTTGCATTTGATGGTTGGGTGGATTTGGTGTTTCCAGAACTATTAGCAGCTTCTTTAGCCACTGCACCCTGAGAACCTCTAATCTGAGCAGCCCTTTTATCTTTCCTCTTTGGCCTGTAGCTAGATCTCTCTCTTTTAGGTAACCATCTCTCTGGATCTGGTGCTGGACCTGGGTTTGCAGGATCAAACCCTTTTGGGTACCTTGGCTTTCTCTTCCTCTTCTTCTTTGCTTTCTCCTTGCTGCTTTTTGTTTCATAAGGTTCATTGCTGTTCCCTAGCTGGGGACCATTTTCAACATGCTTTGCACCAGAAGTTTTCTCCAAAGCATTGACATCCACAGATGTCAACCCAGGAAGCGGTTTCAGTTGCTTCTCATAAGTTTCTGCCTTTTGGACGTCTGTATAAGCAGCAGTTTGTATCAATCCTACTAAGGCCTCGATACTATGATGGCTTTTCACAAGCTTTTCAAAGAGTTTTGAAGCCTCCTCTTTTTGCCCATGCTTGAGCTTGAAAGCTGCAGCCTCTTGCATGATAACACTCAGCTTACTGTCTTCAGTCATGGCATTTGACCAATAATTAATTGCGGAATCAAGCACGGCACTAGCACCATCAATATCTCCAGACCGTTCTTTTAAAGAAACAAGAGTGGCAACAGTAGCGGGCATGTGCTGAATATCGGCTATTTTTAATAGTGATTCTGATGCAATATTAAAATGCCCTGCAGCTGCAGCAATCTGTGCCCTCGCCAGTAAAATGATCGTTGATTTTTCAGGGAATTTTTCTGCATACTTCCCTAACATTTCTTCAGCTTTTCCAGCCTTGTTTTCTCTCACAAAAACAGCAGCTTGAAGCAGTATAGGTGTAACACTGCTAGGAAACATTTGTGTCAAGGCATCAGCAAGCTCTCGAGCCTGTTGAGATTTATTAATTTATTAATATAAGGACTTTTTAATAGAAAAATATTTAAAATATATAACAAAATTAAAATTAAAATTATAAATGAACCTGATCTATCTTGTTGGAATGGAGTAGCAACAGCATACGATTAATGTAGATCGATTCCTTCTGTTTTGGTGAAAGCTTCAACTCTAAGCTAGGGACAAGCTGGAAGCTCTGATCTCCACTGCTTTTTTGTATTAAACGATCAAGCTTTTTTAAGCCATCAGATACATCTTTAGGACCCTTTAATGCTATTAGATTGTTTATTGCCACTGCATTTGATGATTCATCAGGCAGGTTCCGCTTGATAAGGTCTGTGTAAGATGCAATGGATTCTTGTTTGTTTCCCAACAGCTGAAAAAAAATGTGATTTAGTTTTTAAGATGTAAAAAAGAGTATGATATATAAACTGGAAATATATATAGGCTGCTCATTACCTGCTGTACATAGGCCAACTGCACAGCAATGGGTGCCAACTCAATCTCTATCTCATCATCACCCAAATTTTCATCCATCAAGGTCTCCTGGCCGATTCTGTCAAGAATTGTTATATTTAAATCTTAGAACTTATATTGGACATTTGTGTACATTATTGGACATCATAATGAAGGCCCTTTACAAGAAGCAACTAAAGCTTAAAAAACTAAATGGTAGCAGGTCACAAATAAAAACATAGATGTGCATACATAAAGAAAGTTCATTGCTAAGTTACCCACCGGCGCTAACTGGATTTCAAATCACAAGTGTAGATCCTTTACATATCATTCTGTTATTAACGAAATAAGTAATGCTAAATAAGAGTCAAGGTTTAGACAACAACAAACAAAGACAGCGTTTATGCCTTTTTGGTCATTATAGTAATCTTTCCTGCCACTTTAGTTGTTTTTTATTTGTATCGAACAACTAATCAAGTGTCATAAGTTAACGTACCCTAAAAGGGAAACAATATTCATACCCGTAAATAAAGAAAACAAAAATGGCATAAAGAACACCTTTAAACCTTACATTTACTATTAATCAAGATAAAATTATAGCATGACTTCATGAATCAACAACCAGAAAGGTATGATAACTACACAATCTTTATCTAATTAGTTTTTCATTTGCCCACGTGTCGTTTTTATGTCATTGAGATGGACACACTACACAATGTAAGAAACAAATTTGCATTTTTTTCCTGATTTTAGCCACCGACTTTAACAAGGCACAAAATAGAAACCAACTTAAAATTTATTACCGATTTTAGCAACCAAGTTATGTTTTATTGTAGCAACAAATGACCTGTAACCTGGTAGCAAGTCATTTCTTTGCTTACTTTTCAAAGATAGATGATGTGTAGCTATCTTAACGTCAATTAGCGTATATCATCTGTCACGTGGCATCTGATGTGACGTTTAATAATTATTTTAATTTAAGTATAAAATCTTTCATTTTTCAAACTTGTAAGTATTTTTTTTCACATAAGAAATGTGTTGCATATGTGGTGGTTGGCACAGGTAAATCAGCCAAACGAGGTTGGTTGCTAAAACTGGTAATAAACTGTAAGTTAGTTTCTATGTTACACATAATATAGCTGGTTCCTAAAATTGAGAAAAAGTCCAAGGTTTGTTTCTATTTCATGTGGTTTGCCCCATCAAAATGTGATGCAAACTTTGTCCTCACATCACCAAATTTTACCTTCGAGCTGAAAGTAGGAGTCGTTCAGCATCTGATAACTTGTTCCTTTCAATCAATGAACATGCAGTATTATAAGCCAACTCAAAGCTGCTGGTTGTTTTAACTCGCATGGCATCGATTACTTCTTGAACTTCAGAAGATCTCCCAGCTGAAACCAAACCAGCAACAAGATTTATCTCCAGTGACTCTATTTTTGATTTCTGGAGCTTTTGATATATATCCACAGAAGCATCCATGTTTCCTTGACGAAATAGAATCTGTGATTCTAACAACATTGCTGCAGTGTCTTTTTCTAGACCCTTCAATGATTCCAAAGCATCATCTAACTTATTTTGTCTGTATAGGCAGTATGCCTGTGTATCGATCACCAAGAAAAAAAGACGATGCATCAATAGAGGCCAAATTTATGTTCCAAAAACATGTGAAGTAAAAGACAGTTCCAATAAATAAGTGAACCCATCTTTTGAATATGGTTTATTGCACCATATCCACAGACATATACGTGTGTGTGTATGCATACATAGATAACCCTTATTGAATGAGCAAATGTCCACACAAGTTTAATAGTAAAGAAAAAAAACACAATCATACAGGATAAATGTCCAGCCATACAAGCTATGCATCAGATTCCAATGAATATGTTTGTAAGACAAAGCCAGCCCATTTCATTGCCACAGAAATAACTCCTTTTGGTAATTCTTGGGTGATGTCATCATCACTACACAACTCTTCAAGAGTTTCAATCTATGTCCTGATGATTACTATTTTGTACAGGTAGAGATGCAGCGATAAGTCAGCCCGCAGCATCATATAACACTTGATACTTGTTACAACCTTAGCCCTTTTCAAGAAAAGCTAGTGATAATAGTTGCATGACAGTGTTTGCAACATGAAGGGGTAAAGTATGTGCTTTTAGCAGATTAGAGCGAAGACATATTAGCCGGATTGGAAATCATTAAGACCATTTAATCAATATAGCCGTCAATCCCAAAACATGATAATTAACAAGGAGTTACAAAGGCAAGCCTGGCCTTTTCAGCCAAAAGATGTATAGAGTGAATCATAGGCATGCTAATGCACAATTTACATGCTCAGTATCTCTCAATTGCCGAATCACATTGCTACCAACAACTCCGAAATGAACATTTTATACAAGTGATTAACCAAATCGAGTTCATTCGCAGAATTCACAAAGAGTGTTTGTATTTACCTTGAAGAAACCGAGATCAAGAGGGAACTTTTTGGAAAAGGCAACAATAGTAGAAAAAGCCTCATCGATGTTATCATCCTTAATCAAGGACACAATTTTACACCGAATTGCATCTTCGTCACCAGGAACAACTGATAAAACTACAGAAAAACATTTATTACTAACACGATACGCAGATTTGATTAAAAAAACCCAAATTAGCAAAAGATATACACCTTGATCTGCAACTTTGACGGCTTGGCCATACTCTGACCTTTGTATATGGCGATTAAGAGTTGTAAAAAGATCGTCAATGGCGATTGCCGGCGGGGAGGGCGGCGCGGCGGAAGGTTTGGGTTTGGGTTTGGCCTTGGGAGCCATATGTGGTTGTACGTAGACTAGAATGACTATGCGAAGATGCGTCTGAGTCCGGAAGACAAGCCGGAGAAATCAGGGGATTTAGGAAATTTTGGGCATGTAATTGTAAACGGGGCTAATCGGGTCGGATGCATGCGTTTTGATCCATCATCCCCTGTATTGGGCCTAAAGATTTGATTTTATTACAAAATTACATGTTTGGTACTAGTGAGTAGACATGGGCAAAATCGGTCCTGGACCGGTCCTGGACCACAGCCGGTCCTGTCCGGTCCGGACCTAGTCGGTCCTGAGCCGGTCCGGTCCTCGGCGGACCGGTCTTCGCGTAAGACCATTTCGATAAATTCGGTCTTCGGGCGGTCCTAGACCACTTCCGGACCGGTCCAAGTCCGGACCGGTCCGACTTCGGTCCTGGACCGGTCCGTTTTTCGTTCGGGTATTTTTCCGGTTCGGTTTAGATATTTCCGGGTTTTTTTTAGTTTCGGTTTAAAATTTTCCGGTTTTCGATTCGTTTTTTTGTTTGAAAAAAAAAGTGACTTGTTAATTTAAAAAAAATGCAAGTTATAAACTATAAAATATAAACATATATAATTGCAAGTTAATAAAAACATATAAATAACATTGCGATACAATTACAAAATAAAATTACATATTGTTGAAACTTAATTATTTTTTTAACAAGAAAAGGGAACTCTAGCAATGGAGCTTCGGCATTGCCATCACCCCAAGTTAGAGACCCGAAAAATACATATTGTTCGAAAGAAATAACGTCACAAAATATAAAGAGACAACTACTAAAATGGATAGTCGGAATTGAAATTCCAATAGTTGTAACTATCGTCGGTATATGGCACATGCCCATAATAGGCGACTTCGTTCGAGTGGACGTTGGATGATGAACCCGCGTTCATTCTATTTTGAGTGTCGTCAACGTATTCTTCGCCGGGTTCGGGTTCTTCAGTTTCAGCTTCAGTGTTAGTGTTTGATGTTCCCGATGCGAAGTCCCTGTTGTAATCGTCTTCCATAATCGCTTCCTCCAAATTAGTTAAGCCTTCTTCGAGATCTGCATCGTTTTGACATCTTTCCATAGAATCATAGTAGTCCTTAAGCATCACGGCCATTTGCACCGACTCGGCCTTCAACATACACCGTCGTGCACTTAAAATCCTGCCACTAAGAGAAAAACAACATTCCGAAGCTACGCTACTAGCTTGGACGGTTAGTACGTCCCTAGCCATACGGGCTAGGATCTTAAATTGACCAACGTTTTCTCTTTCTTGCCACCATTTTAATACATCAAATTGTGTAAAATCTTCGGTGCCAATATAACTACTGTAATCAGTTTCTTTATAAATGGAAAGTTCGTCTAAAGACGATTGAACTCGTGTACGTTTTGATTGAGATACATTTTGAAGCCAAGACGATCCAATGCTAAAAGTAGTGTTTGGCCGAGAAGCCGATGCTTGTGAAGTCGAAGACCTCGGGGTGGAAGCAAGTTGTCCCCATGGTTTGTTATTTTTGTTACTAAATATAAAAAAGAATACTTACTAAATGCCGAGCGAGAGAAGAATTAGAGCCGGATAATATTCCTCCACAATGCGTACACTTCGCATATTTTTTGTTATTTTGTTTGAGTTGCACAAAATCCTTCCAAATTTCCGCAACTCGATTTGTTTTTGGAACTTCTTCGTACGGGAGATTTATATTGAAATCACTTCGACCCGCTTTCAAATTGCTAGGTCCTTCACCCGCCATTTTTTATAATCTTGATTCTTGAAGCAAATCAAAAAATTATAAGCAAATCCTTGATTCTTGAAGCAAATTATAAACAAATCCTTGAATTGGAAAAATTGCAAATTATAAGCAAATCTTGAGAGAAAGAAGAAAGAATGAGAGAATAAGTGGTTTAGAGAAGGTGTAGGAGAAAAATGGCAACCAAATGGGGGGTATTTATAAGAAGAATTGAAAAAAAAAAAAAAAAAAAAAAAAAATCGGAAACTAGCCGGTTCGGACCGGCTCGGACCGGTTCGGACCGGCTCGGACCGGTTCGGACCGGTTCTGGACCGGTTTGGACCGGTTTGGACCGAAAAAAGAGCCGTTGCATTTTGAACTTCGACCGTTGGGCATTGGACCGGTCTTGGACCGGTTCGGACCGAGTTTGGACCGGTTCGGTCTTGGACCGGTCCTGGACCGTTTTGGACCGGTTCGGATCTTGGACCGGTTCTGGACCGGTTCGGACCGCTTACGTCATTTTCGGTCTCGATCCGGTCTTGGACCGGTTCGGTTCGGGCGGTCTTTCTTGGACCGGTCCGGTCGGTCCTCAGGGCCCATGTCTACTAGTGAGTGGTGAACAAATTCGGTTTTGGATTTTTTTGGGGTCCGTCCGGTCTTGGACGGTTCTCGGCGGGACTGGGTTTCGCGTAAGACTATTTGGTTTTTGGGTGGTCCGGTCTTTTTTCGGACAGGTCTGACTTCGGTCCAAACTCATCCGGTTTTCATTTGGATATTTTTCGGTTCGGTCTTTCGTTTATAACTTTGCGGTTTTCGGGTTTCTTTTCGTAAATTTTTTTGACAACATGAAAAGTAGAGAGAATAATATAAAGAGAATGTGTAAAAAGAAATTTGGTGTAAAGAAAAATAAAAGAGACGGTGAGACTTTTTTGGACCGATTTGGACTCTTGGACCGACTCGGTCCGTACCGACTTTCAGAACATTTCGGACCGGTTTGTGACGGTCTTTATCTCTGGACCGAGGACCGACACGACGGCCTTGGACCAGTTAAAGACCGGTCTTGTCTTGGCGGTCTTCGTCGAACCGGTCATATTAGTCCCATTTATTTACCTCTATTTGGTACTTAAGTATATGAAGTTACAATAATACTTCCTATTTTGAAAATTTGTTTCAACTTTGGTCCTTAATTGCCTCAGGATTAATGGAATTTTGTTAGGACTTTTAAAATAATCTTTTTAATTTTGAATTTTAACTTGTGTTTCATGTATGGTCCCTCGCCTTTATTCTGTTTGATAAATGTAAACAAACTAGATATTGAACTAATTAAATTCAAACAAAACCATGTTTTTATCACCGACCATCGAGAAATCTAGCTAGCTTCATTGATGCCAAAGTTTTTTTTTTCAGATATATATTTGAGACATGTTTTGTGTTTAAATTAGTACGGATCGGTGTGTTTTTTATATGTCATTCTGTGTAGCTTTATATATAAGAGAGGGTGAGATTTTGTTTTTGTTTTTATGTGTGTGTTAGAAATCCGATTTTTGAGTTTTAGAAATCTATTTTGTGTAGTTGAAGAGAAACATGAATACGAGTTTAAAAACGTATAGCATTCGTTAGAGTTTAGTTTATATGGATCTTCAAGATCATATTTGGATCTTCAATTAGGGGTGAGTATAGACAGCGAAAAACCGAAAAAAGTTAGTTAAAACTGATAAAACCGAGACATTTCAAAACCGATGGTTCAGTTTTAAATTTTGAAAAAAATCGACTGGTTCAGTTCGGTTTCTATTTTAATCAGAAACTGACCCGCTAATATCCAATATAGTTATTAAATAGAAGTCGATGAAGTTCATTAATATTTCAAGGTTTAATCACTAAGGTCAATAACTTTTTATTCTCTTAAGCGTGCACTTCTTTTTCATATAGACATTTATATTATGATTATATGATACAATACGTTTATATTTTGAATTTTTGGGCTAAAAATGGTAGTTAATGTTGAAATATGTTATTAGACATTGAATTTAATGATGAATATTAGATATTGTTGCTGAAAATTGCATATAATCCAGGAAAAATGAAGGTTAGTGCAAAAAATTTATATGTTAATGTTGAAAACCAGGTAGACTGTAACACCGTGCTTTTGAAAACCAGATTTTTCATTTTAAAATAGTAATTCAAAAATCCAAATTGCGTGGATCCGTTTGTAAACTGAACTTAAACCAAACCTGTTTTTCACAACTCATAATAGCAGCGGATATATAAAAGTGTCTATTAATTACAATCAAAATCAGCCACAGTATACAAAAGATCAGTTGGTGTTACTGAAATTGTCCACCGACCATCATAAACATATATATACAAACAGAGTAAAGACAAGTGTTCCTTCAAAAGCATATGAAAAACCATCAAGTGCCCAAGCTCACGCGCCTGAGTACCACCTGCAAACATGAGTAGAGTATCTGTTAGCTATTTAAAGATAGTGAGCATAAGATAGCATAATCAGTAATACAAACATATCATATATCATCAATATATCAAACAGTGCTATCATAGCATCTCGCGATGAGCTGGCACAGCCAGAAGGAAGCATAATCTTGCAGGGTAGCGAGCCCGGCTCAACACTCCTAACTGGGGAAACCAGACACATCAACCGCGCGGATGGGTGAGCGGGTAGCGGGTAGCGGTCCACCGCTGCGTTATGAAGTCATCGACTCCATGGGGTACAGCGGGTAACTGATCCCCTAATTGCACGAGGAACATTGGGTTAGCCAAACCCTAAATACCTATCCAGGTACCGTTGACGCTATCATCGACCCGCAGGCCTCAAGGCATCCCAGACCACAGTCTGGCCTCGATCAAGGACTATAACTAGCCCCCATATCTCGGATCCGTTCATAAACACAAAACTAACCCATTTCGGGCCTCATAGCGCGCATACATATCATATCATAATCATGATTCAATGGTTACGTGTGTCATGCATAAACATAGCATACATTACGTATTTCAAGCATACAACAGTGTTAATTACATTTCATGGAACTACTTGCACATACTAACAACATGTAACATGATTATATTAATTCGTATGTTATCCTATACTCACCTGAGAGGCTAGAGGCTATAGTAAACAAATATCGTGATCGTCTCGTTCTTCGGAGTCGTACGGTTTACCTATAAGAGAATACTCATGTTTAGTCACTTCACACAAGTACATTAACTAATATAACTTATATGAATCTCTTAATGATGCCCTTAGACTATTTAAAACCTTAAACGAGCTTCCCCTACTTCAGTACACGAAAAAATAGCAAAACTGTTGATGTTGCAGAAAAAAGGCCTTCTGCGGCCGTAGGGAAAATCCTCTGCGGCCATAGGAAATCTCTGCGGCCGTAGGAAGCTATTTGCAGACAGTGTTCGTTTTTCAGCCCCTGTTCAGTCCATTTTCATCCCAAACTTAATTCCAGCAGTCCCAATTCAATTTCCAGTGTTTATACAACATTCAAGGTATCAAAAGGAGTCTAGAAACATATAATTAACAAGCTCTAATTAAAGATTCAAGGTTTGGGATCAAAATCTCTATTTTTGACCCATTTGGTGATTATTATGAAACATGATCCAATCTATCTTCTTAATTCATGAAATTGATTCCTAGATGCTTAGAAATCATGTAAGAACAGATTGGAACACTTGAACTTAATTGTTGATGGCTAATTTGGATTTAGCCATTTTTGACCTAAAACTAAAAACTCAAGAACAAGGAGAAGATGGACTTACAATGGAAGATTGATGAAGGAGATGATGAATAGAGATCAGATTGAAGCTTAATTTAATGCTGGAGCTTAAACTTGACAATTCTCCCTTGTTTCTCCTTCACAATTTCAAGAACAGAAACATGAGAAGTGTAGTGTATGTGTGTATACATGGGTTTGTGTTGGTGTAAAGAGAGAGACCGACTTAAGGTCTCTAATTTATCCAAATGGGTTATTTTATTCCCCTTTTCAATTTACAAGTTAACACCCGCTTGCCCGTTTCAACTAACGTGGATGTTTCCGGAATTCTTATTGAAAACCGTTTAATATTTTATTAAACTTATCTATTTTCGTTATAATATTTAATATCATGATTTCTTAATTATTTTAATAATAATTCTAATATTAATTAGTAAACTCAAGATTTGAAACGTACCGAGAGTATAGACGACTAGGCCCATTTGAGGATGTTACATAAACCCACCAAAAAACGAAACCATTTGGTTTGAAAATCCTAAAATCGAAATTACGGATTAGGATCGGTTTGAACTTAAAAACGTCACAACCACCCCATACACATCTCTGAATCTTAAAAAAACAAAGTTCAAGAATAGTCGGAAAACACCAAGGTTCAAAACTAATATAATAAGAACTGTTTAAGATTTGTAGTTTTTAAGTTAGAAGTTCTCAATATTAATGTTGATAGTACTTTAGTTTAAAAAATTAATATTAGATTATTAAGTTTTTTAATAACAATAAAAATTAATTATTTTGTTAGAGATTAAAACTCAATATTGTAAAAATATCAAGACTAAAAGTGAAACATGTTTGAATGGTAATATGATCATTCTACAAAACTAATAGATATGTTAGAAGTTAAAACCTTCTATTTTGTATAAACTACGGAATTATTAAGTAACTTTTAATTTCTTTTAGCGATTTAAGGAAGAAAAAAAATGTGTGATACTTGTAGAACGTATTAATGAGGGGATGGTTGTGTATATGTTATAAATTCAGGGGCTACCATGTAACTTTCTATTATTAATTTGGTCTTGACATCACAAAAATAAGCAGTCCCAACAACATGATATCCTTTTAATTATATTATTGTATTACATACATTTTCTTATCCTTTCCTCTAAGTAGTATGAAGAGTAAGATTGTTAAAATAAACAATAATACATTACATTCCATAACAGCTCCAGTTACTAATTGGGAGATAACATATATCACCAAACAGTTAAATTTAAACAAGAAACTGGGAGCACAAATCTTCATATAATCATAGGGTAAACACAGAACTAAATTCTCCATGGATTAAAAACAAGATCTATAAGGAAAAAAATGTCTAGGGAAATAAAATGTTTTAAGAAATTAAAATCTAACTCTAGAGAAGATCAGCAACATTTGATGGCAGCTCCTCAATAACCACATTGTAAAACTTCTGAATATCAAAAAGCATCCTATCATCATCCATCGTCACGAAATTGATGGCAACGCCTTTCCTCCCAAACCGCCCACTACGCCCAATTCGATGAAGGTAGCTCTCAGGTTGTGTAGGAAGATCATAATTGATCACGAGTGAAACCTGCTGAACATCGATTCCTCTAGCCAAGAGATCAGTCGTGATCAGAACACGAGAAGAACCAGATCTAAACTCACGCATTATGATGTCTCTCGTGTTTTGATCCATATCACCATGAGTCGCTGACACCGTGTGGTCTCTGCTTCGCATCTTGTCGGTCAGCCAGTCAACTTTGCGACGTGTGTTCACAAATATGACACTTTGAGTGATGGCTAGAGTTTCATATAGATCACACAGTGTCTCAAGTTTCCATTCTTCTTTGTCTACATTCACATAGAACTGTTTTATACCTTCTAGAGTGAGTTCGTCACGCTTCACCAGAATTCTCACAGGTCTGTTCATGAATTTCCTTGTGATTTCAAGTGCTTCAGGAGGCATTGTGGCTGAGAATACACCCACTTGAATCTTTGCAGGAAGGAGCTGGAATATATCATAGATCTGCAAGCAACAAATAATCATCTCAGCCTTGTAATAAGCTAGTATTCTGATGCATTGTTGTAAATAATAAGTAAAAAGTACCTGATCCTTGAAACCTCTTGAAAGCATTTCATCAGCCTCATCCAACACAAACATCTTTATAAAATCTGGACGAAGAGCCTGCCTACGCAGCATGTCAAACACACGCCCGGGGGTACCCACAACTACGTGGACCCCAGCTGAGAGAATCCGTTGGTCCTCACGAACACTGGTCCCACCCACACAAGCATGGACCTTTACACCAAGGTAGTCACCGAGGGCCCGCATGACTTTCTCAATCTGTTGTGCAAGCTCACGAGTAGGTGCTAAAACCAAGGCCTGGCATTCCACGACATTGTAATCGAGTTGTTCCCGAGCAGAAAGTTGCAGTCTTTCCTGTCCCAGATTGTGCTTGTTGGATTACATCAAGACCCTTGGTGAATGGCACGATTCCTCTTTGCTGGATAGCAGATGGTTTTTCGAATCCTGTAGTTTTTCAGCAATATTCAATGCCAAGAGAAACACAGGCATACATATAGAAAACAAAAACATCCTCAGAATTCCTATGTTTTAGTAAAACTCATGGTCCATGTTAGGGGTGTCAAAACTGAGAATTCCTATGTTTTAAGTTGATAATTCCTCAAAATTCCTATGTTTTAGTAAAATTCATTGTCGATTAGACGTACCATATGCATAAATACCCCTCAATAAGTTTTCTTGTAATCCCATAATGTCAAAACTATCATAGACCTCATCATACGAGGTGAAAGAATCTTGCCCGTCTGATGAAAGTCTGCATAAAACAAACATTAATTTCAATTAGTACAGTACCTAAAATTTCATTAGTAGCATCGCAAATTTTCACTGGTAGCATCACTTTAGGTACAAAAATTGGGGCTCGATTGACTGTTAGCCCATTGCCACCATAACAGATAGCACAGGTGTAACATCCTGAAAATGGGCCTAGAAGTACTTAGTTGTACCTCGTGCTTAAATAGTTGTACATTGATTTTAAGTGATTTAAATTAGTGTGTTTTAAGTTAATAACGCGTGTTATGCGTTAATCAAAGTGATTATATGAAAAGTGACAAACGTGTTTAAAAGTGATAAATTATTAAACGGTTTCGTGTAATGGTTCCGTAGATATCCTCGTTAGTTGAAATGGGTTAGCGGGTGATAAGTTGTAAGTTGAAAAGGGGAACAAAATACCCCGTGTTTAAATTGGAGAACCAAAGTCGGTTCTCTACTCTCCCTTATCCCCTGACTTTGTAAAACACACACACACATACTCAAAAGCGTACAAACACACATACACCTTGTTTCTTGGAGATTTGAAGAAGCAAATCAAGAAGATAGCTGTAGCAAGGGATTCCAGTAGCTATTTAGTTGTTAATCTGCGGTTCTTCTTCATCTTTGTAAGTATTTTATTGTGAAAACCTAATATTGAGTTCTTAAAGAGGAGACACCAATTTGGTGGTATTTATGGTGTTCTATGTGTAGTTTTTGAGTCCAAATGTGTTCCTAAGTTTTAATGGATGTTAGACAAAGTGTAGGAACAATTAAAGTTGAGTTTTTGATCGATTTGATGTCAAAAATGTGATTTACAGCACCTGTGCGAAAACAGGGTCGAAGAACACTGTAAATGGGGTCCATGCGGTCGCATGGCATGTGCATGCGGTCGCATGAGGGTGCATGCGGTCGCATGGCATGTGCATGCGGTCGCATGAGGTTTCTGGTATCCATACGGTCGCATGGCATGTGCTTGCGATCGTAAGGGGTGTTTGTGAATTCCGCGCCGCGTAAGTTTTTGAGGTCGCGCCGCGTAAATGTGTGATGTGGTCGCATGTGATAGCATTTTGACCGTAAGTCTTGTATTTATGCTATGCGATCGCATGATAGGTCCATGCGATCGTATGGGTCTGTTTTGTGGTGTTTACCGCTTACGAGCGAAGGAAATAAGGTTTGCGACCGTAAGTATGTAACTTGCGATCGTAACCAACCCTAGAATCATGTTTGCGATCAAAAGGTGATGTCCCTTGCGATCGGAAGCATGAATTGGGAAAAAGGAACATTTGCGATCGCATGGGGTATCCTTGTGATCGCATGGCTGTTCTGTGGGGTCCCTTGCGACCGCAAGTCGGGGATCCAACCTGACAGCTTGTGTAACTTGTGTTTTACCCTATGTGTGCTATGTGTATGTGATAACCAAGCCTAAACCTAATGTGTTAGGTGTGCCTGAGGAACCGGAAGACACGAGTGGCGTATTTGCTTAGCAAAGACTCCAGGTGAGTACCGGTTTTCCCATAAAACTCAGTAAGTAGGGCTATCTATTGTGTATTGAAACGTGCTATTGTAATAGTGGTAGATGCACGTGTGAGGTAAGTGGTGTAGTGACGTGTAGTGTTATAACATGTGTAACGTGATTATGGTAGTGACGATAGATAAGTGGAGTGATACGAGATAGACCCAAGTAGGGTTATGACTTGTGTGACAACTATGTGCTATGTTTAAAGTGTAAATTGTCTTCTGCTCATCAAGTATGAGCAGAAGCTAATGTGATAATGTGTATGTGCATGCAATTGGATCCTTATTGGATCGGTTATGTGTTTATGTGTTATGTCCGGACAATTGGGGGACTGTACCACAGTTCCTGGAGATTGGTTAAGGTCAGCCGTGTAGGCTGGTCCCTGGGGGCCCGATAGGGTCTGGAAGTGGGGGATTAACTGCACCGAGTGTATACGCTTGGTGACGGCTCTGCAGGCCACCGTTCCTTGACGAAGATGGGGTTCTTGACGTAAGTCGGAACTGGTTATATAATGGGGTTCTTGGCGTAAACCGGAACTGGTTATGAAATGGGGTTCCTGGTGCAAACCGGAACTGGTAAACGCGATGGTGGGTTGCTATTCGCTCCCCACCGAAGCGGACGGTTGTGATTGATTTCTCAGCTGGGATCGTTGAGCCAGGCTAGCTACCTCGCAAGATATGATCCTGCTGACATGTCAGCACACCGCTATGTGATAGCTTAGCTCTATGTGCCGTTTTGTGATATGATAGCATGCTTATTGATACTTATGTGTAAATTGGTGCTCACTAGCTAGTTGTAGCTAACGGTGCAAGATTTCTCTTTTTCGCAGGTTTGAGACCGATGGCCTGGCGAGCTTGGGTTACTCATGGGTAATAATAGTAATTATGTTTGTGGAACACTATTTGTTAATTATATGCATGTGATCCGATGGTCGGTCGTTAGTCGTGGTAACACCTGATTTGTGAAATGATAACTAGTCAGATAACAATCTGATATTTTTGTAAATGGTGATTATATCCGCTGCCGGCCTTTGATAAATAAGTTTAAATTGGCGCTAATTTTAAGCTCGTGAAACACGGTGTTACAACAGGTCTGCTCGTAAATGTAGGTCAAGTATATCTGTCAAGATCACAATGGAAAATATAATCAGTGTACGTAGAACTTACAGATCATTCATTTTGGAATCATATTGACGAGCATCAAATTGACAACCTTCCGCCGCTAAACCTGCCATGTCTGCCACCATAGAAAGCTATAAACAAAAATGAAAACGATATTAACTAGAATTCAACACCACCATTGCGTGGATTAACTCACATTTAGTTTAATCCAACTTGTAAATCATGGGAACACATTTAAGTTGTGTCTGTGAGTCTATACGTATTACTAGAAACACTAGCAACAATTAAACCTAGAGAATCAAGGCATCATATTTTAGATAAAAAACGATGAAGAGACCAAAGAATTAAGAGCTGGTGGTTGTACAGTGACACAGAAGTAAGAATTTAACGAGATTGAATGAATAAGAAAACACTTACAGTAATCAAAACCAGATGAAATCCGATTAATGAACAGCTGATTGAAGCGATCGAAAACAGGGTCAGGTGCAAAGATTAGTGAAGAGATTCTCCAAACTCGTCGGATCTTATTACAAGATCATGGGATGCGGAAGACAGAGGCCGATTCTATCACACCATGCATTTACTTATTTACCCTTGCTCTTTCCTCTTTGTGTGAGTTTGATACCAAACTTAATATTTTGTTTTGAGAAAAAAAAATTAAAAATCTTGAAAAGTTATAAGTTTTTATTATAAACAATAAATTTCTTCAATTAGCATTTAAGATTAGCAATAAGTTTTTTATATACAAAATTATCTAAATATTTTCTTCAATTGTTTTACAATTCCTTCTATTTTTATTATTGGTCATTTTTATCATTTTACACTATTTAGTTCCGGACCTTCCATATTTTACCAAACAAATATGCAAATAAAAGATATAACTTTCTAACTCCAAGACCATGGCGTTCTTCCTTTTACATATATTTTTGTATAATTTTCCTAAACCAACTAATGCAAACGGATTAACGAGGAGTTGTAGATGCAATAATGAAAAAGAAAACATTCAAAGTTACTCAAAAGGAAAGCCGAAGTTAGATCAAAATTGCAGCAGCAAGCATAGTTAAAGATGGAATTCAAAGAAATAAACTAACGAGTACAAATCCCAGCAGGAAATTAAAACTTTTTAAGGGTACAAACATGATTTCAAATCCCTACTATCATCAAAACATCAACTTCAATAACTTAAACCAGAACAAAACCGTCCCAACAAACAGGATCAGGATTCTCCCAAATCAAATCAAATCAAATCAGCAACATTTGACGGCAGCTCCTCCACAACAACATTGTAGAACTTCTGGATGTCAGCAAGCATCTTCTCATCATCCAATGTCACGAAATTAATCGCCACACCCTTTCTTCCAAACCGCCCACTACGACCGATACGATGAAGGTAATTTTCCGGTTGGGTAGGAAGATCATAGTTTATTACAAGTGAAACCTGCTGGACATCAATTCCTCGTGCCAACAGATCAGTTGTGATGAGAACACGAGAAGAACCAGACCGAAATTCCCGCATGATGATATCACGTGTGTTCTGATCCATGTCACCATGGGTGGCAGAAACGGTGTGGTCCCGGCTTCTCATTTTGTCAGTCAACCAGTCAACCTTCCTACGTGTGTTCACAAAGATGACACTTTGGGTGATTGCTAGAGTCTCATAAAGATCACACAGTGTCTCGAGTTTCCAGTCTTCTTTCTCCACATTCACGTAGAATTGTTTGATACCTTCTAAGGTGAGCTCATCACGCTTCACCAGAATCCTCACAGGTTTGTTCATGAACTTCCTTGTGATCTCAAGGGCCTCGGGTGGCATTGTTGCAGAGAACACTCCAACTTGAACCTTTGATGGCAACAACTGGAAGATATCGTAAATCTGCAACAAATAATAATAATTTCACACATTAGATGATGCTGCTAATGACCAAATCATTGCCTACTTATTGAGCAAAAAATTACCTGATCCTTAAAACCTCTTGAAAGCATTTCATCAGCCTCATCAAGCACAAACATTTTGATGTAATCAGAACGAAGAGACTGCCTGCGCAACATGTCAAACACACGCCCAGGAGTACCAACAACTACGTGGACCCCAGCTGAGAGAATGCGCTGGTCCTCACGGACACTGGTCCCACCCACACAAGCATGGACCTTTACACCAAGGTAGTCACCAAGAGCACGCATGACTTTCTCAATCTGTTGTGCAAGTTCACGAGTAGGTGCTAAAACCAAGGCTTGGCATTCCACAACATTATAATCAAGTTGCTGAAGGATACCGGAGCAGAAAGTTGCAGTCTTTCCTGTTCCAGATTGTGCTTGTTGAATTACATCAAGACCCTTGGTGAAGGGAACAATTCCCCTCTGCTGAATTGCTGATGGTTTCTCAAAACCTGCATCAACATAATTAGTATGTCAAAACCAAACAAGAACATTGAATAGAACTCTCTTCACATATAATTTTATTCTTGTTAATAGTTATGGGTGATTTATGCAATGTTGTTATAAGAATATGAGAGCGAATAAAAAGACCTACCATATGCGTATATTCCCCTTAAAAGATTCTCCTGTAAACCCATACCATCAAAACTATCATAAACCTCATCATATGATGTGAAGAAGTCTTGTCCGTCAGCTGAAAGCCTGCATCATTAAACAAAACGTATCATCTTAGCCACCCAAAATTGAATGAAGCCAGTCTACATAATTACATAGCCCCTAAGATTTTTTTTTTAAAAAAAGACAATATAGGGAACTTACAGCTCATTCATTTTGGAGTCAAATTGCCGAGCATCAAATTGAGATCCTTCTGGTGCTATGCCTGCCATGACTGCAGATAATAGACAACAATCATAAATTAGTTTTCCTTGGCCATCTTTCCTGAATTAAACTTGAAGCAACAAGAATGTCAAAAACAACAAAGCTTATACACCCAATAAATAAAAATCTTTTTGCATCATTTATAATAATGTTACTACTGTAATGAACTCTAACACCCCCACTAGTAAAGATGAAATGATACCCTCTTTCCCATTAGAATTACCATCCAATTGATGAACATTAATAACATCTCCTTAACTCCGACTTAATATATCTAAGCCTTCTTAAAGATCATTGAATTCAATCCACATAATTCCTTGTATTTAAACTATTAAAGAGTATATTAGGCATTTAAAAGCGAGCCAAACACTTCTACAGACTGTTAAAGTGCTTAATAACTTGTGGGGAACACTTCTACAAAAGAAAATCTTCTCATCAGCTAACTCATAGCCAACTTACACCCCCTGTCATAATACCTACTCCAACATCACAATTTCTTGATCCAAGGCTAAAGGCCAAGAGGAAAAAAAAGGTCAAACTAGTTCTTCTTAAACTAAAACATCAATAAATATAGCTTACCTTTCCAAACAACAGATTCACAGATTAACAGCTTTACCTCTAAAAAAAATATAAACTTTGACCTATGTTGATATTATTGCTATTACCACAAACAAAATTCAAGAAAACTAGATTACAACTTCCATTGTAAACCAGAGCACCCAAAGTTCATACATCTGCCCTCACTAACTCAGATCTACAAGCATGTGTCCCTAGAGCCCTGAGTATACTAACAGAAACTCAAGCAAATCACCAATATACTTGAAAGAATACCAATAGCCTACAGACTCGAAAAGAACACGGCTACCACTTTCATAAAGCGCACCATCCGAACATCAGTATACTATGCACCAAAAGAAATTGGACACGAAGACGTACAAATACATGTACAACAGTACAAGCACATATAAATGCACAAAGAAAACTAAAATCAACCAACAAAGAATAAGCCTTGTAGTGACATAATTAGCCTTTGTAGAGGATTTCAAAGCTACTACCAAACATTTTTATTAATACATACTACTTTTTGTTGCTTTCTTCACAAAATTATCTCCTTCCTTGATTCACGCACAAGTAGTTATTATGTTCATAGCATTTGTTACAAGTTCTTGGCATGAATGTATGAACGTTTCTAGAAAAGCAAAAATAACATCGTAATCATCACAAAATTACACAAAATGACATGGAAGAAACTACATGATCCCGAAAGAATATTATGCCTTAAGAGAATATATATAATTAAAAATTCTTTATTGCACCCCTAAAAATGTCATGATTATGCATTATTACATTACTCAGCCAAAGATCAAAAATCTGCCACTGGAATAGCCATTGTAGTTAATATTTGGTAATAATGTGTAGAAGTGTAAAGACCCTTTTAATGTGGTCATTCCTTGTAATGGCCACGCAGGTTTCCCTATAGAGAGACTTGGACGTTGTGGATTTAGTTGACCTTTAGTCAGACACCATGACTACCAAAACCAAAAGATAAAATATAAAATAACATGTTCTCCATGTCAATGTCAAGATGAATGATTTATTAATGCTATTCATTAATAAATCTTTGTCATTAACAGGTTATACTCGATCTTTCTAAGTGGTTTTAACATGTTAATTATGAACTCTGGCAAAAAGCTCTCGCCGTAAATCGTTTTAACTCAAATAACTTAGTTTCCTTCGTAGTCGGAACTCGTAAGCATGAGATGTAATACAAATGTCTTATAGTTCATACAACTCTTCCGATCTAACTCATAACCCAGCTTATACTGTTCACTAAACACCATAAATAACTATCAGACAAAAAAATGGAAGATTAAAAAGCATAACATAATTTGTAAAGTCGAAAGTACGAAAACTCAGAGCTTTATCATTCGAAAGTTGGATATAGAAAACGAAACATGAAGATCCATTTACTTGGACAAGCAAGAAAATTGGGAAAACTGAACAGATGAATACATGTATACGACAAAAGATCGAGCAAACGAGATATGAAAGAATGAAAAGAAGAATCGAAAGTATTAAACTACCTGGTTGTGATGAAGAGAATGATGGACAGCGTCGGAAGTTTGTAATTAGGGTTTTCCCAAACTCCTCGGATCGACGCCGTGGAGTTGAGGCAGATGTGTGAGTTTTTGCGAGATAAAGTGGCGAGAAGGAGATCGTAATGCAAAGTTACCCTATTTTTCCTAATTTTTCTTGTTTGACGGTTTTGCCCTTTTATAGATAAATTAATATAATCTTGAATTTTTGGTCATCTCTTCACATTCAACAGTAGATAAGATATATGTTTTTGTGATAAACTAGTAGTTATCTTAACCGTACTTCGCGTCGGGGTTAAATTACTTTTTAATCGAGTTTTATTAAATTATTCATCTACTATTTTTTTCCTAAAAAAATTAGATTAAAATGGTAATTAAATTTAGATATGAAGCCTAAAACAATTGAATCACTTGTATGTTTTCAAAGTAATTTAACTTCCGTTTATCTTGAGACTACGTAAAATATTAAAACAATGAGAGCCTATTTCACTACTAACAAATGTGACTTTGATTTGATCTAATAGTAAGTACTCGTATACTAAAAATCCTATACAATTTTAATATAAAAAATAAACTCCACACCCTAGGGCCCTATTATATCGAATATCTAAGGCCCTCGTTTAATCTGAAACCCTACATAAAAAGAACTCAAAACAATATTTGGATTGCTCTTAAATAAAAGTTATTTGGATAATTGGATTATTGAAAAATAGAAGTTGACAAAGATAAGTAGTAGATTTAGACGATGGAGAATAACATTTTCAAGATAAAATGTGTCGTATGTTTTTTTGTTGTACAAATTCATTCATTTCATCAGAGGAATTATGTAATACATTATATTAGCTTAATAATTAACAAATAACTATGTAACTCTTTCTATGTTTGTCGATGTGTATTTTTTTCTCGTTCAGTTTTTTAGTTTTAACACCTGTGTTAATATACTGAGTTAGAAGATGAGTAATATATATATATATATATATATATATATATATATATATATATATATATATATATATATATATATATATATATATATATATATATATATATATATATACGACCTCTGTTTGTCTTATGATGTAACAGTTGTCAAAAAAAATTACTTCATATATAGTTATTAAACGTAGTTTTACACTTTTCTAGATGTTTTTTTAATACTATGTAGATATATGAAGTTTTGGATTTCAATTTTCATGTTTAATTGTATTTTAAAGGGTTCATATTTTTAGGATTTGGTTTATGTTTGTTATTAAGAGAAAATTATAATTCGCGAGTACATAAGATATATTATGTAGGCTTATATGGGTGTATTAAATCAATACACATTTTTTAGAATTGAGCTTTTTTTATTGAATATGTCCGAAAAAGAAACAAAAAAGTTATCGTAACATATAATATGTATGTAACAAAAAATAAAATCAAGTAAAGTTACTTTGTAAATAGTGCTAAAACATTTATTTTTAGAAAACTATACTATCTAAAGTTGTTTTATAAATTATAGTAAAGTTATGGGGTTTTATTATAATTTATTAATAAGTTGATGTTGTTATTGGAATATGAGTAAAGAGAGAGGGTTACTATTGAAAATTTTGATGAAAATAAATGTAAGGAAAAAATTGAATATAATTTATTTTTAGAAAATTATACTATCTAAAGTTGTTTTATAAATTATAGTAAAGTTATAGGGTTTTATTATAACTTATTAATAAGTTGAGGTTGTTATTGAAATATGAGTAAAGAGAGAGGGTTACTATTGAAAATTTTGATGAAAATAATTGTAAGGAAAAAATTGAATATAGTCAGAATCGAACCGATTGTTTAAAACTATTCATGCGCCTTAACCATCTAAGCTGGAGGTTCATTTGTTTACCACTACCAACTTTTATATTTATTTAGAACTCCCTTTTTTTTCTTGTAAATGTAAGGAATATATAATGTTTTTTATTTTATAAATATTTAATATAGTTCATATTTAATTATAGTTATAAGAGACTAATTTTAGTCTTTGAATCAGTCATATCAATGGTCTGGGTTGAATTTTAAATTTTTTGGCGGATTAGTATTTCCGTAATTAACATGTGATGCTTTTACAAGATCACATGTGATTCAATATTAAAATTTCAGGACTATGTTTTTATATAGATTTATTTAAACACAACTTATGTTTTTATATGTAGTTATCATACAGGTTTATAAAATATATATGTTAGTCATTTTATTATTTACTTATTTAAATTTTTTTAATATAAAAACAACTATGATAGATACTTCTAGGTGTCTATATATTTTTCCGTTTTTTAAATGAATTTTCTTTATAAACACATATAAATTAATGGGTTAAGACCATAAAATAACAACTTACTTTATCAAAATTATCTATGTAGGTAACTTACTTTTTTATTACCTAAATATGTTACGTACTTTTTTAAAATTATCTATGTAGGTAACTTACTTTTTGATGACCTAAATAGGTAACTTACTTTTTGATAACTTGTTAAAAAAGGTAATCACTTTGAATACAACATGTAAACATCTTATTTCATGGTTTTTTTGTGAAATGTACCTAGCTTTCGGGTTAATATATGTGTCATAATGCCAATAAAATTCATATTATGTATCAAATAAATTGTTGTCAATACACAACTAAATAAACAACAATGCTGTCTAAATATTGTCATCGAGAATGTTGTCCAAAAAAGCAACAAAATACCGCCAAACACACATGAAATGTTGCATAAATGTTGTCAATGTGCTTCAAATGGTTGTACCACTAATTGATTGTACAAGTCATTTTTTTTCTCATTAAGCCCTTCTAAGTTTTAACCGGTAAAATAGATAACAGGTAAATTTTTGTTTGAAGTGGTAAAAGATTTCAAAGTAAGTTACCTATTTAGGTAATAAAAAAGTAAGTTGTTTATATAGATAATTTTGAAAAAGTACGTTACCTGTTTAGGTAATGAAAAAGTACGTTACCTACATAGATAATTTTAAAAAGTAAGTTGTTATTTTATAATCTTAACCCTGAATTAAATCATATTAGACGGTTAATCAAACAATAATTTTTAAATATTTATGTTTTATATATGGGATGGTAAGGTTACCTGTATAAAAATATATCCTTAATAACACACTTAAAATCCTATAACTAATTAACTAATATTATATTTATTTGCTATCATCTCTTTTACTTCTATGTGTTAATATATAAAACATAATTAATTCATACATAATAAAAAATTATCCATACATAATAATAGTTTTTTATCAGCTTGTACAATGTATTATTCATAGCTTGTACTAGTTTTATATAGATTTTATTGGATATGAATTAGCTCCAAACTTAGACCATCAGCAGCCATCACATGCTTCACACAGCCACATTAGCGTCACATCAGCGCCACATAATTCCCCCACCATTCCCTCATCACATCACACAAACCCCTGCATCCATCACATGTTTCACATCACAAGAAAAAAAATAAACAAGCTGCTCACGAGTGTGATGGTGGTCGCGTGCGTGACCGTGAGCCACCCCTCACGATGGAGGGCGATGGTGCTCATGAGTGTGAAGACCTCTCACAAGCTCCATCTCGTGATGGATGCGGAGAGTCTTAAAAATGTATTCTTCTTTGATAACAATTATTATATATGACTTGCATTTTGCAGAAAAGAGTTTTGTGATAAAAAATAGTTTACTTTATATATTTTAATGTAGACAATGAAACACATTACAAGTTTGCTTTGGTGGTTATGTCCATGTCATGTGGTAGAGTTTACTAGTGTTCAAATCCTCTCACATACATATTTTGATTTTTAACGCCTCTTCATTCTTTTAACTTTAATACATTCGTCCTTTTTTCTTTCATATTGGCTTTTTTTCCTTCCTTTTTTACTCTGTTAACTTTATTATTAAATATAATTTTTTTTACAATCTATTTTAAGATACATGAAGAATTGGTTTATTTTTTTATTTTTTATTTTTACATTTAAACATCGATTATGCTTACTCTTTTCTTTATCTGAGGTTATATATTTAAAAAAAATTAGTTATAACCATCTTTTAATTTTAAATATCTTATTGTGGTTTAAACATTGTAGATTTAACGTAATATATAGTTTCATAGAAATTATAATTATATGTATACAAATTCAATTAAGGATGGGTTATGTATGTTTTATTTTACAATCACAAATAAAACTGGTAAAATAATGTATATCTAAGTCAAAGACTAGATGTCTCGAGAATAGCCATAACCAAAAAAATTCATTTAAAACGATGTCTTTCTCAACAGACAAAATATGTGATAAGAAATATAAAGCATTATAGGATACATAAATGTAATTATAAGATAATAAAACTTAAACAATTTAAAGTAGAAAACCGAGGTTTATAATTAATTCCTCCAATTGGTTTTTCATGCCCTATATTTTGTTTTGTTAAAATGCTGTCCACCTTGCTAAAAACCCCAACTCCCCAATTTGAATTCTTATTATCGTATTATAATTAATTTTAATAATATGTGTATTAATTTTAGTACGTAATGTTTGGTATATTAAATATATATATACATGTAACTTTAAAGGTATTGACACTTTGATATATATTTCTTTTGTAATATGATATCTATTCAAATTTGTGTATTTTTTTTAAAATTGTAATGCTAAAGAATCATTTAAAGAAAATAAAAAAGTACCTAACTTTATACCTAATGAAAAACAAAAACAAAAATTGTCGTTTAAACTTTATAACAAATAAAGTTAAAGTAAATGGTGGTTTGAATGTATTTTTTGAAGTATTTATTGAGTTGTAACTTATTTTTGTTTCTGTCATAACATGCAATTTTAAGTGCATGTATTTAAATATTAGTTTTTATATATTCATATTTTTTACCCGCAGCAACGTGCGGGTCAAACTCATCTACAACTATCTACTTTGAAAGTCAAACTTTATAATTTCACATGCTAAATCACATTGATTTATACAATACTTTTGTTCAACTATATTATTTTGTGATAACATACGTGTTCGAGCAAACGTCCACCTCTCAACTTTGTTGAATTCATGGGTTTAAAATGATGCATTTATCCGTCCTCCTATAATAAAAAATTGTAGTCCTAGAATAAAAGGTTGTTATAAAGATCATAAGGGAGCTTATGAAGGACCTTTGTTGCTAATTTGGCTATTTCGAATACATTCTTCATATATACAACAAGTAAATATTACCCGCGTTTCGCAGCGAGGTAAAAATAATATCTCGTTTACTATAAAATTATATTGTTACTCTAATTTATAATGAAATTCGTCTAAACGACTTTATAAGAAATAATTAAAAAAACTTTAAAATGTTAGTCTTAACTTCAGTCACTAATATTAATATAAATAACTATTAAATTAAACTAAAGTGTTTTAAATGTAAACAATAAAACATGACAATAATAATAGATTTTGATAATAAGAGTTGAAATATAAAATATATATCTATTTACTATACTACTACTATTGCAACTACTACTACTACTACTACTATTAATTAATAATAATAATAATAATAATAATAATAATAATACCAATTTTTACACTAAAAGACAAAATTCATAAAAAACAAAAGATTTTCCTCCCTTTTGCATATATTGTATAATTGTGAAGAATATTACTGTTCACGTTCACGCCTAGAAGGTTCTAGGTCTTTTATATAAATTTTTTATATATTACATAATTTTTTTTATTCTTTCTTTCATGTTTATTATTTATTTATATATTCTTATTCTTATTTTGATATTTTCTATTTATCGTACTTATTAAATATCTAAATTGTTATCATATTATTATAAATAAATATCAAATTACATTATAGTATTTATTTCTAAATATTGTGAAGAATATTACTGTTCACGTTCACGCCTAGAAAGTTCTAGGTCTTTTATATAAAAATTTTATATATTACATAATTTTTTTTATTCTTTCTTTCATGTTTATTATTTATTTATATATTCTTATTCTTATTTTGATATTTTCTATTTATCATACTTATTAAATATCTAAATTGTTATCATATTATTATAAATATCAAATTACATTATAGTATTTATTTCTAAATATTTATAAATTAAATTATGTGTGCAAGCTACAAAATATTACTCGAAATCAAAATCAAAATCAAAATATAACTTAAAATTTGATTAATACGAACATGAATTCCCCGGATTATGTAATTTACTAATTTAGTGTACATTTGATTAATATGTTTTATTTAAACACATTCATGTAATCGTACACATTACTGAATGTAACATAAATATTAAAACAAATTTCAAAATAAGAGTTTACCTACACACAAAAACATACTATAAATGTTAATAACTAAAAAAGACTAACAACCAATAATCAAATATATGTATATCATAGTGTCTTTACTTTCTTAAATATTATAATAACCAAACAACGTTTAGGTCTTGCAATTAGATAATAAGAAAATTCTAAGTTTAATGAATCCGTAGCGAAGCACAAGAGGGAAAAATAATAATTTTTTTTGCAATTGAATTGTTTAGATCCGCAACGAAGTGCGGGTGTAACTCCCTTGTTAAATAAATTTGTATACATGGGGAAAATGCATCTAGATCCATATATTGGTGAGAACCAAGCGAAGGCATAAAAATTAAATGGTTGACGTTTGTGGTATATGGATGTGTGTATGGACAACGTTTATTGGATTACATCGATTGTCGTCTATAAATTGCAGGGTTATAAGAAAGTTTGGTGTAAACCCTAATGGACTCATTCCATAAATATAACTAGGTCGAACCATTTTATCTAAACCATGGTATCATTTATCTAATAGTATGCATTCGGTTGTTTATAAATGTATGTTATCATTTAAGATGTATTGGATATATCTTTTATAGTTCATCGACAAATAAAGGGCAAATGATCCAAACAGCTAGTAGCACCTGTGGGTGTTGTTTCACTCTTAACTCATTTAAATAAAGTGTATTTACGTCATTTGACTTAGTTATTTTATTTAATATGGTTGTGAGTGCCTAAGCTAAGTGTTGCTAACAACATGGACCCTTTCCTCTAGTTTTCAACATATACAACTTATAAATAGTCATTAATCAATTGTATAAGTGGTTACACAGTTGAAAGTCATTGTATTTTATTATATTCTTTTTCTCTCTTTTTGCTTGGCAAATCACATTCACATACCAACAAAGAGGTCCACAAAACCAACATATTTCCCTCCTCTGGATCAACATACATACCGGTATGTTTTCACTATCTCTCGTCTATTTTTTTATTTATTTTTGCACTACTTCATATTCTCATTGGCAAATTATTGCACATAATTGCTACCACATCGAACTTAAAACCTATTCAGAATGGTAATTAAGTTAGTAAGAATATATATCTCTCGAATGAACCAGTTTCCTAAGTATAAGTATTATCTCCCAAGTCAAAATAAGGGTTGGCATGAAAATAAATAAAAATAAAATAAAAAAAATATTAAAAACATATGAAAATGTTGTGTTTATGGGAAAACTTGCAACTATCTAGATTAAACCTCGATAATTAAGTGAATTAAGATAAGGGATGGGATAAGAGTAAGACAAAAAAAATGGTAAAATAAACTAAAACACAAGAATCAGTGTTTAAGGGGTGAAAGTTTGTAATTAACCCGATTACACTTAAGGGGAGTTTGTTTCAAGTATTGATTTTGTGGGGAATGAGATTTAAAGCGGGATTGGGATTTGGTGGGATTGGGATTAGGAGGGATTTAAAATCCCAATCCTTTGTTTGGTTCAAAACACTCACCACCCACATATCTCTCATCTTCCGGTCACCACCTAACCTCCGGCCACCACCAAACCGTCGCCACCACCAAACCGCAGCCACATTCACCATATCTGCCACATCTCGCCGCCGCCACCCTATGCAAACAGAAACCACCACCGAACCACCTCCACCACCTGAAGAAACCCTCGGGTTTTCGTAACCTCCGGCCACCACCAAACCGCCGCCACCCTTCGCAGATCTGTTCGTCTAAGGTTTGACGACGGGTCTAGAAACCACCACCGATCTGTTCGTCTAGGGTTTGACGACGGGTTTAGAAACCGCCACCGATCTGTTCGTCTAGGGTTTTCTGACGCAAGGGAGAACGACGAGCGGCGGTGGTTGATAGGGACGACGAACAGACGACGGTGGTTGACGAAGGGAGAACGAACGGTGTTTGACGAACAGACGACGACGGCGGTGGTGGTTGACGAAGACGACGACAACGGTGGTTGACGAAGACGACGACGAGGCGGTGGTGGTTGACGAAGACGACGACGGCAGTGGTGGTTGACGAAAACGACGAAGGTGGTGGTTTCTATCACAGTAGCAAACGATGTTGAGGGATTGTTGTTCGCCGGAATTGTTGCCGGAGAGTCGCTGGATCAAATACCTCAGTTGAGGGATTTCAAAATACCAGGGGTGGTGGAGGGATTGAAAAAGACCTCATATGTGGGATTCTTAAGAATCCTGGGAATTTGAATCCCATGTTCATTTTACAAACCAAACACATGATTTGGAGGGATTTTAAATCCCATTCCCTTGAAATCCCACGAACCAAACGCCCCCTTAGGTATTTGGTTTACAAACCAATAGTTAAAAGTGGATCAAGAGTAATTCCTAAAAATAGTATAATATTTAGTTATAAACAAAGACTTAAAGTGAAGTAGAAGCATATAGTTTTAGTTATACATAAACAGGGTTGGTCCAAACATTTTATGGACCCAGGGCAAGACAAATAAAAAGGGCCCCTATTGTACTACTAAATAAAAAACACCAAATTATCGAGTGTCTAAAGATTTCAACCAATCTAGTAAACAAACGAAAGAAGTAACAAACAAATTATCAAGTGATTCATGATTTCAAGTGTAACATCCTCAAAATGGGCCTAGTAGTACCTAGTTGTACTTTGTGTTTAAATAGTTGTACGGTGAGTTTAAATGACTTAAATTAGTGTGTTTTAAGCTAATAACGCGTGTTATGCGTTAATTAGAGTGATTAGGTGAAAAGTGTCAATCGAGTTTAAAAGTGATAAAGTGTTAAACGGTTTCGTGTTATGATTCCGTAGATATCCCCGTTAGTTGAAACGGGATGGCGTGTATTAAATTGTAAGTTGAAAAGGGGAACAAAATACTGGGTTTAGTTAATTAAACCCAAAGTCGGTTCCTTTGTTTCTTCCTTATCCCCTGGTGTTGCAAACACATAGTATACACACATACATGCTCACGATTCAAACACATACACCCTTTAACTCTCTCAAGCTTTTGAAAGAGATCAAAGAGGGACAGCTTGTGGGTGATTCTAGCTACGGAATTGGAGCTTATATCTGTAGTATCTTCGTCTTGTTGTAAGTATTCTTCAAGTAATACCCTAGTTTGTGTTTTGAAGAGAATACACCATTTAGGTGGTGTATGTTGAGTTTTAAGTGTTAATTTGTGTGTTTATTGTGTTTATAAGTGTCTATGGATGTCAAGTAAAGTGTATAAATGATTGAAACTCAGTATTTGATAGATTAAAGGTCAAAAAACGCGATTTACAGTAGCTGTACGCGAACAGGGTCGAAGAACACTGTAACTAGGGTCCAGGCGGTCGCATGGCATGTGCATGCGGTCGCATGGGGGTACATGCGGTCGCATGGGGTTTATGGTATCCATACGGTCGCATGACATGTGCTTGCGATCGTAAGGGTGGTTGTGAAATTCCGCGCCGCGGAAGTTTTTGATGTCGCGTCGCGTAATGTATGATGTGATCGCATGTGATAGTCTTTTGACCGTAAGTATGGTATTTGTGCTATGCGATCGCATGGTAGGTCCATGCGATCGTATGGGTCTGTTTTGTGGTGTTTACCGCTTACGAGCGAAGGAAATAAGGTTTGCGACCATAAGTATGTAACTTGTGATCGTAACCAACCCTGGAACCATGTTTGCGGGTGTAGGGGATTTCCCTTGCGATCGGAAACATGTGTTTGTGATATAAGGCCTCTTGCAATCGCAAGGAGTACCCTTGCGATCGTAGGGGATGTTGTGTGAGGGCCTTTTGTGACCATAAGGATAGTGCTTGCGATAGCAAGCAGTGGTCCAGCCCTGTCAGCTTGTTAAACTTGTGTTTTAACCCATGTGTGTTATGTGTAAGTGATAACCAAGCGTGTATGCGATGTGTTAGGTATATCTGTGGAACCGGAAGACTCGAGTGGCGTATCTTCTTAGTGAGGACTCCAGGTGAGTACTGGTTTTCCCATGAGACTCAATAAGTAGGGCTATCTGTTGTGTGTTGAAACGTGTTATAGTAATAGTGACGTGTTGTGATATAACACGTGTAATTGTGCTTATGGTAGTGACGATAGATAAGTGATAGTGACGTGTTATGATATAACACGTGTAATTGTGATTATGATAGTGACGATAGATAAGTGATAGTGACGTGTTGTGATATAACACGTGTAATTGTGCTTATGGTAGTGACGATAGATAAGTGATAGTGACGTGTTGTGATATAACACGTGTAATTGTGATTATGATAGTGACGATAGATAAGTAATAGTGACGTGTTGTGATATAACACGTGTATTGTGATTATGATAGTGACGATAGATAAGTGAAGTGATACGAGATAGACCCACGTAGGGTTATGACTTATGTGACAGTTATATGTTATGTTTAAAGCATAGTTGTATATTGCTCATCAAGTATGAGCAGAAGCTAATGTGATATTGTATATGCGCATGCAAATGGATCCTTATTGGATCGGTTATGTGTTATTGTTATATGTCCGGACAAATTGGGGAACTGTATTCATAGTTCCTGGAGATTGGTTAAGGTCAGCCACGTAGGCTGGTCCCTAGGGGCCCAATAGGGTCTGGAATTGGGGGATTAACGGCACTAGGTGTATACGCTTGGTGACGGCTCTGTAGGCCACCGTTCCTTGACGATGATGGGGTTATCGGCGAAAGTCGGAACTGGTATTGTAATGGGGTTATCGGCGAAAGCCGGAAACTGGTTATGAAATGGGGTTCTCGGTGTAAACCGGAACTGGTAAACGTGATGGTGGGCTGCTCTTCGCTCCCCCACCGGTGCGGTTGGTTGTGACTGATTCCCCAGCTTGGATCGTTGAGCCAGGCTAGCTACCTAGCAAGATATGATCCCGCTGACATGTCGGCACACCGCTATGTGATAGCTTAGCTCTGTGTGCTTTTTTGTGATAGCATGCTTATTGATGTTTATGTGTAAATTGGTGCTCACTAGCTAGTTGTAGCTAACGGTGCAAGATTTCTTTTTTTCGCAGGTTAGTGACTGATGGCCTGGCGAGCTTGGGTTACTCGTGGGTAATTGTAGTGTTTATATTTGTGGAACACTATTTGTTGTTAATAGACATGTGATCCGATGGTCAGTTGTTAGTTGTGGTAACACCTGTTATTTGAAATGTAAATAGTCAGATAATCTTCTGATGATTTGTAAATGGTGGTTTTATCCGCTGCTAGCTTTTGATAAATAAGTTGTAAAAGTTTAAATTGACACTAATTTTAAGCTCGTGAAACACGGTGTTACATCAAGTAATCAAGTAAACCAATTATCAAGTGATTCAATTGCTTTTACTATGCAATAATAAATGACAAGTGATTCAACTATTTATCAGGTCAAATTGTAACCACATTTTATCTATTTAAACACAAACGATAATAATTTAATCATCTCTTGGATTTATTTTATCACACAGTATAGATTAGTGGGTAGGTTGCAAAAGAAAAATCTGGTAATCATAACACAGAGTATTATTTCAAATATGCAGAGCTAAACCGCCAATGCATTCCACCGATTTGTAATAAGTAACAAGTGGGGGGCAACAAGATAAAACATGAATGCATCTCAGTATCTCACCCATTTTGACAAACACTTGGCGGGCATCAACTTAAAATAAATATAATAGAAAGAAAGGGAAGCAACATACACTGAGAAAATGCAGGCAAGCAATTTCATTTGTGTGTGGAGCCCTATCGTGACCAATCACATAAGAAAAGTAGTGTGCTAATTTTCTAACGTTTAACACCATGAACACTTTTTGTTCATTATGATGAATAATGACTCACAACGTATTAACGTCGATTTCGAGAGGCAAGAATAAAGTGCTAGCCCAGCGCAAGGACCAAAATCGAGACATCGAGAATCGAGACTCGAGAAAAAGACCATAATCACTTCCAGGCTCCACTCTTCCGCCGCTTCTTTCTCCACTCTTCAGCCGTTTCCGTCTTCATATAACGCAAAAAGTAAAGCGCCAGCCCAGCGCAAATGGTTATTGGACCCTGACTTTTGGGCTTGACACCTTTTTTTTAGTAGGCGCTTTAGACTAACTTTTCATAATGGATCCCTGAATTTTGTGGGTCCTGGGCCGCTGCCCTGATGGCCCAGCCTAGGGCTGAATTTATACATAAAAGGAAAGTTTACATAGTGCTAAAAAACAGGGTCATCCTAAGGAGCTGGCTATCCGGGCAACCGTCCAGGACCCATGATTAGATGGGTCCCATGATTATATAATATCATATGTATATGCATACGTAAACTCGTTTATTAAGCCCAAATATACAGACAAATAAGGAAAAGAGGCCGAGTTTCTTAGGCTCAAAATCTGAAATGGATACTTAGAAATTAAAATAGCAATCGACTTGTAAATATTGAACACATAAAAACCGCGTGGGGGAAATAAAAAAGCGAATCAATGTCACAGACTCACTGCAAATGATTTGGTTATGTATCAAAAGTCGAGACGTATGGGAGAGAGTATAAACGATTGGTTTCGTCGTAGGTGCTTGGTTCTTCTTTCACCCTTTTGTTATTTGCATATGATAAAACGCAAAACCAAACCACAAATGTAACTAATCCAATTCGGAATTCTTTGGTCTTTCCCTACACAGTGGACAATTTCTTTAACTAATTTGTTTTAGTTGGTATCATTTACGAATTTGAGTCATTTGTCAATTTGTTACTTTAAATCGCTAGAAATTTAGTCACTTGATATCAACTATCAACTTTGTTAGTGTCGTTGCTTGAAATATTGAAACACTTGAAATTAGCTAAATATTTTAGATAATTAGTCAATTATTTTAGTAGTTAAACTGGTTACTTAAATCACTTCGTATCAAGTTAATTGGTGTATTTACTTGAATATTTAAATAAGTTGATATCAAGTTAAGTGATTTGTTTACTTGAGTACCTAAATCACTTTATAGTTAATTAATAAATCATGTTTCCCAATATACATATATCTTGTAGTCAAAAAAGAAAGAAAAAGTAGAATTTGAAAATTTAAAGCGATCTCAAAGAGGGTCAATAGATAAATTTATAGAAAATTTATAAACCGAATTTGTAAATTTCTTATTCAACCTTTTTTTAAATATTTTAGTTTGTTTTTGTATATTTTTTTATTTTCATATGACACTTTTTGGTTTTGCCCCAGGCCTAAAAAATGTTTAAGACGTCGTGCTAAAAAAATAAAACCAAAATACAATAGTTGTTAGTCATGCAATGTAAACAATTCAATAAATTGGGTGATAATAGCCGTGACATGAACATATGGTTTCTTGTTTTCCGTAGCACCGTCTAATTTTTTGGTATTGTGTACTTGTCAGCATTATCTTATATGATTTTGCAAAGAGTTGAAAATATTTATGTATTCTTTGTTATAGAAAACAAGATCTGGGTAAAACGTTTGAATTACAAATGGCCTATATTCTAGATTAATTTTTATTGTGTTAAAGTGTTTCCTAAATAACCTATGTGTTATAATGTCCGTTAATCAGTTTTATACTTTGAAAATTAGCTTATTTCCTTCATATCCATTTAATTTCTTACAGATGAATATATATATCTTCTTTTATGTACTAGGTTTTATGTTATAGAATGTTTGCTATTTATATTCATATTTTAATATGTTTTGGCCAAATTTCTTGAATAGATTTTTTTAAATTTTTTTGTCACTCTCGTAGTTTTTTAAAGAGTTTTGAAAAATATAGTAAGTAACAAAACTGAATACTTCAAACATTTCAACGATTCATCATCAAAAGGTTATTTACCAAAACACTATATCATTGTTTAAAGCATCATAATGAAAGCAATTTCACAAAATGAACTCATGCAGAAGCTTTGACAGCTAGCTTAGTTATTCCATCCCATTTCCTTTTTGTGGGGATCCAGAAATATCTAAATAGCCAATACAACACTATAAACACTACGCTTGGTGAGCACACAACAACAACCGAACATATCTTCTCACATATACTGAATTCATGTATAAGATCATCCATAATCGCAACTCATACCACATTAATTCATTGTTACTATTGGATATTCATGCAGACCATATAAACGCCACACAGTCACACAGACCACGTAAATGCCACACAAGTCATACAACTAGCACAAAGAGCATACAATTGCCACATATGTCACATAAATGTCACACAATCCACATAACATTGTGTATACAATAACGAATACACATTACCCCACACAAGCCATACAACATCACGTATATTATATAAGTAAGCACATCCACATATGAGTCATGATACCCGCCTCAAGTTTTTCTTTAGATCTATAACTGCTTAATCATCTAAGCAACAAGTATCGAGATTGACCAACAAGTATTGCCAATATAAGTATCAACTTTTTAATTAAGCATTTTGTTCTACAAAAAGATATAGACACACCCTCTGACACGCCCATATCCATCTCACATGCCACATATGCACGATTACCACACCCATTCTCCTATCCAACCCTACACGGTCATGCCTCCTCCAGCAACACACTCGTGTTTAGTTAACTTGGCATGGGGTGTGCTCCCTCTACTTCCTTCATAAACACCAAACTTACTTACAAACAAATAATAAATTAAAGAATGCCAACTTTAGTCCCGTACATCATATATTTAAGTATATAACTGTTAAATTAACAACACTACACTTATATCAATACTCTACCTGTAACATCCTGAAAATGGGCCTAGAAGTATTTAGTTGTACCTCGTGCTTAAATAGTTGTACATTGATTTTAAGTGATTTAAATTAGTGTGTTTTAAGTTAATAACGCGTGTTATGCGTTAATCAAAGTGATTGTATGAAAAGTGACAAACGTGTTTAAAAGTGATAAATTATTAAACGGTTTCGTGTAATGATTCCGTAGATATCCTCGTTAGTTGAAACGGGTTAGCGAGTGATAAATTGTAAGTTGAAAAGGGGAATAAAATGCCCCGTGTTTAAATTGGAGAACCAAAGTCGGTTCTCTACTCTTCCTTTATCCCCTGGTTTTGATAAAACACACACTAAAACACATATATACGTACGAGAGCATACACACACTAATTCTCTTAAGTTTTGAGGAGAGATCAAGATCCAAACCTGTTGCAAGTGATTTCTGTACCAAGTTCAAGTGTTAATCTGTTGTGCATCTTCACTTTTGTAAGTGTTCTTGAGCTCCAAACCTAGTTTTCATGTTTTGAGGAAGATGCACCCTTTGGATGGTGTTTAATGTGTTCTAAGTGTAAATTTGTGAGTCAAATGTGTTCTTAAGTATCTATGGGTGTTAGACAAAGTGTAGGAACAATTAAAGTTGAGTTTTGAATCGATTTAATGTTAAAAATGGCGATTTACAGCAACTGTACGCGAACATAGTCGAAGAACACTGTAACTGGGGTCTATGCGGTCGCATGGCATGTGCATGCGGTCGCATGGGGGTACATGCGGTCGCATGGCATGTGCATGCGGTCGCATGGAGTTTCTGGTATCCATACGGTCGCATGGCATGTGTTTGCGATCGTAAGGGGGTAGTTGTGAATTTCCGCGCCGCGTAAGTGTTTGAGGTCGCGCCGCGTAAATTTGTGATGTGATCGCATGTGTTAGGTTTTTTACCGTAAGTCTTGTATGTATGACATGCGATCGCATGGTAGGTCCAGGCGATCGTATGGGTCTGTTTTGTGGTGTTTACCGCTTACGAGCGATGGAAATAAGGTTTGCGATCATGAGTATGTAACTTGCGATCGTAACCAACCCTAGAATCATGTTTGCGATCAAAAGGTGATGTCCCTTGCGATCGGAAGCATGAGTTGGGAAAAGAAGAACCTTTGCGATCGCATGGGGTATCCTTGTGATCGCATGGCTATTCTGTAAGGGGTCCCTTACGACCGCAAGGCAGGTCCTTGCGACCGCAAGCGGGGGATCCAACTTGACAGCTTGTGTAACTTGTGTTTTACCTTATGTGTGCTATGTGTATGTGATAACCAATCTTAAACCTAATGTGTTAGGTGTACCTGAGGAACCGGAAGACACGAGTGGTGTATTTGCTTAGCAAAGACTCCAGGTGAGTACCGGTTTTCCCATGAGACTCAATAAGTAGGGCTATCTGTTGTGTGTTGAAACGTGTTATAATGATAGTGACGTGTTGTGATATAACACGTGAAATTGTGAATATGGTAGTGATGATAGATAAGTGATAGTGACGTGTAGTGTTATAACATCTGTAATGTAATTATGGTAGTGACGATAGATAAGTGGAGTGATACGAGATAGACCCAAGTAGGGTTATGACTTGTGACACAATTATGTGCTATGTTTAAAGTGTAAATTGTCTTCTGCTCATCAAGTATGAGCAGAAGCTAATGTGATAATGTGTATGTGCATGCAATTGGATCCTTATTGGATCGGTTATGTGTTTATATGTTATGTCCGGACAATTGGGGGACTGTACCACAGTTCCTGGAGATTGGTTAAGGTCAGCCACTTAGGCTGATCCCTGGGGGCCCAATAGGTTCTGGAATTGGGGGATTAACGGCACCGAGTGTATACGCTTGGTGACGGCTCTGCAGGCCACCGTTCCTTGACGAAGATGGGGTTCTTGACGTAAGTCGGAACTGGTTATATAACGGGGTTCTTGGCGTAAGCCGGAACTGGTTATAAAAATGGGGTTCCTGGTGCAAACCGGAACTGGTAAACGCGATGGTGGGTTGCTCTTCGCTCCCCACCGAAGCGGTCGGTTGTGATTGATTTCTCAGTTGGGATCGTTGAGCCAGGCTAGCTACCTCGCAAGATATGATCCCGCTGACTTGTCGGCACACCGCTATGTGATAGCTTAGCTCTATGTGCCGTTTTGTGATATGATAGCATGCTTATTGATACTTATGTGTAAATAGGTGCTCACTAGCTAGTTGTAGCTAACGGTGAAAGATTTCCCTTTTTCGCAGGTTTGAGACTGATGGCCTGGCGAGCTTGGGTTACTCATGGGTAATAATAATATTATGTTTGTGGAACACTATTTGTTATTTTTATGCATGTGATCCGATGGTCGGTCGTTAGTCGTGGTAACACCTGGTTTGTGAAATGATAACTAGTCAGATAACAATCTGATATTTTTGTAAATGGTGATTATATCCCTGCAGGCCTTTGATAAATAAGTTTAAATTGGCGCTAATTTTAAGCTCGTGAAACACGGTGTTACAATTAGGTATCAGAGCCTAAGTTTGAGGGAATTGGATACTCGGAAGAGTATTCGATCTCAAACTCGGGCCCGACCATCGTTAAGTGTTCATATTGGGGGTAATTGGGGCTGAGCGTGAGTGTTAAGTGAATTGTGATGTATTATGTGCTAACACCCCGTATTGATAGATGTCGAATAAGTGATGTGCGAAGTGTAGTTTTCGTGTGTATAGTGAATAAGTGAGAATGTCAGAGCAGTGAGTTGATGGTGATAATACTCGTAAGCAAGTGGAGGACGAGGCATCTCGTACTCATGTTGAAACTGATAAGGAATCTTCTCTGCGTGATACTCAAGGCCCGAGGCCGACTCCAGAGTTGCAGGCGTATGTTCTGCACCTTGAAGAAGAACTCCGGAAGACGAGGGATATATTGTTAGAATCCGTCAAAGGCAAGAATCCGGAGCACTGTTCCTACAAGAAGTTCTTTTCTTGTGGACCCAAAGAGTTCGAGGGTAGTGATAATCCTTCGAGTACTATACGATGGCTTCGAGAGACGGATCAAGTTTTCGAGTCTTGTGATTGTGAACCTGAGTACCATGTCACGTATGCGGTACGCCTGCTGAAGGGTGATGCCCTGTTTTGGTGGGACTCTGTAACAGATTCAGTGAGTCGAGACGTGGTTGTTGCAATGACGTGGGAGCAGTTTTCTGAACGTGTGACAAAGAAATACTGCACCGACTATGATTTAGAAAAGATGGAACGGGAGTTCAATGATCTCTAGAAAGGAGATAAGCCAGTGGAGGATTTGATCCATGCTTTTACAAATAAAGTGAGGTTTATTCCTCACCTAGTGGCAGATGAAAGTGCGAAGATTCGCAAGTTTGTGGGAATGCTGCCAGTAGAGTATAAAGCGCATGTTAGAGCTGTGTCTAGTTTGGATCGGGCTTTTGAAATAGCTCGACAAATTGAGGGAGATCACCTCCAGTGTAAGGGAGACGAGATAGTTAAGGGTCAGAAGAGAAAATCGCGGAAATCCTCTAAATCTGATCCTGCGAAAGAGCAGCCTTGTGTAGGCGAAAAGTCGAGATCGGGTAAGAAGCCTAAATTTGATGGTTTGTGGTGTTCTCAGTGCCGTGCGTATCATACTGGTTCTTGCTCTAAAGCTACTACCAGGTGTTTGAGGTGTGGACAGATTGGTCACACAACTGCGGAATGTGGGTTTAAGAGAAATTTGTGCTTTAGGTGCCACAAGTTGGGGCACCGAATTAGCGATTGTCCGATGAGATAGGATGCAGTAACTGGAGGATCAGTGACATGACAAAAGATAGAGAGCTCTTCCTGTGCTAAAAGGGTGAGCGTTGTATATAGTGACAAGTGAAACTAAAGAGACGAAGTGTATAGTTTTGGTTATTTTGTGTTTTGTAGGTTTGATAAACTGTAAGCGTTTGTATTAGTGTTGACTGAACTCGTTTAAGAGTGTAATTTGTTGATGTTCAAGTAGTTGTGATAATGATTAGTGTTTTGTGAGTTGTTGTTGGCTATAGTGAGATTGTTTCTTGTTTAATTGTGATTGTGTTTCTTATGAGATTTTGATGTAATAACTGGAGTGGGTTGATTCGGCAATGATGTTGTCGAGGAAATCCAATTCAGTAAATGTGATAGAGGTTTTGTTGTTTAATGACACAAAGGTTTTAGCTCGAGGTAGACGATGAAAGCATGTGATATTGAGTAATGATAAAGTGTAAGAATTTGACTTGAGAAAGTTAGTTAAGAATAAATGATAAGTGTGTTAAATAGACGCGAATGCGATCAGAGAAATAAAGTGATATTGTTAGTAATGTGAAAGAGTAGTGTTAGTAGTAATAAAGCGAACTTGATTAGTGTATTAAGAAATGACGTGTGTCAAGTGCGGACAGTCGAGAATGTCCGAGTATGATTGTATTGAATTGGTGAATAGTAGAAAGATGTTAATGATGTTTTGTGTTTATACTAATTAAGAGTTCTTTGGTTCCAGTAAGATGGATAGAGACGCAGATAGACAAGCTGGAAATGAGAATTGTGAAGAGACCTTGGATTTAACTACTATTGAAGAAATTCAAAAGACGAAGACTCAGGCTGAGGCCGGAGGATCTAGGCGTCGAGTTATGTGTGAGATTTGTGTAAAGAGCCATGCCGGGGAGTGTCGGTGCAAGGATAGAGTGTGTTATTCGTGTGGACTCCCAGGGCATTATTCTGGAGAATGTCTGAGTAAGTTTTGTGATAAGTGTAATCAGTATGGGTTTGACTCCTCGGAGTGCCCTAACTAGTTGAGAGTGTTGTGTAAACCTTGAGACGATAATAGTGTGGCCTAATGTAGTTAAGTGAAGTCTGTGTAGATGTAGTGTGTGTTTGTGTACAAAGTGTAATGTTGCAGTTAGTCGAAATAAATAGAGTTTTGTGTTAGTTGTTTTTCGTGTTAATTGTGGTTATGGCCTGACGCAGGATGATTGTGTTAATGTGTGATCGTATAAGTGATCGTGATTAGATTCCGAGGACGGAATCCTCTTTAAGAGGGGTAGATTTGTAACATCCTGAAAATGGGCCTAGAGTATTTAGTTGTACCTCGTGCTTAACTAGTTGTACATTGATTTTAAGTGATTTAAATTAGTGTGTTTTAAGTTAATAACGCGTGTTATGCGTTAATCAAAGTGATTGTATGAAAAGTGACAAACGTGTTTAAAAGTGATAAATTATTAAACGGTTTCGTGTAATGATTCCGTAGATATCCTCGTTAGTTGAAACGGGTTAGCAGGTGATAAATTGTAAGTTGAAAAGGGGAATAAAATACCCCGTGTTTAAATTGGAGAACCAAAGTCGGTTCTCTACTCTTCCTTTATCCCCTGGTTTTGATAAAACACACACTAAAACACATATATACGTACGAGAGCATACACACACTAATTCTCTTAAGTTTTGAGGAGAGATCAAGATCCAAACCTGTTGCAAGTGATTTCTGTACCAAGTTCAAGTGTTAATCTGCTGTGCATCTTCACTTTTGTAAGTGTTCTTGAGCTCCAAACCTAGTTTTCATGTTTTGAGGAAGATGCACCCTTTGGATGGTGTTTAATGTGTTTTAAGTGTAAATTTGTGAGTCAAATGTGTTCTTAAGTATCTATGGGTGTTAGACAAAGTGTAGGAACAATTAAAGTTGAGTTTTGAATCGATTTAATGTTAGAAATGGCGATTTATAGCAACTGTACGCGAACAGAGTCGAAGAACACTGTAACTGGGGTCCATGCGGTCGCATGGCATGTGCATGCGGTCGCATGGGGGTACATGCGGTCGCATGGCATGTGCATGCGGTCGCATGGAGTTTCTGGTATCCATACGGTCGCATGGCATGTGCTTGCGATCGTAAGGGGGTAGTTGTGAATTTCCGCGCCGCGTAAGTGTTTGAGGTCGCTCCGCGTAAATTTGTGATGTGATCGCATGTGTTAGGTTTTTGACCGTAAGTCTTGTATGTATGACATGCGATCGTATGGTAGGTCCATGCGATCGTTTGGGTCTGTTTTGTGGTTTTTACCGCTTACGAGCGATGGAAATAAGGTTTGCGATCATGAGTATGTAACTTGCGATCGTAACCAACCCTAGAATCATGTTTGCGATCAAAAGGTGATGTCCCTTGCGATCGGAAGCATGAGTTGGGAAAAGAAGAACCTTTGCGATCACATGGGGTATCCTTTTGATCGCATGACTATTCTGTAGGGGTCCCTTACTACCGCAAGGCAGGTCCTTGCGACCGCAAGCGGGGGATCCAACTTGACAGCTTGTGTAACTTGTGTTTTACCTTATGTGTGCTATGTGTATGTGATAACCAAGCTTAAACCTAATGTGTTAGGTGTACCTGAGGAACCGGAAGACACGAGTGGTGTATTTGCTTAGCAAAGACTCCAGGTGAGTACCGGTTTTCCCATGAGACTCAATAAGTAGGGCTATCTGTTGTGTGTTGAAACGTGTTATAGTGATAGTGACGTGTTGTGATATAACACGTGAAATTGTGAATATGGTAGTGATGATAGATAAGTGATAGTGACGTGTAGTGTTATAACATGTGTAACGTAATTATGGTAGTGACGATAGATAAGTGGAGTGATACGAGATAGACCCAAGTAGGGTTATGACTTATGTGACAATTATGTGCTATGTTTAAAGTGTAAATTGTCTTCTGCTCATCAAGTATGAGCAGAAGCTAATGTGATAATGTGTATGTGCATGCAATTGGATCCTTATTGGATCGGTTATGTGTTTATATGTTATGTCCGGACAATTGGGGGACTGTACCACAGTTCCTGGAGATTGGTTAAGGTCAGCCACTTAGGCTGATCCCTGGGGGCCCAATAGGGTCTGGAATTGGGGGATTAACGGCACCGAGTGTATACGCTTGGTGACGGCTCTGCAGGCCACCGTTCCTTGACGAAGATGGGTTCTTGACGTAAGTCGGAACTGGTTATATAACGGGGTTCTTGGCGTAAGCCGGAACTGGTTATAAAAATGGGGTTCCTGGTGCAAACCGGAACTGGTAAACACGATGGTGGGTTGCTCTTCGCTCCCCACCGAAGCGGTCGGTTGTGATTGATTTCTCAGTTGGGATCGTTGAGCCAGGCTAGCTACCTCGCAAGATATGATCCCGCTGACTTGTCGGCACACCGCTATGTGATAGCTTAGCTCTATGTGCCATTTTGTGATATGATAGCATGCTTATTGATACTTATGTGTAAATTGGTGCTCACTAGCTAGTTGTAGCTAACGGTGCAAGATTTCACTTTTTCGCAGGTTTGAGACTGATGGCCTGGCGAGCTTGGGTTACTCATGGGTAATAATAGTAATTATGTTTATGGAACACTATTTGTTATTTTTATGCATGTGATCCGATGGTCGGTCGTTAGTCGTGGTAACACCTGGTTTGTGAAATGATAACTAGTCAGATAACAATCTGATATTTTTGTAAATGGTGATTATATCCACAGCAGGCCTTTGATAAATAAGTTTAAATTGGCGCTAATTTTAAGCTCGTGAAACACGGTGTTACACTACCCATCTTGTTCAAACAATATTAAATTTAAATATATCCACTAAATAAATAATCTAAAATTTTACTTACTTCGGGGTGTTACTTTTTTATAGACAATCAAATTTCTATTGTATACACATTTGCTTCTAATGTGTTATGGTAAGTTCGTTTTAATTTGAATTCACATAAATGTAGTTAAAATATGTAACTTTAAACGCTATACATTCACGCACATCAACTTGTCCGATAAAATGCTTTGCACATCAATTGAAGCTATTGTGCAAGTATTATGTAATCCTTTAGACTTTATGTGAATTCATAGTTATGGAAAACCATTGTTTTTGCTATTGAGAACAGTCTACCATGTTGTTATATGTTAATCAAATTATATGAAGACCTGAATTCTATCATTTTTCACATAATAATATAACTTATAAACTAACACATGTGTGTATCACAAAAACTTTCCCAACTAGAATTGGAACACTCATTATAAACATTTCATCCCACCTATCCTCATATTCTATTTTTTATTTAATGGCAACCCCTGTATATAGGGGTTGTTTTGGACTGATTAAAGTGATTATATGTTTTAGCAAAGTTAAGTTTCATCGCATTTATCTTTAGGTGTTTAATTACTTTTAAAAAATCATACTAGCAGATCAAGGGTGTGTTTGGAATTGTTTATTTTTTTAAGAAAAAATAACCAAAATAAACAGTTAAGAAATTAAAATAATAGAAAACTAGCAACCAAAAAATCAATTTTTTATGCATTTAGCACTTAAAGAAAGTAATCTAGAACTTGAAAATGGTATGTTACATGTTACTAAAAGATTTTCTAATAGTAAAATTTAAATTCCAAGAACAACATCACAAAAAAGAAACTTATGAAACATAATCAATCATCAATTCAAAAAAGGCCCACTTATGAGAGTTGAGTGAAAGCCTAAGCTTTAAAACAACCAAACGTTATTAAAGTTCATATTCTCTTCAAAATTGTTGATTTTGTGGTAATTTTTTTTGTTTATTTTTTAGTTTTTTCTAAAAAATGTCTAACCTATTTTGAATAAAGACTATGTGATCAGGAAAAATCTAACCTATGAGAGTTGAGCCAAAGCTCAAGTTTTAGATAATAATAACACGAGCATGTGTTTTTTAAGCTTTTCTATGCCATAAGCCATAAATCAATAACCTTTGAGACAAGAATTTCATAAAAAAAACATAATCAAGCTTTAACAAAATCCCAAATTTCTCATACAAACTATCATTGGAAAGACATGTGAACTTCTTTATGTATATGATTAATCTAACATCGTTATACAACTTTAATCATTCTTATTTCATTATATCATATACATAATATAAATCATGTCGTCGTATATACGACAAAAAGCATATTACATTATGCAACTTCGAAAATATTATCTTGAGTATATGTAAACTTGTCTGATAATATTCCAATTATAGTGCAATCAAATGATACAAAAGTGGATTAAGTGCCCTAGATTCTAGGGTATGTATATACAATGGGTGATGATTTGTACACAACACTTTTTTGCCATACACAACAAAAAGTTGTCATATGGACCATTTTACCCATGAATTTGTGGATGAGATTAATAGATAGTGGGTTGGTAGGGATAAAAATGTCTTAATTGTTGTGTATGGCAAAAAAGTGTTGTGAACAAATCATTACCCATATACAATATACATATTTGTAAAGAAGTAAATAATTTGAACAAAATAAAGAATAAATATATGTGAAGAAGTAATAATTTGAACAAAATAAAGAATAGAAAAAAAAAAAAAAGGCAGGCTTGAGCTGTTCAAGCCGACTTCAATCTCATTATTCCAATAACACCCATCATGTAAACCCAAGTTGCACCCCCGTCGCGCGACACAAACCATGGGCAAACTGGTAATTTACTATAGAGCCAACGCATCTCCGATCATAACACTGGGGGAGGCGCTGCCATGGCTTCGGATGAACCTTCGATTTTCTTGAGCCCCAAACTCAAGAACACATCTTATTATTATTAGAATCTTACATATACGGAAACAGGAGGTAAATCCGCAAATATGCAAAAATAACCTAACCGTAAATTTCCCAAAACTCCGATCAGCTTCGTATAAACCCTCAAACGACGAATTTTACGCGCGATTCGCAGTTACAGCTGAAGGTATTTTTGTATTCGATCTTGTTTTTGTTTAATTTACTTTATTTTACCGATTTAGCTTGTGATTTTGCGTAGATTCTGTTTAATTGATGTTTTAAGTTGTGTTTTTCTTGCGTCGATTGGGCTTCTAGGGTTTCAATTGGCAGAGATTTGCGGGGAATTAGGTTATTACAGCTGTTGAATTATCTTGCATGTATTTAACTTTTCAGTGGTTAGCTAAATTCGAGATCAAAAGTTTGTATTGTACTCTGTTTGGATGTACAGTCTCTCTTGTTTGTTTGAATTTGATTAAGCTATCATTCTTTTGTTAGTGTGTTTAAGGAGGATTAACTACTGGAAGTATATTGATCAAGCTACATAATTGAATAATAGATATATATATATATATATACATATATATGAAGTATCAATACAAAGTTGTTATTTTTGGATTGTCATAAATTAAGCTCAATAGAGATCAGCCTGTCATTGAACTAGCTTTTGCCCGGGAGATAGATATGTATGCACTTTCTGTTATGTCGGAGGGATCAAGGTTTGGTTTCTACCTGACACTAGCAAATTCACCAAGATCATCTGATTCTTTTAACTACTGATCAAGGCATGGAGTGTTTTGTACAGTGCTTTTGATATGTAGACACTTTTATATTATTATGTGTGTATGTGCTTATGAATCTTTGTTTAAAGGAACACAACTTGATATATTAATGAGTATCTACAGGCTTTATCTACTTAAAGATTTTCAGAGTGTTTAGGCATTTTTGTGCATTACGTGCTGGGAAATTTAGTAACCAAAAACGAACACAGGACATGATCGAGAACTATTGCAATCAATTTTATATCTCAAAGTTTGGACTGATTCTCAGTTACTATAAGCACTGGCTTACAAGTGAAACCATACAAAATTTAAGGACATCCTAATAATAAGCTCTGGCAACTGGAGGCAAGCTGTCTTTGTGACTTTAGGGCATCAAATTCTGTTTTATGTCTATTCACATTCTTCAAAGGTGAAGTATGATTACTTTGAGCAAGAGTCTTCTTTTCATTTTGGTGCAACGTGGGCTAGTCTATGTGCTTTGGTGGTGCCTGGGTGGTGATGATATATAGATTCTCTTTCCCGACCCCTGTGTGACAATGTTCCATGTTTCTTTTGGTCTACTAAGAATGTTTTATACTTTAGTTGCCAGATTTGCTATCACTATGCCCTCATGAATCCCTAAAGGGTTCTTGCTCATCTTTTTCTTTGGATGCATTCTTGAATAAGTATATTGAATCAGTCGAATCATAGGAAACGGCGGAGGCTAAATGATAAGGCACAGATAGATGTATTGAGCTCAAATGTTCAAAGAATCAAGAAGAGATAGAGATCTTATTTGTTTGAGATAGGTTTGTGATCTTCGTAAGTTGGGGGTTAAGCTGTGAAACTTCCATTCTTCATAATGAACTATTAGGATTTTCTCTTGCTAGTTGTCGAGTTGGCATAAACATATGTGGTTTGGTAGATAGCTGGGAAAACTGTAGGTTTTATTACTTCATCACCAATAGCATTTGCACAAATTACTTCCATATGGAGCTTGCTGCAGCAGCTCTTACAAACTTCCGGAGTTCTCCAAGATTAGATTGTGAGTGAATCATAAGTGAATAGCTGTTTGTTGTGTCCCTGGTGATAGGGTGGAGACTCGAGCGGTAATTGCATTGCGTCACTGAAAAAGTTGATCCCAGATACTTGTTGGACCACGTTTGTTCTCTTGCACACATACTGTGGCCCACTTGGTCACTACCATATGGTACAGTCCGCTTATCATTTATATGGGTTTCACAACTTACAATTTTTACTGCCCTAATATTTTAGCATTTTAGCGCAGCGTATAAATGAATACACTGTAGGTACCAGAAAATTATTTGCTTTTTAATAAACTGTGTGCTTTGAGCTACACACTTCTTCCTGTCGCTTACTATGGCTATGTGTGCAATGCATTTGTGTAATATCTATTGTGAACAAGTTCAGAAGACTTTTTGACCACACATATATACAAAGTTTTGATCTTTGCCAATTGTAAAAAAAAACTTCAATGCATCTCAAATCTGATTTGAACTGCTGATGCAGATCTGAGAATTGTACCTTCTCTAAATTTGTTAGGTGATTTCTATTCTCCTTTTGCCACTGGGAAAATTGGGCTTCACTTCCATGTGGCGTGACACTACAATTTTGTCATGCACAACAGTGTTTACAAGTCTTATCACACAGAGACTGTCTATGAACTGATGCAATGGCATCATCTGGTAAATTCGACTTGTCATCTGTTAGCCCGGATAGGCCATTGTACAATTCTGCACAGCGTGGGTCCTATGCAGCTGCTTCATTGGATAGATCATCCAGTTTGCGCGAGAACATGGAAAATCCTATCTTATCATCCCTTCCAAGTATGTCAAGAAGTAGCTCAACAGTGTCACAAATGGATGTGACCAACTTTTTACAATGCTTGCGGTTTGATCCCAAGTCTATGGCCGTGGAGCATAAGTTCAACCGACATGGGGACTTTAAGAGACTTGCAAGTGCTGTCCTTGGTTCATCAGATGAGTCACCATTGAAAAGCAAGCTGCCTAATTCCTCCCCTGAGGATCTCAAACGGCTAAAGGCTGGTCTTCGTGAATCCACCATTAAAGCCAGGTAGATTTTGTAGTTTTATCTTTCTAGGATCTCAGATAATACAGTTTGTAATGTTCTCAGTTTTTTAATTCAGGGAGCGGGTGAAGATTTTCAGTGAGACCTTATCAGTGATCAACAAGTGTTTCCCAAGTATTCCTTCGAGGAAGAGATCACGACCAGATGCTCTGCCTGGTGAACGTTCTAGTGGTTTACTCTTGAATCGTGGACCTATGGGGCCTGGTGTCGGTAAAATGGGTCATCCTCTCACAACTGCATTTGACTTTGAGCAGCAGAAGGTCGAAGAAAGGGGTAAAAGTGCTATTCCTAACAAACGAACCAGAACTTCAATGGTTGATCAAAGGGTTTGTATCTTATTCTCTTCTTGCTTATTAATGTTTGTGGATTTGGCATTTTTACTTGCTAGAATCTATGTAACGGAACTTCAGTTTATGGGATATGTTATCTTACACCTAATTTGTCTAATGTAATGGAATGTCACAGTGATCTTCAATGCACTATTTGCATGCTTTAAATCCTTCCCTCATCTATGATTTTCTTTCATAAAATGTGTTCGTTTTGAGTGAGAGTCTTTAAGACGTTTACATGAAGCGTGAGTTACAAATAATCATTGTCTTATCCTTAAGACCTTAACTAAATATAACTGCTGTATATTGATTCTATCTTTGCCTTCTCTTTGTTATGATTTCACTCGCTTTTATTTTAGGAAATGTTGTTTTTGATGCAATTATTGTTTGGGAATTTTACCAATATAGGCGGAGGTGAGGCCGAACACTCCTGCTAGATCAGCTGGGAATGTAGATAGGGATAAAGAAGTGTTAAGACTTGCCAACAGTAATGCTTCTCAGGGAGAGGATCGAGCATTGCCCATTGTAGCTGAAGGTTGGGAGAAGGCAAAAATGAAAAAGAAGCGTACTGGAATAAAGTCCGATGCTGCTTCTTCAAGTCCAAGCTCAATGTCAACAAAAGCGATTGATGGATATAGAGAACCCAAACAAGGAATGCATCCGAGGCATCTTCCTGATGCCATGTCAAGGTTAAATGATTCCCATGGGTTCAGGTACCGATTCTCATTCATCAATGTGATAATTCTTTGTGTTTTTTTGTTCAAAAGATTTGTTCCAACTTCAATTAAAAATATATACAAGGGAAGATAGTTTATATATCGTACATGTATTTTATTTGGGTTGTACATTTTTAGAGTTAGACTCGTGCATATCTTGATGTAGGCCAGGAGCTGCTAATGGAATAATTGGAGGTGGAAAAGCTGATGGTCCCTCTCAGCTGTCAAGTGTGGGAATACGCCCTTCTATCCCCAGGCCTGAGCAGGAGACTACATCACTTCTCCATGATAAAAGAGATAGAAGTGCAAGTTCTGAAAAGGAAAGGACTAATCTCAGATCAGTGAACAAGTATGAAATGATCTGTTCTGCCTTGATTTTTTGTATACTTGATTGGGATTTACGTTTAAAATACTCACCTTCCATCATGACAACCAGGTCCAATGCCAGAGAAGAATTCCTATCTGGTAGCCCTACCTCTAGCACTAAACTGCATGGCACTGCTCGAGGTCCAAGAACGGGTGTACCTAAATCATCTACAATGGCTCAACGTTCCAGTGATTGGGAGCCGGTTCATGGTGCAAACAAGAACCCTGGAGGTTTTGGTTCCAGTAATCGTAAGCGTACATCCTCAACTCGTTCTTCGTCTCCACCGGTAGCACAGTGGGCTGATCGGAGGCCCCAGAAGATATCACGGACAGCAAGGAGAACCAATCTTGTGCCAATTTTATCTAATAATAGCGATGAAGTCCCTGCTTTGGACACCAGTGATGTTACTGGCAGTGAAAGTGGGCCTGGGGGGTTTACCAGAAGGTTTCCAGTGAACTCCCCTCAGCAACTCAAGTCAAAAGGAGATCATTTCCCATCATCTACATTATCCGAAAGCGAGGAGTCGGGGGCTGCTGAAATCAGATCCAGGGAGAAGGGTAGCAAGAAGTCTGATGAAGTAGAAGACGAAAAAACTGAACAGAATGTTCAAAAGATGTCAACTTTAGTCCCACCAGTAAGAAAGAATAAGCTGGTGAATGGGGAAGATGTTGCTGATGGAGTTCGTAGGCGAGGCAGAACTGGGCAGGGTTTTGCTTCACGGGCAGTAGACAAGATTCGTAATGTAGGAACAGCAAAACAACTTAGAACTGCCAAACTTGGTTTCGACAAGTCTGAAAGGTGGTAATCACTCTCTATATCTTGATGGTAAAGCATTCACTTTTAAGTAGCTATCATTCTAAATGTTGACGTTCATGTTGCTCCATATTTTGACAGCAAATTAGGTAGGCCTCCCACTAGGAAACTCTCTGATCGCAAAGCTTATACTCGTCAAAAGCATACTGCAATCAATGCCCCGGCAGATTTTCTCGGTATATGATATTTTTACTTTTCAAATGAACATATTTTATGCCCCACATACAACCTTTAATTGAATCTTCTCCCATGAAACTTGGACATCCACCCAATGGAAATGAAACTAGCTAGAAGTTGATTATTACCTATATGTTCATAGATTTCTAAACTTTGTTCTTTATTTCTGTTAGTTGGTTCTGATGATGGGCATGAAGAGCTTCTGACTGCAGCTAATGCAGTTCTTAATCCTAGTACTGTTCTGAATAGCCTTTTCTTACTTTTGTTGAATTTAACACCAGTATGTGTAAATTCTAATTACTTGATTGGTGGTTCCAGATCATGCTTTATCCAGTCCATTTTGGAGGCAGATGGAACCACTCTTTGGTTTTGTATCTGATGTAGAGATGTCCTATTTAAAGCAACAGGTGATGGTTCTTCCTTGCGTTGTGTTAAGTTTAATATGATTTGTCTTTGCTTCTTGTTATCTGCACATTTCTCATCCTTAAAATTTGTTCAGTGGTGTTATTTTCCTTCCTCAATTGGAAAATGAATTAATGAAGGCTATTGTTTAGTTGCGATGCTTAATTTACTTTTATACATACAAAATTATAAGTTAAATGAAAGGCAATGTTATCGTGCCCACAGTAAAAGCTTGGTAGCCAAGCAGAGCGAATAACCGCCGATAGCATCTAAGTAGCAAGTCCACCCCTAGACAAGTGCTCTCCTATTCCCCGCCATACCAACATGCACAACGTTCATTCTCTTATGTTTCTGGGGAGGGCACATCTTTAGTTTTCATTTTGCTTTATCCTAATTTATACTGTTAAATGTATTACTTGGTCTTGACCTTTTATATACCCTTTTCGTTTTAGCTTTGTAATCATCAAGGTCTATATAACATAGTATGTATAACTGCTTACCATCGATGAGCTAGTGATTTGTCATTGTAAAGTCAGTCGTGTTATCTGGTTCAAAAGGAAGTTGCCATGTGTTGCAAAATCCTCGAACCCTAGGACTGAAAAGTCAATATTAGATGTTATAGATTGCAACTTCTAATGCTCTCATTTTATTTTATACAGGGAAACGTTCAGTTTGGTGTCAACACGTTAAACCCATTACAACTAGACGTTGATAGTTCTGGTAACGGAACTGAAAGCGCAAGTGTTGAACCAAGTCCTGAACATTTTCTACCAGGAACCGCAAGTCCAGGGGAAATTCCTCTTTGTCAGAGACTTCTTGCTGCTTTAATTTCAGAAGAAAACGATGAGCTTCCCTTCAATGGGAATAATGACCATAATTTTAATGTTTATGGATCTACATTTGAGTTTAAAACGGATGTAGAATCAAACGTGTTCAATCATCGGCTGGCGCAGAACTATGAACTTGGTGGACATGGTACTTTCAGTGGTCATAGGATAAGCTCTACTCTGAGATCTTGTAAAGAGTCAGTGCATAGCCCGCCAAATAATCATATTATGTCCGGGCCAGATTCGACAATTGCTACTGATTTTGATCATTCCTACAATGGTCTACTTTCAGATCCAGCAACTACGTCTGGCATAACCTTTTCGGAGTATCAGTATAGTAACATGGCAATAAATGAAAGACTTCTTGTAGAGATTCAGAGTATTGGACTCTATCCTGAACTTGTGGTAGGTGCTCTCTTTTGCATGTGTTGTTTGCCTCTTTAGAACAAATATTTTGATTCAAGGCCACAAAATATGCTGCTTGCAACCCTAAGTTCCCTGTGCACTGTTGGAAGGTTGATGAGTATGGTTATATACATGTCCATAAGCTTTAAGATACACTACTTCTTAATGTAAACACTTTCTTTCTCCAGCCTGATTTACCACGCAATGGGAATGAGGGCATTGGTGGAGAAATTCGTCGACTTGAAGAAAAATACCATAAACAGGTAGGAGTCTTTTGTAACTTGAGCATGGAAAATTTATCAGCTTCTTTTCATCTTTTAGATCTTTTGATTAATGAGTAAAGTTGAAGTCCATAGTATAGAATTTTATAATCTGCGTAGTACTAATTTGTTTTTTCGTTTCTATTATGTCTATTTTTTGATTGAAGAAGTTCCCACATAAAATATAATATTGGTTGGTTCAAGCATGTGTGTGTGTGTGTTCAGTTGGGATAAACTGGCAAATGCTTTTTCGTGATTGGATATCTTGTACCACGAGCCTACATTTGCCTTCCGTTTTTGTTCTTGTGTATTTCTTTCTTGGGGCTGAATAGACTGCATTTTTCCAACCTGAGGAATCTGGTCATAATCAATAATCATAAATCATAGCCAAGGATGGAATTTGATAGTTATTCTAGTGTGAAGATTTCTGAATCTCACAAAAGCTTGCAGGCTGTTTCTTACAAAACACATACATGGCTACAGCCTGCATGCTACAACTACAATTTTCATCTAGCTTATTTTTGCTATTACATGTTCTATCTGATGCAGTCAGCCTCTTACACTAGTATCTTTTGTTATCATTGTACAACAAACAAATAAGAAGTATTGACATGCACACAACTTTGATAAAATTAAATAGCCTTATTAGTTAATTAGCTTAGCTTGACCTGTAGGAGGCGTAAGACTTACCAGTGTTAAGTGTAAAGCTGAGTTGACTGCTCAGCTACCTCTTGAGTTACATACCAGTGTCATGTTAGACTGTGTGTGTGCAATTACTAGTTTGAAGCGTCATCTCATCATTTAGTTGATTGACAGGTGTCCAGGAAGAAAAGCCTGCTTGAGAACCTTTTGGCATCCACTAATGAAGCTAGAGAGTTGCAAGAGAAGTAAGGAATTTCTTTAATTGCTTCTTTTGTCTTTAGTCATTGAGGATTCTGATAGAGCACTTGTGTATTTGTAGGGAGTTCGAACAACATTGTCTTGACAAACTCACTGCAATGGCTTATCAGAAGTACATGGTATTGTTTACTGGTTACTATCTCTTCTCACAATCTGCATCATGTTCTCTCTAGATGTTTTATGTGTGTAGGAGTGCGTTCGGTTTATGCATTCCCTGTTCACTTTGTTATTGCATCTTGATTTAGCCTTCTATAGGGAGTGGGTGATTTAAAGTTGTTTACAAATGTTATCCGTTCTTAATTATTCTGGTCCTTGAAAATTCAGAATTTGCCAGCTTCTGTTTTCTTGTTTGATGTATTTGGACAGACTGAAAAACCATTTAAAACCTTATGTTATATATTACATGTGGGAGGATGTTCATAGCATTCTTATGTTTCACATTGTCGTTCATTTCTAAAGTTTCATGGGATTCTCCGGAACTAGGGCCAGTTGTATAACTTTTAAAATTCAACTGATTTGCCCTGAATAACAAGCTCGGTCTACTAAGTGACTTACAGTAGCTAAATGTCTCTGAAGGCTGGCTTCATGTATTTCTGATAACTGTTATTCTGGATATTAACTATGTCTGGCATGGTATATCTAATTAGCTTCAGTCCTCATTGAATATGCACAAACTTTGTTCCTTACGAAGTCGATAGGCAACACACCATTTTTCGTGTGCTCATTCATTTAGAATCTCCAAATTGTGTTTTTGATATTCCTTTTGCTTTCAACCAATGTGGATCAGAGCTGTTGGGGTCCTCATGGGCCTGGGGGTAAAAATGGTGGTAGCAAAATGGCCAAGCAAGCTGCTTTAGGCTTTGTAAGACGGACGCTGGATCGATGCCAGGAATTTGAAGCAACAGGCAAAAGCTGCTTCAACGAGCCCTTATATAAGGAAATGCTCCATTCTCGATCATCACACTTGAGCGACACACAACCAGATGCTGCAACTGATGGTGAATTTGGTAAAATCTATGGGAATTCAGTAGAAAGAGTTTCAGGTACTACTACTACTACAGTTATTATTTACAACTATTAGTCGGGGCATCTAACATCTAGGTTTGTTTTGTTTGTTCATATGGTGAATTTACTTTTCTTCTATGGTAAATTAGGTACACAGCTAAGCCCTTCGTTGAACAACCATGACATATATTCATCTGATGCATTCCACTTCTCTGAACAAAGTATTGGCAAAGATGATGATATATGGTCAAGCAGGATAAAAAAGAGAGAATTGTATCTTGATGATGTTGTTGCTGGTACTTCCTCAGGCATCAGAACAACAACAGTTTTGAATAGTGCCAAAGGAAAGAGAAGTGAGAGGGACAGAGAAGGTAAAGGGAACAGCTTATCTAGAAATGGAGGCCCTAAAGTTGGGCGGCCTGCATCCGGTGGTGTTAAGGGTGAAAGAAAGAATAAAACGAAACTAAAGCAGAAAACAACTCAACTATCAGCTTCTCTCAATGGCCCCATTGGAAAGATTTCGGATCAAAATAGGATGTTTTCTTCAGTTTCAAAGTCTTTTGATATGAAAAATAATATAGTCAAAGAGAAGGATGACTACCAGTTACTGGAGAACACTGAGGAGCCACTTGACTTCTCTCATCTGCAACTACCTGAAATGGATGTTCTTGGTGAGCAAGGGGAAGATATAGGTTCATGGTTGAACATTGATGATGAAATATTACAAGATGACGACTTTATGGGACTTGAGATTCCAATGGACGATTTATCAGATTTAAATATGATGGTCTAAACTCTAAAGTTGATTGTGTTGTATAGACAGACGTGTTTGGTATACCACTCACAGATGAAAACATAACCACTGTTGTCAAGAAATGGAAAATGGACGGCAGATGCTTTTGAAATGAGTTTCCAGCTTGTGATTTGGCTACATATTCTTTTCAGAAGCACTTAAACAGTTGATACCTGTGTGGACGCTTTGGATGGTACGGGTTTTGCTGCTATTTAATATAGTGACTTAGTTTGTAAAAATATCTTTTTGTTCTACGTATAAGCTAGTTTGTTCCGCTCACTATATCTTAGGAAACACGATTTCTGGTTGTAGCATTTAAAGGTCAGGGGACAATACCCCTTGTACATACGAATTATCATCTCAATAAAATCAGTTCATTCATATCATATGATCAAACTCCATTTATACCGGCATACATTCTTGTGTATATATTCCTCTCATCTTTTCTTCATGTTTATTCTTTCTGCCTCCGAGTTCCTATCAATCATCAGGTCACTGACACTTCAGAGAAAGAGAGCCATCTCTGTTCTGGCTGCAATGAAGAACTATATCTGAAAGTATGTAATCCTTCATGTAAAGTAATAAAGTATTTCTTTACTATGTCGTTGAAAATCGCCATCTGACTAACTCTGCTAGCTTTGTTTGTTTTTAATTACTTCAATTTTTTTCTGTAACAAATTCCATGTTGCAATTATTTACAGGTGTTCAGGTAGATTGTCATGAAGCTTTAGATTGTTTCGGTTGAGATTTGTTGAACTGATCTTTTTCCATATCTGGATGTTTGTTTCTATTACTTCAAATCCTTTTCTGTAAATGAATTCCTTGTTGCAGTTATTTGCAGGTATTCTAGCAGATTGTCATGAAGTTTTAGATTCTTTGTAAATATCTGTTGAACTGATATTTTCCTTATCTGGATGTTATCCTTTTAATAGTATTCTATTTCTGAAAACTTTGAAACCAAATTATGTTTTTAGTATGACTATACCCCACTAATATGAACTTCTTTTGTTGTTTCAAGTCTTGCAGTATGATGACCATAAAAGTGGGAATGATACGACTCAGAAGAGGGAGGGGGCTGGCATTTATCTATATCAGTTAATAATATATATATTAATTAGTATTTTATCTAGTTTACATATTTATTATTATCTAGTTTACATATTTGAATGGTTTAGTTTTAGGAGTTAGGTTGGTTTATTTGAAGGGATAGGGTTAGGCCGATCAGGGGGTAGAGAGTTTAAAGTTATTAAGTCATTTTCTTTGTTATGGAAATCCCCCGAGTCAACCCCTTTTGTATCTACAAGCATCTGATTACTGGTGTGTACTGTCCTGTTATTGATTATCAATTTGATTTGCATCAAATTGGTATCAGAGCCACATCGACTCTGCGCAGTGAAAAAAGAAAGAAAAAAAAGAGGTATTGTTCATCCATGGGAACACTGCTCAACCGAAATTCACTGTTCAGCGGTACTATTCATCCAACAAAAGAATACTTCTTCATATTAGTGTTCATGTTGCTGCCCACACAACGATGACCAAGATGACTGATTTGGAGGCTGATTTGGTGCAGTTCAAGGCTACCACGGCGGAATGATTTGAACAGTTGGATTAAGTGGTGGAAGCCCTGTGTAAAGAAGCCAAACAGTGGCATGTTGAGTTTGAAAAATGTCACCTAGAGTTAATGAAGTTGCTGATGAATCGGCAGCAACAGTCACAACCGCCAAGACCAGAGATGCTACCCATCTCGGTTGGTGAGACCCAGCTAGTGAGCCGCATGGTTTCTTGGCTGATCCTTCTTAATACTCAGCAGTCACCACCACCACCACTGCCACTATCGGCGGAGAGAACAGTTATGCTGTCACTAGACTTCATCACTATGAAGATTCCCCGAAATTGTATCTACAAGCATCCTATTATGGGTGTGTTCTATCCTATTATTGATTATCAATTTGATTCACATATGGGAACTTGGATGTAGAGGATGATAGTGGGTATGTACTTTTTTCGTTCATAAGTTTGTTTATGATGTACTGGTTTCTTGGTGGTATTCTGATGGTTAATACTGAAACTTGATTCTTCAGTTTTAGGTAACTATTACTCCCTCCGTCTGAAAACAAACCTTATGTGTGGCATGAGATATAGTTGAATTCAAGTATCTGATTATGAACCAAATGCCTAAATGTCCACTAAGAATGACATTAACCAAAAGGCAATTTATTTCAGGTTAAAACTTTGCCAAAAAGGAATTATTGCGTTCTTTGGAGATATTGATGTCTCCTTTATTTATTTATGTTGGGAAAAGGAAAACAAAGTAAATAAAGCCTATAGGTTTTCTTTGAACAGGAGATTATTTTCAATTATCATTGACGACTTGATGATAACGATCTTGAAGCCATGTAAAAACAATTATGACATATGAAAAACCTTTTGCTGATGATTCATGAATGGTTTAATTATTTATGTTTCACGAGGATTGTTTTACTGATAATAAATATTTATTACTATTTATGCAACCTTTACATCATCTTTCTCTTTAGATATCCGTTCTTGCATAATTATTGGGGCTTTAGCTGATAAGAAGCTCAAATGTTTTTGTATTGTGCAGGATTTTTGAGCGTGAGATATGAAGAACTCTTAATAACCATCTCAAGGTGGTCTAGTAGTAACTAGTAAGGGTCCTCAAAAGACTGAAGGAAGACCCGTGTATATCAGAGCATAGCTTGACTCCTCAGGGAATCATACGGAAGTGGGAAATCCCTTGAAAGAACATGGAGAACTCTTAAACTTTATTTGTCCGACATCAAAAAGAATCTGAAGTAGCAAATGCTTCTCTTTCCATATTGCATACTTTTGTGCAGAGGTATGCACTCTTCTCACTTGAACTATAAAAATAATTTGGGGATATGTTCAATTGTTCATATATTCTGATAGTCCTAACTCCTAAGAATTAGAAAGTTTAGCCATAATCGTTACATTGATTTTCTATGGAACCCTTTTAAGATCAGGTGCAATGTACAGAGGTTTTAAAGTGTACAAGTCCATGAAGCAGTAGCCTCTTTTGGTATTTTTAGTTAGAAAGCCTACCCTTGTTCTTATCTCTGTAGCTATAGAACTGGTCATGTGATCAAGTATAACATCACTGTCTGCATTTAATGGTAGTGTTACCTGGTTTCATCAAAATTCCAGACTTTTACAGAATGATGTCTCTCTAAGAACATTGATGCTTTTTTAAGAAAGGTTTTTAACGTTAAGAGTTACTTTGTCCATTATCTTCGTTAGTGGATATTTCATGGTATTGATTTTAGTCTATAAGATTTATCTATTTCATTTATGTTGAAGGACATCTAAGATTGCATATTCAAACGTTTTTTCTGGGACTCCTTATCGACCATCTTATTGAGGTTTTTTTTGGGAAGGAGTAACATCTTCTTAACTTCGTTAGTTGCAGACTTGGCACACCTTCAGTCATTCTCCCAGTTGTCATAAAGTGTTTGTTTTGTCTACTTGCAAGAACTTTTTTCTTTTACTGGATCGTCTTCAATTTAATTAAAAAGCAGCCATGCTATTACGTTTTGATCGAATGAGTGTCGTAATTTGGTTATGGTACTTGCTGTAAGGCAAATTGCACGAATAGAATAAAACTATACAGGTTTTCCCTCCTTTTGCATCCAACTTATAGTTTATCAATATATATAAACTAATTTACACCCTCTTCCCCAATTTAGCAACCAACTTTGCATTTGATTATTGATTGTGGCATTTGTTATAATTGGTGAGAGAATCCAACTTGACAACTGTTGCTATTGTATTCAATAGCAATAAACCTATCTTTTGATGTAAGAAGCTTTTATACCTTACCTTTGTATGTATATAACTTTCTTATATTTTGTATGTATAGCAATAAACCTATCTTTTCGTGTAATCAACCAATTCTGATTTTTTCCCATATGATGTAGCCAAAGTATATCAAATTTGTACCCAACATACATAACAAGGTAAGCGTTACAAATCTGGTATATTAAAGGGTAAGTTTGATATTACAATATTTATAGAAGCATAAGTGTTAAGTTAGATGCATTTTGATATAAAGGAAATGTGAATCTGCTTCTTATTTTGTGCAGTTGCTGCTTGCTAAGATGAAAGAGAAGACTGAAGTTTTATAGTTTTTCTTTGTGCAACAAGAACATAAATTGTAATCCCAGTGGCAGTGGTTATATACTACTGGTTCTTATTATTCTGTATTTCAATAAATAAAATGCGTTTTTCTCTCTAATCTCTCAACTTTCACTTGACGAGCAGGATCGAAGAGACTGTGTGCATGCAAAATCAGAACATATTCTCAGACAGAATGAACTGGCCGGACAAGCGGAGAACACAGTATAATGGGGTGAGATGCATGTTGTTTAACTATGCGGCATTTCAAAACCAGTTTCTAAATCGACCAGATTGCGTTAGATTGTAAGTAATTACTCCTTGATAAAACCACTAAATTAGATGTCCTGTCATATACATGTTGGTTTAGAAAATTATAAAATATTAAACTTTAATAAAGATATATTAAATAATTATAAAAACCGAAAGGAATTGAAGTCTTTAAAAAATGGTGACAGATAGTGTTGACACCCATACTAGCAATGAAGCGTCAATGCGAGGGGGAGTGAAGACATGGCAGCAGAAGCATGGTATTATATACGAAGAAACGTGATTGTATTTTTTGTATATGTTATCCATCAATCATGATTGTAACGATTAGGGGTAAGGTTATAATTAAAAAGAACTCGGAATAATTATACAATAATAATACTAGAAATATGGTTAAGCATGATATTTTGAAATGCTATAGTACGGTATTTTATTATTTAGGGACATATATGAAGTGCTGTCTCATAATTTTGATTTAAATTAAAGTCGAAATTTAGATCCAAAAATTTACTAAAATGGGATGGTCAAAATTATACAATTACAATTATATGTTACAAGAAGAGATAAAGATCGTAACATAAAATTTGATCAAATTTGAATTGTTACAATTAAAAACAAAAGTTGAGTCATTAGACATTTAAATTACAATACATAACAAAAATAAAAAATAAAAAGATGAGTAAACGGCCAGAAACGGCAATTTCGAATGGGAATTTACTTTACTAAATATATATATAGTTAGTATATATACTATACGATTGTATTAAAAATTGGGAGGTGATATTTTGACGTCAAAAATTAATCCTTTCATATATGGTATAACACCTTTGAAGCTAATATACAAGCTGATTAAGTACGGTAACTTTGTCTTAGTTATTATTATATACAATCAACTTTATTTTATTGGAGATAATACAATAAACTTTCATTACCCTCATCGTGTATGCAATTTGTGTTATACCATGAAAGTTATGACAAAATTGGTAACTAAACAACAAATAATAAAAAAGTTGTTTGCATACAATGGGAGGATTATAAAAATAAATCGTATATTTTTGAAAATTTTAAAATTAGTTGTATAAGTTGTAGGGGTGTACGTTCGGAGATGGATCAGTTTAATCCGATCCGGTTGAGTAAACCCAATTGGATTCCAATTATGAAAAGTGATCCGATTCATCCAAACAATCTTAATATCCAAACCAAATCATTCAAATTACACTTCGGTTTCTATTTTTTCATAAACACATGTTTCAAGAGTTGAGATATTTTAATAATCAAATTTGATATACTATTAAAGATTAAAATATAATTGTCCAAGTTACAATAAATAGAGAGACTAATGGCTTTGACATAAATATATAACTAAAAATAATAAGTTGTAAATAAACATGACACATGGATCATGTTCTACGAGTGTGTACTTTTGTCTTGAGTTTTATAATGTGTTTTTGTATGGTAGTGTATGGCGTAATTGTATTGCTTATTGAGTGTGTTGTAATGGGTTAAAGCCTATTGTTATGATCTTGTGAACCTTTGAGAAGTTTAATAATATTGAGTTGTATTCAATATAGTCCATCTTTTTTGTATAGTCCTGAGAGACGAATCTCAGCCACACGATCAACAAACCGTTTTCCGGCAATCCCACCGTCGGATCATCGTGATTTTTGGTGAGGGTGATCGGTTTTGACTCCCCTACAAGACTATGGAGCCTGATCGTCCTCACGATCCTCCATTAACGAGAAATCGAGCAAACTCCAGCCACCATGGTTGCCGCTGCAAAATCCGACCACCACGACCAGAGTTAATGGTGGTGGCGCACATGGTTCAACTCGGTTTGATGAGATGAGTCCAGATCTGGTCTCGGATTTGTCGTTCGATGCTTAAAAAAAGATCTGGAATTAATGTCTCAGATCGGCGCCGACGAGGCCAAATTCGCCGGCTGCCGGAGTTGTTTAGGGTGGGGATGGTGGTGGTTCAACTCGGTTTGATGAGAGGAGTTCAGATCTGGTCTCAGATTCGTCGTTTGATGCTTCAAAAAAAGATCTGGTCAGCGGTGGTGGTGGTGGCTGACAGTGTGCAATCACATGTGATTGCGTCGTCAGAGGAGGTGGCAGGAGGTGATGGTCGGTGATGGTGGTTGGCGGTGTGCAACCACATGTGATTGTGGCTTCAATCACATGTGATTGTGTAGCCGGAGGTGATGGTCGGTGGTGGTGGTTGGCGGTGTGCAATCACATGTGATTGTGGCTTCAATCACATGTGATTGCGACGGTCGGAGGTGGTGGTCGGCGGCTGTGGTGGTGTCCGGAGGTGATGGTCGATGGTGGTGGTTGGCGGTAATCACATGTGATTGTGCTTCAATCACATGTGATTGGGGTGGCTGGAGGTGGTGGTCGGTGGCAGTGGTGGTGTCCCGAGGTGCTGGTGGGCATTTGTGTTTTTTTTGATCATGTGGCTGAGATTTGTCCCTCAGAACTACATAAAAACTTTGGACTATATTGAACATTTCACTAATAATATTATCTAGATTGCTATTAAAAAAAATGACACATATGGATTACTTTCATCCATTTTTTTAATTTATACGGACACATAATTTGAACTTACAAATTATTTTGGTCTAAACCAATATTTGGGTATGTAAACCAGTAAATTGCTTTAGAGTTTAGACCAAAATGCTAACTAAACCAAAATCTATTGTAATTATTCGGTTTTATCTAATCTAATCCAGAAATTTAAAATATCTAAACCAAATAGTCCAATTTAAATTTTCGGTTCGATAAATCTGATTTCGGTATGTAAACAAGTAATTTCTGATTTCGGACGGGGACACGCCACCAAATACAATGAGACGCGATTGATGTTACACTCTTTTTGAGTAATGCTCACAAATCACAATTGAAGCCTTTCTTGTCTCTCTCTCTCTCTCTCCAGAAGATGATCAAGCTAACTGCTTTATCTACTTAGACTCCTAATTCGGGTGGATTCAAATCCAAAAGCCAACGGAAGAACAATCACGAATCATCAGGCAAGCATCTTCGTTCGTTTCTTAATCTCATTCTCAAAAAATTTGACATTGGCTGTTTCTAAATATAAAATTCGCTTCCTATATTTTCCCTTTCTGTTGGTTTTGATTATTGTCTACTTCACTCAACATAATTATGATCACAAAACCGATTTGAATGTTTTTGAACTTTGGATTGGCTTACTGGCCTGTTTCACTGATTCAATTTTGTGATTTTTAATGAATTACTAATATATATCTGTTAATTTTGGAATTTAAACTATGGTTATTGGTTACCGTATGGTCGATTTTGCTTCGAGTTTGATATGATCCGACCTAATACTTAAAGGACTGAGCGCCTTAGATTGTGCAATTCAGGTTGAAAACGCCATTTCTGTTTTCTTCAGAATTTAAAGGATCAAATTTATAATTCGAATATTCCTGATGTTCTTACTCTGATTTTCTATCACTCGATGATTTATCTCCCTGAACTATTGATAAAATTGGCTGGTCATTGCTATAAACATATCTAGGGTTCAATTTAGTTAGAATCATTGATAGGATTGGCTTTAAAGTTCATTTTTTGGGTGTAAATTTTGGTAGAGCTGGTTGACCATACAAAGCAGGTGGTGGGAGAAGTGTTAGCAGGTAGCTGAAGACCAGGATGCCAGGCCAGATACTTCAGTTTTGAACTAGCGCAAATGGATGAGTAGTCAGCCATTGCATAAAGATTGCTTATCTGCTATGTTATGGTGATGCTTACCCTTTTGTATTCTCTAGCATTCTCATCTTGTGGGCCGCATCAATATTTGAACAATATTAAGATGCAAATATGATAAAATCAACCACCAAAAGGTGATTGAGTTGGTAAGAACTTTGAGTACTTTCACCAAAGAGTTGGAAGAGGTACTTTGGAACCCTCTTGGTGTCATCAATCCTTGTGAGGGCCACTCAAGTTTCCCTTTCGGAATAGCTTACCTGGTTGACTTTTCGTGGTGGTAAGACTCACACCCCGCAAAAGGCCGGACACCACTATATGAACATTGAAAGTTTTATTTATGATCTTTATATGTTAGTATTTTTTGGTTCCTTGTCAATTTTTGGGGTTAAAGATTATAGAAACTTAGGATGGTTGTAATATTTAAATTTTTGTAAGTTGGTTTTCTTGTTATATGAAGTAAATTTCCAACTATAGTTATTAGGCTGAGGCGCTGAGCTTAAGCACTTATAGAAGTATGCTTTTCGTGCTTGTATGATGATAACATGTTAGCGTGACTTGAAAACTCTCTACTTATGGAATAGAAGATACTGTAACTGGTTTAGAAATGTAACACTTGAGTGGAATATCAGTAATGATAAAGTCAGAATGTATGGTTTTACAGATGCTGCTATGGAAGAGGGAAATGTTTCAAACTCTGGCTTTGAACTCATGAAATCAGTTTCGGACAAGCCTCTTGATCTATTGAAGCCCTTGGCTCGCTGTTTCTCAATGTCCAAAGGTAAAATAGCAACCTAAATTATGGAATCGCCAGTCTCCCTTTTGTGGGACTGGGTCCTTATAGAACCAAAAAATTAATATGTTAAGTGACCAAAACAAGCAACTGCTGATGTTACAGGGCATACAACAAATTGTGAAGACTGTGAGAAAGACAGATATACCCTTATTAGGGATCCAGATGACTTTCAACAAGGGGTTTATGATAAACCTCTTCCTTGCTTTGGCTGTGGAGTAGGATGGTTTTCGTAAGCATCATTTTTTTTTTCACCTTTCAAGCAAGTGAACAGCTTTACCACCACAAGTTTCATGATTAGTTCCTGTCTTTTTTTTTTAAGTTTTTTATTAGGATTTGCATTCCCATTTATGTGGTACTATGCTACATTTCTCTATTTCGGAAACTACTACCAAAGAGATCCTAGGGAACAAGCAGGTCTTGCTGCTTCTGCAATCAGCGTAAGCCCCCGGTCGACCTCTAGACTTTTTTATTTTCAAGAAAGGAGATTTGAACCCTTGACTTTTTAAACACAATTTGATTTTGATTGCAGGCAATGGGGTTTTCTCTTGTGTTGTTGATCACAGCAGCAATCCTTCTATTCTAGGTGCACAGTTTGACCTTTTCTAGATACAACTCTTCCTAAACAAGATACTAAAATTGTAGCTTAAAGTTACAATCCTGATTCACATACATGTATACAGATCTTTCATCACATAAAAGCTTATCAAGTGTTCTCTTTTCACTTTGAATCATTGTTTCGTTCGAACTTATGTTTCAAGTGGCTCACCAATCAAGAGATTGTGCGAGTATTTTCCATTTGAAAAAGAAAAAACAAATGAAGATACGCAATTTGAGTTTGAGGTCTAAAGACTGAGGTGTATAAGATTTCTGAAACTTGGACCTTTTGAAACATGTTTCTCTTGAATCTAATCTATAATTTTTTTTATTAACTTTAGCAACGCTTTTAGAGATAATCTACAAAGCCATCATTTATAGGAAGCTTGTTTACCAAAGTTATCTTCATAGGGTGGGGTGTACAAACTAGCATACATTTAATGCTCCAAAGATGTATAATAACAAACACCTAACAAGGTTTCCACCTTTGATCTTCTACATAGGGGACCTTTGTCACTTGTACTAGCCTTCTCACTGCAGACACATCCCACACTTTAGTAACAAGACTATGTGAGTAACTCAGGTTCAGCTAAATTCACTAATAGTAACAGAAAGTTTCATATATCTTATCCCAATGAAAACTTTACCAAATACTACCCTTCAGCCCTTGCGACATGGTGCTTAACTGTATTTGCGCTTGGGCGGCATTATCCAATTTTTGCCGTGTTAACTATGGATTCAAGCTACTCCTAGTTATAATGATGTGTTTAATCACATTTGTTCTCGAGTATTTCACATCAATTCATTTGGGCCCACCCTCCCCTGAACAGTTTCGACTACAACCATCCATCATTCTGCGATCAGTTCCTTTACCTGCGCTAATCTTGATTTAGACTCCAATTGCATTGGGTTAGGGCTTGTGTCATTGGTTTAGGTTTTAAATTCGGCTTGTAGGTATTGAATTTGCCCAGGGTTATTGGATGTTTTGATTTGTTTCATTTAAAGAATTTTGTTAGGGTTTCGATATGGTTCCATTCGGATTTGCAAGTTTGTCATTTTGAAATAGGACTAATTTTTGATCTTTTCATGTGTTTGCCCTTTGGAATTAAGTATGGGTTTCATTTACAGTTTTGATTTGGATTTGCAGGTTTGCCATTTTGGAAACGTTTTTTAGATGATAATGAAATGATTTGGGTTTTTAAATGGGTTTGTAATGATGATGAAGTAAATGATTTGATGGTGATGATGAAAACAGGATGCTGTAGAAATGTAAATTAAAGCAATTAAATAATTACATCAAGTTTAAGTGTACATTAATGTGATTAGATAACAAAGGAAAGGTTGTAGAAATGGGTGGTATATAATAATATATCAAGTTGTATTTGAATAGAAAAGTAAAGAAAAGAAAGAGAAGATGAAGACTCTGTAAAACACAAGGTTCTAAAAAACGTAAGGCGTGGCGTGGCGTGGCGGCGAGGTCAAGCCTCAAGCTTTACGAGCTATGGCGAAGCCATGGTGTTTTTTAAGGCGTCACTTAAGGCGACAATTTTGTATATATTTTATAATAATATATGTCCAATCTATCATTATTAATATACAATTTACACAAATTTACACAAATGAGGAGCAAAGTAACTTTTACAAATTAAAAACTACAAATTTATAGAAGTTCAATACACGCGATCGTAAAATGTATATAAAAAATACCATTTTTAAAAAAAAATTTAATTTCTGCGCGCCACGTTTTAAAAAACTCCCCATTTGGCGTGCCTTATCGCGCCTTATCTTGCCTTGTCGTACGCCACGCCTAACCCCACCGCCAAGGGCTGTTTCGTAATGGCGGCCTCGCGCCTCGAGCCTTGGCGCCGCCATGGCGCGTTTTTTAGAACCTTGGTAAAACATGATGTCATAACTTAGAAAGCATAACAAAATCAGCACATAAAACACTATGATAATGATTGATACACAGAGACACACATCACAAAATTAGCAATATAATAATAATAAGATATAAAATGGTAACATTAGGAGGAAAAAGCATACGTCTTGCAAAAAGATAAAATGATTTTCGAACGGAGAAATATTTATAAAAATTCAAACCAACCTCAATCACCAGAGTACAATAGAATTGGATAAAAGATTAGGTAAATTGAGTAAAAGAATTAGCGATCCTTAATTGCATTAGCGGTCCTTAATTGCAATTACATAATCCATCAATTTTTATAAGATTAGGTAAATAAACCTAATCCACAAAATAACCATTTCTATATTTTTACATTCTTGAAAGACGAAATTAGAGGAAAATAACAAACAATTTCAAATCCATGGAGTGAAACGACTGTTTTGTTTTTGCTTTTACTTTTCCTTGGTGTAGGGGATGGCTAAAAAGAAATAAAAGTGTAGTGATTTTATTTTTTTATTTGCATGTGTAATACATCAACAAGGATATAACAGTGTCAAACTATTAAAGAGACATGTGTCAAGAAAATAGGTAGGGTGATCTTTTTATATTATAGGTATATAAGATAAGATTAGGTAAATAAAACTAATCCACAAAATAACCATTTCTACATTTTTACATTCTTGAAAGACGAAAGTAGAGGAAAATAACAAGCAATTTCAAATCCATAGAGTGAAATGACTGTTTTGTTTTTGCTTTTACTTTTTGCTGTAGGGGATGACTAAAAAGAAATAAAAGTTTAGTGTTTTTATTTTTTTTATTTGCAAATGTGTAATACATCAATAAGACTATAACAATGTCAAACTATTAAAGAAATATGTGTCAAGAAAATAGGTAGGTTGATCTTTTTATATTATAGGTAGTTATATGCCCAACATGGTCACATAGAAGGAGTCTTGTGTGTGTGCATTCGCTGGAAGTATCGAGAGCAGCAAGGAGCAGCCCTCTTCTTGTTCATTGAAGCCAAATTACAAGAATTGAACCCGTAGTTGTGATATCCAAGTGGAATAGGTATGTGTTTGACTCCTTTGACAATAGTGAGGTTTTTTTCACCCCTTTATTTGAGTTCTTCATGATTGGTCAGATTATAATCATCTTGGTGATGGTTAAGTCACGTTCCAGTTATTGAACTATTGCTATAACAACTCATATGGCTAAATTGCAACTTAAATTGTGTATATATGTGTTAAATTTGAGTAAATGAGTCAAAATGATATTTTGGTGTAATTGATCATTGGAGGATCAAAATATGTTAATTTGATGTCTTTAACTGTTGTAAGAGGTTCGTAGGTGTTTGGAATACACCCTGATATGTTAAAATTGAGTTTAGTAATGTTTTGGTTGAAAACAGGACTATTCTGGACGGACAGTTGATATAAGTCCGGTCTACACAGGCCATATACAAATGTGCAGGTCGTGTAGAGTCACATGGGCCGTGTAGCGGTACACGGGTCGTGTAGAGCCCTTATTTAAACACGTCATGTAGGACTTATACAGGCTGTGTGAAGTAGAGCTACATGGTCCGTGTAGAGGTACACGGGTTGTGTAGGGTTAGTATACAGAATGTGTGTACATGGCCAATACGGGTCGTGTATTGAGGTCGTGTAGAGCTACACGGCCGTGTAGCAGTCTGTTTGTATATAGTTTGAGTAGTTGAATGTTAAAAGGTTAGTTGTTCGTTGTAGGTGATCTATATTATCACTAAGACGACATACACGGAAATACATAATCTACTTATCTGACGTTTTTATTATGCTCCTATGTGCGTTGGTTAAAAGAGAAACCCGCCTTAATGCGTTGGTTAAAAGAGAAACTCGTTAAACTCAATATTATGGAGATCTAGTAAATGGGATGATCATTACATGTATACTTTATCATAATAAACTATCAATAAATCGAGCTTTTGCATAAACGATCTTACTTGAGCACTAAAAGTCATAACGAGTAATCTTATTTGAGTAAACAATCTTATCGGTATGATCAGGGACAAAGCTAAAAACATTACTTAATAGGTTCAAAGATACCTTCTCTGCAATATATAGCTCCGTCTCTACATATAACTAAAAACACATCTAATCGATTCATCGATATTATGAGTTGCAACTTTTCTCTCTCCTCGCATTCTCTTTTGATTTATTTCACGGCTTTGTTAGAGATGTATTTTAGACAGATAAATCATTTTTAAAGATATATATTAACTAGTATAAATGTTTTAAAACATACCAATAAATAAGAGTAATATACATTTGAATACATACATATTGCATAATCAAGGATTTCTTGTTAGAATGGACTCTGCTTCATTATGCTCATGAACGCTAAAGCCTAAAAGTATGATTCTTGTTACATGTTTTATCTTTTCTAGGTTAGAAAGGATAGAGCATGTTTTAGGAAGAGGACGACTAGATATGCAGCCTATAATAGAAACATTGACCACTATATATGTATGAAGCGTTAAAGGATGTACACTAATCTTGATGTTGGTTTTCTTGTGCTGCTTGAGGCACCTCTAGCCTTTTCTTCTCCTTGAGAACGACTTGGCGTGGCATCACTTCCACCAAAAACTGTCCACCATTCCATACAGCTGCAGAAACTTTAAGTATCTGGAAAATAAGGTGTAATTCATATGACAAGAATATTGGGACTGTGAGCGCCATTGTTGCTACTGTGAAAATCGCTTGAAACAAAATGTACATAAACAGACGGTTTTGATCTCCAAGGCACCCGCTTAGACGCCACCATATATTGTTTGCTTTTTGTGCCTTTTTTGATAGTCCTCTATATCAACAACAACAAAAATGCTGTATCAGAAACAAGAAAACAAATAATCATGGGTTCCATACGTGCTTCCCTTTGGGGAGTGTTAAAATTTTCAAGCTAAGATTACATATTTGTGCATTAATGTCATTAGAGGTGACAGTCTTCAACCTAGAAGTGGATTGGTTTAGGTTGTAGCCTATTTCCACCAAGTCAAAAAGGTACAAAAATTTTTATCTAAAAAGGAAACGGTTAAATAGGTCGATTCGACAAACTTGTTGAAAGTCACAAAAACCGTTTTCAAAATCTTAAATTGCTTTATATAAAAAAATTGGGTTAATAATTTAACAATATAGTTTTCATAACCTTATCTGATACACTAATAATTTATAAATTTTTGAGTAAATAGGACCTTGAGTCTTATTGTGTTAACCAAACTGCCCAATTTGCCACTGCCAGATTGCCATCACCGGGGAGCTAGGAACCACGAGTCCTTTTATCTCTTTGCCAAATCCCCAAATAAAAGATCTATAGAGAAAGTGGAAAAATTGCTAAAGATAGAAAAGATAACCTGTAGGAGGTCATGACTTCAGGATCCTTTAACAGGCGTTGTCTGCGAAGGACATTTACTATCAGAAAATAGAGAACCTGCCAAAGGAAGTAAGCAATCAAAGGAACTGTGAACAACCATCTGCACAGGAACGCTTTGTTTTCTATGTGACGCCATGAGAATCCTCTTGCAGTTCCCTCAGGATGCATGGCTTCAAAAAAAGCTGGATCCCACCAGCAGATAGTAAAGAAGACAACACCTGCCAATAACCCAAGATTGTAATAAATCAAGGCCGCTTGAAATAAAAAACATTTTCCTCCATTCATAATGTTACAATCATTGTTTACCATCATCACATCATCAACATGGCAGGCAGGGGCGGACCCATGGCTTAGCCAGAGCTGCCACCGGTCTTTTTTTCGTAGTGTAAATTTCGATTTTTTTGAGGCGGTGTTTCCATTTCGTAGTGTAAATTTCGATTTTTTTGAGCTAGTGCTACCACTCATTTCACCGGTGCCACCGCTCATTTGAGATCCTGGGTCCGCCACTGATGGCAGGGGTCTCAAACATAGAGCAAAAATGAGATATGGAAAATAAGAACTTTGACCCAACTCACCAGGTAAAAGATGTATAAGGACGCTAACAAGTTTGTCAACAGAACTAAATACCAAGCTACAGCGCCACACGATCAAAGCCCATGCTAGCGGTCCCTGCATAAGTTTCAACTATGAACTGCCAGTCTGCTTATTAGTCTACTCCAGTACTGCTACTATTACTAATTAATTTTATTATGCTTTAAGCAATCTTTTTGCTTTATGATTGAGGTGTTAATTACAATAAAGATGCAGGAATCCTTGTAAATATATAAGAATGTAATTGAGTGAATTTACTTGCCTCTGCAAACGAGAAGGTAACCATGAAAAGCTTTTGATTTCTAGGAAAGAACAAAAGATTGATCAAGAAGATGGTATTGGCATAGTAGCAGAAATCCTGCATTACAGAGAACTTTTAAAAAATATATATATATTATTTGGCATAGTAGGATGCAAATAATAACACAAGCATGCACACATTTGGTAAAGTCTTAATCACAAACTGATGATTCTAGGAACAATTAATTGTATTAAAGCATTATATGGATATTTTCATGTTAATTTGGTATAGAATCGGTTTTAAATGTTATGGACAATACTTAAATATCTTCTTGGATGAATTACATAAGACTCATTGTCACATATATAAAATCTAGTGAAGTAAACTAGTGACAGAGATGAACATACCAGAAGGTAATAATGCCATTTCTTATATCGATAATAAATCCATCGAAGTGGCACGAAGGTGATATAGAACAAGATATATATGTATCGAACATCTTGTGGCCCTGAGATCAACAATGACAAGAGATTAACAAATGGTATGACTAAAAATCATCTATGTAAATTTCTAGGCACTAACTGATAATTCATCCTATGATTGACTTAGTTACTCACTTGCACCCAAGATAAAACAAAATGCTCCATATGAGAAGACACCCAAAAAATGAGTTACCTACAAAATCAGAAATTAATCAAGCAATATATTCAAACAACGCTAAGGGTGTGTATGGCTTTGTTTATTATGGGCTTATTTTTTATCAGCTAATTTTCGCTGATATGAAAAATAATCTGAAATAATGTTTAGTTAAGTGATTTATACAACCAACTGAACCGATAAACAATTATAATTTGAAATAAAATAATAACATATCATAATAGCATTATCGGGAGTATAGGTACCTTGGTGATGAAGCTTTCATGTTCTTCAGCATGTTTGGCGATCAAGACAGCTTGTTTGGAAAGAATCTCCTTTGTTTTTTCTTTTGTTTGAGCCACTTTCTAAATTTTTTATTTGTAGATTAGATCGATACGAACACAAAGACACAAAGTGCGTGACGATAAACAAAGAAAACAAATACCTTCGATCGATCCTTTAGCCTCTGTTTGACCCTTGAAAATCGACGTTCGCCATATGAATTATCCTCTGCGTCTTCAGTGCTCGACATATTCTCGTCATAACACATTCACAATTCTGTGATGCATGCAGCCTAATTTTCTGTTGGCGGAATCTATGCACAAACAAGAGGAAATTGGCAGGGATTAATGATATGAATAAGAAGATGGAGAGAAGGGGGATTGATTATTAACCTAGAAATTTGGAAGAGGAAGGGGATTTCATATCTGTAGATTTCAGCATTTGTTCGTTCGTGGATTTGAACCCTTAATTTGTTTGGGCTGTGGTGTATTCGTGATTTCATAACCAACTTCATTACATCCGTACATTTGACCTTTGACTTTTTTCCTCTATTGATGAATTACTAAACTAGAGTACCCATGTTATCTAACATGATGATGAAATTTCTACTTATAAAGTTGATTCATTTAAGGTAAACTTATGTTTTACTAACTTATAACATACCTTCAAAGATATTGTATATTCAGTGGATGAATCAAATTTATATGTGGAAAAATCAACTCCTTATGTAAGAGACTAAGACAATGAGAAGCAGCTGTATAAATATTTTCAAACTCGAATGTTATATTAGTTGTTAAATTATTTTTTCTTCTGTTTCCCTCTCTTACTTAAAACTCAAATAACATATAATACAAACAACTCAAATATTTTTTTTCACTAACTACTCTATCTTATACACGCACAAAAAATCACGGGCGAGCTTGGGTGTTGGAAGCAAAAGGAGGGAACCCAAAGAAGTGGTAGCGGGGAACCCGATGATACTCTAGGAACCCGAATCCCAAGCAAAAGGGTTTGGGACACCTGTTACGCTCGGCTTAATAAATTCTTTCGCTCCCATTCTAATCACAAAATTAATATAAATGTTAAAATTTTAAAATAAAATAAAGAAAAATAATTAATAAATTTCAATATCTAATTTTTAATAAGTAGAATGATACATAATAAAAAAATAGTTGGAGTAAATAAATTTTTTCATACTAATATACAAATACAGTTTGTTGACTGGTTGGTATATAGTTGTTGTATATGTATTAATATTGTAGATTTTCTTTAGATAGGAAAACAATAATTCTAAACTTTATTCGAGTGGATATAATAATTAATATATTCATACCTGTGTATATATCGACCTAGACAAACTAGGTAGATGAGTTGAATCAGAACCACTATAGTTCAGTCTTCGATCCCAAGTATAAAAGAAAACTGTTTCTAGTCTTATCTGGTTCAAAATTAATAGAAACACTTTGAATAGAAACCATACATGTATCTATATAACTCTAATACATAATAATCAAAAGATAAAATATATTCGGTTCATTCTACACTTGATTTTGGTCAACATAAACATCAACACATTTGATATCCATTGAATCCCCTGTATTACAAACGACTACATAATTTAGCTATAAATAAAAAGCAAATACATATTTTCATGTTCGATAACTTTGGTCAAACAAAAAAATTAATATGAATGGGTAAACAAATTATTTTTTTTGTGTTTGTGTGGTTCTTTCAGAAGATACATTTATTCATGTTCGTTTAATGTTGAATAAACATAAACAAAGTACAATTTACCAAATGACTTATAGTCTAATTGTATTTTGTGTTTATGTGTCCCACAAAGTTATGAGTTAAAGTTCTGCTGTAGAAAAAAATAGATAGATTTAGAATTAAGTTAGAGTGTGTGTATTTAGCCATTAAAAAAACTAATGGTACAATTTAATCATGTGTATGTGCGTAACTAAACAAATGAACTTCTAGTCAAACACTACACGAACAATTTGCTAGAAATTTGGTTCATATACAACACTATTAGTATATATATGAATCTTTAAACTTCGATCAAAACATAATATTACCACTTCTCTTTTAACAATTTTCTATGAACAATAAATAATATCTAACATATTTTAGGGTAAACATAATCATGGTAGTTAAAATCGAACCGGACATGAAAAACCGAAAACTATGACCCATTCCAGTTTTTCTTAAATGGTTGAACCACTAATTAATAAACCGTCAAACATGATTAAGACAGAGGAAAATTGGCTAAAACGCTTAAAAAACCACATCAAGCTAGATTAACTTAGTGATGATATGCAGTCAAAATTTAATTCTTGACCTTTAATTTATAAGGACTTCATGTTTAAAACTTAGCTCCCACAACAATATGTGATGCCTCATTTACTTTATACGATTGAACTCTACCATATACGATTGTTTGATAGTCATTTTTTTAAATTAAAAACTTGCTAGAAATCACTCCTTTATTATGAGTTCCTAACTCTTGGATCCTTGGATACATCAACTCATGCATGTGCCAAAGTAGTTTCTTCATTGTTGGTCTATATTATTCCTTGTGTTACTTTATTAATCTAAAACTAAAAATGTTTAAGCTCTAATCATATAATATAAAAACGCACACTCTAATTTAATTCTAATTCTACACTATTCTTAAATCTATACCTTTTTATTCATGATAAGACTCGAACCCATAACTTAGACCATGAATAAATATTTACCTTATCACTTAACTAAATGACCAGAACTATTTTATAACACGTGACTTCCAGTTCTCTTACTAACCTGCGTTAACTTTTGATGCAACCATGCTTGTTAATGTGTTTTGCATACTAAGTTCTATATTATAAACTTAATAAATGTATATATGCTTTACAATCCTCTAGCAACACGCAAACTATACAAATTAATTTGTTATATTTATTTCACGAAACTAAGATTGTTCTTTTTACTAATATTACCATTATATATATTTATCATGAATGTAATAATACTAACATTTATAGCTTTATATATTTATATAAATATATAAGATATGTATTGTTATATCTCTTACTTTTTGACTCCTTGATGCCGAGTTCAATCAGTGTTAAAACACTTTATTTTATTATTATATTAAAACAATTTATTCTCTATGTTATTTGTTTTTCAAATTTTAAAATATTATGTTCGCTGTGAATATAAATCTATATTTGTGAATGCCGTTTTTTTTTATTTTACATTAAATGTTATCGTAACACTTAGATTTCACAAGCAATTTAAACTTTTTCAAAAGATTAGTTTGATAGTTTTTATAACTAAAGCAACCGATATTTTACGAACATTAGTTATATCTGTCAGGTGGTATTATACAACCAGAATTTCCATTTGACATGTTAACTAACATAGTTGATGTTATGTGTATCTAGAACAACCTATCCTATTAAACCAAATATAAACAAGGCACAAAGGCCAACAAGAATAGTTTCTTCGCCGTCCCAAAAGTCTCCAAAACAAACTACTGGCCACATGTGAGAAAAATAAACACGGGAGGGGTTAGCTATGAAAGCTAGTGAGCACATTAAACATAACACAGACAATATAATCATTCAGATTAAAGTATTACACAATGTATCTCGTAGTGCTATACTAGCATATTGAGGTATGTAGCAGTCCGCCTGAAACCGCATGTTGCAAGATAGTGACTAGCGAGTCTCACTCATCGGCAGGGGCTCTAACACACAGAGAGAGGCATATCCACGAATTCTGAGTGTTGGAAGCTACTTTAAATCAACAAATAATAATTTCAAGTTAACTAAAAAAAGGTAGAATTCATTAAATACCATAAGCAAAGAAATTAAATTCTACTGTTGGTGCATACATGGTCATACATTTAAAAGTGCACTCCTAGTTTTGATGATGATAAAAATATACACATGTGATACTATTGCTTATCAAAATTATTCATATGTTCATATCTATATTCTTAAAGAAAATTAACAAGCCTCAAATTGATGATCAAGTGAAGTACAAACAAGTAAAAGAATTTAACTCAACAAGATATGAAGAAAACAAGTTTTGAAGAAAGCGTAAAGTGTTCACGGTCGATCCCACGGTCGACCGTGTATCAACCGTCACTGCATAGCTCACTATTCTTAAACATTGTTCCTCTTGAAGTCAGCCGAACTCGTACCCGACAGCCGATGACAAAGAAAACTACAAACAAGAGTTCGGAAAATATGAGCTTACAAAAATAATTAATTAAAGAAGTTTAAGTTTTTACAAAATAATTTTTATAAAAACTTTTATAAAAAAAATTCAAATATTTTTTATATAAATCACAAGCTTGGTTGAAAAAGTATAAGACTTCTTATTTTGGCAAATACCAAACATGATCTTCCATTGAAATAACACAACACCACTTATAGGAAAAGGAATCTCCCAAAGAAGCAAACTTCCAACATGTTTTATGCATTTGGCTTCTAAACTTCCTATTTGGTGTTTAAATTCAAACATAAGAGGTATGACACCAACCCAACTTTTCTAAGACTCCTTTTCAGTGCATTTTAATGGTAAAAATGGGTTGTGTGTGATTTTGGTAAAAGGCCAACGTCTTTCTTTGCAAGGCTCAAAAAGTTCCAGAATGCTGACGGAAGATGCCACGGTCGACCGTGGATCGACCGTGGGCAGTCTGGACAATTTTTTAACTTGCACCTTTTTCATTATTTAAACAAACTCAAGTCTTGTGTTTCAATAACCTCTTGTACAGCTAAAACACAAAACATATATTCTTATCTTGTGAGCTCGTATTCTTTGATAATTCATCTATCATTCAAGATCAAGAATCAAGCAAGAGCAAAGCTTTCAAAGCTTAAACACTACATCATCTTTCTATATATTTTGTAATAGTGTAAGGATCAACTCTAGCCTTTCAAATTAGAGTGAAGTAAGGATCATCTCTAGCCTTTAGAATTAGAGAGAAGTAAAGATCAACTCTAGCCTATAGAATTAGAGTGAAGCAATGTTATCTTTACCTTACTTGCAAGTTTGAAGTGTTAATTCTTGCAAGTGAAAAAGAGAAGTGTAAAAAGTTTATCTCTACCTTCAAAGAGAGAAGCTAGTGGAGCAAACTTTTGGTGGGTGAGGCCAAGGAGTGGATGTAGTGCAAGTTTGTTAACACTTGCAAGAACCACTATAAATCTCTTGTCTACTAATTGGTGATATCTCTCTACCCTTACTCTCTTTATTTCAAGTATATATATTGTTGTGTTATAAACTTCAAGAAAAAACTTTTAAACACAACTTACAAATTTTATTTGTGAAAAATTGATAAACTAAGTAAAAGAACCTATTCACCCCCTCTAGGTTCCAACATCTACAATTGTCCTCATTTGAAAATTTTCTATATTTGAAACATTGTCTAAGTATCTCTTTTTCTAGAAGTTTTGAACAAATGAAATATAATTACTTAAATGTTAACAACTAACAAGCACCATAAAATTTATTGTAGAACATTCTTAACAGTTGACAAATAATCTTAATACTTTACAAATACCCAAATTCTAATAGGTATTTTTTTTCTCTTTTCTTTACAAATAATCTTAATATTTCCTCTTTCAAGTTTTTTCTAACTTATTTGGGTCCCGACTACTCTTTTTTGTTTTTTATCATACGATTACTCTTTTTTATTTATTCAATCTATATCTATCTATCTATATATCTATATATAAAATGCATGCAAATTTTCTAAATATAACTATAAATTGAGTCTTAATTAATCAATCATAACCTTCAATTTCAAAATTATTTCATTCTTAAAACAATTTTGAAAAGATTAAAAACGTAGATAAGAAATTTTAATTTCAAATTATTCAATTTCAATTTCGAAATATTAATTTTAAATCTATTGGGAGGGGGTTAGATAAATATTTTAAGGGGGTTTTATAAAACATATAAGGAGGTTTTAAGAAAATGTGAGGGGTTTTATAAAAATTATATATTAATGTAATTAATTATAAGTTGTTTATTTATTTTTAGTAACTTGTGATATATTTTGTTTAGAGAAAGAAATAATTATATATTTACGACCGTTTCATTTTTATCTACGTTTTGATATAAATTTTATTGTAATATTACACTTTTTTGAAATTATTATATTCTCATCACAAAGATGATATTTCATTTACTGCATTATTTTTATTTAAAAATTTTGATATCTTAAATACACTTTCGAAATACCCGTGCGTGCGCGGGTCAATAAACTAGTTATGCATTAAAAACCGTTTATTTAAGAGTTAATTACAAAATTCGTCCTTTTAGATAGGACCCTTTTGCATGTTTGGTCCTTTAACGAAAATTATTGCATTTTTAGTCCTTTAAATAAGAATTTGTTACATAAATGGTCCTTTAGGCTAACAACGTTAGTTTTGACCGTTAGTCCAGGGGTAATTTGGTCTTTTTCCAAGTAAAGAACCAATTTTGTAATTAAATCTTGATTTTATAATTTCTTTTATCATTTATTATTATTAATTAATTGTTTTATAATTATTAATGTGCAATAATTACAAATTAATATTTTCTCTCTCTTCCCAAAAACAACACACACACACTCTCTCTCTCTCTCTTCACAAACACATCAGACAAACACACACCCACATTCTCTATCCATCTCTCCCTGACCCTCTCTCGCTCACACCTCTACCATCATCCGGCGTCGCCATGCACCGCCGCCACCATCCACCGCCGCTGCCCTGCCATGCACCGCCCAGACCCCTTAAACCATCTATCTCTCTCTCATCGGTCTCCCTTTTGCACCTCCCTATCTAACTCCTTATATATTTCTCTCTCTGAATCATAGCTCTCATCTCCACTATTTTTCCGTCTCTCCGGTTGTACCACCATCTCCACCACCCACCGGGCACCACCACCACCAATCTCTCTATTTCTTACCTGCAATATCCATCTCTTTTACCTCCAATTCTTTTTATCTTTCTTACTCTCTCTCTCTCTCTCACACTCTCTCTGAAAGTACAACCAAAAATTGGTAACACCCCAAAACAAGAACACATAAAAGTGTGTGTGTGATGGTGGTGGTTGATGTCAACGGCGGCAACAGTGAATAAGCATCGGAATCCTAGGCGGCGGCGGCGGTGGCGGTGGCTAAAGCCATCCAAACCCTAAGTGTGACGGTGGGACAGCGGAAGTGGCTAAAGTTGTCGAACTGCTAAATCAAGCTTTGTATCCATATGGTTTAGATTTTTTGTTTTAGTTTTTGTGCTTGAAATTTCGATTTTATTTTCAGATTGAAAAGGTTTTGCTCTCATATATATGTAGTTCATTCAGATCTTGTTTATGATTTAGGGTTTTTCATCTTGTTTATGATTTAGGGTTTTCGATTTTGAATTCAGATCTTGTTTATCGTCGATGGGTGTGTGTGTGTGATTTCAAAGTGTGTGTGTCGTTGTTGGTGAAGTACAGGCATGTCTTGATTTGTTCATTTTACAAAGTTTTTGGCGAAAACCTAACTGATTTGGATGTTTATTTGTCAAGAAATCTGTTGTTTTGATCTTGGACGGTTCAACAAATGTGGGAATCGCCACTCTTGTTCCTGCAAAGAATCCTTCTTTTGAATCTGATGAAGAACATTCTCCGGTACAGATTTAGAACTTGTTCAAGATCAAGAAACGAAAACAATAAAGATTAGAGGTGGAGTATAGGGGATTGGATCAGATCTGGTCATGTGTTTAGAGAGAGAGAGAGAGAGAGGATGAGGGAGAGGGAGAGATGAAAGAGAGAAAGAGGGTAATTAAGCTAAAATCAATTACTTAACAATTATTAAACCATTAATAATTAAAAAATGGTAAAATATTACTTTAACTATTTTAATTACAAAATTGGTCCTTTACCCGCAAATAGACTATATTACCCCTCAAACTAACGGTAGAAACCAGCGGCGTAAGGGGAAAGAACCATTTATGTAACAAATTCTCAAATAAAGGACTAAAATTGCAAGATTTTTGACTAAATGACCAATAGTGCAAAAGACCCTAATCTAAAAGGACGAACAGTGTAATTAACTCTTTATTTAATTACCCAATTAATCTTAAATAATAATAATAATATGTGTATGTATTTTTGTTTTTTTTTTTGAACGGCAAGAAAGGCACAATTGGCAAGGAGCTTCGGCATTGCCATCACCACTGCCAAAAGAGCCCAAATTTTATTAAAAAGGGAATCATTATAATAATAATAATAATATGTGTATGTATTTTTGTAACAAACTATATTATATTTACCAAAACAGGGAATCTATTCGATTGCGGAATTAAGGGGCGTAATAAAAGTCCCTCAGCACCAACACAACCAACACATGATTATTCTTATTTCTCATCTATCAATCCTTTCTTCTCTCTTCCCCCATCAATCCAATTCTGTAAATTCTTACACCAACTCATCCATCTCTACCTTGATCAATTTTCCTTCACAAAATGCTAACATGCATTGCTCGTTCGAAGCAGCCTGACGAGACTGACGAATCAAAGCGTGTTAATGGCGGCACTACTCCTGCCAACAAACAAGCCATCAAAACACTCACTTCACAGGTATCTATTTTAATTCGCTTTGTAAATCGTACGTAAGCGTTTGAATTTTGTAGACAAATTCGTATAATGCATTGATTGATTGCATTGAATTTGTCTTACAGATTATGACATGTGAAATGATTGTTAAATTGCTTCGGTGTTGATTGAATTTGTGTTATAGATCAAGGATATGGCGCTTAAAGCGTCTGGATCGGCGTACCGGAGCTGCAATCCTTGTACCGGAGCGGCGATGATGATGACCCCGCAACAGCAATTACAAAAGAGCAACGATGTGGAATCGGACTTATCGACGTCTGTGTCGGAGAGATTCCGGTGGTCGTACAGGCGGAATGGGAGCAAAAACTCGAGCTCCGGTAGGGTGTGGGGGAAGGAAATGGAGGCGAGACTGAAGGGGATATCGATGGGAAGTGGCGGAGGAGGAGGAGACGTGTCGGCGGGAACCTTGTCCGCTTCCGCCAGTGGCCGGAGACCCGACCCGATTGTGTTGGAGGAGGAGAATGAACCGAAAGAGTGGGTTGCGCAGGTGGAACCGGGCGTGCTCATCACTTTTGTGTCTCTGCCACGTGGCGGTAACGATCTTAAGCGAATCCGGTTCAGGTAATTTGTCTTACATACTCTTCCTCAAATCTTGTTATTTAAAAATTAAAATAATTATATTTGCTCCTCTTTTTGAATTCGAATTCCCTCTGGCACACTTCTATTCGATTCTATTCACACCATTCTATAATTCCAGCAGAGATCGCAAAGAAATCACCATAACGAAACTCCAAGCTTAGTTTGAAAATCACCATAAAAAAAGGATGGATTTTTAGATTGTTATATCTTTTAAGTTCATATAATTAATTTGGTTTTATAAAATACTACAAAAAACGTTTAAAGACTAAGCAACTGAAAAGAAAAATAATAAATCAGTCTCGCTCAATAAAATGATAAAATTGTTTGTTATAATCCTTAAATTAGATGTGGATCGATTAGTTGTCATTTATTGTTTTCAATGACATCGGGACCATCAACATTTGCCTCCTGACTTTGGCATGAGTTCGTCACAGGAATAAGGAACCTGGGTGAATTAATATATTCCTATGTTAGAACCTTTATTTATGAAATCTTAAATATTTAACTTAATTTTTTAACACACACTAAATCCAATCCTAAATTTATTTTATTACGTACCAACAACAAAAACCCACAATTTTTTAAAAAAGAGACCACTCCACAATATTAGATATCGTTAAGCTACAAGTATTTTGGTAATCTTGATACATTTTTAAAAACTACATAACATTAATTCACCAGTTAGTAATAAATTTATTTATTATTTTAGGAAAATGTAAAGAAACATGACATTCCAATGTGAACTTGAGTGGCTATCATCGTGGATGCCCATGATCAATGCTCTAATTGTTACTATAGCAAATTAGATATGATTGTGTAGGAGTTCATTTTCAAGTTTGTCTATAGTAATAATACGTTCCTCATTGTGAGTAGTAACAATTGAGTCATAGGATTGATGTAATTATGTAAAAGAAGGATGGTTCCTAGTAGTTTTTCTAATTTGGTTCTCCCTCCGTTGCTAATAAATAAATAAAAAATAATAATTTCGCCCTTCCATTAAAAAAATAAAATTCCCCGTAAAAGCATTAGGCTAGGTGTACACTCTCACTATTCCCTCCCATCTTTTGTCACTCTATTTTCGAAATATCTATATTTATACCTCTTCTATCTTTATCCAATTATTCTAATCTTTAAAAATAGTGTGTGAGAAGTAGATAAAGAAAGAGAGGAGGCCGGGGCAGGGAACCGCTGGGAAGAGGTCTTGTATGTAGGGAAAGGAAGGGAGGGTGAGGCGGTGTTTCCTTTGAAAACTACAATTTCAACTAGACTGTATAGTTTTTTTACTATAAGAGTGGTCACATCTATTAAACCATCATGTTAATATGTTATTATTACACTTTCGTCACACATCACATATAATATAGTCATTTTTCACAGTAGCAAATGTAGAACCCATGTAATTACTTAATTAACAGCCCACCAAAATAATTATGTACATATTTATTAACTTCAAAATAATTAAGTTTAACGTGAGAACTTTATTGGTTTCTCTTTTATTTTTCCTTAAATATAAAAATATAGATTTTTTATCAACTCTATTCATTTTTCCTCTTTCTTTTCAAAACAAGAAAAAAACTATAAAAGTTTCCTACGTTACCTTTTTATTCTCAACTTTTTTCCCCTTTTCTAAAATTACATACGACTAGATAACACAATAAAAAAGTGTCATCCTTTTTTAATCATAAAAAATATATGGTTTGTGAAAGTTTTATGGTAAGAACTAAGAAAGTATATTCATACGTAAATTCGAATTCATGAGCCTTAAATTCGAATTCTTTTATGCCAGTACGTTACTCATTTTGTGTCATTTTCTTTTAGTATTTTTTTTTAACATCAAGTAATGGTTCCTTTGGTAGGTGACACAATTATCAAAATCATTATTTTCTTTGAAATTGGCTACACCATGCAAAAAAAGTCTTTTGCAATCATATGAGAAAGTGATCAAAGTTTAGTTTATCTACTATTCCCAGATGGACTTTAAACCTCCTATTGGTCTAAGAAAATATAAAATTCTTGTTTAATTAAATTCTTGTTTATTGCTCCAAATATAAAATTCTTGTTTACTTAAATTCTTGTTTATTGCTCCAGTCTGTTATACATTACGATACTTTAGTTTTGAAGAATATATTTAAATTGCTCCCGTGTTTAATTAAGCATTAATCTAACACAATTTTGTTATCTACACTATAAAAAGTATACTTTGTTAAAACATGAACTATTTATCGGAAATGGAAATAACCTCTTTGCTAAATCAAGAAAAGGAATTTCTATATAGGAATTTAATAATTTTTAGGGATGTGCAATGTTTCAAAAGTAGAATAATTTTCTTAAATTAGAATTGGACTGAACGGTTTTCTATTTTTCATTTTTGTAAAACATGATCTTTCCAAAATGGATTTGGACAAGTTGGGACAGAACCGAAAATGATAAAAATATCGGTATCGAGAATCGGAAGGTATATTACTGGCTTGGTGTCGATTTTGTGTAGTTTTGAACATGTTTGGTCATATACTGGACATGGAACGAGAGTCAATATTTTGAGGAAGTAATTCAAAACCAATTGCTCATACAAACCACATCTTTTCAGAATGAAAATAAAAAATTCGGGTTTTACAAAGGGAATTATTATATTTATTTTTATTAAAACCTCCTATTTTATCTTACTACGAACTATCTAGGTGATATTAATATGTATGTTAATTCTTATTTTTTATCTGTTTTTTTATTTTGACATGTCTCTTGATCTAATAATAAACTGTGATTTGGATCGAGTTTTGCAAATCGGCAAGCTTGGGGCACTATATTTGCAATTTTCATCGACTTGTGTTTTTTGAGCAAAATAGGATACTATCATTAAAACTGTCCCAATCGTACTACAAGCAACATGATGAGAAAGGCCCCGCTAGAAAATAGCACTCCAATCTATTATGTGAAAAAGTCCAAAAAATGTAACTCATTGCTCATTAGTAGTTCTTTAGCGGGCCCCAGGTTTAAATTTTGTTTTCTTGGTATGCTTTTTTCACCAAAATGCTGTTGCCTTGTCGGAGAGTGGTCTGCTCTCAACTTTTTTTAGTACTTTGTCACACCTAAATTTGTATAATTTGTCATTTTGTGATGGTCAGGATGACAACAATCAAAAACATGCCTCACCACTTTTATACCGAAATAGTGGTCTAGTTTGAAGTTCAGTTCTAAAGGAACACAAACTTTCTCTTGTTTCAAGTTTATCGAACTAGGATAACTAACACAGTACCTCTTCTCTAACTGTTCCAATGAACAGGGAAACAGCATCACATCAAAATGGATTTGTAAGTTTTTCTTAGAGAATTATACTTGGTAGAAAACAAATCACGGTTAAATTTCATACCGTCGATTAGAAGTCGAGTACGTGGGCCCGAACTTCATCTGATTTTTTTTTGGATAATTTTGATAGGTGGTTTTAGAATTACAATTTTGGCAGAGTGGATTTCTACTTGTGCTTTGTCTTTGAATTCCCCTGGGTCATGGGTGGAACTTTGACCAACAATTTCTTTTTTCATCATGAAATGATGGATTCCTTGCTTTTCTAACACACTCAACTGATAGTGCACTACTTTAGCAGTATCATTTTCCCACTGATCTCTCCCTGTTTAGTCAACATTTTGGAAGATCAAATTTGATTAAAAACCATTATTTATGTCTCTTACATTCACATGATGCCTTTCATGATAGAGAAATTTCATCCACCAAACTCATACAATGAGTATGATCTAATATATAAATAGGAATGTCCCACCAATAGCTAACCAAAAGAGATATTCTAAATTGAAATAAATACATTATCAATATGGCAAAAAAGAACAAAGAAAAGGAGCAAAGTCCCTCTTGGTCAAACAGTAGTGGTTAGGTTTTTGTTTTTTTGTTTTTTTTTTAAATTTTAGTGGATTATGGCCTAAACTACAAGTCTTTATACAATCCATAGAGATAGTGACCTGAGGCCTAATTTAGACTTACTCGTGAAGGTACCTTTTATAGTAGTGTTGTCATGCAGACCACTTATGTCCAGCCATATTTTACTCAAAATAATGCAAAAAAATAAATAAAATTGCAGTTCTTATTTTGGTACCCAACTAACACAGAACTTTACAACTCATTTTCAGCCATATTCTATTCAGTATAAGCAAATTAAATATGTTGTTGTTGTCTTCTATGCCATGATTATGTAAGTGGGTTGCTGCAAATGGCTAGCATTATTATAATTTTAACAAACATCACAAAGTCAAGAATGTTCTTGAATGGTTTAGTGGTAGATGATCAGGAAAGTCTTAAGGCAGATCAAGGTTTAATCATACCTCGATAAACATCTTGTATGCCTCCAGAGTATAGGAAACAGTTAGGTCACGTATATCAGAGTATAGTTTGACTCCAGTGGAGATCCTAGCTTTTTTTTGTAAAAAAATAAATAATAAAATAGTTTCAGGAATCAAGACTTCTAATTTTTGTTTCTTGGATTATATTTTGGTAGCCGAGAGATGTTTAACAAGTGGCAAGCTCAAAAATGGTGGCAAGAGAATTACGACAAAGTAATGGAACTTTACAATGTCCAGAGATTAAACAGACAAGCGTTTCCCCTTCCAACACCCCCAAGATCCGAAGATGAGGTGGGGAACATATTGCTATGCGCTTCAGAGTTGTTGTAGTCATGTTTTTATTTAACTTAATCTTAATTTGTGCGAATATTGATTATAAGATAATAAGATACTTCTCAGATGATCCATTTTGGCCATTGTACGTACAAATTATATTACCAAACTTATAGTCACTAAACTTTTAAACTTGTGCATTCTAAACCTTTTTTTAATTCCATCAAGGTCACTGTTAGTATCATCATTTTAGATTTTTAGAGGTACATGAGTCAATTCTTTTTCTAAAAAGTAACCAGAATTATTCAAAGTTCAACCAATGACCATAATGGAACATTTGAGAAGTATATTGCTTAATCTTTTCCATGTCAATAATATGGTTAATATTGTTCAACAGAGTAGTTTGAAATTTGAATCAATTGGAGACAGTCCAATAACACCACCTCTGAACAGAGAAAGGCTACCTCGAACCTTATACCGCCCAATGGGTATGGCATACTCGTCCTCGGATTCACTAGACCACCAAAGCTCGACACTGGTTCGGTCCAACCGGGACTCCTCTGGTCTCACTGCTACCCCAAAACTATCAAGTATCAGTGGGGCTAAAACAGAAACATCATCCATGGATGCCTCTATAAGGACCAGCTCATCACGAGAAGCAGATCGCTCAGGAGAGTTATCTATAAGTAATGTCAGTGATATTGACAACGAATGGGTGGAACAAGACGAGCCAGGAGTGTACATAACTATCAAAGCCCTTCCAAGCGGCGCAAGGGAACTCAAACGTGTTAGATTCAGGTTCGCATAAACATATATAATCAGCTGAGTGAAATATGTAATATTCGTAATGTTAGTATCTAATTAATTAACGTTGGAATTGGATGCAGCCGAGAAAAATTCGGGGAGGTGCATGCGAGACTATGGTGGGAAGAAAACCGAGCAAGGATTCATAGGCAATACTTGTGAGATCATGAAAAAGACCGGGATTGAAGTCGATTTCAACAAAATGTTGAGTGCTGGTAGCTGTTATTACAAGTGGTTGGTAAGTTCAAAGGGGCATATAGCCTTTGGATTTGAAGAGTTTCCCTTTTTTGATACTGTATTAAGTACATTTAGGAGAAGCCATATGTGTTTGTTTATGGTATATATGGAGCCATGGAGGACAAAATGTTCATGCAAGTCATGAGGGGTTGGTGGGTATATTGTTTCTAAAATTTCAAATTATATATATATATATTCTTCCAATACTTTTTGGAACTATATATATTTACAATTTTGTGCTACAAATTAAGCATTTGAGTGTCCTTCCATTACTAAAATTTTATGCAGGCGGTATCTTAAATTAGATTGAAAAAACCTAAACGGCTACGATTACCAATCAGGATAGAAAATTGTTAAACTCGAATAACCCGGTTTAAACAACTCAAGAAAGACATAAATAGCCCTAACTTTGATATATTTTATTCAAGGTCTATATTAAAATATTAATTTAAAGAAAATTGAAAATCTAAGACTGCATTAGTAAGGATCAATCAAGTACATATACTATATATGTTTAGGTCAACTTCACCCAATTAATTAATGCTTGTGTAAGTTCCAATTAATACTCAGATTTCCTTCCCATAAACTATATATATGGTGCATCGGAAGAAATTAATCGAGTATTAATCATTCCATAAACATAAAACACACCTCAATTTCAAAAGAATGTTGTACGATGTATGCTAGCTTTTGTTACAAGTGTTCGATCAAAACCCAATTCAATCCAAATCTATTAAATGCAATAACTGAAGGATACAAATTTGAATTCTTCACAACTATTTTGTTACTTTATATATAGCAAACAAAGAAGAATTAATACTATCTCTAATATAAGTCTGTCATTAACTTGTTTACACTAGCTATACTTGCTTCAAATCAATTGGCTCAAAATCCGACCGGATGTCGAAAATTTGATATGGAGTATCATGTAATACCACCTTACCGATATCGCCGCCTTCTTTAAATCTATTAAATACGAGCTTATCACCATCTACCATAATACTCGTTTCTGAATCATAAAAACCCTTGACTAACGATTTCCTTTTGGTATCTTCTTTCTTGTCGAAAACATATATTTTCTCCCACAATCCACTCATGTTAAGAACCCAAATCTCCAAACGACCGTTTGTTGGCTTACAAGTGAAACCCAGTTTCCCTTCATACTTCACCAGCTGCTTGCAAGTGACGGCATATTCATCTTCGATAGACGTCGTCGTAGGATTATTAATAGGCGACGGAATGACCGTCCACTTTTCGGAAGTTGCATCAATCTTTAAGACCTCGTTGTTGGTCAATAACATGTATATCGATCCACTCGCGGTGATTGGTTGCGGGCAAGTCAGAAAAACACCACAAGGCAACATTACGAGATCAACCAATCTCCATTCCCATGTTGTCGAGTCGAATATCTCAAAACGATATGTCGAGTAGACTTTACCCCTCCTTTGCAAAACACTGCATATATGCATGCCACAAAAAGAATTTAAAGACTACGTACGTACGTACAAAAATCGATAATGAGAGATTTAATTATATATATTTTATATACCTGCATTTAGGTTTAGACAGTCTCACGATCTTGTAGCGTAATGGCTTCGAACCCACGACAACAATCACAACCTTCTGAGTTGTATACTTGGTCTTCGGGTTCGGCAATGGCAGAGCCTGCTTAGTTGCAGGTTTACAAACATGGTACAAATCTTTCGTACTTCCTTTAGGATCACGACTCTCAAAAACCATGATTCCTTGCCCACATGTTGCGAGTATCCGAGCATTAAACGGTAGAAAGCCAAGATCAAGAGCCTTTGATTCGGGTGATGGCGCAAACTCTTTGATGTACTCCCACCCTCTTTTCATATTTTGTACGAGAAAACCCGACACCATGGCGTTTCTTTGCTTGTAAAGGTTGAGAAAATACGAGTAGTAAGTAAGCTTATCAAGTTCTTTGCTAGTACAACGCAAAGTATCAAGAGTCTTTAACGATGCACGTGAAAAAACCTCCATCTTCAAGTCGAAAGAATGCATGGAATCCATAATTAGTTAAATGGAGAAAATTAATTAGCTAGGGTTATATGGGATTTCGAGGTTAATTTGATCGATAGAAGAAGTGAGCTGTGTTTTTACTGGAGAGAGGTATACATATATATATATATATATATATATATATATATATATATATATATATATATATATATATAGTAGACTAGACTAGACGCTGCTTCCTTGAGGGCCAAGATTAGTGTAGTTGAATTTAAGATAAGATTTGAGTTATATATTTAAGGAAAATATCTTTTATAATCTAAACGAAAAAAAGATTAAAACTACAAATTTTGTTATCAGTTATGGATAATTATTAGTAGATTTTCTTGTTCTATAATATCAGATAAAATATATTGTAAATAGGGTAAGACATATCAGCACGAGATTCTTTAAAATAAAAAAATAAAAATTATCGGAGTAACAATTTTCTGTGATCGGCAACCGTTTCTTAGAAAAGTTTTGCTGTCGACCGCCTTAGTTTTATTTTACCGGCCAGCCTCGATAATTAGTGGTGACTTTTTTTTTGAACAGCTAAACACACACCCTCTAACCTAATCCTAAATCTACATCATTTTGTCCACAGCAGGACTTGAACCCATAACCTTGTGAGACACCTAAACACCAGATGCCGCTAGGCTATAAGCCCTTTGGTAATTAGTGGTGACTTACGGTGATATCAACAATCGAGGTATACAATTTTTTTTTCCGAGATCTTTTCGTTCATGTAAACGGCAAACCATATGTGAATAATGTGACTTATGATTTTAGATTTTAGAGTTGTGAATAATGTGTGACTCGTGATTTTAGATATGAGTTTTAAATCTTACGCTTACGCATATATATCATCTACTGTTTCCCTTTTTTTTTAATGAAAAAAAAATGTTAGATCAATTTTTTTATATTAAAATGGTAACATAATTTAGATGACTTTAGATATTATAGTTTTGTTACAAAAATCTTATTTAATTATTATAAAAATGTTCATTACATCCTAACTTATAATGCAAAAGCTATTTAGAAAGTACTTGTATTAATAGTCATATTTATAACTATAACTTTTATTTGGAAGGTAAATGAATCTAAAAAAGTAGTTAAATTAATAATCTTATTAATCTTTATTTGGAAAGTGTTTTTTTAGTAAATTAAAGATGTTAATATAGCCAATCCCTAACTAAATTAAATTTTTTTAATAAACTTTTTTAAACTTTAAAAAACATAATTAATTAACATATCTGCAAGAACATGATCAATAATATTAAAATTATAAAAAAAATATAATTATTCAAGCATGCATACTCTTCTAAATCTATTGTAGTGTCAAAGATGAAAATCAAGAACAACACAACTATTCTATTAAACGGCAGAAAACCAAGACCAAGACCCTTTGATTCGGGTGACGGCGCAAACTCTTTGATGTACTCCCAACCTCTTTTCATATTTTGTACGAGAAAACCCGACACAATGGTGTTTCAATTCTTTTTTTTTTTTTTGAAAAAATGTAATACCATTACCTGCAATCAAACCACTTGGAAGGTGTAAAACTCTACACCTAGCCACCACAATCTATAGATGTTTTGAGATACAAACAAAGTATCAAGTTCTTTGCTTGTAAAGGTTGAGAAAATACGAGTCATAAGTAAGCTTATCAAGTTCTTTGCTACTACAACGCAAAGTATCAAGAGTCTTTAATGATGCTCGTGAAATAACCTTTATCAAGTCGAAAGAAAGCTTCGAATCCATTCATTAATGGAGAAATTTATTTAGGATTTCGACGTTAATTTAATTAATCAGATGAACGGCCGGAAGAAGAATTGTGTTTTCAATGAAGAACGTATACATATATATAGTAGTAAGTTATAGTCTGACAAGGGTACGTAGTTGAATTAATGTATACGAATATTTGAGTTATCTATAAACGTGGGTAGTTATTTAGGGAAAATATTTTGTATAATTTAAACGATACTAAAACAAGATAAACTAGTGTAATATCCGGACCGTGTCCGGGTACTTCTTTTAAAATTAATTATTTATATTTATAAAATTTTAATTAGTGGTAACCATAATACAAATAACATAATTGTATGCTTTAATCTTCTATTTATGTAAAAAAAATTAAATTATAAACAAATATATGGGATAAATAATAATAAAAGATAATAATTATCAATAATATTATAGAATTATTAATTATCTTAATCGAAAACAATTTCATACCCTGACATGATTTCTTAAATATAATTATAACATATTATTAAAACTAAATTCTTAAATTTTATTTGATAAACAGATATATTATTACAAAAAAGAAAATATTTCATACTTACAAAGATCCCACCATCAGGATAACATCATCGCCTCCACCACCTGGAATCTTTCCCACACCACATCTGCTAGACCCCACCATCAGGATAACATCACCGCCTCCACCACCTGGAATCTCGCCGGCGTTGGCCTTTACTTACAAAGATCTCGTCGGCAGCCTTCACAACAGTGATCCGGTCGACGCCGGTATCTACCAAAAAAAATCCGTCCCCACCAACCTCCATTGGTAGAGATCTCGTCCCACCGTCTTCAATCAACATATATCTCGTCGTTGCCCGCCTTTATTAGCGTCAACATCTTGGATTTGTGGGTTTAATTTTGAACAACCCCCTCCGATCTCCACTGTGTCCCGCCGTTCTACTCCACTCTACTCTCTATCTTTATTTAGTTCTTTGATTTTGAACAAATTGGGTTCCGAACAAATATCCTTGTTTTTAAAGAGTTTGAGTGAATATTTGAACAAATTAAGAATATACTAATTTTTAAAAAATATCATAATACGATAAAATTTATAACAAAACGTAGATAAAAATGAGACGATCGCAAATATATAATTATTTTTTCTCTAAACAAAGTATATCACAAGTTATTAAACCTTATTTATAAACAACCTATAATTAATTACATTAATATAAAATTTTTAATAAAACCTACTCACATTTTTCATAAAACACCCTCATTATTTTCATTTAGCATCCCTCTCTTTTGTTTTAAAATTGAAGAACGTGGGATAAGATTAAAATAGATTTGAACGTGGGTAAGAACGTAAGTGCCGGGTTTTTTAGGAGTTAAGAAATCAAAGGCTTAGATTTGATTGATCTAACGGCTGTGTAAAATAGAGACTTTATACGGTCCAGATTAAAAGATAATATGATCTGACGGTCGAGATTAAAATCTATAGCTTGGTGGTTGACTCACCTGGCACCATATATATAGAATTGTAATACATATCTTATTTATTAATTAAAACTAAAAAAATGACAAAAAAAAACAATATAAAATTTATGGGTGTTGATAAATTAACATCCAGAAAAAATCCAAAATTTGAATATTAAAATTAAAGATTATGTTTCCATAATTAATATATGTTTAATTCTTGCAAATTAAATGCCTTGCTACACAAGTTATTCAAAAGATAATCTTACAAATTTAGTTACTTGTATACGACATAGAGATTCGAGAATTTGATATTCGTAATTAGTGTTATAAACTAATTTCCGATTTCTATTTCTATAAGGAAATTAAAATGCTAACGACAGCTCTTATGACTGTGTTAAAAATAAAATAAATATTATATTTAGTTTTTAAAATGATAACCTTGATTCATATTTGGAAAGTTGAAAACTAATTAAAAGGTAACAATGCAAATTATAGAAAGTTAATTATAATAACATAACTTGTTATTACCATATTTAAAATCTAAAGTCACCTTTTTATTCTTAACCACAGTCCTAAGGGCTGTCGTTAACATTCTCCTTTTTATAAATTTTTATAACTTTATTTAGGGAAAATATTTTCTAAAATCTAAACTAAAAAAAGATAAAATGTAATACATATCTTATTCAATAATTACAACTAAAATATAGACGAAAAACAAAGTAACTTTTATGTATTATACATATTTAAATTTGAATTTGAGTATCTAATAAACTAAGTACACGATGTAAACTTACTGTGATAATTAAAGATACGAATTAAATATCGAAAAAATAGGTGAACTTTTATTTAATTTCAAGTTCTTTTAATATCTTCTTACGTTTTTAATTTTCAAATCTATATCTTTTAAGTAGAATGATAAGTGCACTCCTTAAACTGCAAATTTATTAGAACTTGAAACTCGATAAATTACATCAAATTACATAAGAATGTAAGATGTTACTACACGACGGAATAGTCCGAAACCAATATTCCCGATTTATTTTTAGTCTTTGGCGGGATAAGAAAAATAGAAAACTAAAAACTGAGATAATTGTTAATGATGGGAAATACATGTTTGGATAGCTACATAGTTGGAGTTGGAAGTTATATTTTATAATTATATAAATCTATATGAGAGAGTAATTAAAAGCGCGCTGAAGACATAAAGAAGCTGTGATCGATACCTCTAAGAACACGTAAAGTACAAACAATTACCTAATTTTATCCTTGGAATCAAAACTACTCAACACTCTTGAGCAGTATCAGTATCTCATCAGTAATCACACTACAACTATACAAGAAAACATATGTTTTAGCTAAAAACCAAATTCGTCTCTATTATGTCGCTATCCCATATTGGTCATATTTGGGACAAAAAAAGTTTAAGTCGCTAATTTGTTTGTCACTAATTTTAGGGACGCATCTTAGCAACTAATTCTAGAAAATTCATTACTAATAAACAGTTTTCTTACCGTGTTATTTCTATATAATTCAAAGGTTTCTAAGAAACAATAACTCTTCGTCTCGATCTCTTATCTCGTCTTTTAAAAGCTACCTTAGTTTAGTCACTTACAGGTGAATTGACTCCATTAATGCCTCACCAAACGCTGCACCACATGGAAAGCTTGCTGATTTAAACCATTGCCTCTATTTGATTCATGCTCAACCATTTGCTAATTTGGTTGTTCATCCTATTAGATCATTTTTTGTCGTTAAGATCTTTATATGGTCTACTTAATTGCTAAATATTGTAGTGATTTGCATTCATTTCTTTTTTTACTTTATAATAAATAAAAATTGGTGTTGTTTCGTTTTTGAGTTATATATACCGAATGATTATTTGTTATACCCAAGCGTAATTAGAAATCTTTAGTGATTAATTTTGTCGAAAATAGTTGCTATAGTCATCTAGATTTTGATTCAAAGTCCTAGCTATCACGTAGGTGAATTTTTAAACATAAGTGCTTAGTGGAGAAATATATGAAATCGAAGCATCTATAGTTTGGAGCTTTGATTTGTACACATGAATCATGCTTAATATTATTGTTTATATGGTATTATGTGTCTTGTGACCGATCTTAATATTTATTCTCCTAATTAATCTTGCTGCTTTGATGTCTGTTAATTGTTTTATATTATTGCTAAGGAATATCATGTCGGATTAAAGAATGTCACAACGATATATTGTTGTTGTATAGAGACATACATTAAAATCAACAACTCATTATTAGCGACTTGATACTATGTGTCTCCAAGGCATTACTGGTTTAAAGTTGTCGCTGCATAGGCCATAGTGTCGCCGATAAAGCATATTTTTACAGTGAATAGCATAATTTATTAATTTAAGTTAATTAGTCTTTTATTTAGTTCAAAAATAAGCTATAATGTTACTAAATATTCATGCTATACATTGCACGACTGCTCATAGATTATAGAGTTGAGACTGAAATGTTTTATATCTGATACATTATAATACTAGATGATTTATAAGAAACACTATTATGATATGTTTGTTTTATTTTTACATCAAGTTATATCTAAGTAAGTGTCTCCATAGAGAATTAGTTACTTAATGGAGAGACTCTCTCATACCTCTGACTTTGCATTTACAGGCAAGATTTTTTGAGTAACCAAGAAAACCAAACAACATCTTATGAGATAATAGATCAAGTCATTTAATAATCAAGCAAATTAAGTCAAACCAAACACTACCTTAGGAATAATACTGGGCTAGTGAGTACTAACATCAAAGTGTGGTGCAAATGCGTGGTATCTTTAAATAATACTCTTGGGTGATGTTTGGTTTGATGGAATGTTAAGAATTGGAATTGGAATCTTAGAAGGAATTTGAATGGGAAGGAATTTGAATTGGAAAGTAATTCCTTCCTTTTTGTGTTTGGCAAGAGATGGAATTGAAAAGGGAAAAACTTGAAAAAACCGGCACCTTCCTTCACCACCATCGCCGACTGCCACCACCGCCGCCCCCAACATCTCTATCGCCGCTCGCGACTACTGCCCCAACACCGCCACCACCACTGTCGCTAGTCGTCGGGACGAATGAAGACGAACCCTAATCGTCGAAGCCATCGTCGGGACGAAGAAGATGAAGAAGACGAACCCTAATCTCTAGTCGTTGGGACAAAGAAGATGAAGCCACCGTCGGGACGAAGATGAAGAAGATGAACCCTAATCGAAACCCTAGACGGAGGTCGCCGTTGCCGTTCATTGTTCGCCTCTCGCCAGTCGCTGTCGCCGTTCGCCTCTCGCCAGTCGCTGTCGCCGTCGTCGTTCGCCTATCGTCGGTCGCCGTTCGCCGTTCGTCTCTCGCCGGTCATAGCTAAGAAAAGGAGGGTGTGGAGGATGGTGTTTCAGACGATGGTTTGCAGTGAGATGAGAAGAGAAGAGAAGGAATCTCAATTCCTTAGGTTGGGGGAAGGAATTCAGATTCCCACACCTGAAGGAAAGTTTTCCAAAGCCAAAATTCCAATTCCATTGATAAGGTGCCAACCAAACATGGGAATTCTTTGGAATTGGATTCCAATTCCTACTGAATCCCAAGGATTCCATCAAACCAAACAGCACCTTGGAGTCTTGGGTAACATCATATATGCATGTTTTGTTAAGGATGTGATTATATAGACCATCTCAAACATTAATTATGAAAGCCTCCATTCAACTTGTTTACTAAGGCAAGCTACAAGGAGGATGCACCTCTTCACGTACATTGCTACGTCTGGCCGTCTAGGTGACCGAATCCGGTCAGTTTCTAAATAATGGCCGGTCTTCTGTTTAAGTTTCTTTAATGTACAAACTTTGATCTAGTACGGATTCGAGTCTTTTAGACTTATGCTCAATTCTAATAGGACCTTAACCTACGAGACTAGTGGACTAGTGGTGGACCAATGTTAGTTTTTTTCAAAAATTGAACAAAAAATATAACAAAAAAGTAAAAAAGAGCCTTTTTCATAACATTGTTTCTTTCATTTAGTTGATATAATACTTTCAGGATTTTTAAAAAAAAGTAAAAGAGCCACATATAAAACACACTTTTCTTTCCCAATGATTTTGTAAAATAATCAATATTTGAGATTTGGATATAATTGATTTACTTATTTGACTTATAGATTTTTGAGTTGCTTAATCAGCTTCAAGTCAAGAGAAGTATGAAATTTTAAGTACGAGGCATCTTAATCATGTGAAATATGCTTTATCTTGAACGGCCCTTATCAATTGGTATGGTTTATCTATAATCTATAATACATTTAATATTCCTTTCTAACTTAATTTCTTAAAATTCAGCAATCAAAGTTACTAATATACCCCTTAAATTAATCTCAATTTATTTGAAAGATACACACTTATCGATATACATATTTTCAATAATTACACACTTACCCACCCACAAAAAAAAGGAAATTGTTGTTTTGATGGTTTTAAAACATGTTTTATAAATGAAAAAAAAAAAGTTGATGGAGAAAAAATGACGGATGGAAACTAATTGCAAATACCATACTTCAATATTTTATTAAACTGCATGTCATCGGGTATAAACTATTCAATATTGCGAGATTATGCGGTACCATCACCATGTTAGTATTTATAAAAAAGATAGAAAAGATATTGGACCCGGTAAATAATAAATTAATCTTAAAAGGCCTAAAAGCCCATTAAATAATTAGGCCCAATTGATCTCACATAGCTTAGATTCCATCTCCACTCCAGCGTCGATTGCACAATAATCTTCTCCTTTTTATATTTACGATTCCACAACTACTACCAATTACCGGAGACGACCGATCCAAATTCCTTGCAGATACAGAAGACTTGGGAGTAATCTTTTTAGGGTTTGCTGAAATTTTGTACCTTGATCTATTTATCGCAATGAGTTTCCTGTTTGGCAAGAAAAAGACGCCTGCTGGTAAGTTTTTTCTATCTATGTATATGTATATACTAGATATAAAGTAGTTGTTCAAATCTATTGTGTGAATCGGCACTTAAAGAGATGTGATCACTATGAGGCTGATTTCAGTGTTTGTGATTGTAATTTGTTTTATGGATGTTGATGATCAGAGATGCTGTGTATGTCTTTATGTTAGTTAAATGAATATGAAGAACTAAACAAGGAGAATGGAAGAACTAGGTTTAGTTTAAATCAATTTGTGCAATTATTTTATGTCACCAAGTTAATAAGTATTAATGCTATGTGGGACATTAATGATGGTGTAACAGAGAAGGAGGTTCATATGTTTTAAGCAATTTCTACATTAATATATGCTTGTGTATGCAGAGCTCTTGCGGGAGAACAAGAGAATGCTTGATAAATCTATCAGAGACATAGAAAGGGAGAGACAAGGTTTGCAGACACAAGAGAAGAAATTGATTGCAGAGATTAAGAAAAGTGCCAAACAAGGGCAAATGGTAATCCAAGTCTTCAGATTTCTTTTCTGTTTATTTGCAACAGAGTTTAAGTTGTAAATCTTCGTGCTATTCGTTCTTTTTCCACGTGCATTCCTCCATTTTATGGTTAATTCCTACTGGAAGATGCTTGCTAGTGCTCTGATTGACAATGGTCATACTTGTTTGCTTTTGACTCAACAAAGTATAAGTTCATAATAGTTTTTTCATGCTAATTTTTCCCAGAAATTGCAATGCGTACATTCTTTGCATTTGTATACATAACCAATGCTTGTATCTATAAGGATGAGCAGATGTGTTAGAATATTGACCCGAAAAACTTGCTCATTAACCCATTTCATTGAGCTTAACTTTTGGACCTAAGAAAACCTTTGAGCTTTGAGAATAGTATTATTAAAGTTAGCAAGGTATGTTCAAGAGGGAATACCGAAATAGGTCCCATTGCAAAGTTAATTGCTTTTCTTCCTTTAATGGAAAATACAAATTTTTATGGTTGGAACAATAGTATTGATCTCCTTAATCGAGCATTATTGAGAGCACAAGAAGAAACGGGTAAAAAACCAGTGAATCTTGTAGGATCTCATTGTAATATACGACTTGGAAAGTTTGATGTAGATCTACACTGTTAAATGGCACCTGTAGTTCTTACTTGATTCATAATTTTATTTTGATCCAGGGAGCTGTTAAGGTCATGGCAAAAGATCTCATCAGAACACGACATCAGATCGAGAAGTTTTACAAACTTAAATCCCAACTGCAGGGTGTTTCACTTAGAATTCAGGTAAAATTGTCTGTAGGTGTTATGGCACAAATCTAGTTATCTTGCTCCTTTTACTTTGGTTATTGTAAGTGGCTGATTAGTTTTGAATATGTATTATAGACATTAAAATCAACACAAGCCATGGGCGAGGCAATGAAAGGTGTGACAAAAGCTATGGGGCAGATGAATAGGCAAATGAACTTGCCTTCGTTGCAGAAAATCATGCAAGAATTCGAGAGACAAAATGAGAAGATGGAAATGGTGAGTGAGGTGATGGGTGATGCCATTGATGACGCTTTGGAAGGAGACGAGGAAGAGGATGAAACAGAAGAGCTAGTGAGCCAAGTCCTTGATGAAATTGGAATTGACATCAATCAAGAGGTAATCTTTATTCTCCACTTTCAGTCATTGCTTTTACAGTTTTCTCAACAATTGCTTTTACAGTTTTCTCAACATTTTTATGACGTAAAATTATTGACATTCAAGTTGCCCATCTTTTGAAAATATCATTGGTTATATGGTTTGGTTAAATCATTTTTGTTAGTGGCGAGAAACTTGTTTCAATCCAATGTGTATGGTAAAAAAAAGTTTCAATTTTCACGTTGAGTGAGAAGTGAGAAATGTCATATGTCTATTGAAACCGATATTTACCTAACAATTTGGACTTGTAGCTGTTAAATGCACCATCAGGGGCGGTCTCCACCCCTGCTGCAAAGAATAAGGTGCCACAAGCTGAAGCAGCAGCAACTGATGATGGTGGGATAGACAGCGATTTACAGGCGAGGTTAGACAATTTGAGGAAAATGTAAGAAACAATGTATATACATATGTGTGGGCTCGGGGCATTTTGGGAAGAATGAAGAACTTATGGACTCTATGGGTCAGGTATAGTTGATCGTAATGACGAAGAACTTGCTATTTGTTTTGTGATATGTGTACTTTTTCCGCCTGTACATACTGCAACTCTCAGTTGCTATTTCTGTATTGTTATAAAGGGAGACCCCATATGGCTGTTTTGGTGGTCAAGCTTTTAAACTTCTTTTTCCTTTTCCAGTGTTTACATTTAAATAATGACATAAATTATGCAAATTTACGTCGATTATAGTTATTATCGTAATTTTTATGCATAGACGTGTTAGGTTTCTACCTTTGAGGTGATCATACATCTTGTGTGTGTGTGTGTGGAAGGCATACAATATATAAGGTAACAAAAATGATAATAAAAAAACAGAAAGAAAACAATGAAATAGCAGCTGCATGATCAGATGATCAAATCTACCTAGTATCACACAGAAATACAAAGATTTGAGGTGATTTATTAGGGTTTAACTGGAAGGTGATTTCTCGTCCCTAAAATTGTGAAGATGTTTCTTAACATCCGCTAAAAAGAATATTGATCTCCATAAAGTCAAATTCATTGCTTGATCATATCAATGTGAATCTCAGCTAGATAGATTATTGGCGTTAATATTTGTTCTGAAAAAACCTAACTAAAACTAACCAAATTGAAAGCGAACAGGATTTGATAGCTGTTTCTGGCCGATAGGGCCGCATACGAACCAAATCGTAAACTCAACTTCTTTGAGGAAACCACATGAAATATGTCAACTTCTCTATAGTCTGTCTATATATAGTTTTGTTAAGCTTGCACATTATGACTCCAGTGACCAATGATCGGTGTATAAAACAATCTTCAGTTCATGGGTTTCTTAACATGTCAACTGATTCTATCATATACCAATTAAACCATATTATGAATGACATTTAGGCTATTTATTGTTCTTGGTTTATCAAATTACAACCAATACAAACCAATGCCAATGCACAACATTTATCAAAAAGCTTTCCTTAGTACAAAACTGTAAAATTTTCACATATCCACCTTTCATACATTACCTAATAAGGTGATAATATTTCTGACTACTTACGTGTTAATGTGTTATACGGATTTATTATGGCACTGGCTAAGCCACTATGACATAACTAATCCTGAAATAACTTATTTAGCGCATCACATGTCGTATACTTCAATTTTGTAATGTCACATGACTAACATTTGAACTCTTTAAGTCATGGACACCATATAATTGACTAACATAATACGAGGGAACCGAAAAATACTAATGTCGGAAATCTCATGAAAACATAATGCTATATAACAAACACATTATATTAGTCTAACGAAAACATGCCGGTAGTAGTACTAGCATACCTTCCACAATTACACATAAAAAGCAAAACACTGAACCACCACCCTCTCCAATCTAAACTATATGATCCAAGTACCTATTATTAATATCCTCATTTATCTGCAACCAAAAAAAAAAGTAATTGAGAAATTCATTAGCAAAACACACATAAAGAAAAAAAGAAGAAGCATGTACACCATTAGTTACCATTTGTATTTATAATGATGTTTGTACTAAAAGCGTTTCATATATGAAATCATGCAAGAAAGAGCAGAAAATGTGAATTACCGTTATGGGTCTGGAAAAAGTCATGAGCGCAGTTGGGGATGGAGATTGAGAGTTGAGTTGTGGAAGAATCCTTATCTTTGTTATGATCATCATAGTCGTGAGGCGATTCATCAAAGAAATGGTGCATTACTTTCTGGGGTTCATCTTTCCTTTCGATTTTCAGAGCAAATTGATTGTAACAGCTTCCTTGATCGTGCTTTTGTTGTTGTTGTGCAGAGGCGTTTTGAAGCTGCAGATATGAGTTGTCATTTTGATAATCAAAGAAATATCGCTGCTTGGATTGTGCCAGTGGTGAAGAAGTATAAGAAGAGCTGTTGATTGCAAGTGGTTCCAACTGCCAAGAATCACAGGGTGAAGCAGAGATGGTGCCACTGCCACAACTTTCTGACAAAAATGGATGTACATCTACTTCCTCTTTCATTGCATAGCTATCAAAAAATTGGAGAAAATTTAGCTTAAAAGATGTACTAATGAGATTTTGTTTGAAGCCAAGCCCAGTTTTCTTTACAAAGTCAAAATCACAAGGCAAAATCACCATTATATGGGGTTGAACCGGTTAATCTAACAACTGCAGCATATAGATTTCTAACTTTTACTATACATTTTTACGTTTTTAAATTTTATAAAAGTCTCGCACAATATCAAGCATTAAAAAGCCAACAGGGACAAAAGGCATAGTCACATACTTGCATACAACCTTCTCATTACGAATGATGAGGTAGAGTGGCACTAAATATCAAGTTCGATGGGGTTGAAAATGTTGCTTATATATATATATATATATATATATATATGTTTGTTTAGCATTCAAACAAATAAACATACACATATAAACACAAACAAACTTATCTTCTAAACAAAAAAACATGAATATGTAAGTTCCTTCGTTTCTCCATTTGTGTTTGTCTATTCATTTGTTTGGTTAGAGTTAAACGAAAAACATGATCAAACCCTATTCATGTTTGATCTATTCATTTACGGTCAGGGATATGGTCACAGAGTCCATCAAATTGTGAAATATTAATTTTAAAGATTTTAAGACGTAAGTTTCTAGGTGTACATATTCCTATATATCCCATGTTTATTTTGGAAAGTACTATTAAGGAAGCATTATCCATTTTTAACTTAAGCTTATGATGCATATGACATGCTGGAATGATGGTTGTAAGATATACATGAATGGGGAAGATTAGATACGACAAAAATCAAGAATTTCTAAAATGACAAAACTACCCAAAGCCCGAGATTCACAAAGTGCAATCAAAGAAACTACAAAAGCATCATCCTAACAAGAGTATCAAGGTTAAATTTGGCATCTTGGAATTGGTAAGTATGGAAAAAGTACAAGTTGTCAAAATCATAACCTGATTTTATGTTCAGAAAAAGAATCATTTGTATGGCAGAGGGACATTAGCATGTGCGTTCTGCTTCTGCATGTGTACAATCATGACAAGGGATTAATGCATGTAAAGTGTTGACACGAACAAACCTGTGAGTGTGATCTTTTTCTGAAAGTGAGTAGGGGCTAGATTCCAGTGAAAAGCGATCTTGATGAGACGACAAAAGATTACCAGGAGACCTGGATAATTGGGGATAAACCAAAGGCGAATGAGAATTCATGGATTTTGGTGTTGAATTTGTCGACAAGTTTGCTTCCACGGGCTTTCTTGAACGATTTCTGCCTCTGTGCATGTGCCTTTCACAGTATTTTGAGTCAGGATAAGCATCTTTTGAGCATCTCCATTTCTTACCATCTGTTCTTCTGCACCTCCCTGGCTCTGGATCTATCTTCCTCCCAAATCCCATCTGGAAACAGTTCCACTCAACTGCAGCTTCAATATACACATCAATTACCCTTTTAATTTTTCCTTCAAAATTCTTTAAATTCAACTACGGCACTCTGTTTTTACAGGTAACAATCGTTCTTTTTCTCACAGGAAATACTTCAAACATTTGGCATGCATATGCATATCCATGTTCAATAAACACACAGTACCTTTCTAGTTTTCCTTCAAAACTGTTTAGATTCAACTTTAGTACTCTGTTTTCACAAGTAAAAAGAGGTTTGGCTTTTTTTCTCACACACGAAATACTTCAAACACTTGGCATGCTAATCGACATTCAATTAAAAGAAACACAAGGACTTACTTGATTGATGAGGAGAGTGGTGGTGCAGGAAGAGCTTTGCAGAAGAATCCAAGCTGCTTTTAATGGAGAAAAGAAGATCATGAGGGATGGGCATGCCAGAAATCATGTATTTGTAAACAAGTGCTTGGTGTTCTAACTCTTGCCATTGACTTGATGTGAAGGGAAACCGAGAATTGTCATTCCTTGCTGTACTCATCATGATTTCCATTTCAGATCACCAAAAAGGTGAGGGAATGAAGTAGTTCTCTTGTTCCGATCAAAACAGAAACAAAACCCTCGAATGTGTTGGTATGAAGCTTCAGAAATGAAGGGATAAAAATGGAGCAGATGGGGGGTTGTGAATAAGCTAATGGTTTGTGTTTCAAAATATATGCAAAGGTTGGTTTCTGATTGTGACAGAGATCTGAATGTATGTATTATTACGACCGACTGTAACAACACTTCACCTCTCTCTCACTCTCTCTCTCTCTCTCACTCTCTCTCTCTCTCTCTCTGTGTCTCTGTTGCTAGTATGCTGCGGCCTTTATGGCAGCACTTTGTCCCTGACAAACATCATCTTGGAGACCCATGAAAGAAAGAAAGAAAAATAAAAAATGGGTAACGGGTTAAAACAAGGCAGATGATCCGTACATAACAAATTTTTACCATACATAACAATTAGTTCTTGTTTAGACCATCTTACCCTTGAATATGTGGACCAGGTTAAAACAAGGCTCCTAATCACTCGGGTTAGTGTTGGATGATGGATCATGGTTTCCTATTTGGGTTTTCCCGACCCGAGACCTCACCGGATGATTTTTTTTATTTTATTTGAAAGGAGAGAGTACGGAAGAAAAAAGATTGGGTTATGTTAGATAGGTTATATTTGGGTTTCAAATAAGTAAAAGAAAAAAAATATTTGACGTTAATGTATCATTTAGATTGAAAAAGATAATAGGTAGACTATACTTATGGTCTAAATCTTGATGATACGTGAAATCTTACATGAATATTGTAATTCAACTCGATTTTATTTATATGTTATTAATAATTAATGATTGGCATTTAATTCAAAATAGTAAAAAAATTTAGATTAATTAAGTTTATACCATCAAAAAGCAAAATAAAATAATCTAAATTTTATTTTTCTTATATAATTTTAGGACTTTGATGGTATAATAATCTATATTTCTAATAATCTAATCCATTTAATTCAAAATATTTCTTTACTATTTTGAATAATGGATTAGATTATTAGAATTATTGAAAAATAAAATAAATTATTTTAATTACTGGGGGATAAAGTGATAAAATTTGGATAATACACTTAAAATTATATAAGAAAAAATAGATATAAAGTACAAATTAAAAATTAATCACTTGTATAGTTATATCGAGACTTTGACTTTGACATTGACCAGGTATAAAGTCCTAAACCTAATCCATTATTCAAAGATTCACTATTTATTTATCTAGTACTCACGTCTTGAGGTTTGATTAGAGCCTTCGATACGAACCACAAAGCTATATTTTTAATATATAGTTATTCGTATATAATAAAATTCCTTTATATATAATCTGTATAAATATTTAATAGCATATAATACAAGTTAATAATGTATCAAGTTATGTATAATTAATTTATCGTATAACCTTTTTTATTCAGACGAATTTTAATGGATGACAGAGTTTTTAACGTAAATGGATTCTTCATACTAATATAAACTAGATTAGATAATTGTGTGAGCCGGGTGTTGCTATTAAATCTAGCGTGTGACGAGCTATGTGGAAGGGATGTGATGCTAACTTGGTTATAGTGGTGACATGACGAGTAAATAACCACTACAAAAAACAAACTTGATTTTATTTTTATTGTTTTAGAGCGAGTAAGATTTGATTTTAGAAACATAAGTTATGAACATACATGTAAAGAACTTTGTTTACTTATGTAACAAACTTTTTTGAAGATCAATACAGTGAAGTTGCTGAATTTCATATTCAATGTGGCATGACCTATGACTATTAATGTATGAGTAACAAGAGTAATGTTGTTTATTTTCATTGCAAATGCAGGTAGACAAGAAGTTGCAAGTGTTAAAATATGTTTCAGCCTTCAAAATAGATATATTCGATCCATAGTTACTTTCTGGGCATGCGTACTTTATTAACTTATTAGTAAAATTTATTTCATGACGTAAATAGTGCGCTTAAAATTGAAGCCCTCTGCTTATCGCTTTCAAGTCGTGTGACATAAGTTGAGAGTCTTTCAAAGAACCATCTCTTCCTACTATTGTCGAATTAGTTATTTATAAAAGTTCGCGTGATGATCTAACCCTAACATGTTTGTTTTTGGTCGCAAAGCTCGACGGTTTACAAGAGTTATTTCATCTCAATCAAAGATTATTCTTAGAACTTATTGCAATCAAGACATATTGCACTTGAAAACACAGTGATATATTGTCTTTCATATTCACTCATGAAAGCTTATGCTCAAACATAAGTCCTTTCATTTTGCTTCTTTGTATATTTATTTGCTTTCTTCCTTTTTCGTAATTTCCTTTTTTTTTTCATCCTTTTTTGGGGCTTTTTTTGTTTTAATAATAAAAGAAAACTATTTCATATTATTTGTCTATAATGTTGATAACGTTATAAAAAGTTTGTGATCTCACAAAATTTCTCTTACAAGATATTAGATTAATTAATTATGTAACTTAATTACTACATGTGGAGTAAAAAATTCCGGTGTTAAATTTCGTTCACAGTTTAAGTTATCTTACAATACAAATAAAAATTACTTAATAATAACATGTTGAAATCTTAAATTATAATAATAGTGAACATAATAGTAGTGACAGTAATAATAATGGTGACATGAGTAAACTAATAAAATAAACGATCGTGAAATAAACTACAAATATAATCTTAGATGATTAGAATGTAGGTTTTATATGAATCAAGAGATTAATTAGTATGTCTTTAGAACAAAAACATAAAGTAGAAAGGGCTTTTTTTGTAATTTAAGGTACAAACAAATACAAACTTAACACTATTAGAGCCATCATTCAAAATTTCAAATCAAATAAAATAATAAAAAATTTCTTTTATTTGAACTAAAAAAAGTTTAAAAAAACACCACACCTTTACACTTAAGTATTAGTTGTGGAAAGAATGATTATTTTAATGTTTGTCCACCTCACTTGTCACATTTCTTTTTCCTTTTATCTCGCTTATCTTTCTATTCCTTCGAAATTAAAATAATGGTCATCTTTATATCCCACCATCCACTAACCATTAAAAAAACAACACTCACAAGCCTTTCCATCTTCCATCGAGGTACCTTACTCATTGGGGTATAAAATTGCAACTTGGAGGGGTGGAAGCGATATTTCCACCGGCTCCGGTTGAAAATTTCAATCTATCTCACTTAGCGGGGGTTGCACTCTGGCCACCCTTACTACCAACCAACTAACAAGAAAGAGAAAATTAAACTAGATGTTTTATGAATGTTAATAAAAAAAACACATTCTCCAATGTGCGTAACTACAATCTCCGTGATCTTGAGGACTATTAGAAAAACTTTATATTACATGTTTTCATTACTAGCAAGAATAATTACATGTTTTCCCTTAAAGTAATAATATATCCTTAAAAATTTTATTATATTAAATCATTAAATTCAATATATTAGGTTTAATTCTTTTTAAGAACAAATATTTAGATTTAAAAGTAGGTTAAAGATATGAGTTTTGTTGTACCAAATAGATCAAAGAGAAATTCTACTTCATTTTACTTATGTTTCTTTATACTCATATTCATTATATAATCAAGTGAGACTCGCATACAACAAAAATTAGTTATACACAACAATCATGATATTTTTGCCTTTGTTTAAAGAGATTATGTTAGATCCCTTAAATCGTGTTCAATATATTTTAGTGGAGTTTAGAATTACATTTTATATTAAGTAATAGTTTAGGGTATTTTATGTAAATACTTTAAGGGAATAAATACATGTTTGTTAGCCCTAATTCCATTAAGCAATACGATATATGTTTCAAGTCTATTGTTTGTGTTCTTAGCTTCTCGCTCTTACGGTTTTCACATATTCATCCTAAGATCATACATATACATTGTGGTATTGCTTCAATACTGGATTGATATTTGATGTAGTTGGGTCCTACATACTATTGTCCAAACACATACATTTTATTATGTACAACAATACTTTGTTGTATGCAAATCATTTCGCTTAAAAGATGGCTTGCGAAATTTACTTATTCACTTCATAATCTTCTCAATTAATTTTGACATTGGTCATGATCTAACGAGTACAAAGATAAGTAGAAAGATTTAGTAAAAAGATTTAAACCTTCCGAAATTAAATATTTAATAAAGAGTCAAGAAGATGAGAAATTGATAAGTGTAACTAAAAAGCAGCTAAGAATCTAAGATAGATATTGTACAATGTACATATTAGTATAATGATCATTTCAGTATTTTAAAACGGAATCTATCTTAAGTTGCACCTATTATTTCTTCTAAAAAGACTTCAGTTGGTTTTGAGTAAAAGGTAATGACATTATTTGATAAGGTGCAAATATACTTGGCAGACATACATACTATGAATGGTAACAAGATTTACCAAATATAAAATATATAGTTTTGAATCAGAAGAGCAGGCTAGCAGAGTGTGGACAGTAAAAAAGTGTGAGTTCCCATAGTAGAACCAACGTACGGTTTTCTCTTTTCTTCTTTTTTTTTCACTTTTACTTTTACTTTGGCAGTAAATTATCAAATCCACTCACAATTTTACCTTTCTTCTATGGGTTGCTCCATCCATCTCTCATCACCCAAAATGGTCCAACTGGGCCAAACTGCTTTATGCTTTAGTGACTTGTACATTACACAATATCACTGCACCCACATGGTTCTATAGGGTACTTTATGAAAAGGGGTTTTGTTTCACCTTTGCCATTAACATGGTTCTGTGTCGCATATTAACTAGACACCAAGATGGGGGTGGGCTAAAGGGGCCTATAATGGGGTGGGATGTAGTGTGGCCAAAGGAGGGTTGGGTGCCTGGTTGTGCCACCACTACCAGGTCAACTACGCCACAAAGCAAAGTGAGTACACCGGATGTACTAAGAGTTTTAACTAATAACGTTATGTTTCTGGTTAAAGACCACTAATTAACATCCTACTTTTTCAAAAGAACTGAAGTAGTCAATTTATCTTTTTATTACTCAAATAGGTAAACTACTTTGAGATGAACTGTTAAAGTAAAGACCTTAATTTTCCTATTTGGGTTTTTGCTCAAACCGGAGTTCCCATTGTTGGGACCACCACCAAACCTTGGTGACCTCATGAGTCTGACGGCCTACTGTCGGCCGTTATTTTATTAGTTGTTGCGTTTTTACTTTTTACCATTCTCTTCAAATTCGGCAACAAGGGCTAACAAGTTGCCGATCAGACCCAGACTCTACCGTCACCACTCACCACCAGAAATTCCTTTCTAGTCAAAAGGGTTTGGAGGTGACCCAACACTGTAAACTCTTGATAGACCTAAATCTTAATCAAAATATTTAAGTCTTTACGTATGTATTTTAAGAGATTACCACAAAGTAAGTTACATAATTGGATAATAAAAAAGTAAATTATATACACCAACTCTTTAAAAAAGCATAATACTATTTGGTGGCTCAAATGACATAAAATTCAGTTGGCATCAACTATTTAACAAAAACTACTAAATATTAACCTACCCTGAACTCAAACTGCTGATCCAAATAAAAAAATTGGCAAAATAATAGCTGTAAATCATGCTTATGTATAGTAAAGGACGCGAATGCAACCTATCTGACATGATTATATAAATTATTTCGTAACCATGATATCTCATACATTTGATTCAACTTTAAATTCATTCTGAAAACCATTTGATTATGTAATTTGATCTCAGCAAAAGTGTGAAATAGTAACAACAAAGTCACAACCCATTATGTAAGAGATGCAGAAGCAAGAGGCTGTACTTTATTCTGATAAAGCTAAACCCCCCCCCCCCCAAAAAAAAAAAAAAAAAAAAAAAAACCCAACACACACACCCCACTCCACCTCCACCCCCACCCATCATTACAGGGCTGTTTCTTTTCACCCATCTGTCACAACTACTATCAACCCCCACTCCTCAACTTTATTTCTGTGTACGAAATACCAACACAAATCCACCATGCTTAAAAGACTTGGTACCTTTTTTTTCTAAAACTTATACTTCATGCTAACAATCTCGTATTCTCATCCTAAAGAAACATGATTCTTTCTCTACACATACAAATTATTTTCCATTCCAGTGTTTGAATTGGACCACAAACTGCAGTTGAACTTCATTGACCAACAATGCCATAGTGACTTGTACTACTTGCAGTAAAGACGGTACCCTAGAGAAAAGAAAACTCTCCAGACACACACATTGGACCACAGATGCAGCTAGGTCACAGTTCACCATCAAATCTCACTCTATAAAGGATGATGTTTAAAATTAATGGTAAAACACCCAGATATCAACAGTTATGGTTTGTGTGTGTTCCTCAGTATCTTATATTACATCTCTCATGTGCATTCACTCAATAAATGACCTCTTTCTAAAGCTTCCCAGCATTAGGTAGCAGAGTACAAAAAGACTCAATTATTAATTTCAGACATGCACACAGCCAAAAGTAAATTCACATTCACGACTCTAGTTAGTACTGACAACTGCCCTACTCCAATTTGGTGGCTCTCGTTAAAGTTCCAAATTTTCTTACCTCCCAAACCATTGGTACGTTTTTTAACCACACTAACAAGGCCCACTTTCCAGTTTCCATTTCTACACAACTCACTTTCCTCAACCAAGCATCATACCCCACTTCAAATTAAACTAAGGAATACCCTCCATCTCCTTTATCAGGTAAAACTGGACCAGCTTTGGAGCAATGAGTAAACTTAATCTTGAGTAAAGAAAATAATTACCGGGTCGGGTGTCATGAAACGAGTTCTTTTGCAATAAGCAAATGAGGATCCTTGATGCACCAGGACGGCCCTTTTTAAATAAAGACAAAACAAGGAAAGGTTTACAAAGATATTGATCATGAGGTTTGGCTAGTTTAGAAAAAAATCTTTTGCTAGTTATAGTTTACCAAAGGAATCTATCTATCTAGCACAGGATACTATTTTACCATAGTAGATGAACCTGAAACCACAAAGGAGAGAATTAATCTTCCAGCTTCTGATATGGGCTCGAGCAAATGGCTCATACTGCAAACAGACATTTTGATCAGCATATGAGGAAAATTATCGTTTTTGGGAGAAAATCACCAAATTCTAGGTCCCTATTATTTAGCAGAAGTAAATCTTTATCATGCAGAATATGTTTTTCCAACAGCAAAACTTGTGAAAAAAGCAAATATGAACCATGCAAATGAAGAATATTTGTAACAAAAGGAGTGAAATTCTCAGAAACACCCTAAACATAAAGGAACATGATGTGAATACCTTCAATATGGTACAAATTTAAAAACAGAATTTGAAGAATAATAGTATGATAAACATGACTAACTTCTCATATGATTGAAAAATTGATTTATTGATCTTCATGATGTCTACAAGAACAAGCTAGAGATCTTAATCATTATAAAAAGCAAGCTTGATTATAATTCTCTGCTTGATTCACATATACGTGTTAAGGAGCGGCAACTGGTTTAGTTAGACTTGATCTTCAATGTATCTTCTTTTGGCTTGAGAGAGGAAAAGAAGAAGACATACATGTGTACATTGCAAGAACATGAAAACAAATGTAGATAATATTATATTTGGTGAGAACAATTAAGTTCTAGAACTTGAATTTTAAGTGCATATAATAATATATTGCAATGCCAAGCTTGCATGGTTGTATTAATCCTTCTGGAAAAAAGATAAGACCAGATCTGTATGTACAGAGAAGAGTTGTGTCTCGACGAAAAGCTGCCAGTCAAAATAATCGAATAGAACATGTTAGTAAGTTGGCAAATCTTTGCTAAAAAAAGAAAAGGGTAAACAGATTACAAGGTTGAATGGGTTGTCTAAAGTAGTAGCTATTTATTTTTATCAAATGCCCCAACTGTGTTTTTTGTTGAAAATCATCAAGCAATCACATGATTATCTACACAGTTCTTTGCTTAAATTATAACGGCAAGTAAAATAAATGTAAATAATCTGGAAAATTAAACTGACGCACCTTCATAAAAGGTCGATCACGGCCAGGAAAGGAGTCGATGAAACTTTCCTTCAACAGCAAAGATACCTGGGTCCAATTGAACAAGTGCTAGATAAATACTTTTGTTGCAGAGGTGAACTCTATTTTCACACTAAATAGGAACCTATTAAGACCATTTTGCACAAGTTGACTCTAATTGTGGGATCGCGGAGTATTCTTTCTACTCATATCGCTGTTAATACCCTTTAAAAGTTAACCACAGTGAAACTAAGGATACTGATATAAAAATAAGATGAAAGGTCATACAGTAAGTAATGCTCAAACTGCAATTGCCCCACTGATTTAACTCGTGTTTCAAGATCAAGGTGGTGGAGGGTTAATCAGAACCAGAACTTACGGTTATGACATTTTTGTCTTGTAGCGTTGTTTTGGAAACTAAATTGTGCTGAAGTAAGTTCAATTTTGTGGTTTTATTAATAACAATGCAGAGGTCAGTGCTTTTAGAACTCTCAAACATACTGAGAGAGCACTGCGACATTGAGACAAAGTCTACTAATAAGAAGATGATTCTGTTAGTGAATTACTTGTATTTTCCTCAAGTAAATCATACCCAAAAAGTCACTGAAATACAATAGGTAATAAAACCCCATTACATAGCAACACTAATACAAATAAACCTATATATATATATATTTATATCTGGGTAGAGATTGACCTTATCATCATTGGACTGAACATTTGTAATTGTGTGAGATCGCAGGTTAGAGCAAAGAGAATCCAAGTAAGATCTTAACACTCTGAGGAATCCCTTTGCAGCTTCAACCTGTGTCCATAACAATCAGTCATGGGAAGGTTTCAACTTTTTATGCTCTATTTAAGCTTAAAATCATAAACAAAAGGAGAAACCCAAAGAAACAAAAGTATATAGGCTTTGGGCCATCAAAATAATGTGATGCCTGTGAATTATTGTCGAGTAAGATCCCAATTTTATACTAATTTAGGAGATTATATCATCGATTAAGACATACAGATAATACTTTTAAACTAAACAAAACAAGACGACGAGTAATAAACTATCCACATCTGATACTATATAACTGGATTAGGGATAAGTGGAAGATTATACCTGCACCTCAGTGCAATCATAAACCCGTCTCCTTTTCCCTAGATAACTTTCTCCCACAAGCTGAGAGTGGTATGGACTTAAGGCTGCAAATAATTCCCTGTGCTGGGGCAGATGTGGTATTGATGACGACTTCACCTAACCGTAAGGAAAGATGATTAGATTATTCAAGCACACATGACAGTTAATACTTACTATGAATACAGTCAAAAGCTGAAGCCATTAACAAGTAAGCACGTGTGTGGATGTATGAATTGATTGAATTCAGTCAAAAGATGAAGCCATCAACAAGATCAAACTTTTACCTGGTTCTTGTTTGCATCAACAAAAATTACATTTGCCAACTTGGATTGTACTTCAACAGTTTTGTGCTTCACACCAACCTGTTCAGTTCAACATATTATCGATATACTGCTGTATTATAATCGAGGCTATAGTTTTATTTTGATTGTCAAGTTATGGATCAAATAAAAGAATTGATAACTACATTAACTGCTCAAATATACAGATTTTGGAATTGGAAAGACAGACAGGTCGCAAATGTTGGGACGAAATTTGAATTTGACACATACTAATGAGAGGTGAGTTCTTTTTCTGGAACAGGAGTACCTTCAACAAAAAACAATTTTTGCTTCTTAAAACATGGGACTGGAAAACTAATATTGTCTTTTCCAGCAGACTGATCACACAACTCATTTGGTGAATAAAGTTCCAACTCTCGTAACAATTTCAAGTCTTTGAAAGGAATGTCTATCAGATTACACACACACACACACACATATATATATATATAGAGAGAGAGAGAGAGAGAAAATATTGCATGAATCCTCTTAGGACTGCACATACCACAGCATATAGCGTTTTCATTCTCTTTATCAGAAAATGATCAAGAATTCTCCTTAAATTAGGATTAAAAATGCAGCGATTTTTTTTAATTTGTGTGTGTTGGGGGTGGGGGTAGGGGGGAGGCTTTGGTTGAGAACTCACAACAAAAGGAACAGGTGCATCCAAGAAGTCCAACATGTTGTTTGGCAAAACCTGGAATAACATGCATAAACGTTTAATGAATAAACTTGAAGGCAGCTGATACTGCTATAAGCCTTAGCATCAGCACATTATAAAGCAAATACTGTACCGGCATTAAGAAGCTCTGCCAGTGGTAGGGACGTATTAGGGGGATAATTGACAAAACTGAAGCAGACAATATTCCCTGTGAATGCAACAAATCCAGATTAGTAAACTACAATTTTAGTGCCCACTCTAAGTACATGATGAGTAAAAGATATTTAATAATAAACAGGCCACTGGAAGACAAGTCTATCCAAAGATATTATAACACTTTATTCATATTAGTTAAGCTAGGTACAGTTTTGTGCATCTCAAAAACTGGACAACAATTGGTAAGCTTAAAAGGAGCACCAGCTCCCAGATATTAAAATAAGTTATGAAGCACAGACCAGAAATCAATCACAAAAAGAAAAGATAACGTAAGTACCAGATTAGAGCATAAGAACACAATTTGCTTCTCCAGCAGAGCACCGGCAAATATTGTCAAGACCTGTGAATGATAGAAGACAACGAGAAGTCCATCTCATTACATACTTACAACCTTACAGAAGATGATAAACACAAACCAAACCCATTGCACAATAAAAGCTTTTTCTAAACAAAGGGGTTCACAGATTAGGTAATTTTATTATGTAAATTGAGCATTGAGAAATCTAGAGCCTTCCCAACCAAGGTTATGTGATGTATATAGTAATATGCCAATGTCACAACTCACAACTACATTCTTACAATTATAAACTAGAAACAATAGATCAAAATCAAATAGATACAGTTTAGAACTTCATAATACTTATAGTGCATTATAACTTATCTATTAATATGTGAACAATCACAAGGAGCAGAGAGACAGAAATCAACCAATTTACCCAGTAAAAAACCACATCAGATTTATAGCATCTTCTACATCAAACAAACACATATCAGCATGTAAATGCAATCCATGCAGCAGATATATAAGCAGTGTGGCATGTATACACAGAACTATAATGAGAATAAGTAAAAACAACGTGAAGCATGTCACAGGTAAACTATTTGTTCCAGTCAATACTTTATAAAATTACAACACAACGCTACATGAAAACTTGTTCCTATCAGACTTAGATCATAGATAATGAAATTCGCATCGTGTATGTAGGCCTCTGCTAATGATCTAAAAGGTTCCCCGTTCACTAACTCTATTGGAAAAGACAGTGCAACACACGCATGTATTAATTTATTTTTCAATTGCAGGACACAAAAAAAAATCATACTACATTCTCACCAAAGAAGTAGATGAACAAACTAACACCAAGTAGGCAGGGATACAAACAAAGAAAAAAAGGAATGGTGAACACATCATAAAGCAGATAAAGAGAAGATATAAAATAGTATTCTGAACAGGATGTAATATATACATGGTCAAGACGCAAGGAGCCGCACAAGCATGCAATTGCCCAGACTGACATAGCAGTTGCCTCCTCCTCCACTGCAAGTGCAGTGTGAGCCTACGTCAACAAAAAAAGATTACTAGCAATGCACAAAGCAGTAGCAAAAAAGAATAATGATTAACAACATAAAATCATATTCATGGTTAAGCTCTTAATACAAGATAAAAGACTACCTCTGCCATTTCAAAATTTGTGCTGCATGACATCAAATCAATCGTCGAGCCAGCAATATGTAAAACTGTTTCACCGGGTCTATGAAACTCTAAAGGGTGAAGGTGCTCCAGAGGGTGGAATCTGATTGTTGAGCCTCTTTCAGGGAGACGTAATCGGTAATACTCACATATTATCTGCAAGGATCCATGACTATTCGCCTGTACATATTTCATAATTTGGGATCACAATTTGGGAGAGAGAGAGAGAGAGAGAGAGAGAGAGAGGAGTTCCTTTAACATTTTAAGACGCCAACAAGAAATTAAAAATATAAAACCAACAGAAGGAAATACCTTGGCCCAATCAAGAATCTCATCATGTTCGTTATCTTCATGGCTAAAGAAAGATGCCTCATCCATTTCTGCCAAATCAAGCTCACTCCTAAGGATTCTATCATCACAAGGTGAGCCGTGGAAACTGCATCAAGCGTTATCACCATCATGTTAAGATTTTCTCAAAACCAGCTTCTATATATTCAAACAATATTTCTTTGTATTTTACAGATACTCCAACACCGATGCAAACATAAATCAGGAAAAATCTTCAATTCATCACCCTTTACCATCATGAAATTTCACATGTGTAATCCCAACACGTTTGGAACTAAAAAAATAATAATGCTTTATAATTTCAAATGGTGTGAAATTATTGATAGCTCAAGGGTTTGCTGTCAGATTTCATAAATACCAAATAATAAATAAATACCTTGAGGAAGATTCTGAGCTATCATATTGTTGATAACGTAAAAGAGGCAAAATTGCGTTTGGTATATGCCTTTGAGTTGGTTGATGTTTGTCAGCCATATCATAAACAGGACTATCACAAACTTTAGAGATTTGTGCAGCAGCCAAATATTCTTGCTTAGATGAATCTGTTATTGTTGTAGAATCTATAGGGACAATACTGTTGGTCCCTTTGTCTGACAACTGAGAGTCTACCATAAGGGATTGATCATTGGTAGCTGTTTCAGCGATAGAATTGCTCCTGCTTAATTCGACAGTCTCTGTGATTCCATTCAGCATCCCTTGAGCTCCAAATTCAGCTGAAATACCACATGCTTTGTCTTCTACATATTCTTCGTTATCATACACAATAGAAGACTCGAGATCAAACCCACTGATACTTTGTCTTAACCGTTCCAACCTTTCTTCAGTGGAGATGCTACAAAAGGTTACAAATAATGTTATATCAATAATTTGTTGAAAGGAAGAAGTCATAAAACAAATGTAACTTTCTTCTTTAAATAAGAATAAACAAGATCCTACTTTGAATCGAGTTTCCTATATTAGGCACAAGCTGAATCAGCGAATGATAGAAGAGAATTCATGAAGTAGTAAGGGACTAGTGAAGTTAGTTGTTCGTCAAAAGTGCTCATTAATGCACTTTCCTAAAGAAACTGGAGGAACAAATATAGAGTTTCATCAATTTATGTAGAAGAAACCTGTTCAACACGCCAAAATGCAGATCAAAAAATGGAATCCTTGAAAGGATGCAGTAACACCGGCGAGTTGTTAAAATGCGGCGGCTGGAAACTGGGCGAACAGCTTGTCCATCTGACATCATGGAAATTAATCTAGAAGGTTTTTGCACCAATTCGTCAGCTACTACACAGCAACCATAGAGAATCGAGTCATCTGCACCCTACATAGCATTAAAATTCAGAACCCAACAAAAATGTAATGAAAAAAGTAGTGTTTGTTGTAGCATTCAATAAAAGCATGACATAAAATACAAAGAAACTATGACTACATAGTAGAATGAAACTGATAGCATCTTATAATTCCAGATACGAAAACAAAAACAAGTGGAATCTTTTCTCCCTCCCTCTCTCTTCCTTTTTTCTTTTTGTTTCACATCAAATAACTGACGAAGCTGTGCAAGTCGTAAAATTACCGAATATATATTGGCTAGGAAGTTAAAAAAAAAGTAGTGTTGAAAAATCATACAAAACTAACGAAAATATTCCTGAAATATTAATTAAAGGGGACTCCAAGGATCACCTGTAACCTGAATATGAAGGAGAGGTCACTTTGTTTGAGATGTTCCTGCAAAATTACCATCATGTGAACAAATGACATTATAAAAAGGAGTAAAAGTCAAAGGATTTCTGACTTTAATTAATGGGTTAAATGTAAATAAAAAGAGCACTAGTTTTTCATTTATCTCGTCACTTTGGGTGGAACACCAAGCTCATAATCCAAGCTTTCATGTAATTCCAGCAGTGAAACAACCAACTAATGTGATATGGGACTATTTAGTTCAAGCTGTACCTGTCCAAGAAGGATTTCATTCAGTTCACTCATAGATGGAGTTCTTTCAACAGCATTAACCTGCAAACACAAGTAGAAAGATTTTATACATAATACAAACTTTCAGTTTCCTGGTTCTGAATTGGTAATATTGCAACAGAAAGCTATGCAGATACAACTATTTCAGGAAAATAACAAACTACTGTTCCCAACCTCCACTCCATCAGGAAAGCAGAATGAAAGGAGATCTTTGTACTTTAAAGGCAGCTGTTTATGTGGAGGGTATACAAACAAAACCTGAAAGGGAAATAAATAATCAATTCACATCTTCAAGAAGAATGAGACCAAGTTCACATGATCCCATCTATTATTAATCATTGACCCATTTTGCTGGTGGGGGTGGAGAGTAGTACCTGAGGCTCAAGATTTTCTACTGCCATCGTTGATTGATAGTGACCATTAATTGAACTTCGCAGCCCTCCTAAAGCTTTGGAGCCAAATAACTGCCCCTCAAGTGACTGAATGTCACAGTTAGGATGAATTCCAACTACTACCATGCTCTCAAACAGCCTTGATGGTTCTTTCGACACCCTGCGATGCTGAAAATTTCTGAAATTATTGAAAATCATGGTGGAAAGATGAAAAATTTTAGTAATCCCAAACTATATGCAAATCACTTATCATAACCCAAATACAACAAGATGGGTAAAAAGGTAACCTAGGTGAGTACAAATAAAAGAACAGAACAATAAGCCGTTGGAAGTTATTTTACAACAATTTATCATAAAGGTAAGCTCCTGCAAGCAATAGCAAATCTATATCGGATAATTGCAGATAAAAGTGTATGAAACAAAGAAACAAACAACTGCAACATAATTATGCGTATAATTAGCATTAAAGGGTGGACACAGATGTAAAAACTTACCAAGGCCTGCAATTGGAAGCTTGCCCATTGACGCTTTTGGCTGGTTAAAACTTCTGGATTGTAGGTGCTTTTCTCTTCAATAGGATGAGATAAGCCTTTTAGTACTCTGAGAACTTGATTTTGAAGCTTTTGAAGATGCCCACCACTGTCATCTTTTGATGAAGGGGAAGCACCAGCTGCTGCTGCTGCTGCCAGAACAGCTCTGGCAACATCTTCGGTAGTCTGCATGAAATATGAAGCACCCCAACCTGGGCTATCTGACTCTTCATTCTTTTCCATGAGTTCAATCCCCTTCCCTTTGTTAAACAGGCAAGAAAAGTAATTTTTTGTATCCAAATGTTGATCCCATATGTCTACATCATAATTTAAAAAATATACAGTTATATTCTTTATATAGTTTTATACTTGAATGAGCCTACTTTTCTTCTGCTTGAGAGACTATTTAAGTATGTAATCCCAGCTTAGGCAATTAAGAGTTAAATCACCTTCCCTTTCTTTACAACACGAGAAGAAAGAAGTGGAATAAGAAAGAACATGTTTTAAGCTACGCTTGTTATTTGTTCTTCACCATCATGTTTTTTTTGTAAAATATAAAGTGCTTGTTCATATTCCACCAATCCATCCCTGTGAAAAAGTAGAGCCTTTTTTTCTCCATTTTCTAGTTTTAACATCTCTTGCCCAACTTAATTATACTAGTTTCTACAGAATCAAGACCACTGCTGAAAGAAATGTAGGCCAATGCCTCAACATCAATCCTATGATTTCTTCCACCAGTAACCTGCAATCGCTCCCTCCCTCCTGTTCTTTATTTAGTGAAGCATCTACTTTTGTGAACAATGAGAAGAAAACTTACATAAAAAAACCAACTTCGCTACTTCAGTTAACCTATAAGGGTTCCTGATAGTACCAACTTTAGGTTTACAACTCACATAGAAAAACACCTTTTTATCAATTTTCACTTAAAACCATATTACTTTGCTCCAAATTTCTGAACGCAAAAATTCACTTGAATTATAACTATCGCTCCTCTACTGATATGATCACATAAGTTAACCAAACCTTGTGGAAAACTTAAAAGCTGGTTGCTACTCCTGGTTCGATAGTCCGGCCTCTAATTTAGTACAAATATGGAGTACAGATCTTATGGATGTAGATAATATATCACCTTTACAAGGAAAACAACGCTTTATATTGATAAACACAAAGATTTAAGCAACAGATATTGACTCTTCAAAGCGATGACGGATAAACAGAAGTAGAATTCAATTAACAGCAAGGAACATATGATCGAACATGAAAAGAATTTAGCTAAAGGAAAGACCTGCATTTACGCAGTCAAAAGAAGCGATTATCAAGTAAGAGAAAACTTAAATACTCACCTTAAATCCACCTTACTTGTGCTACATACATGTTTGTGCGTCAAGTACGTCTGTCTCTGTGTTTTACACAGACGAAAGAATAAGAGCTTGGGATGAAGATAAAGGACGGACAGTTTCTTCAGGCGACCATAACAATGGGAGAATGAAGCTCTGCGTTTGCAGTCAGAAAAACGATGATCAATAAAAAACAAATTACGCTATACAGTTAAAATTATTTAAATCGTATTACGCATATTAACAAAAAAAAAACCTATTTTGATAAATTTATCTATACATTTTAAGCATTTTTTAAAGCATTTTCTAAACATACTTTCTTAGGAGTAAAATAAAAATTAGGTAAATCATAACTACACTCGTATTCTTATATGTGGAAACTTGTTACAAAGTTGACTCGTTGGTTACTTAAGATTTACAAAGTTATGTTAATTTGACGTAAGTTTTAACTTGTCTCGTAATCTTATACTAATTACGAGTTTCGTTTTCTTATTTTTATAGTTCTTCAATTAATATATTTAAACTTTCTTCACAATTTACATTTTTTTTTGAATATTTATTGAATGTTGTGTGTTTATCTTGACTCCTTTAAATGTTATTTGCTAGTTCATGTGATGGTCATGCTGAAGCATATTTCTTACAGGCCTTTTGTCGTTCAAAAAAAAATATTATTTGGTATTCATGAATGTTTTCTTATAGTTTAATCAAATTCTACGAACACAAGTATATACACTATACTCAACACAAATGTTCAACACACGCATTCAAACACAAACAATCTCATTTCAGAAAAAATTCCCACCAAACCCAAAATTCAAACACTCGAAACACAAACACGCATTCAAACGTCCACTAAATCATATCCAAACATTAAGCACACACAAAATTGGACATAAGACAAACTAAATAATAGACGTAACTTGTCTAAATTAGTGACCAAAAGTAAGAACACCCAAATGGTGGAACATTGGTCTATACCCAAAAGTAAAAAAATACTCCATTTCTTCTCTGGATTGTTGTCTGAAAACTTATACTCTTTTAAATTCTCTCTAAAACAATGACGTCCACTGACTTGATCGTCGGAGGGGTTTCCCTCAGGGACTCCCCCTGAGGCCCCGTTTGTTATTTTGCAGGCTTCCATCTGTGTATAGAGTTAGAGGCCATTTGAGTGAAGAGTTGAAGAAGAAGATCCTATTGGTTTGTATTAATGATGAAGACCATTATGTACAAACATGTGGTAAGGAGTCGCAATGGTGTGACGGTGGAGAATGACATAGGGGTGTCAGAGGCGGGGAGGCATGTTGTGTTGTTCATCGGGGGTGTCTTCATCTTTGGCCAACATAGGCGGCAATGATATTACATTTAGTTAATAGAGAAAAAAAGGTTCTAAACATTTAGAATTATGATTGTAAACGACCAATGTAAGTCATCATTGATGGAATGAATGGGTGACTTGTCATATTTATAACACTTTTATACTTATTATTGCTATTATTTATTTTTAATATAACAAATACAAACCCTTCTAACTCATCAACCACCACCTATTGTGACTCTATATTCTCCCATCAACCTTAAACAAATTTAATGTCACGCACATACACATCAAATCACATAATACATCACTCCTTTAATCATTCAACATATTCGATTCATCCATCTTCAATGAATATAAAATTGTTCACACATATTGATCGCGCACACACATATATATAGCACACAAACGGAAACCAAAAGGCACACACCAACGAGTCTCATCTTATAAATCCTAACCCATGAATGAAGATATATATTCCTCTTAATCTGATTTTTAACCCAATTTTTCATGTTATGTTTATGTATTAAGTGTATTTTTCTAGAAATATGGACAAAACTTACATAAAACTAGCAACACCATATTAATTAAATACATGCAAAGTTGTATGATATTATTTTGGATGAAATAACAATAATTTAACTCATTTCAAATTTTCAATTTACTTTAATTTTAGTTTCCTAGTCATCATTAAACCGGCCAATTGTCATAACAATACTAGTTACGAGGTCAATATTATCTTAATTAAATTGGGATAAATACTATATTAATTTAGATAGTAAACATAATAATATGTTATCAAATTGAAAAATCGATACATAATACGCCACCAAATATTTTAGTTTGTGTACACTTTAAATAAAGGGCAATTTTATCATATACATTATTTTTTTTATTTTATTACCATAAATATATTTTGCATCGAGCAATGGCCTATAAAGCTCAAGATGTTTCCCTTGATCTTTAGGGAAAAAATGAATAATTGATTAGGGCCAAAGTATAAAGCCGAATTAAGTTGAATAGTAAGAATAAAATATGTGATATATATAAACTCTTGAATCTTGAATCTTGGTATATAAGGAAGGAGTAAAAAGGTTGGCCGCGCATGCTTCCAATGTACTATCGGTTGAAGCACACCGTCTCATGAAAGTCAAGTTGAATCCTAGTTGCTATATTTTTCTAATATTTATTATCATCGTTAAAGTATAATAATATTTTAACTGCCTAATACTTTAATGAAGATATGTGAACAATTATCAAGCATTTAATTAATTAATTGTCTCTTATTTGACAGAATAATCTATACATGTGAAACATATTAAATCCGTTAATATCTATTGATAATTACTAAATAACATATTAATTAATTTGAAGAATAATTGGGGAAAAAACCGTCGCCTTTAAAACATATAAAAAAGTCGACTTAAAAAATATCAAAAAAAAACACTGTTTCATTTATTCATCCATTTTAGATATTTGTTGTATATATTATAGTTGTTAAGTGTGAAAACATACATTGATAAAGTTCAATTATTTCTTAATACTATGGCAAACCATTAAATATCATTTTACAAGTATTTAATCTAGTTTTTGGGAAATAAGTTCTTACTTCATACGCTACGGCCACTCTCGGGCTAAAGGGCAAACGCATTGGACAACATGGGCTAAAAGGGTCTATTTTTCTAGTTATATAGTATGGGTGTTGTTGATTGTACTATTCTTCTCATATACACATGTCATATCAATAGGTCTAACATTTTATATACATTATAGGGTAGAAACTACAATGATTCATACTAATTTACATGTCTATGGTCTAAAACTTAAAGTCCACTTTTATAATGGTTGATTCTATTTAGACCTTGTTTATAATTTAATTTGACCTTATGATGTGATATATTCAAGTGTATGACGTGTATTGAAAATTGTAACTGATTAATGTGATGAGAGGGTCCAAATAGCACTACTCTTTTACTATTTATAATAAATTAAATATGAATTTTACTTATTTAACTCTAAACTTTTTTTAATTTGCGGAGAGCTTAAAAATGATACCGAACCTGCATACACACGATTTTAAGTTTGTCACCATTAATTTGAACTTATATATTATTCATTGTAAAATCTTCATATGACATGCAAAAATGACCAACCTTGTTAGTTGTTACATCTATATATTAAAGTTTTACCGATCGAATACATTTATTTATTAATTAGTGTGCTAAGTGTTGGTGTTGGACATGATTACAAGGCATGAATGATGATGATCGTCCGGGACCAACATACAAAGTTTTACTATGATTACATGCACACATCCCCTCATTCTCCCTACAAGTTTATATTTATTTTTTTTCAAATAATATATTTTCTTACTTTTTTCTTCTACTTTATCATCTTTTTTCACCTCATCCATTAATTTTAACATTTACGATAATCTTGTGAGTAGGAGGATAAGTAGAGAGATCGATGGAAAGAGTCTTAATGAGATAGAGATAACGAAAATGAAAATTGTGAGTAAGATGGATATTGAATTCCTTGGTAAGTTGGACGGAATGAGATGAGAAATGAAAAATAATACGACATTAATGTGACAAGTAATATGAGATGGGAATTGATACGCATTCCTCTACCCTTAACAATTATATTGTTTTGGATTTTATAAAAACAAATAATGAATTTGAATATATATGAAAGTGGAACATTTTATAAAATCTTAATAAAAAAAGCAAGATTGAGGGAATCTTACGTTTGAACGTCCTTTTTACTTCTAGACAAACTAGGCCTACCAAGGGATCAAATCCGTTAGATATAAAAAATCGTGATGGTTCATGAACTTGAGTTATAGGTACAAATTAATACCTTATTATTTTTTCCATAAGAAAGCTAAATGCATATAAGTATGAGTTAAATTATTTAATCTCCGTCAAAGATTGTATTATAGTCCCTTTTTTTGAATGGCAAGAAGAGAACTTACTAGGAGGGAGCTTCGGTATAGGTGGGATCTGGTGTTATATGTTATATAATATTGTATAAATCTTTTTTTTAAGGCAAGATACTTTTATTAAATGTAAACTAGCAAGATGCTAGATAGTACAACCGATAAAAAGATACACAACAACATTACCAACGAACAGACATTGGGAAATCACGAACACGACCTAAAACGAACCTTGAACTCTAACTACCCTCGAACTCGGAACCTTAGACCCACGAACTGAAGCAACGAATCTGACCAACTGGAGCAACAACCAAATCTTGTTGTATATAAAAATAGTGTAGTTTAATATTATATTAGGAGATCTCTGGATGTTTAGCCGTTTAAATAATTCTTGAATGTAGAGTTATTCGTGGAACTTGAGAAGCAAATAATCAAATTTGATCAATGCTTCCGGAAGAAAACTTTTTGATCTGTAAATAATTCTTGACATTGAAAACAGAAATACTAAATAGTAACGACATGTAACAAGGGTAACTTTTCTACACTTTAATAACTTTTATTCTTGGATATAGACAAAGAGTTGAGTATGGTTTTGGATCAATTACCATGACTATTATTTAAAACAACAAAAAGGTCTTGATCTGAATCTTAATTACATTGTCTTGAAAGTTCTTAAATATAACTTAAAGAATAATGAGAAATTTACAAATGCACAAAAGTATATTGGATTCATCATATATATTTGCACTATAAGAAAAGTGACTTTTAGGGACCACAAAAGTACGTTTTTAGAGACAACAGTACATGATCTATAAAAGATTGGTCTTTAAATGTAACATTTTTTTTTTTAACGGCTAACAATTTCATATATAAACATCAAAACAACACAGCCATACAGGAATATTCACCCACCAAAACTAAACCCACCCTACTCATATCATCTCAGTTCATGCTCACCCACATCCCATACAAGAATATTCTCCCACCAAAACTAAACACACCCTACTCACATCTCAAATCATGCACACATCATCTCACCCAAGCACCACAAGGACAAACCACATTCAACAAAATCACGATAAAAAATACACAGCACAACAAAAACACATCCCAAAAACATACCACCCAAACACACAAAAAAACGACACAATCTAAACCACACCGTCACCGTCATCATTCTTCATCAATTTCTCTTGAACAACCTCCCTAGGAGCAAGCAGTTTAAGCCCCATCGCGTCAATCAAAGCAAAGATCCTATCTGCCTCTTGAGATTTGCGATCCGGGCCATCACCAATAAAATCAAAACCACATCCTTATTGAATACCCCTAAACCAAAGACCCTATTTGCCTCTAAACCCTATTGAATATCCTTATTGAATAAAATCAAAGCAAAGACCCTATCTGCCTCTTAACATTTCTTGTAGTGTTGTGAATATCCCGACCATTTGCATCTCAAAGCTCGAATGGCTCAAGCTCGCTCTTAGACCATAAGCAAATTACACTCTAACTTGAAATATAGTGAGATTAATAGGGAGTTTCGTTTGTCTCGCGATTTCTCCCTACGTGTGTCATCCCCAACATGGTTTTCGAATTCTTGATTGCTATATTGTCCTTTTGGCGTCTTTGTTATGCCTTTTTAGGTGTTGATGTTCGATTTCGGCTATTTAGGTTGTGTATACGATGTGGATTTTAACTTTTGGGTTGATTTTTGTTCGGGTTTTTTTTGTTATTAGAGTCTATTTTTTTGGTTATCTAGGTTGATACGCTGAAAAAACTATTGTGGGTTCAACATTTGTTAGCCGGAGATGGTGGCTCCAAACACTACAACAGAAGGCGATGTCGTAAGAAAATGGTGGTGGTTGAGACGAAGATGGTGGCCATAGATGATCTAAGCTTTGTTGTAAAGGGCAAACACTAAAAGAACATTAATGATGATGATCACCTGAAGATGGTGGCGCTCGCAAGATTTAATGGTTCACGTGTCTTATTTAGGGTGGTTGGTTTGACGGTATATGGTCTGATTGGAATTCTGGTATTTATTTAGTGGTGGTTGGTGGCAGTAGAAGGTGGTGATCCGATTTGGGGGTGATCCAATTTGTCTTTATGGTGTTTGTTTGGTGGGTAGCAGTGGTTACCGTTGGTGAGTGACAATAGACGATGGTAGATGGCGGTAGATAGTGGTGGGTGGCAATTGATGTGGTGATTGTCGATGCTAATAATTGAACCATTATTAATAGTAATTAAGTGAGTAAAATAATAAAATTATTGTATTGTTTGTTATTTAAATAATAATTAATATTTTTAAATGAATAAGTAATAAATAAAAGAATAAAAAATGAAGATGGGGCACTTTTATCTTTTCAAGTGTATTAGGAACAATATCAAAACAATTGTAAATCTTAAGGATCAATATCATAGTTTTTGAAATCGAAAGGATTAATTATACAATTTCGCATAAATTACATGAGACAACAATATGATTAATTTAAAATAAAATGAAAACAAGAAAATGAAAATATATAATCATGTTTACTCTTAAAGAAAAGTGTAATAGTTTCTTTGTCCGGTTAGTCCTAGGACTAATAAATAGAAAGCTTTTTCCCATCGGGTGGTCCATTAGGCTTAGTATGTAAGAGAAATGTTCAATATGGTTCATATTTATTGCATAGTCCCGAGGGACTAATCTTAGTCCCTGGATCAGCCTTATCAATGGTCCAGATTGAATTTTAAAAATTTGGGCGGAGTGGCATTTTCGTAATTAACATGTAATGATTTTACCATCACATGTGATTGTATAGTGAATCACATGTGATTTTATATTGAATCACATGTGATTAAATATTAAAATTTAGGATTACGTTTTTTATATGGACTATATTGAACACAACTCTAGTATGTAAATGTGTTTTTCTAATGAATTTTTGTGTGTGTGTATGTGACTGAAATTGCTTTAAGGGCAAAAGTTCAAACGAGAACTGTTTTTCGTACGAGAATCGCGAGAACCAATCTGAGCCGTTCAATTCCCCCTCTTTCAATGTCATTGTCCACCTATGAATTCCTCACATACACTCTGCCACACTCGATCCCCTCCACGCTCTCCATCCATGAACTTCCTATATTCAAGGAACGGCTGAGATTAGTTCTCGCAGTTCTCGTACGAAAAACAGTTCTCGTTTGAACTCTCCCCTTGCTTTAAGATATAAGTATATAGTATATAACGATATATTATGGTAACGTATATATGTATACTTTTATCTTCTAAAACCGAAATGATAAAAATTACTTTTATTTCTAACTGCCTTAAACTTTTACGTTAAATTTATAGAAGTTACATCGAATCTAAGTTAATTAATTCAACTTCTACACTATACTAAAATGGGACAGAGTGGAGAGCCATGTGAGACGTGATACCCCTGTATATTGTTTTTTTTTTTTTTTGTTATTGTTTGTGAGTATAAAAAGGAGACCGCTATATGATAAGGTAGGATTTTCATGTATTAGATATGTGATCTGAGTGTAATACACGAAAAAAACTTTACATGACATGATATAATAGTATGATTATGTGTTACATTATACCACTAAAGCTCCAAAGCTTAGGATATTTCTACTTTTATAATATATAGTACAATAAGAAGAAGATGGTACCCCCTATAAGATAGTATCCACAAAAGTTTATTAAGTTTATCAGAGGTTAATAATGTTTAAATTTTGAAAGTTTATAATTTATTTTGGTTTAAACTTTAAAGGGTTTTTCGAAATGATTTAACTGTTAAAGTTTTATTTAAAAATGACTTAAAATAAATCCCTTAAGTTTTAGTTGGTTTTTTATTTAACTCTCTTCAATTGATTATACATGTTAGTTTTGTTAGAAATCTAACAGAACATAAAGGCTTAAACCATTTTTTTAACAAAAAATTATGGGTAAACTACTTTTCTAAAAAACTCCATTGCATGCAATTTACTAAAAGAGTCTATGTATATAAATTATTTTTATATGGGTTAAGGTAATTTAATAGCATATTACTTTTTTAAAAGAGTCGATGTATGCACTCACTTTTTTTATTACCCAAAGATAACCTACTTTATCTTTATGGTGACATTTTAAGTAATTAATGACTTGAACTTATTTGATTAGAATTTTGATTGTAATCGGAGTTTCCACCATTGGATCACCACCAAACATTGGTGACGTGATCAAAATTTCTTAGAGTTTCCACCACAACGTCAACCTGCATGAAGTTAATTAGAGTTCACCATCACCATCAAGTAGGAATCCTAATCAGATCACCAACGGTGGCGATCCAATGCTAATAACTCCTTCTAGAACTAAAACCCTAATAGGACAATTCAAATTCATGCCTACTTTAACAATTACTACAAAGTATGCTACATATTTTGTTAATAAAAATAAATAAATTATCTATATCAACTCTTTTAGAAAATTAGGATGTTATCCGGTAACTCTAACCTATTTTTATATCTTTTTTGTGTACTTATACAAAACTCGTTACGAAGCTTGAAAATATGTTATAATAGTATAACAAATGGTATCATAGCATAGGGGGGTCAGTTAAGTTAGTTGCATACAAAATAAAGAGAAAAGAGGACGGGTTAGGTAATAAATATGGGTGCCCCTGACCCTGACCCTGACGACCCCACACATTGCATCCTATCCTTCGGACCACAATTCTGGGTGAGCCTATCTCTGGACCCATTGGTTCAACATGAGCTAAAAAAAGGCAGATAATCCACAACACAAAACGGTGCTAAAAAAATAAATAATAAATGAGAAAATAAGTTGAATATTGCCAGTGATAGTCCCATGGGCCATCATATAGGGTTGGGGGCCATTCCTAATCAGACACACAGCTAATTGTAGTTAAATTCAAGCCCCCACCTCCAGTTAAGCACATATATATCCCACTTGTTCCAATTATTATTATTATTTTTTTCTAGGAAGAGCTACCAAAACTAAAAGCAACGCGAATAGATTTATGACTCCGAGCGAACCAAGTGTAAAAAGCCGAATCATGAAATCAATAGGATAAGTGTTTGGAGTAGGCTGAAGGTTGTTAGTCCAAAGCCGTGCACGACAAACACTTATGTCATGGGAGTACTGGGGATAAGAACTCGGACCAATATTTGTTATGTTTTTCGGTTATAAATATTCATAGTTGGGTACATAAAATTTGATAATAGTTAAAATAGATTTTGAGATCTCCGATTTTTGCATGTAAATGTATATAAACACTTTGACCAACCTACATAAATTCATCTTGCTGTTATTCCTTAGTTCTTTTTAAGTCATATCATAACAAGAGTTATATGCAAAACATCATTATATTATTCTAACGTGTGTGTGAAGGGATGTGTCATCAGTAATGTAGCAAGTAATACTACAAAATGTATTAAGTAATTCGAAAATTAACTTAGTTTTTAGTTCTATTAAGGTAAAAAAAATACCTTTTAATTAGTGGCACCATATTTTAATTTCTAAATTGAAACATAAAATAAGAATCATGTTATTACTTTATCTAAAAATGAGCTGAGTATCTCAACCTAACATCATGTTAATGAATGATTTTATGGTAATTACACAAGTATATTGTGTGTGAAGGGATGTTATCTGTCTAAAAAGTAGAATAACAAACACTACTTGAAGTTACGCTAGAAACCTATCTTTGATTTGTGGTACCTTCGATTTCTTCTTATTGATAAAACCATACACAGTAAGTATATAATTCGATCAATTGAGGCTTTGTGAAGCACTCATGTAGAAGTTAACCCTCTTTTACATATTTTAAGAAATAATCTCTTTTTTACTGTTTTCATAAGAAGTAATGAATGAATATTGTAATTCATATTTCAAAGACACAAATATATGATTTATCGAATAAATCTCATCTTGAAATGAATTTTAGATATTATTTATCACACACACAAAATCATTAATTTTGAAATTCGAACATATCATGTATTTTGTAGAATATTCGTCCCATAAACGTAAATGAATACAAAAGAGAATATTTGGTGGCTGTTCAAAGAACACGGCAAAATGTAAATGAAGATAACATTTATTCCACTTTCAAATTTAAAAGGATTAAAAAAACAGTTGGTTGTTGGTTTTCAAAATGAAGAGGCCAAATGGACAGTTCTAGTGCCTATCTACACTTTCCTCCCATCTAATTTGGCCTAATAAACTTTAGCGTCTCATAGTTCCACTTCCACTTTTAGCAATTTCTCAATTTATTAGCAAAATACATATGGTATATAGCGATGCTACCATCCTACGATCTACTCTACAACTTTTTTCTTCTAAAAGTAATAATATATCGATCTCTTTTGTTAGTTCAAAAAACAATATATTGTGATAATATATATTGATGGTGGCAACAATTTTTTTATTGTTGTCAACAAGATTTTTTAATGTGTCTTGTTAGTAGATACTCTTAGACGGGTCTTATGGATCTCGTCATCAACAATGACGAGTTGTATCGATACCCATCACAAGCTCGTCGTCCGCTACGTGTCGCGTTTCATATGTTAGTCGTCCTTGTGACGAACTTCAACCCTTGTGACGAGCTTCAATGACGGTAATTTTTTTAACAACGGTAATATATACATACAAACCGTAATTTTCACACACACACAAACACACACGCACACATATATATATATATATATATATAGGAAAATGTTCATTTGAGAACTATTCTTAATGCAAGAACAGCGAGAACCAATCTGAGCCGTCCAATTTTTCTTCCTTCAATGTCATCACCCACCCATGAATTCCTCATATGCACCTTGCCACACCTGATCCCCCACGCTCTACATCCATGAATTTCACTTATTAAATCAACAACTAAGATTGGTTCTCGCGGTTCTTGCATTAACAACGGTTCTCGATGAACCCTCCCCTATATATATATAATTCCATATTTTCTCACTTTTATTCTCTCTCAATTTTTACACTCTCCCCCCTAATTTTATAAAACTCCCATCTTCTCTACTCTCATCTCAATTCCTTATGCATGATTACATGTCCTTGCTATATCATTGTAAACAATTACCATGGAGTGAAATCCAATTTCACTTGTTTTCATATTACTGTGGTCGGCAGATGTATCGGTTCAAATATCTAAAGTTTACTAGTTATACTATGTTTGTTCGAAATCACCAGACATATATATTTAACATGGGATTAGAAGTGCATATGTTCGGATTTTTAACCGATCAATTTTATAATGTATATGAGAAAACTGGTTTTTAATTATCTGGATCGGGTTGTAACTAGCTTGGAGGGAATCATTTGACATCCGGTCTAGCTGGTTTTGGTTTGAAAAAACAAGTTTGGAAATATTCAGCATTCAATCACTCTAATGACTTCAAGGTTTTCACGAACAGAAGATTCAACCGTGCTAAGGTCGGTATTAGTAGTAGCCATGAAGAAAAATTGAGAGACTTTAAGAGAGTTTGAATATGGTGTAAATTAACCAAATACGTCCCTAAACTATTTATATATGCTTATGGTGGCAAAAAATGGTAAAATACACTGATACTATATTAACGGTTACTTTTTTTTACCCCACACACATATTTTTCCTGTTTTTTCCAAACCGTTTTTTTATCCAGTAAAAACCGGGTCATCTCATATAAATCCCAAACCGGTTTTCCTATCCGGGTCATCTCTTATATACAAAGATTTTGATCATCATCATTGACGCAACCTATATAGTTATTTATCTTATCTTAAAATTCTATATACAATGTAGCCTCAAAGATTACATAATATAACTAATAATTACAAAGAAGTCCTACAAGATATTTTATTTCAACAAAATTAAAAATACTAATATTTTTTTAAAATTTCTTATTATTTACATCAAACACTTATCGTCACCCGTATAATATACGGGTCGCTTAACTAGTTCATATAGTATAAAACACCAGCATAATTGTTGTTAAATAAGGGGTCGTTTGTTTCTTAAGAAATTCTAAGTCTGAATCTGAATATCATGTCTGAACATTAAGAGGTGATTCTGACGTCTGAATGTTCATTCATATTTTGCTGGTTGTTTTTTAAATATTTGAATGGTTGTAATTATCCGTTTTATAATATTTTATATTCAATTGTTAGATATATGACTAAATTTTAACTTTTCTAATTATAAAGTAAATTATTTTAATAAAAAATATGAAACCATAATAATATAGGGAATTAAAATAAAGAATATATAGAAGAGAGATGCGCAGCGGTGTGCGGAGCCCGACGACGGCCGTGAAAGATCTCCATATATGTAGAGTAATGGAGAAGTAGATGTTGACGTGAATTAGTGAAATAAGGAGTATAATTGTTATAATATAAAGAAACATAAATTATGTTAAGATGTAATAAGAGGTAATTTTATCTCTTATTTATTAAGAGGTTTTAAGGGGTTTTCAGATCTTAATGAAAATAAAAAACAAACAGCTCTTACATCTTTATACCTCTTATTGATTCAGATTAAGATGAATTAAGACCTTTTTCAGAAAAACAAACGACCCCTAAAAATCTAACTCAAGTGTCATCAGTTTTAGCTTATAAAGGCTTATTGTTTAGCCTATTTTCTGTAATATAGTTTTCCAGATTATTACATTATTTATAAGTTTTTCTGTTGAAGAACAAACCCTAAATAAACTAAAACAAATAACCCTCAATCAAATTTCTAATTTCTTGAACTAACTCCAAATTTCCTATCAGTGAACACCTTAGGGTTCGTTTGGTTCGCGGAATGAAAATAAAGGACTTGATATTTGGTTAGTACATACTAGAATTGGAATTTAATTAAAAATAAGTTAATACAATATGTATAAACCAAAATAAGGTATGGTAGAGTACGGGTGGGGTAGGGGTAGTGGTGAGGTGGGTAGGGCAGCGGTGGGGTGGGGTGGGTGGGTACAGTAGTAGTAGGGTGGGGTTAGGTTAGGTATAAGACAACAATTATATTTTAAGAGTTATGAATGTGAAGAATTTTAATTATTTAGAAAGGAATTCTAAATTCCTTGATTTAAGAAATTTTTTGAAATGTTAAATTCTTTTATGTGAAACAAATACCTCGTATAATTTGATCCCAATTTCAATTATATCCCATCCATTCAAATTTCTATCAACCAAACGTCCTTTTGATAAATAATGGAAAAAACCTCAAACTTTGCTTTACTTTTTGGTTTAAATCTTAATCTTTGTTTTTACATAATTTAAACCTTAAACTTTAACTTATTTTTGGTTTAAACCTTAAACTTTATTTTGCTTTTGGTTTAAACCTTAAACTTTATTTCTAAATGATTTAAACCTTAAACTTTAAATATATATCTATTTAACCCATAAACTTTCATTTACTTACTTAAAATGGGTAAAAAGTAAACCTACAACCTATTTAACCGGCTACCTCATCTTCCCTTAACACACGACTTGTAAAATGTTTAGAGCATAAAAGGGGAGCGGCGGCGAAATCGACGACATGACCAAGGGCGAAGCCGTCGACGGGACCAAGGGCGAAGCCAATGACGGGACCAAGGGCGAACGGCACTGCCTTTGGTCCCGTCATCGTCGTCGCCGGTCGCTGCCCTTGGGCCCGTCGTCGTCCTCACCGTTCTTCTCCCTTGGTCCCGTTGTCGTTTTCGTCGGTCGCTGCCCTTGGTCTAGTCATCCTCAGCGTTCGCTGCCCTTGGTCCCGTCGTCGCTTTCGCCGTCGCTTTCGCCGTCGCTTCCCTTTTATGCTCTAAACGTTTTATAAGTTGTGTGTTAAGGAAAGATGAGGTAGCCGGTTGAATAGGTTGTAGGTTTACTTTTTACCTTTATAAGTAAGTGGATGAAAGTTTATGGGTTAAAATAAAAATATATTTAAAGTTTAAGGTTTAAATTATTTAAAAATAGAGTTTAAGGTTTAAACCAAAAGTAAAATAAAGTTTAAAGTTTAAACCAAAAATAAAATAAAGTTTAAGGTTTAAATAATATAAAAACAAGAGTTAATTACAAAGATGGTCCCTGTGGTTTACGCTAAATTTCACATTTAGTCCTTTAAAATCGAAAATTACACTGGTGGTCCTTATGGTTGACATGTTGTTTCACTTTTGGTCCTTTAGCCTAACCACCGTTAAGTTCTACCGTTAAAAGCCCTCCATGTGCCTTGCACATGAGGGTATTTTGGTCTTTTTGCTTGTTATCCACTTTACCAAACACTATTAACCCTATTTTATTATTTAACGTATTTTTTTATAATTAACTCTCTCTCTCCAGCATAACATTCACCACACTTTTTCTCATCTTAATTCTCTCTCCCTTTGAAGAACATTCACCACCCCTACACCGCCGGCAACCACCACCGACAACCATCACCGTGCAACCACAGCCACGTCGCCACAGCCACCACCACCGTACGACCACTACCGTGCAACCACAGCCACGTCGCCACAGCAACCACCACCGACAATCACCACAGCCACGTCGCCACTCGTTCAATCTCTCTCTCTTCGGTGTATGACCACCCGGCAGATCTAAACCCAGCCATCGCTCATCATATTTGAACCACCACAGCCACGTCGCCTCCAGATCTGAACCGCCGCCGCCTTAGCTCTCTGGATCTGAACCACCACCGGCGCTCTACAGATCTACACACACACATCGAGAGCTTTGAGTTGCAGATGGAAGAACAATTAAAGCTATGTGCAGTGTGTAGTGTCTAGTGTGCATGTATGGTGAATATTCAACAAAGATTTCAAATGGGTCAAGTATATGATCCAAAAGGAAGAAATTGCAACTTTAAAGAAAGCTTACAATGGTCTGCTCTTCATCTCAGCAGGTGGAATCGATGAGTGGATGAGGTGCTATGCTAAAGTAAATATAGATCGAACTCTTTTCTCTATGGCGTAAATGGAACCTGCGTGGTCTGCAGTTGAAGAACAAAGAGAGTATGTTTTGTAAAGTAAATGTAGTTTGGTAATGGTTAATCTGTGTGCTGCTTTGTGTGGCCAAATTTGGGTTACAGGTTTTTGTTTCTTTTATGTTAATGCACTTTAGGCTTGTACCATAGGCTGGAAAGATTGTACTCAAGACACAGAGTGGTAATGAAGGAATCTCCTTACTGTTCTTCCTGTTCTTCTTTGTACCTTGTGTTGAAACCCAGCCATCGCTTTTAGTTTTCAGATTTGTATTATTTCAGTTTATAATCTATCAGATTTGTGGTTATTATGAGTTTGAAGGGGAGATTCATTAAAGATAATCACTAATTAATATGTATGAAAACATTAATTAACTTTATTAATAACTAATTAATTATTAGTTAATCTTAATTAAAAGTTAATTAATAATTAATTGACAAAGAGAAGGAAAAAGGATAGAGGATGTTTGGTTACAAGGATAAATGGAAAATGACTAATATACCCTTTGACTAACGGTCAAAGATAACTGAAGTTAGGCTAAAGGACCAAAAGTGAAACAACATGTCAACCATAAGGACCACCAGTGTAATTTTCGATTTTAAAGGACTAAATGTGAAATTTAGCGTAAACCACATGGACCATCTTTGTAATTAACTCTAAAAACAAATATTAAAGTTTAAAACAAAAAGTAAAGCAAAGTTTAAGATTTTTTTCATTATTAACCCTTAAGTTTTTGATAAGTAAAATATTAAAAATAGAGAGAAAGTGAATAAGTATATTAGTTTAGGGGACGAAATAGGAAATTAGAAAATGGAAAGGGTGGCGTTGGCGGCAGAATCGGCCATGACAGGTAAGCTCGAGATGGCAATGGCGAGAAATCGACCTGTACATCCCTCTTCTTCTTCCTTCATGTATATATATTCACGCACCGCCAACACACACACACACAGGGAAGACGCAGTCCAATACCAACCCTAAATCACCATGAGTCTCTTTGGCCTCGGCGGCAGGTATGGTATATCGATTTTGCTTTCAGCTTCTTGCATCTTTCTATTCGGATTATAGTAACTATATATCTTCTCAATCGATTGTTTAACCTCAACTGATCTGATTATGAACTTTTATAATTATATATGATGTCAATACTTGATTCGTATTTTTTTCTTCGGTTAGAACAGTCGTAATCAAATTAACAGAAGTATTATTCAATCCTCGTTTTAACAAGTAAAAATTCAATCACTAACATCATGTTATGTAAATTTGATGTAATCAATTGCAAGGTGTATTGAGTCACTCGAGTGTAAAAGCTTATGAGCACTTTCTACAGATGAAACAGAAGTTTTTATGTTTTTGAGTTGAAGGTGTTCTTATGGTTGTAATTAGTCAACTACTTGATGTAATTATTACAAATTATTTTCTATAACCAACGAATTCTCTTCTATCTTCAAGCTTCATCACTATCTGAACCTATAATGACAGGTTTATGCCTTACATATCCGGTTGATAAGCTTAGTCTTGTTAACCAGTAGCGATCCTTGCACCACTTTAGATATCAGAGCAGAAAGATGACAGACATGCTTTCTGGTTTTGATTTCTTTACAGATTTTGGATGTGAAGTTGATAATAATTAATTAATTATAAATATAAGTAGGGTCTATCAACTCCTTTGAAGTTTTCTACTATAAGTTATGAAAGAATAACAAAGAATCTAAATTCATTCAGATCTGATAATTTTCATTTGACTACATACATCCTTTTCATTGCTTTGCAATTGTTGATCTTCACATCTTGTTTGCAGAAATCAGAAGACTTTTCGACCAAAAAAGAGTGCTCCATCAGGAAGCAAGGTTAGTTAACTACAACTTAGAAAACCCTGTCATATATTTTCTCGGTGTTTTAACTGTTTATCCAACTTTTTGATGTGCTCAATTTATAATGGATTCAGGGTGCACAACTTAAAAAACACATTGATGCAACTTTGGGTAGTGGAAATCTGAGGGAAGCCGTGCGCCTGCCGCCTGGAGAAGATCTTAACGAGTGGCTGGCAATAAATGGTAATAATCTTTCACTGATTTTTATATGCAAATCAGCATATGGTTACACTTCTTTCTGTAATATTGTGTTGTGTATATATTATGTTTCTGTAGCTGTTGATTTCTTTAATCAAGTGAACATCCTTTATGGTACTCTTACCGAGTTCTGCACGCCATCAACATGCCCAACTATGACAGCGGGAACAAAGTAAGTTGCTTACCCTCTTCATTGGTCAAGATTGTGTAGTAGCAATCAAATAAATCAACATTTTTGTTATTTTCAGATACGAGTACAGGTGGGCTGATGGAGTTTCAATCAAGAAACCAATAGAAGTATCTGCTCCTAAATATGTGGAGTATTTGATGGAGTGGATTGAAACTCAACTTGATAACGAGTTGATATTTCCTCAGAAACTGGGTGTGTGAAAATTTTAGTACCAAACAAAATCATTTTTTTAGTCAAAAGGTTTTCTTATGTCATCTAACTCGTGTGTGTATACGTTGTAGGTGCACCATTTCCTTCCAATTTCCAGGACGTGGTGAAGACGATATTCAAGCGGTTGTTTAGGGTGTATGCTCACATATATCATTCACATTTTCAGATGATTATGAGTTTAAAAGAAGAAGCCCATCTCAATACTTGCTTCAAGCATTTTGTCCTCTTCACATGGGTGAGCCGTCATCTCTAGTTGTATCTTTTGATTCTTTACGAGGGGGGGCAGTTTGGTCCCAAATAACACAAACACTAACGTCCAGTTTGTTTCACCGTAATGTGAAGGAATGTAATGGAATTGAAATCAAATTCCATTGTATATTGCGTTTGGTAACATTATTTTGAAAGGAATTAAGTTCTTCGAAGTGTTAATATTACTTTAGGTAGAGGAATGTCATTACGTAACTAACATGGATGGAATTAAAATCATTTTCATTCCTTTGCATTACGGTGAAACAAACGGGACCTAAAGGCTATCAGGGGGGCCAGTTGGGTCCTAAATAAAACAAACACTAAAAGCTACTTGAGGCTGCAATTCGTGTTGTTGGATTGGTATCACCCATGACCCAACTTGAACACAGATGACTAGTTTATCATGTTGAAACACACAAACCCTGCCCCAGACACTTTTTTCTTGGAAAGCTGAAGAGTATATTAACTTATTAAGAGTACCACTTGACCCATGTTACCCGATCACAACCCGTGTAGCGTCATAAATCAAATGAATTGTTGGTTAAGTAGGTTATAGACAGGTTCCCATGGCAAGTTAAGTCGATAATTTTATCCTTTTCATTGGTAATTACTACCCTTACTTTAACCTAATTAATGGAGTGTCATTTGATGGACAGGAATTCCGGTTGATCGATCAAGGGGAGCTTGCACCACTATATGAGCTTGTTGAATCCATTCTGAAGCTATAGAACTCATTTTTCTTTGTTGTTAATCAAACAATCTCTTCTCATAGATCTCGTAGTTGTATTCGGTAGGCAGTAAGCACCTTTTGTTCGTGACTATTTGTTCATTTTTGTTGCTCGTCAAGCATATTCACATAAAGATTCAAAACCGCTTTACAAAATTTTGTAAACGGAAATAATTAACATATGAACTCGCCCTGTCGTTTGCTATTTGACCTTACCTAGGTTAACCATCAAATCCAGTGTACACACTTTTACACACAATATTTTATCTTAGAACAAAAGGCTTGCCAAATGTACAAAAGGCTTCTATTATTGTAGTTCCCATTAAAAAAAGAGGACGCCTTAAAAAGACAAAACCAAAAGGGGCATTGTAGCCCACAAATCGAAAAGAGTTAAAAGACTTGAGATAAGTATGCACTCAAATAGGACGAATACGTCTCAATAATGAAATACAAAGATACACGGAAGATTAAACATCACATAATCATTTATAAAAAAAATCGAGTTGAGTTGCAGTGTTGATAAAAACTAACGACTTGGTATTAAAGTGAAGTGCTGCAGTAGTAAAAAGCAAGCGAATTATGTTCATCTGTTGCATATAAATGAAGAAAAATTTGTACTCAGCATTTATATTGGTAACGTGAAACAACGATTGAGAGACCCTATCATTCAATTGAAGAACCATCAAATAGTTTATCAAAGAAAAAAAAAATTAAACAAAAGCAATTTGCCAATTACAATCGGCCAGGAATTGAGAACAAAACAGGACGAATTCACATCACCAAATTGAGAAGACACCCTTATAAATCAGCCAAAGAATCTTTTTAAGATAAAGATATATTTTAGGTTATGTGTTACCCCTCCTTCAACAAAATTTATAAGTTAAAAGTTACCATTTATTTCCATCCCCACTTGATTTGACTTGTGACATATAGCTCAATATCAAATAACATCTTCATTTCTTAATGATTAAAATAACACAGAAAGATGCTGGATGTCAAATGACATAAAAACTGCTGACCTTCACCAACTTCTATCTTTGCAGTGCACAAGGAAGTTCAATAATGCTTAGGTTGGTTGCCATAGTAGCTTGTCCCTGTTGAATTCAGTATATGTTGGAAGACATAGGCATCCAATTATGAATTCATGTTAGTTTACATGTCTAGACTCTAGTCACTCTTTTGTATCTTATGCCAATGCAACTCTGTCAGTAAAGACTACACCTACAGTGGTTGTTGGAGGTCAAGCATGTCTGGCAGTAATATTATATAAAATCTAGATAAAGAATCAAAATTACTATCAAATAGAATCTAGATTTTAATGATTCTGCAACTAATAAAAAGTGGATTATGAAGAATCACCTCAGGTGCAAAGCACGAAATCGGTTTCTGTCTAGTCAGATTCTATCAGCCATGTCTTTCCACATTGCTTCCATTGATGCAGAACATTATACTTCCTTGTACCAGACTTTTGGTAGTGTCGTGACTCTGGAACCCATATTTTATGCTGTTTCTGAAGTGGCATCACCTCAAATTTCTAACCAGCCTGATAAACAATGCAGTCACGTTGAAAAGATAAGAACCAGTCTGGAACAATCCGACAGCGACCTAGAAGCACTTTTATACCCAAAACAAAAAAATAAATTAGAAAGGAGGATTACAGTTTGACCTCAAGGGAAGAAAGACTAATGTTGACCTTCATAGTTACCATAAATACTTAAGATTTGAGAAAATATGATACACTAGTGTCTAATTTTTATGTATTGACAGTGTAAAGTGAATTTATGCAAACAGTTCCAGACACATGACACATGTAACCTTAAACCAGTCTAGCAAATCTAAGTCATTAAGTGATTAGCTATATCATTGACTATGTGTCAAGGTTCCAAAGATCATGAGCTGAAAGTATCTAATGATCTCTATTAAACTTCAATGTTATCGACATAAATTCTGTCACAAAGAAACCTGAAATTGTGAGTTATGACCCCACCCACCCACACAAAAAAGAAAGAAAGAAGAAGAAGACTACTTCTGAATCTCTAATTGGTATGCTATCGATCCTAGACAAGACATGACAGAAAAGGAAAGAAGTATACAGCTGCTTTACGCGAAGTGGCATACATAGAAAAGCCCTAAAGATGCAAAGCTACATTAACGGGGTCAGAGATTCGGAGACTGGTGGCTAAGTTGTACATGAGCCGCAAAAATCAAAATTATTACTGATGCCCACTAGAAATTTAATGAAGCACTCAGATCTGACATACACAAATAAGAATTACGAAATCCTAAATTCCTAATATTAATTAGGTGGTTTAGTTGTTACAAACTAATTGCCAGTCCCGCCTTAAAGAGACAAAACTATTTCCTTAACACTCATTCGACATGCCATAGTTTTATCATGTTTTACTAAATAAACAAGAGTCCACTCTGTGCGTAAGATTTAAGGTTCTAGTGTTCTCTATACAAACAAGAGTCCACTCATTCGAAATGTCATAGTTTTATCATGTTTTACTAACTAGTATTTCTGTGAATAATTTGGCTGATGTCCAACAAATGGAGACATCCTTTAATAACATTTCATGTAGCTTACCCACCTAACATTACCAACAAGCATCGCTGGCAAACAGAACATGTGATAGGCTCTTGTAAATAAGAGTTGGAGCAAACCATCTGCATTCACACAGAAAATACAGCCTGGATTAAGTACTATTAATTTTTATGGGAAGTATTATTTAATTATGAGATAGATTTTGATTTTAGGAGATGATTTGGAAAACAAGGGGTATCCAACAGCTCCAAGAAAGCGCAAAAACTTCCTGCGGTGACCTGGAAAGTATGATACAGGTTTTGTCATGAATTTATCAAAAATAACTTTTTTCAAAAGCAATAAAAGAAGCAAATATGCCAGCCTCCAGCCTCGAACATTAGACTAATTGGTTTGCAAAGTATAGCTATACCACTCCATCACCTTGATTTGTTATTAATAAAGAGTTTTATTTAATGATTTGTTACCTGTTCATTGAAATTTATGTGTTGCTGAGCATCTTTTTAGTGGTGAGGAGCCCTACCCAGGAATTACTCCTTTTTAGGAAAAAACTTTTATATAAATAAACATATGGATACATACACACACACACACACACCCCCCTATGTCTATCATTCACCTAGACACACCGCCCATCCTATGGCTACTACCCTCCTAATACACTGCCCATCTATCATAATTCTAATTCACCATGTATTCCTACCAGAGGTCATGTTCCCGAAGAGTAGTAGTCTTCCATGTCGAACCTCGATCTATCTTCTCACATAGGCGTTAATAAGGAAAAAGCTAATGGCCCGGTTAGAGCCCACTAAACCAGATTCACCATACCAGCCCAACGAGTCACAGAACTGAGAGGTATACCACTCATGATTGGAGAAACGGAGCACATGGGTAAGTGACACGTGTAGGGTGGATCAAGAGACAGTTGGTTTGCTCCGTTTAACAGAGAGAATACATATAGTTGGTAGTAGTGAGTGAGGGGGTATGCATGAAAGAATATTTTGTTTGTTCGGCTTATATGCCGGGGCAAGTTTCAGATTTGGGATCTTCTCTGATTTTTTTTCTTCTATTTTCATACCATTAATGAAATCATCCTTCTTTGTTTATATTTTGGTTCTTTAAAATTCTGCCTTGATTTTGTTCTTAGCTTCTTCCTTTCAAGCATATTTGCCTTCTTGTTCCATTGAGTATAACAACTTTTCCTCTCCTAATTACGTTGTCTCATCATGCATGACCGAACCAAGTCACCAACGCAATTTTTTTCTCTTGACTTATTGATGATAGGTGCAACTCCTTACTTAGCCCTGAATGCTACCATAGTTTTACCACAGGTCCATTGTAGCATCCTCATTTCCATCTTCCTTGCTTGAGCCTTTTCCGTCACCCAACACTCCACGTATAACATAGTCACTCTTTAGCTTCAACTTACTTTCTTATCGCACAATACTCTTAAAAATAAAAATATACATAGCAAGTGGCCAAAATAAGAAGCAGATGGATAAAAGGTAAAAGGTGAGAAGAAGGGTCGAACATGTGACCACCTGTTTATATGGCAGAGAGGTTACTAGCACCATTGAGGTTTTAGTGGACACTACAATACATGAACTGAGGTAGAGATGTTATTGCTCATGGAAATTAACACCCTGGCAAATTATAATAATACTAATAGTAATTAGAATCCTAAGTCATGTTAGGACATAAGTTCTTGTCTAGAAAATCTATATATATAGGGTATTATGGTTGTGATTTTAATATTCTTGGATTGATAAAGTGATTTGATATAAGAGTGTTGGTATACCTCCCGAAAATATATCTTGGGAGAGCTCATCGACCTCTCGTTGATTAATCTATCCTCTTGATTTCATTTCACTTTTATAAAGGTTTGCCACTTTGATTTGTATCACAACATCCTGCAATTGCACGCGGCACGCCATCAAAATGCCACCTGCATCGGTATGTTCATCATTAGACATGTGTAATCACATAAATCTGCAAAGACGATGAATCATAGTGACACACAATTTTGTGTAGGATAACCAGGTTTATGAGACATAAGTTCCTAAGCAAGAAGACTTGACCTTACCATTTTCCAAAGTAATTTAATTGCACTACCTTCATGCATATCAGAACTAGCTATTTGCTCCACATACAAGTGACACATTACACACAGTTCTCTGCTGAAACTGAGATCCTTGTTCTTTTTGGAATTTGGATAATGAGAATAAGGACTTTCTCTTTGCTGAATCTGACTTCTCACTTCAAGCCCTAGGATATGGATTTACACTCTCGATATCTTATCGTTTAATATGTCCCAATCTTGTCTCTTCATTTGTTAACTGGACCTTTGGCTTAATTGCAGAGGAAAAAAATTTATGCAATAGCAAGTAGCAACAATAGTAAAACCTTGGGACTACGAAAAATAAATTTTTTTAACATTTATTGATCATACTTATCAACAACAGGATACAAGGCAGAGCTACAACCTCTTGACATCCTATGATTTCTAGAAATGCCTAAGATGCCATGACTAAGAAAAATGAAGAACAAACAGTTTACGGCTTACAGAGGATCCTAACACCATAACTACCTACCTTTCAAATTCTATGTTCATATAATCAACAAAGAAACACGAGCTAGACCTAATGCTCGTCCTCCTTGTCTCGTTTCTCACTAACCAAGCCAGTGATGCTTGAAGCTTCTTGTAGATCTGAGAGAGACAGGGATCTCCACGGGGAGCTGTACAGTCTAGGAGATGAATTTGGTGATTCCTTAGTTGATAGTTTTCTACTACTGTTTAAGGGCAATGGTAGACGAGTAAGACCCACCATAGATGTGTTTGAGTTGGAGCTTTCCCCCCTACTTTTATGGTTGTTAATGTTAATTCCAAGAGTAAAATTGCTCCGGCCAGAGCTGGCAAGCCTCTTTGATATCACATTAGATTCACGATGCTTGTCCAATAAAACATGGAGTGCAAGCATGTTCTTACGTTTACGGCTGTAGGCATCTTCTGGCTTAACAATTTCTTGAATGGATGGAACAGAAACCGCATCAGCTAGGCTTCCATACGACTTGGATTTCCCAGCATAGAATGCTGATATGCCCCTCCTGAAATAAGTAATTGAAACATGAGTGGAGTATTAACTAATGCAATTCTCAAAACTAACATTTGTTCAACAAGCTCAAATTTGGGAATCAAACGCTAATTCTCTAAATTATAACATTTGTTGCTACAAGAGAAGGAAACAGTTAAGAAAATCGATCTCGATTCCTCTATTTTCCCCCCTCTTTTAAGATAGGCGTAGAAACAATTGAAATCGCACATGCATGTCTAAATGACATACAAATTTACAATCACCAACACGAATCTGCGAGAGTTAACATTCGTTATCAATTCTACAAGCAGTAATACAATAACGGTAGTAATAATCTAATGACCATACTTGATTGGCAAAACACTCTGTAAATCGTTTAAACCGTTGAGCGGTCCATTATCCTTGCTCCGAACTTCGCCGTCGCCTTCGTCGGAATCGCCTAGACCTTCACCGTCTGATGCGTCACTGTTATTGCCGATAGACGACGAACTGGTGGAATCTTCCTCTTCTTTAACGACCGGAAGCCGGCTGCTCCAAGGATTAGAATTACCTCCGGTGAATCTACTGGACTCAGACATATGATAGATCCACATCCCGTGAGGCGATTGGATCCGATTACTATCACCGCTACTATTACTCTCAAAAGCTACAGACATTGGATCAGATTGGTATATAGATACAGATTGTACACTGATAAAGATGGAAGAAAAACTGGATTTAGAGAGAAAAAAAGAGAGTATTTAGAGAGAGAAAGTTGATGAGGTCATGGGAGAGAGAAAGGCCTTATCCTCTCATCTGACATTTCAGTTTCATCTCTCACCGGAGTTACAAAAATTAATCCAAATGATGATAAATTAAAGATTATCTTTTCTTAATCATGTGATTAGTTAAATATATGATTAGTTTACTTGTAATGCATAAGGGCAGACGGTGTATAACCAAGCATGGCATCGACACGCTCATTTGTCATGCGGATAGCATAAAACACCATCTCTTATATTGGGGTATTGAAGCAAAACATCTATTCTCGGCACTTCAATGCGAATAAAGAGAGAAGAGAGAGATGAGCGAATGAGAGAAAAAGAGGTGAGAGGTGATAGAATATATAGTATTTTTTTAATACAAATATTTTTGAAACGGCGCAAAGTTTAAGTAGTAAAGAGGTTCAAACATGGCTAAAGCATAGATGTTGTGGCTCTGCTGTGACGCAAAGCATGGAATGCCCAAACATATTACACCCCATGCTTAACAATCATGACTAACTTAGTTGCATGAACGAACATAGTCTATAAATTTGTACAAAACAAATAGATAAGATGAAGTTGTGTTATATTGGTTGCGTTAGGTGGTGTGATGGCCGAGCCGAAGCACTTCCCTAGCGTAACTTTGCCGTTAAAAAAAAAAAGATGAAGATGTTGTGTAGTAATGTTGTATACTCTCAATTCTCAAATGTGGAAGAAAATCACCTTCTTTAGCCTAATATCAAGAGATAAAATAGAAAATATGTATTTTACTATCTATATCATATTCTCCAAGTTTTGAAATTAAATAAGTCTTGAGGACTCTTTACAATCTTAAAGCACCTATTCCTCAACCAACATGAAGAGGATGTAAAGGGCCATAAAGATCCTTACGAACGTAAGGATGTCACAAAGGGGCATTTCTTCATAATAGTCAGTAATTTTGTTGGATTTCTTTGTCTATGTTTCCTCTGTCATCGAGCTAACAATTTAAATATGTAAAGTGAAATATAACATATATACATCCAAATTCACCATAAAACTGACTAAAGTGCGAGAAAAATAATTTAATATACATGTAAATTTTAGCAATATGACATGACATTGTATTTTTTTTACTTGCGGAACGTACATCATATATTTATTACTAATACTTTGTTTCCAAACACGAATTTAACAAGTGATCAATCATAACATTGTAAATCCCTTCTCTTAAATAATGACTTACTCCATAAATATTCAAAGTATTTTGGTAGGAGATTTATTAGCTCTCATTAAATATTCAACGCATTTAGGTGTTTTTCAAGTTAGCTAACATTAAATGTTCAAGGAATTCCGATATATGTTTACAAGTGAGCTATCATTAAATATTCAATGTATTCAACAATATCTACAAGTGTGCTATTATTGTTTATCTACAAGCGAGCTACTATTGTTTATCTTGATTGAGAGAGTAAAGGTTGGCATCAAATGGAAATTTTGTCACTTCATGGTTGTTTTTATATCCATGAATTGTCCTATTGTCAATATTATAAAATGGACCTACTAAAACTGTATTGGTAAATAATGTGTAGTATATTTTCTAGAAACTAAAAAGATGATTGAATAAATCTTATGATAGATTTTAAGCTTTTAAATTATGATCTTGTTGCAATCTTTGATAAAAATATAATCTTATACACGATGAAAGCAAATATGTATCAAAATACAAAAAATATAGATCTGTATATAAAGCTTTCTCTTGTTAATTCTTGTATTTTAATTTGTTATTCAGTACACGATTCTTTGTTAACAACTTAAGAATCATACTTGAATTTGTATTTGAATGATCATAAGTATGTTTAGAAATAAAGATAAGTTTGATGTGTAAGAGATGTGTTCAAATGAGACAATGTATGCTTTTTAGTTTTAATATGACAAGCTAATACATAACAAAAAGTCATCTGTTAGGTAGACAATCTGTGTCCGGTTCAACTCAACTTTTGACTTTTGATATTTGAACGTCTTCTATTGTCTTGTGATTGCTTTTTCCCAATATTTTCAGATTACAAGTCATTAAAGTATTGTGTATATATGTACCAAACACCTAGATAATGTTTGAAAAAAATTCAAAATTCAAATTTTGATTAAATAATAATAAAAATAGGTCCAGAGGAACTTTTTTCCAAAAGTGGAAGGACACAGTCTTCTGTTTTGGATCATTTCCCCTCATGGAAAGACACGTCATAGATTTTTATCGGAGGCTTGCATCCTTTTGACATATTTGATCAACAACTAATGACACATTAAAGGTTAATAGCTATTAGCATACTGTATATTTCTTGACTGTCAGGTGTTTTGATCACGTCAGCAAGTCATAATAGCATATTTTATTACGAAGCTCACGTCAACCGAATTCTAATATATGCTTATGGAATGGAAAGAGGTTTGAAGAAGGGAAATCACATAGTTGGATTTTTTTTTGCTCTTTACCATTTGTATCAATATTTTTTTTATATTTACTAATTTGATTAGAAATTTGTCCAAAACATCAAAACATGACAAAAATATTTAAAAGTGTTTGACATCTTAAGTATCTAGCGATTTCAGTTTAGGTCATTATCATGTAACTTGTGTCGTCTTTTGTGATTTTGTAAATTATTACCATGAGAGTGTTATTTTCTTTACTTTTATATATTTTTTTACTTAACAATAAAATTATTTCAAGTTCATTTGCATTAACTTTGTCAATCTTAATTTATAAACTAAAATTTTGTTTCAAATCTTAATTCAACGAGTTTCTAATATGTACATATGCTACATATATAAAGGGTAATGATACACATAGAACCCTTCTTAAACATAGAATCTAAAGAACCACCTTAGAGGTTGACACGTGACATGTTGATTGGAGGGCAAAACTGGAAAATTAAAAAAAATCCAAAACCCACGCGCCTTTGAAACAACCTCCAGCAAGTTTTTAAAAAAAAAAAAAAACCCCCAATCTTTAAATGATCATAACTAATTCGTTTTTAAGAATTTTAGCAAAAAAACTATATTGTTAGATTAAGTTTTTCATCCTCTTTCAAACAAGACCAGACTTGATATATTTCTGAAACTTTATTTTTTTTTGAAAATGCAAATTTTTCAAAATTTGCATTTTTATCTGGGTTTCATTTGAAAATGCAAAAATGCAAAAACTGAAAATGCAAAAATCGAAGATGCAAGTTATGCATATGCTTCCAAAAATGCAAATTTTGAAACCAATACTGAAAATGCAAACAAGAACTAACTGAAAATGCAACCCAAAATGTAAAACAAAATTTGCATTTTCATAATTTTTTTTGAAAAATATGGCAAGAGTGGTCTTGATTGAAAGAGGATTAAAAAACTAAAATATTGGTATAATATATTTTTTTTAAATTCACAAAACTTAAAAAGTTATGACAATTTAAAGTTTTGGGGGGTATTTTTTTATTAAAAACGTGGGTTTGTTGGGAGAGATTTTCCATCTTTGTCCTTTTGTATATTAACTAATACATAGTAATTATAATTATGTCATCCTTAATCTTAACCATTGATTTTGATGATCCAATGGTCCAGATTGGTTCTATGGTTCTATGTTTAAATAATGGTTCTATATTGATCTATTTTCTATATATAAATATAATTCCACAACAATCATAAAGTATATATATATGCAAAAAATGAAATTAAATCATATGTAATATTTCAATACGTATTTGAGTTGGTTTCGGCTTGAACTTTCAAACTCCAACAACTTAAAAAAAACTAGTACATTACAACATTTCAGCTCATAGCAAATCCCCTTACCTTTTAATGCAACTAATTTTTGCCCATGCTTTATTTACAATTTCAACTTGTGGTTGTGTGTATTTTTTTATTGAATCATTGATGATAAGTAATTTATTAAATGATAACAGCATTAACAATAATAAACGGCTAAACACACAAAAACATACCATAACAAAGGAAAAGTTTAAAAATTTATATGGGCCCCAATATAAGCTGTGAATGGTTTTTAATCATCTAAAAGCCCAATTCTATAAAGCATGGCCAGCCCAATCATATCAGAAAAACCCTTTTGTTAAACCCTTGCCGGCGCAACGAACTCGAACAAACTGAACTTCCGCCATGGCCGACGCCGGAACTATCCGAACGTATGAAGATTTCGTGAAGGTTCACAGCCTGCTACTTGCAGCTGCTGGTATACCGCCGTCTCTATACCGGATACTCTTTGAGAAGCTATCCACTGAAACTTTTGATGGCGGCAACTACTTCCAGGTGGAGCCCGTCGAGGATGGCCGTCAAAGGCGTCTCCTTCTCACCAACTCGAATTCAATGGCTACCGAATCAAACATTTTCCTCGTTGATCATGCGTTGTCATTCCGCCTTTCAGATGCCCCCAAACAGGTTAATTGGCCCCCAATGCAGTCTTCCATGATTATTGAAATCCTATCTGATTTGTATTCCAACTATGTTAGTCTGGGAATTGTAATGAAATTTGATGCGGAGATGATAGAAGACTAAGAAGAACTTAAAGCTTAGTAATTTATGTATTCACTTACAACCGTAAGAGAATTACAAGAAAATCTGATCACTGTTAAGTGATAACCTACTAAAGCTTAGTTACTCTGTAAGTTGTATGCTGGCTTCTCTTTGATGCAACGATGGACAAATAAAAGAGTAAAGAAAGAAGAAGCTAATGTTAGTATGTCTTGCTCCCATAGGTTTGATGGATAGAAAGAAAGAAAAGCCCCAAGTGTGTAAGATATCGTTGTCTTCTTTTTGATAGCATAATGAAATTGATTTAAATGTGTAGCCGTGTAGGGTAGATGAGAAAGTAGTGAAGTTGATGAGGAGCACCAAATAAGAAATTAAACTGCCTACAGGTAAAAACTTGATTTGGATCTATATGGTACGCTTAAATCATTTAGGAACTTCATCCTAAAGGCTGCTGGTTACGACTTGTACTATTTCATATTATATCTAGCAATACCCCAAATACAGAAGTTTTCTTTGAGCCTACAGTATGAGTGAATAAAAGTGTCTCGAAGGTCGAGACTAACAAATACGAAGATCCAAAGTGCATACTTAACATACACTTCTGTAATTTATACTTATTTATTGATTCAACTATATGCATTGCTTTGCTTTAACAGCTGCAAGAAGTTCCAGGGTTGGTAGAGAGAATGGCTTCATTGATGTGTGTGGATATTGATTTGAATTCTGATGTTGAAGAGGCAGATAATGTAGGCTGCGAATTGAAGGATTGCAAATTGGCTGCTATGGAAATTGTGGAGAGAGAAGTTCAAATAGTGAAAAAAGAGGGCCATGGTGCAGTGCTGTGGTTGGAACTTGAGGATCTAGACATTGATGATGATGCCTTTCTCTCTCTTGATTTGCCTAGCAAATTTCCAGTATGTCACCATTACCCTTATTGTTTCTTTTTATTGCTTTTTTTTCTTTTGACTTTAATGGCACTAGGATTCTAGCTGGATACTACAAAAGCTGCTCATACTCTCTTCACCAAACTCTCTCTGTTACCGTATTAAATTTGTCAGCATATGCACATTGTGTTACGTTTTCGTTTGTCTACATCATAACGACTGCCGCAGCTCAATCTTGATAGAGGGTTATTTTTTACACTTCAGGGAGATTGAACCCTTGGTCCCTTTCGTGAATGTGTCTGCCGTCTGGCCCTTTTGTGAAATCTAATGCTTTAGAAGCTGCTATTTTTTGTTGACTGCATGCTGTTTATTTATGAATTCCGCTTATAGTACTAACACAATAATTTACTTTTTGCTGCTTAACTTTTGTAGGACTTAATTGCACTTAGTCTGTGTGACAACAAGCTTAAGGTTGCCGAGACAATTATTAATGAAATTGTGAAGTTTAAACACCTTAGAGCCCTCTGGCTAAACAATAACCCAATCTTACAGGACCGGTAAGTTTCTCTGTTGCATTAAAGTTTTTATTTTAAAACCAAAGGCATTACTGTGACCGAGACATAACTCAAGTAGTTTGCCTCTAGTGATGACTACGTTGCAGATGTTATCATTAATAATTGCCCGGGGTTGGAAATTTTGAACTCATGTTTTACAAGTAAATATACGGACTGGGCCTTGGGTTTCTGTGGAGGAATTTATGACAAGGAGAATCCGGGCATTGAACATGATAATGACCACTCATTGCAGGGTTTGACATATCTCGACCTTTCAAATAGGCGTATTCACAGCTTACACAAGGTATCAGCGGTCATCTTTACGTTTATATTATTCTATATATGAATTATGATACGGTTTTCTAATATATCTTGTACTCGTGTGTTTTTTACTGCTTTGTCAGGGATTTTCACCTGATACAATGTCCTCTCTTTCGTATTTGAATCTTCGAGGAAATCCACTGAATGATCATTCTATCTTCGAACTACGAGAACTTTTGAAATCCTTTACAAACTTACATGCACTGGAGGTATCTTCAAAAGGGAATACTCTCTTCTAGTCTTTACTCTTTAATCCATGGAGATATTTTGTAATATTTGCTATATGACAGGTGGATATTCCTGGTCCTCTTGGAGACAGTGCAGTTGAGATTGTTGATTCTATTCCCAGTCTTTCTTTGTTAAACGGTGTAAGTACAACACAAGTTGTTGAATCGGGAAAGAGTGTGCTTGATTCAATGCTTCGTCCACGTCTTCCTGAATGGACTGCTGGTGAAATCTTGATTGATCGTGTAATAAATGCCATGTGGTTATACTTGATGTCTTATAGATTAGCAGACGAGGAGAAGATTGATGAGACATCTATATGGTATGTAATTATGAATTTCACGTAGTCACCCTTAAAGCTTTGAACTTTTTATTATTGCTTTGCTTGTCAGTTTTTTTTTATGCATCGAGCTAAAGCATCCTAAACAGTATATGTTCTAAGGGTCTTGGTCAATGCAATTTCTAACTAAGTTATGTTTTATACACACACTCACATACACACTCCTTGAAATAACTAATGCATTCTATTTAGGTATGTGATGGATGAATTGGGTTCAGCACTGCGACACAGTGATGAGCCAAATTTCAGAGTTTCACCATTCTTGTACATGCCTGAGGGAAAACTGGATTCAGCAGTGAGGTCCTCTATCCTTACCCTTCTGTCTAGCTTTACTGTTTTTCATTCCCTAACTTTGATCAAAGTAGGTGCTATCAGAAGCATAATCTTTTTCTACAAACATTCACAACTGATTCTTCCTACTTCATGTCTCAGTAATGAGATTATTAGTTCCAGGTTGCACATCAAACATCCCGTAAATGAGATTAAAACAATACCAAAGCGATCTCTTTATATTTGCTTGTGATTAGCATCCGTTTTTAATGTTGTTAAGATTACAATTTCAGCTTTACAATTCTCTGGCCTACCCAAAATGTCCAATATGGTGATGAGTGCACTCGTGATTATCTATTTGGCATTGGAGAGGAGAAACAGCGTTCTGCCAGGCTTACTGCTTGGTTTCATACCCCACAGAAGTACTTCATAAGAGTATGTATCTTCTAGCTCTACATAGGCATTTGTAGTTATCATGAATTAGTTCCAAACTAACACTCTTGTAAAATGTTGTCAGGAGTACGAAAAATATTGGCAGAATTTGAGATTAACAAGTTCTTCCTCAGTTAGTAAGGTGTCATGTACTACTACCACTACTACTAGTAGTCTAGTACGTAGCGATGGACATCCCCTACGTGTTTATACAGATATTCCATCAGTGGAAGAACTTTTGACCCACCCAGGATTCATAATCAGTATGTGCTCTTTATAGGATTTTTAATTTTAAAACGAATACTTTCTTGTAGAGGTGGAAAAGGAGTTTGTTTTGGTTGGTTGCGTAATAGGTCATAACATGCATCACTTAACACGAGTTAGGCATTTTTTTTCCAGAGAATTTTAAAAATGTTTATAAATAGTTGGTGTGTTAAACATGTTTGGAAAATGTATACTATTTCAATAATGATCTGGTCTTTGATTAAACTAATTTAGTAGGAGGTTCTATGCATTTAAAGTACAATTTTGGCACCTTCTACAGACCATTTTCTTTATAGCAAACCTTTTTCATTTTACCCGTTTGACCCTTCAGTGATAAAAACATAACCTTATGTTTATAAGCAAATAGTTAAGAATTGCTGTCTCAGCTTTCTTTTAAAGTATTGGATGCTGTCAGTCTCATAGTAGTTATCTTGTTCTTCTTTCTCAAAAATATTTATTTTTAATTTATATTTTTAACAGCAACTGACCCGAAGGAAGCAGATATAATATGGACAAGCATGCAAGTGGATGATGAAGTGAAGAAAGCTATAGGGCTAAATGATGGACAATGTATAAATCAGTTTCCTTTTGAAGCTTGTCTGGTCATGAAACACCATTTGGCAGAAACAGTTCAGAAGGTCATTGGATTTTTCTCCTTTTAATTCTTTTTTCAAAATTTGGATTGTGAATTATTTGGTGAGAGTATGCTTTAACCTGTCATTACTTTTACTACAGGCTTATGGATCTCCTGAATGGTTTCAGCCTACCTACAATCTTGAAACACAACTCACTCAATTTATTGGTGACTATTATGTACGGGAGAACAATAAGTCAGACAATTTATGGATTTTGAAGCCATGGAACATGGCCAGAACTATAGATACAACGGTTACTGGCAATTTACCTGCAATTGTACGTCTAATGGAGACCGGCCCAAAGATATGTCAAAAGTATATCGAACAGCCGGCTTTATTCAAGGGGAGGAAGTTTGATCTTCGGTACATTGTTCTTGTTCGCAGTATGAACCCATTGGAGTTGTTCATCACTGATGTTTTCTGGGTATGTAAAATAGGCAAAAAGGTCTTGTTGGTGAATTTGATTTATGTATTTGTATCCTTTTAATGAATTTTCATATACTCCTTTCAGGTTAGACTGGCGAACAACAGATACACATTGGATAAGAAAAGTTTGTTCGAATATGAGACTCACTTCACTGTTATGGTAAGGAGCTTGTCTTATGCATTTATAATGGATTTCTAATGCCAATCTGTATTGAGTTCTAATGGATATCTGTCAAACTATCAGAATTACAGGGGAACACTGAATCACATGAACACACCAGAGTTCGTTAAAGAGTTTGAGCAGGAACATAAAGGTTTGATTGATTTACTTTTCTGACATGTTTTTTTGACATAAACTTATGCTGATGATTATTATGTCTTTGAGAGTTGCAGTTGAATGGGTGGATATCCATTCAAGAGTTAAAAAGATGATCCGAATGGTTTTTGAGTCAGCAACATTGGTTCATCCAGAGATGCACAGTCCGATGGCTAGGGCTATGTATGGTATTGATGTGATGCTTGATAGCTCTTTTAAACCCAAGTTATTGGAGGTGATGATTCATTCCTTTCTAACAAACACAAAAATAATTGTTTTTTTTTGCACAAATGAGACCTGACTGATCTATAATTGCAGGTTACTTATTGCCCCGACTGCACTAGAGCTTGTAAATATGATATGGAAGCCGTGATGGGCAGAGGGGAAACTGTCAAAGCTCGAGAATTCTATAACTATGTTTTTGGTTGCCTGTTTTTGAACGAAACAGCAAATGTATCCCCATTGTGAAATGAAGAAGTGCAGATGTTGTATGTTTGTTTTTGTAACAAGAACAAATGTTTAATTGCCTAAAGATTTTGCTATTTAAACAAGGGTGACAACTAGGCTATTTGCAAGCTTCCATGCACGCACATAGGCAAACTTTTTAGCATTTAACATTGCTCTCTCATGCTGAGACTGTAGTTTCATTAGGACCTTGCTTGTTGGTTTTTCTGTGTTGAAATCTTCTTGTGCAATTCAAGTTTTGACATCCGTTCAACCTCCAGTGCTCGTTCAAGCTACAAGGCACAAACATTCATTTCACAGGTGCATAAATCTTTAAAAGTTTAATTGTGTAACAATGATAATCGGTACCTTTGCTGCTCTGGTACTCCATTCTCCTAGTATGGCTCGCAGCCTTTCATTTTCCTCCATATACTATAAATCATAACAGGTGAGGGCTAATATGAGTACATAATAATGTATGTTTATATTGGATAAATTATATAGATATATATTGGTTGGCAATGTTCAGATCAGACGCACCTGATTGTTTGTATTACGCACACTTTGGATTTCAGTCTCTTTCTCAGCCACCAAAGATCGAGCAAGTCTTAATTCAGATTGCAGTTGGTTCATCTGCAGACGTGAATGAATGCATTCTTTTATAGCATAAGATACAAGTTTTTATCTCATGAAGTGTTTTGAAGACATCTCCATCATGTCTTCAAGTACATGATGCTGCACCAAGCTAAGGTGAAATAGCAAAAGGGTGTTGACAGTGTTGTTGGAGTTTAAGATGTGGGAAAGGCAATATGATCATCTTTATAGCTGGGGTTAACATTGCTTCTAAAGTATGGATCAAATTTAGGTTAATTCTCCAATCATTCTTTTAATTGTTTGGCATTTACAGGAGTTACAAATAACTTTCAAATGCATTTGACAAACTGGCCATTTGTAAGGGCATTGACAAAAATAGAACCAGCTGATATGAGTATTACCTCAGCCGAAAGTGTTCGTAGTTCCTGATCACGAGTTGCTAACAGATGAGCAAGATCAACCTACACAAGAAAGTGATTAACATCTTTTTCTATATAATTATTAATCATTCTACCTTGATTTTCAAAAGAAAAGCCCAACCCCGCCAAAGATTTACAGCATAGAATACAACTTAAGTTCCTGGACAAACTTATTATATTTATTGGTCATTTAACAAGGGGTAATTGTCATCCAAAAACAAAAAATACTTCCACGAACAAAAGAGAAACAAACAAATATATAAATAAATCATGTCCCATCAATATACCTGAGGTGCCATCCCGTCACCGGATCTTTCATATTTGCTTAAGCATTCTTGTAGTCGAAGAATCTGCAGTGATACAGATAGACGGCCTTGTAACCAAGAGAAGAAAAATTCTTTCACACATATCTAACCTAACCCTAAAACAGTTCTGGTCAATACGTACCTCCTCACTGAGGAAATTAAGGTTCTCTCTTTGATACTGTAGCAAAGCCATTTGCTGATCAGAGAGCCGGCCACCATCATGATACCTGTGATTATGCATAACAGTTAATTCTCAATATCAGTAGTCCTAAAAAAACCAAAAAACATTGTCAATCATTGATTAAAGTTTCAATTTGATGATGAGATAAGGTAAGGAATCAGATTTCAGATTGAAGATTGAGTTGATTCTGATTACCTTGATACGCACTATGGAGACAAGAGAAATATAACCTAGCTAAACCATCTATAAACAATCCTTAAGAATCAGATAATGACAAAAAGGACCTTAACCTAACATAAAGAATAAATCACAGCCAAAGAATATTAATTGCTAATACCCCCTCCCTCTCAAACTCAAGGAGAAGAAAAATGAGCCAGATTGAGTTTGAAAATCAAAGCCTGAAACTGACTTGGCAAATGAGCTTTAGTGAAAAGATCAACCGGTTGATCTGTGGTAGAAATGGATAGAAGTTGAACGGTCTTGCCAACCACATGTTGTCGAACAAAGTGATAATCGATCTTAATATGCTTCGTGTGTTCATGGAAAACATAGTGAGCAATTTGAGTTGCACTTCTCTTATCACACCAAAGAGGCGTTGGAGCTGATTGAGGCGTTGCACTTCTCTTATCAGATAGAAGCCAGCACAAGCAAACCAGCTCTTGCCTAGTGTTTGCAAGGTCCCTATACTCCGCTTTAATACTTGAACGAGCAGTGAGGACTGTTTCTTACTTTTCCACGATATGAGAGAATTGCCAAGAAAGAAACAATAACCAGATGTAGATCGTCGGTCAGTCAAATCACTGTTCCAGTCAGAATCTGAAAATCCCTTTAGAATCAATGTCGGACAAAAAGTGAAATCCATGAAATATTGTACTTGCATATGCAAGATTTGGTCGTGTGACTGTGAGATAAACCAATACAATAACAACAACAATACCCAAATAAATAATCATACATCTGCCCATAGGTAGAGAGATTGCTTCCTGAAAAAGACCTCCGATAATGAAAAAAAGAAAACAATAAATAAAAAAATAAATAGGAAAAGAAATACGACTAAATAAAATTAGCCTTAAAAAAATACATAGAAAAATAAATAAATAAAAGATAGAAAGAAAAATAATAATAAAAAAGGACAACACTATGAAAAACACTGATAAAGGGAAGTTTTTAATCTATCGAAACATTAGGTCCAACAATATATAATAAATAAAGCCCGATCCTTATCCTATTCCCTAATCTACCAAGTGCAAACTCGCTTATCCTAACCATGTACCATAATCCTCCTTCTCCATTAGAGCCTATCTGAAATCATGTCCTCGTAGAGGGAGAGCTGCTGTAAATCCGCTCTAACTCTATCTTCCCACCTCAGATAAGGACGACCACGCCTCTTAGTACCATCGACAACAATCGCTTCTACTCTCCTAACTGGCGCTGTAGGTTGCCTCCTTTTAACGTGTCCGAACCACCGCAGCCTCCATTCTCTCAACTTATTGACAATAGAAGTAACTCCTAACCCGTTTCTAAAAACACCCACCGGGATTTTATCCCAAGGTCTTCCCATAAATCTACCTAAGCATCCTCATCTCGGCCACTTCCATCTTCTCCGCTTGCGTCTTTTTCAGGGGCCAACACTGTTGAGTGTGGAGGCTAATGTACAAGTGTACTAACTCATAGTACAAGCGGTGGATGCATGCATGGAGATATCAAGAAATTTGAATCTTGATTCCTTAGAAATCGCATATGGATATATATTCTCAATTAATCCATGTTGTGATTTGGAAACTTATTTATCCACATGAGCAGACACACACGTGAACCAATCCAAGAATAGAGTTTGAATTAAAAGTCAAACTTAGATATACATGGAGCATTGGAGTTTATCACGTTTTTTTTATCTTGCCGATTTGATTTAATCTCGGCAGACTCAAGAATTAGATTAGGAATCTAATTTTCTCCTATAAATACATGGCATGTAATTGTAACCTTATGCACTCAAAGATAATAAAAAGTAGTCTCTAGTTCGGCCGTGGACGTAGCTTGATCACATTGATCAAGTGAACCACGTAAATTTCTCGTGTTCTTGTTTACGTCTTGCTATTTGCTCGTATTTGTGGTGGTTATTGTTTGGGTCCATTCCGCGTTTCCTTACAAACACTCGAAACCATATAGCATGGCGGGCCTAACTAGTCTGCAGAATTTTATTTTAAGCCTAAGCGGTACTTTCTTGTCGCATAGAACTCCTGTAGCCGCTCTCCACTTCCGCCACCCTGCTTGAATACGGTAGGATCATTGAGACAAGTACCACTCCTCGCGACCCATTGAGAATTTGGCTCAAAGATAGTGGAGGCGACTTTAGCATCTGTAATGCCTGATGTAAACAGGAGATTGGAAAATCCATATGCTGTCAGATAGGACTTCAAGACCAAGGAAGTAATAAAGATTACAAGGATCCTTTGTTTTAAAGCAGAAGGTGAGAGACTGTTTGAGATTAATCATACCTTGATTGTCACTCCAGTATAATCATGTCATCCACAACGAGTTGAAGAACAATGGTACCTTTGTCCGTAGTTTGAATAAACAGGCTCGAGTCATAGGGGCTTGATGAAAAACCCAAAGAAGCAATAGTGTTGCTAAATTTCTCAAACTATGCATGAGGAGCCTGTTTAAGACCATATAGTGCATTCCTAAGATAAGGGGCATGACCGGAAGGATGATCTACACCCCGTGACTCATTGAGAATTTGGCTCAAGGAGAGTGGATGCGACTTTAGCATATGTAATGCCTCATCTAAACAGGAGATCAAAAGCATATTTAGCTTGAGATAAGTAAATCCCTATGCTGTCATATAGGACTTCATAGGGGCTTGATGAAAAACCCATAGAAATAATAATGTTGCTCAATTCCTCAAACCAGGCACGAGGAGCCTGTTTTAGACCATATAGTGTTTTCCTAAGATGACAAGTATTAAAGGAAGGATGATCTACACCACTTGGAAGACTCATATATACTTCTTCAAGTAAATCACATTGAGAAATGCATTCTTGACATTCATTTGATAAAAAGACCAACGACTAGCGGCAACAATAGCTAATAAGCTACGAACAAATGTGATATGAGCAACTTACAAAAGTCTCCTCATAGTCAATTCCATATTCTTTCACCGATCACATTTAGCAACAAGTCGAGCTTTATGTAAGTCAACTGTCCATTAGAGTGAGACTTGATTTTATAAAACCCATTTAGAACCAATAATGGTCTTCCCTGGTGGAAAAGGAACCAGTTCCCAAGTTTGAGCCTTTTCAAAGGCTTGAATTTTATCTTGCATAACAGTCTGTCACAAAGAATTAAAAACATATTTCTTGTAAAAAGTAGGCTCGTGATGAGACATAAGAGTGGAATTACATTGAAAATCACGAAGACTCGAAGATGTTTCTTACCCCTTCCGAACATCATGGCTCAAGTGGTGGCTGGTGTGTGAATCCAAAGATTTGAAAGACAAGTCGGCAATAGGAGATTGAGTTGGAGTGAAGTGTTTAGATTTGATCTCCACAAGCCATGTTAGATGAATCTGAAAGGGAAGAATCGCTTTCATTAGGCTCTGGTAATTCAAGTGGAATGGAAAAGAAGAGAGATGTGGCAGGATGTTGAACTTGAACTTAAGAGATTCTTGAAAACATTTTGTGTTCCAAAAAAGTGAGATGTCGAGAGATTTGAAGACATTTAGAAATAGAACCCAAAATCTGTATTTGTGTTCAATACCATAGCCAAGAAAACAACACAAACGAGTGTGGGGCTCAATTTTTGAACGTTCATGAGATTGCAAGTAAACAAAGCATGCACAACCCTAAACTCTAAGAAGATCGTATGCGGGTGAAATACCATGCAAGAGTTCATATGGAGACTTGCTTCGAACTGTAGGTGTAGGATGACGATTTATGGTTTAAACAACTATGAAGGCTGCCTCACCCCAGAATCACTTTGGAACTCAAGATGAGATGAGAAGTGTACGAAAGTGTTTAACACGTGTCTATGTTTGCGTTTAGCATGACCATTATGTTGAACATGCCAGGACATGAATATTGAGACATTGTGCCTTGTACATGTAAAAAGGAGAGAAGGGAGGACTCCTTGTATTCCATGACATTGTCAACACTAAAGACTTTGATAAATTTTGAAAACCGAGTTTAAATCATTTGTGCAAAGGTGACATATATAGTGGGTAATACATAACGATTATGCATAGGATATATCCATATACAACAATGTAATCATCAACAAAGATGACAAGGTACCTAGCACCTCCTATAGTGGGGTCAGGAGCAGACTTCCTCAGATATGAATGGACTAAGTCAAAAGCTGACGAAGAAGTAAAATCATATGTAGTGAAAGGCAAGGAATGATGTTTTCCAAGTTGACATGATAAACAAGAATCTGATTCAGGTTTAATATTACTAACTAAGTCGGACTAAACAAGAAGTTTAATTCAAGACACAAAGATATGACCTAGCGAGCATGCCATATATCGAAGGAAGAAAGAATTGATGTAGGGGCTATAAAATTTGAAAATGACTCTAGAAGACGAAGGTAGACCACTTCAAACATCCTTCCAACGCTACGACCTATTCCATGAATCTCCTTGGTCTTAGAATCCTATACAAGACATCCAGAAGGGGTGAAGAGAACATGTAGTCCTGATTGACATAATTGTCCAACCGAAACAAGGTTGAGAGATAAATCTGGAACATGAACCATATTGGTTAACGACAAACGAGAGGTAGAGACATGCATACCAATAGTTACAGGTAACCGAGTGCTATCAGCGCAAACAGAAGTAAAAGACCGTTGTGGCTGTTTGGCGGCGAATAAATATTCTTCCGATGTCATATGATTACAACACCCGGAATAAAATAGCCATGAATTGTTCGAGGATGAAGAAGGTTCATGAGTACTCATAGAACCTGTCAAGAGGTATTCAATTGACTCTTCATTTTGTTGTAATAGTTCTGTAAGTTTTGAAGTGGGTGACATGTACGACTCACTAGAAGTTGTTAATAGTCGTATAATCTCTAGATTTCTTTGTAGTATAGTTCCAGAAGATTAGAGGCATTTGTCGCATTAAAAAAACACGATGTGTAAGAATTGCTCGAACTTGTAGTAAGCTTTGTCATAGTTGTGTTATGAAGAAGGCAAAAAACAGGTTGTCCTATTCTGAGAGCAACAACACCAAATAAGTAGTAACCAGATAACGTGGAGAAAGAATTAGATTTCTTTTATCTCCTTAAACACTGGGACAACAATAATTATCACGAAGTCTTCTTCTATAATAGTCTGTAACAGTTTAACTTGATGGATTGTTCAGCTTCGTGAAAGCAGAAAGCCAGAAATAGAGATTCAACAATCCTACAAGTAGAAAGGCTCGAACAAGTGCAGAAAACAAGCCCTAAAATTGCACCTGCTGGATGAATTAATAGCCTAAAAACACAGGTGAAGAACTCGAACAATTGCGAGCAACAGAGATTGGTAAAGGGTTCTAAGAAACAGAATCAGATCAAAACTCATCAAGAAATAGAACAAGATGGCAATTCAAAAAAATCTTCAAACACAAATATGACATCCACAGTCGATTGCAAACCTGAAGGTGAGATGGTTTGTTCAACTTCGTGATTTGTGTGCTGGATAAGCAGCGATTGAGCCCTAGAACAGAAGAAGCTATGGCGTGTTTAAGATGAGCAGCTTCAATTGAGAGAGGCAGCAGTTTGAGAAGCAATAGAGCTGAATTTATTGCTCTGATACCATGTTAGAATCGTTAATTGAATGTTCAATTTGATGATGAGATAAGATAAAAAGAGGTTGTTTCTAAGTCACTTTCCAATCATCTACTAGAATTAGATATCTACCTAAATGTTCATGGTCAAGTTGACTATGAAATAAAAAATTACATTTACCCTGATGTATCAAGCAACTTATAGGAAAACAGAGGATTTATGAGGTAGCATGTCATCACCTCATCCCTTCTAGAGAGCTTGATGGTTGAAGGGGAGAATACAAGGACTTCAAAACATCTGGCTGGGATTCCAATGTATTGTACTGGTGTACATTTCCTGTAGAAGCCACATTACTTAAGATTAATCATACTAACAACTACCATAAACTTGATATTGATACAGCAGTAAGGAAGGAATCGAGTGTGTTTAAAAGTGATATATAAAGAAGTAACCGGTAATATCTAAAGAAATAATAGCCAAATGAAGAGAAACAAAAAAGAACCTTTTAGTCACATTTAACCCCTGAATTGTAGTAATTAATAAAGGTCTTACTTGTGAATAAACTCTGAAACTCGTGTATGCATTATATCATGTATAAAGATCATACTAAAAGTTTGAGTACCAACAATAGGAAATAGAATACGACTTACTTCATTCCTAGGCGTGAAATAGAATACAACTTACCAATATATACACTCATGAAAGAGCCAGCTAAAACAGCTTCAGCTACCATAATAATCCTGAAAATTAAGAGCTAGGAAAATGTCAGCAAAGAGAACTAATAAATTTTGTCATGAGCTTCATAGGTGTGTATGTCACATACAGATAGACATCTACTGAGAATTTTCAGTGTAACATATGACAAATCACAACGTAGACAGATTAGTCATTAGTAACTGTTGGATTTTAGACTAATGTTGCTCCAGTGCTCTACTGAAGTTATCAGCAAGTCAGCAACAACACGAACTTACAGTAAATATATCGTGACAAAATGGGTGTGGCGAGGGGGAGTGAGAGCGAGAGTGCGAGAGAGGGCGAGAGAGAGAAGAAGGGAGAGGGAGGGGGAAGAGCGAGAGAGCGAGAGAGAGAGAGAGGAGATTTTCCCGAATCCAGTCATGAAATATGCGATGGTTGAGAATCGAGCAAGTTAGACATATAAGAATATTCAAATATTAGAAGGGAGTTACCTGAGTATCATAGGAATAGGAAGAATTCTTATATTTGGCTCCCAAACCATGATAAGTAGCATCACACCAGTACCTGAAATGGGAAGAAAGTAGCTGAAACAGTTATACTAGCAACACATTATTCCACATATCCTATGTTACCTTTCTTCCAAAAAGGGTCACGACACATAGATTTTTGGATTTCAAGCCTAACAGTTTCAAAACACAAAAAACTGATCTATTACATTAAGGATCTACAAACATGTCTTTAATTATTACTAAAGTCTTAATATACTTTTCATTTCATCTTACAAGTCAAGTATTAAGGCCATGTTTGATAACAACTCGATTATAAAAACAAGCCTTTTATCCCAGCCTAGTTTGTAAAAAATTCAAGTAAATGGCAATAAACACACTATAAGAGATGAAACATGATGCAATTTGCAAATGATGTGACCCCCAGGGCCCTACACATGCAGAAACTTGATTTTAAAGCAGAGTTGCACTTTTTAGGAGGTAAACTTTCTTCAGGAAGTAGACAAAATGAATATAGTGTCAGGTTCGGAATTTTAGAATCTCTGAAAACGAGTATACATGTGAGGAACAGGGTTGCTTATCACACACGTGTGTGAAAATATCCAATTGGTTTGGTGGCAGATTGTCGAGGGCACATTATCAATGATAAGTTGATAACTCTCTACGAAATTCTTTTTTAGTAGGATGTTTGCAGGTAAAAAATGAAAACTTTAACAAATAACTTCAAAATAAAGTTCGATTTTTTGTTACATGTGAAAAAACAAGCCGGAATGCAGTACGCCAAGCTTTTTGAAGTAGCTATGATATCACAAAGGGCTTAGTACACTTTTAGACTTTGAGTCTTTAAAAAATTGAGTCCTAAGGAATTTTGGAACTATCAAATATTTGCAGCATACAACACTGAACAAACAACAGTACCAATCAGGTTATGGGGGAGGTAAGATGTAGACAGTCGTAGCTCTGCCTGGGGTAGAGAGACTGAATTTGAAGCATACAACACAAATACAACAAACTAAAAAACAGAGCAACTACTACAGGAACACTGTAATGGAGATATACATACCGTATGACGTACTGGCAAACGGCAGGCGAACAATATGCTTCAACTTTTGACTGAAAATATAGTAACCCTACATAATGGAAATCGATGTAGCATAACAGTAAAATACGTAAAAGATAATAGTGGTCAACTAATCACAACCAAATCAGTAATCTAGTTAAATACCTTTCAACTCTGAAAGTGAAATATTATTCAACCAAGGTGAATTTTGTAGTCATAGACAAAATAGTTCAATTACAAAATCCACCTCTATTTTTTTCTTTTATTCTTCAATAGTTCATTCTTATGTATCCAGTGTCACTGACGGATCATCTAATTTAAGGCATTTATTGTGCCATGAAAAATCCCATTTAGTGATTAAAACTAAAGGAAAGCAAAAAGAATGCAATATGTAGCATGAGGACTTGCATTCGTGATAACAAAAAAGTGATTTAAGATCAGAGTAGTAAAGATGTAGAAAACTACCTGTAATCTTATTTTCTGGACTTGGTAAACCATATATTGCTGGAAGATACCTGCAAGGAAAGTAATCTTTGTGAAGCATCAATCTCTACAATATATCGACTGGAACTGCTATGACATCTAAGAAGCCATGTAATAAGACTCATCAACCAAGAACAAACAATAATCAAAGTTGGCCAAGAGATACTGGCAAAGAATATAAACATTGAATAATGAAGACAGGATCAAAGAGAACATAAAATCAAATAGAATACCAGTGATGATCAATAAAACGACATCACACGTGCAGAGTAACTGTAATGTCAAGTATTTCTCAGATTGAAATACCCATGGAGCTCCAATAGCCAATGTAGCGTAACCTGCCTAAAATCATAGAGAATTAAGACAAGTTTCCAAAAAAAATGTTTGGAAATCCAAAATTATATAGAAGAAACATAAAATGACACTTGCCAAAAGTAGACAATACAAAATGCTACCGATGATGCTTGTACGTTTCCGGTGCCCACATAAAGGAGCTTCATTTGATATATCAAGAAATCTATAGCAAAAGAGGAGATAAGTCATAAGCATTACAGGCTAAAGTGGATCAACTGTCTTCTGTATTGAAGCAACAAAACTTCCTAATATGCACAACTGCACAAGGCAACTATCCAACATCAAGGAACTGCTGGCCACGAAAACAGCAATTCAAGAAACTGAGAACATCATGTATTGAAACTGTTAGGAAATTAGAGAAAAACTTGAGAGAACTTTTATTGAACTTGAACGTAAATGAAAGATATTACAACAGAAGACTACTGCTACTATTTATAGACACACTAACTAACCGACTCTAACTGAAATCACCAGCTAAATCCAACTGAACTGAATTCAGCAAATTATCAACTGAACACCAGCTGAACACCATCAGCTGCTGACCATTTCAGTTCAGCTGACACCTCGAATCTGAATCTGAATCTGAATTAAAGTCACATTTCAACAAATCTCCACCTTGACTTTAATTCTACTTCCAGCTATCAACGTTTAGAAGATCTAAACAGTGTCTCAACTTGTTTAAGGTAACAGGCTTTGTGAGCGCATCAGCTGGATTATCTTCAGTCTTTACTTTCTGAACTTTTACCCTTCTTTCAGAACGAATAAAATGATAACGCACATCTATGTGCTTTGTCCTCTCATGATGCACTTGATCCTTTGCTAGACAAATAGCACTTAAACTATCACAAAAGATCACCGCCTGATCTTGATGAAACCCCATATCACCAAGCAAACCTTTCAACCAAATTCCTTCCTTTGCAGCCTCTGTAAGTGCCATATATTCAGCCTCTGTCGTGGACAACGCAACTGACGGCTGTAATGTTGCTTTCCAACTCACCACGGCACTTCCAACAGTGAAAACATATCCCGTTAAGGACCTTCTAGTGTCAAGATCAGCTGCATAATCTGAGTCTGTGTAACCAGCCACAAAACTCTCACCTTTTCCTCCATAAATGAGACCCACATCAGCTGATCCTTTCAGATAACGAAAAATCCTTTTCACTGCAGCCCAATGCTCCTTTCCTGGACAGGCCATATAGCGCGAAACAACACTAATAGCATGTGCTATGTCAGGTCTAGTACACACCATGACATACATAAGACTCCCCACTGCATTTGAATAAGGAACTCTGCTCATATACTCTTTTTCAGCTTCTGATTGAGGTGCTAAAGCCACCGACAATCTGAAATTTGCTGAAGACGGAGTACTCAATGGCTTTGCCGATGTCATTCCAAACCGAGATAGCATCTTCATAATGTAACTTTTCTGTGACAAGAAAAGTTTACCCTTTGATCTGTCCCGAATAATCTCCATACCAAGAATCTTTTGAGCAGCCCCCAAATCCTTCATATCAAACTCAGAATTAAGTAGTTGTTTTAACTTCTTAATTTCAGTCTTATCTCGAGATGCCACTAACATATCATCCACATAAAGTAGCAAATAAACCATTGAACCACCAGCTACTTTCTTATGATATATGCAGCAATCATAGGGACTTCGATTAAATCCGTGGCTCACCATAAAACTATCAAATCGTTTATACCACTGCCTCGGAGATTGCTTCAATCCATACAACGATTTCTTGAGCTTGCACACATAATCTTCTTTCCCTTTAACCACAAACCCCTCCGGTTGATTCATATATATCTCCTCTTCAAGATCACCATGCAGAAACGCTGTTTTAACATCCAACTGTTCCAGCTCCAGGTTCTGCTGTGCTACAAGTGCTAACAACACTCTAATTGAAGTATGACGCACCATCGGAGAGAATATTTCATTGTAGTCAACCCCTTGCTCTTGGCTATAACCCCTAGCCACCAAACGAGCTTTGTACCTTACATTTTCAACTCCTGGCAGCCCCTCTTTCCTTTTGAAAATCCACTTGCAAGTCACAACTTTCCTGCCTTGAGGTAACTTGACCAGCTCCCAAGTTCTATTTTTGTGTAAGGACTCCATCTCCTCACTCATGGCTCCTATCCACACATCAGCCTCCTTAGTTGTGATTGCCTCCCGATAAGTAGAAGGTTCAAAGAATTCCAACTCTTCAGCAACTTGCAATGCGTAAGCCACCACATCATCAAACCCATACCTGATTGGCCTACCAACATGTCTTCGAGGCTTATCCAACGCTATGGATCGAAATTCCACAGGTTCCACATGTTGTTGTTGCTGATTGAAATCAACAAATTCTGTTTGAACTTCATTACTTGGCTGTCCAGCAGTGTTTTCATCCCCATCAGAGTCATTAAACTCATACTCCACCTGTTTAGAGTTACCCTCTTCTTGGTCTTTTGAAGTAGATGATGAAGTAGACGAATATCGCACACCACGCAACATACTCTCCTCATCAAACACTACATCACGGCTGAGAATTACCTTTCTCTCATCAACAGACCAGATTCTATACCCTTTTACACCAGCACCATATCCCATGAACAACCCCTTCTTTGACCTTGGTTCTAACTTTCCTTCACTCACATGGTAGTAGGAAGGACACCCAAACACCCTCAAGTTTGTGTAATCAGCTGGCTTTCCGGACCACATTTCAATAGGGGTTTTACATCCAATGGCTGTTGCGGGACTTCTATTAATCAAATAACACACCGTGTTCAAGGCTTCAGCCCAAAAACTCCTAGAAAGGCCTGCATTTGACAGCACACACCTGACCCTTTCTAGCAGAGTTTTATTCATCCTTTCAGCCACTCCATTCTGCTGTGGAGTGTGCCTAACCGTATGATGCCTTGCTATCCCTTCATCTTTACAAAACCGATCAAATTCATTGGAACAAAACTCCAAACCATTATCAGTTCGTAACCTCTTTATTTTCTTCCCAACTTGATTTTCAATGAGAACCTTCCAATCCTTGAATTTCTCAAATGACTCACTCTTGTGTTTCATAACAAACACAAACGTCATCCTTGAGTAATCGTCAACAATTGAGAGAAAATACCGACCACCACCAAGAGAAGGAACTTGTGAAGGACCCCAACAATCAGCATGCAAATAATCCAAAGTAGCTTTCGTGTTATGAACAGCCTTTGAAAAACTAACCCTTCTCTGTTTTCCAAAGATACAATGTTCACAAAACCCCAATTCAGCCACCTTATGACCTCCAAGAAGCCCTTGCTTGCTGAGCATGATCATCCCTTTCTCGCTAACATGCCCCAACCTCATATGCCACAAACGGGTCACATCTGACTCGTTTTTATCAGAGTTGAGTGCTGGTGAAGCTGATCCAACAACTGTAATGCCTTCAAGCTCGTACAATGTACCTTTCTTGACTCCTTTCATCACTACTAATGCTCCTTTAGAGATCTTAAGAACTCCCCTTTCACCACTGTACTTGAAACCCTTCGAATCTAATGCTCCCAAAGAGATTAAATTCCGTTTCAAAGCCGGTACATGGCGTACATCAGTCAACGTTCTCACTACACCATCATGCATCTTGATACTTACTGAACCTATTCCAGCAATCTTACATGGTTCATCATTCCCCATCAAAATACTTCCTGTTGATGTTTTTTCATAAGTATCAAACCAGGCCCTGTTTGGTGTCATATGAAACGAACCCCCAGAGTCAAGAATCCAAACATCTTGCTGACTTTTTGAGTCAACAGCTGCAAGAACTAGATCAGCCTCCGAACCTGAATCTTCTCTACCAATAGCAGCGGACGCCCTTTCATTACGTTTCGGGCATTCATTCTTCCAATGTCCAGGTTCACCGCACCTGAAACATTCATCTTTAGGGCCAACTTTCGATCCTCTACCCCTGGATTTTGATCGACTTCTGCCCTTCCATTTGCCTTTGCTTCTCTCTCTACCCCTTTCTCTACCATCATTTGCTGCTGTCAATCCAGCAGATTGACTATCAGCTCCATTCCCAGAAGCTTTATGGCGCAATTCACGTGAATGCAAGCTTGATCTAACTTCTTCCAAAGTGATCGTGTCTCTCCCAACTACAAAAGAATTGACAAAGTTTTCGTATGAAGGTGGCAGTGAAACCAACAAGATAAGAGCAGCATCCTCATCATCTATCTTGACATCCACATTCTTCAAATCCATAAGAATGGAGTTCAACTCGTCAAGATGTTCCTTCAATTGCATCCCTTCCTTCATTCGAAGTGAAAACAACCTCTGTTTTAACAACAGTTTGTTTGTCAAAGACTTTGTCATATAGAGACTTTCAAGCTTTGCCCATAAAGATGCAGCAGTCTCTTCTTCAGCAACTTCATATATCACTTCATCTGCCAAAGACAACAAGATAGTGCTGTGTGCTTTCTCATCTTGTTGACTAAACTCCGATTCGTCCATATCGTCGGGTTTTTCTCCTGGTTTGTCCCCAGACAAAGGAATCCAAATGCCTTGTTGCTTGAGAAGAGCTCTCATCTTTATACGCCATAAACTGAAATTGTTCTTTCCTGTAAACTTATCAATCTTGATCATCTGTGAAGGCATTGTTACTTTTCTTGAATTGATTTTACCCAGAAAACGAACACCCTTCGTTCAAACAATTGATTCTTGCCTCCTTGATTTTGACGACTACAATTCTTGTTCCCCAGAATCAAGAAACTGTTAATTTTGTCGTGAATCACCAATCAATCAGGAAACCGTCGACTCTCCACCTTGAGTCGATAAACCTCAATCGATCGTACGATACACCTGTCGACACTCCACCTAGCGTCGATAAACCCCAATCGATTCCAACCTGCCGTCGACCTCCCAGTCGTAACTCCAAGATCGACGCACACCCAAAATTGGGTCGTAACTCAAAATCGAGAAGACTTAAGAAATCGGAAACACCAGAATCAACAAAATCCAATTTCACGTGCAAGAACTCTAACCAGGAACAATCTGTCAATCGGGAAAAAACTAGACCCTCAAGAGCGTGAAATCGAACCACGCTCTGATACCAATTTGTTAGGAAATTAGAGAAAAACTTGAGAGAACTTTTATTGAACTTGAACGTAAATGAAAGATATTACAACAGAAGACTACTGCTACTATTTATAGACACACTAACTAACCGACTCTAACTGAAATCACCAGCTAAATCCAACTGAACTGAATTCAGCAAATTATCAACTGAACACCAGCTGAACACCATCAGCTGCTGACCATTTCAGTTCAGCTGACACCTCGAATCTGAATCTGAATCTGAATCTGAATTAAAGTCACATTTCAACAGAAACGTTACAATTTTTAGCAAGCGCTACAGTTCAACTAAGAAAAAACAGAGTAGGATGAGGTTGCAGTAGATGCCCTTTCTAAAAGACAATAGGCCAAATCATGTCATGAAGTTTAATCAACAATTCGATGCATTACCAATGGGAGAGTTTGAAATTAGGTTAGAAGGCTCTAACAATTTAACAGGCGAATGATAAGAACCAAATTGATATATTGATAATTTAGAGCAAATACAATAGTCAGCGTGCTTTCGAGAGGCACCCGTCTCTCCTTAAATTACTTTCGAGAGATGGGAGCTCTCCAAAACAAAGAAAATATCAAAATAACTCTGAACTCTCTCCTCCCCAGATGATACCCCTAAACCTCTATTTATGTTAAATAAATAACTTCTTTCCTAAGATAAAAGAAAACCTACCTAATATAAAAGTTTATCTCTAGTTAAAATATAATAACTACTATAATTAAAAGATCTCTAGAATATTGATCATATCATTGCTTCCTCCCCAAAACACACCTTGTCCTCAAGGTGTGACTTCGTAAATTTTCCTCTAAGTGATCCCGGGATCCCAAACTTTCCTTGAGAACAGTGAGGCAAAGACAAAAACTCTTCAACCATGCAAGTATTAAGAATATGGTTGCCGAAAACAATTGAAACTCGTTCATCTAGTTCAACCAAAAAATAATGCCCATTTGGGAGTTCCATTTCAAGCCCGTATAATTCCACTCGAGGCCCAAAGTGAAAACATTGGATCTCTTCGCAAGGCCGGTTGAAATGGGGAAGCCTTGCAAATCAAAGCGTAGCCTAGGAAATCCTGATGGCTGTGACATGGATAATGGGTGGACCGGTGGTGTCGGCGGGAATGTGGGCAGCGGCGACTGAAAGGACCGAGTGATGGGCGGAAAATGTTGGGTGGGCTTGGCAACGGCCGGTGGTGGTTGGGTGGGATTAGCGGCAGACGGCGGAAGTTGGGTGGGTTGAGTGACTCGCAGCGATGGCTGCAGGGTTTTCAAATTTCAAGAGCTGCATGATTTCAGCAAATCTCTTGTTTGTCTTGGTCTTGTGTTTTTCAATGGTTTCCTGCAACTGATCGAGTCGGGTTGATATCTGGTTGTGATAGGAAGCTGTTTCAACTTTGAGTTGTGCCAAGGTTGTTTCTAAGTCACTTACTTTTGTCATGGTGGGGGTTTGCGAAGCGGGAACTCACAAGTAGGAAAAACAGTTCTGATACCAATTTGATAAGAATGAAACTGATATATTGATAATTTAGAACGAATACAATAGTCGGTGTGCTTTTGAGAGGCACCTGTCTCTCTTTAACCTACTTTCGAGAGGTAGGAGCTCTCCAAAACAAAGAAAATATCAAAATAACTCTGAACTCTCTCCTCACTAAATGATACCCCTAAACCTCTATTTATAATAAATAAATAACTTCTTTCCTAAGATAAAAGATTACCTACCTAAGATAAAAGATTATCTCTAGTTAAAATATAATAACTACAAAAATTAAAAGATCTCTAGAATATTGATCATCAATGAATTCAACTGATCTCAGAGGAACACCCAATTACTCGTATCAGATATAAGAAAACCTATATGTGACTGTTTAAAATCTCTAAATGACAGATCGATTAACTAAAGTTCATGCCAGTGAAGTTGTGCACTACGGCATGCTAGAGTGTAAAAGGGGCCAGAAAGATATACTGCTCAACATGACGACATTTACAAGGTGAGCTTGCAGATATGATTCTATATACATCTAATGCATGCTGATTCAGTGAAACCAAGAATATGAGAATAATCATTATCAGTTTAAAACCTCCATATATTTGTTCCAATACATCCACACTTTTTCCTCGCCTCCCAATTCTTGCTATATATTATATCATTTACTTGAGGACATCATGCATTGTTTCTTCTTATTTGAGCAGTTCAAAAAATAGAAAACAAAAAACCCCAACTCTAACCTCTGTTCAAGAAGGGATTTTGGAAGGAAATAGAGAGGAAAGAAAAAAATACGTTCCTGAGTTTTTTGAAGGAGAGAAGAGAAAAGATTTGGAAAGATAATTTAATTGACTCTCTCTCTTAAACTTCCCTCCCAAAAGTGGGAAGATTTTGGAAGGAAAGGAAATGAAAACTTTTATATGATTTTTCGTTTCCTAAAAAGGAGTTGCACTTGGGCAAAAACAGTTCCAAATTCAAACCATTTAGCTCCAAACCCAACCCTTGAAGTTCATACCAATAGCAATTTTTTAAGTACAGTTAGGAACCTCAATTCCATGGCTTGGAAATGAAACTACATCAAGGTCGCTGTAGCACTCACATGAAACTGTTATTCGATTTCTAAATCACAAATTCCATTCTCCCAAATTAACATCGATGAAAACAAACAATGCAAAATTCTAATTTAAAATCTGATGGTCTAACCCAGTAGAAACAAGAAGTATAACATAACACCTACCAACATTGGAATCAGTGAATCATAACTCGGTGAAGCGACATTGTAATAGAAACATAACATCTTATAGCTTATATTAAATAATAACTTACAGGTAATTGTCCTCGGGAGATGCAAAGTTGGAAGCAGTGGGTTGGTCCGAAGACATGATCCTCGAAAGTAAATTAGGGTTTCCAGAGTCCACCTGGCTCACTTCGAACAACAGACAGTATTGTATGTAAAACTGGCAACAAATGATCAGATGTTTTCAAAAGATTGACAACGAAGAAGTTGATCGGGACATGAAAACACGAGTGCAAAGATCATAAAATAATTACCAAATCAAACGGAAAATCGTTCCGAATTCAATGTCGTGATTTCGATTGCTTCAGATCCTTGAGCGTCAGTTCTTCACAGTTACCCTAAATCGCTTCACAATACTAGGTAGGGTATAACTGTATGAGATTTTGGGACACTGGTAATTGGGGAATCAACCGATTGGTTCATTGTTTGATAAATTTCGCTATATATAATATATATGTTCTCGGATTTTTAGGCCGGAAATTGCACTAAATTTGAAAGTCTGGTAACGAAAAATAATAAATGTGTTCATATATATTTTTTTTTTCAGTTAAATCCTTCAAATTTGTATAATTTTGACATTTTAGTTCGTAGATCATATTTGGTAACAATTTAACCATTTAGCTTTGGTTTAATCATTATTTTTTATTATAAGCTTTTTTACTGTAAGTTTGTTTCAAAGGATTGTAAAATTATGTTTTAATTCTCATAATTTATATTTTAAAACGGCAATTAACTCATAAGGTGAAGTTTATTTCGAGACAAATTTTTTTTATTTTTCATTTTTAATATGAGAAGTGGTAGAGTTCTTACTATCTTCGTTTTTCTTGTAGATTTTGTTTAGATCAAAAGTATTGGAAAAGTTGAAGAAATAGCGGAAACCAGACGAGAAACCAAAAAGAAAAACGAAGAACTAAGCAAAAGCTACAAGATCGTGCCGCAAAGCCAAACCGTCGTCTGCGAAGCGTCTCACGCCGGAAAGAAGGAGCACTTGCGTCGTTGAAAATTTGCTGGAAAAGAGTGGATTTTAGCATCTCGCGCCGCGAGCTCTTGGGCAGGCCAAAATTACAAATTGAAACTTTAGAGTTTCAAAATCATATCTTTTGTGTTGCAGCCGACTCTAACACTTCGATGGAGCTTGTCTGCCTATAGAAACCCTAGAGGATCAGTTTTCACCATTGGAGGCTTGGGGATTGGAGATCAACCATCAAACAACATCAAGTTCAATCCGGTTTGTCTAGATCTAGATGTTCTTCGACTTATTCATTGATTTCTTTGAGTTTTTTTATTGTTCAAAGTCTGTCTATGGGCTAAATCTTCTATGTTTTCACCCTATGATCAAACCTAGTGCGAAAAAAGCAATCCATAGAAAGATTTGGCGCCGCTCACTAAATTCTGTGGTTAATAAAATTTGTAAATCGGTGGTTCCTGTTTGGAAAAGAATCAACAGAATAGCTAATAGCATAAAAACAGATCCAAGTAAAGTATAAAGGAAAAGCTGATATGCTGCCTTGATCTTTCTTTGTCTCGAACCCCATACCCCTATAATAATGGTAGAGTAAGGGGTGGCCCCAAAGCGGAATTGACCGGTGGTGATTGGTCGAAGCTCCAGTAGGTAGCCACTCCCTTCTCAGTATGATATGCCTTGATTTCATTGATTAATGTTTGGACTGATACTACTTTTCATGTTTATTAATTAAAGTTTTGATTTTTATGAACTTAATCTTCGTTTTTGGATTCATTGTTATTGAATGTAAATAGGACGTTTATATGATGTATGTTCATCTTTAAATGGTTTGTCTATGAATTATTTAAGGTTTTACTCAGAAAAGTAATCAGGGTCTAGGCACCATAAACTAAACTTAAAGATCCGGACTTTACCATCACGGACATGATTGGGTTTTGTTAAATATAATTTGACTTGATTAATAGATTATGAACTAGATTAGTTTTAGGAGAGATGGCCGATTAGGAAGTTGTTTGTCGAGTTTATTTTTGTACCATAACTATAAGAAATCGGAAATTGAGTATAATGTCAATCCATATTTATCAAATAAATTGATCTTGATGTATACTGAACTAGGGGAAGAGATTATGGTTGATACGTGTTTCTTATTGGTTTATTTGCGAAAGTATCAGCAATAGTTTAGTTATTTTTTTTAATTAGTTTTATAGTTAAATTCTAATTTTAAAACTGAAAAAGCTCTCAACTTTATGTTAGCTAAAAGTCTATCATTCGTTCTGGTATGAACTGCTCTCCTTGTATACGGTACACATTACTTGTCTCTCTTGTGCTACTGCGTGATTAGATATACTTGCCTAGTGTGTGTGTGTTTGCTAGAAAAGATGATTTTTGAATTTAATAATATAACTTAGATTTCACACATCAACCATGAATAGCACAACTAACCTGAGCCCAAATAGACTATTTTTCAGTACGCAATCTTCACCACCATTTTGACAATAAAGAGAGATTTAAAGCCTTAGATCTTCATGGCACACATGAAATATTTTTATTATTGTTTGAACATCCCAAAAAATACTTACAACGAAAACCTTCCAGCACTTTTAATCAGATCGAGCCTTATAAACTGAAAGGAAAAAATACCGAGAGATCCAAGTATTGATGGAGCCTTATAACATCTGGTATCCAATCTTGAAAACCAAGTGAAAAACATTGTTCAAATTAATGCATACCATATTTATTTCGCAAAACCTACTTACACTTGGTCTATGCTAAACAAGTACGTACTAAATATAAGAGAACTTAGAAAAACATTTTACAACCAGCCTAAACAACACAAGTTAGGCTTAAATCAAACAATAACCGCATGAAAGTGTTACGGTTGTCACAAGTAAACCACACACATTAGCCTTAAATAAAACTAAAACAATGTTTCCATTGTCACAAAACAATCACTCTTAAAATCATACTAAAACAATATTACTATTCTTCATGGATAGATAGAGAGAGCCATTTTAAAAATTAGTCTCAATCGACAAAATAAAAAATTTGGCATCTATATCACTTTTTACAAAATGTGTTATAGCCAGTCTAAATCGACAAAACTAAAAAAATTAGGATTTGTTCTAAATAAATGCTCCAGAGTTTCTAAATCAATGTTTCTAAGTTATCATTGTTTATAATCAAAATTTTGAGGAGATACACAAAAATAAAAAATTATAAGTTGAAAATTTAACAACTATGGGAGACATAAGATACATCACGAGTTGTTCGACGAGATAGTTTACTCGAATGGGGTCGTTGGAAGTAGAGATCAATTAAGAGTTCTAAGAACCAAGGAGGCTTTGAGTGTCAAAGTCAATGAGTCTTTGATCGTTAAAAGAGAGGTACAAACATATTACAACACATGATACAAGTCAATAATTCAGAAATTGTTGTGTATGGATAAACTTTTGCTGTGTACGAATCACTACCCTTAAAAGAGAGGACTCTAAGACGCTAGATTTGTTCGACAGAAGGAGGGATAGAGAGATTTGAGTGACGGTGCCGATCGCAAGTTTAAGTGGAGTATGATTATTTTTTACGAAACTTTAAAACTGAAAAAACATGTTTATGAGTTCTACAATTTGTAATCTAGAAAATTGGAAAATTTGTAGAAAAAGTGTTAAAACCAAACACGTTTCAAGATTTTCACTTTTATTAGAAAGGTTTTGTGGAAAAAAATTATATTTTTCTAAAACCAAAGACACTTTTTCTTGAAATAAATAGCGTGAGAATTTGAGTGCACATTTTAACCTCAAAGTTATATTTTATGAGCATTTTGCCTCAGAGTTTTATTTTATGGGTGTTTAACCCTTATGTTTCATATTATGGATGTTTTAATCTCAAAGTTCGATTTAATCATCGTTTTTCCACAATCATTTGTTTTCACACTCGACTGCTGCTTTGTGAGGCTTTCGATCATCAAAGGTTTTATTTAACAAGACGTATACACACAATATAAATTAATTTAACTGATATTTGGATGTTTCATATCACAAAAAGATAGAAAAATTGATAGCAAGTTTGTGAGGTTTTAATTGAGGTTGTTGCAGATTTCACGTGAATTAGTGAAGAAGGTTACTAGAAAAACCGCTTGCAACAAGTCTGGGGGTTAAAATATGTATTAAAAAAAGTTTAAGAGTTAAACTGTTTTAAAGTGTCACATTTAGAGATTAAGGGGCTGTTTGTTTGTTGTTGAATGGTTTCATTCAGCGTTGAATGTTGAATCGTTCAACATTTAGTGTGTTTGATTGTCGTCTCTAAATGAAAACCGTGTTGAATGAAACAAAAGAATAGTACTGAATCATTTCACCTTAAAATACATTATGAATCATTAAGCACCAAGTATCTTACTTTAATACTCTTTTCTTTCACACATTGTCTTACTAAACAATCATATCTTATGATATAATAAATCACTATTAAGGTTTAATTGGTAATTTCATCATTCAGAACCCTTATCAAACAAAATCTCACATTCAGATGTAGTTTCATACAGAGCCTTTGAATGATTTAGACATAGAATCATTTGGTGTTTAATCAATTTGTTTTAACAAACAACCCCTAAATCATATTTTACTCTATTTGATATTTTTAACTCACATAGCATAAGACTAGACCCTACAAAAGGGACCCATTTTTTTACTAAAATAAGGGATCTACTATTATGTTTGTGAATAAACATGACCGATCATGTTTGACCCAAACATGTGAGGATCTTATTGTTGCAAGTTTAGCCATTCGATTCGTTAAAATTTACACAAGTTTATTAATTATTTTAATTCTACCAATTCACCCTTGAATTATTATTATTATTTTAATAGTGAAATACTCAAATGTTGTTTGTGGTATGCTCTCGGTTGATTCCTTAGCTGCTTTCAAAAGGAAGATTGCACCTGTAAGTCCCTCATATTCATAAATTGTTACCAATTCAGTCCTATTTCTAACAATTCGTTTAAATTAGACATTAGTTGACTTGGTAAGAGGGGTATGGGCCTTCGCACTTAAATTCATCAAGTCAACCTATGAAAAACGATGATGATGAAAGAACGCAACATATGCCCAAATATTCGACAGAAAAGATGGAGACCCAAACGTTGTTTTCAGCCACTAGTGTTGTATTAGTGTTGGTTTCTAACAGGAAAAAGACAATATGTGTTTATGTGTAACTTAGACAAGGTGCGATACAGTGAAGCCTCATTAACAAAGAACACGATGAACAAGACCTACGGCCATGGTTGCGACATTTTGGTATGACGCTCCATTTACTTGATCTTGTTCTCGAACATTCTCCTGACCTTAAATTAGCATTACTCTAATACCACTTGTCACATACTTTTCTCTACAAACACATGTGTGGCACTTAGTCCTTAAAACCAAGTCAAAATAACTCCCGACCTTACATGCACACAAGCCAAAGTAACCATGTAAAGGATGATTCAAGTATGAACACAAGATTAAGCGGGAAAAGGTTGCTTAATTACTTCAAAGAATAGAAGAATGCTTGACGGGAGGGAAAACCACAATATAGGATTGTTTGGTCAAATGACGTCTTTCCTTTATGCAAGTCTCCACCTCCTCAATTGGTGACTAAGATAGTAAGGTCCAGTTTGTTTCACCGTAATGTGAAGAAATGTAATGAAATTGAAATCAAATTCCGTTGTATATTGCGTTTGGTAACATTATTTTGAAAGGAATTAAGTTCTTTGAAGTGTTAATATTACTTTAGGTAGAGGAATGTCATTACGTACCTAACATGGATGGAATTAAAATCATTTCCATTCTTGTGCATTACGGTGAAACAAACGAGACCTAAGTGTTAGACAATTTATTATTCGACCGTGTATATAAGAACACAATCATTAAAGTTTAGGGTTTAGGGATCAATTGATAGGTAATCAAAAGATTCCTTTTATGAAAAATTTCGTATATAATTATGTGTTTTTTTTAGTCTACATATAGATAACTTGAAAATGGTTATTTTGGCTCCAATAACCATCAAAAGTAGTTACATAGTGGTAACCCCTATTAGTTACAAACATTACGAAATGTGTCAAAGTACAATGTTAACTGACCACATACTCAGATGAGCACCAATAATTTAGCACTCAACTAACCATGCTTAATACCTTCAGAATCATCCCACTATGTATTATTCTTCAAATTTCCCGGGGTGGGGGGGGGGGGGGTTGCGACTCTACTGTTTACGGGTCAATGACACTACCACTAAGGTAGTGACTCTATGAAGGGGCGCGAACCTTTGACCCTAGTTGTTTTGGCTCTAAGACATCTAACACTTGACGAGTATGCATTCAGCACCACCTGGCTCCCATACCAAATTTATCCAAATCGTTTTATCACACTAAAATAACTAAACAAGATCAACCCAATCTAACGCTACTATTTACTTTCTAGAATTTTGTATACTTGAAAATGTATGAGAAACCATCTCTTGATGACCGAGTTGGTAAAACACTTGCCTTCTAGGAGAGATCAAAGGTTCGAGTACAAGTGAATTTCAATTAGGGGTCACCAGTAGAATGCTTATATAACGGTCACGAATTGGTTAGATCGCATGCCAATAACTCAGCCTTCTCGTAAAACTTAGCTAGAATAAACTCCTTGAAAAAAAAAAGATAATACAAAAACATTCTATATACCAAGTTTTTAAGCGTAAAAAATCCTTCCTATCACATTCCAGGCTCGTATTCACATTTCTCGTTCTTGGAAGAGTCTTGCTTCCTCTTGACATGTGTAGAGTTTTCCAAATTTTTGAACACAACATTCTAAACTTGGCAGTTCATGATTTTTTATAAGTTAATTACATAAACAGCACATGTTGTTATTACCAAATTTCAGTTTTAGTTTTTTAACTTTAAAATTATGAAAATAGTCACTGTGATTGTTAATTTGTTTCACTTTTAGTTATTTACACTAACTTTAGTTAGCTTTGACCGTTAATCCAAGGGTATTTTATTTCAGTTAACATGGATAAATAGCAAATTGACCAAAACACCATTGATAAACGGTCAAAGTTAACCGAAGTTAGTATAAAGAACCAAATGTGAAATGAAGTTACAACCACATTGACTATTTTCATAATTAACTATTTATGTTATTAACTTTTTTTATTTTACTTTTTTATTGTTAAAAAATATTAAAGAGAGATTAATTAGATCATGTTTTTTAGTTTTATGCCATCACAAAACTAAATCTGACTACTTTCTCTTTATATTGATGTTATGCTAAAATTGAAATATGAATTTATTTTAATAAAAAAATGCAGGTAGAAAAGAGACAAATGCGCATGAGTCAAAACTATAAAGGTATTAAAAATGTGATTGACTAAAAACGTACGCTGATGAAAAAATAACAATCACAGACTTTAGTTTACTTTACTAATAATAATTAATAATAATAATAATAAGAGTTAATTACAAAGATGGTCCCTGTGGTTTTTGCTAAGTTTCACATTTAATCCTTTAAACTCGAAAATTACACTGGTAGTCCTTATGGTTGACATGTTGTTTCACTTTTAGTCCTTTAGACTAACTGATGTTATCTTTGACCGTTAGTCAAAGGGTAGACTAAGGGTATTCTGGTCATTTTCCATATTATCCTTATTGCCAAACATCCTCTATCCTCTTTCTTTCCCTTTGTTAATTAATTATTAATTAACTTTTTGTCAAGATTAACTAATAATCAATTAATTAGAAATAAAGCTAATCAATATTTTCATACTTATTAATTACCGGTTATCTTTAGAAAATTATTTTTAATTTTAATTATATCTTGCTAATAGTCTAATGTTCTTGATCTTCATCTGCATCTTCAAGTAGTAGAGCAAGAAACAAAAACATCAATCAATGGATTATAAACTAAATCTTGAAACTAAGAACATCTAATGGATTATAAACTGGAACAAGAGAGAGACCCTAATTAAGAACAAGATTAAAAAACCCAATCAAGAATAAAGGGAATGCATAAACAAGAAAAACTGTAGAACTAATCAGAAACATAAATGGTTTTTCTTATGATGATTATTCAAAATAAGAAGAATAAAAAACATAATGGTCTTTCTCGATGATGATTATTTAAGATATAGAAGAATCAGAACATAAATGGTCTTCACATCTACGACGTTTTCTTCAGATCTGCCACAGTGAAGGCTTCTTGGTCAGCGACGCAGATCCGCTACAGTGATGGTGGTTCTTCAGATCTACGGCGAGCGAGCGGTGGTGACTCTACGTTGCTTCGATGGTGGTCGCAGTTGTTAGATTAGCGGAGTAGGTGTGGCGGTGATTAGATTTAAGTATTTGCTTTATTTTGTGGTGGTGGTGTCTACTTCAAGGGACCGGCGGACGGATTCGTTGGTGATGTGATGATGTGGCGACGTTGCTGGTAGGAATCGATGGATGTTTCAGAGATGGTGGTGATGATGTTGGCAGATCATGGGATGGTGGAGTGGTAGTGCTAGGGCGGCGAGGTAGGTCGGACCTAAGCTGTGGTGGTCGAGATGGAGGTAAGGAGGGGAACGGTGGTGGTTTAGGGTTTTGTGGTGGAGAGGGGAACGTTGGTGGTGGTAGCTAGTATTAGAGAGAGAAAGAGAGTGAGAAAAAGTGTGTGTGTGTGTGTGTGTGTGTGAATGTGTGGTGTCTTGTGCAGATTCTAAAACATATATTAAATATATTATTTAATTAAAAAGAAATTTAATAAAGGTTGTTTGGTAACATGTTGAATAATAACATTTGAATAGATTTGTTTGGAAATCATTATAAGATGGAATAGGTGTTTGGTAATAAGGATAAGATGGAAATTGACCAGTATACCCTTTGACTAACGGTCAAAGATAACAGCAGTTAGTCTAAAGGACTAAAAGTGAAACAACATGTCAACCATAAGGACTACCAGTGTAATTTTCGAGTTTAAAGGACTAAATGTGAAATTTAACACAAACCACATGGACCATCTTTGTAATTAACTCTAATAATAATAATAAATAATAATAAAATAATAATAATAGTAGTAATAACCAGGTAGGTAGGGTATAAAAGTGGGTCAAACAGATGATCCTGAAACGCGCTCGGATACAGCTTATCGGCGGCTTAACTGAAAACACTCTTCGCCCCTTTCCATAACCTTCCAACGCGCCTCTTTGAAACTTAACAATCGGAGCACTCGCTATATATGAAATTTAATTTAAGGAGTTTAACACAACTTTAATTTTAATTAATAATATTAATGTCAGACTCAACTCCTTCTAGATTTTCATTCTTTTCATCCAAGTCTTATTTGACATTTTAATTAGTGGGAAGGACCCGTTGGTTTGGTCACTCATACATATAATCAATCTTCTACGGTATTAATTGTTTTTCTATAAATATAAAAAGAATATATTCTATTTATATCAAAATTGTCTTTATAAGCTTCACATTGAAGAGTTTTATTTATTCTAGAAGAAAATACAGAGTAATATAAATAGATTTCACACCGGTTAGATCGTGTACATCAAAGTCAAACGCTTGACACCTTCAAAGGAACCTTCACAGAAAAATCCATTTTGCACTAACGTTGGATGATTGAAAACTGATATAAGCATGTGATAGTTTCTTAGGTACCGTTTAGTTGGCAGGAATCCTTGAGATTCTGAAGGAAATGGAATTCAATCCCAAAAGATCATTATGTTTGGTTCACTTTAATAAGGGAATCTAAAAGATTTGAAATCCACTAAAAAAGGAAAAGTGAATTCCATCACTAGATGGAGGGATTTTAAGATCCTTTGAATGAGGGATTGTAAAAAATTACCTTGTTACCCTCAAATATTTCTCTAGCCCCGATAAATCTATTTTATTTCGTCAACCTAACAAATCAGCTGACTCCATCCTCCAAAAATCGACGGTTTCTTCCTCCACCTTCACACCTTCCGTCGTAGCATTCCTCCATCGCCACATGCATACCCTCCGATGCAACATCTTCTTCATCATTCGCAGTCACCTAATTTCGTCGTCTCATCGCCGCCTTCCGCCTCAGACTCATGTGAAATCAAATTCATCTACACGACATGGGATCCAAGTAGAATATGGAATTAGATTCCAAATCCATTTCCTGCCAACCAAAATATTACAGATTCAATTTCAAATTCTTGATAGATTCCGATTCCTTCACAAATCTCAATTTCTTCAACAATATTCTGCGAACCAAACGTCACCTAATCAGAAACTTAAAATTGTTGTTAACAAAATCATTATAAAAAATATACAAGTTTGTTTCTTTACAAATACATGTTTGGTAAATAACAATGCTGTTTTCTTTTGAATATGAAAAATAAAGAAATATATACTATATTTTTATCAAATAAACATGTCTAAAGACATGAGGTTAAAAACCATAACAATGTCAAATGTAAACATAATAAGATAGAAATGTATAATCAACATCTAAAGTATTGGATAGAGTAAAGTAAACATGTTTATTAAACACATTATTTTTTAGGTATAATACTATAAGTTTGTTTTTTACTAACCTTTAGTGATAGTACAAGCACTGTATTAGTGACCGGTCTTTTAATGCTTCATAGTAAATTACTTCCATCATTAGATCCATTTTTTTCTACAAACGCAAATAAATTTTTTTCTACGACGAACCAATTACGAAATAGCCAGAGTAGTTCACGACGAACCAATAATTGTGTATGTATGTCTCTTCTTACATTCGTACACTAGTCTAAATAAAAATTAATCAAACACATAAAAAAAATTCATTCACCACCTTGTTAGAATAAATCTCGTCTCCATACACACAATTTTACCTAAAAAGATAATTATTAATCATGTTTAGCAAATTAAACTTTAGTTAATCTAATGAGTTGAGAGTCAACTCAAGGATCTAATCTTATGAAAAGTCATTGTTCAAGATTTTGAGTAAAGAAACAAGTCAAAAACCACCTCTCGAAGGTTTATAAACCCACTAAAATCTAATTAAAGTGGTATTAGCTACATTATTATTATATTATTATTCTAATACAAAAGGTCATGGAAGTCTCCTAGCTTGGTGGTAAAGTTAATATAAATAATTAAGCAACTTCCAAAAACACATTTAAATAAAAATAAAAATTAGAGTTACTTTTGTTGACTCTTTCTAAGTGCGTAGCTGGCCGGCCTGTCTTCACTTGGTTTATAAAACCACCTTCAAACCGTTACTTCATTTCAATTCATCCCTCCCTTCTTTCTTCTCGAAACTCAACCCGGATATACCAAAAATCGCCATTTTTTATTCATTTATTTTCTAAATTCTTGCAAATTCGATAGAAATGACTATCAAGAAATCATTAATATCTAGTTTGTTACATTGTTTCAATTATCAAGAACCAGCTGCTGTAGTGAAAAAACTCGAAGAACCCGAAGCTGTAACGAAGAAGAAAGCTGAACCCTCTCCAAAGTCACAGAATTCGTTTAAAAGAATCTCGTATACAGATTTAAGCAGCTCAACGCTATCGGAGGATATATCAAATTCGTTAGTAGGATCGAACCTCTATGCTTTCACCTTGGCAGAACTTAAAGTCATCACACAGTCTTTTTCTTCGAGCAATTTCTTGGGTGAAGGTGGGTTTGGACCGGTTCATAAAGGGTTCATAGATGACAAGCTTAGACCTGGTTTGAAGGCTCAGCCTGTGGCTGTTAAGCTCCTGAATCTAGAAGGTGGACAAGGTCATAGAGAATGGCTGGTAAGTTATTCATATATAACGCGTATTGATCGAATACTTTATTTAATTACTATTATTTTATTAACTTATAATTATGCAATATTAACACATAATTGCATGAATTTCACAGACAGAAGTGATATTTCTTGGACAATTGAGACACCCACATTTGGTGAAGTTGATTGGATACTGTTGTGAAGATGAACATCGTCTACTGGTCTACGAGTACTTGCCACGTGGCAGCTTAGAGAATCAACTCTTTCGAAGTGAGTTCACACATAATCTTCCGTTTTAAGTCAATATTGATTTTTTATTTAATTTCATATTCTTTTAATTCGTTATAGTTATGATGCAATTTCTAAATGTCATATGTAATCCGTTTTGATTTATAGGATATTCGGTCTCTCTTCCATGGTCGACGCGAATGAAAATCGCTTTAGGAGCTGCGAAAGGGCTTGCATTTCTTCATGAAGCGAAAAACCCTGTCATATATCGCGACTTCAAAGCATCAAACATCTTATTAGACTCCGTAAGCATTTTGTAAACATAATCTCACATTTATCTTGTATGCTTCTGCCATTAAGTGTTGTCAACTTGTTCTTTAATTTTCATAAGTGGTACTGAACTTGATTTTGATATTTTAAAGGACTACGCTGCTAAACTTTCGGACTTTGGTCTTGCAAAGGACGGCCCTGAGGGAGACGATTCACATGTTTCGACTCGAGTTATGGGCACACATGGCTACACTGCTCCGGAATATCTCATGACAGGTAAATTTTATATACATGGTGTTTAATTAATCTTATACATGCATGCATGCGTAAAAAATAGAATGATTAACTAATATTGGCCTTAACGTTTTACTAACTCTAATATCTTTTGTTTTCTTTTTATATTTCAGGTCACTTGACAGCAGCTAGTGATGTATATAGTTTTGGAGTTGTACTAGTTGAGCTTTTAACTGGTCGAAGATCTATGGATAAAAGTAGATCAAACAGAGAACAAAATCTAGCCGAGTGGGTAAGGCCGCAACTCATCAGAGGTTCTAGGAAACTAAACCGAATACTGGACCCAAGACTTGAAGGCCAGTATTCAGAAACCGGGGCTCAAAAGGCAGCTGCATTGGCGTACCTATGCCTTAGTCATAGGCCAAAGGAAAGGCCAACGATGAGCATGATCGTTAAAGCCCTTGAGCCATTAACAGAGTTTAATGACATGGCGTTCGGAACATTCGTATACACGGCTCCTACCGAATGCAAGAAATCACCGGTACAGAGTCCCGAGAAGGATTATGTGCATAAAGATGGTATAAAGAACAATAATGAACAACACCAACATCAACATGATCCAAAGCGCCACACGACTAAAGAGAACCGGATTTTCATAGAAACGGACCTCGGTGTCGGAACAAATATACTTGTAAAAGAGATTTAAGTAACGATAGATAAAATTTATTACATTCGTATCAATGCATCAAAACTTGTAAATGTATAATTATACGTGCAAGCCCACAAAGATGTGTCGCTATGCTAAGGAAGGTGTTCTCAACTAGCTTCACACGTTTGAAAATCAATTTTGTTAAAAGCAATTTTTTTGGAACTTATCAATTTTGTTAAATCAATTATGTTTTCGACACAATAAGGCCACCCGTAGCGGAGACGGGGTAGGCTTCGGGTTGGCTTGGGTTGGGGGAACACCGCTACTTGCCATTCGGGTTCATTTGAGTTGGTCAAACCATATGCTTGTGCAGCTTTTTCATTTTTTGTTTTGTTTTATTTTGTATGAGGGTAAGGAAAAAGAAAATATTTTGAGTTGTTCGAGTTGATTAGGATTTTGCTACTTGGTTTTTGGGTTGAGTTTTGGCGGGAAAGGAAAAAGTAAGAAAAACTAATGTGTTAGCCAATATGACATTTGGGTTGGTTTGGATTCAAAAAGAGTGATACTTTTCGCCTAATTAAGAGGAGTTGTAACTTTTACACCTTGTTGAGCTAATCAAGCTAGAGCTTTCTCTTCATTACATTTTTGGGATCCACTTGAATACATACAAACCACTAGGTTAAGTAAAAAACTATTTAGTAAGCAAACAAAACTTTATACTCGTATTATTATTTATTTATGGTATAATTAGTGTCAGTTTGTGAAGTTTTAATTCACAATCAATTTAATAATTTCACTCATATTAAATCTTATTCTATTCATGAAACTAAAGATACGATAAAATAGACTCTTATACCATTCAATCCGATTTTTATTATCTCAAACGAAATTTAACCAAATTTTTAAGGTTTTATGATGATAGTTTAATTTCCTCATTTTCTATTTTCAAATAGATCGACATGTTGTTTATAAGAAGTTGTTGGTCAACTTAATATTCGAATTAGCAATATATGATAAGTTGAAGATAAGTTGAAGTAGACATTTAAGTTCCTAATGCAATATAATATGCGTTAAATGAACTAATAGTTGATTTTATATGATTTTTCTAGTGTCCTTAAATTAAGCAATAAATGCCAAACTACAAGTTGTAACAAAAAAAGGACCGAAGGTACATTATAGTTTTAATTTGATCAATCAGATGCTAAAACCCAGTTTATAAACACATATTTAAACTCCCTAAACATATTTAGCATCAAATTATCCATTAATTGGTTTAAACCAGATTTATACCCAAATTTGACCCACTTTAGGTCAAAATACCAATTTGAGCATTACAAGCTCTAAACTTAGTTTCTATCTCTCAATAATCCTCAAATTTCAAATACTATTTCCAATCTTACTGTGATCAGATCGACTTATAATTTACAATATATAACTATTTTGACTCGCTCAAGAGTCAAATTTGGTCAATTATAAGTTGAACCCATTGACAAGAAGTTTTCAATTTATGCAGAACGATCGAGACAGGCCGGGAGAGAGAGAGAAATCTCGTGAAAGGGTTAAGGAGAGAGAAGGTGAGAAGTCTCGTGAGCGGTCCCATGATAAGCCAACGCACCGGAAACACCGTGTAGTCGTGTAGACTCGCATCATCGGGACCGTGACAGAAAGTCACGCTCAGAGGTGATCACCGTGACCGTGATGACAAGGACCGTAGTGGCCATGAACGCAGTGGACGTGACCATGACCGCCACCGTGACAAGGACCGGGAGGGTGACGCTGAACATATGGACCGTGACCGTGCAGGGCGGTCTCGTGACAAGGACTATGAACATGACCGACATGAGAGAGACAAGCATGGCGGGGAGAGGCGAAAGAGCTACGACCATGGTGAACCCCAGGAATGGTATGACCAACCTGAACGGGATCTCGGAGGCTATGACTGCTAAGATGAGGAACGTTAAGATCATGAAGACCACCGTGATTTATAATCACAAGGAGGAGGATCACTCGAATGACTATGAGTACTGAAGCGGTTCAAATCATAATATGCACGTATGTCTCGACTTCTTTTTCTTTTTAGAACTTAGTACGGTTGGATTTATTTCCAGTTTGGGTCTTATGGTGGAGAAAAGGTTCCGGATTCATATGAATTTTCTTTTAAATTTTGAAAGAAGACTTGGTCGATAATAAAAACTTGATATGGTGAAGATGGTAAGGTAATTTGAGCAGAAAGGTGGAATTTCAGTTGGTTGCAACACTTCTTTTATTCCCTTCTACTCAATACTGAAGAAAGGTGAAATCAGCCAAGGCTTCTGTATTAGTAAATGGGTCTCCCACTGCAAAAATTTTCCCTTACTAGGGGAGTTAGGCAAGAGAATCCACTCTCGCCTTTTTTTCTTCATCATTGCTATGGAAGGGTTGCATATGGCTATACTTGAAGCCACTTCCATTTGGCACTTTCAGGTATTACACTTCCAATTGTGGTCCACTCATTTCTCATTTTCTCTTCGCTGATGCTATTATATTTGTAGATAAATGGTCGACCTCCAACATGATCAATCTTACAAGGCTACCGCGTTGCTTCCATCTTGCTTCCGGTTTAAAAGTTAATTTTGCTTAAAGCGAAGTCTTTGGATTAGGGGTTCAAGAGGATGAAATTTGTAATCTTTCATCTTTTTTTAAAATTTGATCATGCAAAATTACTCTTTTACATATCTTTGTATCACAGTTGGTGCAAATATGGGGCTTGAAAAGAATTGGAAACCCGTTATAGTAAAATTAGCTCTATTATCAATTGGAAAGCGAGAAATTTATCTTTTATGAGGAGAGTTACGCTATGTAAAACAAATTTAGGAAGCATACCGTTTTACTTTATGTCTTTATTTAAAGCGCTGATGAAGGTGATTGAGTCAATTGATAAAATAAGGAGATTCATATGTGGTACTTCAAATGATGGAAAAAATCTGCTGGGTTTACTGGGAAAAAGTCACAGTACTAAAAAAATTGGGAGGATTGGGTATTGGATCTTTAAAGGATTGGGCAAAGGTTGTTTCATCTATTCACGGGTTAAATAGATGAAATTCAACAAGAATGGCCAACCTAAGAAAAGCAGGAGTGTGGTTAAATATAGTAAAAGTTGGTGAATTCCTTTCTTCTATTACTAGGTACGCTATTGGGCTGTGCAAGCACAGCCCCTGCCCTGTTGTAAGTGACATCGTCATGTTGTGTTAATGCAGGTGACAATTCTTAGACTGTATCATGAGCTGTAGAAGAGAGTTATATACCAAAGCATATCTGCTACTTCTATATTTACACCGTTACCTCTATATTTACACTGTTAACATATATTACAGTCAACAAAAGGAGTGCAGAAAGTGGTATGTTGGTACAAAACCAAGTCCTGCAATGTAGTTACAGTCAAAAGCAGTTATCTTGTAATCGATCTCACAGCGCCAAGTAGCTATATTACAAAGAAAAGGCTAGCTGTGCAAAAAAGCGGTGTTGTATGAAGCTAACTGAGCAGCCTGTTTACGTTTTAGTGTCTTTGGCTTTCTTCGTCGGGCCCTCGCATGCAGGGGCATGAGCTGGATGTTTTTTGGCCGCCGTTGATGACGTGGGCAGGGATTTCTTTGCGTCTTTGGGCGGCTCGACAGCAGGAGATGGGTCATTTGATTTATATGCTGTTACAACATGGATCCTCGTCTCACTTTCACCGCGGAAAGTAACCTCCTGCCAGCGTATAAACGCCACAATGATATGTTCTTTGATTGATGTGGCGATAGTATCATGAATGTCAACACCCTGTTATGGAGATTAATTTGTGTCAAATAACATTCTTTTCATATGGTAGTGTAAAAATGGTGCATATATGATATGTGTGTGTCTTTTTATGCAAGTAAATGAAGAGCATAAATTGGGTTTCGTGTGACTGTGTGAGTGTACATGTTCCTCCGCTTGTTGTATGTCTGTAGGGGCCAGTGGTATAAACTTTTCAGCCTCGGGGCTATATAGTATTGCACGAATGCTTCCGGTACCATCGTCAATGGTGACTGGGATGCGGCTACTGGGAGTTCATAATGTGGTAGTTAATAATATGGAGATTAATCAATCAGAATACATTTTCAGGATGGTTGTAAGTTTAGAAGTAAAGTTTTACTTACATCGGATAAACATCAGATTCTACTTTGCAGGACGGGCATGTGACAATCCAAGTTAGGTCTGCGTCAAGCGACTTTTGGCAGTTGGCGCATGCTGAATACCACAGGCTTCTATCATCCCTGAGGAGGGTGACTTTGCCTTTAACCCAAGCTGTTTTGAGCTGTTTGAAATGTTATGATTCAGTATGTGAATTGTGTATAATATGTGTATGAATAGATTAGGTTATCATAGTAACTTACAATGTTGAAAGACGACGTAATTGTAGCAATTGAGACAACTTCTTCATCTTCAGGATATGAAAGTAGTAGATTATGGTTCTTAAATGTCTCCTTGTGCATAAGTTGTTGAAGCTCCTCATTATTATTATTATACCTTTAGTTTAAAGCATATAGTTATAATAACAATTATTAAATTTGCATTTCCTGATCATGTAAGTTTATTAAAAATTGCATTATTAAGTTATATACCATTCACGCATCTGAAGTCCTTCGGCTGTAGGCGGGTTAATCATGATTCCTGATGCTGCTCGTGTGGTTAGCGAAAGACCTGCATGTCAGAGTATATGAGGGATAGAAAATGTGCAAATCTAGGCCCATAGTTGTAGCAAATATGGATCAACTAATGGATTTTTTTGCAAAAAAATAATTTCAAATTATTATTGAAAACACGAAGGCAATTATAAAAAACCTAAACAGGTAACTGGAGTTACGAAGGTGTCGCTGGAGGGCATATTGTGTTTTCTGGGCGACCTTGATGGGGTTGGGTAAAAGTGACTTGAACCTAGAGTAGATGGGAAGTGCGACATCGCTATGTGTATATATATTCTTCATAACTTCTCTAAATAATCTTATGGTTAGGAGAGTGTCAGTTTGATAGGCTAAATTATTTTTTACCTCACACGTACATATTAATCAAAAAAGGGTGGACATGCAGAAGACATGATATTTCATAGTCATTAAATTTTTTGTAGTCGTAATAAATAAATGTTTATCCTGTTCTTAGTTATGAATTTCTAATATATGCAAATTATATTAAGTAGATGTAGGTAGGTTATTACATTGTTTTACTTACAATTGAATGTGGTGACTTTTACCCTCATTGCATATATCATGGGTGTGGTATCGATGATGGCAGTAAGTGTATGGCCTTCGTTGAAATCAAATTCATTCCATAAGGTTAACAACATGAGCTTTTTCCTTCAAAAAAGATATTGACAAGTTAGACGTATTATACAACTAATATGGAAAGTAATAGATTTGCCTTACTCTTCATTGACGATGACAAGCTCCCTTCTTGTTGTTATCTCTGACCCTTGTTCTACGCTTTCAAAGCATCGTAACACGATAGCTCTCACGTCTATATTTTGGATTACAACCAAGTATAAGCATGTTAATAGTTTGGTTATAGAAGATAAACGTAATAAGTAATTATAATAATAGCCTTACTGTGTAAAGTGTCAGTATCAGCATATCTATGTAAGTCGTGAAAGTTTGTGAAATTAAATTGGCAAGGTAGTGTCACAGGTACAGGATCCACCAGTTCTTCAATAAGCGTTCTATTGTTTAACGTCCATGAGTAAGGGTACGAGCTGATGACGTATTTTGCTTCCATTTTCGTAACCACTGCGTTGGAGATGTAGTATCTTTTGTATGGTGACAGAGAATTGACAAAGTAACGCAAATGGCTAGAGTATATTACTGCTGTTAGCTTAGTCCCCTGTTTTGAAAGCGTAAAACATATAAATGACATGTGTATATAACACATATATAAAAACAAAAGGCAGCAGGTACAAAGTGAAAACTGAATTAGGGTAAGTACCTGGGTATCTGTTAAGATGAGCCTTTTGTAGTCGTGGCCAGCACGGCTTTGCAGTACATGTCCATGTTCAACGACCTGAATTAGTACTGTCCATCTCCTAAACGGTTGAGGTTTTATGTCTAAGACGTTAGACAAATGCCTGTTCATTTTACCTGCATATGATTGTTTTCATGTTAATAGATCTTTTAGTAATAAACAATAATCAAAAAGGCGAAATAAAATAATGATAAAGCATATAAGCTAATGAATAGATTATTAAGTTTGTGTAATTTGTCGATATACAGTGCTTTTAGGCTCCGTGATATTAGGCGTGTCAAAAAGTGGGAGCCTAAGTAGCACTTTTGCGTAGCTAACTGTTCTTGCATGTGAGAGTGCAACATATAGGTGTGCATAGTCAGCCGACATCCGTAAACGTGGAGAATAAAATGATAAAAACTTGCAACAGGCTTGATAAGTGGTCTGTGTAAATAATGCAATTACATTAGAAATAAGAAAACAATATAAATAACAATAGTAGGTATGTACCAATCAACACAGTGTCAGTTTTGTAAGATTTCCCGATACACAATGTTTTTAGTTTGTTCTAGGTTAAGTGTGTCAAAAAGGGGAGGCCTGATAAGAACTTTTGCATGTCTTATTGTTCTTGCGCGTGAAAGTGCTACATATAGTTGTCCATGAGAAAAAACAGGCTCCTTCAAGTAGACACCAACGAAATCAAGTGTTTGGCCTTGTGCTTTGTTAATTGTCATTGCAAAGCATAACCTAATTGGAAATTGGAACCTTTTAAAAGGGACTGTGTATTGTTCATCGCTCGGGGGTTGCAATGGAATTCTATGAATGAACACTTGCTTACCAGCAAAGTCTCCAAAAGAAATTTCCGCGTGTATGACATTCCTTTTCATGTCTTTACAAACTAATCTTGTACCATTGCATAATCCTTCGGTAGGATTTAAGTTTCGTAGCAAGATAATTGGAGAATTTAGTTTTAACACAAGCCTATGAGGCGGCATACCATTTGGTGTAAGTGAATGCAAAAAGTCCTCGTATTGAGTTTGATCGTTTGGGTCTAGTGTCTCATCGGAGCTTATGTATTCTGTTTCGTTACCTGAAAATCTTGATATCAAAATTTCGTTTATTTCATCAACGAAAGAATTTTTTGTAGTCAAAATAGCACGGTTCGAGGCACATGAGGTTGCAAGTGATTGCGAATGAATGTTTGGATAAACAGAGTTTATAAGGACAGATAAGGGATCATTGTGTACCTGGGTATCTATAAGCATACTGCGCGGGATGTTAACGGCGTCGTCATATTCTGCTAATGTTGAGTTTATACCGTTACCAACTCCAAGGAGAAATTCACTGAAGGTTGGGTCTAGCGCAGCCCGCATGTTTTCTGTTAATTGAAGTTTCTGGAGTGATGGCCATAAAAAAGACTTCGTTAGGCAAGCGGCTATTGTTTCAGATTTTGTGCCTTTGCGTACTACCGGAAGAGTTTGTCTAAAATCCCCACCAAGCACCACCAGTTTACCACCAAAGATTGTTGTTGAATTCATGAGATCTTGTAGAAGATCATTTAAAGCCTCGATAGCAGTTCGTTTAGCCATTGGCGCCTCATCCCATATGATTAGTTTACAATCTTTGATCAATGTTGCCAATGAACTCTGTTTGCTTACTCTACAAACAGATCCTTCTGCTATGTCAAGCGGAATTTTGAATCTCGAGTGAGCAGTTCTACCTCCTGGGAGTATTGATGCCGCTATACCAGACGTGGCTGTGGCTAGTGCGATTTGGCCCTCTGATCTAACTTTAGCTAACAAAGCTCTATACAAAAAAGTTTTCCCAGTTCCTCCTGGACCATCAACAAAAAAAGCACCACTTTTATTTGAGTGCGCTTTCTCAATTATTGTTTCAAAAGCTAGTTTTTGCTTTTCATTAAGGTTTGATATTGCATTCAAATCTTTCTCGGATACGACGATGCTTTTTTCAGCTCTAATTTCCCTCGTTTGATCTTGTAGATCATTATGTGAGAATTCGTCACGTACAAGGTCAAACTCGTGAATGCTTTTTCCCATTGATTGTAGGAATCCATTGACCTGTTGTAGTGCGGTCTTTGTTACCTCCCTATGTGACATGATATTAGACCTGAGAAGGTCCTCTATCATTGATTCTTCGTAAGCATGCCAAAGTTCACGAGGATTAGGAGGACATGAATAAACAAGAAGAGTAGCAAATAGCCTCCTTAGTTCGTAAGGCATGTGAAAAAGTGAGGCCTCTTCTAGGCATGAACGTTGGCTGTTATCGTCAAGTAAATAACCACGTAACAATGCTGCCTCTCGGAAGGTCTTAACTGGAGTTCCATTACACATTTTTAGATCATCGAAGGACTTCGGACACCGTACTTTTGACAAGAGTATTCTTAAGTAATACCTTTCGCCCTCAGTTGGATGTGCAACAACAATGCGACCTATTGAATCACCGAATTGTCTATGCTTCCAAATCTTTTGTCCAACTTTCCAAACAAAATGATCGGGAAATTGTGTGTACGTAAGGTTTAAATTTTGTGCCACGTCGTCAGTTCTATTTGTGAAGAAAAATTCTGTCAGCATGGTTTTTCTTTGGCCTGGATTATTGAGGACGTTTTTTAACCTTTCTTTCTTTTTAAAGGTAAGCGGCTGATGATTTTCCAAATGAAGTTGCAGATGAATAACAGGTGGTTTTATTTCATTTGATAAGAATCTGAAAAGCCTCCATGCTGCCTCGGGAGGAGAGATCCATCTACCTGCTTGATATCGTTCAATTTCGTCAATCAATTTGTTGTCATTGACGGAGGATAGGCTAAAGTTTATTTTATCACAACCTTTCCATATGTATTTGTAAATATACTTGATCGCTTTTATTGTTGAACAAATCTCCACATTCATATGACAATCAAACTTAGCAAGCAGGTACGCATTATATGGGACTACCCATCTGTTGTCTAGTTTAGTCTTTCTAACGTCCACTGTTACGCCGTCATCACGCCTGCGATAAATTGGGTATGCATCCGTTGTTTGGATGGTTTCTTTACAAAAAACTTTAGGGTATGAGTTTCTGCATTGACCATTTTTTTTCATGCATACGTTTGTAGGTCGTAAATCACCACAAGGGCCATGCATCATGTGCGTAAGCACCATTTTATACAAATGAGGGTTTGTTTTCCCATCTGGTATTTCAGCGCAAACAATTTCGTCATATTCCTCGGGCCTATACATTTTATATTGTGGTTTTAATATGAGTAACAAATGTGCATGTGGGAGACCTCTTTTCTGAAATTCTATGACGTAAGTATAGGCTGCGACCTGACCAAACACATCCTTTTTAAACAGCTCATTTTGCAACGTCTCAAATTTTGCATGAAACACTCTAGCAATTAGGTCAGCTCTGTTTTGTGACTCCTCCTGTTTCATTAAATGGTCTTTTATTTCTGGCCAATTAGGGTTACACGTCATCGTTAAGAAAATGTCTGGCTTTCCAAATTTTTGCACTAACGTCATAGCGTCTATGTATCTCTGTCGCATGTTTCTTGGCCCTCCAATAAAGCTTGAGGGGAGGACTATTCGTTGACCCACATTTGACGCATTAGTTTCACCGCCTGCGACAGCGTCCACAACCCCTTGAAGAATCTCTTTCCTGATATCATCTTGTTGTGATCTAAAAAAGTCTAATCTTTGTGTTTCGAGCTTAACATAATTGTCTACGATATATTGTTGTAGTAATCGTGCGAAATGAAGTAGACAAGATCTGTCATTTTTCCGTATTTGAAGCCTGTACGCATAATATTCTCTAATAGATACAAACCTATCGGCCTTGTCTTTCTGAGCCAGAACTACAAAAAGGGAAGTGTTGTTACTGTATGAGGTCGTTCATACCGCGAAATTCAAAAGTAAGAGGTTATTTGTCGTATACCATTTTCCTCTTCAGATAACAAAGCATCAACACCTGCAACAGAATGAGGGCAAATGAGAGATGCAGCTGCAGAGACATGTTTTCCTTTCCTTTTTGTACGGTCGTTACCCTTTTTAAGTATTCCTTGATGCCAACCAAGTTCTCCATGTGGGAACATTAGAGGATATTGTAAGGGGTCATAGCAACCGTAATAGTAATTGATACTTTTAGATTCATTGGAATGAGTTTTGATCTCAATATTCCTGCAGCTGCTTTGTTTGTTGTCAATTCCGTCAACCCAAAGTGCAGCCACTTGAGAAACCTCTGGCTTATTATATACTCTTTGATCTTGAGAGGGATTTGTGTTCAAAATAATTTTATAATCTTTTAATCCAGCTATGTCTTTTAGGTTTCGAAAGAAGGTGGCGTAAGGATTGGCGTCAAGCGCTAGCATGCATTTTTTTGTAATAAGCTCATCTAACCTTGGGCAAGATGCCAAACGATTTTGTAGCTCATGTTCGGTGTCATGGAAATATAGTTGAAGATTTTTTGCATGGCCAGTGTCATGATGCAAATCATTTATGAAGTGATACACTTGTCCTTGGACCCTAAAAGTGTACACTCCATTGTTTCTCTTCGCAAGGTTGGTATCTGATCTTATTCCCAAAGAAGTGAAGGCAAACGAGTTGTTGTACGTCCTAATGTATGTCCTAAAGGCTTTTGCTTGTTCTGATATTTCCGTAAGGAGTTCTTTTAGCACGTCTGGAAGTTCATTGCATGTTAGAACGATACGACCATCCATGCAACAAAAGTTTGTGGTTTCGGAATAAAATTTTATAGCACCACAATGGGGGCAACTTGCCATTGATGGGAGCCTGTCAGCTGCAAGTGGTATGCAACACAATACAGTTCTCCCTGAAGTGGAAATGAACAGAAGATAATGGTTATGTTCATAGATAAATATATGGAAATCCAAATGCGAAATTGGAAAATATAGATATAGAATGAAGTCAAACCCTTGTCTTTTGAGTTCGTAACTCTTTGACGACCTATCGTGCGGCGACGCCTCTTTTTCCATCTTAAGACGGAATTTGCGCGACACTCTTTTCCCTTGGTTATTGTAACCTGATTACAGGATTGGTTGTTTCTATCACCATTCATGTTTCCTAGTAACGGTGCAAAGTCTATGGAAGATATTTGTTCATCAGCAGCAGAAGAGGTGGCGTCATAAGTCTTTGGTAGAAGTGAAACATCATTGCTTAGAATTGAGAGTGTGACGCTATTGTGCCTAGGCAGGTGATCATTTTGTAGCTTGAATTTCTTCTTTTTCCATCTTAAAATAGATTGTCTTCTGTATTCTTTTGTGCGTAAAGAAGAACTCGCAAAAGGACGACGACTAAGTGGAATATACGTCATTCAGGTACCATTCAAGAAGATGAATAACCCAGAACTTTTACATTAGCGAAAACAATGTTAACCTCCGCCCAACATCTTTATGTATGTGTCTCCCAAAACTATATGTTTTATGTCGTAACTACTTTATAGGTTAGCCTATATATCCTTTGTACAGCAGCTATACATCAAATGTTGCTACTTTTGCGTAAGTCATGTTCACATTCGTCATAAATCAGGACACAGAAAATAAAAAGGAACATAAAGCTAATAATAGTCACCTTTTGATGTTTGTATATCAAAGCTAGGAAAGCGTAGTCTTGCGTCAGCGTAAATGAAATGACTGAAACATGTTAGAAGAATAATGTTACAAACATGAAAACGGATATTATGAAAGAATTGAATAACAAATAGTATAAGCCATGTTACAAGACTATTCTTATGTATTAAAATAGAAATGGTGAAATACTATAGTAATGATTAACCGATATAAAATGGCGAAAATAATCTCCAAATATTTAAAAATATGCTACAGAGGCATGCATATTTCAACAAAAAGAGACTTATTTTTACAAGGACTATCCTAAATATACAATGTGCAACTACTTTTTGGATTGTAGTTTGTTGATCAAGACACTGAAATTGAAGGATTCAGCTGTAACAGTTCTTTAAAGGGAAAACATGACAAATAAAGAGATGGGAAAGATGTAGCAGCAGGTGAAAACAATACACACAACATCATGACAGGCTACGAAAATGGTAGAAAAACAGACACAGTTGCGTTGGTGGCACAGAGCATGCGAACGCGTTCAAACTTCAAAGTGAAGCAAGTGTGTAAAGGGCAGAGGACAACATTATACTTACAGTTGGATGTAGTAACATTTAGCTGCAGTGCAAATATCATACCGGTTGTGTGAATGATAAGACATAGTAACATGTCAAAAAGACCAATACTTATTGTTGGTGTTACTGGGTTCTGTTATGATCTGAAACCTTAACGCGTCTTGCGTGTTTGAGAATTGAGAACTCTAGTTTCACTGCAGTAATAAACCGTTACAACGACATTTTAAATTTAATTCATAAGGCGGAGGAACATTCATTATAAAAGGTTGAATGGTTTGACCTTGTGGTTTAAACCACGTAACTATTGACCCATATGCAGCTACTCTTTTTAGGGTGGAGAAAACCCAAAACCATAAGAACTGCATTAATGACAGCATGTCACTCACATTGAAGCTGCTATTACAAATAAGGATACTTATTTTTATTTTATTCATGTTCTATAAATTTTATTTTTACAAATGAGGATAGGTGAGACGTCAAAGGAACACGCATCTTTGACTGTGCATCAGATCCCCATTAGCAGTAAGAGCGTAATTGAGCAAGTATGGATTTGATATTGACCTGATGAAGGTAGTCGTTGAAACTGTGTACATTCTTTTAACAACTGGTCAAAGAAACAGGGAGGGCAGAAGGAGGTGGAAGGAGACCGGGATAATAGAAAGGGAACAATCGACAATAAAACATAATATCTTAAGCAGATGCTTTTCTTTAGTATTTTGTCTCAATAACTACAAGATTTGGTGAAGCCCAAAACCATAAAGACACAATCCACCATTGTATTGTATTGTTGAGTCTATTATAACTTTCTGGAAAATACTTGCTACTTATTTGAATAAAAGTTGATGCAGCTTTGTTTAGTATTTTTTTTCTAATCTCAAAAAAGATCAATTGTAATACTCCCATACCCAATAATACTTGCAAAAATTTCTTTCAGAGATGCCTAGGATAAATCTATTTTAATTTCTACTTGATATCTTGTTCTATATTCTGTCAGAATATTATGTAAATGTAGATTTCCAAGTGAAACAGGAAATGTACAGATTGGTCAAAGTAGATTAGAAAGGTTGGAAGCACATATTGAAAGCCTGGAGAGTGAGTTACAGTGTATTTTTAGGTGCCTAGTAGTGAATATCATCTCCCAGTAAAAATGAAGCCATCTGAATGAAGGAAAAGGATTTGATATTGACGTGATGAAGCTATGTACTGATGTTGCTATCGTTCATGTAACTGCATGTATTGATGCAGAAACTTTCAAAAACGTCTCTGTGAGTTTGTCAAAAACAAATATGAAACAACCATCACTCTTCCTAATGACCCTCATTTGAAAGAAACATTATTGTTGTTAGTGATCCTAATTTCAGCTTGTTCATAGTTTAGTTAATTTGGTTTAGATCCTGAAGTGAGTGGGTTAACAATTAAGAGGTTTAAATGATTTATTTTATTTTAGCCTCTGGTGGGTTGGAGTATGACCAAGAGACTGATCTTCTGTTATTTACATTTTAGTTGTAGCGTTTGTCATACAGTTGTTGTGCGTAATGTATAAGGGTTTGCTTTATATATGAGCTGTAGCCTTGCAAATTATCTTAACAAATTAAACAAAAACCCAAAAATAAGTAACTGACCATATCAAATGACGGATTTTTAAAATTTACAAAGACCCTTAAGAATGTAATTCAACCGTAGAGATATCCTAATTTCAAGAGCATTAAAGTTGTAATCTAAATTAGTAGGCACTAAAGATCAGTTATACATTTTCGTTGTAGCATTTTATCAAACAGTTTGTGTGCTTTACGTATAACGTTTTAAGAGTAAAAAAAACAGCGAAATAGGGAACATTTGTTTGACCTTTATAGAATATGGCTACAAGAAGGCCTAAGAACGTAGCAATTGCGTACTTATAAAATAGATTTGCTATTCCAGAAATTATAATTAGCTCTAAAGTAAAGAAGCCCTAAAAACGTACCAATTACATACTAAGATTATCCTAAGGCCTATCCTATAGCAAATCAAAACAAATTGCAGAAGAGAAAATATTAGGGCACATACCTGTGTATCAGCAAATAAAAACAAATGGCAGAAGAGAAAATATTGCGGCACCTACCTGTGTATGTGTGGAGCAAGCAAAGTGGTAACAATAAGCCTGGAAGAAAGTATATGGAGAGAAACATCGACGAGCGAAAGCAGGAGGTGGAGGTAATTAAACGAAGCAGGAGGTGGAGATCCATGAGACAAAGCAGGGGATTGAAGTTCTTTGGACGAATTAAACGAAGCAGGAGGTGGAGATCCATGAGACAAAGCAGGGCATTGAAGTTCTTTGGACGAAGCAGGAGGTGGAAGAAAACCGGGTGAGATGAGGGAGGACGTGGAAGTTCGATGAGGTGGACGAACGCAGGAGAAGCAGCTGCTGCGTGGAGGACATAAACGATGCAAACGTGCTCAAAAGTTAGCCTGCAAACGTGCTCAAAAGTTAGGCAAGGGGGTGCTTTTGTATTATAGATAGATATTAAATTTTGATAAATTATTTACAAAGAAAGTAGGTAATGGAAACACTACATCCTTTTGGAATGATAGATGGGTTATATATATGAGGCTGAAAATGGTAAGAACTATACTATAGCTATGCGCTTTTCTCACACATTAAATGAAGGAGCATGTTGGAGATGATCGTGGTCTAATACTACTGACTTTTCATATATTTCAGATAAATTTGAAGTGATTGAGAATTTGCTGCAGCATGCGGTGTTACCAGAAAGTAATGATTCTTGAAGATGGGTGGAGACACAAGTGGGGAGTTTTCTGTTAAATCTCCTAGATGCTTAATAGATAACATCTCTTTCTCCTTAGGATAACACATATGTTTTTGGAATACATGGCTTCCATCCATATCTATTTGTTTCATATGGTGTGTGTTATTGAAGAGGATCCCTACTCGATCTAATCTAAGTCAAAGAGGTGTTGGATCCAAATCACTTTGTGTCTGTTTTGTGAGTTGGATTTCAAAATAGAGGATCACTTGTTTTACTTGTGGAATTGGGTGTTCAACTGGTGTAATATTAAACATGGGCAATATTCATCTATTGATCTTCTTTGAGCATCAGAATGATGTGGTGTTTAACATGAAGAGATCATCGGTGTTGACAATTGCAAATGAGATTCAAGCAACACTCTTTACTTGGATGAGTATAGAGCAAATTATACCTCTTTATTATGGGCTATATAATGTTGTAATCATCTTGTTACTTTATCTCTTGTAATATGTGTTTTCTTGTATCTTGCTAGTATTTACTTATTAATATATTTGGTGCTTAATTTAAAGGAGGGTGTAATAACTATACCAAAACTTCTTCCAATCGTATCTTTTTACTACTTAGAAAATCATATTTGAAAAAGTCAAACTCTTTCTTTTTCACTAATTTGTCATTCCGTCATCACTTAATTTAATTAATTAATAATGGCCTCCATCAAATTAATTTCACCCATCTTGACTAATCTTCATCATTCTAATTAGAAGATCTTGATCATTATTTAATTACTAGTATTTTACCCGCGCGATGCGGCGTGGTAAAATAGTTTCATTTGTCGATATAGGGGTGTTCAAATTCCAGATATAAACCGTTTTAACCGTAATTCGAACCGCTCTGTAACCGAAAAAGCCGAAACCGTTTTCAAATTCGGTTTAAAAACCGAAACCGATTACCATAAATACTTTAATTACATAAAACTGAAACCGTTTTCAAATTCGGTTTAAAAATCGAAACCGATTACATAAAATAGTACAACTCAAATAGCATTATTTACAATATGTTCCAGCAATGATCTTAAACACTTTAAATACTTTAATTACATAAAACTGTCAGAATTTAAATATACATAATGAATACTTTAAAACTGTCAAAAAAATAATTACAAAAAACTGTCATGAATTTAATGACAGTTGTACTATTTTAAAAGTATTAAGATTGTTGCTGAAAGTTATTGTAAAACATGTTATATTACTTGTACTACTTAACTTAAAAATTTGTCTTAAAAAAAGAGCTAAATGTTTTATAAAGTAGTAAAGATAATATATCATAACCATTCATTTAATCAAAATTAAAAGTCTAATTTTGACTTTAAATAGTCAAAATTAAAGACTCAATTTAAAAAAGCTAATTCTTATAGGAGATAAGATAGTTAGTAAAAAGATTATTTAAGTTATAAATAAAGTAAATATATTTGTTTAGAAAATATATTTATGCTATTTTAAATTAACTTAAATACAAAAGTATACCTAAATAAGATTTAAAAAAATCTTATATACTAATTGATTATAAGATGAATAATATCTATTTAATTCAAACTTTTAATTCACTACATTAAATTAGGAATAAACATTCAAATTTCTTATCATTATCTAGGATTATTATTTATAATACAAATCTTATCTCAATTAACTTTTACATTGTTCTTACAGTTATCATCATCTACTTTTTTATGTCAACTGACTTTAATATGGGTTCGAACTACACCTCTTGCATTCAAAGAAATATTTTTAGTTCTTAAAAAGTGCATATTATGTTTTTTTTCGTCAATACAAAAGAATTAAATATTTAAATAAACAAACATAAAATAATATATTTATAATTACCCGTATACTTACACGAACATTTAAACTAGTTTACATAGTATTTGACTTCTTATGTCAATTTAAACTATGTTCACGTATATGTTGACTTATTCAAATAAACTTTCGCCATTTTACGCCAATTTCTTACATATTTTTGCAAATACGCACATGTGTCCACATATAGCAACATATAATCATTTTAAATACTTTAAAATTCATATTATTATTAATTATAATTATAATTAGAGCTAATTGATTAAATATTACTTTAACTTAGCTATTTTTGTTACTTTATTTTTTTAATTTCAAAAGTGGTAAATAGAGTTCTATATGAACCATTTTGTGACGAGTCAAATACTTTCTAACGGTAGACGTTAGTCAACTATGTTAAATCAAGATAATTTGATAGTTTTACCTTTATCAAATAACAAGTTTTAATTAAATTAGTTATATATAATTAAATAAATATAATCTATAGCGTGACAGGATGCATGTGATGAATTCATGAGTGAGTGATAACATTGAAGGAGTGAGAATTGGACGGTTCAGATTGGTTATCGCGATTTTCGCAATAAAAATAGTTTTCAAATTAATTTCTTCTTATATATCTATATGTTGGGGAGATAGCAATATCAAACCTAAATCAAACCTGTCTATTAAGTAAAATAGGATTTGATGTTAACAAAACCATATATTCAGTTTTGGACTTAGATCAATAAAACATGTGTTGTTTTTCATATTAGACTTAAAGAATTTCTAAGTAAGAAGTGTCAGCTGAAGATCTCAAGTGTCAGCAGAACACTGAGTATCAGCTAAAGAACAAGCTTCAGGAAGATCAACTGAGAGGAAAAGAACAGTAAAAAAACATCAGCTGAGGAAAATTTCAAGATCAGCTGAGTCATCAAGGATCAGCTGACACAATCATATTGATCAGCTGATGCCTCCCATCTGTCAGATAAGGTATTTGCTACTTATCCAATCTTTTCTCCATAAGCTGATCATACTCAAATGATTAGCTGAGCCCTTGGGATCAGCTGACAGTTTAGTTTGATCAGTTTATTAGCTATACTTTGATTTATATTATTAGCTGAGCATTTCGATCAGCTGAGCAAATCAAGTCAGCTGAGTCTTTCACATTTACCCTTAGCTGAGCAAAATTACATTTGCAGTTCAGTGTCTGTTAGCTGAGTCATTATTCTATATCTCAGTTAATAGCTTTTCAGTGTAAGATTTTCTTAAGTCAAAGGCAGAACATGTGTTGTTCTATTATGTCTTACCTTCAACTATCCCTACTGATGTCACTCGTCTCAGCCACTCCTCTCACCAAAGGCACAGTGCAACCCTTCAAGCATTCACCAAAATCACTGATGCCATCCTAAGCCTAAGACAACCTCCATCTTTCACCCCACCTCCTATTCCCACTACCTCTCCATCACCTTCAACTATCCCTCCCTCTGCCTCCACTCCTTCTCCATCTCCTTACTCCTTTATCCCACTTTCTGTTGCCAAGCCTTCTGAAAACTTTCCTTTTTCATTTGTTGATGAAAAAAAGGGGGAGAAGTCAGCCTCGGATTCTACTAACTCAAGCTCTTCACCAGATCCTTTTCAAGAAGTAGAAGCTGATAAGGCAGCAGCAGCATATCAAGCAAACCCCAATGAAACAGAAACTCAAAGGAAATCAAATGTTGAGGGGGAGAATCTATCTGAAGGGGAGAAACCTGCTCAAGATGAGCAGAAGCCAAAAAGAAGACTCAAACAAATGGCTAGAAGGAAGAGTGCTAAAAAGCCCAAACAAGATGAATCTTGTGCACCATTCAATGTGCCATCAGAAGATTCTGATGATGATAATGATGAAGATATGGTGCCTCTGTCCTCTCTGCTAAACTTGAAAAAGCAGAGTCTCTCAACTCAAGCTCCAACAGTCCAAGCTTCCTCTCCTGTTCATTCAAGCCAACCAACTCCCAGCAGTACATCAAGGAGAAAAGGAAAGAAAATCATGTCTGCTGAGGAGATTGAAGCTGAAGAAAGAAAGGAAAAAGAATTAAATCAAGAGGATGAGAATCTCAGAGGGCTAAGTGAACTGGCTGCTGCTCTTGGTACAACCATTGAAGATGTTCTGAAAACCAAGGAGAGACACCAGGATTTCACTACTCCTGAAGATCTTGCTGCAATCATTGGTGTCACTGATGATGAATTAAGAGAATTACAAGAAGAAGAAATCATCATGCTATCCTCTCAATCACATCCAACACAAGTTGCACCGCAGCAAGATGATCCTACTGCCAAGAAAGTTCCTAAAAGAGGAAGAACTCACAGAGAAGCCATTCAAGCATTGCATGAGTTCAACTTTGGAGTTACAACTCAGCAATCTGAAAGGGAGATCAAAGAGCTCTTGAAAAACAAGAAGAACTTGGTAGAAAGAAAAGATCCAAATCTCATTTCCAGAGTCACTCCATATAAGGGAACAGATGAAGGGTCATATCTCAGAATAGTAAGAAGAGATGAAAGACAAACACATGAGAATGCCTATCTTCATCACTGCAAATTGTTCTCCTTCAGTGAGATGATTGAAACTATGTACCACCTCCTTAAATCCAAAAGTGAAATTGCCACAAGGTTCATAAACAAATTCGAATACTGGATCAGAATGTCTGTCTACCATAGGATATGCACTCATGATCAATTCGTGGAACACATTGATGTGATTGAGGATGCCTTCAAGAAATCCTCCAAAGCTTTTGTACCTGCTGAACAGATCATACTTAATCCTAATCATCCTTACCTGTCTGCATATGAAAATCTCAACACTGCTTTGCCCTCCAACATTGAACCAGAAATGTTTAAGTACATAACTGAACCTGAAAGAGGGATGTTCTTCAAGAACAGAGCTGGTGTTTGGAGATTCCTAAGAGAAACTGACTTAGGAAGAGCCCCTGGAGAGTTAATCTTTCAAGCTGCAACTTCAACAAGGGGACAGACAGGAAGTGAACATTTTGAAAGTCTGATTCAAGCAAAAGCTGAAGAGTTGTTGGTTGCAAATCCACTGGACAGATTTCTGGATGTGAAAGAAGAACCTTGGTGGGAAAAAAACTGAAACTTCATAACTAGATTAGATGTAATTTCAACTTCTTAGAATAGTTCATCTTCTGTAATTTGCAATTGTACAAACTCTAATGTTTTTACTTTGTTTTGTAATCAAGCTTGAAACTTTGATCATGGACTACTTAGCTAAAATGCTAGTATAAATGACTCTTAGTAAATAGCTCACCTAGTGTAAATAAAGAAAATATAAAAATCCTAAAAACAGAAAAAGGATGAAAGATACCACAAAAACAGAACATGGTACTTCATAAATGAAAAGATTCCCAAAAACAGAATATCAGGGAACATACTTCAAAAGAGTTACCAAAAACAGATAGCTAGGTAACCAAAATGCACTTAAAAGTTTTATCTTTACAAATCCGAGTCAAACTGATTCTTCTTAAACAGATAAGGTTTTGTCATCATCAAATAGGGAGAGATTGTTGGGGAGATAGCAATATCAAACCTAAATCAAACATGTCTATTAAGTAAAATAGGATTTGATGTTAACAAAACCATATATTTAGTTTTGGACTTAAATCAATGAAAAACATGTGTTGTTTTTCATATTAGACTTAAAAATTTTCTAAGTAAGAAGTGTCAGCTGAAGAAATCAAGTGTCAGCTGAACACTGAGTATCAGCTAAAGAACAAGCTTTAGGAAGATCAGCTGAGAGGAAAAGAACAGTAAAAAAACATCAGCTGAGGAAAATTTCAAGATCAGCTGAGTCATCAAGGATCAGCTGACACAATCATATTGATCAACTGATGCCTCCCATCTGTCAGATAAGGTATTTGCTACTTATCCAATCTTTTCTCCATAAGCTGATCATACTCAAATGATTAGCTGAGCCCTTGGGATCAGCTGACAGTTTAGTTTAATCAGTTTATTAGCTATACTTTGATTTATATTATTAGCAGAGCATTTCGATCAGCTGAGCAAATCAAGTCAGCTGAGTCTTTCACATTTACCCTTAGCTGAGCAAAATTACATTTGCAGTTCAGTGTCTGTTAGCTGAGTCATTATTCTATATCTTAGTTAATAGCTTTTCAGTGTAAGATTTTCTTAAGTCAAACGCAGAACATGTGTTGTTCTATTATGCCTTAGATCTTTCTTTGTAAAAGTACTTAGCACTTTTTGTATCTGCAAAGAAACAAAAAGGATAGATCTTTATCCTCTGGAAAAGGAGAAAGATACTTTAGAAGAGAAGATCTCGAAGATGTGCTTTGACAACTAAGTATGGCTGGCAACTCTATACTTGGTTAAGTCAAATCCTCAGAAAGCATGGTGTTGATTAAAGCACAAGCGTGAAAGGAGAAGTTTACTTTTCCAAGATATAAAGGTAGTACTTTAATAATATAATAATAGATAGTGGGTACACTCATTACTGAAAAGTATGTTCACTTTACACACTTTGTGTATAAAGTTAACTTACTTTTCACCCACTAACTTTATGTATTATAATATTATTAAACCAAGTACCTTTGTCTCATTCTCCTCTTCATCAACCCGGACATCCTTGCTTATATATACTCATGCATGGAAACATGCTAAGAATGCGAATAGAAAGAGTTGAATACCGAAATCTCATTTGTTGAGAATTAGAAGAGTTATCATTTTATTTTCAGTATTACAAACTTGTTCATGTGTTGAACATCTTAGACATAAGTTGTTTAGGATTAGCTCAGTCTATGTGTTAGACAAATTTAGTTGCCACCTTTTATTGAACTTAGATTTTCCGCATCTAGTTCATGTAATTTTTGATTCACATCAATAAGAATTATATAAAAGTAAACCGTGTGTCTCTTAAATTTTAATTTGCTAAAGTTTGTATTCACCCCCCCCCCCCCCCCTTCTACAAACATTTGTTGTTGTAGTATCCATTTGAGACCAACACTATACTATATTATAAAGCAGTTAAACATTTTGCTTAAACTCTTAAATTTTAAGTATTTTAAAATAACTAGATTACCCTCATATAAACTAAATGTAGTAACTATTAGATATAGTTAATAAGATTCTAATATTTCATTTTAATAACTTTCTTTCGTATTTAAAAAATCAATAAAATTTTTAAAAAAATTAAATAGGTCATGTCAATACAAATTAACTTAATTATTAAAAAAAATATTTTTATAACCAAACCTTCCATATTAAATATACTATCATGTAATAAAATTTTAAATTATTCTTAGAAGATGTGTAAAAGAAGAACTAATAAATCTTAATAACATATACCGGAATTTATAAACATTTAAAAAATTAAATAGCTCAAATAATCAAAATAAAATAGAATAAATATCCATTATATTACTATATTACGGAAAAATAAATGAAACGTAAAAAAAGATAAAGAAAATAGGCATGCTACCAAATGAAAATGATTCGTTGTTACCATATTATGTGAATACCATGCTCATACGTCTTAAAAATGGACATGTTAAAAAGTTGAAACTATTCATTGTCGCCGCATTACGCGTGTACCATGTTATTATTTATCATACAATTAACACTCTCTCTCATACTTAATTTACTTAATCTCTTAAATTTCAACAATAAAAAAATTACTAATATACCCCTCAAATAACATTCACCTCTTTTTCTTTCTTCTACCTTACATACTCACCAATAAACCATTTTCATAACAACACACTTTCTCAATCACAAAAAAAAAAAAAGAATTTGTTCTAAAGATAAAGAAAAGAGTTGATGCGAAACAAGAAAAGGAAAAGAAACGGTATGTTACCAGGTAGAAACTATTTACGGAATACCATACTCCTATATCTGGATGCTATTAACCTTTACAACCGCATTTATTGCCAAACACGCATTTCCCGAACTGAATGAAGCACAGGGTTCGGGTTTAGAGACCACACTCCACAAGAAATCAAGTGTCAGCTGAACACCGAGTATCAGCTAAAGAACAAGCTTCAGGAAGATCAGCTGAGAGGAAAAGAACAGTAAAAAAACATCAGCTGAGGAAAATTTCAAGATCAGCTGAGTCATCAAGGATCAGCTGACACAATCATATTGATCAGCTGATGCCTCCCATCTGTCAGATAAGGTATTTGCTACTTATCCAATCTTTTCTCCATAAGCTGATCATACTCAAATGATTAGCTGAGCCCTTGGGATCAGCTGACAGTTTAGTTTGATCAGTTTATTAGCTATACTTTGATTTATATTATTAGCAGAGCATTTCGATCAGCTGAGCAAATCAAGTCAGCTGAGTCTTTCATATTTACCCTTAGCTGAGCAAAATTACATTTGCAGTTCAGTGTCTGTTAGCTGAGTCATTATTCTATATCTTAGTTAATAGCTTTTCAGTGTAAGATTTTCTTAAGTCAAAGGCAGAACATGTGTTGTTCTATTATGCCTTAGATCTTTCTTCGTAAAAGTACTTAGCACTTTTTGTATCTGCAAAGAAACAAAAAGGATAGATCTTTATCCTCTGGAAAAGGAGAAATATACTTTAGAAGAAAAGATCTCGAAGATGTGCTTTGACAACTAAGTATGGCTGGCAACTCTATACTTGGTTAAGTCAAATCCTCAGAAAGCATGGTGTTGATTAAAGCACAAGTGTGAAAGGAGAAGTTTACTTTTCCAAGATATAAAGGTAGTACTTTAATAATATAATAATAGATAGTGGGTACACTCATTACTGAAAAGTATGTTCACTTTACACACTTTGTGTATAAAGTTAACTTACTTTTCACCCACTAACTTTATGTATTCTAATATTATTAAACCAAGTACATTTGTCTCCTTCTCCTCTTCATCAACCCGGACATCCTTGCTTATATATATTCATCAGCATAAGTCAGTTATGTGATGGTGATCATAAAGTCCTCTTTACAAAGACAGGTGGTTCCATTTTAGATCAAGAAGGTAAAACTATAATTTGTGCAAAGAGAATTAAGGATGTATATACTCTAGATATGTCCTCTGGTGATCCATCCAAGTTAACTTGTTTGTATACAAAATCTGTAACTGACACAAACTGGTTATGGCACAAAAGGCTTTCTCACTTAAACTTCAAAAATATAAACAAGCTGAGCAAGGGTGAACTAGTGTCAGGACTACCTTCACTGACTTATGTAAAGCCTAAACCTTGTTCTGCCTGTGAGAAGGGAAAACATCACAAGACTTCTTTTCCATCTAAGCAAGCCTTCTCCATTACTGAATCTTTCTACATGTTGCACATGGATCTATTTGGTCCTGTTGCTACTGCTAGTTTTGGTGGAAGTAAGTATGCATTGGTGATGGTTGATGAATTCTCAAGATACACTTGGGTCATCTTCCTAAAAGCAAAGAGTGAGGCTGCTGAAGAAATAATAAGCTTCATAAAGAAGATGGAAGTGCTAAATGGAAATCTGGTAAGGATGCTTAGAAGTGATCATGGAACTGAGTTTAGAAATCAAACTCTAGAAGGTTTCTGTGATGAGAAAGGTATATCTAAAAACTTCTCTGCTCCAAGGACTCCACAACAAAATGGTGTAGCTGAAAGAAGAAACAGAACATTAATAGAAGCTGCAAGAACCATGTTGTGTGAGAGTGGATTAGGATTCAATTTTTGGGCTGAAGCTGTCAGCTGCGCATGTTTCACTCAGAACAGATCCCTAGTCATCAAGAGACACAATAAGACTCCTTATGAAGTGCTCAGGGGAAGGAAGCCCAACAACAGTTTTCTGCATATCTTTGGATGTCAGTGTTTTATTCTGAACCAGAGAGATCAATTGCAGAAGTTTGCACCAAAAGCTGATGATGGTGTTTTTGTTGGATATTATGTGATCTCCAAAGCTTACAAAATCTACAACCTCAGAACAAAGGTCATAGAAGAATCAATCAATGTAAGTTTTAATGAAAATGACTTTGTTGCTTCATGTTCTACTAATCCATCTACAGGTGAGGAATTTAATGATCTGCTACATACTGAAGACAACATTCCAGTATCAGCTGATCCACTCCCATCAGCTGATGTAGAGGATTTAGATGAAACTGTTCCAAATTTTCATCAAACCAATGCACATCCAATCTTAAACCAATCCATACTTTTACTGAATGATGTGAATCATGATTCAACATCAATGGACTCTAATTCCACATCAAACATTCCCTCATCAGTAGAAGTTTCATCAGATAACATTCCTGAAATTCTGTCAGCTGATCAACCAAAAGTCTCATCAGCTGATCCAAACCAAAGAATTTCGACTCCCATAATCCAAAATAATCCAAACTCTCAAAGAATCCAAAATGCCTATAAGGACCACAGGGATTATCCTAAAGATAAGGTCATAGGTAACATAGAAGCACCTGTACTAACAAGATCAAAAGCTTGTAATTTCTGTTTATATACAGGTTTTGTTTCTATGATTGAACCAAAGAAGGTAGATGAAGCTCTAAATAATCCTCACTAGATTAATGCCATGCAAGAAGAAATTGGCAGAATTCACAAGAAACAATGTATGGACTTTGGTGCCAAGACCAAAGAAAAAATCCATCATTGGTACTAAGTGGGTGTTTAGAAACAAAATGGATGAACAAGGGCTGATCATCAGAAACAAAGCAAGGTTAGTTGCACAGGGGTATTGCCAAGAAGAAGGTATTGATTATGATGAAACCTTTGCCCCTGTTGCAAGACTTGAAGCCATAAGACTGTTTCTAGCTTATGCTGCCTTCAAAGACTTCAAAGTTTTCCAAATGGGTGTTAAGAGTGCTTTCCTCAATGGAGAATTGAAGGAAGAGGTGTATGTCAAACAACCTCCAGGTTTTGAGGATGCAAGCAAGTCAGATCATGTATACTTCTTGAACAAAGCTTTGTATGGCTTAAAGCAAGCTCCAAGAGCCTGGTATGATACCCTCTCTTCTTTTCTAACCACCAAAGGCTTTATAAGAGGAAGCATAGATAGCACTTTGTTTATAAGGAAATTCAAGGGTGATGTAATTCTTGTACAAATATATGTAGATGATATAATATTTGGGTCTACAAATTTGGATCTTTGTAAAAAGTTTTCAAAACTCATGTCTGATAACTATCAGATGAGCATGATGGGTGAACTAAACTATTTTCTTGGACTTCAAATAAGACAAGAGGTTGATGGAATTTTCATTCATCAAACAAAGTATGTAAATTACTTACTTAAGAAATTTGAGTTTAAAAATTGTTCTTCAATGAAAACACCTATGTCCACTGCCTTAAAGCTTGGAAAGGACACTGATGGTAAATCAGTGAACATTACAGCTTATAGAGGTATGATTGGATCTCTTTTATACCTCATTGCAAGTAGACCAGATATTATGTTTTCAATATGTCTTTGCGCTAGATACCAACTAGATACCAAGCAGATCTCAAAGAATCTCACTTAGCTGCAGTTAAAAGGATTTTCAGGTATCTCAAAGGAACTCCTAATCTAGGTCTTTGGTATCCCAAAGATTTTGATTTTGAGTTAGTTGGATACACTGATTCTGATTTTGCAGGTTGCACACTAGACAGAAAGAGTACATCTGGTGGTTGCCAGCTGTTAGGTGGAAGATTAGTTAGCTGGTCAAGCAAGAAACAGAACTCTGTTTCAACTTCAACAGCTGAGGCAGAATACATTGCTGCTGGAAGCTGTTGTGCTCAACTTTTATGGCTGCAGAATCAACTACTTGATTATGACATACAGTTTGAAAACTCACCAATCCTGTGTGACAACACTAGTGCCATTTCTATTTCTAACAATCCTGTTTTGCATTATAAGACCAAGCATATTGAAATCAGACATCATTTTCTTAGAGATAATGTACAGAAAAAGAAAGTTTCAATGCATTATATAAGCACTGATTTTCAATTAGCTGATCTTTTTACAAAACTTTTGGATGAGTCTCGGTTCAACTTCCTAATATCCAAACTTGGCATGTTAAATTTGTAACATTTCCCTTTCTTAGGTAGATAATTTTGTGTGAGAAAATAATTTTATTTGTGTGTGAAATGATGTACTTATCTAAGCTTCTACATATTTTACTTATGGTAGATCAGCTAATGGAATTATGTCAGCTGACGATCATCAGCTGACACTATACCTCAGCTGATAAACCATCAGCTAAGACTTAGAAGCTCAGCTAAGTGCACTCATTAGCTGACACTTATTTTATCTCAACATGGATCAGCTGACACTCTCTTTTGTCAGCTGATGATTTTCAAAAGTAAAAAATTATGTGTCCCCACACTTATTTTATTAATTTCTCATTTGTATTTAATATATATTACTAGGTAGTATTTAATTTAGTTTTATTGTCCGTTAACTGTCTGTGTATTTATTATCTATTCCGTTTATTACCTTTTTGCAGAATTGACAGTTACTTTTTGCAAAATTTATTTATGTGACAGTTTAGGTTTCCAAGGAAGATATAAGATGTTTTGAGCGGTTTTTCATTTCTTACGCTTTCAAAATTCTCAAAACTCTCTTTCTCCGAAACCCTTCTCTTTCACTATTTTCAAGTAACTGTATCGTTGTGATCTCAAGCTTTGCAACAATGGTGATGTTCAACCCTTCAGGTGAGAATGTTACTCCTAACTCTCTCTTCACCATAACCCCAAATAACATCATAATCAACACTGACATTCCCTCGACCAAAGCAAACCAGGGCTTTGAACCCATGGTCAACTTTTTAAAAGCACACCCTCTGTTCCCCTGTTTATCTGCTCATCCTCTGTTCATCTTCCCTCGCATTATCGGGGAGATGTGGTACACTGCCAGATACCACCCAAACAATCAAACCATTACTTGCACCATCTTAAACAACCAAACCCCCATTGTCATCTCTGTTGAAACCCTCAGACAAGCCTTATCCATACCCAATTTTGCACCATTCCAACCATTTGCTACTGCTGAACAAACCTTGGAGGTTCTGCCACTGATTGGATACAATAAACCTATCTCTCATGGTAGATACAAGCTGTCAGTCTTAGGTCACCCCTGGAAATACTTGGCTGGTGTTATCATTCGATGTTTTTGTCATAAATCAGGGAGCCATGATCTACTAAATCAGACTGAGCTTATGGTTCTTCATGCTCTGGTGACTGGGAGGAATGTAGATTTTGCTCAGATTATCTTTACTGAGATGATGGATAAGATTACTTTGGGAACTGTCAAAAAGACAACAAGGACCCATGTGCCTTATATCAGATTTCTTAGTTTGATTGCTCTACAAACTTTACAGTGGGAGGCATATACACATCTGAATGTTACACATAACACAATGCCCATCCCACAAATGGGTCAAAAGGTGTTTCACTTGATAAGAGATGATGCTGGTCCTGCAATCACTCCTGAGATGCAGGAGTTAATTGATGATGCAGAGGATGTTGTTTTGGAAGATGAGGCTGATGATTCTGAGTCTCCTGATATAATCACTGAGCATTCTGAAGAGTCTATGACTCATGCTCCAGATGAAGCCTTAGTGGAAGAAGAAAGGATGGATGAAGAGTTGATGGACACTGCTGATCATGAAATGATGTTTAGAGCAGATGTGTTTGATGAACCAGCACAGGATGAGCCTATTAATCTTGATGCTGAGAATTTTCATGCAGCAGATAGTGGTGATGAAAGAGGTGATGCTGGCAATGTTCCCACTGAAAATATTCAAGCTACAACCAGTTCTCCAAGAGGGATGCCAATCACTGAATTCCCTGTCAGTTCCAGTTCTACCACACCACAAAATCAACAAAGTAGCGGTGCTACTGATGGTGATGATGCTGAGGAAGACACAATCTCTGACAATCTCATTCAACTGATTGAGATCAGCAAAACTCAGCAGATCTCATGTATAATCTCTACCACTCTTGAGGATACTCATTTGGTAAACCCCACCAGTGAGAACCCAACCTCTCCTCCAGTTGTAACATCCCCACAACACGCAAGCTCTAATGTACTCCCAATAGTCACTAGTTCTACTCCCTCCTTCACCCATACTGAATTAAGGTCACAAGAGCTTGTGCACTTTCCACAAGTCTCTGAGGTAGTGATATCCACACCTCTGACCTCAACTCCACTAGTTCCCTCTTATGTTGAGGGGGAGCAAATGGAAGTTGACTTAACCCAATTACCAGTAGATGTGTTCTCCCAACAGGACACATTTGTAAATATGGGACTCCTGCAATCTGGATCACCCTCCCAACAGGGTGATGTCATTAAAAGACAGACCTCCACCTAAGGTCATACTGTGTCTATACCCACATTAAGTCTATCCATACCCTTAGTAAGTTCATAACAGCTTACTACTGTATTAAGGGATACCCCACTGAGTGCAACCCTCACTCATACTCACATGCTTGCACATGTATTTGATTCACTTCTTACACATGCTACTGCATTGCCTGTCAATACTAGTGGTATAAACCAACCATTAGCACAGGGCACACAATCTGTTCCCAGTGATCTTAGGCCTATATACCAAGGTCTAAGTGAGGGACCCCAATCCATTCCTGATATTGGTACCCTATCTCAATCAATTCCTATCCAACCCATTCCCTCTACTTCTTCTGAACCCTCACCCCAAACACTTCAAACCCTTCTATCTATCTCTCAAAAGATGGATAGTCTTCAAGCCTCCTTTACTTCTTTCCAAACCCAAACAGAAACTCAAATCTCGCATCTAACCCAAGAGGTTGAGTCACTAAAAGCTACACAATCCCAACCCCAACCCACCCCTGCCCCAGTTGATCTGTCACCCATTCTTCATAAATTAGATCAACTCTTATCCCAAACTTCTCACACTTCTACCACCCCTTCACCTCCTATTTCAAACCAGACTATCACTTCCTTAAACCACACTATCTCTAATCTTCTTTCCCAACTCCAAACCTTGAGACCTTCCCCTCCAACCATCTCAGTAACCATTCCTGACTCTCTTCTTAGAGTCCCTTCTCTTCTCCAAACCATCACTACTGATGTCACTCATCTCAGCCACTCCTCTCACCAAAGGCACAGTGCAACCCTTCAAGCATTCACCAAAATCACTGATGCCATCCTAAGCCTAAGACAACCTCCATCTTTCACCCCACCTCCTATTCCCACTACCTCTCCATCACCTTCAACTATCCCTCCCTCTGCCTCCACTCCTTCTCCATCTCCTTACTCCTTTATCCCACCTTCTGTTGCCAAGCCTTCTGACAACTTTCCTTTTTCATTTGTTGATGAAAAAAAGGGGGAGAAGTCAGCCTCGGATTCTACTAACTCAAGCTCTTCACCAGATCCTTTTCAAGAAGTAGAAGCTGATAAGGCAGCAGCAGCAGATCAAGCAAACCCCAATGAAACAGAAACTCAAAGGAAATCAAATGTTGAGGGGGAGAATCTATCTGAGGGGGAGAAACCTGCTCAAGATGAGCAGAAGCCAAAAAGAAGACTCAAACAAATGGCTAGAAGGAAGAGTGCTAAAAAGCCCAAACAAGATGAATCTTGTGCACCATTCAATGTGCTATCAGAAGATTCTGATGATGATAATGATGAAGATATGGTGCCTCTGTCCTCTCTGCTAAACTTGAAAAAGCAGAGTCTCTCAACTCAAGCTCCAACAGTCCAAGCTTCTTCTCCTGTTCATTCAAGCCAACCAACTCCCAGCAGTACATCAAGGAGAAAAGGAAAGAAAATCATGTCTGCTGAGGAGATTGAAGCTGAAGAAAGAAAGGAAAAAGAATTAAATCAAGAGGATGAGAATCTCAGAGGGCTAAGTGAACTGGCTGCTGCTCTTGGTACAACCATTGAAGATGTTCTGAAAACCAAGGAGAGACACCAGGATTTCACTACTCCTGAAGATCTTGCTGCAATCATTGGTGTCACTGATGATGAATTAAGAGAATTACAAGAAGAAGAAATCATCATGCTATCCTCTCAATCACATCCAACACAAGTTGCACCGCAGCAAGATGATCCTACTGCCAAGAAAGTTCCTAAAAGAGGAAGAACTCACAGAGAAGCCATTCAAGCATTGCATGAGTTCAACTTTGGAGTTACAACTCAGCAATCTGAAAGGGAGATCAAAGAGCTCTTGAAAAACAAGAAGAACTTGGTAGAAAGAAAAGATCCAAATCTCATTTCCAGAGTCACTCCATATAAGGGAACAGATGAAGGGTCATATCTCAGAATAGTAAGAAGAGATGAAAGACAAACACATGAGAATGCCTATCTTCATCACTGCAAATTGTTCTCCTTCAGTGAGATGATTGAAACTATGTACCACCTCCTTAAATCCAAAAGTGAAATTGCCACAAGGTTCATAAACAAATTCGAATACTGGATCAGAATGTCTGTCTACCATAGGATATGCACTCATGATCAATTCGTGGAACACATTGATGTGATTGAGGATGCCTTCAAGAAATCCTCCAAAGCTTTTGTACCTGCTGAACAGATCATACTTAATCCTAATCATCCTTACCTGTCTGCATATGAAAATCTCAACACTGCTTTGCCCTCCAACATTGAACCAGAAATGTTTAAGTACATAACTGAACCTGAAAGAGGGATGTTCTTCAAGAACAGAGCTGGTGTTTGGAGATTCCTAAGAGAAACTGACTTAGGAAGAGCCCCTGGAGAGTTAATCTTTCAAGCTGCAACTTCAACAAGGGGACAGACAGGAAGTGAACATTTTGAAAGTCTGATTCAAGCAAAAGCTGAAGAGTTGTTGGTTGCAAATCCACTGGACAGATTTCTGGATGTGAAAGAAGAACCTTGGTGGGAAAAAAACTGAAACTTCATAACTAGATTAGATGTAATTTCAACTTCTTAGAATAGTTCATCTTCTGTAATTTGCAATTGTACAAACTCTAATGTTTTTACTTTGTTTTGTAATCAAGCTTGAAACTTTGATCATGGACTACTTAGCTAAAATGCTAGTATAAATGACTCTTAGTAAATAGCTCACCTAGTGTAAATAAAGAAAATATAAAAATCCTAAAAACAGAAAAAGGATGAAAGATACCACAAAAACAGAACATGGTACTTCATAAATGAAAAGATTCCCAAAAACAGAATATCAGGGAACATACTTCAAAAGAGTTACCAAAAACAGATAGCTAGGTAACCAAAATGCACTTAAAAGTTTTATCTTTACAAATCCGAGTCAAACTGATTCTTCTTAAACAGATAAGGTTTTGTCATCATCAAATAGGGAGAGATTGTTGGGGAGATAGCAATATCAAACCTAAATCAAACATGTCTATTAAGTAAAATAGGATTTGATGTTAACAAAACCATATATTTAGTTTTGGACTTAAATCAATGAAAAACATGTGTTGTTTTTCATATTAGACTTAAAAATTTTCTAAGTAAGAAGTGTCAGCTGAAGAAATCAAGTGTCAGCTGAACACTGAGTATCAGCTAAAGAACAAGCTTTAGGAAGATCAGCTGAGAGGAAAAGAACAGTAAAAAAACATCAGCTGAGGAAAATTTCAAGATCAGCTGAGTCATCAAGGATCAGCTGACACAATCATATTGATCAACTGATGCCTCCCATCTGTCAGATAAGGTATTTGCTACTTATCCAATCTTTTCTCCATAAGCTGATCATACTCAAATGATTAGCTGAGCCCTTGGGATCAGCTGACAGTTTAGTTTGATCAGTTTATTAGCTATACTTTGATTTATATTATTAGCAGAGCATTTCGATCAGCTGAGCAAATCAAGTCAGCTGAGTCTTTCACATTTACCCTTAGCTGAGCAAAATTACATTTGCAGTTCAGTGTCTGTTAGCTGAGTCATTATTCTATATCTTAGTTAATAGCTTTTCAGTGTAAGATTTTCTTAAGTCAAACGCAGAACATGTGTTGTTCTATTATGCCTTAGATCTTTCTTTGTAAAAGTACTTAGCACTTTTTGTATCTGCAAAGAAACAAAAAGGATAGATCTTTATCCTCTGGAAAAGGAGAAAGATACTTTAGAAGAGAAGATCTCGAAGATGTGCTTTGACAACTAAGTATGGCTGGCAACTCTATACTTGGTTAAGTCAAATCCTCAGAAAGCATGGTGTTGATTAAAGCACAAGCGTGAAAGGAGAAGTTTACTTTTCCAAGATATAAAGGTAGTACTTTAATAATATAATAATAGATAGTGGGTACACTCATTACTGAAAAGTATGTTCACTTTACACACTTTGTGTATAAAGTTAACTTACTTTTCACCCACTAACTTTATGTATTATAATATTATTAAACCAAGTACCTTTGTCTCATTCTCCTCTTCATCAACCCGGACATCCTTGCTTATATATACTCATGCATGGAAACATGCTAAGAATGCGAATAGAAAGAGTTGAATACCGAAATCTCATTTGTTGAGAATTAGAAGAGTTATCATTTTATTTTCAGTATTACAAACTTGTTCATGTGTTGAACATCTTAGACATAAGTTGTTTAGGATTAGCTCAGTCTATGTGTTAGACAAATTTAGTTGCCACCTTTTATTGAACTTAGATTTTCCGCATCTAGTTCATGTAATTTTTGATTCACATCAATAAGAATTATATAAAAGTAAACCGTGTGTCTCTTAAATTTTAATTTGCTAAAGTTTGTATTCACCCCCCCCCCCCCCTTCTACAAACATTTGTTGTTGTAGTATCCATTTGAGACCAACACTATACTATATTATAAAGCAGTTAAACATTTTGCTTAAACTCTTAAATTTTAAGTATTTTAAAATAACTAGATTACCCTCATATAAACTAAATGTAGTAACTATTAGATATAGTTAATAAGATTCTAATATTTCATTTTAATAACTTTCTTTCGTATTTAAAAAATCAATAAAATTTTTAAAAAAATTAAATAGGTCATGTCAATACAAATTAACTTAATTATTAAAAAAAATATTTTTATAACCAAACCTTCCATATTAAATATACTATCATGTAATAAAATTTTAAATTATTCTTAGAAGATGTGTAAAAGAAGAACTAATAAATCTTAATAACATATACCGGAATTTATAAACATTTAAAAAATTAAATAGCTCAAATAATCAAAATAAAATAGAATAAATATCCATTATATTACTATATTACGGAAAAATAAATGAAACGTAAAAAAAGATAAAGAAAATAGGCATGCTACCAAATGAAAATGATTCGTTGTTACCATATTATGTGAATACCATGCTCATACGTCTTAAAAATGGACATGTTAAAAAGTTGAAACTATTCATTGTCGCCGCATTACGCGTGTACCATATTATTATTTATCATACAATTAACACTCTCTCTCATACTTAATTTACTTAATCTCTTAAATTTCAACAATAAAAAAATTACTAATATACCCCTCAAATAACATTCACCTCTTTTTCTTTCTTCTACCTTACATACTCACCAATAAACCATTTTCATAACAACACACTTTCTCAATCACAAAAAAAAAAAAAAGAATTTGTTCTAAAGATAAAGAAAAGAGTTGATGCGAAACAAGAAAAGGAAAAGAAACGGTATGTTACCAGGTAGAAACTATTTACGGAATACCATACTCCTATATCTAGATGCTATTAACCTTTACAACCGCATTTATTGCCAAACACGCATTTCCCGAACTGAATGAAGCACAGGGTTCGGGTTTAGAGACCACACTCCACAAGAAATCTTTGCATACGTGGGATTAAGTAACATTATATAATGGTATCAATCCCAAAAACATTAATTTACACAAACTAGTTAACTAGTTAGGGAAATCCTAGACGTATGTAACTATATATGTATGCCTTCCAAGGTCCAAACATCTATATATATATATATAGTGCGATCAAACCCACCCAATTTCGAAAGACAGCCTTAAATTTGCTTTAATTAGATCAACATCACATTATATTATTAGAAATTAGTTCCACAAGAAACCAAAAGCTTTCGCGTATTGTTTCATTCCATCACAATTCACAACTATGCTTGATCAAGCAAGCATACAACTTTTATCAACTATTTGGAATTGGAATATATGTTTAACTTATTAGAACGATAACAGTTTCTAAGAGAGTCAAACTATGATCTGATGTACACAAATTTAATTATTTCAATGGTTTTTTCTAATACTTTTCGTGATAATGAAGATGTTTTACCCAACGACTCAAGTATTTTGGAGACCACGTGCATGGACGGACCTATGTAGGCTTTGATGGTGACATGGGTCACCAGTCAATTTTGCAAACGAAAGGAAAGTTTCAATATTCTGAGATGGTGCCACAAGTTAATTTTTGGGATGCCACCAGTGATTTTTTTAGCGTCACCAAAATCTAATTAAAAAAATAAAATACCTTTTTTTAATAATAATTGTGGTTTGTTTTAAATTTTGGCCATAAAATACAGACACATAAAAAATTCAAATTAATTTTATTCTAAATAATTTTGTTTTTATCATTATATGGTGACACCAGTCAATAAAATTTCGGGTAATTCTAGGTCGTCAGATGGTACTAGACTACTAGTTACTATCGAAATAATTCAAATAAAAATTTCCTAGTTATTCGATCTTGTCTGTATGTGCACAAGATAAACTAGATCTACGATAAGGTATACGTTTTTTGTTAAGAAAATATAAAAGCAAAGGATGGGTTATGAATTATATTTATAGGACAAAACAATCTAATTAACTGTATACAAACTTATACACTAGAATAATATTAGATAACGACAGGGATTCCCGGACAACTTCACAGTTATGTAAGATTGTAAGTAATAAAATGTATACAAACCTATACACTAGAATACTAGATATCATTATCTAAGCCTTTGCAAAACCTTTAATATTCTACGTGTCAACAACCGTCTGCTCAGGTAGCATTGTCGAGTGATCCAGAACCGATAGACATCCCTAATCTTGTCCCAAGAAATACCACATAGATAGCCATGAGCCCTATCCCAAATGGCTTGCTTAGCTGCATTTGGTTTCTAGGCAGCATTACAAGTGACCAAACAAGACCAAGTATCAGAAATCCTATGTTACAGAAAAGCCCAATGTCACCAGACATTGTATAAGATGCAGGTCTCTTTGTCCATGATCCAATTAACATGCAAATCCCCAAACCGGCAAGCGTGTTGAACATAGGCCCCGCATAGCATCCAGATATGGCTATCTGCACACCTTCACCGCCATTGACCGCTAGTGCAACATTTGACATCAAGTCACCCATTGAGTTACCCCATGCTAGTACGGTTAATCCAAGAATAGACGGACTGATTCCAAACATAAGACCAAAAGCCACAAGCAATGTAACTAGCTCGTTAGCTATTATGTAGAACCAAACAATACTCATAAAGAAACCTCCAAGAACCCATGGAAGCAGCCACTTTTGAGGTGGTTCGTTTGATCTAGTGAATATAAACGCAACCCCACCAAGCACACAGCCAAGACTCACACACGCCAAGTACACTATTCCTTTGACTAATTGACTTTCATCGTGTTGGTTGTTCCAAAGAAACCCTAGAAGCAAAGGTGCAAATGTAACACTTGCAACTGCATAACCCTTTGACCATCGTTCTTCTTCGATTATGGGAATTGTTAACCTTCTTGGTAGTGTTAATGGCAGTTCTAACCATGAAAACAGTTTCGAACATGAAAAGGATGAATCATTATCTTCATTAACCACCCGCTCATCTTTCCATCCCCAAAGAGGGTTTATGTTATCTTCTGAACCATGCTGAGGAACCTCTGAATAGATTGCAACATTTGAAACCCACATCCAATGAGGAACCTTGGATTCAATCAGGTGTGGAACATCATCAGATTCTGAAAAGGACGAGCTTCTAGATTCAAGATCTCTATCTTCAGGACCGTCCATTTGAGTAACAGATAACAATGGAACACAAGTGTCTACTTTCATATCAACAACTTTATGTCTCAAGAATTCATTAGCAGCAACTAAGGTAGCATAAACAACATAGATCGAAACAAACGCAATCGCACCACCGATACTAACTTCTCCAATCAGCAAGATAACAGCAAGAGATACAACAGCAAACAGAAGCACGCATACATCTCTAACAAAACATTTCTTGTCGATATTCACAGTCTGATCAGACACACAGACAGAAATAGTCCCTACAACGATACATGTGACGAAAATCACACCACCCAGAATGCTACTGAGGCCAACATCACCATTATCTGTACCAGCGAAAGCAGCAATGCTAGCAAACACATCAGGGGCACCGTTGCCTAATGGAAGCAAGGTTACCCCTGCTACAGTTGCAGGCAATCTCAACAAATTTGACAACTTTTCAAGAGAGCAACAGAAATAATCAGCAGCAGTATTCCCCAAAAGATAAAACAGTGCAGCTAACCAAATAATAAGCACAATGTAACCAATAGAAGCATAATTTTGACAAGAACAGTAGAAGAAGCTCAAGTAATTGAAAAACCCATCCGAATTACATTGAGGGTATTCTTTTAAGAACTCACATTCGCTTTCAAAACCTTCGTGTTGATTTAGTCCATTACAATCAGGTGGGGCCTTGATAGCCAAGCTTCCTGGATTACTCCGAAACCCGATCCGATTATCAGCCTTGTAGTTCCAATTACGGGTCAGCTGGCGAAAGCAAAAAATGGCGAAAACAAGGGTATAAAGAACATGTAAAGAACCACGGAAATTAAAGGGTGATCGACGGGAAATTCTGTTCAAGTGACGATCCATCTGGAACAGTTTGAAACCTAATTTTATGATATTGTTGTTCAATTTAGAACATATATTAGGAGAATCGGGTATCATCAAGAAACATAGTATAAAAAAGTGGCGGTCTGGCCATCTGGTTGACTGATTGGAAGGAAGATGATGACAGGTTTTAGAGTTTCAACCGAGTAAAGATCAAGAAAGACAGAGGGTATGAAGATCAGGAAGGAAGAAGACAAAATTGAGAAAGAAAGATAAAAAGGGCGATGAATTTAGGGTTCTTGATGTTGAAGAAGATTGTGATGTTACTTCGGAGTGGAGGGATGGCTTCTCTTTTGGTTTTTGTGACGAGTGTGTGCGAGTCGATTGAAAAGGTTCACTTGTGATGGGAAGGCATCATGTCGGGCGGGTTATTTGTGCGTCGCTTTCGGCTGATTAAATGTGCCATTAATCGTTCATATTTTAAGAAGGATATTGTTTAGTAAAATGACAAAATAACAATCATTGTTATTATTATATCAGTGCCGGACCCAGTTTTACACTACTCAAATTTAGTGTAATTTTTGATTTTTTTAAAATAGCGTTATCATTTCGTATGTTAATTTTAATTTTTAGTGTCAGTGCTACCATCCATTTTATCCATTTCAAATTATGTCATTATCCATTTGAAATCTTGGATCCCTCACTGTTTATTATTATAATTATAATAATAATAATAATAATTATTATTATTATTATTATTATTATTATTATTATTAATTATTGTTTATTATTATTATATATTAACTAGGGGTGAACATGGTACCAGACCGGTACCGGTACCGATTTTACCGAATAGAAAATTTGATTTAAAGATGATACCGAATACCGTACCGAGTATTCATATATGGTACCGGTACCGGTACCGAGTACCTATTTTAATTAGTTAGTTCGGTACTAGTCCCGATTACCGAGAAGACCTAGTCCCGAATACCGATTTAGCAATATTTTAAGTACCGGTACCGCTTCCGGTACGGTTTGATATTTTCGACATACATGCTTAACAATAATAATAATAATTGTGAAATCTTGTAAACGTGGGGGGTAGTTATATCTTTTCCGAAGAAAAAGAAAATAGATTTCACTACATATTTAGAGATAAACGAAAATTATACAAAAGTGTTACAATAGATTATTATTAAAGTTAAAGAAATATCTAATTAACTTTTAATTAGCACCACATACATCAAATCCAACATAAATGATAACTACATCCTTTTTCACTTATACTATCCACATTTACATTAGTTTCAAATGAAAACTTAATATGAAATTAGTGATAAGCTAACTATAATTAATGAGAACTTTAGCTAAAATTAACTAGAAGTTGAGAACCTTAACCTATCTTAATTTGAAATTCATACAACCTAGTTAGACTCTATATCCAATAAATGATAGTAAAAAAAACTTGTAAACACAATAAATAATAGAAAAAAAGCCCCTTTTTCATAAATACTCGTTAGCCTCACCAATATCCAAGACTTGTTTTCAATCCTTCTATTAGATAAAACGCGTATTAGGAATAAATATAAAATAACCTAGTTAGACTCTATAGATAGGTCTAGTTAGGGATTTTATCCTCCCTCTTTAAATATAGGTCAATTCTAACATATAAAATCTACAATGTTTTTATTAGACTATTAACATATATTTAATTTGTCATGTTTTGTTATTATACATATCAAACTTTAAACATTTTATTGTGTGCATTAAATTTTATTTTGTTGTTATTGTATGTAATATGACTAACATAAAAAAGGAAAAAATGTATAAATATAATACATATAATAGAATGTTTGATACACACAATAGTAACACATTAAATATCTAAATTTTTTATACACATAATAGAAAATTTTAAATTCCGAAACAGAATAGCAAAATGTGACAATTTTAAACATTTTTGTAAACTAAACGCTATGTATGATATTAGAGTTGTAAGATTCTTTTCTTAGCTTAAATTTTCTTCCTTCCCCTGCCTCTCCTCCCCCTCTACCAAACACAAATACACAATTGGTTGCCACTAACTTCTTCTTTCTATCGTCTTTCTTGAGTGTCTGACTTATTTTTCTCTTCTTTACATTCTTGTCCTGCCTCAACTTATTTTTCTCTTCTTCATTGCCCCCTTGTTTAGGTGGCAGCTTCAACCAAGATATCTTTCTTCTTGGTGTCGCCATCACGCCTTATGTCATCACTGTCTTCATACATCTTTTAGCGTCACAATAGTTGTAGCTCTTGTCACTATGTCTACAGTTCTTGTTTCTACCGCTCCATGACGGCATGACGTACTCGTCGTTCACCTTTAGTCGCCAATCCGTTGTTGCCTTGCCACCACAAAGGATTTTCTTTACATATTTTCTTTTTGGTTCTTATGTATTTTATATCTCTTCCATTGTACTTCCCGCTCTAGTTTGACCATGCTACCTTCTACAACTACAACAAGGGAGTATCAGAGAGGATGTATATTGGTGTTTAGTATAAGATAACTTAGGTTGTAATCCGATTGTATAGCTTGGTTAGAACCTATTAGGATTTCTCATTAATGCTTTTATGGTACCAAATGCTCTTACATAGACCAATATTAGAGAGAGCGGTGTGGCTCAAGGATGGGGGTTGAAAATACTATTGGTGCCGTTTGTTTCATAGAATTCGAATGTGAAATGAAATTGAAATCAAATTCCATGTTGTATTGTGAGTGGTAAACTTATTTTTGAATGTAATCTCATTTGTTAGAATTTTTACATTCCTCAAATAATGTAAATTCTATTCCATAGGTGGACTTAATTCGAATTTTGGGAACAAATAGGACCTTGAAGTATTTGACTATGCTTAACGTATTACTTTCCCTGACATGGCAATTGGCCAAGTTTATGAAAATTGAAAAACCGTCATGTATATCAACGTCTGATAAGCGTTCTGCTCTACCTAATCTTTAGTCATAATAAACGAAAATCATTAAGATAACATCTTTGCTTCTATTGTTCAACAAACATCCTTCTTGTCTTCTCCAATTCGATTAATGACATCATCATCATCTATTCATTCCTATGAATTACTCTTAATAAGTTACATAAACATCATCTTGGCTTCTATTGTTCAATAAACATCCTCAACTTGATCTTTTTAACCATAAACACTTTCTTGATGCAGTTGACTTCAATCGGGAGAATTTTCTGTATTCTTCTCAAGTAATTTAACACCTTTCGGTAACGTTTCCAAAGCTTAAGCTAAAGCACGTGACAGAAGTGCACTGCCGTTTAACGTGGGTAGTGACACTGTGACAAAAGGAATCTTTACTTGGGAACTTTAAAAGGAAAAAAAAATTACACGCAAGTTGCCCATTGAAACTGCAATTTAAAAGCCATAATTGAACAAGAGTTTCAACGGAATAACCACGTATTTGGTTGGTTGTGATCTTAAATTGTAAAAACAAGAACCTTACAAGCAATAATAATATCATGTGAATCATTACAATTAGCAAGATCGGTTATAATAGAGAAAAAGAACGTGCAAAAAGAACCCACCGATTTTCTAAGAAAAAGCATACCATAACAAAGATTGAGACCCCATATGATGGTGAGGGGGAGGGACTTGAAGAAAGATACGATTGGTGTATCGTCTCTTATTCTCTTGATTCATCTAAGCCGAAGGTTTGCCATCGTCTGGAGGTTTATTTGATTTTTTGGCCTGAAAATAATCAATATCATTAGTAAAGATAATTACATTCATAATCTTGTAATGTACTGTTGTCATACTTACCTGAATTTTCTGGAGTGTGTTGTGCAGGTATGATAGATGTTTGGAAAGCAATTCAATGTTGCGCCTTGTTCTTACCACATCTCTTGCAGTGTTCTTCATACCTGCCTGGTGCAGAAAAGCTAAAAGAATTAAAGTGTATATACACTATAAAGAGAATTTAGTGCAACTTAACACTGGTATTTTACCAAATCTCCATCTTCAGCAGATTTCCGAACTTCTGACAACAGTAGCCTCTCTGACTCCTTTAAGGCGACCTGCTCACTCTCAAGTTGTTTTATAGATATTGCCAACCTTTTTTCCTCTGCATATACAAACAATTTTCACAAGGTAGAAGCAGCTGACGCTTAGAAAGCAATTCAGATTTCAGAAGGAAAGCTAATTTGCACAAAGCCAATAACATAATGCAGCAACTTCTGATAGAGATCTTAAGGCTGATGACTAGGTATGCCTTGGACTAAAGGCCTACATAAAGTTATAAACACAGGCCGGTTCAGAAGCTAGCTAGTAAAACTTGGGTTCATACTTCATAACTCCCCAATTCACCCCGTGATTCATGTCTCCTAGCTAAAAGAACACCATGGTCAAAATTCATTTAAAGGTCGTGGCATAGGGTCTAATAGTATCATGAGGAAGTTTAATGATGTTAGTTAATACATGTCATAGATTTGACATATATGGGTTAGCAGTTGGAACTAATTAATGTTTCAAATGGACAAAGAAACAGATGTGGAGCATGATTGTTTGACTATTGAGGCTGTCAGTTGAAGCTGGCATATAAAGGCCAACAAGAACTTAAAACTTTCAGATATATGCTATCTAAATATGAGGAAAAGCAATGCTCTATTGTGGTTATTCGAATTAAACCGCTATGCAAACGTCAGATGTTATTCGAGTTCATATAATTCATGTCTCCTTGCTAAACCCCTAATTCAGAAGTTATACCCAAGATCCTTGAAAAATCAATAATTTGCCTAGATTTGGGTCATGTACCCCTAATTCAAAAGTTATTTGAATTAAATCTCTATGCAGTCATTCATTGACACATTAAACGTGAAATAGCCACTTAGAAACCCTAGAAAGAGGACGAAAATTAAAAAAAAAAACACCGATCTTTAAACATCAATTGTTTGGGTCAACACTAAAAGAATCAAGCTTAGAAAAAGGAAATGATCCATAATTGGTTAAATTGAGAAGTTAAATTAGCATTACAACTCTACGCAATGCAATCATTCATTCTTGCAATAGAAATCAGGTTATACAGATGGAAAACCACGAAAAGTTCATGGAACCCTGATAAAAACAAAGTCAAGAAGTAATCGATCGTTACCTTGCGAAGCCTTATTTCGTGAGAACAGTGAAAACATCTTCCTTTCAAACTTTCTGCTTTTTGAGATCAACGAATGAAGAATTCCAAAAGAGCTTTTTGTTTTGTGGGGTTTAATGGCGTCGGGCGGGAGGAACCGATCTGGCTGCCCGTTGGCAGAGGCATTCAAAATATTATAAAAATAATAATATTACGATTTATTGTTTTAATATTGTTTAATATATATGTAATTTTAAAAAAATCCTAATGAGTCAAACTATCTATGTATTTTGATTCAATAAGTATACTTTCCAATTTCCATAAAATTTATTCATGTTTTTTTTAAATGAGTAACATTTTATTTTTTCATTAATATCAATATTACTAGTAAGAATGATTATTGTTGTTGTTCGGCTGAATTCCTATAGTATTTCTATGCTTTAAGTTCAACATTGAACCAGGATTAGATTTTAACCCTAAATTGAAAAAATTAGAAAAGAATGTTACATTATTAAAAAATTTTACTTATACACGTGAAAATATTGCCGGTTTAACACTCATAATATATTAAAAAACTGAAAAATTGATGCATTTATTGGGAGAAAAAAAGACAAAGTACTTGCACTTTTATCATATTTTCCGTAAAAATACAAAATATATTATTGCTGAATTTATTAAAAAACTTGAAATATATTTCACAACATAAGTTAGTTATTTTGAAAGTGTTTAATTATTTCTAACTCTTAATTTTTAAATTAAGACACATGTGCCACAATTTCTCGCTTTTTTATCAATTTTTTTATTGAAACAGGTTTACGATGAAAACAAATACATGAATAACATATAAATCTATTTTAATACTTAGACAGTCTAAATAAGAACATTTTAGTATTTTGTTGACCTATATATACATTAGTCCATATGACGACGAAGTTAAACAACTAGATCATAGAGTAGTTAATCTAGTCAATTAAGTTATTTCTTCTACTTGTCATACATTCTTGTCATCATAGACAATAAGCGAATCAATAAAAAATTCATGTGCTACAAATTTACCTCTATATATAAAGAGGAAAATTACATATACCTGAAGACAGTGATATTTACTTTTTTTTATTCTCTCTCAACACCCCTGATAGATTGTTTGCTTTATATGATTTTATCAAGTTTGGAATTAACATCTCAGCCAAGGTATGGTTGAACACACACACACATGTCAGAATATGCCATACCTATTCTTGAACATACACATGTGAAATTGTAAATCATGTTGTTGTTATACTAATACTCGGTCCTAGCTACTCTTGTATTGTTGCCATTTCTACAGTATTGTCTTGTTACTGGTCTTACTTTATATCACAATCTGGTTACAATATCTTACATTTATGACTTGACCTCAGTTATGACATATGTCTGCTTAGCATGACCCTCAAAAACACACTTTAAGGATCTCAAAATGTATTGTATGATATGCTTGTGGGACTGAAAGTTTCAACTTTCAACTTTTTTTATCCTTGAGAAATAGATTTACTTCCTACTCTAATGAACGCTAATTGAGGAGGATGTTCAAGTACTCATCCTTCAACCCCTAGATATTGTTTTTTTAGTCAATAATCTTCCATCCTGGTCTTTAAAATGCTTGCCCATCATTTATCGTTCTAGTACTTAAGCTAAACATTAGGATACTGTTTTTATAATAACGCGGGTGCAATTCATCCTTTCGAATCAAACTCAAAACCAACGAACTAAGTATACTGAAATAGATGTTCATATATTTATTATTAATAAAAAGATGGCGACCACAAAGCTCTTCAAGATTTTTGTTCTAGTTTGAATGCTCGTTCTATGTCTACTATTCAACCTGTGGGGATTGGATTTATTGATAAGCCCACAATGACACATGCATGCATCTTGCTCTTAATTTGTGTTATTTATCAAGAATCATTTTTGTAACACCGGTTTTCACGCGCTTAAAATTAGGGAAAATTTAAGCTTTTTAAACTTATATAATAAAAGCCAGCAGCGGAAGTAACCACGTTTTACAAAAGATAATATTGTTTATCTGACTTGGTAATGTAAAAAGTACAACACCATAAACCAAGTCCCAAAAATACTACCGCGTGTTACCCAACTAACCGACACTACCGACCATCGGATCACAAATAATTACAACGAGCAGTGTTCCAGAAAAGATATGTACAACAACTACCAACAAGTCCCGCCTCACCAGGCCAACTACTTCGCATCTGCAAAAAGGTAAATTTAGGCACCGTTAGCTACAACTAGCTAGTGAGTACAGATTAACACATAAGCATCAATAAGAAGGTTATCCCAACTACGGGACAGCACACAAGGCTATCCTAACACATAGTGTCGCGCCAACGAGTCAGTAGGAATCATATCTTGCAGGGTGGGAACCCCGCTCAACGATTCAAACTGGGGACCATCAGCAACAACTAACCGCTATGGTGGGGGAGCGAAGAGCAGTCCACCAAACGCGTTACGAAGCTCGAAGCTCAACATCTTGGATCTCAACTGAAGTTATGATCCCAACTCACGTTAAGGAGCGGCGGTTTGCAAGACCACCCCGGCGTGCTGCACACCGGGTACCGTTAATCCCCGTTATTCCATCAAAGGGATCCAGCCTTCGGGAAGAAAGCTGACCTTAACCATGCCAACATCAGTCCGGACCAGTACCACATATACAACTACTACCCGTAATGGGTTCAACTATACGCATGCGATTCATAACCAACGTATAAAGCAACTTAGCATGGCAACAATATATAACAACATGTATAACATACCTCATACGCACGTGTGCGACATCGATAACATATTTCAACAAACAACAGACAACGCTACTTACCGAGACTCATGGGAAAACCGGTACTCACCTCGAAATTAGAGGAGACAGATATGAATTCGGGAATCCCAGGAGCACACGGAATCATCCGAATCACCTAACACATCATGTGTAGATTCAGTCAATGTCTAAAAGTACTATCATAGCTTCTATGCAAACATACAACGAACAACAAGCAGCAAGCAACCTGGAATAGCCTCTACGGCCGTAGAGAATGTGTCCTACGGCCGTAGGACACCTTACGGACACCCCCTACGGCCGTAGGAACAAGCCCTACGCCCGCAAGGGTCCTTTTCCAAGAAATCATACCCTACGACCGTAGAGACCATACCCTACGCCCGTAGGAGTGATTCTTTGGGTGCCAACGGTTGTAGGTTATGTACCCACGCCCGTAGGCTTCTTTCCTTCACCCGTAGGTGATAAACCACACAAAATACATTACTACGGCCGCAGAGAACCCTGCCTACGGCCGCAGAAACCACAACAACCCTCCTACGGCCGTAGGGATGGTTTCCTACGCCCGTAGGGACCTCCGTTACAGCAGACTTCGTCCCTGTTCGGACTCAGACCTGCAACTCGTTATTTTTACCCATTTTATCAACATAAACTTCATTTTAATTGCTTATACACGCTATTTGACATCACTACAAGTTTCCTACATGATTCTTAACATATCACAACACATAGAATCCAATTTAAACCCTTAAATTGGATTATCACACTCAAAATCTAAAAACTAAGCACTTGAAGAAGAAGACTTACAAAACCAGCAACTAATCACAACAAGAACAGATTCAACACTTGTTTTCCCCTTGTTGCATAACCTCTTTCTTGATTCCTTCTTCAAAATCGCAAAGTGTGTGTGTGTATGAAGCTTAGGTACGTACGTATGTATGTTGTTTTGTTTTTGTGTGAGTTTGAACAAAGCAGGGGATAAACATCCCACATAAACCGACCCAAAGGGTTTTAATACTCCACGTGGGTACTTCGTTCTCCTATTCAACTTAAAACACGACTTAGGTTTATCCGTTTCAACTAACGGAGATATTTTCGGAATCATTAACTGAAACCGTTCAACTATTAACCAACTCTATCTATTAACGACACATTTCCAACTTTAACCACATAACCACGTGTACCAACAAATAACAACAATTAATCAACAAAACAACTTAAACAACTTGGTTAACGTCAACGTACAACTTAACAAACATAAGGTACACCTGTTTACAACTAGGCCCTAAATTAGGGTGTTACAATTTTCATAAGAAACGTGGTATCATAAGAAAAATATCGAACATCACACACGTGTACTAAGCGTCTTTTAAATAATGGTTTTCAACTTAAATAATGTGTAGCGGTAACCAATGAATGAGCGGCACCAAGAAGTGATTTGAATTTAATTTTAATGATTAAAATGAGAGATGTGTATTTTTAACATTTGGTTTTTATGTGTCTTATGTGTCTAGAGCTTTGTGTACTGATGCGTGAACTTGTAAATCTTTAGTATGAATGAAATATAGCCGTTCAAAAAAAAATAATGTTACGTCCGGGATGAAAAGATCCCACAAAATCTCGTAGATATTATTTATACAAAATGTAATACTAATGCTTTATATTATTTTATTTATAATATAATATAATGATTAAACTTATAAATATTAAAAATCTACATAAAAACATTTTATGATTCCTAAACTCTCGTGATCTTATATTTTATTTAAAAAAAGAATATTCACTTATTATTTTTTTTTAAATAATTAGTTCAAAAATCAAAACATGTAATTCGTAAGCAATTTATCCGGCTATCTATAAAAGAAAGTAACTACCCGGCATCAAATTTGCAAGTACTACCTCAAAATAATTCAGAGAACTGTAGAATTGTACATAAGACTTCTAGCCTAGAGATATGTGATAGTGTAGATTTGGTGTGTCTAAGACCTATGATCATGAGTTCGACTCCTGTTATTGACAAACTACCGATTAACTCGAGAAAACAAGTTTGTAAAAGCAATAATCATAAAAGCAATTTTGTACCACCATCAGCATTCTTACAGCACCATGAACACTTTGGCTTCTTTCACAAACATTTATCTTTATCTCTCTCTCACACACAAATTTCTCTTACACGCACCACGTTTTTAATATAAAAATAAAATAAAGGAAAATAAGTAAATATAGTATTTTGTTAATAGAAAGATGGCCATTACATAAATTGTCATGTCAATTTAGCCATTAAATTTAGTTAAACGTTCTATTACCTTTTATTTTTCATGAATTATACAGTGACCAATACGAAAGTTTTATTACGATTGTCAATCAGGGTATCGAAAAAATCGAATCCAAATAACGCGACAAACCCGATTAAAATACAGATTATTTGAGTAGGCATAATTCGGATTTGGGTGTTTTGCTGGAAAACTTGGTTTATAACAGTGTTATTCATTTCGGTCGGTCACCGTCCTAAAATAAATTCAGGTAACCCAATTAAATGATTAACCAAATTAAGAAATATAAGTTTTTTTTAAATAACTCTAAATTCTTAAATAACTATAATTAGTAAAAACCTATTGAGCATCAGTGTATTGATTAGACAAAAGTTCATACGAGAACCGTTGTTAGCGCGAGAATCGCGAGAACCAATCTAAGCCGTCAAATTCCCCCTATTTTAATGTCATTGCCCACCCATGAATTCCTCACATGCACCTTGCCCCACTTTATCCCTTAACGCTCTCCATCCATGAAACATCACATATCTAAGGAACGGCCGAGATTGGTTCTCGCGGTTCTCGCATGAACCTTCCCCGTATTGATTATTATGGCCAATTGGGCATGAGGTGTCTCTTCAATCTTTGACCATATTCCCACAAGGCCACAACTACACAGTAATTCACGATAAACATGGTAACAGGTTTTCAAGAACCAATAATGCTATGAATACTGTGGTTTACATAGAGGGTCCATCCATGTGGTTAATGACTATTTTCAAAGTCCTCCTTTAACTTACGAATTACACTGGTGAATACTTTCGTTTACAATGCCCCTAATTATCATTGCGATACACAAAGATAAGTATGTTACTAGCCTGTTCTGTCTGTCATTTAAAAATGAGTTGTGTTAATACGCCACCTATAACACCATTGTCTCTCACATATTACAATTACCGGGACACATTAAATCAAAGTCACGCTGACTATTAGACTGACATGCATGGTGGATAGGTCTATTCACACGGATCAAATTATTTGCTACATCGATAAGTCCTGGTTGGCAAATGGGAGAAATACCTTTATACTATAATTCGCACTTGATTAATAACATCCACCATATCACGGACTATACAAGATTTGAGTATCTATGATGAGGTACGTGTTGATATATATACAGATCACTGTGTGGATATAGAGAGAGAGAGTAGAGAGAAGAGGCAAGGCATTTAATTATGGGTCGGTCAAAAAATTTATTAAAAACAAGAATAAATGTTGACGTAAATTTTTATTATAGATTGATCTTACTTGTAAAAAGTTGTCTGATTTTTCTATGTAGGACCCTGGATATTTTGGTACTAGACAAAAGTGGTCCAGTCTTAACAGAAAGAAATGTAGTACAAACGATTTTTGCAGGTTTTTGATAAGACTGGCCAGGAAGCTCTCTTCTCCCCTATCAGAAATACCATCAAAGTTGAGTTATGGAGTATGGTGTTATTACTGCAAGTTTTGTCCTTGTTTCTGCACTTGCAATTGCACTTCAGATCTACTTCTTCTCTCCAATATCACCAGACCCACTTATATTACCTCCTGCACCCCTTTTCACCCCTAACAACCACTTCCAGGTGAGCTTCTTCCTAATCAAAACCTCATGTTACTGTGTGTTCTCTAACAGTGGTTTCTTAACAGGGAGTAATTAAGCTAGGGGAAGGGATATTAACGAAACCAGAAGGGGTGTGTGTGGACCAAAAGGGGACGCTTTATACTGCAACCAGAGATGGGTGGATCAAAAGGATGCATAGAAATGGGACATGGGAGAACTGGAAGATGATACATAACAAACACACTTTACTTGGGTTGACAGTCACAAGAGCCGGTGATCTGATTGTGTGCGACACCGAAGAGGTAGTCTTGTAAACTTATAAAAAAAAATTGATATTTGGGCCAAAACTTGAGTAAAATGAAACATAATGTGATGAACTGGTGGTGCAGGGTTTGATTAAGGTTAGTGAAGATGGTGAAGTGACAGCTTTAGCAACTCATATGAATGGTTCAAATATAAGGCATGTCTGTTGAATGTTTTGAACTTGTGTGTCTTGCTTCAAAAATTTGTAACTGACCTTTTACTGTTGAACACCAGGTTTGCAGATGATGTTGCTGAAGCCAGTGATGGGAGCTTATACTTTAGTGTTGCAAGCACTAAATTCGGGTTGCATAATTGGCACCTGGATGTGCTGGAGGCTAAACCCCATGGGCAGCTTCTAAAATATGACCCGTCTACAACAGAAACATCATTGGTGCTCGATGGGCTTGGGTTTGCTAACGGGGTGACCATGTCATCAGACCAAGAGTTTTTGGTTGTATGTGAATCATGGAAGTAAGTGAGAGTCACAAGCAAACATAAAAAAGATTATATGTACATAATATAAGAAACAAAAAGCATTAAAGTAGAACGAACCTCCTCGTGGTTTTAAATTTGCTTATTTTATCAGATTTAGGTGCCTCAAGTACTGGCTAAAGGGGGAAAATAGAGGAAAAGTTGACATTCTTATCGACAATCTTCCTGGTTCACCAGACAACATCAACCTTGCTCCTGATGGATCATTCTGGATAGCTATACTTCAGGTATTTAGATGATATGTTTTTCTCTTTAAAGAACAAAAGAAAGAGGTTAAAGCTAATATAAAGAGTTATGTGATGGGCAGTTGGTTCCAAGCAGGCTGAGATTTGTGCATTCTTCCAAAGCAATTAAACACCTTTTGGCAACATTCCCAAAGCTGTATGATCAAGTTCAAGCAGTTGACAGAACCGCAATGGCATTAAATGTAGGGAGTGATGGAAGGATTATCAAGAGGTTGGATGATCCTAATGGAGATGTGATGTCTTTTGTCACTTCAGTCCTGGAATTTGAGGGAAATCTTTACTTTGGAAGTTTGAAAAACGATTTCATAGGCAAGTTGCCCATCAAAACTGCAGCATGAAGAAGCCCATCATTAAGTATCTCTTTTAACATCTAATAGGAAGAACTTAAAAAGTAATCATGTAATATTTTGATTAGCAAGATAAACATTACTCAAGAAAAAAGTTCAATAAGAGCCCACCGATCTATATCATTCTTCAAAATTAATACGCTTACAGATGGTAAAGTCTGTAGAACCAAGAATATGCATACCATAACATAAGATTGAAATCAGTTCAGGCTACTGAATTCTGCTTCTTTTATCCGGTTTCTTATCAATTCCATATGACGAGTCTCTATTCAATGTCGGTGGTTTGCTATCTTTGCTGCTTTTTTTGTTGACAAACTCAGAGAATGATGGGATGGGCGGCAATTTTAAATGTTTGTAAGTGCTCAGTGATTGACTTGAAGAGTCTCCTGATGAAACATTTCCATGATTTTTCATTCATCTTCATTGGCTGATCTGAAACACATGGTGATATTGAAGAGGAAGGTTCCATTTCTGTGATGAATATAATGATTTCCCAGTTTTCCCATACTTTTTGTAACATTCATTCTCGAAGAACATGGAAAGAAGCTGCAGGGTCTATACTGTACATCAGGCATTTAAAAAAGAACGATGTTTTAGAATATTAAAAAAGACTGCATTAGCCAGAGATACAGAGATACATACAGTAAGTTATTGAGTCGCTGCTGTGTTTGCTTTACTGCATTAAGCAGCCTCTGTTTGCAGGCCTCCCGTGTCGTTTCATTAATGGCATTTTTGTCGAGTTTATTACTCTGTGAGTAGATCAAAGGTTAGAGTAACCCCTAGTAATTTATTCACCAGGAACACCGATATTAGTTTAAGAATCCTTTTTGAAAATATATTGATTTCTCTTTATTAACCCCTTCAATAGAGTACTTTAACAGAAATAATATAAATGAATTCTCAACAAGCATAAACACTTTTACAGATTTACTGTAATAATATAAATGAATATGAGTGAAAAACCTGATATAACAGCTTCTATGGCTTCCAATTGCTTTCCTCGATACTCTGAAAGCCCAAAATGCCATCTCAAGAGCTTCGTTAAAGCTTCTCTCCCGATGTTTTCCTTCTTCTTGCCGATAGGCAGTAGCGCCTTCTTCATTACTACTGTCACTACATTGCGTTAGTTCTCCAAAATTCAACTCTATAAGATGGGACCAATAAATCTTGTTTCGCAATTTCAATAGAATTTTCGCCTAGGCGAATCAACTGTTGAAAGAAAAACTAATCAACTTTGACACGTTTTACACGCCAAGATCATACGCGATTGTTCGTAAGAACAGGTAAAATGGTTATGTGTGTGCGAAAGAGAGAAACCTTAACCTGGAAACCCAGAGTCCGTCGCCGGAGATATTAAAGGAGCTCAGTGAAGGTTCGGGCTGTCCGGTAGGCTAGGGATCTGAAACGTCTAATAATCCAACTTTCCCTTGTTCATATTTTGCTTCATATTGTTTGTTTCTTAAAACATCTTTGTAATTATTTGTACTGTACGGCCGTCACAATATCCGATCCGATTTGCTCTATTTAAATGATTCAACGGGTTTAAAAATCAGATTTATTGATTCAATAAGAGATCCAATAGGTCGATCCATTTAATTATATCACTCCATTTAATTATCCATTTAATTATATCACTACATTTGTCGATCCAAGATCTGTCTGAGTTGATCCATTTAACTTTACTAAATAATAATTTGTATAAATTTATCTATAGTAATATATAAACCATTTAACATTCTCTCTCCTCTTTAATTTTAAGACTTCTTAAAGTTCAATCAAAATAACATCTTGACCTTCCATTCTATTTAAACTAATCTCATCCACTCAATATTAACCATTTCATACTCTCTTAATTTACTTTAATTTTTTATTTATTTAAAATATAATCTCACACAAACACAATTATCCACCTGTATCAACACAATTTTCAAAATATTATTAACTTATCTCTCCTTATTTCATAAATAAAAATATTTTTTCTTATTTTAATGTGTATTAGAATTTATTTAAAAAATTATTAAAATAGTTGATGCAGATAAAAACAAAATAAAAAAATGGACATGTTGTCCTAGAAAACTTTTTTGTGATATTCGCGAATAATATATCATTATTCATTCAAGAAAGTGACATGTTGCAAAGCAAAAACTATTCGTTGCCGCAACTTTACGCAGGTACCATGCTAGTAAATAGTAAATTGTATATACCTATACTATTGTATAAAGCATTTAAACCTTTTTGCTTAAAACTCTTAAAATTCAGTCACTTGAAATTACCATTATAACCTTAACTCAAACAACCAAAAAGCCTCAGCCAAAAAGCCTCGGCAAATAAAACTACGACCAAATTGAACACAGTTGGATCATTAAATAATTGATTTAAATACCAAAAATAAATTATATAATTGACCTGATTTTAGGAACTTTTAGGAACTTTTGATATATAAATAAAGGATAGAAATAAAAAGATACAAATAACAGCTTTCACCTCTGCTGGAAAAAAATAACAGCTCACAACTGGAAAAAAAACAATTGATCCAAATACCAAAAATAAATTTATTGCATGATTTCAAGAAATTTTAGAGCAAACATTAAAACACAATTGATCCAATTTCGTAATACCAGGAAATAAAAAACATAATTTCACGAACTTTTATAGCCATGGCTCTGTTGAAAGTTTCTTGTTGAAAAGTTACATCAAAAAGGAAATGATTAAGTAACAAGCAAGTATTGTGTAGTAACCACTATAAATTCTTAATAAAATCCATTGTACAATCATTTTTCTCAACCCAAAATCATATATATCGAGCAAAATTACATCATGAGCACTGAAATGAATGTTGATTTTGGTAGCCAAGAGGAGGTAAATTTTACATTATATAATTTGATTTGTGTTCTGATTTCTTAAAAAATACCTGTGAAGCTTTAAAAACTAACCATATTAATTATTTGCAGGATGAGAATATGAGTTTAGAGACCACTCCAATAGGTAAACACCTATAATCCAAATATATTTAAATTCATGTTTATTATGTAGATACAATAGGATTATAGGAAACACCTATAATTATTTTTGTAAATAAAAAAAGATCCCCAGTAATGAAGCAGTAATTTTAAACAAATAAGAAATAAAGCAGTACATTTAAACACAGATGGTTGCTAACCGAACATTTAAATCCAGAAATTCATACCAAAATAATGTCCCTCACTTCAAAACTGTAGCTGTTGTTGATGCTTATATAGCTGCAAATGTTTCTCCAAGATATACGGCCCTACAATATGTATTAGGAGTACCAAAATGTTAATGAATAACTTTACATAAGTTGTAACAGTCACCTATATGTTTAAAATTCAAGACATAGCTTAGCACTATCTAAAGACAGAAAAAGTATCACAACAGTGCCAGCCCCAAACATTGTGGGAGAAAAGACTTGCTGTTGTGCCACAAATAACAAATGTATGGGCATTCAGCAGATATTAAGATAAAACTAGCTTCACACATTTCTTAAATAAAAATTCCTACCTCAGATGGGGATAATCAAAGTAAATAACCAACATGTACCTTGCCTTTCGTGCCTGCAACAAAGCTCTTTAAGATTTTTGTTCTAGTTTGAATGATAGTTCTATGTCTACTATTTAACCTGTGGGGATTTGTTTACATGTATATTTTATATTTATATGTTTCCTTATGTTTTGTATTTCGTTAGAACCATTGAAAAAACTTATAGCATTAGTTGGGTCATAAATTCATCATGACACATGTTATATTGATAAGCCCGCAATGATTCATGCATCTTGCTCTCTGTGTTATTTATCAAGATTCATTTTCATAAGAAACATATCATAAGAGAAATATTGAATATCATAAACATGTCCTAAGCGTCTTTTAAATTCAAGTGACCCAATTAACACAATTAAGAAGTTTAAGGGTTTTTATATAACTATAAGGCCTTTCGTTATACCTAACTCGATGGCTTTGGGTGCCATCGAGTAGGTGGGGGAACACCAAAACGGCACAAGCGAGTAAGGGCAGCGAGTAGGTTGTTCGGGTCTGTGGACTCGATGAAGAAGCACACCTCCCCCACTCCCTCACCCCCTCTCAACTAATCACAATCACACACACATTGATTTCTTTTGTATATTAATAAAAAAATGAGAGTTTTAAGGAGAGGTATAACAACTGAATTGGATAAGGAGAAGGGAAAGAAAGGGGAATGTTGTGGCGCTGATGTAGCATGAGGTAAGGAAAATGAGAAATGGAGGTATAACTAGTGGCCTAATAAGTAAAAACCTATTGAGCATCACTGTATTGACTATTATGGCCATGAGGTTTGTCTCTACTATTCCCACAAGGCCACAACTACACAATAAGGCCACTAGGCCACCATAAACATGGTCACAGACTCACAGGTGTGTTTCAAGAACCAATAATGTTACATGGTGAATACTCTGGTTTACATAGATTGGTCCATCCATGTGGTTAATGACTATTTTCACAGTCCTCCTTTAACTTACGAATTACACTGGTGAATACTTTCGACAAAGATAAGTATGTTACTAGCCTATGACTTCAGTCACTTATAAATGAATCAATCTGAGTTATGTTCTATCTTCTATCTGTAACAATTAATTAGCCAAAAATTAAAAAAAAAAACAAAAAAAAACAAGTCACAGAAAGCCGATTCAATTGAGCTTTAAAAAAAAAAAAAAAAAAAAAAACTAGTAAGCCACGGGAAGCCGGATTCAATAGAGCTACACGGCAAAGTCGAAAGTCCTCCTAAAGTACATTTAAAAAAAAATATAATTTAACCTTCTAAATCTTCTAAATTATTTTGGCAACAAATGTTACGTGTCAGTCCTTATTGTTTATAGTTTGAAATGGATTGGATATTGTTCTTGCTTAACAAGGTAGCAATATCCGTTATACGTCTACTTGCTAACCTGTCATTTTGTTGTAGCTTATAGGTCTTGTTAGCTGCACCTTAGTTTACCATATATAATTGGTTAAGCTTCACTTATGTTTAGGCTTAAAACTGATTTGTTGAAGAGATTCGTCTTTTTCATAGACTAAGGTATGAAAATGAGTGTCGTTAATATGTCCCTCATATTGTCACTCACATATTACAATTATCGGAACACATCAAAAAATAAGGTCACACTCACTATAGGATTGACATGCATCGTGGATATTTGGGCTGGTCTATGTCTCATCACACGGATCAAATTGCTTGCTACACTGATAAGTCTTGGTTGGCTAACGTGGGAAGTACTTTTGTACTATAAATCGCATTTGATTAAAATAAATCAATGACTAATAGTTTTGGCCTTTAACTAAAATAGTTCAATGGCTAATAATTTCAACGGTTAATGATTGGCTCATCAAAAACTAATGATTTGTTCATTAATGACATATCAATAAAGGTTATTTTGGACAAATCAAGTTCTACATATTAATAACGGTCCACCTGAAGCAAGTCACGATTGAAAAAAATATATACAAATAACCAAAATACCCCTGTTATCGAGGTTACAAACAGTTCTCGTACGAAAAACATTTCTCGATTAAACTTCTCCCTTTTATCATCTCATTTTGTTATGATAATAAATCTAACAACTTAATGCTCAACTGGGATCATAGATTTTTTTAGCATAAATGCAAGTGTAATTAAAGTTGAGATCAAACTTTGAAGATGCAGATGAAGATGATGAAGAAAGAGCAAGACCCAGATGAAGCTCCATTATTTTCAAAGATTTGAAATAAAGAATAAAAAGATCGACAATATCACGGTCTATGGAAGCTTTGGGTATGTATGATGAGGTACGTGTAGATATATATACAGATCACTGTGTGAATATATAGAGAGAGAAAGTAGAGAGAGGGGGCAAGGCATTTGAATATTTGACATAAAAGCAAGAATAAATGCTGACGTAAAATTTTATTATAGATTGATAGTACCTGTAAAAAGTTTTCAGAATTTTCTATACATAAGTCGTTGCCAATATTCTTTCTAATATAAGTTTTTCTAAAAAATGTATCTGTAGATAGCAGGACCCTGGATATTTTGGTACTAGACAAAAGTGGTCCAGTCTTAACAGAAAGAAATGTAGTACAAACGATTTTTGCAGGTTTTTGATAAGACTGGCCAGGAAGCTCTCTTCTCCCCTATCAGAATTCAGAAATACCATCAAAGTTGAGTTATGGAGTATGGTGTTATTACTGCAAGTTTTGTCCTTGTTTCTGCACTTGCAATTGCACTTCAGATCTACTTCTTCTCTCCAATATCACCAGACCCACTTATATTACCTCCTGCACCCCTTTTCACCCCTAACAACCACTTCCAGGTGAGCTTCTTCCTAATCAAAACCTCATGTTACTGTGTGTTCTCTAACAGTGGTTTCTTAACAGGGAGTAATTAAGCTAGGGGAAGGGATATTAACGAAACCGGAAGCGGTGTGTGTGGACCAAAAGGGGACGCTGTATACTGCAACCAGAGATGGTTGGATCAAAAGAATGCATAGAAATGGGACATGGGAGAACTGGAAGATGATACACAACAAACACACTTTACTTGGGGTGACAGTCACAAGAGCCGGTGACCTCATTGTGTGTGACACCGACGAGGTAGTCTTGTAAACTTTAAAAAAAAATTAATACTTGGGCCAAAACTTGATTAAAATGAAACATAATGTGATGGACTGATGGTGCAAGGTTTGATTAAGGTTAGTGAAGATGGTGAAGTGACAGCTTTAGCAACTCATATGAATGGTTCAAATATAAGGTATATCTGTTAAATGTTTTGAACTTGTGTGTGTTGTTTTAAGAATTTGTAATTAACCTTGCTGTTTAACACCAGGTTTGCAGATGATGTTGTTGAAGCCAGTGATGGGTGCTTATACTTTACTGTCCCCAGCACTAAATTTGGGTTGCATAATTGGCACCTGGATATGCTGGAAGCTAAACCTCATGGGCAGCTTCTAAAATATGACCCGTCTACAGCAGAAACATCATTGGTGCTCGATGGGCTTGGGTTTCCTAACGGGGTGACCATGTCATTAGACCAAGAATTTTTGGTTGTATGTGAAACATGGAAGTAAGTGAGAGTCACAAGCAAACATAAAAAAGAAGATATGTATATAATATAAGAAACAAAAAACATTAAAGTAGAACGAACCTCCTCGTGGTTTTAAATTTGCTTATTTTATCAGATTTAGGTGCCTCAAGTACTGGCTAAAGGGGGAAAATAGAGGAAAAGTCGACATTCTTATCGACAATCTTCCTGGTTCACCAGACAACATCAACCTTGCTCCTGATGGATCATTCTGGATAGCTATACTTCAGGTATTTAGATGATATGTTTTTCTCTTTAAAGAACAAAAGAAAGAGGTTAAAGCTAATATAAAGAGTTATGTGATGGGCAGTTGGTTCCAAGCAGGCTGAGATTTGTGCATTCTTCCAAAGCAATTAAACACCTTCTGGCAACATTCCCAAAGCTGTATGATCAAGTTCAAGCAGTTGACGGAACCGCAATGGCATTAAATGTAGGGAGTGATGGAAGGATTATCAAGAGGTTGGATGATCCTAATGGAGATGCGATGTCTTTTGTCACTTCAGTCCTGGAATTTGAGGGAGATCTCTACTTTGGAAGTTTGAAAAACGATTTCATAGGCAAGTTGCCCATCAAAACTGCAGCATGAAGAAGCCCGTCACTCAGTATCTCTTTTAACATCTAATAGGAAGAACTTAAAAAGTAATCATGTAATTTTTTATTAGCAAGATACACATTATTCAAGAAAAAAGTTCAATAAGAGACCACCGATCTATGTCATTCTTCAAAATTAATTGGCATACAGATGGTAAAAAGTCTGTAGAACCAGAATATGCATACCATAACACAAGATTGAAAACAGTTCAGGCTACTGAATTCTACTTCTTTTATCCGGTTTCTTATCAACTCCATATGGCGAGTCTCTATTCAATGTCGGTGGTTTGCTATCTTTGCTGCTTTTTTTGTTGACAAACTCAGAGAATGATGGGATGGGCGGCAATTTTATATTTTGGCAAGTGCTCGGTGATTGACTTGAAGAGTCTCCTGATGAAACATTTCCATGATTTTTTTCATTCATCTTCATTGGCTGATCTGAAACACATGGTGATATTACAGAGGAAGTTTCCATTTCTGTTGCCATTTTTATTGTCGGACTCTGACTGGTGGTGGAAAGTCTAGATGTTAAGTCAGCAGTGTTAGCTGTTGAAAGCCACCTCACAGTACTTGCCACCTGTGATAAATAAAACGATTTCCCAGTTTTCCCGTACTTTTTGTAGCATTCAATCTCGAAGAACATGGAAGACGCTGCAGGGTCTATACTGTACATCAGGCATTTAAAAAAAAAGATGTTTTTAGAACATCAAAAAGAGACTGCATTAGCCAGAGATACAGAGATGCATACAGCAAGTCATTGAGTCGCTGCTGTGTTTGCTTTACTGCATTGAGCAGTCTCTGCTTGCTTGCCTCCCGTGTCGTTTCACTTATGGCATTTTTGTCGAGTTTGTTACTCTGTGAGTAGATCAAAGGTTTAGAGTAACCCCTAGTAATTTGTTCACCAGGAACACCGATATTAGTTTAAGAATCCTTTTTGAAAATAGAGTACCTGTTTATCAGGATCCTTATTATGATAATATTTCTCTTCTGCTCGTTGCAACAACTCCATCTTCTGACTAAGTCTTGCTTTTGAAGGTAAGGCCGACTGTGTAAGGCCTTTCACAGCTTCAATAGCGTCTGGAAGTTAAATTATAAGATTTAAGAAAAACAAACTGACAACATAGGTTCACAAATGAACTTTCTCGATTATAGCCATAGAGTGGAGATCTACTAGAAATGCTCAATATATAAAATCAAAGAACAAAATGTTTACCATCATCATCCTCGTCATCAGATATATCATCCTCTGATGCAATTGCTTCATCGTCACGTGACCAATACTCTGAGTCTACTTCATCAACTGGTTTTGATAAACTGAGATAAAGGACATCGGGATCAGCACCAGAGGTGACATATATGAGCTGGCTAGGCAGGTTGGGTAACAGGTCACGACAGTTATATTGATTGTACAAGTTGAGTCAGGTTGGTTGTAACTTGGAACACTTTTTTTCCAATACATTTAAATTTCTATAAAATATTATTTGAATTAAAATTTAAATTTTTAAAGGTTTAAGAGGTTTTATCATTTGCGTGTTAGTTAACACATTACCATTTGACCTGTTTCTTTCTGAGCTTTTTCATATTTTACCAATTTAACCTGTTTGACATAAACATAACCTGAAGCAACCCATTCAGAAGTACATGGGTCAAAATTGCACCTCTAACCAATACATAGAAGTTATTCATCAAAGATGCAAGTTGGGATTGGTATATTGCCTTAGAGAAGAAAATACAGAATAGAGGAAGAAAGAAAGATGAACTATGTTCTATTTTTACAAGTATATGTCATTTTTATGTTAAAAAAAATTGAAACATCCACAAATTTTGAGAGTATGCTACCTAAATCTCCATTTATAGATGAAAATTGGAGAATTTCTCAACACTTAGAAAAAATATACCTGCTTATAAATATCTGTGAGGATCCAATTCTATTATGAAGAGAACAGACGGCCTTTAGCTCCTCCAAGGACTTCACCACCAGGTTTGGATCTTTGCATGCATCGCATGTTTTCTTACACAATGATGGTGACACCTAATTCCCGAGAATCACACATAAGAAGTTGCTACACCTGAATATGATATAAAATTATATATAAGGAATAATATAGTTTGGATTTAGCTACCTTTTCCCCAAAACCATCAAGAATCTTTTTCCTACGACAACTGGATGTTTCACAATACTCAACCATCTGCATGCACTAAAGTTATATAAGCATACTTCATGAGGTAAAATTCTATAAGTAAGTACAGGCTTACCAAATTAAAGTCAGCAACTGACTTTTTTGGAAACCCGTCTTGCAAACTTGAGGACTGCGACTTCTTGCTATCTGCATTATTTAATATAAATTGCTGCAAGTACCCTACTCTTAGTAAAAACTCAGAATATAGAAAGTATTAAAAATAGAGATATAATTATTTTTGCAAAGATGGTAATCAAACCATTTTTTTGCGGTCGTCTATTCCATAGTACAAAACACTTCGAGAGGGATGTTGATCACGACCAGCTCTGCCTGATTCTTGGTAGAAGGACACCATTGATTTGGGAATATTAAAATGGCAAACAATCCTAACATCCTTTCGATCTATGCCCTAGTATTGTTGTATCAGTCAGCTTATACATTCATGTGAAAAAAACAAAACCAAGTTTCAAACAAACAAACATGTTAAATTGGTAAAAGAGTAGCATACCATCCTGAAGGCACATCACTGTCTCATTAGATTAGGATGCACCATAAATGCTCCAGGCGAGTAACCAACCATCACGAAGAAAGAAAAATTTTCACATATGAATTTAAACTCCTGCATATTTGTGTGCTTTAATTGTAAAAGTAAAATAATTAACCATACCCAAAAGCCACTGTAGCCACTACAACTTGTGTCTTCGCAGAAATCCAATCATCCAAAACAGAAGTCCGCAATTTATTGTTCAACCCTGCATGATATGCTGAAAGCAAATGAAGAAAACATACCTGTTTGTGAGGAACATCTCAAGATTAAATCAAAGAAGGTAAAAAAAAAAAAAGTTAACTATGTACCAGCACAAGAAATGCCACTTTTTGATAAATGAGAGGCCAGATGATCACACGTTGCACGTTCAAGGCAGTAGACGATCCCACAGACGTCTCCACAAGATTTAATTAGATCAGTCAAATCAACATATGGGTCGGTTAGAAGGTCTTTATATCGAACTGTAGAACATAATTAGAAATTTTAGTCAGTGGCATAAATTTCACTCAAGAGAAAACAAATCACTCGATATTCTTGTTGAATTGTCACAGAGCACCCGGTTTCAAAACAGGTTAGATAGAAGAATGATGGTCAATGCATAGTAGTCATTAAGAACATGGTTCAAATTTCTTAACAAGATGTCACAAAATATACACCTTTAACTCCCTTATTTTACCATAAAAATAAAAAAGAAGCAAGCATTGTCCGGGGAACTCGACTTTGATCAGGATGATTTAGAACCAAAAGGCAATAAAACAAGGCAACTGACCAAACCTTCGTAATATATATTTGGGCGATTAAATGATGATTTCAGGACTAGAGGGTTCTCCATGTTCAAGGACTCTATCACATCCACCTGAACCCTGCATAAAGAAAAGAAATCAGATTATAGTCTACAATTGTTCCTAAAAGAAAAGAAGAAAAAATACACAAGGCACCAAGACAAATAAGATAACTCGTTGAAAAAGCTGGGTACAATGGTAACTGTAGATAACTGCTCCAAGCACCGGAAGGTATATGAATACATGATAAGTGTTAAAATACTCACTTGGGAACAGCAGTAGCTGTCAATGCTAATATTGGAATGTCTGGTAGACACTTCCTCAAAGAAGCTAATTTTCTGTACCCAGGCCTGCATTTTGGATAGATTTGAGACGAGGACCACAAAAACTAAAAAAAAAAAGTGAATTATTGAGCTTGAACAAAGAAAATATATGAACACTTGAAAAATTGCCTGAAATCATGACCCCATGTTGAGATGCAATGTGCCTAAAAAGTTGAGAAGAAATGAATACATAAAACCAAAGCTCATTTATGAATTAACTAGAGTATAGTATATTATTGAACCATTAAATCTCAAACCTCGTCTATAGCAATCAGATTCAACAGCCCTCTGGCGTGAACTTTTGTAAGCTTCGACATAAATCCTGATGTTGCAATCAATTCTGGTGTCACATAAAGCAACCTCATTCCAGGATTTCCAGATTCAAGTTCTCCATGGATCTAAAAGTGTCATTGACAAATATATTTAATAGACTGACGGAATTCGCCCCCGTAAATTCTTGTTGGAGTTTGAAAATAGCATTAGGTTCAAAATTTGATATGCTGAAGTTAAGACATTACTTTATTCCTAACTTGTGAAGTCTGAGTTGAGGAGAGATATTCAGCAGCAACCCCTTTTTCCTTCAATGTCATGACTTGGTTTTCCTGGTGCAAAGTAACACAATACATTACAAAATTTAAACCTTCAATGACATTCAACTAGAATGATATAGACGATCAAAGAGTTAAGCTCACCATTAACGCTGTGATCATGGATTGAAACAATGCATCCAATCAAGTCAGACCCTAGCATTTCAAACCAAAGAAAAATGTGTAGTACAAGCTTCCATAAACATAAAACATCCAAATTAAAACCAACGATCTTTCACCTATTAAGGGAGAAACAACAAGCACAATGCCTGGTTTTGTAAGTGCAGGAATTTGATAACATATCGACTTCCCACCACCAGTTGGCATCAGACAGAAACAATCTCTTCCTGCATCAATAATTAGGCACGAATTTCAACTTAACATACTTGTGCTCCAAATCATGTATTAATGTGACTGAAATTTGCTACTTTAACAAATCTCAACAAGCATAAACACTTTTACAGTAATAAAATAAACGAATATGAGTGAAAAACCTGATAAAACAGCTTCTATGGCTTCCAATTGCTTTCCTCTATACTCTGAATGCCCAAAATGCCATCTCAAGAGCTTCGTTAACGCTTCTTTCCCGATGATTTCCTTCTTCTTGCCGATATTTTTCACAGGCAGTAGCGCCTTCTTCATTATTACTGTCATTACATTGCGTTAGTTCTCCAAAATTTAACTCTGTAAGATGGGACCAATAAATGTTATTTCGCGTTAAATATGATTTCAATAGAATTTCGGACTAGGCGAATCAATTGTTGAAAGAAAAACTAATCAACTTTGACACGTTTTATACGCCAAGATCATACGCGATTGTTCGTAAGAACATGTAATGCGTGTATGTGTGTGCGAAGGAGAGAAACCTGAACCTGGAAACCCAGAGTCCGTCGCCGGAGATATGAAAGGAGCTCAGGGAAGGTACGGGCTGTCCGGTAGGCAAGGGTATTGTTTGAAGTCGTAAAATTCGTGCGCAAAGTGTAAGGGGGTGTTTGTTTTAGGGATTAGCTTTGGGTTAGTTTATCAAGTGCTTATTTTTAGGTAGATAGTGCAAGGGGGTGTTTGTTTTAGGGGGTGTTTGGTTGGTGGTATTTGGGGGGATTTCATGGGAATGGGATTTCAAATCTCCCAAATGATGTGTTTGGTTTGTAAATTTGAGGAAGGATTCAAAATCCCAGAAATCACCAAAATCCCTCAGCTGAAGGATTTATCATTCCCTCCTACAACCTTGGTATTCTGAAATCCCTCATATAAGGTATTTCCTCCCGCGACCGTCCGGCTAAAATTCCGGCGAACATCACCCTCACCGTCATCACTTCCGTCAAACATCACCGGTCACCTTCCATCATCGACGTCACCGGTCACCTTCCATCACCGGTCACCGTAACCCTCGCCGTCAACCCTAGCCTTCGAGAAACCGTCGAGAAACCCTAGCCTTCGAGAAACTGTCAACCTTCCATCATCTTTGTCATCCCCTTCGACAAGTCGTCGCCGCTGCAACCCTTTCGAAACCCTAACCGTCGCCGCTGCAACCTTCGAGAAACCCTAGCCGCTACAACCCTCGAGAAACCCTAGCCGCTACAACCCTCGAGAAACCCTAGCCGCTGCAACCATCGAGAACCCCTAGCCGTCGTTCGAAACCCTAGCCTTCGAAACACTGGCCTTCGAAACCCTAGCCGTCGTTCGAAACCCTAGGGCGGCGGTGTTCGCAGAGCAGCGAGGTGGTGGCCCCGTCGTTCGCAGATCTGTCATCCTCGTCGTTCGCAAAGAAGGGAGCAGTAGCTAGGGTTCGAAACAGAGCAGCGAGGTGGTGGCCGGCGGTGTTCGCAGAGCAGCGAAGGGAGAAGTAGCGGCGAGGTGGTGGCCGGCGGTTTGGTGATGGTGTTATGGGTTTAGAGGTGTCTTGGATGAGGTGAACCAAACACAAGTGTGGGATTTAAAATCCCACCAAATAAATTCCCCCCAAATGCAATTCCCTTGTATAAATCTCAATCCCCCCAAAATCAATACTTGAACCAAACGCCCCCTTAGGGATTAGCTTTGGGTTAGTTTATCAATTGCTTATTTTTAGGTAGATGATTTGTACACAATAAATATTTGTCATACACAATAAAATATATGTGATTAGACACTAATACCCTTAAACATGTGGATGATAAAAAAAAGTTCACAACTTTATAAGGGCAAAAATGTCATGATTGTTGTGTATGGCAAATGTTTATTATGTACAAATCATCTCCCTTATTTTAGGGAAAATAAGTCACCTTTCATAAGCTACCTAGAAACAACATATTTTCTTCCATAGAAGCTTATCATTATACCCTTCATTACAAACTTGAATCAACTTTTCCTTATCTTAAGTATATATTTCTTAGTCATTTCACAATTTTTCCTTATTTTTATCCTTAAGTTTATACACTCATAAGTTAAAAAGCTTAAGCAAAAAAAAAATAAGCTTTCCCAAACACCCCCTAAGTCGTTTATAAGAGGTTCGGAAATTAATGTTATTCATATTTTGCTTCGTAACTTACTTATTTTTACTTTAAATCATTTTGTAACGAGTTTAATTTTTTCTAATCTTTACTACTTTATAAAGCATTTAGCTCTTTTTTAAAGACAATTTGTTAAGTTAAGTAGTACAAGTAATATAGCATGTTTTACAATAACTTTGAGCAACAATCTTAACACTTTAAAATAGTACAACTGTCATTAAATTCAGGACATTTTTTTGTAATTACTTTTGACTGTTTTAAAGCATTCATTATGTATTTAAATTTTGACAGTTTTATGTAATTAAAGTATTTAAAGTTTTTAAGATCATTGCTAAAACATATTGCAAATAATGCTATTTGAGTTGTACTATTTTATGTAATCGGTTTCGGTTTTTAAACCGAATTTGAAAACGGTTTCAGTTTTATGTAATTAAAGTATTTATGGTAATCGGTTTCGGTTTTTAAACCGAATTTGAAAACGGTTTCGGCTTTTTCGGTTACGGAGTGGTTCGGATTACGATTAAAACGGTTTATATCCGAATTTTGAACACCCCTATGTCGAAAAATGAAACTATTTTACCCCGCCGCATCGCGCGGGTAAAATACTAGAGTTAACTATTAATCAACTTTGTTAAATTAAGATAAAATAACGATTTTATCTTTATCTTTACTATTAGTTTATTAAATTTAATTTTATTAATATTTATTATATTTTTACCATAACTTTTAAATTAATAATCTATCATTATTTCTCTACATATTAAACAACCACTAGACACCGTTGGTGTGAATTGGACTGCGTGTTTATTCGGAGTAAAATATTTTGCCACAACCTCGTTTTAAATTTATAAAAACGATAATACAAAGCAGATACTACACACAACTCAAGCAAGTATAACCTAATCAAAAGTAGTACAGACTAGGTAAGACCGGATATCGTTCCACCAGGACAGGAAGCTACCAATACTTAAGCATCATTGTTGTTTGATCAGCAGAATTAATATAAAAGAAAGTAACAAGATAAACCAATCCACAAAGCAACTAAAACAGACTAACACCGAAGGCAATAACAGGATAAAGTTTCACTCAGGCTTTTGAATCATCCTTACTAGCCATGGCAACACTGCAATACAAATCATAATATGAAGACTTGAATAGATTTAGCATATAGCATGTTGTTCTAATACTCAACAAAACCACATTATCTTGCAAGAATCATCATTCGAGTTATCAAGACTCAGACTCAACAATCAAACATGATCAGGCAAGCAACGACATATCAGAATTCAACTACAGATCCACCAGATCGCGTCCAAATCAGACTACAAAGACACACATCTTTTCAAATGATATGTCCAGTAGTCCTCAGAACCCAAAAATGTGTCAAAGCAGTTAAAGTGGTTAAAACAAGCAAAACAGCAAACTGTGGTAAAAATGGCATTTGCGACCGTAAGGTATATCCCTTGCGGTCGTAAGAGTGGTACCTCCTTACTGCCGCAAGGATTTCTCCTTACGGTCGCAAGGGCAGGTACGACATACCATTCAAATCTTTCATAAAGGCATTCAACAACAAATTACAATCTAGATTTTAATCTCAGATCATAAACACATGCAAATGGGTACAATGGGTCACAAACTCGTCTAAATTCAAACCACACAATGGGATTCAAGATTTAGCCACATGATTACTAAAGATACAAACATGTCAAACCTATCATTTCTAATAAAGTAAACACTTTTTAAAACATGAATCGTGTGATATGCACATTGAACACTAAGACCAGATTATCAAAGACATATATGTGAGTTTATTTCACCATTAAACATACCAAAAGCATTTTTGTGAATCCTTTAATCATTAGTAGCATGCTTGACCCATGAATACACCAAATAACTAGATTTTCAACTAAAATCATAAGGCATGCATAAAATCACCATATGAATAACAAGACCAATCATAGATAGACCTGGAAATGATCTAAAACATGTTCCAACAATGATATCTAATAACAACCATGCAAGATGTATCAATTCTAATAACAAACTTAACATGGAATTAATTAAGTCAACCATCATTTTTGAATATCCACATGAAGGAGTTATCCTATACACATTATCACACATGAACATGGTCTGATTACACACACAAATATGATTAAACACAATTGTATCCCAGATCAAACATGCATAATTAAATCAAGTCAACATAAAAGTCAAATATATTGCCATAACTAGCCAAGAATCATCTTGGCCCAAGTGAAATGAGTTTAGTTATCCATATACATCAATATCAGTACTACAACATCTAGACCACATGGGTACATGATTGAAATCATAAATGGAAAGAGTATACCCAAGCTAATTAATGATAAAACTAGTGAATCAAAGCTTTAAGTGTTGTTCCAAGCCTTCATATCCAACATCTCCACCTTAGAATAACCAAGAAAGGTTCCTGGAGTGCTAGGGGGCTTAGGGAGAGTGTTTGGAGGTGTTGGTCCGAATTAGGGTGAAAAGTGAACTCCCTTTGCAAATGTCAGATTCTGTTATTTAAAGTATTGAAACAGGGGTCCTTGCGACCGCAAGTAACTCCCTTGCGACCGCAAGATGGGCGGTTACTCAGACATGCTAGATGCAACTTGCAAAATGGCGGTTTGTAGATAAGGTGGCCTTGCGGCCACAAGGACATTCCCTTGCGGTCGCAAGAAGGGTTTCTTCATGGTAAGGTTTGCTTGATCAATCAACATAAGTCAACCGTGGTGGAAGGCCCTTGCGGTCGTAAGGGGTGGTTTTTCACCATTCTTCATTTTTCTTCAATTTTTCTCTTGTTTTGCCCATAAACCTCACTTAAAGCTCTTTTTAACATGCATGGTGAATGTTAAGCATATTAGATCAGTTATTGGATTAATCACCTCGGAATTGGGCTAAGTACGGGGTATTCCAGCGTGTAAAACATGCATAAAAACACAAATATCAACCATCACCTCTCTCTTCTATTTCCAGTCACCACCACAATTATAATTTTTGGTTGCCACCATTGTCAGTACATCCCACCACTACCAACCACCATCAACAAATCTTTAAGAAAAACGACCACAAAGAAATACCCTTTGCACATCGAAAGAACAAGAAGAAAAAGAAGACACGCACTTATACAAACACACACATACACACACATCCATACACACACATATCCACCACCACTGCACATCACTACCGTTTAAATCAAATATCTTCAAAGAACAATCGACGAAATATGATTATCAAATTGAAAAAGCCTAAAAAGCATGAACATATCTAGTGGTGGTAGTGCTCTTTAATAGAATGAACAGATCTAAAAATCAACGAAATCTAAAAATCAAATCAAACACAACTCATTTATGACAAAAAAACCTTCAACCATCAACTTGAATCGAAGATCTGGAGGTGGCAACTCAAATATGGTAGTGGTGGTGCTCAAATCTGGTGGTGGCGGCGGTGCTCAAGGGACGATGATGGTGGCGGTGGTTTTAGGTAAGTGAAGAGATTGTAGTGGTGATCCTTAGAGATAGAGGGAGCAGGGAATGTTTAGGTGGTGGCGATATATGGTGCTGGTAGGTGGTGGCAGTGGATGGTGGTGGAGGCGGTTGTCTTTGATGAGAGGCAAATGTGAGTGACTGAGGGAGGGGAGAGGAGATAGAGAATGTGTGAGTGAGAGTGATAGAGGATAGAGAGAGAGAGAGAATGATAGAATGTGTGTGTGTATGTGTGTGTAAAGAATATACATTATTTCCCATTTTTTAATTAATAAAAGTTAAAAAAAAGTTGGTAAAAAGATCAAACTACCCTTAATTTAACATAGTTGACTAACGGCCAATGTTAGAAATGACCAAACTCGCCACAAAATGGTTCATAAAGGACTGTCTTCACTACTTTTGAAGTTAAAAGACTAAAACAACAGAAATATCTAAATTAAAAAACCATTTAACCAATTAACTCTTTGTTTTATTATATTTTATAAAGTTACTTACATGGTTGGTCCTTTAGCATAAACCTATATCACACTCTAAGTCATTTATTTGAAGATATTGTGAATTTAGTCTTTAATCTTCAAAAGTTGAACATTATAGCCGTTAACTTTAACCAAACTGTCTTTAAACTTACCAATATAACAATTTTACCCTATTTTAAATTACATGTATGGTCCTTTAATAAAAAATTAATACACTAAATAAAAATTCTGTTTTAACTTGATCTTTTTTTAGTAAAAGTTCATCATACCAAATAAAGACTAACATATTATTTTATTTTTTAACATTTATTTTAATGTTTAGTCATTGATTTGTGTTATTCGATGGTTATCTTTTTAATCTTATTATTCTTGAAGGATTAGAAAATCATTAACTCAAATTAGTAATATTGTAACAAATATGAATGAATATGAACCTCAAATAAACAGTGATAACAAAAAATCATTTACACGCACACACACTCGAAGAATACACATATGGACACACACATACTTAAAGAAAACACACACACACATACTCAAAGAACACACACTTGAATAACATGCACCCGTACATACATAGATTTGAAACACACACACACACACACACACACCTGTACCTATACACAGAGTTGAAGACAACATACATATAGATACACATACTCAAATAACCATACAAACTTGAAGACACACACGCTCACATATTCTCAAAAATCTACAATTCCTGTTCAAACCCTAACACACATCTAGATCTACAATCGTAAAACAATAACTTAATGAAAGAAAAACCCTTAAATCGAAGAACACACGCCTACAACCACATATCTCACATGCAACCACGAACCCACTACCAAAATCACCACATATGAACATGGATCTGGAGAGAAAAGAAGTAAAAGAAGAAGACATGGTGGTAGAGTCGGCTAGTGAGAGATGATGATAGAGGTGGAGTCGACTTGCTTTTGGAGATGACGGTGGCCGGTAGAAGGTGGTGGCTTGAAAGGGTGATGGTGGCCATGTTCTTGTGACGTTTGGAATAGGATAGAGAGAAGGGGGAGAGAGTGTATTATAAAGGTTGTGAGTATTTTTGTTAAAATAAAAATAATAATGTCTCATATTGTTTTATTTAATTATTTAATAATTAGATGATTTTTAAGCGGTTAAAAATAATTATATTGCATTAGGACCGATTGTGTAAAGGGTAGGATGGTTATTTTCAAAAGTTTACCATTTGTTAATGGCTAAAGGACAGTTCGTGTTCAACAGTTCGTGTTCAACAACATAAACCCTTCTTTTGTCCACATATTTCCTTTCACTGTTTTCGCTTATCTCATGTTCTTACAAAAAGAAAATAATTATTTAAATAGAGAATTGTTTTTTAAGACAAATTGTTGTTGTTAGGAGGAATTAATCAATGTTTTTAGTTAATAACTTTCCCAGAGAGTACATGTCATGATAAAAACAATATATTACTGATTATAAAAAGTTTTTTAGGATGAAGATCGTATCTAAAAAGTTTTTGGTACACGACTTGTTGGACTTTTGTCAAAGTTTTTGTTGCTCGGTATTAAATGTTTTTTTATTTTAATATTAATTAAAAAGTAGAAGAAAGATTAAGGGGTGGTGTGATATACAATATTTAACGGGTTGCCGGGATGGCCACGTACGGTTTACGATAAGCACACTTTTGGGGCACAAACTTTACGATATGTTGAGTTAGACAGGGCCACAGGGGTGGTGTGTTATATACTTATATGTCACCTTTTTTTACATTTAACCAATACGAGTGATTTTCATCAAAATCTAATAAAAAGAAATTGTTTAAAAAATAACAAGATGTTCTCAAATATTCAATTTGTTTAAACAATTTAGTTTATCATATAAAAAATTTAAATAACCTAGCTTCATGTAATTTGTGTTTTGTTTTGGATTTTAACCTTAAAATATCGGACAATTGAAGCTTGTTAACTCGTCCTGATTAACTGAAAACCTGAAAAAACTTGAACAACACCCTCAATCTTATTTTAATTTAATTTTGTTATTATATTGTGACACTAGTCACAAAAAATCCTAGATCCACCTATGAACAAAAGTAAAATGAATAATTCATATAGATCTTTTAAATAGAGAAGATTAAATTATATTAAAATTATATAATATAAGGTTTACTTTTTTAAAAATGCATTAAAGCTGTCATATTCTTTTATAATATGTATCTAACCTTGAAAACTATCATTTAATGTACCGAGGTATCTAAATATAACATTTAGTATATTGGGAAACTTGTTTTATATGTAACGGGTAGTTTTCTTATCTTGATTTATTTTTGTCATTAAATTATCTTTGAAATTACATTTAATATACTAAACTTTAAAAAATATATCATTTAGTGTATTAAGAAATATTATGACTTGCTAGTAATCTTACTATCAAATATAATGATACACTAAACGATGGAGTTTGAAACTTTAACATATTAAATGATAATTTTTTAAAGTTGAATACACATAATAATAAAAGATAACAAAGTAATACATTTTCAGAAACCGAATCATATGACATAAAGATTATAGAGAAAATCTTGTTTAAGAGCAACTCCAACCAACCTCTATCCCACCATTTTGAAGGGAAAATATATGGAAGGAACAAAAACTTCCTCTATATTTGAAGTGAGAGGATAAACCCTCTATCAATGGACCCCACATAAATTATTTACTTTTTCTTTAACTTTTATAACATTATATGTATAATACCTATTAATAATTTGTATTAATTAAAAGGTTTATATATACTTTTAAAAATTAGTATATAAGAAATTTTATTTTGATATAAAAATAATATATTGGAATTAACAATAAGTGAATAAAAGATATATTTATAAAACAAACATACATAAACTTAAAAGTACATAAAAAGTACATAAGCTTACAAATACATAAACTATAAAATACATTAGACATGAAATGCAATAGACATTTATTCCTAACCCGTAAACATATAGATTAGACATAAATTAAAACAAGAACGAGTTCCCACTATTCATATATTGATTAAAGCTTGTTGACACGTTTTGAATATTCGAATTAATGTATTTTCTCTTCTAATGTAAAATAAATCAATTGAATTGTTATCTTTTATTTAAAGTATTGATTAAAATATTTATTAAATATATAATTTATTAATTATTTACTATTGTAATATTAATATATATAAATTATAGTTATTGTATTTAAAAATAATATTTATTATTAGTGGAATATGGGTCCCACTAGTTTTGGAGGGATGAATAGAGTGTATGGTTGGAGTTGGAATTTTGTTTAGAGTGGATGGTCCCACCATAAATAGAGATAGAGTGTGAATTATAGAGGTGAAGGTTGGAGTTGCTCTAATACATTACCCGCTACGAATAATAAGTGAATACGGAACGTGAAATATACTTGAAGGACCGAGTAGTTATTATAGAGTAACTAAATATCAAATTATAAAGGTCACAGTTAAAGCAATTTTTTAAATTAGGATAATCAATTTAATTTTAAAATTATAACGATCACACCTTTAATTTGAAGTATTAATTTTAAACATTAAACCTAAATATACTTTGTTCTCAAGTATTTATGGTTAAAATGTAGAAAAACGAAAAATTTGAAGTGTTGCTGGTTATTCCTTTACGGTTAGAAGAAACACACCATATTCGTTACATGCATGCCAATACACCGTTGGATTCCCGTCACTTTCTCCATCGCCGGCCTACATCCCCCTAATCAAGACGGAAAAACTAACACAATAACAAATCTATACAACCAACCGGCCGCACCATATATACTTCCGCCTCCGCCCGGAAACCCTGTTCTTCCCGCCGGCCGTTGTAGTCAACATTATTCAAAATGTACGACGACGACGACTTCATTACGGGGGTCGAAGACGGCCTCCGCCTTGCAAAGCGTATATACTATGGCAATGACCGCTCGGTGGTAGCCCCGAAACCCGTGACGCCGATGGACAAAGCTACAAGAAATCTGTACCCTACGTCTCCTATGGTTTACGCCGTGATTTCCAACCCAGCGATTGTTGATAACCCTGATATGCCCAGTTATCAGCCTCATGTCCACGGAAGGTGTAATCCACCTGCGTTGATTCCGCTTCAGATGAACGGGATCTCGTTTGAGGTTGAGTGTTATTTGGACACGGCGTTTGTCACGATGAGTGGTTCCTGGCGTCTTCATTGTGTCATGGGAAATGCCGATTGCAGTTGTCGTGTTGCAATTCCTATGGGCGAAGAGGTAATCTCTTGATTTCGAAATTAATTGGCATGAGTTAATCATATTGTTTTCTTTTGTCAGAAACTTATTGTATAAGTTTTGAATTTGACAATTGACGTAAACAATTGTTTTGAGTTTTGAATATGCGAATGATACGTACAGGCCTGGATAGTTTTCATATATGAATTAGAAACTCTTTGCACAGGCTAGGGTTCTAAGCTACTTCACAAAAAATCTTCTTGACTTCACAATGCGAGTCAAGTTAGAAGTCTGGTGTATGAGATTCCTTGTTTAAGTGCTTATCTGCTTATGCCATTGTTTATCTGCTGAACTGAAAAGAAACAAAGTTATTATACACAAATTTGAAGGACAACTAGCTTTTCAACTTAATTCCATTTACTTTCTTTCTTTGATTATATGAAAATAGACATTACTTTCAAGTAAAAATTTTCCATGAAAATATAGCCACCTAAAAGAAGTTTGTTTTTTAATATGAATTTGGAGATTATAAGAAGGGAGTTACTGGCTAAAAATGTGAGAAGATAACTTTCAAACACTTCTTTTAGTTAAGTTCTTTTTTTTTTGTTCTCAAATAATATTATATCATTTGGCTAACAGGGTTCAATTCTAGGTGCGGAGGTAGAAGTACCAAGAAAATCATATTCAACTCAACTAGCTCTCATGGATGAAAACGAAGAGAAAGAAAGTGCAGTCAAACCTGAAGATGGAGGTCTTCTGAAACCCCATATATTTACTTTGACAATACCACAGGTTAAGATTATAAGATAAGTAAAAATCTCAAAGTCTTCCAATCGTATAATCAGATTGATGTTGTTTGACTTTCATGACTTTTTTTCAGGTTGATGGTGGTTCAAATCTTTCAATCAAAGTTAGATGGTCGCAAAAAATAATGTATAAAGATGGTGAATTCATATTGAATGTACCTTATAGCTTCCCAGAGTATGTTACCCCTGCAGCAAAGAAACACCCGAAAAAGGAAAAGATACAACTGAATATTAATTCTGGTCTGACTACAGAAGTTGTGTGTAAGACAACTAGTCATCCTCTAAAGGTGTAATTTGGATTAATATTTGATTATTCACTGTTCTTTAATGTTACCATTGAACAGTTCATAATAACAAAGAGAGCTACTTGCTGTACTCCAGGAACAAAAGCGAGAATCAGGGAGATTGTCTTTTTTATATGAAGCACAAGTTCTTACATGGTCAAATACAGATTTTGTGATCAGATACCATGTGAGATTCTACATTGTTTCAGTTGTACATATAACTCTTACCAATTGAAATGGGTGGAAGCAAGCTGGTATTAATGGTCTGTCTATGGTGCATATTACAGTCGAACTAAAGGGTCATCAATGTTTTTCAGGATTCTACAACCAATCCATTTGGTGGTGTCCTTTTGCAGTCTCCGTCAACACCAACCAGTACTGAACAAAGGGAGATGTTTTCCTTATGCCTATTTCCAGGACCTGAATATAGTAGAAAGGTTGGTTTTAAAATTTGTTTGACATATGGCAATTAACTGGCAAGTCAAACTTAGTATATTCGCTAATTATTTTTAAGATTTTGCTGAATTTCCAACATAAAGTAACTTCTCCAAAGTCCTAATACACAAATTCCTTTTACACAATGACAAATAGGTCATATGAGATAGACAAATAGTGATAGCCAATCCTTGGTGATATTTAATAAGTTGATAATGTATCAGGTACAAGAATTAGGAACTTGGCCCATTACATATGATAGAGAATCTGCTACTGGGCTTAATGATCTGAATCAGCCCAACAGGCCTGACTCATGGGATTATCTATAGGAGAAGGGCAATGACACGTGTAGGGCTGTAAGAAGTTGAGTTTGTTATTAGGCGGGAATTCTAATTTAAGATATTTGTATGTCCTAGGGGAATGGTGGAGGGCAGTTTTTGAATTTCCATTATTGTAATAGGCTCCTTGAGCTTGAGCAGGAAGTCTCTCATGGAGCTTCTCTGATTATCATTTCATTTAATACAATCAAACCTTCAGCCTCATTTGTCTTAGATTTCAGTTTATCATTCTTGTCAACGTATCATAGGCATGTTCCGAAATCGTTATTGAATATGGCTGAACTCGATTTTAACTTGTCAATTTCCAGAAGAATTAACTCTCTTTTTGCTGAAAGCTAGATGAACAAGGAACAAATGTGTAAATAATCAATGCCATGCTGAATGTTTATGCTAGATGCTATACTATTGGTCCAAAAGAGTCAATGATAATACCGAATGTTGTCATTTCGTGTCCTCCTTTTCATGTGAGGGTATTCCTTTCAGGTCTCTATTTTGTTTAAAACTACACTTCTGGATTTTATGTTCCATGTATACTTTCTGGAAAGGGAAGAAATTACATGTTATCTTATTTTGATATGTCCTTTTGTCTGTATTAACAAGTGTTTTCAATTTTTGAAATCATTATATAGTTGTCAAGTACCACCAAAACTGACCTGTCTTAGCAACAAAGTTATAAAACAATTGATTTACTGTTTAATGGATGAGGTGATAACCAAAGTACTAGAAGTAGTAAAAACTAAGGAAAAGGAAAAATAAGCAAGTGAAACTAAGGTTTGTTAATACAATTAGAGACGCCATTGAGAATGACTAAGTAGCTTTCCAGGAATGAAGCATCAATTAATGCCAGCTGCACCTCTTCTTTAAGGAAAATAATTTTATGGACAATTTTTTTTTTTTTATGATTCATGCTGTTCCTCTCCATCTCTGTTGTTACTTGATGTTTAGTTATCTCTTCCAGGAACTCATCTGTCAGATTACATGCTAACTTGGTGCAACTCATATGACAGGTGTTCAGGAAAGAAGTTATATTTGTTGTTGATATAAGTGAAAGCATGAAAGAAAACACAATTGAGGTTACAAAGAGTGCACTGGTTGCAGCACTCTCAAAGCTGAATCTAGAGGTGGATTCTTTTGGTTTAATGGCATTCAACGACCAGACTCACTTATATTCGTCAACTTTAGAGCTAGCAACTAGTGAATCAATAAAAAATGCAAGTGAATGGATTGACGCGAATTTCATTGCGGGTGGTGGTACAAACATGTCAATTGCTCTAGATCAGGTTATTATTGCACTTTTACTAAAACAGGAAAAACTCAAATTTAGTTTGTAGAATATGATTTAATGGTAGTAAACAGGTTCCTGATCAATCATGTTGTTTGTTCACATTGATTTTACGCTTTTCAGGCCCTAGAGATGTTATCTGGAACCAGTAAATGCATTCCAATGGTTTTCTTTATTACTGATGGGGCTGTTGAAAATGAGAGAGAAATATGTGAAGTTATACAGAAACAACTACCAAACAAAGGATCAGAACTGTGTCCACGTATTAATACGTTTGGTATAGGTAATGCTTTTAGTGCTATATATAACACTGTCATTTTCATGCTTTTTTTCTAAAACAATACATTAATTAGAAACCTGCAGCAGAAACTTTCTTGAAGCAGTTAAAGTTATTTATAACACTTCGTGGATATTTACATTCAAAATTGTCAAGTTTAGAAACCCAAAGCGGTATTACTGTGTCATACAAACTGACCATTTAAAAAGGAAAATAAAATATGCAACTTTTTCCTTCACATCCAACTTCCAAGAAGTCCATTGTCTCACCACGCACTTAGTCATTATCTGCAGACTGCACCTAGAGGAGTACATTGGGTTAGCTGTAAATAGCTAGTGAGCACAGATTTAACATAAGCATCAATAAAGCATATTTAAACAAATGGATTAGCAAACAATGTTATCCTATCACATAGTGGTGTGCTAGCATAGCTACAAGGCGACATATTTTGCAGGATAACTAGCCCGGCTCAATGACCCTAATTGGGGAAACCAACACACCCATCCGTGCTGGTGGGCGAGCGGGTAGTGGTCCACCAAGCATCGTTCACGGAGCCACTCGGGTTAACAGGTAGCTGATTGGGGGATTCAGCCATATCGGCTGACCTCAACCATATGACTACAAAACAATCCATACATGCCTAGACATACACAACACATATACGATCCAATCTAGATCCAATAGCATGCATGCATTTCATAAATCACATAAAACATATACGATCCAATCTAGATCCAATAGCATGCATGCATTTTATAAATCTAGGGTATCCACAAATCATGTAACATAGCTTGCGATTAACACATATGAACACCTTATTAGCATATCTTATCATCAATAAATCATCCAAGAATCATGTCATAGTCATAAATCAGAATATCCACAATTCACTTTAAACATGACTTACATTTGTACTTTGTTAATCATTGGTATACGTATTATTTTACCCTTTATTAGGTCTTATGGCAAACAGGTACTCACCTCAGTCCCGAGTATGCCAAACCATTCTTAAACATTGCCCCTTATTCCTTTTGTTAACTTATAATAACATTGCATAGATTTAGACTTAAAAAAAACAAAGTTGTGTTCCTGTCCAGCAGGTAATGCGTCGCGTTAATTGCATCTGACGCGATGCGTTGATGGCTGAAACAGAACAGAATCGTAGCCTCAGCTGCATAATCAGTTTCAACCCAAAACTCAAATCTGTTCCAATCGATTTCCAGCAGTTTATATAGTCATTAGGTATCAAAATATGGCTACAAACATGCATATAACTCATTTAAACATCCAATTCAACAATTAGGCTAGACTGAACCCATTTGGATGAACTTTCATCAATTATAACCAATCTTGGCACATTAACTACTGTTTTGCGCATATTTAAACTTCTAAAGTTTGTAGGGACATATTTGTAGCATCAAAATTACTTCTTTGACGCAAATTCATTACACTTGCTAAACTTGCAAGAACAGTATGAAGAATGAAGGGAACTCTTACAAATGATGAAGAGAGAGCTAGAAGAGAAGATTAGAACTTAAAGGAGCTTGATTTTAGATTGTAAGATGGATTGAATGATACCTTCCCTTTCAAGAACTTCTCCCAGTCAAACAACAAGCACATATGGTGTGTGTCTGTGGTTTATGAACACTTAGTTAATGGGGATATATTTGGAATCATTATTTTAAACCTATAATTTTCATTTATTTGTATCAGTTTTACTTGGCATTCTATTTAATAATAATAATAATAATAACATATAATATACTTGTAAGACTTGGAATGTTATTTATTTATCAAACGTGCTTAAAAACCAAAGTATAACTAGACCCATTTCAAGATGTTACACTAAAGATCATTACATACGGTGTTACCTTTGAGGACAAGCTTAATCTGTAAAAAATATGAATACGTTATTAGCTTTCTATCATTTTTGTGCAACAATGGGACGAGATTTATTGAAAATCCAGTAGGTGTTGCCAATTATAATTCAGGGAGACAGGGAAGCATGCATTATAATACTTGTTTTGCAGCTCGTGTGCTGTTATATATGAAAAAAAAATAACAATTATTAATAGGCCTCCTTATAAATCAATCTAAGAATAAGAGGGGGACACATGGAAATCAAAGGGAAAGAAACTAACTTCGAACACTAAATAGGTTTTCAGGTTAATCTATTAGTCCCTATTCTAGGAAAATAAAAGAATGTCAAGATAAGCATTTTGTTCTGCACTTGAAAGTTTGAATGTACTCTGCTTTTTCTTCCTTCTTCTGCTGAGATACCTCTCTACCCCACTCTTGTGGGATTGGGTATTGTTGTTTATTGTTCCGCTGGAAGTTAGTTAGCCTTCCTGTTTCCTTGCAGGTTCATTTTGCAATCATTACTTCTTGCAAATGCTCGCAATGATCGGCAAGGGCCATTATGATGCTTCTTACGATGCAGGTGTGTTTGACATAAAATTAGAAGATACAAACTTGGTGGAATATGACATATTGGATCAAAATTTGACCAAAAATAACTTATTAGGGGATATATAATAAGAATTGTTGCATATTTATATGTTTGATCAGATGCAGTTGAAGCTCGAATGCAGATGTGGTTTTCCAAAGCTTCTTCTACCATGTTGGCCAACATTGAAATTGATGGACTTGATGATCTGGAAGTATGTTTGTTTGTTCGTTTGTTTACGACTGTTGTCATATTTAATTCAAGTTTCATAGCAAGTTTATTTCACTTAAAATGCTTTCAAAGAGTACCTAACTTTATCTTCAACATTCACAGATAATTTATCCTTCAAGCATTCCAGACCTTTGTTCAGAAAGGCCATTGATCATATCTGGTTGTTACAAGGGTGGCCATTTCCCTGACAGACTGAAAGCTCGGGGAATTCTTGCAGATATGAGTAACTTCACTATCGATATACAAGTACAACAGGCAAAGGACCTACCTCTTGAAAAGGTATCCTAGCCTTCTGTACAAGATGTGCGTATTCATTTCATTACTTGAAATTTGATGATTCCGGTAGCGAGTAAAAAGATAACTGTATATAGATTTCTACCGAACGTCAATAAATAAATAGCACAAAACGTAATTCACTAAATTTCGCTCTTGTTGACCAGGTCCTTGCAAAGAAACAGATCGACTCATACACGGCACAAGCATGGTTCTCACAAGATAAACAACTTGAGGAGAAGGTCAGTAGTTACGTGATACTTCTCTAACCCCTTGCAAGTTTGATATTCAAATAATCATGCATGCTCTTGTTGAGCTAAAAATATGAATGATTATGGCTCATACTACTATCAACTAATCTGGAGTTTTAGGGCAAACTTATGGCCTGATCTCAATTGCTTTTTGGACAGGTAGCAAAAATAAGCCTAGAGACCGGTACTCTGTCTGAATATACGCATATGATCTTATTCAAGACAGAACCACAAGATAAGCCTTCCAAATCTCGAAAAACACAGGTAACCTATATACTGCCAGCAATTTCCCATCTGTTCATCTTATCACACATTCACACTACAAGAAATATGCAATTTATATACGCCTTTTCCTACCCGGCTTAAGAAAACTTTTGTCAAGTGGAATTTTTCTTTTTGACATTAGAAGTGCAAAGTATCTTACAACCTTACATGCAGGGGAAAAAGGAAGGCGATCCTCAAGAAACAACACGTCTCAAAACTGAGAAGTTCAGAGTGTTGCATCACTTCGGGCTGGGTTTTGGCAATGTGGTCGCAACATCCGAAAACATCCCTCCAGGTTTTGGACCAAGGGCACCCAACCAAACAGAAATGCTTGCGAGAGTGACTAGTAACTGTTGTGCAAATGTGTTTGGAAAATGCTGTTGTATGTGCTGCATTCAAGCTTGTTCACGAATTAACAACCAATGTTCGGTTGTGTTGACCCAATTATGTGGCGCCTTGACTTGTGTCGGCTGTTGTGAATGCTGTGAGTAAAGTAGCGCCACCAAGATTAGAAGCTCGTATACGACCCGACTTTGAAGCTAAATATGGTGTGCTACATGAACAAACATATATGTATACCACACTGTACAAAGGATGCCATGTACAAAAAGCAGTGGGAATAGATCACTATTGTAATATTGAATGTAATGAATTAAGAAATCGATCGACCTGTAAAAAGGAACTCTCACTGCATAATTCTATTGTGTACAGTTACAAAACAACGTAATAGTGTCACTAATTTGTTGAATTTCTTATCCATGTTTATATTCTTCGACTGCTACTTCTGAAGTTTTTCGGGTTAAATGGGTTCCATTTCCTGAAATTTCTTGTTCATTTCTCTCAACTCTTACATTGAGTTCTTCATGATCATCAGCAGTTGACCCGACTTTTGTAACATCTTGTTCATATTCATCAACTTCAATTTCTGATTTCTCATCATTATGATCATCACCAACAGATAGATGATGAATTTTCTCTGAAATCTTTGTCATGCCTTTCCCGACAGGTTCAATTGCTTGATTTATAGTCAGTTTCACATCATCGACAACCTACAAACACCAGCAAGTATGTAAGTTCTTTTGTAAAATTTGTATTCTTTGGGACAAACAGGTGCTGTCTTACATGTTGACCACCTTCAACAACTATCTCCTGCACACTTTCTTTCACACTTGTTCCGGGAGCCTCGACCTTTGTCTCTGTTCTTTCAACCACAGCTGGTTTTTCCTCATCACCTTCCTCTAATTCCACAACTTCTTTGACTGTGTTGGTTGTTAGTTTCCCGTACTCAGATACAGGCAAATAGTGATAAGGTTTTGCTGAGAACACAAAAACATGAGCAACAGCTGCAATGGCCATCTGTTGGAGAAATTTACATAAACATAAACATCAAACAGTAATGTAAATAATATTGCCCAAAAGTAGTTCAAGTTGCAGCAAGGAAACCTCACTTCAATACAGATCAAAAAGTCCTGCAATTCAGTCTGAAATCTTCCCTGTTTGGGCAGAACTTCAAGGTAACATAATAATGCAATGCCGACACCTTGCCACCAAGTTGCGAACACAATGGCTTTAAAACTGATGAACTTTGCAAGGGGTCTTATTGGTTGAAGTCTTTCGTGAGTGACATGGTAGAATTTCACGAGGCAGTATAACGCCCACATCTGGCTGAAGTTTATTATGACAGCAATATAAGGGTACCTGCAATCGGGCCAGTAACACATCTACGGTCACCCATCCCTTTTTTGGGAATTTAGCAGTAGATTAATTGAGTTTTTTTTTAATGGAATTGTAAAATACATACCCATAGTACCACTTGAACTCACCATCACCGTAAACACCCAAAAGAGCCAATACCATTGCCAGAAATGAACAAAAGGTCTTCAGAATCATCTGAATTATGCATATAGATTAGTTTTGGTGTGTGTGTGTGTGCAAATGGGTTAAATAAGAAAACATGAGCTAAAAGGTGGAACGGGTCAAGTGGATGAAACGGGTTGAAAATCACCCCAAGTCTATTTAATCAATACAACCTTCTAAAATGTGTTACTCAAAGATTTAAATTATAATAGCACTAATATTGTTCTTATGGTTATAGTTAACCCAACCAGCCTGGCCCGTTCAACCTGTTTCCGGCCTGCCCATCCAACCACCTCTAGAAATAAGCAATGGTATTGTAACTTACATATTGTACCAGTCCAAATTTCTCTATTTGTAACAATCCTTCTCCAAGGACACGCGGTTGTCTAAAGAATTTGCATAATGATGTTCTATTCAAATCTGGTTTCACATCCTTCCCATCTAGCAACGGCTTCTTCAACAGTTTTTCTTTCTCATTTTCAAGTAATTCAACAACTTTTCTTTCGCCACCTAAGATTATAATATTTCCAGGACTAAATAGGTTCTGTTAACATGTACAGCACAGCAATAATGAATTGTACACATATTCCAAGATTTATTACTACCACTATTACTTCTTTTTGTTCTTTTTGGGAAAGGAGGGGGGGGGGGGGGTGAAGCTTACCAAGGCAGGCAATCAAGTAACTTCCGAAAGAATAGAGAGCAAAGGCTTCATAGCAACTTCTCAGAATGTCACAAGCAAGAGCCAACTTTGGTTCCCACAAGGAAAGAATCTGATTTAACAACAATGACCATCATTAGCTCTCTCTCTCTCTCTCTCTCTCTCTTTTTGAAAGGCCATCGTTAGCTCTCTCATTTGTTACATTGTTATATATTGTAATCGCACCTTTTAATTTTGTGATTTCTTCATTTTTTTATCAATTTTTTTGGCTATCTAGAATTGTTCAAGATAAAATTTAAATTTAAATGTGAACCTTGGTAAAGATAAAGATTGATACATACCGACTCGCAGGCATAGACAGGAACCATACATAGAACTGCCACGATCCATTTTTGCTCCTGTGGAAACATAGTAAGAAATGAAAAGATTCATGATTTATTACTCTCTCCTTCCAAATACTAAATGCAAATTTGACTCGACTCATTACCAAATTAAATTCTTCATTATACAACTCATAGGCAATATCATTCGACTTGACACTTGTGAAACACATCCAACCTCGTCAATATCTTGTAGGGATTATTAACGCGACAAATCAAGTACGTATTCAATTGAATATTTCAAAATGAGGCTTGTTTTCAGACAACCAAATACAGAAAGTGTTGCACAGTGTCATTCTCATTAACTTCCCACTAAAGTTTCTTTCTTTTGAACTTGTATTTTGTAAAGTCCCAGTGTATTTAGAATAAACCTACCCACCGAATTAACTTGCTCAATAGTAATAAATCAAAATGATTTATAAACAAACTGATCCTGACATCTCTCTATAACGCCAACAGATTATTCTTGGAAAATCAGTTTTCCTGTCACAAACAATAATATTAATACCTCAGGGTTGGTATACCATTTGAGATGCTGAACAATGGTAACAGATGATAGAATCAAGGCTATTAGGACAAAGCATGCTGCAATAATAACAGCCAATGCATGCATATCTTTATGTGTACTCTCATTTATATAACTTGCACCTTCTGCCAACATCTTTCTATACGTCAAATCAAACTCAGCTTCTGCTTCTGTAAAATGCAATATGGTTATTTACCGGTAGAAGTTACCAAGGAAATATATCTCTCCCTTTCACAATCTTCTTATGCAATTCATACATTTAAATTGGGCAAATTGCACCAAAATAAAAACGTACTTTGCGTAAATTATCATTTTATACAATGAATTATTATTTTTCAAAATGTAGCAGCCTTTCAAAAACCTATCATTGTTTGTAATTGGTAACTTGAAAAATGTTCTTGAAGCTTGACCATGTTCTTCAAGCTTATTTTCCAGATATTTACATGTAATTAGAAACCAGAAATTTGCTCATTGTTCATGTCTTGAAGAACACATATCAAGAACATGAAACTTGTGTGTTTACAAGCATCTCAAATAGCATACCAACTCTACAAATAAGCTTGAACATATCTGTTTGTTTACAAGCTTCAAGAACATGAATACAATAGCCCCTAATACATTAAGACGCAAATAACGTTTTACCAACATGTATAGTAGTTGACAAACGAACGGGTAATATATGATATTCCCTAATCTTATCACAAAAATTTTAATCAGCACAGCGCATGGGCATGGTGTCTTTATTAATAACAAGTGACATAGGAACAAAAAGATGTGAAATTAAAGGTTATTGAATGAATTGCGTTAGGGATAAGAGCTGACCGGGTAGTAAATAATCAGAGCATGAAAAAGGGTATCTTCATGTTGTGGAATTGAAACCCTAAATTGAGAATTGAAAATGGAGTGATGAGTGAAGAAGAAGTCGGTAGCAGGATGCGCATCGAGTGAAATGGACGCGTATCAGCATGGGAATTAGATAGAACTATACAAGGACACGTTGCCGTACAGTTTGTCGTCTAAAACCACAATGCCAAGAAACTGTCAGTATAAGCATAATATTTCAATTTATATGCGATAATTGATAAAACTTTGGAACTATATATTTTTTAGGGGTAAACTTGGTATCGGAGTACTGATATCGGTATCGGTATCGGTAACGAAATTAAATTTTTTTAGTTTTTAATATCGTATACCGAATCGATATACAAGATCCGGTGCCGGTTTGGGATCGGTTTAGTTCGGAAAATTTCAAGCCAATACGCCCTCTACGGAAACTGGACCAAACCAGCACCGAAAATACCGAAACCGAGTTTTTTGAGTTATTGATAACAATATCGAACTTAAATCCAAGAACCAGTACCTACACGGCATCGGTTCAGTTCGGAAAATTCGGTCAATATGCTTACGCCACATATTCCGTTAACTAGGTGGATTTTGTTTAGAACTACTAACTTGATCACTTGTGTAAAAACACAGGGATAGTTAAAATTACATATGTTTATGTTGTTATAACATACATAGTAAAACAATTGTAAAATATACATACAGATATAATGGTTGCATACATTGTGCGAAATTATATAAAAACTACATTCTTTTAACTAATACTAAAACATACTAAGCAACGTTTTCTAATGGTTGCAATAATATTGTAACGTTGTTGGAGTTACATATATGACATGAATTAAAGTAAAACAAAATATGAAAAAGTTAACGAGACTATAAAAATGATTTAATTTTTAATTACATTTTGGTCTATTAGAAGCATTGTTGGATTAATTTCTTGGATTGTCATTTAAAAATGACTTGCATATAAGAATTACTTTGACTTTGATAATATAATAATCGAATTCAGCTTTGACGTCTTTTAGAAACGTGAACCTATCTTTATGCACGGTAGTTACTATAACTTTAGAAAAGCATGTGTCATTAATACCAATAAAATGTAGATTTGAGAAAGTATTGTCTTTTGAAAATGAATAATAATATGATTTGGTGTTTCAATATCTTAAATAACACAACTAACATTCAAAATAAGTGAGTTTTTAAGTTGGGCTAAGGATAAATATTAACATGTGGAAGAAAGCCAGAGTTTAGAAGGACATATGTTTTATTTTTACCTTATGAATGAAAATCGGGTATGAAACCTTTTCATTTCTGAAAGACGGGTTAAATAGAAGAGAAGGTGGAATGATTGTTTTAACAATTCCCTTTGATGTGTCGGGTAACCCTTTTCTTCACAGAATCTGCACCGAAATCCCCTTTGCTGGAATAAAGATTTTGACGTAAGAAACTATTATTTGCTAGAGATTGATGAAATATATTCTTAAAATGGAATGATGACATCATAACTTATTTTCTTTTAATATATATTAGAGAAAGTTTAAAGATAAGAAAATTATGGATAAGGGAAGTAAACTTGGTTTTTAATCTATACTAATCAATGACTTGAGATAATTGAGAAATTTCATATGTATTCTTTCAAAACTCCTTAATTGTATATATATCTTTACAAACTTTTAATTACATCAATATACTCATAAACCTTTTTAACCCTCTTATATATCCAAACTATTTGATTAAAAAATATAAAAAATAGAAAACTTTATTCCAAATTTATTTACATATAACATTTCTAAATCAACATTATATAAATAAAAAAACTCAAGTAATTTATATTTCAATAGATTCAAAGTTTTTAGTGAACCCCCTCCCATCCATCCCGAGCGCGGGAGGGAGAGGGGGATAAGATATATTGTTGACATAGTCACATATAATTTAAACAAAGGGTGTATTAGTCATTTCAACACTTGCTGGTTTATGTGTTTGTGAGTATTGCCACACATGGTGGATGGTAGTAGTTGCGCATGTCGTTTTCCCTTGTCAAATTCAGTAAATGCCGAGCTAAAGATATAGCAATCACAAAGAATAAACAATCTAACTAGTGAAAAACATCTATACAATATCAAAACTTAACATTATTCTTAATACAAGATGACAAATTCCATACAGGTTTCATTAGCTATGCAGGGTTGTTGAAATTTTGAGCTAATATGTGATTGTCGAATACATCGATTCAAAAGTACATAGAAGCAGTGCAGTCTAAATGTCTAATCTTCAAATGTTATCAACGAAATGAGGGATTCATGTGCAGGAAAACGAGAAACAAGTTCAGAACGTTTAGCCAACACAAAATCTTCAAACTGGAAAGCAGGTGCAACCGTGCATCCAACCAAAGAAAAATGTTCCTCTGAATCCCTTGCTGCATTTTTCACAACCACATTATCTGATATTTCATAACCGTTTGTAGGGAACGCTCCAAACCACACGTTTGGTGGCACTGTATACTGCAGCAGTTGATTTTTTCCAATATCTTGTCCAATGCATGTTAACTTCACACTCCCATCTTTATCATCTATCTCCAGTATCTGTTGAAAAAAGAAATGCTTATTTACACAAATCTAATGCATCAAAACAATATCCCACGGATGCCTTTTTTATATTTTCGGTCAAATTATCAGATTTAAAAGATGGTAAATACCGTAAGAGGTTCGCCCAGATAGAAATGCCATGTTTCTGCACTTGGAATACGATGAAGATGTGAAACACTCCCGGATGGAAGTAAAAAGTAGATGGCTGTACTAATAGGACGATCAACCTTATCTGTTTGTAAGCTAACATGAGAAAGTAGAAAGAGAAAAAAGAGCCCGAAAGAAATAATATAACAGAAATGAAAGTATGTTCCAAGTAGAGGGTTGTGTTTTGAAAGTGATTGTCTAGGGTTAAATCCTCTCATGTTTGAGTCAAACATGATTCATCATGTTATCTCACAAACATGTGAATGAGTCTCCTATTTTAAGTCAAGTATGGGTCTCTTTGTAGGGTCCACTCTAATATTTGTGATCTTAACCCGATTGTCTAATAAGCCATAATCAGGATAAGATAATAAGCTGTAACACAACAAATCCATGTAATCTTATCCTGATATAGCGTCAAAAATAGGTAATTTGAACGGACATGTGTCGTAATCTCTTGAAGGGGACCAGAAAGGTTGTACCTTTCTGCTGTGAGTGGGATTTGCTCCCCATTACCGGTGTCAGCCAATCATGAGGCGGTTGGTAGTAATTTTTCATTATTGAGGATTTGCTCCCCATTATCAGTGTCAGCTAATCATGGAGAGCTTACGTGTGTCGGAATTCAGACATGACACGCCTGTCTCAGCCAATAGCGTGGAGACACGTGTACTGGATCTTCCAGGCCTGATGTCGTTCTGATAACACCTTGAGTTAAGCCTGTGATGGCTGGGAGGCTGGTGACTGGCTCAGTGGACACACCAGGCCTACAGAAGGATCTTGTGGGGAAGCTAGGCCTGGAGATAGGCCTAGAATGGGCTTTTCTACTCACTATAGCGCAGCTGATGAACACCTTGAAGTATTGATGTGGTCAGGCCTATGAACATCCTATTGGGCCTGGGCCAGGTCATAGGTACGTCACCAATTGTTTTAACAATTCCCTTTGATGTGTCGGATTACCCTTTTCTTCACATAATCCGCACCGAAATCCCCTTTGATGGAATACAGATTTTGATGTAAGAAACTATTAATTGTTAGAGATTGATGAAATATATTCTTAAAATGGAATAATGACATCATAACTTATTTTTTTTTAATATATATTAAAGAAAGATTAAAGATAAGAAAATTATGAATGAGGGAAGTAATCTTGGTTTTTAATCTATACTAATTAATGACTTAATATAATTGAGAAATTTCATATATATTCCTTCAAAACTCCTTAATTGTATAGATATCTTTACAAACATTATAATTACATCAATATACTCATAAACCTTTTTAACCCTCTTATATATCCAAACTCTTTAATTAAATAATATAAAATATAGAAAACTTTATTTCCAAATTTATTTACATGTAACATTTCTAAATCAAACATTATATTAATAAAAAAACTCAAGTAATTTATGTTTCAATAGATTCAAAGTTTTTAGAGAACCCCCTCCCATCCATCCCCAGCGATTGGTTCCGCATCAAAGTCGTCGACGATGGCAAGGAACATCAAACGTAGATTATATTTATTTATGTTATGTTTTTATAACTTTGGTTTAAGTAAGGGTAGTTTTGTAGTTTTAAGTGGTATTAATTATATATATGTATTGAGAGATGTAGGCTTATCCAATTAAAAAGAAAATGGAGTTTAAATTAAATTTAAACCTTTGAAGTGGATATACACGTGGGCTACATCCAAGAGTTTGAATTAAATTCAAACATGGATTACATATGCATGCTATTTCAAATTTGGATGAGATATGCTTCGTACAAATTATCTTGACCGACTTTAATCACGGTTCTAATTGTAATCTAACTCTCCTATAAATACATGACTTGTAATTGTAATTCTCATTGCACTCAAAGATAATAAAAAGTAGTCTCTAGTTCGGCCGTGAACGTAGCTTGATCACATCGATCAAGTGAACCACGTAAATTTCACGTGTTCTTGTTTTCGTCTTGCTATTTGCTCGTGTTTGTGGTGGTTATTGTTTGGGTCCATTCCGTGTTTCCTTACAACTGGTATCAGAGTCAGGCTGTTTGTTTGGCTCAGTTGAAGCAATGACAGAAGACGGGAAGGTCAAGATCGACAAGTTTGACGGTCACGATTTTGGTTTCTGGAAGATGCAGATTGAGGATTATTTGTATCAGAAAAAGTTACATCTACCGTTATCGGAGACGAAACCGGCAGATATGAAGCAGGAAGATTGGGACTTGATGGATAGGCAGGCTTTTGGTGTGGTCAGGTTATCGTTGGCGAAGAATGTTGCGTACAATATCGTCAATGGAAGGACCACGTTTGGATTAATCAAGGCGTTATCCAACATGTACGAAAAACCTTCGGCTTCAAATAAGGTTTTCTTGATCCGACAGTTGGTGAATACGAAGATGAAGGAAGGGGCATGCGTTACTGATCACATGAACGAGTTTAATTTGATACTCTCGAGGTTAGTATCAGTTGACATTAAATTCGATGATGAGGTACAAGCTCTTTTACTTTTATCGTCTTTACCTGAGAGTTGGTCTGGCACGGTTACGACAGTTAGTAGTTCATCTGGAACTACTAAGCTTACTTTTGAGGGGATTTGGGATCTGATTCTCAGAGAAGATATCCGTAGGCGGAACTCCGGGGAGTCATCGAGTTCTTTACTGAGTGATGATGGCAGGGGTAGAAAGATTGACAGGGGCAAAGGTCAAAACAGAAACAGGTCAAAATCGAGGAAGAGGGGTCAGTCAAAGAACAGGAATGATATTACTTGCTGGAACTACAAGCAGAGTGGGCATTTTAGAAATCAGTGTACAGCTCCTAAGACTCAGAAAGAGATGAATGTTGCAGCTGATGATGGCTCAGATGCTTTAGTTTGCAGTGTTGAGTTCTCGGTTGAATCCTGGATTATGGATTCTGGTGCATCGTTCCATGCCACCCCATGCAAAGAAGTGATGCGAAATTTCAGGTCATATTCTGGTTAGGTTCGGCTAGCTGATGACAAGAAACTTGACATTACGGGTATTGGAGATGTTGTTCTCGGAACTTCCCTTGGTACAAGTTGGACTCTGAAAAACGTGAGGTATGTTCCTGGTCTCAAGAAAATGTTAATTTTAGTTGGGCAGTTGGATGATGAAGGACTTCACGTAGTTTTCGGGGATCGGCAGTGGAAAGTAGGTAAAGGGAATATGGTTGTTGCCCGTGGTCACAAAAGAGGGACTTTATACATGGTAGAGGTACCGGCTGATAATGTAAACGCAGTTGTTGATGAAGATGCAGGTAGTTCCACTCTATGGCACCAAAGACTTGGGCATATAAGTGAGAAGGGTATGAAGGAGTTGGTTTCAAAAAGCAGAATTCCAGGGTTGGAAAAGATGACAGTTGGTTTCTGTGAGCCATGTGTTCTTGGTAAGCAGAAAAAGGTTACTTTCGTGAAGACTGGAAAGTCACCCAAGGTTGGGAAGTTGGAGTTGATTCATACTGACGTGTATGGGCCTACATCAGTTGCATCAATAGGCGGATCACGGTACCATGTCACTTTCATTGATGATTCTACTAGAAAGGTATGGATTTATTTTATTAAAAATAAATCTGATGTTATTATTGCCTTTAAGAGATGGAAAGCTGCTGTTGAAAATGAAACTAATCTGCATGTTAAATGTTTAAAGTCTGATAATGGGGGAGAATACAGCAGCAAGGAGTTTGTTGAGTTTTGTGCAGATAAAGGGATAAGAATGATCAAAACAGTGCCAGAAACTCCTCAGCAAAATGGTGTCGCTGAAAGAATGAACAGAACTCTGAATGAACGGGCAAGGAGCATGAGGTTGCATGCAGGGTTACCTAAGATGTTCTGGGCAGATTCAGTTAATGCAGCGGCGTACCTAGTAAATCGCGGACCCTCAATCCCATTAGGGTTCAAGATTCCAGAAGATGAATGGCAAGGTAAAGAGGTCAGTCACTCATACTTGAAGGTATTTGGTTGTGATGCTTATGTGAAAGTCAAAGATGCTGATAGAGACAAACTTGAAGTGAAAGCGAAGAAGTGTGTGTTCATTGGTTATGGCTCAGATGAGATGGGATATCGGTTTTGGGATGATCAGGCTAAAAAGGTCGTCAGAAGCAGAGATGTCACCTTCAATGAAAACTCACTTTATAAAGATAAGTCTTCAGCAGATTCTAAGACTGTAAGAGAATCCAAAAAGAAAGATCAAGTAGTGTTTGAAGATGACTCAGTTGAAGACCTTGCAGATTCTAGTAAGCTTTCAGAAGATGGTGAGAGTTTAGAAACCAGTCAGGGTTTAGAAAGTAGTGGGGGACTTGGAAATAGTGGGAGCTCAGGTGATAGTGGGAGCTCAGATGACAGTGATAGTGATGATGCATCCGCTTTGAGAAGATCCACGAGAGAAAGAAGACCTCCAGCTAGATACTCTCCATCAGCAAACTATTTGCTATTGACCGAAAATGGTGAACCAGAATATTATTCAGAGGCCTTGAAAGTTAAAGAATCCATACAGTGGGAGAAGGCTATGAGGGATGAGATGAATTCACTCGAAAAGAACCAGACGTGGTCCTTGGTCAAGCTACCAGCGGGAAAGAAAGCTTTACAGAGTAAATGGGTGTTCAGGGTTAAAGAAGAATCTAATGGCGGTAAACGGTACAAGGCGAGATTGGTAGCTAAAGGGTTCCAACAGAAAAGAGGGGTTAATTATAATGAGATCTTCTCTCCAGTTGTGAAGATGACTACAATCAGACTGGTCCTGAGTATTCTTGCAGCAGAACACTTACATCTAGAGCAGCTAGATGTTAAGACAACATTTTTACATGGTAACCTTGATGAAGACATCTATATGGTACAGCCAGAGGGTTTTCAGATTGCTGGTAAGGAAAACCTGGTGTGCAAATTAAAGAAAAGTCTGTATGGGTTGAAGCAAGCACCGAGGCAATGGTACTTAAAGTTTGACAATTTTATGCAGAGGAATGGTTACACAAGATGTGAAATGGATCACTGTTGTTACTTGAAGAAATTCAAATCCTCTTATATAATACTGTTGTTAATTGTTATATGTTGATGACATGCTGATTGCAGGATCATATATGACAGAAATCAACATGTTAAAGAAACAGTTATCTCAAAACTTTGAGATGAAAGATTTGGGTACTGCAAGACAGATACTTGGCATGAGCATTATCAGAGATAGAACATGAGGTACTCTAAAGCTTTCTCAAGAAAAGTATATTTTGAAAGTTTTAGATAAGTTCAGGATGAATGACGCCAGAGTCAGGAGCACACCTATGGCTACTCATTTGAAATTATCTAAGAAGCAATGCCCTCAGACGGATGAAGACAAAGATGAAATGGCTAAAGTTCCTTATGCGTCAGCAGTTGGCAGTTTGATGTATGCAATGGTTTGCACCAGGCCAGATATTGCTCATGCAGTGGGAGTTGTAAGCAGGTTTATGTCTAATCCTGGTAAAGAGCATTGGGAGGCGGTTAAGTGGTTGCTACGCTACTTAAAGGGGACTTCTAAAACTGCATTGTGTTTCAGAAAGAATGATGTTATTTTAGAAGGCTTTGCTGATGCAGATTTGGGGGGTTGTTCAGATTCAGGCAAGAGCATTACGGGTTTTGTGTTCACAGTTGGTGGAACAACAGTCAGTTGGATGTCTAGGTTACAGAAAAGTGTTGCTCTCTCAACCACTGAAGCAGAGTATATGACAATTGCAGAAGCAAGTAAAGAGCTTATTTGGTTGAAGAATTTTCTGTTGGAGTTGGGCATGAAACAGGATGACAATGTTCTCTATTGTGATAATCAAAGTGCAGTTCACCTTGCTAAGAATCCGGTGTTTCACAGCAGGACGAAACATATTCAGATGAGATATCATTTTATCAGAGAGTTGATAAGTGATGGTAAGTTGTCTTTGAAAAAGATCTTTAGTATGAAGAATCCTGCAGATATGTTTACTAAGGTGGTGACAACAGATAAGCTGAAGCTTTGCATGGCTTCAGTTGGTCTTCAGATTCAGTGATGAATGAAGACGCCGAGCTATAGACAGAGAGAAAGGTTACAGAGACTACAAGTTCTTGGATGGCAGTCGAGCTGATAAGCCTCCAAGTGGGAGATTGTTGAGAGATGTAGGCTTATCCAATTAAAAAGAAAAAGGAGTTTAAATTAAATTTGAACCTTTGAAGTGGATATACACGTGGGCTACATCCAAGAGTTTGAATTCAAACATGGATTACATATGCATGTTATTTCAAATTTGGATGAGATATGCTTCGTACGAATTATCTTGACCGACTTTAATCACGGTTCTAATTGTAATCTAACTCTCCTATAAATACATGACTTGTAATTGTAATTCTCATTGCACTCAAAGATAATAAAAAGTAGTCTCTAGTTCGGCCGTGGACGTAGCTTGATCACATTGATCAAGTTTGAAGATTGTTTTCGTCTTGCTATTTGCATCGATCAAGTGAACCACGTAAATTTCACGTGTTCTTGTTTTCGTCTTGCTATTTGCTCGTGTTTGTGGTGGTTATTGTTTGGGTCCATTTCGCGTTTCCTTACAATATGGATATAAATGAAAGCTTAGAAGTTTTGGAAGGATATCAATTAATTATAAAGTTTGTAAGGATATATACGTAATTAAGAAGTTTTGAAAGGATATTGTAATTATAAATAAAAGTGATATATATTTTGTAATATACGATGAAGATGTGAAACATGATCAATATTGATGGAAGTACGATACTTGCATTGATCATAATTTGAACTTGTTTTGTTTGCTCCTCACAAATTTCTATATCATCAAGCGGTACATACAACTATACAAGGAACCACGTATAAGTGTTGAAGATAGTTTCTCTTCGTCAAACGAAGATTGTTTCTCTTCATCAAAGGGGGGATAGGATATATTGTTGACATAGTCACATATATTGCAAACAAAGGGTGTATTAGTCATTTCAACACTTACTCGTTTATGTGTTTGTGAGTATGGTACCACACACGATGGGTGGTAGTAGTTGTGCATGTCGTTTTCCCTTATCAAATTTAGTAAATGCCGAGCTATAGATATAGCAATCACAAAGAAAAAACAATCTAAGTAGTAAAAACATCTATAGAGTATCAAAACTGAACATTATTCTTAATACAAGATGAAAAATTCCATCATACAGGTTTCATTAGCTATGCGTTTATGAAACTCTGAGCATAATATGTGATAGTCGAATACATCGATCCAAAAGTACATAGAAGCAGGGCAGTCTAAATGTCTAATCTTCAAATGTGATCAACGAAATGAGGGATTCATGTGCAGGAAAACGAGAAACAAGTTCAGAACGTTTAGCCAACACAAAATCTTCAAACTGGAAAGCAGGTGCAACCGTGCATCCAACCAAAGAAAAATGTTCCTCTGAATCCCTTGCTGCATTTTTCACAACCACATTATCTGATATTTCATAATCGTTTGTAGGGAACGCTCCAAACCACACGTTTGGTGGCACTGTATACTGCAGCAGTTGATTTTTTCCAATATCTTGTCCAATGCATGTTAACTTCACACTCCCATCTTTATCATCTATCTCCAGTATCTGTTGAAAAAAGAAATGCTTATTTACACAAATCTAATGCATCAAAACAATATCCCACGGATGCCTCTTTTATATTTTCGGTCAAATTATCAGATTTAAAAGATGGTAAATACCGTAAGAGGTTCGCCCAGATAGAAATGCCATGTTTCTGCACTTGGAATACGATGAAGATGTGAAACACTCCCGGATGGAAGTAAAAAGTAGATGGCTGTACTAATAGGACGATCAACCTTATCTGTTTGTAAGCTAACATGAGGAAGTAGAAAGAGAAAAAAGAGCCCAGAAGAAAGTATATAACAAATATGAAAATATGTTCCAAGCTATGATAATCAAATGATTAACTATTTGAGTGTTGGATCTTCTAAAAAATTTAAAATTTACATGTAAAATGACTAGCTAAACAATAAGAGAACCATAATCACTAACAACTATTATCTGACTTGAAATGCAATTAGAAATTGATTGCTTTCAAAATGCAATGCGAACCCTAATCACTAATATTTCTTCCACTTCACTGGCACTTTAGTTCCAGCAATTATTCAATGAATTGAGCTCATATCTCTAATCTTAAAAATCAAATCCCCGGTTACAGACTTTAAATCTTGAATCTCCTTTTGCAACGATCTATTGATTTCAAGACTTGAATATGTACGACCATTTGAGGATGACGATTTCAGTGATTCGAGTAATCGAATTTCACAAAAACCAAAACAGTTACTTAATTTCTAGGCCAGTACTGCAGTAAAGAAATTTCAAAATAGAGTTGGGTTGAAAGATGTAATGTCTAATGACTGGTCGGTCATCTAAAACAAAACAATCAATTCATGTAGAGCTACAGCTACTGAAAGAATTGGTAAGCGGTCAGAATTGATTTACACCAAATCGAATAGACAGGGATAATAAAGGGTCAAAATCGATACAGATCAAGTGTCTGAAACAACTAGTCAAAATTGGGGGTTTAATTTGTAAGTAATTGGCGATAAAGAGAGCATATATGTTTGATGGAGAAAAAGGGGAAGATGCTTACATTGAGGGGGAAGTTGAGAAGTGGAGAGGGTAATGGAAGTGTCTCTAAATGTCTCAGAGAAAAAGCCACCTTCTGGATGTGGCTTGAGGTTCAACTTCACGGCGATCTCCGACGCTGTTGGAGCCATCTTCCTGTGAGTGTCTCATGTGCACGAAGGATGGTGAATGCCCCAAAAACCCCTTCATGCCTTTGGACTGGTGGTGGGGCATGGATTTTAATATAATAATAATAATAATAATAATAATAATAATAATAATAATAAGGGGAAATCATCCGTAATGTTAACATTACGCAACTTAGGTGATGTTACACTCACAATCTACTTTAATGAAGGGTAGTTTAGTCATTTCAGTATATACTCATTTAAATGATTTATGAGTGTAACATCACCTAAGTTAGGTGATGTTTCCCTAATAATAATGTGGGTATAGTTTTCAAACACGACGGAAGTAGATCTAGGAAAAAGAACCAGTGTTTGTTGGTTTATGACTTTCATAAAAGCTGGCAAACCACACTACGACGGGTCTAATCTTTGTGTTCGTTTATTTAATTTTAGCGGAACAAATAAATGAATACACAAAGATAAACAAATAGATTTTTGTGTTCATGTTCGTTCGTTTAATTTTAGACAAATAAATGAACGAACACAAACGATAAACGAGCGAACTTTTGTGTTCGATTGTTTAAAAGATTGGTTTTGTACATTTTTGTTCGTCGTTAACATAATAAACAAGGTAAACGAATGAACACATACTATAATACAAATCCAACATTATTAATAACAAATAAACAATATATATACTATAAACGAACATATACAAACGGAAAACCAAACGTTCACGAACATAAATAAACTCAAGAGAGCTTTGTTCGACGAACGAAAAATCTTATTCATGTTCATTCGTTTATTAAACAAACAAATATAAACGAACTTTCCACCGAACGATTTATGAATATTCTGTTCATTTACAGCCCTAGATGGTGCGAAAGCCCTCATAGCCTAGCACCTAATAGAATAGTCTCGGTTAAGTTACATTTAAGAGCATCTATTGACCCTCTAAAACAAGGACAACCTTTACACACGAGGTGATATGTCCTCACGATAAGATTTCAATGGCACCATTGCAAATTAGCAGAAGAAGAACAATCTAAAATGGTTGAACCAACTTTGTTTTCTTAAAGGAAAAGGATTTATCTTTTTCGGTTGTATGTTATCAATAACATCGTGTACAAACAGTCGCTATAGCACCAAAGAGAGCTTGCAAACAGGTTCCTGAATATACCAATTTTCAGATTTTATGAGCCCTCTTTTTCTACAATAACTTAGAAAAGGGAATAGATCCTACACATGATTTCGGTCAAAAACATGAAAATCGTGCATATTAATCGGAAGGTGTGAGCATAGAGATGAGGGACTCGATAGCAGGAAACTTTGACACGAGTTGAGAACGTTTAGCCAGCACAAAGTCATCAGCCATAAAAGCAGGTGCAACCGTTGTTCCAACCAACGAAAAGTGCAATTCTGTTTTCCTTGGGATCTTTTTGACAACGTTATTGTCGACTGATATATCATAGTCTCTTGTCGGAAATGCACCAAACCACACATGCGGTGGCACCGTATATTGTAGTACTTGGTTTTCCCCGATATCTTGTCCCATGATTGTGAACTTGACACTCCCATCTTTATCATTGATTTCCATTATCTGTCGGAGAAGATAGTATAATATGATATGCATGTTACTACAAATTTTATATCTTTTACATATATCAAAATTAAAGAAATATATTAATAACATAGAATAGAATGTTATTACCGTAACAGGTTCTCCTAAATAAAAGTGCCATGTTTCGGCACTTGGAATACGGTGGAGGTTCGAGACATTACCGGATGGAAGTAAGAAGTATATGGCCGTACTAATCGGACGATCAACCTTGACTGTTACAAAATAAAACAACAAAACAAACATGTCGTTTTAAAGGTATATATTTATGTGCAATTTCAACGACAGGAGATTTAGGGATGACTGTCGTCTCTAAGAACTTTTTGAGACGACTTTTGTCGATCTATAAAATTCACTTTTCTTGTAGTGTGTTTCAACATGCTGCAATGGCAATATGAAGAGAGAAAAAAAGAGGGTTAATAACTTACATCGAGGGGGAAGTTGAGAAGTGGTAAGGTTGATCCAAGTGTCTCTAAATGTCTCCGTGAAGAACCCGCCTTCGGGGTTTGGCTGTAGATTCAGTTTCAGAATAATTTCTGATGTTTTCGGACGACTTCCATTGATGAAATAAACAAGAAACACATAAATCTTGAAACCTAAATTCAGAGCATCCATTGACTTGTTATTCTAGATGTACAAGTATTTATAGCATTGTGTACAACTACCTCAACCTGCTCCTTGTAGTGACTTTGACCACGGCCTTCGTTTTGCCGGCTTCAAGGTTTTCTCTCTGTTTTTTTTCAATAATAATAGTATGCTGACATAAATATCAAACTGATTCAAAGCAACTAATTGACTACATTTGATTGATCTATCTAATGGGAAAATTTAGAAGAAGAAAAAAAGCTTGGCAATTTTTAGAATTCTAGAAACAACCCATTTGACTAGATAGGATCAACCGTTTGATCGTTTAAAATTTAAATACAGGGTAAATTGGTCCTTTGATTAACTAGTTCGTGAGACCAACATCACATACATCATTCCCCTACCTTTTATTATAATAATCCTATTTTTGTTTTTATTCATTTGAATAGTTTATAAAAGCATCGTCATCTAACTTAGATGATTTCAGCATCATGTATCGTTTCTCCTCTTTTCATATGAAGTTTCCTAATAGATCTTTTTAAATTATTTAAGAAGGAGATTTAAACATAGAATAGAACTACAGTCTGGAAGGTATATTGGATGATCAATCTCTCTGTTCAGAGTTGGTACATGTTCATAAAAACTATGTTTAAAACAAAGCTTGTAACCAAAGCATATATCCATCACTGAAGTTGGTTGCTGAAGGCCTGAAAACGATATCAAAACTTAATTAGAAACATCAATCTTGGATATACTTTTAAGGTAACAAAAGAGAAGGTATAGTAGCTACCGAGAAAATGTTGACGTGACCAGGATCAGCAAGGTGAGCCGTTAAGTTCTCTATGGGTCCTTGACCCGTGTAAATGGCTTGGAACACAAATCCTGCAAACGCCAGCATGGCTAGCCGTCCGTTTTTTATTTCCTTGGTCCTCAGAACCATTACTGGTTCTGGGGACCCTCTACCCCACATGAACGGGTCAAACCACAATCCACCAGGGTAACCAACATCGGGCTTTGGTTTCTTCTTGTTAGGGAAATTAGGCTCGATGCTAACACTCCCTGGGTTGATCATGTCGGCCCATCTTCGACCCTCCACCCAACCCATCAGCGCTAATTGTACCACGAATAATGTGGTCGGGTCAGCAAAGTATTCTCTAGAGCCCGCATCGAACCAATTGAAGTTGTCGATAAAGCCCAAACCTTCCAGCCACTCTGGGATCAGAATACCAGCTACTGCTAGCATTGCCCATCTGCTGTGCATCAACTCAGCTTGCGCGAACCATTTGAGTAATTCTGGATCAGACCCTAATTAAACAAAAAGGAACGACCTTTCTTAATTACATGACAAATTCAAACAAAAAGATGAAACCCCACTAAAATTTGCTTACCTAATCCAAGTGGGTCGAAGCCAAAATCTCCAGGAAGGCTAAGATTAATTAAGAAAATGATGATAGATATCTTAATAATGAATGTTAAAGACGAAGAAAAGAAAAAAAGATTTGACCTGCCATCAAGCCACTCTGGAGGGGTGGTTCCAGGGAACCACACAGGTCTGTCAGCAGGTAGTGGTTCACAGACACTTGATACACCTCCTTTAGTTGCTTTAAGCTTCAAACCATGGCTGCTTCTGAACAAGTACCTTGGAGTACAGCTTCTTTCCGCATAAGTGGATTTCGTGGCCAATTCTCCCCTGTCATAAAAAGAGACTGTTAATGAGTTCGTGTGTGAAAGAGAGAGAGAGAGAGAGAGAGAGAGAGAGAGAGAGAGAGAGAGAGAGAGTAACCTGGTTTGGAGGGATGAATAGGAGGAGATGGAAGCAATGGTAAAGGCCATGGGGAATGAGTTAATCAACAATGGCGGATGTAGGGAAATTGGAATGGATGATTTGTATTGGAAATGCAGAGATTGGAGAAGAAGATGACCATTGGTGACACGTGTGTGGATATGTTGACGGTTGACCCTCCTTAATTGGGTGCTTTGAAATTTGAATATTCAAGTCATGGGCCAGTTTTGGAGTTGTTCCACCAAAAGAAAGCCCATAATTAATACCCATTGACTTCATAGGTATGTAAATATTCATTATTATTAAAATAATTAAAAGGTTTATGTTTTTATATTCTAAAATAAGGTAGACAGTAGTGATCCATTAGTGGTTGAAGTAAGGAAGGGGACGCTTAATGAATTTTATTGAAAAAGAAAACATGACGTGAGAATGTGACACTTGAATCGCTCAAAAAACCTCACTTTTTATACAACTAGCTTTTCTAATTCTATGTGTCTCCATATTTTCAAAATAAATTGTGTCATTTGAATAATCTATATATATATATATATATATATATATATATATATATATATATATATATATATATATATATATATATATATATATGACATGTAAATTTTTCAAAAATAACCCTAAATTAAGTCTTAATTAACCAATCATAACCTTCAATTTCAAAATTATTTCATTCTTAAAACAATTTTGGAAAGATTAAAAACGTGGATAAGAAATTTTAATTTCAAATTATTCGATTTCAATTTCGAAATATTAATTTTAAATCTATTGGGATGGGGTTAGATGAATATTTTAAACGGGTTTTATAAAACATATAAGGAAATTTTAAGAAAATGTGAGGGGGTTTTATAAAAATTGTATATTAATGTAATTAATTATAAGTTGTTTATAAATTATTTTTAGTAACTTGTGATATATTTTGTTTAGAGAAAAAATAATTATATATTTACGACCGTCTCATTTTTATCTACGTTTTTGTATAAATTTTATTGTAATATGACACTTTTTTGAAATTATTATATTCTCATCACAAATGTGATATTTCATTTACTGCATTATATTTATTTAAAAAATTTAATATCTTAAATACACTTTCAAAATACTCATACGTGCACGAGTCAATAAACTAGTAACAATATCATTACACTATTCACAATTAATAGCAATGTCATTTATTAACGTTTCACAAAATCATTTGCATGCTTAAGACGGTATAAAAGTTTATGTGCTATGCATAGTATACTCTAAAAAGTTAGTCACCGAATTACTCTATATATATCATAAATTAAGACATAACTTACAAAAATTATAAACAACTTCCAAACTTCTTTACTGTGAATAAATTAAATCATACAAGAATTTTTTTTTTGCTTAAATGTCAAGTATGATGGAATATTTATGACCAAACAAAACATTAAAAAATGAAAGTTGTGTTAGAACAACCAACTATTCACGTATTTTGTGTGCTCAAGTTGATGATTATTGGAAAAGAGAGAAAATTATTCAAACATAGAGTCCTTTAGCCAATTAGAGTTATTTCAATCGTGACAATTTCTTTTATATAAGATACATGCAAATTAAGTAAATTGCATGAGTACATCTATCAAATGACAGAGGTTTCACATCAAGATCTCCCACTTATCTACAAATGTTATCATATCCGACTATTCATACATATTAACTTACATATAAGACCAATTGTATCTAATTAACGGGTGGGGTGCGAGATGGACACAGAAAAACCAGAACACCATAGCGCCCTTTCTCTCTCTCTCTCCCCATGTTGTAGTTGGTAAATCCGTAGAGAGAAACTCTTTCTCTCTACTTTCTCGATAGTTAGAAAGCTGACATGACACGTAAGAGATTGTAGAAAGAGTAAGAACAAACAAATGCAACAAAACGAAAATCTAGGAACCGATATCCAAAATTAAGCAATCCACGGTCAGTTTGTTAGTTTATTTAAAGCTTACTTTTAATTTTAATTTTTATATTTAAAATTAAAATTGTTGATAAGATAGAGAACCCAAATCAAGGGGAGAAGGTGTTTGATTCCTTTGTGATGCAGATCGTCCCTTCCCACGCACTCCATTCGATCTCCTAAATCCAACAACAACTGCTGCTACTGAACTTGACCTAATTGACATCACAACCACCTTCTTCTGATTCACCAAAACCATTTCAATGCCCTCCTCCAATTCATGTACTCCAATTCTCACCACCCATCTTTCTTCACCCATCATCTCTTCCATCTGACCCAATTCTACAGATTTACCTACACTATTATGGTGGAAACCCTAACTTCATCGCCCTCCATCTGGCGATTCAACCTCCGTCGTTTGATTCCCGGCATCTTCTCTTCCTACAAGACCCTCTTTGCACTCCTCTGGATCATCGTTTTCACATCGCTTTTCATCTGGCAACGTAATTTCGTTGATGGCTTCTTGATTTTCCGGCGACCCCTCCCTGTTCGTCCGCTGCCTCGTTTCCGGCCCTTTGCATTTAATCTTACCGATTTTGGAGCTGTTGGTGATGGCGTCACGGTGAATACTTTGGCTTTCGAGAAGGCTATTTTTACCATCTCGAAGCTAGGGAAGAAAGGGGGTGGTCAGCTCAATGTCCCCGCTGGAAAATGGTTGACGGCACCCTTTAATCTGACTAGTCATATGACATTGTTTCTTGCTGAAGATGCTGTTATACTTGGTGTAGATGTGAGTCTTTCAGATCTTTTTATTTATTTCAGGTCACTACTCTTTAACAGCTTCAAGCTCTTATTAATGGTGCATTTATGGCAAATCTGTATTCAAAATCCAGGCTGATGGATAGAGGATCATTTGAATAACTTAACTCATCATTCTTTCCATATCATATATATTACCATGTTTTGCTTATACAGATCACCCTTGACTTTAAATCAAGTTTCCAGTATAGATACTTGAATTTATGGTGATGGTTTTAAACTAAGGTTGATTATGAGCTATACTTGCTTGATCAAATATCTGAATTTGACTTTGGCTGAAGTTGGCCTGCTTCTAAAATAGTTTATCGGCTGATCACAAAAGAATCTATTGAGTATTGACTATCTATGAAATGTTTGAAATTTCAGTCATTATGCTTTGATAGGCCTCAATTGGTGTTGATGTTTGCTCTTGACTCTTTAATCTCGATGATTAAAGCTATGGTTAATAGGATTTTTTTTTGTTTGTGTGAAGGTGTCTTTAAGTTTATAATCCTCAACTGCTGTAGCTTAGTTTCTATCACCTTGATTTGTGATTCCTGGTACAAAATGAATACACTAGTCATAGTTAACTAGTTTTAATATCAGTTAAATATTAAAGATAATGTATTGTTCTGAGGTGCTGTTGTGTTATCCTCATACTGTTTAGGTCACAATCATTTATGAAGTTATGGCTCACATATTTGTAATTTGTTTTGACAGGATGAAAGGCGTTGGACTCTTATGCCTCCTTTGCCTTCTTATGGCTATGGTAGAGAGCATCCTGGACCCCGATACGGGAGTTTAATTCACGGTCAAAATCTCAAAGATGTCGTGATCACAGGTCGGGCACTTCTGATCTATCAGAGACACCACACTGCTTAGATAGGTTTTTAATAAGATATCAGTTTTAGATATATATGATTATTATGGAGCACTTTTTTTGGGGGCGTAAAGGCACATACTTGAACTGATTATATCTTTGTTAATCATGACAACAGGGAATAATGGTACCATAGATGGGCAGGGTGAAAGATGGTGGAAAAGATATCGCCAAAAACTTCTTAACCATACAAGAGGCCCGCTTGTGCAGATCATGTACTCAAGTGACATTCTGATATCTAATATCACTTTAAGAAATTCACCGTTTTGGACACTTCATCCATATGATTGTAAGAATGTAACAATAAAAAATATGACAATCTTGGCACCACTTTCTGAGGCTCCAAATACAGATGGTATAGATCCTGGTAAGCGTTCTTTTTTTATTTCTCTTTCACTTTCTTTTTCAATCTGTTTAGAACCCTTTGGTAAGAATGACTGATTACATTTGCAACAAACCCATCTATTAAACTTTGCATATAGGTTTTTATCTAATGTTGATTTTCCTGTTCTCCTTTACTTACTATGTATCATGGCTGTTATGGTTTTAAATAGATTCGTGCGAAGATATGGTAATAGAGGACAGCTACATAAGTGTGGGTGATGATGCCATTGCAATAAAAAGTGGTTGGGATCAATATGGTAATGCTTATGGTCGACCATCAAAAAATATTCTTATCCGGAACCTTGTAGTTCGCTCTATGGTGAGGTGAGATATCAATGCAATTTGTTCCATCTTGTATGATCTAACTACTTTTAATAATTGTTACTTATGCTGTTTGTATCACATATGCACTCTAGAACTTTCTCACAATAAGGGGCATCTAGACATACAGAAAATTAGCTGTAGGAAATAGTGTTCAGACGTGCTTCTGCAGTTTGAAGTTGTAATAATCAAATTTGTTAATATTTTTGCAAATTTAGATTTTATTATAAGTTAATAGATAAATAAACATAAATAATCAGGGGGTGTTTGGGTTAGCTTATTGACTTGGCTTATGAGCTTATTACCTTGTCTTTTTGGCTTATTAAGAAACAATTGTTTGGTTTAGCTTATGAGTTTAAGCTTATAAGCTTCTTTTTAAGAAATTAAGCCCATTTCAACAAGGCACTTAAGAGGCGCCTCTTTTATACTTTTTTAAGCTTGATTTATCAATGCATTTTAAGCTAATAATCTATTGGCTAATCCAACTCTCTTTAAGCTTAATACCAAAAAGATATGTTAGCCCATTAAGTTTAAGCTAATAAGCTTGATCCCGAAAAGATGAGCTAGCCCAAACAACCCCTGACAGTGGTTTTTAAATTGGGAATAAAAGGCTCAGTTCTCAAATTAGGACAAAAGATTGGTACATAAGTTATATTTATTAACCCTAAGATGTGAATGAGGTTTGTTGCAGCTGGTATGAATGATTCTTTAACACCTTAATAATCAAAAGATCATATGTGATAACGAATTCTGGTTATGTAAGAAATCAATAGATAACATAAGTATATAACCAAAAATGAGTCTTTTCTTCTGAAAGGAGTAAATGAAGTTTGAGAATGGGAATAAAAGTCTTTTAAGCTAGGACAAAAGAAGGGTGCATACATATATGGTCATTTCTGTTGCAGATAGCATGAACCAATTATTTAACACCTTGGATAGTCAAATACAAGTTTCTCAAGTTAGGAAACAGAAGGGTAAATAAGTATTATATTTTACCCATCCTTAGATAATCACTTTTGTTTTAGTTGGTATGGAAGTGATTATTTGACTCCCGGGTAACCTAAATTCTCAAAGAATCAGAAGAAGCATGATCTGTTTATCCAATTACATAGAACTACTCGCTATGACTTCAAGACATAATAATATGATAATCATTATCCAAACACACACCCTTAGGGCTTAGGTCTCTCTCATAAATGTCAGTATGATTAGCATGCATCTTGAAAAAATCTAACATGTTTGGTAAACTTTGACAGTGCTGGAATATCCATCGGCAGTGAAATGTCAGGTGGGGTTGAAAACGTGACAGTAGAAAATGTTCTTGTGTGGAACTCAAGGCGTGCGGTTAGAATCAAGACAGCTGCAGGTAGAGGTGCTTACATCCGAGACATCACATATAAAAATCTGACCTTTGAGAATGTGCGGGTTGGAATAATCATTAAAACTGATTACAATGAGCACCCTGACGCGGGTTTTGACCCAAAGGCGTTTCCTGTGATCAGGGACATAACCTATAGCTCCATCCATGGTGAGGGAGTGCGTGTGCCTGTTAGAATACATGGAAGTGCAGATATTCCTGTGAGGAATGTGACATTTAGGGATATGTCTGTAGGGATCACTTACAAGAAGAAACATATTTTCCAGTGTGCATACGTTTCAGGAAGGGTGATTGGGAGTATCTTCCCAAAACCCTGTGAGAATCTTGATCTTTATGATGAAAAAGGAAATCTTGTGAAAAAATCGGTATCTGAAAATGCTTCAGATATAGATTACGATATCTGATGACGGGTTCTTGTTTTTTTGTTTTTACCTTTGCTTTCTCGAGTGCTCGATGGAGGTGTCATTGATATCCCCAGGGCCTTTCTTTTTACTGTAGTGATGTTGATATAGAAGGAGGTTTGGTGGTATAATGTTGTTCATGCCTTGCTTTTATTTGTAATACATTGTTTATATAAATCAACGTTATGCAAAAAAGCTGAAACACGTCCTTTTTGGTGGTCCTGTTTTTCAAGTTTAACTTTTATGTTCTAGTTTTGGTCCAAGATGTTGGTTTTGAGGTTTATCGACAGTATGTAGCAAAATTGTTGTTCTTTTTTACAACTGATGTGCGAAGTCACTGGGTTTTGTACATATGTGTGTGTGTGTGTGTGATATATATATATATATATATATATAGAGAGAGAGAGAGAGAGAGAGAGAAGTGAATTGGTCACATAAGTTCCTAAAATAAATATGTAACGTCTGCAAGTGTTAAAAATTATGAAAATTAACACTCGGTAAGTTCTAACTTAATAAAATAAAATAAAAAATTCCCTGTATTTGTTTCTAATTCTACGCATGGTTCTGTGCAAGTTTACATGTCAAAAACTTTTAAGCAATCAAAATCTAAATTCAAATGATTTTTATATAATCTAATGGGTTTTGTGTGGAGGAATGAAGGTTAGCCGTTAAGCGTGCCTAGGTGCTGTAATAAAAAAAAAATAATAATAATGATTTTAAGAACTCGCTTAGAGTTATACACTTGTACACTTGAAACATGCTTTTATGTTGAGTTTATTAAGTATTAACAGTGTTGAAATCTTCTAAGGGAGATATAGAGACTAACAGCCTGTTCTCGAGTTTTTAAATGAAGGGGAAGGGAAGGAAAGGGAAGGATGGAAAAACCCCCCCTCTCAATCATCCCAAAAGTGTGGGGGGGGGGAAAAGTTTTTACATATAAAAATGATAAAAGTGCCCCTCCTAACCCCTCCCATCCCTTTCCTTCCCCTCCTTAAAAAAAACTCAAGAACACAGTTTCTCTAAATAAACCTTCCTCTCCTTTCCTTCCCCTCCTTAAATTAACTCGAGAACAGGGTGTAAGGACCATGGAAGTATGCAAGTAACGTGTTTGAGGTTAAGAGAGCAGGGAATATCTTATACCAATGTTTTATGCTACACATGTCATATTAGAGTCGTATTAAAAATGCCCCTCCTACTTATTCATGTTTAAACTAAGGAAATTCGGACGCTTCGCATTATATATATATATATATATATATATATATATATATATCTCACCTTCGGTAATAAAACACTGAGACTAAATCAAAATTCTCGGTACCGAGTAAGCTAGGGTGGTGTTTGGCTTCGGTATCGAGTTTCATGTAGAAATGCCGAGCCTTCACTGATGGTACTCTTTGCTCAAGACAACTACGGAATGAAACATGCGAGTATTATCTTGGAACTATCGATTTTTCAAACCATGATAGTCAATCCTAAATATTCCATACTATACGAGGCAAACCCATTATCTTAATTTTTGTTCCATACGGGTCCCACCCGAGGTGTTTTGGTGCTCTCGAACTCCCCATCACAATGGTGAAGATTAGGCTCTTCTCTCGATCGGACTACATACCTTACAAATATACTTAGGGTTTGTTTGGTTTGTGTGATTTCGTATGAATTATATTTAATATCTCATGTTTGGTTAAAAATTAAAAGGAAGAGATTGGGATTTCTAATCCTATAGGTGTGGGATTTCAAAATCCTTGGAGGAGGGGTTGTATTTCTAAATCTCTCATATGTGAGATTTCAAAACCAGGACCTATCTAACCAACAATTCACAACTCGTTTTCACCACATCAACCGACTCTTCACTCTCGTCGTCGCTACCGTAATTGGCAACCGCCATAACCGTGACCGGCATCACCATTGTCGGCCACCTCCACCGCCGTAACCGTTGCCCTTCTTCGTCTATGCCGTTGCACTTTCCCATCTCCGCCATCACCCTTCCCTATCTCCGCCGCTGCCACCCTTCACCAACTCCGCCTCTGCCCCCTCGCCCTTCACTGCCTCTGCCGCCATCCCCCCGTCACCGCCTCTGCTGCCGTCGTCCTTCTCCGCCACCCTTCACCACGCCTACCTTTGCCGTCGTTGCCTTTCACCACCTCTGCCTTCCCCGTCCCCGAGCTACTCAAGTTGTGAAGGTGAGTCGACTCCTTCACCATCTTTGTCATAGAAATCCCATTGTCTTTTACATAAACCAAACAAAAGATTTGATTGGATTTGAGATCCGAGTGGGATTTTAAATCCCATAAAATTTTGAATTCTTAGAATTTCAAGTCAATAAACTAAACAACCCCTTAAAAGTTTGAGTCACTAAACGACATTTATGAGTATTATTTACAATACACCTGTGTAGTACGTTTAATGTATCAAAACCTTGTCAGTAACTTTTTATTTTTTAACTTTATAGCAAGAACATCACTCCACTAACAAACTCAAAAATATATTAAAAACAACCAAATGGAGACACCTCAAAAGCGTCTACAAGATAATATCAAATGTATGCTATATGTTTTATATCACTAACTTGACCCAACCATTCGCTAGTTTTTCTCCCCTAAAGTTAAATATATTAACGTGATTTTTGGTCCTTGATTTGCCACTATTAATAAAAAGAATTCTATCATGCCCTTTGTTTCGATCAACTAGTTTTCAAAGCCTAGGCATGTTTTGTTGCGTTTTTTAGATTAATTACTCTTTAGAAAAAGGAAGAGAATTGGAAAACACGATAAAATGATTTTTTTTTTAAAAAAAAAAACACAGAAGCAGAAAACTCAACCTTACTTTATAGCTACAATTTGAAAATAACAAGACATTGTTTTTCTACTTTTCTTGGTGTTTTATAACATTTTATTGATTCTTCAAACCAACTGAAATTCACCATCATCACTGCTAAACTCCACCCAGCTATCACCAACTACTGTCGGATGCTACGGATGACAATTGCGCACCTCATCAGTTGTTGCGAGTCACCACTATAACCATCCCGATTGAGCCTACGTACGTACATTGCAAAAACTGCACCTTAGAAACTCATCCTATCAACCATTGTTTAATAGATAGAGAGTTAGATATCTTTTATGATCATTTTCATATATAATTCTGTTAAACGACATACTTTTTATGCATTTCATACCTTTAAATATGTAATATCACGTACATAGTTTTCCCTTTTAACCGATCGAGTGCACTTGTGACATCCCAAGAACGAATGCATATCATATGTTCATTACAACACTCACCGGACATTGTTACCAACATATTACACACGTACACATACTCTTATATTAATTCTATCACTTAATTATTTAGCACATATATAATATATATTCACAAGCTTTGGTGTCACATATATATAGTTTTGTACTTTTGTTAGTAATTAATACCAAAATGTATTGGCTCACACGTTTGAATTTACCCGGCCAATAAATGTTTTCTATCACATTGTACGTACTTAATTTTGATTGAGTTGTTACATGTCATCGATCATATAATAAATGATCTTCTTATATATATATATATATATATATATATATATATATATATATATATATATATATATATATAATTAATTAATTTGTAGAAAGATCGATCATCATGACGACGAATATATACGTACCACGTACAAAGATAAGAATATATATATGACAAGAAATGTATGTTTCTTGAAGCAATTAAGTTCGTGAGGCCTACGATGACAGAGAACCAAAAATTCGATCATAATTAATTAAGATGATTATACGATGAGTACGTGTTTATATATAAAAAGCAAGCTATAAAACAAAAAGGTGCCATTTTGGATCACGTGGATGGAAGGTTAATTAGAAGATGGAAGGTTTTGGTAGTGTTCAAATGGAACCTTAAAAAGATTATTTTCCTAGAATGTTTAACAGATCATCAAACAAAAACGTGTTGGTAATGTCATGGGTCTTGGAAAGAACATAAATGGGAATGGTCCGGAATATATATATATCCTTGGCCTTCTCATAGGAACTTAGGAAGAGGTGAATAGGAATTTCAGAATTTACTCATAGCAATCAACAATTGTCCCGTTCTTTAAATTTATATCAGTTGCTTTTAAAAAAATGAAAATTAAGTGTCTATACTCCATAGATCAATATATAGGAGAAATATAGAACATGAAAAGGACAAAATTAACAACATTGTTAATCGTACCCATCATTCTTAGAGCATGCGGAGTATTCTAAGCATGTGATCGGTACGGTGATGTGGCGGTGTGGTACCGAGCCAAACACCACCCCTCCCCCCCTCGGTACCCATTTTGGGCATGCTTTTGGAGCATCTGGATGCCGAAGAGAAGAAGAGAGAGGGATGAGAGAAAGAGAGTAAAGAAGTGAGAGAGAAAGGGGAGAGAGAAAGGGAAGAGAGAAAAGAGGGTATTTTTTAATAATAATTTTTTGAAACATTGAATCATGGGTAGTACGGGGGTTTAAGCATTGCTGAAGCATAACTGATGTAGCGCTGAAGCATGGGATGCTTCAAGCGTGTACTCCCCTTTGCTCTTACAGTAGTAGTATTTAAAATAAATAGTAAGTCAAGTTTTGAGTTGGGTGTAAACGAGTTGAATCGAGCTCTATTTCAGCTCGAGGACTTTATGTTAAGTTTGAGCTCAACGAGCTTTTCATACCTAAAGCTCGAACTTAACTCAACATTTATTAGCTCGAGATCGGCTCGAAAAATTTGAAATAATATAAACAAATTGAATTCAAAAACTAAATTATTAAGAATATATATATATATATATATATATATATATATATATATATATATATATATATATATATATAGAGTTGGGATACACTACTAAATATATTATGGTACTAAATGTAAGGAGAGATCTCAACCATAGGATCTCTCCCCAAGTCAAAAAAAAAGTCAACCAAACCAGTTAAATTCGGAATAAAAAAAAAGAAAAAGGGTAAAATAGACAAATCAACAGAGAACAGTTATCTCTTCCTCCCTCACACTGAAACCCTAAAACCGTCGACTACCACAACAGTCGGATTCACAGATGCACAAAATACAAAACCTTTTGATTCACAGAATACTTTGATGCATAAATTACAACATTTTAATACACATAATGAAAATATGGATTCACAGAATACATTTGATGCATAAAGTACAACATTATGATGCACAACGAAATATTTGCATACTTGTGTAAAAACTGATGCACTAGGCGGCGGCGGCGGTGTTCCAGGCGAAGGTGGTCGGCGGCTGCGATGGTGGTTCAGATGCCCTGGTGAACGGCGACGACTGTGTGCATCAACGCCCTTTAGATCTAGGAGCGGAGAAGGAATAAATGAATGGAGAAGACATAACGCTTGTGCATCGACGGGATCTCGAAGATTTTCAGACGTCGGTGTCGGCGTCGTATCAAAGCCAGCGGCGGTGGCGTAGCAAAACCCGGCGGTGGCGTAGCAAAACCCAGCGGCGGCGGAGGAAAAAGGTCAAAATCGGACCAAAAACCCTCAAATTTCAGATCTAAGGCGGCATATGTTGCAGAGAAACGTTGACGGTGTAAATGGCAGAGATGGAAGCCGTCGATGTGTTATGCCGAGATTGAAGCCGGCGTCGGCACGGCGAAGGTGGTGCTCAGCCTGGTCGATCGACGGCGGTGGTGCTCATGGTCGATATTTCAGATCTAGGGTTTGAACTTGGGGAGAGAATGTGTAGGTTAAGATTGAGAACGTGGGGAGAGAAATAAATGTGATTCCTATTTTACCCTTTAAACAACTTTGCCACGTGTCATGTTTCTGTTCCTTCTTACATTTAGTATCTTAAAACATTTTTTACTTGAACTCAATTCTATATATATATATATATATATATATATATATATATATATATATATATATATATAATCAGGATCAAGTAAAAAAAAATTTATGATACAAAGAGTAAGGAGAAACCTGATGGTGACACGTGTCCTGTTAGTTAAAAAGGTAAAAAAGGGCAAAATAGACCTATTGCAATTTTGTATCTCTCCTCCTTAAATCTCTCATACCCACGTTCTCTCTCTCTCATCCATTTACGTTTCCCAAACCTGTTCACCCATTACGTTTTCCCAGACCTGAAACCCAGTCGATTGATATATGCCCTCCTATGCCGCTCCCTACGCCGCTACCTGCTCCAGCGACGCTTCTTCTCCAGCGTCGCTCCTTCTCCGGAGTCGCTCCTTCTCCGGCGTCCCTCCTTCTCCGGCGTCGCTCCTTCTCTAGCACTCGATTAGGGTTACGGTATGGTCGCCACCATCTGTTTCGATTTCTAGGGTTTCTGTTCGCCGCCCATCCCTCACTGCCATCGCCAAAAGCGTAATCGACTTATCCGATTTCAAACACTGCGACGATAGAATCAAAAGCAAAGCAACAGAGATCTACCGTCCCTGTTACATCCCTGCCGCTGCTCCATCTTTCCCGCCGTACCACCGCCGCCGCCGCCGTTCATCACCACCGTCGCCGTTCCTGCTACATTACCGTCTCATGTGCATCAGATCTACCTTCCCTGCTACATCAACGTATCATGTGCATCAAATCTACCGTTCCTGATACTAAGTTTGAATATTTTTATTGTGCATCAAAAAAGGTTTGTAATTTATACATGATTTAATCTGTGAATTAAAGACGAATTGTGCATCGATAGGGGATTGGATTCTGCTTCATATTTGTGTATCTGTTAGTATTTTTGTTCGTATTTGATGAATCAAAATCATTCATCACTCTATTAATTTTGTGCATATGGTTTTTAAGTTGAGTTTTTTTAAATTTTTATTTGCGCATCTGGTGAAGAACAATGTGCATCAGGTGAAGAAGAATGTGCATCAATCTAGTTTTGGAAAACCAAACAGCAGAACGTAAAAGAAAAAGAAATAACGTTGAAATTTAAAAAATTTAGTGGACAATTATACCCCTAACTACTTTTTTTTATATTTAAAATAAAAAGAAAAAAACCTATTTTTTAGAATCAGATTTAAAATTTTGGATGACTGAGATTTCACCTTACATTTAGTACCATAACTTTCTTTTTACTAGATCCCTACCCTATATATATATATATATATATATATATATATATATATATAGGCAAAAGTTCAAACGAGAACTGTTTTTCGTACGAGAAATACGAGAACCAATCTGAGCTGTCCAATTTCCCCTCCTTTAATGTCATTGCCCACCCATGAAATTCCTCACATGCACCTGCCACACTTGATCCCCTCCACGCTCTCTATCCATGAACTTCCCATATTTAAGGAACGGCTGAGATTAGTTCTCAGCCGTTCCTTAAATATGGGAAGTTCATGGATGGAGAACGTGGATGAAATCAAGTGTGGCAGAGTGCATGTGGGGAATTTCATGGGTGGGCAATGACATTAAAGGAAGAGAAATTGGACGGCTTAGATTGATTCTCGTACGAAAAACAGTTCTAATTTGAACTTTTGCCTATATATATATATATATATATATATCTTTACTACTTTATAAATCATTTAGCCTATTCTTTTTAAGATTTTTTAAGTTAAGTAGTACAACATATTTTGCATATATTACAATACATTAAAGCAATATTTTCAAACATTGAAGTTATGAAAATTAATTAATTGTAAGTTACAAAACAAACTAATTAATTATATTAATTTCAAATTATTGTAACCAATTATTATGATTTATTGCATATTAAAGTGAACTCAAGTTTAGTTCAATAATTTATTGCTTTAAGGTATTGTAAGTAATCTTTTAGAAATTGTACTACTTAATTAAAATAGTTTTCAAAAATTAATATATATTTCTTTAAGGTATTAAATTTTTGTTGTGATTTAAATAATATTAAGTTCAACATAAATTTTGTTAAAAAAAAGATTTCTTAAAGTATATCTTGATTACTTATCTTAAATTTAGTCCTTTTAAAATGGTTTTAATATAGACAACACATATTATCGATAATCACACTCTTCTTCTTTTAATTTTAATTCAAAAGTTACATATTATCACAAAAAACATATTTTACAACCAAACTTAAATTGTCCTGATTTACAACCAAACTTGTTTGAACTAACTTAGAATTGTACAGATATAACACAGTTATTATTCATTAAAGCGGAAATATAACTGTCAGCATTAACTGGGGAGGGCAGCATTAACTGGCAGCACTAACGGTGATGAGATCAACGGCTCAGATTTGGTCTCCCGTACTTTTTTTATTTCCAACCTCCCACTATATATATATATATATATATATATATATATATTATTAACTGAGGAGGGGCAGCATTAAGTGGCAGCATTAACATTTTGCAGCATCAATTCAGTCATGAAATATAATTGACAGCATTAACTGGGGAGGGCAGCACTAACGTTGATGAGATCAACGGCTCAGATTTGGTCTCCCGTACTTTTTCTATTTCCTGATCTCTTTTGAACCTTCCACTATATATATATATATATATATATATATATATAGTGTGGTTAAACAAAGAACCTAAAGAACCCCCCTGGTGATTACATGTGGCACATTGTTTAGTGGTAAAAAAGGAAATTAAAAAAAAAATTCGGCGGCTACAGCAGTCTCAAGCAAACCCCCCTAACAAACTTTAAAAAAAAACTCCCAATTACTTTAAATGATCATAACTCGTTTGTTTTTAAGAATTTTAACAAAAAATTTATACCGTTAGATTCAGTTTTTCGTCCTCTTTCAAACAAAACCAGGCTTGATATATTTCAGAAACTTTTTTTTTTCAAAATGCAAAATTTGCATTTAGAGTTGTGTTCATATTAAATGCAAAATGCAAAAAATCATGCAGAATGAAGAATGCAGAATGCAAAAAACATGCAAAATGCAAAAACATGCAGAATGCAAAATGCAAAAAAACATGCAGAATGAAGCATGCAGAATGCAAAAAACATGCAGAATAAAAGAATGCAAAATGCAAAAAACATGCAGAATGCAGAAATGCAAAAAACATGAAAAATGCAAAATGCAAAAAAACATGCAGAATGAAGAATGAAGAATGCAGAAAGCAAAAATATGCAAAATGCAAAAAAAATGCAGAATGAAAAAACATGCAGAATGCAGAACGTAAATCCGTATAAACATGCAAAATGCAAAAAATGAAAAAATGCAAAATTTGTGATCTGAGACGAACCTTTTGCGACAACTGCAAGGTCATTAGCGACGAATTTGCTTATTTGCGACTACAGATTTAACTTCATCGTCGCTAATTTCTGATCTGAGACAAACCTTTTGCGATGACATTCAGCTCATTAGCGAGGACATTCAGCTCGTTAGCGACGAGGTGCCAAAATGCAAAAAAAAGGTGTTTTTCCTGTACAGCTGCCAAAATGCAAAAAAAAAAATGATTTTCAAATTATTTTTAGAAAAGTATAGAAAGAGTGATTTTGTTTGAAAGAGGATTAAAAAACTAAAAGAATAGTATAATTTTTTTGATTAAATTCACAAAACTTAAAAAGTTATGGCAATTTAAAGTTTTTAGTGGTTTTTTTTTAAATCGTGGGTTTAGGGGTGGGGGATAATTACATTTTTGCCCTATTCTTCTTAAATTAATACATAATAATTACAGTTTTGCCACCGATCAATCTCATCCATTGATTTTGATGTTCCAAAGGTTCAGATTGGTTCTTTAGGTTCTTTGTTTAACTCATGGTTCTTTATTGATCCAATTTATATATATATATATAGGGTAAGGTTAAACATAGAACCTCTTTTAAACATAGAACCTAAAGAACCTTCTCTGGTGATGACACGAGGCACATAGTTTAAGGGTAAAAAAGGAAGAAAAAAAAAAACGTCGCTCAGCTCCCAGCATCCTCCCATCTTCCCCAAAATTAAAATAAAAAAAACCCCACTTACTTTAAATGATCATAACTCGTTCGTTTTTTAGAATTTTAACAAAAAAGTTATATTATTAGTTTCAGTTTTCCGTCCTCTTTCAAACAAGACCGGACTTGATATATTTCTGAAACTTTTTTTTTTGAAATGCAAAGTTTGCATTTTGAGCTGGGTTCATTCAAACTCAAAATGCAAAATCCGTAGTTTACAATTTGAGCTGGGTTCATTCAAGCCCAAGTCTAAATGCAAAATGCAAAATCCGTAATTTGCATTTTGAGCCGGGTAATTCAAACCATGCAGAATGCAAAAAACATACAGAATGAAAGAATGCAAAATGCAAAACATATGCAGAATGCAGAAATGCAAAAAACATGAAGAATGCAAAATGCAAAAAACATGCAGAATGCAAAAAAATGCAGAATGCAGAATGCAAAAAACATGCAGAATGCTGAACGTAAATCCGTATAAACATGCAAAATGCAAAAAACGAAAAACGCAAAATTTATGATCTGAGACGAACCATTTGCGACGACTGCAAGGTCATTAGCGACGACTTTGCTTATTTGCGACGACAGATTTAACTTCATCGTCGCTAATTTCTGATCTGAGACGAACCTTTTGTGACGACATTCAGCTCATTAGCGACGAGCTGCTAAAATGCAAAAAAAAAGTGTTTTTCCTGTACAGCTGCCAAAATGCAAAAAAAAAAAATCATTTTCAAATTTTTTTTAGAAAAATATAGGAAGAGTGATCTTGTTTGAAAGAGGATTAAAAAACTAAAAGAATGGTATAATTTTATTGATTAAATTCACAAAACTTAAAAAGTTATGGCAATTTAAAGTTTTTGGGTTTTTTTTTTAAATCGTGGGTGATGGGGGAGGATAATTACATTTTTGCCCTATTCTTTCTTAATTAATACATAATAATTACAGTTTTGCCATCGATCAATCTCATCTATTGATATTGATGATCCAAAGGTCCAGATTGGTTCTTTAGGTTCTTTGTTTAACATATGGTTCTTTATTGATCCAATTTATATATATATATATATATTATTATACCCGCGTGATGCGGCGGGGTAAAATATATTTTTTGGGATAATATATATATATATAGAGTGTCGTTATTGTAAAAGGTGTGAAAATGTAAAAAGGGTAATAGGAAATCTAACCGTCGGATTGCCATAAAAAGTCAATTTCCGTCGGTCAAAATTGATGACATGGAAGGACGGTTTAATTGAGACGCGAGGGCAAAATTGGAATAAAATGATCAATTCAGTTACCCAAATACCGAGAAATATGTTACGTGTCCTCTAGCACTCACGATTGTTTGGAAAACGGAATTCATACGATTAGTTAAATAGAAGACTGTTTTATCAGAAGGAAATGATTCATCGGAAAGAAAAGGTACGTGCACTTCAATTATGTTATTAATTTAATATACAATAATATTGAAAAATGCGGAACTTCAATTATTTTAAAAATTGATGACTGCATATTAAATAATTGGTGAATTATCATATATTTCAAAAATTGAAGGATGCGCAACTTCGTAATTTATTTCAAAAATTGATGATTGCGTAGTAAATAATTGATGGATATTTTGACTAATTAAATTTTTTTAAATGCATCATAAACGATATAAAAAGTCTAATTTACCCTTTTATAGTTTTTGGCACATGTCATCTTGTGAATGCCTCTTACACATTTTACATTAATTCACTTTTTATGTGAACCAAATTTCATATGGGCTAAATCTGGGCTTGATCTAATTTAAATAAAATGGTATTTAAAATAGATTTAACTTAATTTTACCTCATAAGTTAATGAGATAGCTTAAGAAACAAGTCACCAAAAAACTATCTTCCCCTCTCCCTGTTGGTTCGGACGACCACAAAGGAGGAAGAAACCGGGTCGGTTTTTTTCTTGTTAGACGCACACACGCATACAAACAAACAGCTTGTTTTGTTTGTGGTTGCTTGAGTAACTATGATATCATATTTTTCTTTTATATAATTAGTTTTTTAGACTTCTAGATCCTAACCCTCTTTCAGATTTTTGGGGTTAAGTTGAGTTGATCAACTTCCAATAACAATCTTAACACTTTAAAAATTGTAGACCATATGCTTAACAATAGAACATAGAACCTTAAGTTCAAATCTAGAGCACTAGATTTATTAATTTAATGGTTAATATCTAATTATGGTATTAATGTAATTAGTTAAATAATTATAAGATTTAATTATATAAGAAAGAGTATTTTGAGAATCTTGGATTAAACATTATATCTCCCAACTTCAAATACACGTTCATTCCTTTTTTTAACGTTCAGTAGCTATAGCTCCTTCCACATGAAAACGATAACAATATACATGATTATAAATGATAACAATAACTATGCGTGTAACATAGAGTCAGATGAAAATGATAACAATATATATGATTCAAAATGATAACAATAATTGTTTGTGTAACATATATAGAGGCAGATAAAATGATAACAATATACATGATTTAAAATGATAACAATAACTGCCTGTAGCATATACCTCCGTCAAATGAAAACGATAACAATATACGTGATTCAAAATGCAACCCAGATAAAAATGATAACCAAAATGCAACATAAATGAAGATGATAACCAATGCAAGTCAAATGAAAGTGATAACCAAAATGCTACCTCATTTTTATTTGGGTTGCATTTTGGTCATCATTTTCATCTAGGTTATATTTTTGTCATCATTTTCAAATGTGTTATATTTTCAAAATATGAAAATAGTTGTTTAAATTTAAAAAAGATTACAAAATAGTAGATTGATATAAATTTTATGCTTAAATTCTCAAAACTTAATTACATTAGGCTAATATAAGAATTGAGGAGTGAATATTTTTTTTAAAATGATTTTGCGTGTGACTTTTTGCATTTTTTAAATTTCCACTTTTGTTCTTTTCTCTCACTGTTACATGTCATCCTCACAAGAGGTCTTTAAGATCTATGTTTAAAATTTGATCTCTATATAATTAAACTAATATATATATATATATATATATATATATATATATATATATATATATAATTGAAATTGGTGACTTTTAGTAATTAATATTTATTTATAGTACCTATAATATATAGATTTGCTCAAATAAGGACTCATAAATATTGTAGTTAAACATTAGCCGCTCAAATAAGGACTCAAAAACTGAGGGTAGTTTAGTAATTTTAATTTACTTAAAAATTAAGAGTTTTGAAGTTGTAAATACTTTATATAGGAGTAATATACCATATAAGTCTCGAAAAACTCTATAAGAACTAGGGGTGAGCAAGAAAAACCAAAACCGAAAAAATCGAACCAAAAACAAAACCGACGGTTTTGGTTTTTAAAATTATAAAAATTGATATTTTTCGGTTTGGTTCGGTTTTAGGTTTCAAAACCGACCATAAAAACTGAACCAAACCGAATTGAAGGAACCGAACCGTTTAAAACCGAACCGAACCGCGAAGGCTAAGGGGCATATTTGTACATTTACATATCAATTCAACATAACTCAAATCCCTCACCTTCCCCTTTGTTGGATTATGTGTAGAGATAATTAACGGGCATATTGTATCCAATGTTATAAGAGACTAAAGGGTCACATTGCTACACACCCAATTCAGAACAGTTGGATTACACCATAAATCTGTGTGGAAATAATTAATCAGTTAGATTAATTATTAAAGAGAAAAAGAAAGTAATTAATCAGTTAGATTAATTAAAGAGAAAAGTAAATAATTAATCAGTAAGAATTAATTATTGAAATGAGAGATATAAATAATTATTTAGTTTGGATTAATTATTAGAAAGTAAATAAATAATAAATAGTTATTTATTATTTAAAGGGAATTAAATATTAAGTTTTAATATTTAACGGACTAAGTTAATTAATAGTTAATTAATTAACTAGTGAAGTCCAGGGGGTTAATATTAAAAGAGATGAAAGTTTAATTAAAACCAGTTAGGCTTTTAATTAAACGGGCTTAGGTCCATTTAATCCTTATATATATCCTTAAGCCTTAAGGATTAAATATAAGAGACAAGGGATTAAGGAAGTAACCCTAGCCGCCACTCTCCTTCTCTCTCTCGATCTCGCCCTCTCTCTCGGTCGACCTCACTATCGACCGTAGCACTCTCTCTCTCTCTCGGCTCTCTCTCTCTTCGACGATCAAGAAGAAAATGTTAGGAATAAACAAGCGGTAGAATGAAGGATTGCTAAAATAACTATGAAGAGATAGAGAGAGAATCTCATTTCACCTTCAAAACACACATAGTTTATTTCATGTAAGTGTGACAATCCTTACATTTCCTTGTCTAGCACAAGGCTTATATACCTATAAGGTATATTTACAATAAGCACCCTCAACTATTGTTGAACTCCTCTTCTATTACAATAATACAGTTCTAACAATCTCCCCCTTTGGAATGGAATAGGAGTTGTAGAATAAAATGAATAGGAGTCTTGATCTTTTCAGCATCTTGAGGGTCTTGTGCTTATTGTCTTGTATCGCTCCGGTAACCTAAGGCATTGATCGCCTTAGGTTATATAATCAATTTAGCATATAGAGATTTTCAGCATCTGGATCCTTGAGCATTGGTAGCATCAGCGGAAGCATATAAGGATTCATCAACAGGAGAGAATATGTTGCTTACTCCCCCTAGAATCACGAACGGGGAAACCCTCCCCCTACAATGTTGCTCTTGATCCTTGACAAAATTTGGGGCGAGAATATGACTTGCTTTTTTTTCATCTGAGTACTTCTCCCCCTAGACTGAATACCTGCTAAAATATGTCTCAAGCAGTAACCAACTGAATAAATCTTTATATATCCCCCTCATGATGTCCAAAGTCTTTACTGGTGGTCATCATGAAAAATGTTTCAGTTGAGAAATATCAGTCTATTATCTTCTACCACTTGTGAGCCAAAATGGATCGTTGAGGAGTGATTGTAGATCAGAAGTGAATACATCAACCAAATAAAAAATCTGAGAAGTCTCGTACAAGATTATCAACCTAGTCTGACTCACAACAAGGAACAAAGAGAACGAAAGACAAGTGTATGCAAACGAACTTGGGACGGATAAGGATTCTATAGTAAGAAATAAGCGTTAAGGAACACAGGGAGCTGAAATCATATTCAAGCCTTTTCAACCTGTACGACTATAGAAAAGGTGACTTTGAAAACATATCGTGAACAGGGAGTCGGATACATCCTCATTCGAAAGCACACAAGAATCTGTCAAACTCTTTGAAAACATGATGTAAACGGATGTTGGTCAAGACAATCAAGTATCGATACAAGAATTCTGAAAGATAAGAATGACAAATGAGAATTCAGAACTGACTGATAAAAGACTACCAAGATTCTAAAGAAACAAGGAATGGATGGCCAAAATCTGATTTTGAGACCAGATATTGGTGACACTAAGAAAGAAGAACCAAAAATCAGTTAGGAAAGGGCAGGATGACTAGACACAGGGTATTAGGAATTAAGTACATGGTAGTAATGACCCAAAGCTAACCCAAATCTAGAAACATCAGAATGATAACTGAAACTTTGAGAACTCCTGACTCAGTCAAAAAATCCAAACACTTGACTTAGAAATCGAGGTGGCAACATAAATCAGTCAGAACGACGACGGGGGTTCGGGGGAAGCGCCCCTGATAGCGGGGTCCAAGGGGTGGCAACCCCTGACGGGGTCCAAGGGGCAGAGCCCCTGGCTGGGGTCGAGAGAATCTCGTTTCACCTTCAAAACACACAAGTTTATTTCATGTAAGTGTGGCAATCCTTACATTTCTTGTCTAGCACAAGGCTTATATACCTATAAGGTATATTTACAATAAGCACCCTCAACTATTGTTGAACTCCTATTCTATTACAATAATACAGTTCTAACAGAAAACACCAAGGGTGTTTCTCGGTTTTGGTGATCGACGCAAAGGACACACACACACATTCTTGGTTTTGAGTTTTTGAAGCCTTGGTGATCCAGGAGCGGTCTAGCAGCCAGTTCAATCGGAGATGCAGTAGTGGTGGACTACTTTAGTAATCCCAAGTCTGATCAGGTATATTTCTTGTAACCTTATCTATGGTTTGTTATGTAAGAAACTATGTTGATCATATAAAAGTTTAAAGATCCTAACCCTTTTTGGGGTTTAGAGGATTGTGTTCAATCCAGTTCTGCTTTTAGGATTGAACCAGTGGAATCAAGCCCAGGATTGACCAGTTTGTGTCATAGGTGGTTTGATCAGGTTCAAAACCCTTCACCCTTGTTTTTACTTTTTTCCCAAAAATCCCAAATCGGCACTCACTATCCAACACTCGACATACCAATCGCTCGAATCTTGCAGATCAAATTGACAGACCAAACTTGAATTTTGAATCGACAGACAAACTGACTCTTGAATCTTGATTGTTCAAAGTTTGAAGCTAGAATTCGACGAGTGTTGTGACCGAAAATTTGAAAAAACGAAAACCGAACCGAAAACCAAAAACCAAACCGAAAAATAGAAAACCAAAAACCGAACCAAACCGAATGGTTTTGGTTTTGGTTTTTCAAAAACCGAGAAAATTTCGGTTTGGTTTTGGTTTTACCCCAAAACCGAACCAAACCTAATTGTGCACACCCCTAATAAGAACTGGAGATGAGCTCTTAGAAAAGCTCCAGCTTATTGACTTGTTCAATAATTTGAGCTCAAGCTCGATAAAGTTCGAATTGAATAAACCAAGCTTGAGCTCGAATTTCACGATAAAAGGTCGACTCATTTATATCCCTACGTTGAGATACCTAGAGGTATTATTTGGTTTTTTCAGTTAGCCTTTAATTCGGATCCGATATGTTAGTTATATTTATTTTGAAAAGTTTTCTAATTAAAGGTACCTTTTGGTAGTCTATTCATATATAAATCAAATAATCAAATTATTTGCTTCTCCAATTGTATTCATATAAAAAAAACACAAATAATATAACTCAATCTTATGATAACATGAGGAATGAGATATGGGTTAGTATCCTCTTATGTTTCGGTAAAATTTATGTTTCCTTCAAAACATGAGGGTGGACCCAATAAAGGGGACTCATTCTCGACTAAAATAAGGTACCCACTTTAATGTTTGTTAGAGAACATAATCAATCATATTTAACCAAAAAATAAGAGGATCTTAACCCATGAGATATTCATATAAAAAAACATCTTCAAATTATCAATATTTGGAAGGTATGGAACTGTACGTATCCTTTTGGTAGTCCTTTCATATAAAAATCAAATAATCAATCGTTTATTCTCTAAGTTTATTCATATAAAAGTCGTTTTTGAATAATCAAAACCAAGTCCATTCTTATAAATATAAAAAAAGCAACTGTTTGAAGGCACTTAGGAAACTTGTAACTTCTCAAATTAATCCATATACGGTTTAATCTTCTTCTATTTTAATAAATTAAGTCAGGCATAAGTTCAGAATGATAACTAATTTCTTGTTAGTTAACCGAATCATTAATATGAGGTGCATTCTTTCATAAACCTTGTAGTCCAAAAGAAGAAGGTTAATTACAAAGAATTGAAGATGATTTGTATCAACAATTTTTTTTTTTAAATCAATTCCTAAATCATTAAGTTAATATTATTCTATATCTACATATTTGAAAACATTATTGTCTAAACACATGTTTTTCATTATGTATGATAAAAACTTATATACAAATCAATAATCTCCCTTTACGAATTGGTCAAAAAAATATCTACATATCCTTCTTTTTTACAAAAATAATAATATAATAAAAGAGTGTATACAATCAACTAATCAAGTCAACAATGATAAGACATTAAGACCTAACCCAATGACTTGTTTTAAATGTTAAAAGCTCTAATTTTGACTTTCGCAACTCTAATATTGCACCAACTCTTCCTTTATCAATATTCAAATAATTTATTCGAACCTTTCTATTTGTAAGGTTAGATTATAAATATACGACTAATTAACTACGTATTTTATAACAAAACTTTTCCGATCAGAACATGAATTCAAACAAATAATATTCTTTTTCAAATTTATTTATTGTTTCACTTTCACATGTTCTTCTTAGGCACCACACATGGAGCATATAAATCCCCTTGGCATACTCTTTATACACGTTTTTCCATCAAAAAAAATTATAAATGAAAAAAGAATATCATTTTTTGTTCATGTTTTACCAATTAGAGGCTTTCATCAATCTTTTTTTCAGAATTAGATAGTCTCCTTGAATCGTCCTTTTATTTGGTAGGTATCTTGATCAAGCTACAACGAACGCTATGAACTTAATCAGTTCCCTTTCTTCCTCAATGTATATCTTAATGTCCATATCAACGCTATATCATGTTTTCTTTGTATCATTCCTTTCTTTATATTCTAGTAAAACTCTTATAATAGTATGTCATCTTTCTGTAGAATAATGATCGAAAACTCCGTAGGTATAATGTATTACTATGAAGACTATTTATAGAATACAAGGGTAGAGATAAACCCTAATATGAAACCCTAACAGGCCAAACTCAACTATACTAAAACCCTAATTACATATTCTCTAATGCTTTCTACTCCGCCAACTCATCATTACCCCGTTTTTGTTCAAAAGAAAAAAAAAGAATGTGAGAGGAGCTCGATCCCATCTTTCGAGCTGTCTTGACGGCCTTGTTTTCATCGGATAGGCATGTACCAGGATGTGTGCCCGGCAGCGATTCTACGTACGTACCCCATCGCGGCATCGTGGTACCCACTCCCTATGCCGTAACAAACGGGCAATCAAAACGTACTAAATAACTTTTCTAGCTAACAGCTTGAAGATAGCCTAGATATTTTCATGAAAAAAGATTTGTCTGATAGTACAATAGCAAATATATATGCAGTATAATGTTCACACATGTAAAAGCATGCATGAGGTGCATGATTAATTATTATATTAATATTAAAGATAAACAAAAAGTATAAAAACAATAAAGAGAAGTAATTAATTAATTAGCATGTGTTACGTTTGCGCGTTGGTCCACACGTCTAGCTACAGGCAGCCAGGCGTCAACGAATGGTGTTAGTGGTCAGAAGTTATAATTAATAAGCATCAATTAATATTAATATTAATATTAATTAATTAGGTGGTAATTAGGAACGTGTTTTGGGAGGGAAGTGAGTTTCCCATTTCCATGACAATGTTGATGTTGGTGGTGGTGGTGGACTAGTGGACTGGACGGACGGCAATATATACATTTCCACACACACACACACACACACACACACACACACACATATATATATATATATATATATATATAATCCATCCACCTTTTTTAATCACAATTAATGTATACATGTGACTGTGATCTTCTTTAATTAATTTACTACTTCATTACTATATTTATATATTAACTAATTAAGCTCCTCTATTTTGACCTTTAATTTAAACACATCACATTATTATTATTATTATTATTAGATATACTATTCTAGAAACTGCACAAGAGTCATGGATTTAGTTAGTTAATTAGTATCATAGAATATGTATCAAGGGAGTTAATTTCTTAAATTTTGTATTTTCTTTTTATATATAATTTAGATTAGATTTAGATTTTCTACATATATAATCATTAAACATAATTTGACACTTGTTTTAGTTCTTTTTAGAATTTTTTTATTAATACTTCTAAAAGTTATTAACAATTGGTTTGATTTTCCTTTTAAGTTTGTATCAGGACTTTGCCAAGTTAAAAACTTGCTGATAGATACTCATTTCGATCTTCTTTCAAGTCAAACTCATTGTAGACTCAGAATAAGCTATCAACATCAAATAAGTTTTGCTATAAAAGAATATCACTAGTTGAATAACAATTCCAAATCCACAATGAACTATCAAATTTGCAATGCCAATCATTGACCCATTCAATGTAGATCACATTATGACTACAAATTAACCCTAATTTACTACAAATAACCATTAGAACATCAAGAACACTTGCTAGGATGAGAATCTACCTTCTGATGACTCTGGATGTGAGAACACCACCAACATACAAACTCTTGATTAGTTTCAATCACGGACAATCAGGGACTAATTCACATGCATGCACATGCTTAAGCCCAAAGCGGACCACACACACACACTTAATTTGGATCAAGATCCATATGTAGAGGCGAGATCGATAGGAGAAATCAAGAAAATGATATTTTGCGAAGGGATGAAAGAAGGCGGCGCAAGGCAAATGTAGTGACTATGGCACAAGGCAAAGGTAGTGTCTATAGCAATGTTGAACTAAATGTGTCTATACCGCGTTTGAGTGCATAGGTGTCTAAGTGTGTGCAATAAAGGTCAATGATGAAGAGATTGGAGGAGGCGATCAAAGGAAAGTTTGGTGTGTTAGGATTTGTTATACATAAAGACCTTTGAGATTTTAAATTATTTTAAACTGTTCTAATAATCAAATAATATTTAAAATCAAGCGCATTTAAGAAAATAATGAAATTAAAGCTATTTTGATTATTTTATTTCAAATGTAAATTAAACAAATTTTAAAAAGTTTAAAACTAAAAATTACGCTAATAATTTACCGTCCTTAAATGTATCGAAACAGAAAAAAAGGTCAATCATTAAACATTACGCAAAAGATTTTTAAAATCTATTTTCTAAAAACACTTTAATATTTTATCAAAATAAATTGAAACAGAAAAAAAAAGGTCCACCCTTGAAAATCACGCTAAAGATTTGAATTTAATATTTTTAAGAAAATAGGGAGATATTTTATAATTTAAAATTGAAATTGAAACAGAAAAGAGGTCCACCATTATAGAGCACGTGGTAAACAATACGAAAATAAAAAGATTATAATAATAGTAAAGGGGAACATGTTAGGTTCCAAGAAGTTGCCAGTAACACGACTCCTCCCCTCCTTCTATATATCTCACAACTCTATTCAACCCCCCTTCCCAATTTCAATCTTCACACCTTCAATCTTTTATTTCTTTTTTCTTTTTTAAAATCATGTCTTCTTCATCGGAAATTGTCGATTCCAGTAAATTTTCCGGCCAGTACACGCCGGTCAGGTCGCCGGAGAAGTCCACTTTCTCCCAGACTTGTAATCTTTTCTCTCAGTACTTGAAGGAAAACTCCACTTTCCCTGATCTAACACTTGGTAAGTTTTTATATTTCTTGTTTAATTTCGCCGATTAAAGTCTAAAAATGATAAAAAAAATTCTTTTTTTTTGTTCTTGGTGATGGGTAGGCGAGGAAAAGATTGAATTTTTATGGTTTTAATCTGTGCAGGTAGAACGGCGCCCTCTGCCATCATGAATCTGTTCCCCACGGCGGAAACCCCACGCACCGCCGCCGCCGCCGTCGCGCAGAAGCGGCAAGATCAGTCGAGATCGATGACTATATTTTACAATGGTCAGGTCATCGTGTTTAACGATTTAGCCCCTGAGAAGGCTGAAGAAATCATGAAATTAGCTGAACAAGGGGCTGCGAAGAAACCCCTAAATTCAAATGAATCTTCCAAGAACATTGTTTGTTCTAGTTCTGGTATTTAACAAAATCCTTGCCTCAATTTGGGAAATTAGCAGGAAATTAATAATTTCTTGATCATAATCTTATGAAATTGGATTGTTTTTTGCAGACCTTCCAATTGCAAGAAAAGCTTCCCTTGCTAGATTCTTGGAGAAGAGGAAAGACAGGTAATTAATTAACAAATCAATTATTACATTTCATACCCATTTGATTTACTCAATTTCTAATGTAAAATTGGTCTCTGTTTTATGAAATTACAACAGAATTACAGCCCGATCGCCATACCAAGCTCAGGATGCTTCAAAGCAAGATGACAGAAAGTCGTGGCTAGGACTCGGTTCACAATCTCATTGATCGATTCGTCGATGAAGTATATTAATTACTCGTAGGATCGTGTTCTTAGCTATGTTCTTTCTTTCTTTTCTTTTTTTTTGTCGGATGGCCGGTTTAACTATAGAATATCTAACTTGTTTTTACATCTTTCTTGATTAGAAAGATGTATTATTATTATGATTATGATTATTATAGTTTTTTCATGTGATATGGTATGGATGTTATACTATTATTCTTATAAAATTGATTGTTTATGTGTACTGTTTATATGCATGATTTATGCACCAAAACATATGACAACATGTTACATGTGTGTGGTGGCTATGTTAAGTACATGAAAGTTGGTGAGCAGATTAAAAGATAAAGCTTGTGTTTGACCATTTTTTATACAATTAAGTGTTCGTACATCTTATTTAACTCTAATTTACACGATTTACTTCTTACATAGGGACATGTGAACTTAGCCTTCAAAGACGGGTTTCCCTTGTATTTAATTGGATTAATTGAAGTTGAAAAAGGAAATTGATTAAAGAACATAATCTAAACTAAGAAATGATAATAATGAATATTTGTTGCGTGTTTTGGTAATCTTGAATTTGTTTATGATTGAATTTCATGTATAACTAGCATTGCACCCGCGCAATGCGGCGGCAATGACAATAGTTTGTGCTCGATAACATGTTTGATTTAAAAAGTAAGGTATGATATATTTGTAATACGGTGTTATTCAACCTATTCATGTTTTTTCTCATTTTTTCTTGAATTCTTTACTTTTCTTACAATCAAGCATTTTATTAGTTGTTAAAATAGCTTTTAAAAAATAATTAGAGCAAAAAATATTATAGCCTTGAAATTGTATTGATGTAAGTAATTTAATCAAAATTAGATAAATTAAATAGTTGTTGTGATGTTTAATGATTTATTAAAGTAATAGTTGCTTTAAATTAGATGAGACAATTAAGGAGATAATTGATTAGACTATTGCTTTAATGTTTTGTATCTTAAGTATAAAAATTTGTACTACTTAAAATTAAGTAGTCTTAAAGATTTTAATAGAGAGAAAATTAAATATTTTATATATTAGTATAGCTAGATCGTTGTGGTAGATAATAATAATAATAATAATAATATATATAGGAAGGAAAAAGAAGATAGAGGAGGTTGGTTAGGTGTTGTCGACAAGGAAATGATATATGCTTTATTCTATGTCGGGAAGAATTCAAGATGATATAATGTTTGGCCTTTGGGGTTGTTAATATATTTATTTATATATTTTCTATTAATGTCCTTCGGGTTTTAGGTGGGTTTTCTTATTCCTTACATATGTCTATACGTATTGTCAACAATAATAAATTATAAAAGTATAGATTGAGTTGTTGATTAATATATACTAGAGTCTACGAATTATAGACCTTATAAAATAGCTCTAATACGCGTTAATAATAATAATAAGAAAATATATAGAGCACATGGAGTAGAGGGCATCATAACCCTCGTGATCATCGAACGCTATGTATCGGCTCGTTTAAAAGTTATGAAGCTCAGGCTTAGCTTGATTTGAATTTTTAAACGATCCGAGCTCGAATAGCTCGCTCGTGTTATTTACATCCCTGGATGATGAATTCATTTACTCTGACCCTCCTATCGTTCATCGAATCATCGTCATCCTCCCCTCTTATCATGGTCATGATGTCTATGGACAAACAATTACTTTTTTTGCATACACTATATACGTAACGGATAATATATGTAACGATTATTTTTTATTTTCTTATAAATATACCACCTACCAACTAAATAACATTTATAAAATGTTTAATTGGACGCATATAATGTAATATCATCTTTTTGAGACAAGAATATTATGCAAGTTGTGGTTGTCACTTTAATTACTGTTAATAACCAGTCCTCGTCACTTTAATATCTTAAACAACAACAAAAATATAGAAGTGCACTTGATTTTAATGTTGTAAAAAATGAACCACTATTATATTCCAATTGGTATGCAATACCGCTTTTGAAACTTTCATGAGTATTTACACATGGCTAAAAGGATGTCAAACTAGGAGTGTTCAAAAATTCAATCATAATAATTATATATCTATATCCATATATATTGTATTGTCATCTTAACTTGTCATCTAGTTAATCAGGTTGTCCCGGTGCATACAAACCCAACAAATACCATCATAACAATCAACAACAACAACAACAACGGTACCCAATCCCGCATGAGCGGGGTATGGGAGAGGTAAAATACCATCATAACAATATATATTAAATATTACTAGGTAAATGTTTCTAAAGAAGGGACCTTGAAGAAATAGATCTAAATGGGCTTACAAGACTTTGTCATATTATTATTACATGACAAAAATCTTTAGATATCAAAAATTGATGAATCTAAGAATATATATATATATATATATATATATATATATATATATATATATATATATATATATGGGAGGGTTCCATTGATAACCGATTTTAGTGCGAGAACCGCGAGAACCAATCTTAGCCGTTGATTTGATAAGTGGAATTAATGGATGGAGAGCGTGGGGGGATCAAGTGTGGCAGTGTATGTGAGAAATTCATGGGTGGACAATGACATTGAAATAGGGGGAATTGGACGGCTCATATTGGTTCTCGCGGTTCTCGCACTAAAAATGATTCTTAATGGAACTTCTTCCTATATATATATATATATATATATATATATATATATATATATATATATATATATATATATATGAGACGGTTTAAATGAGAATTGTTTTTCTTACGAGAACTGCAAGAACCAATCTTAGCCGTTGATTTGATAAGTGGAATTCATTGATGTAGAGCATGAGGGGATCAAGTGTGGCACAGTGCATGTGATGAATTCATGGGTGAGTGATGACTTTGAAGGAGGGGAATTGGATGGCTCAAATTGGTTCTCGCGGTTCTCGTATGAAAAATATTTCTCGTTTGAACTTTTGCCTATATGCATGTATGACGGTTAAATTCCCGTTTCATGTTGAATGGGTTCGTATACAAGGTCTCCATTATGCTTCGATAGTATGATCATTATATGCGTCGTGTTTGGTACTATGTTTGATGTTGTTATGCAATAGGCGTCATTAGCAAATATTAAAAGCCTGTTGATGGTTGTCTAGAAAAATATTAAGTATCTAAGAAGAACTAAAGAATCGTTAATTGGTCTATGCAGGTTCTAGAGTGGAGCTCAGTGTACTTAATTGATGCAATTATCCATATTGACTAAAGCCGAATCCAGATCACAATGAGGGTACTTGTTTACCCTTAGATTGGGTGTAACGTCTGGCGGGTAGGCCAGCGGTTAGGAGTCGGCGACTTTGGCCATGGTCTCTCGAAGCCACAGGGCCCGTTGAATTAATTCTATATATTCTTTTTTTTCCTTTTTTTACCGTTTTCCAACGGTCAGATTTTAAAAAAAAAATTTGTTTTTTAATTTAAAAGCCAACGGCTACTTTTTCATTTTTCATAAATTTTTAATTTTTTTACCAGGTCATCCACTATAATTACCACAACTTATTCATCTCGTTTTCACACCACTTCCTTAATAACACAACTACATCTCTTTTTTAAAACTCTCTTCTTCGTATTTCTAGTACACCAATACCACAAACACATTTTTCTTTATTTTGATATGGATTCGTCCCAACCCGGATCGTCAACTGCATCATCATCATCCGTTGACACCGACGAGGATAACTAGGTTTTTAGATGTTTTAATACTTAATATTAAATGTTACGCTATTTTTCATTTTTAATGTTTTGTAATGTTAGGAATTTTTTATATTATTTGTGTTGTTTTTGTTGGAACCTAGAGGAGGGGTGAATAGGTTCTTTAACTTAGTTTACCAATTTTTACACTTATAAAATTTGTAAGTTGTGTTAAAAATATTTTTCTTGAAGTTTATAACACAACGAATATATATATACTTGAAATAAAGAGAATAAGGGTAGAGAGATATCACCAATTAGTAGACAAGAGATTTATAGTGGTTCATGCAAGTGTTAACAAACTTGCACTACATCCACTCCTTGGCCTCACCCACCAAGAGTTTGCTCCACTAGCTTCTCTCTTTGAAGGTAGAGATAAACCTTTTACACTTCTCTTTTTCACTTGCAAGAATTAACACTTCAAACTTGCAAGTAAGGTAAAGATAACCTTGCTTCACTCTAATTCTATAGGCTAGAGTTGATCCTTACTTCTCTCTAATTCTAAAGGCTAGAGATGATCCCTACTTCACTCTAATTTGAAAGGCTAGAGTTGATCCTTACACTATTACAAAATATATAGAAAGATGATGTAGTGTTTAAGCTTTGAAAGCTTTGCTCTTGCTTGATTCTTGATCTTGAATGATAGATGAATTATCAAAAAATATGAGCTCACAAGATAAGAATATATGTTATGTGTTTTTGCTTGTGCAAGAGATACTAAAAAATGAGGTTTGAGTTGGTTTAAATAAGGAAAAAGGTGAAAGTTCAAAAGCTGTCCAGTACCCTCACGGTCGATCCAAGGTCGACCGTGGCTAAAACCGTGAGGTACCTGAACTTTCTTGTTCTTTGCAATATAGACGTTGGACTTTATTTAAAACCACACTCAACTCATTTTTACCATAAAAATCAACTGAAAAGTATATGTTCAAAAGGTTGGTTGATCCCATACTCTTAAAGTTTGAATTTAAACACATATATGGAAGTTTGGAAACCAATACACAAAGCATGTTGGAATTTTACCCCTTTGGGAGATTCCTTTGCTAATTATGGTGGTGTATTGTTTCAAAGTAGGATTGTGTTTGTTATTTGCTTAAAATAGGAATTCTTAGATTTAATCAACCAACACAATTGAGTTTTATAAAATCTTTGTCATTTTTATAAAGTTTTTATAAAAAGAATTTTATAAAAACATAAACTAATTTAATTATTTTATTTGTAAGCTCATATAATTCGAACTCTTGTTTGTAGATATCTTCATCATCGGCTTTGAAGATATCATCTTCACTTGTTAAGTACGAGTTCGGTTGACTTGAAGAAGAACAACATTTAAGAGTTGTGAGCTGAGCAGCGACGGTTGATTCACGGTCGACCGTGGTATCGACCGTGAATGTTGATTTATCTTGATTTCTTCTTTTCTTGTTGAATTGAAGTCTTTTACTTGTTTGTATTTCACTTGATCATCAATTTGAGGCTTGTTAATTTTCTTTAAGAATATAGATATGAACATATGAATAATTTTGATAAGCAATAGTATCACATGTGTATATTTTTATCATCATCAAAACAAGGAGTGCACTTTTAAATGTATGACCATGTATGCACCAACAATCTCCCCCTTTTTGATGATGACAAAATATGCAACATTTAATTAAGATTGCTACACAAAATTATTCATGTTAACAATGTTGCATAGCTATATTCTTCTCCCCCTTTTGTCAAATCAAAAAGGAACATTCTTCTCCCTCTTATGATCTAGCACAAAATAGTAGATGAAGCTCCCCCTTGATCAAAGCTCCCCTTTGATTTATGATCCCTTTAAGCTAGCACTTGACAAAAGATAGACAAAACAAAATACAAGTGCAAGATATACAAAAGTATTTGCATAAACTTAATTTAGGAAAAATCAAATATACTCAAGTAGGAATCATGAGAGATTTATGCATCATTATCTTGTATTTATGCTAATGATAGGAAGGGAGGGTGTGAATATATATGAAATTTTCCTTTTGGTTGGTGACTCCCCCTTAAAATATGCATATTATGTTAGGGACAACCAAAATCCACAATCCTAATCTTAAGTTAAGTATAAAAAATTTCTTAGCTCTAGATTGTGGAGATTATCTCAATATTAGTCTATTCATTTCTAATTGATATTTATTCATATACATTATGTAGCAAATGGATGATTTAATCAAGTAAGTGACCAATGTGTGCACTAAATTGACAATTATTTTGATTTTATGTATGAAGCACATGATGTCATTTATGTATAATATCTTGATCTTCAAAGAATAATTCATTGTGTATGTAGATCAACATATTATGACACATTTAACTTTTCAAGATTACAATCAACATCGATATGTATATTTCTTAAGTATTACATATTTTAAGTTAATTATATACCTACGTATACACACAAAAATATACTCACATTATTATAACAACACAAAAGTTTTCTAATTTCAAGCAAGTCAAACAAAGATTTAGTAATTACATGTTTGGTTCATGATAACTTAAGTTTATCTTCTTTTGATAGATAAAATAGGCTTAAGTATAAGTTTACTTGTTCTTTTATCTTGTATTCAAATTTGCTTTTTATTTATGTGTATTCAATATTCAATAAGATTAGGATGATTTGAGAAAAGTGTTCTCATGAGTACAAAGCATGCAATACCAATGCTCCAATCATTATTTATGCATGTATGCCACATAGTTTCATGTGGCAAGTGATAATCCAATTAAGTATGTGACACATGAGATTAGTCATTTAAGTATATAGGCATACTCAAGCATATATCAAGATGACAAATAATATGATTTCTTATATGAGGCATAATTTGTCATCTATTTTAACTATCTTGATTACAAAGAGTAATTCATTAAGTACCATGACAAGATAGTAAGAGAGAACCACTTGCAACAATTAATATGTTAATTTATATTTCTTCACCATGTAATCATCTTCATATATCTTTCATCACAAACTTATTTCAAATACTCTTTTGATAATGATCTTATATGAAAAGTACCTCCATAAGATATCTTGACCATAATTCATTACATGATAATTATTCAACACTTGATGAGCATGAATGACATATCATAATGTTACATATGTTTAGTGATATTTCATGTAAGAATCACATATGTAATTTGATAACATTAAGAACAAGGATATGTCAAACATGAACCAAAGTATTATCATTTAGCGTGTATTGTTATTTTGGTAACATATCTTGTTGATGTAAATAGGATATCAAGAGCATCACATATAAGTTGCATACAAGTATTTTACCTTTTCAAACCATGTAAGATATAGAATTTAGGCATAAGATTTGTGTAAATTATTTTTATTTCCCCATGTATGCAATTACTTAATGAGCTCTTATAAAAGTAACACATGAAATGTTTGACTAAAATGGTTTTTCAAACACTTATGTCATAACTCAACTTTTAGTTTGTGATTACTTTGAATTGTGAAGTGTATAAGATATAAGCAAGTTCTTATTTATTTAATGTAATTTTATCTTGACTTCATAATAATCATTTTATGACTTTGCAAGTTTAATTAGTTTATCACTTTTACTAATAGTCTTAACTTTTTGAATTAAGTTCTTAGAATTTGAGCTCAAGACAAGATATTCAAACTTTAACATTATAGGGAGTTGCATGTTAGCATATTGTTGCACTAAACCAAGGTAATATAATTTATTTAATGCACAAAGGTTTAGGCATAGCATTTTAGTACCATAAACATGCTTTTATTCATTTGTTTACGATGTTGTTCAAAAAGTTTGTATAAGTTCTCAAAGTAATAGGTGATGAAGTGATGATGATTCATTTTATTTGAAACACATATGTGAATGTAAACTTAACATGTATGTGTATACCAATTTGGTTCATGTATCCTAAATGTTTTAAGATTTCGGAAGACAATTGAATCACTTATGTTGCATTGATGTATGTTTAGTATTAAGCAAGAGTAAACCTATGTATAATGTGTGCATAAATAGTGTGTGTGTGTCCTAAATGTGAGATATTGTTGAAAATGATGAATCAAGTGTATACTAATGTTATTTAGCATATTTAAAGAGTAATGTCAATTGAGATAACAAACTCTATACTAATATGTCCAAACATTGTGCGTGTTCTAAATGTGAGAAGATTTTAGCAAAATAGTGCATCATGTGATTACTAAGCTTAGTTATACTATAATAGATGTAAATAAAATTAAGTTGCGAATTAAAAATCAAAAACTAAAAAGTTTGAAAAATTTCCAGCAAGCTCACGGTTTTACCACGGTATCAGCCGTGGTTCGACCGTGAGTCTGCTGTTAAGTTTTTTTTTTTTTTTTGTTTTTTTTTAATACATACAACCCACATCCGCATTTCATACCCACATTCCAAATAATAACCCTACAACCCACATGCATACTCAAGTATTCAAGATTTATCTCCAAAAAAAAAATTCAACTATAGCAAAACAAATCCTAAAATCATATGAGATTTTGTGCAAAAATGATATCCTAAAGAGAAGGAGAGCAAGATTTGTGAAGAAATATACCTTTGAAGATGAAGATTTCGTGATTTTGGAAGGTAACCCGAGAGGAATTCAATGAACTCGAAATGGAAAAGAAAATGATGAAATCTTGAGTTTCCACCGTAGATATTTCGTTTGTAGCTTCAATCTTCAGGTAAATCTTGAATTTGTTTGAAGTTTTGTTGTAAAAATCGCAATCTTGAGCTTAAAAATCGTTAATGGCGGCTAGGGTTTTGAGAGAGAGATGGAAGTGATAAAGTGAAGGAGAGAGAAAGAAAAGTGGCCTCCTAGGGTTAAAACTCGTTTTTGTTCCTACGGTCGATACACGGTCGACCGTATGTCGACCGCGTGTTCCTTTATCAATTTTGTACATTATGGACAGTAAGCCCACGTTTGATACACGGTTTCGACCGTGATTCGACCGTGAACCTTCTGGGCACCAATTTTGAATTTTTCACATAATCATGCATATTCTTCTAAGGCATATACTCCATCATTTCTAAACCAAATCTTTATTGCATTACCTACTTCTTTCTTAAGTGGTTTAGTATTTATGTCCGCAACTATGATTTATCAAAGTAAGTTGTCTTAATTTTTGATATGATATCTTTTCAATTCTAAGACAATATTACTTATGATAAAATCTAATTTTGTTCTTTAATCACTTAAACCCAATCAAAGTATATGACAATGAAATTCATGGGTTTGAAGCAAGCCATCAATTTTTGACAAATAATTTATTATTTGAGCATATATTTCCATATATATGAATATATAACACATATTTTCAAATCATTTCAAAAACTTTTAGTCAAAAACATGTTTAGTGAGAAATACAAGTATTGCATATACTCATTTAAGACAATGTGATGAACATAAGCATGGTATATCCAATTTTGAAATATTGTTCATCAATATGCAACTTTAATCTTTAAGCACAATATTCAAAAGCAAATACTCTTGTTTAGATGTAGATTTAATATTCTAACTTTATAAAACCATACATCTGAAATTATTAATCAACTATCAATTTTCTCAAATTTGTTATTTAATGATTTCAAGATAGTTTAATGTTTGTCTTGCCTATATCAAGAAGGACTTCAAGTTAAATTTGTATGATTTAGAGCACAAGTCCAAATGATATGAGTATACTTAATATGTCATTATAGCACCGCATATTTCAACTTTGTAACTCAATCAAAAAGCATTTCACATGAGTGTGGATTGAGCTTTGCAAGAGATTCAAGAATATGATAAGTATTTTTAAGTCTTCTACATTACTAATAAAATACTAGTCATTTAAGATTAAGTTTTTATATCAATACTTTTCGATTTTCATGACACATTTAAATGATTATTTTCACACACATTTTTATTAGAATATCTTAGGAAAATTTTCAATTGTTACACATATAAATGAAGTCTTGGTAATATGTATCTACTTGAATGATCATCAAAACTTCAAATTAAAATGATGTGTTTTATAAAGTTTCCAAGTCCAAGTAGTTCCTAAGATATCATCATACTATTCTTAGTACAAAGTGTGATTTTAAACCATTTTAATGATTCATGAAAATATTTGATAAGACATTTCATGACATATAACATATTGTCTTTTATTAATGCTTTTGCTACCCTTGACTTGTTTTTATAGATAACCAAGTTTATGTGAAGATTTATATACCATAAACACACTTAGACATTTCAAGTAGCTTCACATATGTTCTCATCACACTTTCAACACATAGATTTCAACATATAAACCTTTGAGAAGTGTAAGAGAAACTTATCTTGATTGTGTTTCACAAGTGTTGTTCAAAGCATTATCCTTGATGATTTGTTATCCAAGTTTTTCATCCACACAATATTTCAAGTTGCATCATGAATAATATTCAACACCCAATGCAAGCTACAACTCAAACATATTTCATATATGTGATACCCATCTTTTCATGGGTCCAGGATTGTTAGCATCAAACACACCTATTTTAATCCACCTTTGTGTTATCTTGCAACCTTTATGATACCAAGTATTCATGTAGGCAATAGGTTTATGATAACATTTTGATCTTTGAATCACCTTTGATCTAGATCTCTTAAAACCAAGTTCATGCCTTGAGGTTGGAGTATAAGAATTCATCATTTGTTTATTACCTGCAACCTTAGGCATATACATGGAAGAACTAGAGAAAATATACATGCTTGGTTCTAATAGGTTTGTTGATATGTTACTTGTTTTAATTAAAAACCCAAGACTTCCCTTGTCACTTGATGGTTGTTGAACTCTAACATTCTCTTCTTTAAAATCAACATAAGAAGTAGAGCAACCTTGTGACATAAAATTGGATTCTCTCAACTCAACAATTTTCTTAATCAATATTTCAGTAAGAGCTTTAAGATTTTCATAAATACCTCTTATTCTAATCTGCTTACATAATACTATATTTTCATATTTACTAACATAATGGTTATTAATATGGAATAAAATATTTGGATTTTGACTTGTTAATATTATGTACTTGGATATAAGAGACAAATAGAGTTAAAAGGTAACCTTTTATGTGGTAATGTGTAATCTTTATAAAAAATATGTTAATGTTGTTTTGTTTTGCGGGCTTAAAAATCTTTAAATGTATAGTTTTAGTAACTAGTTGTTGTCATACATACCAAAACAAAGTTTTGAAGTTATTGTGAAGAATTTGGTTAATATTCATGGTTGTGAATATAACAGTAGTGGCAGACCAAGTTCTCAAGTGATTATGCTAAACAAACATTAGCAATACCTGCATTGAGTTACTTCATAAAATTTTATCAATAGTAACACTTAACTGGGTTATCTTCAGTATATGAAGTACTCTATAGATATGGATACTATCATGACTTAGTACGGGATAACGTTATTTCGTAACTTGGTAATCATAAGGGTCATGGCAAGATTCAGTAATGCTATTTAGTTAGACACAATTATTCAATATATACGAGATTTGTAACTTCTTACGAAAAGATATATATATAAATCCATCGACCATCAAGACACAAGAAATGAATAGCTCTAGTTAGACCAAGTTGTTAAGTTTATCAATCAAGCTCAATAGTCGAGAAACATTAGACTAAAAAGGATATAGCTTAACGATTATGGTTTAATATTGTATCCACTAAAAGATACCTTATTTAGATTTAAAAGTTCTTATAACATGGTTGTTGGTCTCAAAAGACATATTAACCATTAATAAATGAAAACTTGTTAACCTAATAAATTAAAAACTTTGAATTTGAGTTTTTATAAAAATGTGATTTATCGTATAAAAGTTATAATAAAAGCAGTTTATAACAAAAACATTTTTCAATTTAGATACCAAAAACCCAAAAAAGCATTTAGCCTAAAGTAGGTTTAAAAGATTTACCTTGATTGCTCAAGTTTTATTACACCCGAAACGATGCAAACAAGCTTTCCTACTAGTCGGTTACAACAACCTCAAAACAATCTTGAAGCCTAGGGACGTGTCTTCTATTGCGAAAAATTCATTTTTTCCTCTTTATTGCACACAACCTCTCAAGAACCCTTTCTTCTATAGCTAGGTTGCCTAGGAACCTAAATTAGGGTTAGAAAGGTTTAATCATGTATTCTATCAAGAAATGATATATCCTCCTACTTCATTCTCCTACTTATCCTCTTACTCACAAGATCAAAACAAGTGTCAAAATTAATGGATGAGATGAAGAAAGAGAATTAGTAGACTCCATATGTTATTTTGTGGTGAGTAGGAGGATGAAGTAGGAGAAAAAAGTAGGAGGATATATCATTTTTGTATATATATATATTAAAAATAATATATAAATATCACATTAAACCCTCAAACTTACTTAAAATTCAACTCAACTCATACCAACCATAAGTTTCTTCTTTTAATCTTCAAACACCTAAAACTCAATTTAAAACTCCCACAACATGCTCTCAAACAATAGAGTAATTTATAGTTATCAATTATAACAATTAAAAGAATTTTAAGGTCGTTTATATTAAGCAATCAAACGAATAATAGATGGTTTGTCTGTTTTTTTTAATCACAATTGCTTCATATATGGTATAGGTCCTTATCTCTAAAAAAGTAAAAATACAAAAATTATAGAAAATAAAATGGAATTGACCAATCGACGGTGGAGATGCGTTGTGACACAAAATCAGCGCATGAAATACATATGCAGAATGGAAGATCTGACAAACATAAACACAATAACACCACCAATTGAAACACCATCACCATCTCTCTCTTTTTTATTTCAACAATCTTCTTCTACTGTTCTACCATCACAATCTCTCTCTCCCTCTCCCTCTTCTCTCTTTTTTTTTGTTCTTTATTTATTTGTTCAATTTATGTTGTTTCTTGGTTAGATAGAACCCTAGCTTTGCTTTCTATCTCTACATATACACACACACTACATCTATTTCTATCAAGACATGATGCAACAGAGGATAAGACAACAACAAGCTCTGATGCAGCAATCCCTCTATCACCCAGGTCTCTTAACCCATCCTCAGGTAAATTCATTTCCTTTCTCTTGATTTCCTGTCTTTTAATTTTAATTTTTTGTCAAAGGTTTTACCTTTTCTTTTGGGTATCGATTCAACTTTAGCGGGTCGGGTTCTTTATCCAGTTTTGTTAAAAGACGAAAATTTTCTGTCTTGTGGTTTTGGGTATATATAATCTGCATCAGTGGCGGTAGATGTAGTATAATTTATTTTAAATTAGTATTCTTGCTGTTTGAACTGAATTAATAAAGTTTCATATTAAGTTCGTGTTGGTAATTTTGTAGAAATATGTATATTACTGTTTTATTAGTTTCCTGAACAGGAATTGAAGTGATTTGTGTACGCGTTACAACTCTTCCAAGATTTAGGCACCATTTATGAATGTGTAGAACTCAGAAAGTTATGCTAAAATGTGTGTTAATCAGTCGAGTTTTTAGTCATTCTTTAGAAATTTGGTTAATATCATCGAATATTCATGTGGTTATGATTGAGTTTTAGAACAATAACACTTGGACAAAATTCAGAAACATAACACAACCAGGGTTAAGAAATTAGAGATCTTGAGGAAAATTTGTAGGATCATCTGAAAGATTTGATTTGCTGAGAGGATGTCCAATAAGACAGAATTCTTGTTTTGCTAATACATTTGCATCATCTGGTTTGCGGATCCTATTACTTTAGGGTTGATGTTTCAATATTCTACGTCACTATTTACAACGATTCTTTGATTATGAAGTGGTTTGGAGGATGAAAAACACCTACTTGTTTCTATGTGAGATCTTGCTATGATTCCTCAAGATTCTTGCATGAAAGTACATGAGAGATATAAGGTTTAGATTAGTCTCTTTTGAGTTTTCACAGCTAGGATGAACATATATTATGATTTTAAGCAGCATGAATTGACCATACGTTTCTTCTATCCTTTTAATGAATTATCATTTATATCTTTTCTCAGCGTCACCATATTTTTCACGTGCTTAGTACTAATTTTATTCTGTTTTGTTGACTAATTTTGAACTTCTATGTTTGCAGATAGAGCCTATCTTGAGTGGAAATCTACCTCCTGGATTTGATTCAACTACATGCCGTAGTGTGTGAGTGTCTGTCATTTCATTCCTTTTTCCCTCTTATTAACACGTATTGCTTATCAACAAATACACCAGTGTTAGCTTGCTTATTCATAAGTTATTCACAAACTTTTCTGCTGTACTGGTCTAGGATATTTTTCTGTTGCCATTTAATTTCAAGTTCAGAGTTCATACCATATTGTTTGTTAAATTAAATTGTAAAAACACTTTCTACATGCTAATTTGTTTTGATACTTAAAGTTTATAATATCTGACTTGATATAGGTATGTGGGGAACATCCACCCACAGGTGACGGAACCCCTACTTCAAGAAATTTTTTCAAGCACTGGTGCTCTTGAAGGTTGCAAGCTCATTAGAAAAGATAAAGTATGTTCAATCATCAATATTCTAATCATTCCATTCATCATGAAACTTTGTTTTTGATTGATAACTATTTTCATACTTTGTTTCTTTAACCATTTGTAACTGAAGTTTTATCAAGGTATTTATTTATGTTTTTGGTTCTCTTTTACTTTAATTTTAGTCATCATATGGTTTTGTGGATTACTTTGATCGGCGTTTTGCTGCTCTTGCTATTGTGACTCTTAATGGAAGGCATCTGTAAGTAAAAACCTCAACTAGTATGTATCTTTTATTCTTGTTATCGTTCAATACAAAGTGATTATGAAAACATATATATATTTGCAGGTTCGGGCAGCCTATCAAAGTTAATTGGGCATACGCCAGTAGCCAGAGAGAAGATACTTCAGGTTTGTTAATGTAAATTTAATGCATAAGCATATTTGCTTCAGTATGACCTCCTGATTTCATTTGTTTGTGATATCTTTATACTGTTTTTTTTCAGGCCACTTCAACATATTTGTAGGTGACCTTAGCCCTGAAGTAACTGATGCCACATTGTTTGCCTGCTTCTCTGTGTACTCTACATGCTCGTAAGCCTCAAATTTAAAATAAAACATGACATGATGAACAATGCACATGTGTAATATATTTCCTACTGATTTGATCTTTGGATGTTGGTAAGTGATGCAAGAGTTATGTGGGACCAGAAGACCGGGCGCTCTAGGGGATTTGGATTTGTTTCATTTAGGAACCAACAAGTAAGTGAGAGACAGGTGGCACTGAACTGTTGTTAAGCCCCCACATGTTCCGTTTGAGACACTAATATCAGTTTATTTCTGTTTTCCTTTACCAGGATGCCCAAAGTGCAATTAATGATCTGAATGGTGAGGAAGTTTAGATTGTTAAGTAGTTTATTCAAGTCTTCCTTTGATTTTGTTGCCTTATGTTACATTTTATTGAATTTTTGTGTAATATTAATGAGATAATATTGCAGGAAAGTGGCTTGGAAGTAGGCAAATTCGATGCAACTGGGCGGCAAAAGGTGCTGGATCGGATGACAAACCGAGGTCAGATACTAAAAGTGTTGTTGAATTGACAAATGGAACATCAGGTTAGCTCATTACAGATTCATATGCAAATTGTTATTACAAAAATCTTATAAAGATATCATATAGATGTTACTATATCCATTTTGAAACTTGCTTATCTGTACAGATGATGGTCAAGAAAAGACCAATGAAGACGCTCCAGAAAATAATCCGCAATACACAACCGTTTATGTTGGTAATCTGGCTCCCGAGGTTAGCACTTTTCTTTTTTTTTCTTTTCCATTTCAGATTTTCAAGAAGTCCATTTCAATAAGGGCAAATTTCATTAAACAGTTATGAAGTTTCACCATTGTTTTTACACGTAGATAATTAAAACATCTTTAAAAAACCACTCGAGTTTCAGTTTTGTTACAATCTTCCGAGTTTTTTTTAAGAAAAGTTGACCTGCAACCTGTGTTACTTTGATACATATGCTGACATGGGTGCCAATTGTGTAAGATAGTTGAGGTCGCGTTCCAATTGTGCGAAATTGATAACACAGATACCTTTGTGAAAAATATTTAATGTGACATAACCTCGACCTTTTTTTTTGCGGTTTTTGTTAAGAGGTTAATCGCTCAAGTTTTAAGCTTGTTAGGTTGGTGGCTTATAAGCTTATTAGCTTATTGATGGAGCTTCTTAGAAATGTGTGTATGTCTTGGCTTATAAGCTTAAAGCTTATTTGCTTATGAAGGCTTTAATAAGCCTTTTCAGTTTTCAAAAGAGCTTATTAATAGATCTTGAGCTTATCAACCTACATTTACTCATTACCCTTATTCTCCTATTTTCTCCTCAACATTATATAATCTAAACACTTTAATATGCAAACATATTTTTTTGGTCATTTCTCCCTATTTGTGAATAACTTTCAAACTAATAAGCTATATGCTAATCCAAACACCATACCAGCTAATAACGTAATAAGTTTAAGTCTAGAATAATAAGCTAACCCAAACACCCGTTGTGAAGTTTTTTGGACAACCTGTGTTGCCCTGCTACACATGATGACATGTCATGCTAATTGTGTAAAGTAGCTGGGTGTACCGAACGTGTATTGATGACATGGATACCAATAAACCATTGTGAAAATAATTAACGAGAGTAAGGGACTCCATGTAATCAATTCTATACAATTGGAACGCCACGTCAGCCCCTTTCTTATTTACAAAAATTTATAAAGTTAGTTGTCACGCCTATTAATCTACACGAATAAATGATGAAACTTGGTTATTATTGAGTGACCTTTTCCTTTCCAATAATACAGTGCCTTTCATGCAAATGTGTTTATAACCAGTTAACCAGTAAATGAACAAATGATAATGTAGGTTACATCAGGTGATCTTCACTGTCATTTCCATGCTCTTGGTGCTGGTGTTATCGAAGATGTTCGCATTCAACGTGATAAAGGTTTTGGTTTCATTAGATACAGCTCCCATGCTGAGGCAGCTCGTGCTATACAGTTAGGGAACACTCGTTATCTCTATGGCAAACCACTTAAGGTAATTTTATAAAGTTATTAGATTCTTGGTCATGGAAACATTTGTAATTATAATTTTATTTTGTCTGCACAAAACAGTGTTCATGGGGTAGCAAACCGACTCCTCCAGGGAGCAGCTCAACTCCTTTACCCCCACCAGTTGCTGGAAGCACGTTAGGCTTTTCAGCCACAGATTTTGCAGCATACGAAAGACAGTTGGCTCTTAGTAAAATGGCTGGTGTGCAGGCTCTGATGCATCAGCAGATGGGTGGTGCCCCTAGCCAGGGAGCACTCTATGAAGGCGGTTATCCAGGAATTGCCGCCACACAGGCCCCTATGTACTACCAGTAATTACACTTCCAGCACGGCGTTTGTCTACTGGGTTGGGAAGTATATCTAGAGCTATGGAGATTAATTAGATAGGGTTCTCTTCTTTTTCTCAATGTTTTATGTTCTTATTGATTGGAATGCTTGTTTTGTGGTAAGTGTATTACTTTTGAGGATGTATATGGGGACATATATGTAGCGCTAGCATGTGTATTTCTGTTACTTAAACAGTGAAATCCAATCCTTATGTTAAAGTAACTAAATTCATGAACGGATCATTGATGAATATACAACATCTACTAGTTCAAGAATTAAACAAAGAGAATCTTGAACACTTCCAAGTTTCCTCCTTTATGTTCAAAATTGTGATTCATCATGCCCAGATTGTGATCAAATGATCATGGCGTTAATCGGTCATATTATGGTTCAAGATCGAGCACGCGTCTCTAAATTGCAAAAATCCCAGTGGTGATCTGATGATTGGTGCCACTGGAAGATACTTGTGAGCTACAGTATTTCTCTGGCTTCTCATCTATGGATATCTGCCTGTTCCTACATTCTGGGCTACAAAATGCCTTTTCTCCTCTGTTACAGAAATCACCATCATCATCAATATATTTGCATTGCCAATTTCCCATCAACTGTTATATAATATTAAATCATGAATTTGAGAGTTACCTGTACATGAATATGTCTTTCCCCTGCAGTCTTTTACTGCACAAGTAACATGAACTCAGAAAACCAGCAGGTTGACACATCTTCATATCATCACCACCACATCTTGCCGGTGATATGTCAAAAATGCACCTCTGATCTCTCAATTCAATCACTTGTTGCGCTTGGTAAAGTTTTGTAATCAATTTGTTCGGTTTCTGACTGGTCACAATCGTATACTCATCTTCCAAGCTACTTGCTTTCTCTCTCTTTTCCCGATCATCAACGATTCTTGTTTGACCCACCGGAATCCGACAGCTGAAACTGGTCTTTTTAGCCGGAATATTTTCAAGGGCGGCAACTATACCAAGCCCAATCCCACCAATATCACGGTTTATTATGCCTGTAGGTGACAATACTTTACACTCAAAAGATATCGTCGATCTCGTCCCTGCCGGAGTGATCAGTTTTCCGACCACCGGACGTCTTTTCCTGTCACTCATGGCTAATTTACAAGAAACGGAGAATTCAAGAGGCTAAGATTTATAGAAAAAACAAGTTAGGCGAAATAAAAGAAAGAAGATTGATGGAGTTGGTGGACTTAGCTAGCCCACTGCCCATGGTTTTTTGTTCCGGCTTCAAATTATTGAGGTTAGATGATTATTGATGCCTTTTATTTATTTTGTTTGATTCTATTAATGTTATGAATAGACTCGTAACCTTTTTTTAAATAAAATATGTCATGATCAACGGTCCCTTTATGCCCAGATGGAATTGGAATGTATAACTGTCATGACCGGGTCGCCGGTGACCGCCAACCATAGATTCCGGTCGATATCTGTTAAGGTTTCGGAGGTAAATGATTGCCGAGGAGTTCAAGTGGGACCCACTCGCATAATTTGGTTGTATTGTTTGAAAGCGAGTCCACTGAAAAAGCAAAATATCGCCAATGGTTTGCGATGAAAAAGAGATCGTCCATTGGCAATTTTCTTATTTATTTATATTAATTTTATAGGTAAAATTTAATATTATTAATTTAAGAGAGTTTCGCGTAAATAAGCAACATACCCTATACATTCGCGAAAACAAGCTTAAAAAAATCAAATTACGAAAATAAGCATCAGTTTCGCCCCCCAAAAGCTCAGTTTCGCCCCTAGCTTCGCCCACCAATCAAAGAATGACACGTGGCACCTAAAAACCAGTTTCGCCCCTAAGGGGCCAGTTTCGCCCCTAAAAGGGGCCAGTTTCGCCCATAGCTGCCTCGTTTTTCGTGTCTCCTTTGACCAGACACGAAAAGCGAGGCAGCTATGGGCGAAACTGGCCCCTTTTAGGGGCGAAACTGGCCCCTTAGGGGCGAAACTGGTTTTTAGGTGCCACGTGTCATTCTTTGATTGGTGGGCGAAGCTTGGGGCGAAACTGAGCTTTTGAGGTGCGAAACTGATGCTCATTTTCGTAATTTGATTTTTTTAAGCTTGTTTTCGCGAATGTATAGGGTATGTTGCTTATTTAGGTAATTGTTTTTTAATTTAAAGTGAATACATATAATATTATTATTAAACCCTTAAAATCGTCACATTCATAATTTTTTTATTTTGACCATGAAAGCAATCCATCAGGGGTTATGAACGGAATCTGTTTAATTAACTAGAAAACGTCTTCTGCTACGTGTAAGCAATGCAAAATTTATTATTATAGAAAGTTTCTGAGATATAAATTTATTTTATTATTAATCATATTTTATTACAAAGTTTAGCTTTTTATTCGGTTTTATTTAAACCATCAAGTTTTCCAACACAGAAGTCTCTAGTTTTGGAATTTTATGAATAAGGATTGTGGTTATTATTTTTGTTCTCTATTCCAATATGGTATTTCATTATAAATAGAAAAATTGTCAAGCAATTTCAAATGAATTCTTCTCAATTCGTAAACGATATTTGATGACACAATTATTAATCATTGTGTCATCAAATATTGAGAAGAAATCACTTGAAATCGTTTGACAATTTTTCATTTAAAATGAAATATCTTATTGGAAGAAATAACAAAAATGATAACCACAATCCTTATTAAAATTCCTTAAGAAAAATCCAAAACTGGAGACTTTTGTGATGAAAACTTGACCAAAGAAAATCACCAACTTTGCATCCAATAGCAAAATCAATCCACAAGCTTAAACCAACTTCTCGAATCAGCAACCATGCCGACATAATCAAGATCCAGGGGAGCGATAATAATGTACACAAATATACATTAACAACACTTATTGTAGCCAATGGGGTTTAGTCCATTTGGTAAGGCGCCCCCTTTTCCTCGTAAGAAGGTGGGGGATCAAATCATGCCACATGCAGTGGGTTGGAGGTTTTTCCTTCATGGTTTCCTCCATGGAGTGAAGGTGCAGTACCCGAACCTTGGTTAAAGCCAAATAACGAGTGATGATTGAAAACGCGCCACCAAGCAATTCAAATCCATACTGAAAAGGCGGGGAAGTGTCCCCATTTACCGGTAAAAAAAAGCAACACTTATAATAAATTTCATAGGGTCGAACATTGGAGCGAACATAAATGGATTTTGGGTGAAAACCTACTCATGTTTGAATCATAGTTTCACTACAGATTAACTAACAGAACCATCCAAGTCCCTATGATCAGAAAAACTACTATCATAATAGCAATGAGAAACTCAAAGATATCAATATTTATTTTTTTGTTCATGCTCCAATAATTGCAAAGAATACTAAAAGCACACTCTTAAACTAAGTTTTTTTAAAGGGCTAATTTTTGTAATATAAATTCCTATCAATTTACATAATAAAACCAACTTTAACGTTTCATTGTTATAAGTAATTTATAGCATCAGCCTTCTTTCAGACATTTGATCAAACAACTAATGTGCAATGTAGGATATATAGATTTACTCAAATATATCTTGAAGATATACATTTATAGGGTTTGCAAATCTTCATAAAAGCAAACTTTTCAAAATTTTATCATTAATTTAGAGAATCATATTATAAATAAATTATATAGAACTTCTACTATGTATTGTTCGATATTAGGCTATATAACAAAAGCGATTATGAAAGAAAGAAACCCACCATTTATTAATGGGAATAACATGCAACAATTTATAAACTAATATAAAATCTGACTAAGAATCTAGAAGAAAAAAATTCAAGAACAAAAAAAGGCAAAAAGGACTTAATTACCTTATTAAAGTAAAAACAAAAAGGGAAGTTAAATAAATTGTTTGTTTTTTATTTGAGTCAGATATAATTTAGAGTAATTTCACCAATGATTTTTTAACTATTTTATAATTACGAGTTTAGTTCTTTTTTTTTAAATCTTGCAAAAATAGTCATTTAACTGTCCAAAAATTGTACCAATGTCATTTTTAACGTTTTATGTTTATCAAATCTGTTAAGCAAGTGGCATTTAGGTTTTTTTACCATTTCTTAAGATTTTAATTAATTTAAAATAATAATTTAATTTTTTTCAAATAAATATTAATTACCAAGACTCTCTCCCCACATCAAATCTGTCAACTCTCTCTCTCTCTCTCACTCACTCTCTCTCTCACACATACACACAGATTCCTCCCTCTCTCCCTCTCTCTCACACATTCTCCGCTCCCTCCCTCTCTCTCTCTCTAACTCTCCTCTTTCTCTCGGTAAACAAACGTCCCACACCTACCACCGCCTCCCGACCCTCTTCCATCCAAAACCACCGCCTCCATCCTCCTCCGCCTTGAACACCGCCTTCACCCTCATACACCGTCTGGAACCCAACAACCGCCGCCTACCACCACCAAATAATCAAAACCTAATATCATCGTCGTTTACCACCACTCCCGCCCCCACCATGAAACACACACATACACACACTCTTTCTCTCTAATTCTTTGACCACCACAGGACACCACCATAGAAGTTGAAAACAAGCAACCATAAACACCTAAACCACCAAAAACTACCATCACAGTCAAAAGGGCACTCTACCGTCGGCAAAACTCGAAAATCCACCATTACCAAAAACCCTCGCCGGAAAAACACTAATAAACTCCCGCCCACCACCATTGCAACCCTAGATGCAAAAACCCTAGATCTGCACACACACACACACACGCCGACACACACAGTAGCTGAAGTCCTATATATCATTGACGTTTGCACCACCATATGAACACTTGAAACACTAGTAACCCTCGCTGGAAAAACTCTAAATATCATCAAAAAAACCATCTACGCCAGCATCTGTTCATCGACGCCCACCACCATCACAAAAACCCTAGATTTGCATCACGCCGACACACACAGTAGCGATGGTGATGGTGGCACACGATTGTACGTGGTGATGGTGGCACTCGATGATGTTGACGAAAAGCATTTGACGATGGATGGAGAGAGAGAGAAAGAGAGAAAGAGAATCAAAGAAGTTGATGTTGATAGGTTAGGGAGAGAGAGAGAGAGACCTGTATAAGTTGTCAAATATGTATTAATAATAATATTATTAAAAGAGAATTATAAAAATAGTCCCTGTGGTTGTCAAGGAATTTCACTTATGGTCCTTTAACTTTTAAAATTATAAAAACAATCACTGTGGTTGTTGATTTGTTTCAGTTTTGGTCCTTTAGTCAAACGGACGTTAAAACTGTTAAAAGACCCCATGTGTTTTGCACATGAGGGTATTTTGGTCTTTTGTTACACTATCCTTGTTTCCAAACAGCCTTGTAGCTCTTCTTTTTTTAAATAACTTTTTATCACTTCTAATAATACTTAACATCTTATTTAATAAACAAAATATACAACTAAGAATCAGATCGTACAAACTTTCAATATAATCAATTCAAACTTAAACATACAGATTGGTAAATCTGGAACAAATTATTAAAAAAGAACAACCTATAATTACAAACTTAAATCTGCATTTATATATCAAAGTTTTGATTTTAGCAATTTATGAAACATTTGTAGATCTGGAAGACGAATAAGCATTTGTAGATCTGGAAGACGAATATGAAGCATTTGCAGATCAACACAGAAGAAGAAAACCAACAGATATATGTAGATGAAGATGAAGTAACAAAAATAATGAACATACCATTAATTATTGAAGAACAAAAACCCCAATTTTACAAAATATCAAAATCAAATCCATTACAGATTCTCAAATCATCAATCTATATTATGAAAACCCTAACTATCAAACAAAAACAAAAAATCCCAATTTCACCCAGAAAAATAGAAGAGATGTGTTTAAATTTTGCAAGTGATGGTGGCACAAGAGAAATCCGAACAAACCCTTGAACAAGAAGATTATGAGCAAACCCTTGAATAAGAAAATTATGAACAAACCTTGAACAACATAAACGAAATTTTTTGACATGCTTTCAGATCTTATGAAGCATTTGCAGATCTGGACAAGAAAACTATTAACAAACTCTCGATGGTGGTTCGTGGTGGTGGTGGCGGCGATAGAAGCATTTGCAGATCTGGAGAGAAAAGGGGCCAGCGATCGACGTCGGTGGTGGTGGTGGCGGCAATCTTGAAAAGAGAAGATGATGGTGGTTCGTGCGATGTTGGTTCGATCTCCAGGCGGGCGGCTGTGATAGACGTGATGATGGTTCTTCTGAGCGACGGAGACAGGAACCCATGGTGGCGGGATTGACGGGACCCGTGGCGGTGTTGAAAGCAACCACCATGACGGTGGTGCGGCGGCGTTGGTAGCAAAGAAGGCTGCCGGTAGGGTAGGGGATGAGTTTGCAAAACCTTGTGTGTTTATGAGAGAGATGCAGTAGAGAGATGACAAAATAATGATTTAGGTTATTAGTGTTTGGTAACATGGATATCATATAAAATGACTGAAATACCCTCATGTGGAAGGCACATGAGGGCTTTTAACGGTCAATTTTAACATCCGTTTGACTAAAGGACCAAAACTGAAACAAATCAGCAACCACAGTGACTGTTTTTGTAATTTTGAAAGTTAAAGGACCTTAAGTGAAATTCATTGACAACCACAGGGACCTTTTTTGTAATTCTCTCTATTATTAATTATAATAATATTAAGATTTTATTATTAAAAAAACATAAAAGAAAAGAATAAGGGCAAAATAGTTTTTTGTAAAAGTTTACAGTTTTAGTTAGTAGAAAACGTTAAAAAGGACCCTTTGTGCAACTGTTGGGCACTTAAAAGACTATCTTTGCAACTTTTTGAAAGAAAGGACTAAAGTCACGATTTTGAAATAGTTAAAAGATCATCGGTGCAATTAAATCTAAAATTTAATTATTACAGTTTACTTACTTTTTGTTTAACAATCAAATTATATTTTTTGAATGATTAAATAAATTATAATTTCTCACTTTAATTATTTTAACCTATTAATCAAGTATTCATATTCAAACATCTCCTAAACCTTCTCCTAAAAATACCAAAATTCGCCGTATGCGAACCACCGCCGTTGCCACTGAAGAATTCCATGCGAACCACCACCGTCACCCCCGCATTGTGTGTTAAAATTGAGATGAAGAATACCACCGCAGTCACACGCCGTGTGTGAACCATAAACGCATAGAAGAATACGACCGACATCGCATGTCATCACCACATATGTTCAATGTTTATCTTCAAGGGTTCGCTTCTCGAACGCATAGATGTTGCGTGTGGGTAACCGGTTTCCGATTTCTCATTTCAAGGTTCATTTTGTTCTCTTTCGTTTTTTATAAATGAATTGATTTCAAGTATACATATAATTTGTATTGATTTCAAGTATACATACAATTTGTGTTCAGTGTTTATCTTCGAGAGTTTACTTGTTTTTGTGCTTTAAATCGATGGAGTCACACACAGTTTTTCACGTATTTTTGTAGTTGTTCTTGAATCGATGAAATGCACAGAGAGATCCAATCGACGAAGCCACACGTGTTTTATAAACATGATTCCAGATTCAACTCAATAGATTCGATCTTTGAACATGCTTTTGTTTTTGTTATTTCACATAATTAGCGTGAATAAAAAAATAAAAAAAATGCATTTTACCTCTAAATGGGTAAAGGTAAACAAAGTGATCAATAAAGAAATTATAAAAACAAACAAAACCTTGTTATCTGACCCTTTCTATTATGATCCTTGAAAAATAACAATGAAGGAGGTAAATTTTAAGCAGTCAAGATTCTTTTTATTACAAAATTGCCACCGCCTCCTATTTCAAATCCACGCCCCAATTCAAGAAGGTTTCACTATTATGAACGGCTGGGAATGGTTAACAAACATGAGATAAGATAGCGATGTGTCCGTTGTTCTTGCTGGTCAACATTGTTTTGCCATTGCCACTGGGAGTCTAAAACACCGACTCGGTATCCAATAGCTAGCGAATCACGTGTGATTGTAAAATTATGTATTAGGTACGAAAATAGTATTTCATATAAATTTTTTTAATTCAATCTGAATAATCCAAAAATTAAAATTAATTTTTTAAAACTATAGATTAAATATAAAGTTATAAACTGCTTTAAACATTTCTCTATAACAATTTAAAACTACTATATATACACACTTCTGTTTCTTTTTTTTATTCTTTCACATCTATCGATCATATCCTCCTATAATCGACTCTACGTACACCATACCAATGAGAACCTTATTCCCGTATTCAATTCAATACGCCCATAAACGTTGCGTCTCAAAAACCACGACGCCATCATCACCACCATCCTCATCTGCCGCCGCCCGGAAACAAGCCGCCGTCTTTCCATACTCTTTATATATATTGCACTCATCCTGCTCCTCCTGCTCACTCGACCTTTGATGACCCAGCGAGGAGGAATCCGTCAACCGACGTGCGTGCCGGGAAGCCGCCACCTGAATCTGGGAGGGAGAGAGGTCGGCGGTCGAGGGAATGTCGGGTGGGTGTGTTGGGAAATTGATCAAGGCCGAGGGGCCACGTAGACAAAAAAGGGCGGCGTCATAGGCCCTGGCGGCCTCCTCTGCCGTGTCGTAAGACCCCAGCCATATCCGATCACGGCTATTGGGTTGCCGGACCTCCGCCACCCACTTCCCCCATTTTCTCATCCTCACACCCTTGTAACGGCCCTCTCTTTTCTCCGATCTACCACAGCCTCCGGTAGGCCTCACCATTTCTAGCTAAATTAAACAATTACATCAACTCTGATCACATCAACCTGTGTATAGATAGCCATATAATTTAGTATTTTACATGTATATATATATTATCTGTAAGGAAAGGAGTGTAGTAGCGTGGACTCAGAGAGTAGATGCCACGTAGAAAAAAAAGAAAAAAAAATGAAAAGGCCGGTCAAGTAAAGGGGAATGATACACGTGTGCATCAGGACACGTGTGGGGATCGTAGTTTGGTTGTGTGGAGATACTAGTACACGTGGACCTGAGTTGGAAGCACACGTGGACCTGAGCTGGAAGTACACGTGTTGAGTGAGGGGGTTCAGAACACCGCCAGAAACAAAAGAGTCAAAGACACTTGCGGACAATATTTCCGATTGGAGTTTCTGACAGCATAATATCATCACAAAATATCGATCGGATGTTCAAGAATTGAAAATTTTGTAAAACGTAAACTATACCAAAATATAATCAATTTTGTATAGTATTTAGAGTTAATTGTACAAATGGTCCTTAAACTTCGTTAAAACTGCCGTTTTAGTCCTTTCAAAGTTAAAGTGGTACAGTTGGTCATTTATGAAGCTTTTTGTAGCCAAATTGGTCCTTTCTAACATTGACCGTTGGTCAACTCCGTTAAATGAGGGTAAAATGACATTTTTACCCCTCTATTATTATTTTATTTTTTTTATTTATACTTTTACTTATTTTATTTAATTATGAATTAAGTTTATAATTTAAAATATATTTATTCAGATCACTCTTCTCTCTATTTCTCTCTCTCTGTTTCTCTCTTTATCTCTAACCGCCTTCTCTCTATTTCTCTCTCTCTCTCTAACCGGCTACCACCGGACTCATCCTACACCAGAAACCGCCTACCACCAACAAACACCACTGGAAACCGCCTATCACCAACAAACACCACCGGACAACCACCACAGACCATACCTTCATCCATCTCCGGCCAACCTCCGCCGCCTCCACCATTTTACTTTTCAAAACTTCCATCTTCATACACACACACACACACAATCTTTCAGATTTAACGAAACACACGGACACACTCTCGATTTCAAACATAAAATCTTTCAGATCTAACAAACAGAATCTTTCAGATCTAAATAAACACACACACACACAAAGCATAAAACACAAAACACACACAATGGTTTCTTAAAGACAATCTGTTAGGGTTTTCGAAACAAACACAAAACACACACAATCTGTTAGGGTTCTTGAAGACGATGGTTGAAGGCGGTGGTGTTGCAGACGGCAGAAGGAGGCGGTGCGGCGGCGGCAGTTGCAGATGAGGAGAGAGAGAGAGAAAACATACGGCGATGGCTTACCGTTCGAAGATCTGTATGTATCGATCATCTCTTACCGTTCGAAGATCTGTTCTTAGGGTTTCGATTTAGGGCATCTTTTTCAGATCTGTTCTAAAAAGACGAAGGGGGTGGCGGAGATGAAGGAGGTGGTGGTGGCCGAGGAAACACACGACGGCGGATGGCTAGGGTTTTCTTTGGGTGTTGGTAGAGCGAGATAGAGAGAGAGATAGAGAGAGATGACAGCGAGAGACTGAGGTGGTGGTTCTAAGATGAAGATGAGGGCGGTGGTTGAAGATAAGGAATAAGGAGAAGGGCGGTGGTTGAATATGAGGAGAAGCGTCGGTGGTTGTTGCAGTTGAAGGAGAAGCAGTGGCGGTTGGCGGCTGCCAGTTGGCGGTGGTGGTGGCGGTGGCTGTTGGTTGCAGATCGTGAGGGAGAGGGAGAGTGCAGCCGGTTGCAGAAAGGAGAGAGAGGATGAGAGGAGGGAGGCGATCTAGAGAGAGAGGGGGGAAGAGAGTGAGGGAGAGTATATATTTTTATTTAAAAAAGATTAAATATTCTTTTAATTAATATAAAATTAGAAATAAGTGTAAAAAGTCCAAACTACCCCTAACTTAACAGATTTGGCAGTTAGTGAACGTTAGAAATGACCAATTTGGCTACAAAAAGCTACATAAAGGACCAACTGTACCACTTTAACTTTGAAAGAACCAAAACGGCAGTTTTAACGAAGTTTAGGGACCATTTGTACTATTAACTCTAGTATTTATAACTTTTTTTTAAATACAACAAAGCTTTTTATAACACTAATTTCCTAAATAATATCTAGAGTTAATTACACAGATGGTCCCTGTGGTTTACCAAATGTCAATGTGTAGTCCCTAAACTTCAAAAATTACATCTATAATCCCCGTGATTGTCATTTTGTCTCGTGGGTAGTTCATTTTTAACTAAGCTGTCAATTTGGACGTTAGCCCCTTTGTTTTGAGGGGTAAAAAGACGTTATTACCCCCTGAATATTTTTTAAATCATTTACATAATTATCTCAATCAACTCTCTCTCTTCTCTCTCTCTCACTCACTCTCTCCTTTCTCTCATCTCTCTCTCTCTCACTCTCTCACCACAGATAAGCCTCCATCTCAACCACCATGAAACCACCACCTCCGCCGTCACTTTTAAGTGATTCTATTTATTTGAATAAGGGTGTTGAACAAAAATGCAAACCATCAGAACAGGATGAATCTCAAACCCACGAACCTGATGAAACCCTCGAAAACCTCTAAAAGCAAATGTATACATCCAAAGAAAAAAATCCAGAAAAGAACACCAAAATAAGAAAACCCTAATCTGATGAAGAACACCAAAAGAAAAAAACCTAATCTGATGAAGAACACCAAAAGAAGAAAACCCTAATCTGATGAAGAGATATCTGTTTTAGGGTTTTACTTACATGATGGTGCAATCGTGGAAGTGAGCGACGGTGTTGGTTGGTGAAGTTCAGCGGCGGCGGTGTTAGTTGGTTCTTTAGATCTGAGGCGGTGGTCCTACAATGGTGGTCGTATGACGGTGGTCGTACGGTAGTGTTTGCAGATGTTCGTTTTCTTCCGGTGACGTAGGAGAATTGCAGATCGATTCCGACGGCGGTGGTTTTATTTTTTGGGCGATTGTGCTTTTGGTGGAGAGAGTTGCAGATCGATTCCTCTGCTTGCTTGCTTGCAACGGCGGTGGCGCACTCGCCGTCGTCATCAACGATCATGGCGGCGGCGAACTCACCGGATGTGAAACGGTGGCAGACGGCGGAGGACGTGGCCTGGTGGTTCGGTGGTTTTAAAAAAAATGAGTGAGGGAGAGTTGAGTTGACAGAGATTAGAGATTAGAGTGACAGTGAGGGAGAGAGAGGAGAGAGATGAGAGAGAGTTGACTTTGATGGAAATGAGGGGTAATAATGTCTTTTTACCCTCAAAACAAAGGGGTTAACGTCCAAATTGACGGCTCAGTTAAAAATGGACTACCCACTGGACAAAATGACAACCACGGGGATTATAGGTATAATTTTTGAAGTTTAGGGACTGCCAATGGGACATTTGGTAAACCACAGGGACCATATGTGTAATTAACTCTAATATCTATGGTTGTTATTTATTTTCACTTTAAGTCTTTTTAATTTTAAAAATTATGAAAATAATTAACGTGATTATTTTATTACACTTTTAGTTCTTTATATTAATTGTTAGTTAAAAAGTATTTTTGTCAATTCCTTTATTAGGCTACCAGCATCTATCACATGTTTCACACAGACACATCAGCTCCACATCAGCGCCACATTATTCCCCCACCATTCCCTCATCTCATCACACAAACCCGCATCTATCACATTTTTCACATCACAAAAAAAAAAAAAAATCTCCTCCTTCACAGAATCTCCCTCACGCAAGCGGCGGTGGTCACGTATGTGACCGTGAGGGCGCCCTCACGGAGGCCGACGATGGTGTGGCGCGACCGTGAGCCCTCCTCACGCACTCCCTGCGCGATGGATGCGGCCGGTCTTATTCTTGTTTCCACACACTCTATTACCTCTTTTATACCCTTTTCTTTTTATAATACTTTCTAACTTTATTTATTTATATTAAATAACTTATTTAGTAATTTAAAATGTATAATTTAGATTTTATTTACTCTTTGAACCAAATTAAGAAATTATTGAAACAAAATTAGAATTTGTATTTATCTGTAAACAAACTTTAATACATCAATTTTCTATTTTAAAATCATATTTAATCAATTTTATCAATACCCTAATCGAAAGTGTTCTTCAAAATGTTTTACATGGTTTTTGCTATCCAAATAAAACATACTCATCACAAATAATCTGAAGTGAAATAAATATAAAATTTAAATTTGTGTATAACTAGACAAACTTAAAAAGAATTTACAGATAATTAACAAAATCTACAAATACATATGAGAAACATCTATATACATCCTTCAAACTAAATATGTATGAATAACATTCTGACTTTTTGTGTGAAACTCACAATACACTATATACCTTGAATCATTTGATGAACCCTAAAACCCACATATACTGCTTTGAATCGTGTGGAATCTGGTGTTAAGACCCTAAAATCTTAAATTAACCTTCAACAACCCAACCTTTAAAGAACCCTAAAAAACAAATCAAACCCGATCTATAAAACCAAACACACAAACCTTGAAGCAGATGGTGTCGATGGGATTCGGCTTCGAAATCCGGCGGCGACGGCATGCATCTGGTGGTTAAAGAAGACGGTAAAAGCGTAGATATGTTGAGTAGGATCTACGGTTGAAGATGGCGGTGCACATCTGATGGTCTTTTTAGGTTTTGCGATGGTGATGGTTCAATTCATTTAGGGTTTATGATTGAATCAAATTAAACCGATCCATCTAAACATATACATGATGAAGTTCTCAATTCATTTAAATTTTCTTCTATATGTAGAAAAAATATTTTAACACTTGTTTTTTAATTATACTAGGTAACAGATCTAAGAGCAACACTACACCACAAAAAAATCCTAGCAAACACATGCACATTGATAGAAGAATTAAACTAAAAAACCTAACGAATATGAAAATATATCACAAACACAAAACACTGATGTAAAAATCGAAGCTTACCGGTTATCACCATAATCATTACAAAAATCGACCATATGTCGAATAACCAAGTGGTAAAAAAACGAATGTGTCAATCAAGGTTTTATTTACTCTTTTAACAAACCGATAACCTATGGTGATGAGAAGGACCATAAAGAACCGAGAAGAGAAAGAGAGAGAGAGAGAGAGAGAGAGAGAGAGAGAGAACAGAGAGAAACATAAAGAGAGAGAAAGTAATGACCGATCAAGGTTTTGGTGGTACCAATGAGTAGATTTTTGTGACATGGCTAGAAATGTGTCGAAGGAGCGGAGGGTAACGTAAGAACTCAGTTGTATTCCATTGTTAAAAAACGAAAGGACAATATTTGAAAAGTGATCAAACAGATCTAAAGTTCGTGGCCGCTTGTTAAGGGTTGAGGCACGGGTACAAGTATAACATGCTTGAAAGGGGGGATGAGTTTTATAGGTTGATATATATTGGTTTATCTACTGTTTTTTAAAAGTGTGAGTTTTAACAATTGTATAATGGTCCTATGCATTGTTGCGAAAGTTGATACCATTTTTTTAAAAGTAAAATTATACAATAAGGACCACCATATTTAAATTTATCTTTTTAGGAAAATGAAAGTATAAAATAAAGATTGCTCTATAAATATATAAAATAAGGAACAAAAGAATTTAATATTGTTTATAGCATAAAATATCTAATGTTTACACTTTTTTTTTACTACAATTGTTTGTAATTAGATTTTACATATCATTTATAATCACAATTAATGCATTTACATATTTATTTATAGAAACGAAACATAACAAATTTTGTCAAAATTAATTATATGTAATCAATTTTATTTTGTAATAGATATAACCCAATATTCTTTTAAAATGCTTAGTAATGTATATATTATATATAACCGGTAAAAACCCGGTTTTTATCTATTATATTACCTTTTATTCTTTTTATTAAAAAACACCAATGAGCTAGGGTAAATATACTTTCTAGAAGTCATTCAAATTCATCTACTTCTAGTTTTTATATTCTATCAATTACAAGGATGAAAAACGCCAAGTTTATTTTCACCATTTAATTTGTTGTTACCTTCAAACTTGCTTCTTATCATCCATGTACGCGATTGAAAAAATCAACACACAAACATTCTCATTTTATATGTTCTTCACAATGGCATATCAAAACACATAATAATCATTTCCTAGTTTGGTTCTTGCTCAATGATTCTTGTTCATAAGTATAGACCTACTTAAATTCGAATCGCAACTTCCATGATTAGTGTTCATAAATCATAAGCATCAAAGGTTAGGGTTTTGTTTGTATGAGTCTTGTGTACATGATTCTATAATGAGGTTTCTTTTGTGATTCTGACCTGCTCGACTTAGATTGTTAGGACTTTGGATGTCAATTTGAAGCACCAAAGGTTAGGGTTTTGTTAATATGTACAATTCTTATGTGATTCTACTATGAGGTTTTTATAAAGCGGCTTTGTAATTGGTTTTTAGATTGTGTATACTAGCTAGGTTTGATTTGTTTTCATGTTCGGTATTGTAGATCTTCTCTCCTGTACATAATGATCCCATTGCTGAAGTATGAGTTATTGTGCATGTTGATTGATAAACAGATTTGAGAGGTAACTTCATCTTGTTTGTGTGTTAAACATCTTTACCATAAGTTCAGTTGTCTTAGGATTTGCATAGTACAATGCGCTATGACTTGAAATCTAGTTGTCACTCTTTTGTTGAGCTAGTAATTTTCGCTCGATTGTCATTATAATCTTTGACATTTATATCAATAAGAGAACCGTATTAAACATAAATGTACTACATGTGATTTTTTAATTTGGAAATTTCAATGTTAGTAGTCAAACTTCTTTTCTTCAAACATATGTTTGTTATTATGTCTAATTAGGACTAACAAGCAGCAACAATTAATGAACATAAACATTAAAAGAATTGAAGAAACATGCACGTCATTGAGTTGAGATATTAAATTCAAAGCAATAATGGTACGGTGTTGATAACTAGATCACTGATCGTGTTGATGGTATTGTTTTTCGAGTTTAACTTTTCTTGGAAATGATATGTTTGGAAATCTGTTCTAATGTTCCGCATATGGTATTATTTTTTGAATTTATTTTTTTAGTAGGATTGTCTTTTTTATAATGCGATCTATGTTTTTAAAACAGATTGTGATATTGACTTAGTTCAACAAATTGTAACCAAATCACCTTTTTTCTTGCTTTATATATCTTTTTGTAGTGTTCAAATTATATGTAGCTTACTTTTTTTGACATTCAATCTACTTCAGTTAAAGTGTCAAAGATTGAGAGAGATAGGGATATCATTTTCTATTATCAAATTAATGCAATAAAATTTAACAAAGATAGTTATTAAAATTTTAATATACAAAAAGATTATACTAACTAAAGAAATACGATTCTATAAAATTCCTTACGTCACACAGTAAATACATAAATCAAAGTTAACATATACATGTATAATAAATCCGAGTTAATCGGAAAAAAAATACCTGGCTAGTTTTTACCTAAGTGACTATGAATAAGGCAAATACTATTTGCACCCCTTTCATAGAATAGACCCTGTCTTATGATGTATGTGAGTACGAAGATGTGACAATGTGTATGTAATAAAAAAGAAATAATAAGATAGTACTTATCTAGATATTTTGAACCATCAAGATATATCAAGAAATAACAAAGGAACAAGATGCATTTATTGGTATGGTAGCGTGAGTGTATATATACACATATATATACTTTAGCTACATACATGATATTAGTAATTGATGTGAACGTGTGATATGCCTGACCTCCACGCAATTAAGCAGCAGCACTTGTATGGAGGAAAAATCAAAAGATGATGGAAATTGATGAAGCTATATAACACGTACGATCGACCTCCATATATATATGGTATGGACAAATTAAGAAAAATCCGGCCTTCAATTCTCCCAGCTAGCTAGCTAGTTCAGTGATGTTGACGACCACTGGTGCATGTCAGCAACTCCAGTACGTAACTAAAATTAACCAGAATTCTGACCTCTTAATTTGCCATTACGGCAGGTACTATATATATATGTGGTTGGTGCATATATATATATAATATATGATAAACTATATATATATATATACTGGAATATCATAGTATATTAAAAGTTCCAGAGGAAAGATGGGTCCTGTGAGATATCCCCGCCGTCGCTAGATATCTCCTCGTAATTATAATCAGAAAACCGATGAGTTGAATGAATGAAATAATCATCATCAAAGTCTGGAAACATTCCGTAATCCAGGACATTGTTATTAATGTTGTTATCCGGTACGAGAATGGAGGTACTGTTTGTCTCTGTGCGGACGTTGATGTCGTCATTATCAGGAACTGAATAATTATTGGCGTAACGAGCTGCGGCAGCTTGTATCTCGGAGGGAGTCAGAGACGTTCCTCCGGGAATGTCAGGTGGTTGTGCAGGGAAATTGAACTTGGCGGCGCTGCCACGAAGACAAAACGCTGCGGCATCGAAAGCCCTAGCAGCTTTCTCCGGTGAGTCATATGAGCCCAACCAGATCCTCTCACGGCTGTTAGGCAGCCTGATCTCCGACACCCATTTTCCCCATTTCCTCTTTCGAACACCTTTATACTTTGGCTCATCAGACTCTACTTGTCTTCTTGTTCCCGTTGATGATGAAGCTGCAGTAGCAGGATTCATCATTACGCACTTAATTGATCGCCGAAATGAATCTTGTTATATATATATATGTATAATCGATCTGCCTTTATTCTTTTGCTTTTGTTAGTTAATTAGCTACTGGATATGTATGTTGACGGGTATATGATCGATGGAGTGTATATATATGAGCCTTAAATATTAGGGCCGGGCTGCGAAGAAGAAGACGAAATCCAATCGTGGATTGAAAATGACTTAAGAGGGTCAACCGGAGGGACGCGTTGATCAGGAATTCGAACTTTTTATTTGTTGAATCCTCAAAAGAAACTTAACTCAACTCACACAAATTCTACAGTGATTTCGCACAAACTAAAACACCAAACTTAGGGTTGACGTTGTATATATACAGACATTAACAACACATGCATCTATTTCATCCATCCATCAGCTGCTATAACTAAATTATATTATAATTCGATCTTGGTCAATTAGTTATATGTATACTTATGTGTAAGCATATATGTATATTAAGTGTGATGAGAGTGTGGGGGTCGTTAACGCGGGTAAAGTAGTATTAAAAGAGCACGTGTGTTAATTCATATATAGCCAATATCTTCATCACCATCATCATCATCATGTGGTCGTTTTCGATACTGAAAAAAGGCCACACATGTTGCTATTGCGTAGCTACCTAGTGATCCATCTATGATATTAATTAAGATTCTCTCCTTATCTCGGCCTTTCTAGCTTGTATACATATTTATTTTTCTATTCTTTTTTCTAAAATGTTAAATAAAATTTCCTTCTAATTAATCGTAAAATACTAGGTTTTTTGATCATGGGATTTCTCTTTCTCACAAAAAAATATTAATCAAAACACTTCTGATAATGGTGTATCAATCGATTATAAACTCATCTATCAGTATTAATTTTAATTGAAAATGTTATTATTTAGTTTGTTATATTATAACTCGCTAAATGTTCGTGTTCTACACGGTTAGTTTTAAAAAATGGTAAATATTAAAGATCAATAAAAAGATATTAAAAAATATAATTATAAAAGTGAATGAATTGAGAATTTAATAAAATGACATATAATGCGTTAACACTCAAACCAGTGGTAGAAACAACGACAACGAGATAGTGCTTAAGTGATGGTAGAATCGTAGAATCATAACATGAACATATGTAATTGTAATTTTTGTATAATGATTCTGTTATATATATATATATATATATTAGAATGATAAACTAAGAATTTGGTTCAATATGATATTTTGATATATTATAAAGGGCAAACTGCACCATAATACAACGAACTTTTGCTAAGCTGCCAATGTATACAACAAACAATTTAAAAAAAAAAAAAATACAACCAACCTTAATATTTGTTACATTATATACAAATGACCTCTTATAGCAGGTCATGTGTGTTAATCCAGCCGGTTACCTTCTTTTAGGTATCTTTAATAAATTTTTTTTAAAATCATTTTCCATAGAACACTAACAGGTCAGCTTGTTGGGTTTAGGGTTCTTCAAAGAGACCTGCTTAGATCTTGCCTTCATACCTTCATAAAAACACAATCAACCACCACCTTTGTACCTTCACCACCATCGACATGCTCAGATCCAGATCATCGCCAGTTTCCAAAAGCCACCCTTCAAGCGCCACCGTGCCACCACCATGAAGATCAACCGCCACCGTGAAAACCCTAGATTAAAACCCACCACCATCAAGATCCAGCCCTAGTCCGACCACCGTGAAGATCCACCGTCAAAGATCCAGTGCCGCCCTAATCCGACCACCGTGAAGATCCGCCGCCCTAGTCCTTCAAGTCGTCTTCATCAGAACCACCGTTCACCAGGACCGCCCTAGTTCACCACCGCTTCAAGATCTCGATTTAGGGCTCATGGTGCTTCATTTGGTTTGAATTTATTTCTGCATATTTAGGGTTCGATTTCTGAAAATTAGGGTTCTTGATTTAGGGTTCGATTTCTGAAAATTACGGTTCTTGATTTAGGGTTTGATTTCTGAAAATTAGGGTTCTTGATTTAGGGTTCGATTTCTGCATATTAGGGTTCTTGAATTTGTTTCTGCATAAATTCAACGTTGCGCATATTTTCTTCATCATGAATTTGGTTCTTGAATTAGGAGTCGATTTCTGCATCTCGTGTAACAGATCTGAACAAACGATTTGAACATGAGGTTTACATATTTAGATTTGGTTTATGAGTTGTGTTCTTGGTTTACACATGAATATTGAAGAACACAAAGAATAGCTTGAAGAACACTTGAATCTGAAATTAAAAAATACAAAAAGAAATTAAAAAAACTGGTTACCTTTGCTTCATGTTACCTTTTGTATAAATTGGGAGAGATTTGTAAGTTGGTTGTATTTTTTTTAAGAAAAAATTGTTCGTTGTATACATTGGTAGCTTAGCTAAAGTTCGTTGTATTATGATGCAGTTTGCCCTATTATAAAGTGTAAATATGATATTTGTAAATTAAGATGAATAAATACGATATTTTAAAGTATAATAAGGACATATGAAATTATCTCTAATAATTTTGATTTAAATTAAAGTTAAAAATGAATCAAATTTTGATAAAGAAAAATCAAAATTGGATTTTAATGTTTATAAAAAATGAATGATTAAGATTTGATAATAAAAAAAAGACTATATATGAAGTTATCTTTAATATTGAATTTAGTTAAAGTTAGAATTGAATCCAACTTTGACCAAGAAATTAAAAATAAATTTGGATTTTAATTTTTTTTATCATAATGAATGATTAATATTTTGATAATAAATTTCTTATCTAAGTTCAATGACTAAGATTATCTAGTAGATTTTATTGGATTTTGTACTTTATTTATATTAGAAGATTATAATTTTTTTACTATAAATTAATTAAAAAAATACTTACTATTTTGAATCTTTTTTATTCTCATTTCACTAATTTTTCTCATAATACATGGTCATTATTTATCAAACATATATACAAAATCTAACATATTAAAAAAAACTACACCATAAGATCGAAATTCTTAACCAATATTGACCTACTATTGATATATAACAACTAGTAGTAATATGTTATTAACTAGGGTTTTGCCGCGTATTCTGTGGTGGAATCTTATAATATACCTAGCTAGCTACACTTTTACGCCTAGCTAGATACTAATTAGAAACATCATTAAGTTTTACTTTGTCATAATTTGAGCAATTTAGAAAATAATAATCATAGCCTTAAGATTGTGAATAAAAGTAATAAAATATGATTTTAATTTTTTAATAAATAGTGACCGTGTGTCATATATGAAAAGTTTGGATACTAATCAAAAGAATTTTAAGTAGATTTTTTATAAACATGAAAGATTAATTATAAAAAATGAGTTATGGTTATTATTTTTTAAAAATTATAATAAATTTTTTTACTTTTATCCACAACTACAAGGGTTGTGGTTAGTATTTTCTTAAATTTAAAACAAACTTAATTTTACTTAATTGGACAATGAGTTTTGTTTTAGGATATATAGAAGACAACACCCCCTTTTATGTCGGATAAATCCGTGAAAAATTCGTGGAAAAAGGATGTTTCACTTGGATTTCGTACGGAATCGGACCATGGATAACAGCTCCGTGGGAAAACTATTTACCTCGGATTTCCCAGGAACTTTTCACGGTATTTGTAGGAAATCCATTGAAAATTTGTTTTTTGACTCAAATTCGTAGGAAATTTATCCGTGGAAAATTCGTTTAAAATTACACGAAACTTAATATATGGAAATCCGTTCTTGATGTCTAATTTTACTATAGTAGCTTCACCAGCGATACTAATTAGAATAATAAAAATTAAATATGCTAGGCTAATACTTTAAATAAATCTCTTGACTTAAAAAAAATTCCTAATAACTTAATAATGGAATGCTAACACAAACGGAGCTTATTTGGTTAAAGAGGTTCGTGAAAAACTCGAAAGACAAAGGGGGTTACATCAAAGAGAGAAAGAAACTAAGTGGATAAAATGGCTCCCGAAGAAGGTGAACATCTTTAGCTGGAGAGCAAACAAAGGGAGGTTACCAGTTCTCTCTAATCTTTGTAATAGAGGTCTGGACATTCCTTCCATACTTTGCCAAAAATGTCAACAGGTTCAAGAAGATGGAGAAATGAAAGCATGTACATTTGGAAATGGAGCAACAAATGCTATGGCATACTACATTTGGAAATGGAGAAATGAAAGCATGTACAAAGGTAAAACCCGTAATTCAGACGATGTATTTTTTGAAGCTCAATTGGGTATGTTTAATTGGTTGAAGTATAAAGCAAAAAAGAAAGTTGGTTCAGTGTGGGAATCGTGGTTAACAAATCCTGTAGAGGTGGCATGTTTGATGTAGTTTTGGCAAAGGTAGTAGGTGATCTGGACTTTGTATTTGAGTAGGCTTCATATTGTGCACTGTAATGGTTGCTCTCTATGCCTTATAGAGAGTTTCCTTTTGTTTCTCAATAATATTTTGCTTTTCCAAAAAAAAAAACTTAATAATATATTAGCTAAAACTTTAATATTTAGGTTTTTCGGCTTTTCTAGATTTGCTTGAAAACATCCATACTCACCTCCAACCCTTCATTTCTAATCAATCGGTTTCTATAGCCCGAGACATACTTTCCCACCCCACCCCAATTTCTATCCATCTCTTTCCCTCTTCTCTCTATCTCTTCCCTTTGTCTTTTTCTCTTTCTTCATTATATATTATAAAATAAAACAAAAAATGAGGGTAAGATTGAAAAGAGTTATACTAAGTTGTAAGAAATGGAATGAAAGGAAAGAAAAAGGAAGGTGATTACAAGAGGGAAGAAAAAGGGAAGGGTTGAAATTAATGGCCTTAGCAATAGTATTAGTATAACTATCTAAATCATGTGGTACGTTACTTTTTAGTTCAATCTCTACGTATGACTAATCATTGAAATTTGATCTTGTTCTTCTCCTTTAAATCAATGTTTCTAGAATAAATGCTACTTCTCGGTTCAATTGCTTTGTATGGCGAGTTTTTATGAAGCGAATATCGACCATAATGAACCTACATTTGTATGGTATGTCATCACAGTCACATGCCCAATTTGTGAATTGGAATTGGAAACAGATAAACACTTGTTTGAACTACTTATGTTTGATTGTCAAAGACATTTTAAATGGTCGCTGAATTGGTGTAATTAAAAAATATTTCAACATTAATTATTAGAACAATCGTTTTTTGCGTTATTGAATTGTGGTACTACAAAAGAAAGAATTTTTTGCAGAGGTAGTTGTAAAAAGTATATTCTATGGTTTTGGGTGGAATTATCGAAACAATATGGTGTATAATTAATAGGAAGTTCTCGATCAATGTTGATGGTGGTGGATGTGATTTAAGCGAGTTAGAGTGTCATGTATGGTTACATCCTATCATACTCATCACACTGCCACGTCAGCTTTTCACCCCCACTACTTAACTCATCACTCAGACATCACACACACTCGTAGTGGTTACTTCCTATCACACTATATTCTGGGACCCACCTAATAACCGCTATTAATTAAATAATAATAATCACTTCTTACCATACCAAATTTTAAAACCTTCTTATTTGTTAATTTAACATTTAATATAATACCAGACTACACACACACACAAACACACACACACACACACACACACACACACACACACACATATATATATATATATATATATATATATATATATATATATATATGTATAGACAAAAGTTCATGCGAGAACCGTTGTTAGCGCGAGAACCACGAGAACCAATCTAAGCCGTCCAATTTCCCCTCCTTCAATGTCATTGTCCACTCATGAATTCCTCACATGCACCCTGCCACACCCTATCCCTCCACGCTCTCCATCCATGATACTTCCCATATCCAAGGAACGGCCGAGATTGGTTCTCGCGGTTCTCGCACTAACAACGGTTCTCGCATGAACCATCCCCTATATGTATATATATGCAAAGATTTTAAACGAGAACTGCGAGAACCAATCTGAGTCATCCAATTCCCCCAACTTAAATGTCATCACCCACCTATGAATTCATCACATGCACCTTGTCACACTTGATTCCCCCACGCTTTACATCTATGAATTTCACTTATTAAATCAACGGCTAAGATTGTTTCTCATAGTTCTCGTACGAAAAACAGTTCTCGTTTAAACCCTTCCATATATATATATATATATATATATACCGAGTGTAAATCTACCACCAACCAAATAACAACTACCTAGCTTTTAATCTCTTCCCTACAATTTATTATATCTATTATTATTCTATCTCACATACTTATCCCTCTAGATAGGAAAAAGGGAAGAAAAATAAAATCACCACATTACCTGCTCAAGTGTGGTAGTTTCCACGAAGATCACTATCAACGGCGCCATGGAGTGGAAGAGGGCTGCCACCACGCACCAATCATCACCACTCACGCCAATTTAACACCCACTCCCTATACTCTTATACACATGAATGATATATATGGGTAATTGTAACTCTTTGGTTTGGTTTATGTGATGTTGCAATTCTTTAATTCTTTTTTAGTATAATTAATAAAATTTTATTTTTAACATTTTACTAGAGTTATATATATATATATATATATATATATATATATATATATATATATATATATATATATATATATATATATATATATATAGTAAGAATTCACATAGTCATATTCTTAAAAATAGAATTCAAAGTCCAGCTTTCAACTACTTATTTAAAAGGGTAAAATAGTAATTGAAAATCAAATAGTCCATCTAAGCGCTTCTCTTTAGAAACCAGTTTTTTTATCTCTTAAATATTTAAATGACTATACTTATTTCAGTTTTGAGAATTTGAACAAAAGAATTATACAAATCTACTAATTTTTTAATTCTCTTTTAAACAAAACCACGCTTGTCATATTTCTGAAAATTTTTACTTTGAAAATGCAAACTATGTAAAATGATACCAACATGTTATTATCATGTGAATTTTTATTATTTTCGGCTGTAACCATGTGTATCTATATCATTTTCGGCTAAAAATGTGTATTATCACATTTTGGGCTAAAAACATGTATATTTATATCATTTTCGGGTTAGAACATGTGAATTTTTATCCATTTCAACTGTAATCATGAGTATTTATATCATTCCATTTAGAAACATTTGTTTTTATATCATTTTCAGCTAAAACATGTATATTTATATTATTTTTCAACCGAAACTGAGTATATTTTTATCATTTTTACGTGGATAATGTTATCAGTCTGAATTTTGTATATTAATATCATTTTCAAGTGGAATTGTTATCATTTTCACTGCTCGAAATTTATCATTTTTGTTGGAAAGTTATCATTCTCGCTGCTGGAAAATGTTATCATTTTTATCTGGAAATGTTATCATTTTCGGCTGAAAAATATCAATATCGAGGTTGGAAAGGAAAAAGAAAGGAAGAGGCGAAATTTATGGGGTGAAGGATTCTCATAATATCCTTCTTTATATAATTAAATCTTATAATTGATACTTAATTATATTAATGTTATTATTAGATCTTGATCATTAATTTAATAAATTTAATTAATTTATTACTAGCATTAGGCTAGAGAGCGATACTTACAAAAGAAGTCTAATTAATTTGAATTTTTTACCATTAAAAAAATTCACTAATCCATAACCTTCGCCCTACAAAACGAAACCCTTACCAGTTACCACCAAGCTAAGATCATATCATTTACTTATGATAATTTTAGTAAATTATATTATACGTGTTTTAGTTAAATTATCGATATGTTGTTTTCTTTTGGGCTTTAAATTTAACGGAACTAGAGAACCTTAGATGACATTAGAAGGCTTTTGTTTAAGACCCACGTGAGATGGAGATGGAGATGGAGATGGAGATGGAGGGCGGGGTAAAATTGACCGTTTACTCCCCTTTTCTAACATTGACTTGTATATGTATTCAATCAAAAGATTTGATCCAGAAATTTAACGCATTCCCTTTCCGTCCACCACCGGGTTGTGTTGCATAACTACATTCCATAAGTAGACGACTGTGGACTACTCAACCACTAACTTTCCGTCCACCACCGCTTGCAGTTTCACCAGAAACTAATTTGCCGCCAAAAAAAGAAGCTAGCGGTGGTCGGCGCCGGAGCATTAACTAATTTGCCTCCTACCTAGCTAGCTCTTCCATGTAGTCAGCTGATCAGTGAAAGGCCATCCATATGATACGTACTTAATTCTAAGAATAAAAATATATAAACATTACTTTACTATTATTTATAAACCAACATACGTAATTAAACTTTCATATCAAACAACATTTAATTAAGGGCAAATTGTCGCATTAATATAATCTAAATTTCGAAATTTGACAATAAATGTAACGTTCAATTTTTGTATTCAAGAAATAATCATAAATTTTGATTCCTAACAAAAAAAAAAAGAAATTTTGACCAATTTTTAAAAAGTCATGATACTCTTTTTAATAGCAAATTGAAATTTATAATTTCTTTATATGCAAAATTGAAACTACAATCCTTTTTGTATTAACAAATTTTGATATATGTATATTACCTTTCTCGTTCATTTACACTTTAATTGACAAAAATAAATGGATATCTTGCATATACAAAATATATACACAACCATCAAAAAAATTATAAGTTAAAAGAATAAAACATAGAACTTATCAAGATGAAAAACTATAATTACTACCTAAACCGTCTGAGTGTCGATCGATAGTGACTTCAAGATTTTAAAGAATTAAGATAAGAAAAGTGCAAAAACAAATCATAAATTTATATCATATATCATATATGTACACGTACGTACGTTGATCCTAATTAATTAATCCTTAATTAGTAAAAATCTTGTAATATTAATTACTACTTGAAGCATAAATATATTAGAATATATAGGTATTCATGAAAATTGTTAGCCTTAATTTGTTCTTTCTTTAACAACTCAATATAGCTACAAATATCATGATTAGAAACATAATATACGTACGTACTTAAGTTTCTTACACTTTAATTAGTGCCCATTGTACATTTGTATGTAACAAAATGATTATTTAAAATTGTAAGGACCCAATTTTATTTTTTTAAATAATTCTTCATTATGCAAAACCCGAAAGAGAGTAATTAAACTCGTATAGAAGTAGTTTTATAAAACCATTTGTCAACACTGTGTAAGATATACAAATAGAGTTATCATTTTTTCAAAATGTCAGCAGAAACAGGGACCATTAAATCCTCACCTGAAAAAAAAGTAAGAATCAACTCTGGTAAACACTTGGCTCAGTGAGTTCACTATCTCATAAAATCAATAATGTTTAAAACTCTTATTAGTAAAAGAAAGAACACAGAGTGTACACATAATCACTTTTGCCACTCTGGCTCAATACAAGTCACACAAGCTTGATTATACCTACTCTGTTATAAATGGTCACTCAGGAATATTCATTACCACCAAGGCAATCCCTTTTCGAGCACCACACCTAAACTCCATAGAGGAAACCCCTAAGGGAAACCTCCAACCCACTGTATGTAGCAGAATTTGATCCCCCAACCTCTTACGAGGAATGAGGGCGCCTTACCGAATGGGCTAAACCCCATTGGCTGCTCATTAAGAAGTGCATTTTGGTCTTTTTTTTATATTTTCAAACGGTGAATTGCGTGTGTGTGCCGTCAGTAAAGCACAAGACTTTGATTTTTCCAAAATACCCTCATTAATGCATAAAAAATGAGCTATTGATGAGTCATTATTTTTATTGGCTATTGATTTGTTTTAATGACGGTCAAGATTTATTCTCACGTAGATAAAGAAAAAAATTATTTGACACATTTAGAGATACAACTTAATTGGAGAAGGATAACCACAACTCGAGGTGTGGATAAATATTAAAAATACGATTTTAGTTTTAAAAATGACAACCTTGTTTTGTGTTATAGAAAGTTGAAACATAATTAAAAAATAAGTATGAAATTTGTGGATATGTTGATTAAAAAATATGAGTTGTGATTATAATTTCTAAAAACTAAGATTTTTTTATTCTTATCATCGGCCTTAAGGGCTGTAATTATCATTATCCAACTTAATTAGTTAGTCCAAACCCACTTATATAAATGTGTCAAATTAGATATTAAATATGGGTCAAAACATGTTTGGTGGACAAACCAACACGTAATTTTATAGGTTTTAAGATGAAAAATGATATATTATTCTGGTATTTATACTTATCTCATATCTTACTTATTACAAAATGAAATTTGAAATTCACTAATTTTATTTTTTTTACATTCTTCATTGATTTTGACACTTATGTTGATTTTGTAAGTAAAAATATAAGTAGAAAAAAATAGTAAAAATATATATAAGGAGGTAATAAATGCATATTACTAATGTATAGATACACCGTACACGTTTTGAAACTAAACTCTTTAATAAATATGTTGATGAATTATCTAATTAATAAGTAATATTGTGTATATTTGTTATATAATAAAATTTTACATCCTCTTTACATTATCATCGGATTAACTAAACGAACATAATAATATTTTAGAAAAAATTATGGTTATCTTTGTGTTTATCCGGATATATAAATTAGTATTAGAAGGTTAGTTTAATTAGTCAACACCAAAATAGGGGGTATGTACGTACGTGCGTGTCAACTAGCCGATTATAGAAGTATAGAACTATATACCGCTCCAAAATCATAAGTTGTCGACTTGACGTATTCGAAATCTATGAAAAGAAAAAAGGTAAGGTGGTGCCCGGTCAACGAGCTAATCGCCAAATCTACGACCTAATTTTGACATTTTTTTAGACTAGTATGTTATTTGTTAAGGTGTACATACCTTCTACTTTTTTGTACGTGACTTTATATGTTATATAACCCTCTATATCAAGCACATTATTACTTATATATATAATATTTCCATTGGCTTCCATTGACTAATTTCTTTGAATTATTTTTAACAGGTTAATTATTAGCTAGCTAGCTATATATCAAACATTCTTGATAAAAATTCTTGAAAACTATAATGGCCGTTATGATTAGTTCATTTGAAAAACTCTGAACAATTTGGTGTTTAATTATAGAAAAACGTATTGTAATCTTACTATTTTTTTTTATATTTGTAACATTATATTTGGCACATTCATGGTAATATATATATATTTATTAATAAGATTTGAGCTTTCTAAGCGACGATGACAACAATACCGAAATTCGATGTCAAGACCTCTAGGACGCTCTTTTGAGCGGTAAAAAAAAGAAGCTAGCTAGCCGGCTATTCGTTCAATTCGAACCTTCCTGTGTGCAACCAATGATCATATACATGATTCATATCGGTCTCCTATTTATACTTGCAGATTAAACGCGCGTATGATCAACATATATAATTGATGATTATATATAGTTGGGTAATTTGTTTATTTAAAAGAAAAATCATTTATAAATTAAGAACTGAAGTTGGTTATAGTGAAAGTGGTCACGTTGCCTTCATGTAGAAACCCATATATAGCCGAATCTATGTAAACAGATGGACACACGTATTTGATCGATCGATAATATTCCCATTTATTTATTAATTATCGGTTTTCGATATATATAGCTATATCTCAATCTTCAAGTTTCAAAGTTTCATATTTAAATATATACATTTTGATCATTCGATCGATTACGTCTGGATCGATCGATGAAGCCGATGAAGATGGCAGCTGGTGGTTTGGGTTGTTGTAGTGGGCGAGTAGTACTTCCCGAGAGTGTCGACTACCAACTTCAACGACGAAGACGTGATCATCGGCCATGCACATTAATAATATTCCGCCAGCCTCCTTCTAATTATAATTATCTACTTACACATGTAAATCATGTTTCCTTCAATGACCGCAGGAGGCGCCTAGTACGACGTACGTAGCCTTTCTTCTCCTCCAATTCTGCTTTCATTTTCATTTTCTTATTTTATTTGCCGTAATTAACGCATCATTTACATTTAATTAATACTAGCTAAACGACCCGCGTATCAACACAGGATGATATAAGTCAATTTTAAATTTATATAGTTTTAAGAAGTCATAACACGTATAGTAAAATTAATTGCAAAGCATAGATAGGAAAATAAAATCTCGTAAGAAAATAAGAAATGAATAACCATTACAAAATTTTGAAATCCATATATAAGATTATCATTAAATTTTCTGTAAAACCTCTTTATAAACAACATTCATGGTTTTATTAGTAGGGTTTCCTTCATCATCGCAAATTAAAACTTTTAACCACTTCTTACTCTTTACTCGAGAAACCGTCACGTGTAACTATCCATGAGTAAAAAACGTGTATTTTTAATACTTTTTATAAATACTCTTTTTAAGAAATATAAAGTTACATTACACATCTAAAAGTTTTTAGTATAATATTAATGTGTTTCTCGTGATGGAGCTTTATCCAGACATTGTAAAGAATAATTATATTATTATTGTCGATGATATAATATCAAGTGCTTTAAAGACATTTTTATTAGTCAATTATATATTTGAATATTTGAAATTGTAAACTAAATTTATTAAAAGTTAAACAATGATTACATCCATCTAAGTATACGCAAATTAGATCACATAAAAATAAGATTCTAACATAAAATAGATTATGTATATACATACGTAAATCACTTAAGTGAAATAGATTGCTTCGATGTTTGATGGTGGCGGCTGTGGAAGTGGGCAACGGTGATGATGGTGGTTTCTTCAGATCTGCGACGGTGGTGTGTTTTCTTCAGATCTGTCGCGGTTATCGATTCATGGGGTGAAGGTGGTTGTTCGATGGTGGTGGCCGGTGTAGATCGATGAGAAAGAAGAGAAGGGGTGGTCTTGGTTATGGGGTGGTGATGGCTGTCATTCAAAGGGTGGTTGTGGTTATGCGGCGGTGGTGGCTAGGGAAAATCAAAAAGAGAGAGAGAGAGAGAGAGAGAGAGAGAGAGAGAGAGAGTATGAGGTGGTGCCTAGTGCAGATCCAAGAGGGAGAGAGAGAGAGCAATGGAGGTGGAGCGGTTGCAGTGGCTGGTGGTTCTGATGGCATGGGGGCGGTGGTGGTCGACTGTTTTATGGGTGACGGTGGAGGTATGAGAGGCAAATAGTTTAGAGAGAGAGAGATGAAAGATAAGTCTTTGAAGAAAGGGGAGTAAGAGATAACGAGATAGAAGATGGTAGAAGTTGAAAAAGATGTTTGGTAATAAGGTTAAGAAAATAGGTTGTTTGGAAAAAAGTATAATAGATAAACTGTGTTTGGTAACAAGAAGAAGATGGAGAATGACCATAATGTCTCTTGACTTACGGTCAAAGATAACTGAAGTTAGTTTAAAATACTAAAAGTGAAACAAAATGACAAACACATTGACTATTTTTGTAATTTTTAAAATTAAAGTACTAAAAGTAAAAATTAGTGACAACCATAGAGATTATTTTTGTAATTAACTCTAATAATAAAAGTAATTTATATGGTTCCCATGATTGCATGAATGGTACGGGTATGCTCTAAAAAGTAAAGTGGTAAATAAAACTACTATGGTTGGACTCGAACTGCCGACCAACACTACACAATAGTTGTGCCTAACCACTTCATCCAAGGAGAACCCTTGTTATATTTTCATCATAAAATTATGAGTTAATTACAAAGATGGTCCTTATGGTTTTCGCTAAATTTCACATTCAGTCCTTTAAAATAAAAAATTACACTGATAGTCCTTATGGTTGACATTTTGTTTCATTTTTTGTCCTTTAGCCTAACTCCAGTTATCTTTGACCGTTAGTCAAAGGGTATATTGGTTATTTTTCAACTTATCCTTGTAACCAAACATCCTCTATCCTCTTTGTTTCTCTTAATTAATTAATTAATTATTAATTAACTTTTTATTTATGTTTTAATCATATTCAAAGTGTTTTTCTCCTTGTTCTAGTGTGTTCTTCCCCAATATAAAAACCCTAATCTCTTTGTTCAAGTGTGTTCTTCCCCAATTTAAAAACCCTAATCTCTTTGTTCAAGTGTGTTCTTCCCCAATTTAAAAACCCTAATCAAGAACACCATTATAACATAAAATAAGTTTTGGTTGGATAACAAGCTGTTGACTAGCTTAAAATAAGTTTTGGTTGGATAACAAGCTGTTGACTAACATTGATTTCTTCATGGCTTAGTAATCTGCTCCTTGTTCAAGTGTTCATCTCGTACAACCAAAATCGTAACCGCTGATCAATATAACCCTAATCGACCTTCAACCACAGATAGTATGAGATCGTATAAATGAAATTATTAATCAAAGAAGCCTAGATCCGGAGAAAGATCTAATCGAACGAAAACCCTAATCGATGGAGGCGGTGTTTGTGATTCCCTGCTCACCTGCTGAATTAAATCCGTAATCGACCTTTTAACCAGCCATTAGAAAGCCCTAATCGAACGAAAACCCTAATCAACCTTCAATCATCAACCTTCAACTCACCTGCTGAATTAAATCCGTAATCAGATCTGAACGGTGGTCAATGTGGTTAACGGCGGGGTATGCGACGGTCTATGAAGATTAGCGGCGGCGGCAGTTGAATACTTGAAAAGGTTTAAAAATCTGCGGCGGCGGAAGTTCTAGATCAAGGGCCTCGACAGTGTTAGATCGGCGGCGGCGGCGGTTCTAGATCAGCGGCCATGATGGTGGAGGCGTTTGAAGATCCGAGAAGAGGAATAGTTGTGGGGGAGGGAATTATGGAGGGTGGTGTTATAGGGAGAGACCCAGATTGAACCTTAAGATAGGAGTTCAGGCTTAGTTGTTAGAGAAAATTGGTAGTTGGTATCAGGATTAAAAATAACTCTTACATAAACATGTTTGGCAATCATTATAATACATAAAACTTGTTTGGAAACAAAGATAAGTAGTAAAAAGACTTAAATGCCCTTTGACTAACGGTCAAAGATAACTGGAGTTAGGTTAAATGACAAAAAATGAAACAAAATGTCAACCATAAAGACTACGAATGTAATTTTTTAGTTTAAAGGACTGAATATGAAATTTAGTGAAAACCACAAGGACCATTTGTTGTAATTAACTCTAAAATTATATAACTGGATATAAGATAGTTATAGAAAAGACAAAAAACTACTGTTTATTCCCCATAATAAATGTTAGAGTAAATTACAAAAATCGTCCATGTGGTTTGCAAAAAGTAACACCTTTGGTCCTTTATAATAAAAAAGTACAGAAATCGTCCTTGTGGTTGATATTTTGTAACACATTTGGTCCCTGTGATTGACAATTTGTAACACATTTAGTCCTTTAGGCAAACGTCCGTTTAATTTTCTGTTAATGGCCCTCTCTTGTGCCTTGCACATGAGGGTATTTTGGTTTTTTTTAACCATTATTCTCCTTACCAAACACTCACCCATATTACAAACTCATCTTACCTAACTCTCTCTCACACTCACACTCACCATCACTCTCCCTCTCTCTCTTTCTGGAAGAACTACCGTCCCCACCATGTTAAGTCCAACCACTGCCGCTGCTTCCGGCGTTTACACCACATATCTGCTCTCTCTCTCTCTCTACTCTCACTCTTTGCCATGAGAAAACCTGAAGCACTCTATGGAAAAACCCAGATCTGGAAAAACCGCCGCCGCTATGTGAGTCGCACCACTGCCGCCGCTATCACGGAAAAACTCAGATTTGATGGTCCACCCAGCCTGAAGCCTCACCTCTCCGTTTCTCACCTCCATTTGAGTCGAATCGTCGCCGCCATCTGAGTCGCACCACCACCGCCGCCATCATGGAAAACCCAGTCGCACCACCACCTAGGGTTTTCTCAGATTTAGGTTGCCATAGATCTAAAATCGGTTAAGTTTGGTTGAACAAACCAAAATGATTAGGGTTTTTGCATTCTCATCTGGGAATCATCATCAAGAAACAAACCCTTATTATTCATCTTCTTCGTATCATCTGGGAATCATCTCCAAGGTGGGTAATTAGGGCTTTTTATTTTTAATTCCTTGCTAAAAGGTCTCAGATTAGGGTTTTGTTTATATGGTTTCATTCTTCTTGATTATCAACTCAGATTTTTTTTTGTGTTTGTGTAATATTTAGATTTATGATTTCAGTATTTGTTTTTATACATCATCTTTCTGTTAGGGTTAGATCCGTTGTTGTTTTTCATATGGAAATTCATTGATCTATTATTGTTCTTCATCTGGAAATTCATTGAACAAATATCATATTTAATTTTGTTGGTGTTGATATGTTGTTCTTCATCTGAAATCATCAAGAGAGAGAGAGGAGAGAGAGAGTGTGAGAAAGATAATTGGTAGGGGTGAAAGAGTGTTTGGAAACATGGATTAAGGGTAGAAAGACCAAAATACCCTCATGTGCAAGGCACATGAGGGGCCTTAACGGAAAAGTTAACAGCCATTTGACTAAAGGACTAAAAGTGTTACAAAATGTCAACCATAGGGACGATTTCTGTACTTTTTTATTATAAATGACCAAAGGTGTTACTTTTTGCAAACCACAGGGACGATTTTTGTATCCAAACACCCCACTTTCCCAATCATTAACATTTTCATCCAAACACTCCTCACTCACCCCTCTGTATATCCGTCTAATATTTGTATTGTCAAATTGTGTGCAAAGTAACAATCTAGAATTACATCATATTTGACTATTTCACGTGGTTTCGAGTTCTGATATGAAGTTGTTGTTGAAATAGTAGATGAGTACATCAAAGGATATGTTAATTACAAGTAAGACAACAAATTACTGAAGGGACAGAGATGAAATCAAATTTATAATCACCATATATATTGTGTGTGTTTATGATTTTTAGGAGAGAGAGTGCGTGGGTGGGTGGGGGGGGGGGGGGTTGTGTTTGTGGTGATGCTATGTTTAGATAAAAGGGTAGAAGGTGGATGTAAATTGGATATCTTTGGGCAAATAAATTTGCAAAAAATAATATATTTTCATACTTTATCTTCTTACTTCATCATTCTACTCACTATAAGATGACATATGATGTCTACTAATTTGTTTTCTTAATCTTCTCTATTGATTTTAACACTTGTATTGTTCATCTTGTGAGCAGAAGAATGTAGTAGGAAGTTATATAACCTCTCATTAATATATATATATATATATATATATATATATATATATATATATATATATATATATATATATATATATATATATATATATATATAGTAGAGGGTTCAAAATGAGAATGTGATACTCAATCCTAACCGTCCAATTCGCCCTCTTTCAATGTCATTGTCCACCCATGAATTCCTCATATGTACCATGTCACACTCTATCCTCTCACGCTCTCCATCCATGAATTTCACTTAAAATATGAACTGCTGAGATTGAGTCTCCTATTCTTAATTAATTTATCATTCTCATTTGAACATTCCCATATATATATATATATATATATATATATATATATATATATATATATATATATATATATATAATGGATCAACAAAGAACCTCATCTTAAATAAAGAACTTAAAAAACCAATCTGGACCATTAAATCATCAAAATCAATGGATGAGATTGAACGATGACAAAACTGTAATTATTATGTATTAATTTAGGACGAAAAGGGCAAACATGGAAAATCCCCCCCCCCCCCCAACAACCTACGATTAAAAAAAACCCCTAAAAACTTTAAATTGCCATAACTTTTTATGTTTTGTGAATTTAAACAAAAAAAATTTACCAATCTTTTAGTTTTTTAATTCTCTTTCAAACAAGATCACTCTTTCCATATTTTTCTAAATTTTTTTAACACGGTTTTGGTAGCATGTAGTGTTTCTGTACGGATTTTACATTTTGGGTTGAATGTGAAATTTTGCATTTTGAGCTGCATTTTTCATTTGAATCATGTTGGATTTGCATTTTGCATTGTCATAATTTTTTTATTTTGGAAGCATCTAGATGACCTACATGTTTATTTTTTGCGTTTTTCGTTTTCTGCATTTACGTTCTACGGATTTTGCATTTTTGGGTTTGAATGTGTAATTTTGCATTTTGAGCTGCATTTTTCATTGAATCAGTTTTGTGTTTGCATTTTGCATTTCATAATTTGGCATTTTGGAAACATACGGATGACCTGCATGATGATATTTTGCATTTTAACGATTTTTTGCATTTTGCATTTAGTATAGACACAGCTCAAAATGCAAAATTTGCATTTCAAAAAAAAAGTTTCTGAAATATATCAAGCTCAATCTTGTTTGAAAGAGAACGAAAAACTGAATCTAGCGGTATAATTTTTTTGTTAAAATTCTTAAAAACGAACGAGTTATGATCATTTAAAGTAAGTAGAGGTTTTTTTAAATTGATGGGTTTTTTGTGAGGCTACGCTGAGTTTTTTTTTAATTTTCCTTTTTTGCCCCTAAACAATGTGCCACGTGTCAACACCAGGAGGGTTGTTTAGGTCCTATGTTTAAGGGATGTTCTTTATATAACCTTACTATATAGGGGACGGTTCAAACGAGAACCATTTTTCGTACGAGAACTGCGAGAACCAATTACAACCATTGATCAAAGAAATGGAGGGTTGAGATCAAAGAGTTGTTAATGGATAACCTTAAACTAATCAAACTTAACCTTAATTAACTAAGGGTAATTTGGACATTTTTACATTACCCTCACATTTTTTAAATTACTAAATACATCAAACGGAAATATGTTAAATTACGAAAATTATACCAAATTAACGAGAAAATTATGCTCTTTAATCTGAGACCGGTCTTGATATATTTTTTCAAAAAAAAAATTTGTGTGTTTTCTGGGTTTTTTTTCAGTACAACGACAAGTGCACTAGTGCAAATTTGTGCATATGCACATGTTCCCCTAGTTTTTTCAGGACAGATGTAAATATGCACATGTGCAAAATTTTGCACTTGTGCACATGTTGCTGTACTAAAAAAAACCAAGCAAAACATGATTTTTTTTTCTTCCAAAAAAAATATTTCAAAATCGGTCTTAAATTAAAAAGCGTAATTTTCTCGTTAATTTGGTATATTTTTCATAATCTAACACCTTCTTGTTTGATAGATATATTAGTTTAAAAAAATAGGGGTAATGTCATAATGTCTATACTACCCTTTCCTATTTAAATTAAATATAAAAGACAGAAAATTAAATGATTGGCCAGAAATGGTTCTCGCAATTCTCGTACGAAAAATAGTTCTCATTTGAACCGCACCCTATATATATATATATATATATATATATATATATATATATATATATATAAATAACGAAATGAAGACAATGAAACAATAATTTAAGTGTTTAAATTGTTTTTTAAATAAACTTTAAGGTTCAAAACCTTTCAAAAAAAAACTTATAAATTAGAATTAAAATAAAGTGTAAACTTAAAATTCAAATTATATAAAAAATCTATACTACATTATAAAACATTTAACTTTCTCTCTCTTAAAAATTTTAAGACTACTTAAAATTAAGTAGTACAAATTCTTTTACTTAAGATACAATCACTTAAAGCAATAGCTTAACCAATCATTCACTTAATTATCTCAACTAATTTAATGCAATTATTACTTTAATAAATCATTAAACATCATAAAATTATTTAATTTATCTCATTATGACTAAATTACTTACGTCAATACAATTTTAAGGCTATAATATATTTTTCTCTAATTATTCAATAATAATATTTTTTTAGTTGCTTTTCAAAAACTATTTTAACAACTAATAAAATGGTTGATTGTAGAAAAAAGTAAAGAAATAAAAAAAGGTAGAAAATATATGTGGATAGGTTGACCAACATCACATTTCACATACGATACCCTACGTTTTAAATCAAACATGTTATCGAGCACAAACTATTGTCACCGCGGTCGCATGGCGCGGGTGTAATGCTAGTAGTTATAAATTAAACCAAAGTTTAAAATTTTCACTAGAATAAAATATTAACTTACAGGTTATAACCATTATCAACTCTAACCATACCTTTTTGATATCCCGCCTTAGATTCTTGGTAACATTTTCGCGAACATATGGTGAAAGAAAAATTGATTTCAGAAGTTAACTGTGTGAAGAAATTATTGTAGTGTCAATTGTATCTGCAACGAGAACGAAACACCCAACAAGAAGACGAGTGGTTGTGACCGGAATGGGCGTAGAGACCCCGATTGGTCACAATCCTGATGAATATTACAATAATCTGCTCCAAGGTGTGAGTGGCATTAGTGAAATTGAAGGATTTGATTGTTCAAGCTACCCAACTGTATGTCACACATCAGTTCTTGATCTCACATAAACATGTTCTTAATTACAAACCCATAAACAGTTTAAATTCACAGAGAATAGCCGGAGAAATCAAAAGATTCTCCACCGATGGATGGGTCAGTCCAAAGCTCTCCAAGCGGCTCGAAAAATTCATGCTTTACATGCTCACCGCCGGCAAGAAAGCAGCGGCGGATGGTGGTTTAACAGAGGCTGTCATGAAGAAGATTGATAAAACTAGATGCGGAGTTCTCATAGGGTCCGGTATAGGTGGTATGAAGGTATTATTATCAAAGAACTCCACAAAATGATTTCGAAACCAAATACCATTTATTCTTGTATCTATTTATTCATAATATAACTAAATTTTGTTTGCATTTTAGGTTGTAAGTGAAGCTATAGAAGCATTGAAGGTGTCTTATAAAAAGATGACTCCTTTCGGTGTACCCTTTGCGAGTACTAACATTGGATCATCTTTGCTGGCCATTGATCTGGTGAGATCAGATTAACTAATCTACCACTGGACAACTCAATAAGTGGATTACTTATGTTCATATTTTTTACTTCAGGGTTGGATGGGTCCAACATATTCCATTTCTACAGCATGTGCCACAAGCAATTTCTGTATATTGAATGCTGCAAATCACATCATTGATGGGGATGCTGTAAGTGTAATTGCATTCATGCTTATTCTATAATGCACACCATAATATCTTTTTATAGTGTTGAAGGCCTTGCAGGACATGATGCTTTGTGGTGGATCTGAGTCTGCCATTATACCGATAGGTATTATTGAGTTTTCTTGAAGATTTGGTTGAATCTTGAAGATAAAGATGAAGAATTATGCAGGAATAGGAGGTTTTGTGGCATGTAAAGCTTTAAGTGAGCGAAATAATGATCCTACCAAAGCTTCACGACCATGGGATTCGGTATATATTTTTGTTCTTTTATCCGTCAATTTCTTTTTATAAATGTCAGATTTTGTAATATTCTGATACTCTTGAACAGGGACGTGACGGATTTGTTATGGGAGAAGGAGCTGGAGTTCTGTTGCTGGAAGAACTCGAGCATGCTAAAGTCTGTTGATAAGTTTGGAGATTTTTGTGGCACTGTTGCTGAAGATAGTTATTTATCATGTTTCTTTTTTCGATTTTGTTATAACTTACTGTTGGACAGAAACGAGGCGCTAATATATATGCTGAAGTTTTGGGAGGAAGTTTTAGTTCTGATGCTTATCATATGACACAGCCTCACCCTGAAGGTAGATCAAACAACTCTCTTATGCATGATGTAAGATGTATGATGTGTGTAAAAAAGTAAATTATCGCGCATATCTGTTTGTAACACTGTTAGGTAGTGGTATAATATTATGCATTGAGAATGCGTTATCTCAGTCGGGTGTGGCTAGGGAAGATGTGAACTACATAAATGCACATGCTACATCAACGCCATCAGGGGACATCAAGGAATACCACGCAATTGTTCATTGTTTTGGCCAGAATAAAGAGGTGACTGATTGATAAACTACTTAATTGTTCTTATGAAACAATATTACTTGCATTAATCAGTTCTTTTTATATGAAATTTTGATGGTGCAGTTGAGGGTGAACTCTACAAAATCAATAATAGGTCACCTTTTGGGAGCTGCTGGTGCTGTTGAAGCTATTGCAACTATACAGGTAATGCAATGAAGTAGTTTGTAGCTGTATTCTTCTTGAACCATTTGTTTTTCATTTAGTTTTGGTATGATATGTAGGCGATTCGGACGGGTTGGGTACATCCAAATCTTAATCTTGACCATCCAGACAAAGATGTGGTATATATGACTTCCTACCTGTTTCTTGTCTTCTCTAATTAGTAGTAACAATATCAACCCAAGAAAGTCTATTTAGTTCAAAGATTTTCACTAAGATTGTACTAAATTATGACGCGTTCATTGTTTTATAAAAATAAGAAAAAGTGTTAGCGGATCAACTCAACCAGACTCAATCGATTTCAACCAGGCTGACCTGACTATCTTAACACCTTTTAACTCATTAACTGTAATGTATAAAATCAACCTAACAAAATTTACATATGAAACAGGACATGAATGTGCTTGTGGGACCAAAGAAAGAAAGGCTCGATATCAAAGTTGCCCTATCGAATTCATTTGGGTTTGGGGGTCACAATTCTTCAATATTATTTGCACCTTTTCAGTAGATGTTGCAAGATTTGGAAAATTATTGGACTTCATCAGTTATGTCATCATACTCTGTATAAACACGTTCTTTTTTATTTATAACAAGAACTAGAAATATTAATTACACAATTAACTATATCTATATATATATAAAACATACAAGAAACACACATATGTATAGCATAATCTTTGATATATTAGTTAATTATGAAATTCGAGGATGATTAAATATATAAATGAGAATAGAAGATGGATAAAGTGGTCAGGGGTGATCAAGACGATTGATGAGATAAAGAGCATTACTAGTGACCTTAGCCACATTTGTGATCTTGCGTTTGACATCAGACCGCACCCTGCCTTCGATCTCCTTGAACCCATCGAGACATGTGTCTTCGTTGGTCAATGCTGCACTGACCCATGTCTCGGCATTGCTCATTTGCCACCTGAAGGTGCCTCTTTTGAGCTCTTTTAGTTCACCCAGGGTCTTCCTCAGGTCGTCCACCGAGTCTGATATCTGGGTAGCGCAGTCCATCACTGCCCCTTTCTCCCTCTTGTTGGCTTCTTTTTGCAGACCGGAAAGATACTCCGATGCCTTAGTGGCTCGAGCGATGCTGATCTTGATTGCCGCCTGGGCCAGCTCGCGTGGGGTGGTGGCGGGTCCGTGGTATGTGGAGAGCGTGTGGGCACAGACCTTCGGGAAGGTGGCGTGTTGGCAAGATGACTGGACTAGATCAAGATCCGGTGACGGGGTGGCCATGGCAGTTGCAGAGGAAGACAGAACAAGAATAGTGAAGAAGATGATGCAGGCAGCCATGGAGGGTTTGAAGTGAAGCGTAAGTTCACAATGTGTGAAGCTGTAGTAGGTGGGAAACAACTAAATAAGAGTCCATTTCAGGACGATGATATTAATGAGACAGGAAGCATGATGGATGTGCTGGACATAAAGGTAAATTTGCAAGTGCTATCGTTGTGAACATATATATATATATATATATATCTATATATTTATAATTCATATTAAAAAGACGTTTTATATAGTCTAATTAGATCAAACACATTAAGAAGCGGAAATGATAAGGGATTTATTGATGACTGTACAAATGGAGAAATGTGTTGCTGAATGAAGGAAGAAAAAAGGACAGCAAAAGCAGAGGATGGCAGTTTACTACTTTTAAATGCCCACCTGTATTTGTTGGCCATTTAACATTGGATGAACTAAAGATAAGATGGGTCGGGTCGGGCCAAGGGTCATGTGGGTAAAAGTAAAAAAAAAAGAAAACTACAAAAATGAAATGCTTTAGTATTCAATTAGTTATATTATTATGTGAATTAAGTTATATATACATATATATGTATGGGACATGTGGTTGTGGTACTGAGGTGCCATAACTTAGAAGGAAATATATAGATGAAAATCATTAAATAAGAAAGAAACTGCTGATAAATTTTCCTTGTTATATAAGTGTCATCCATGTTGTATGATCTGACCAGACCCCACATCTTCATGTTCCCTGTCCTGCTTTTGAACAGATCCAATTGGTTGAACCACAAAACAATGCATTTGATAGTGGGGTCTAGTTCACATGGCTCCAGTAGAAACTATAAACCAAACATGCATTAGGTAACTTTGGCTCACAAAATTATTATAGCATGTATATAACTATGTGGTTTTGAACAATAATGAATAATTGGAGACTCGGGGATTCTTAATCGTATTCGTCTAATTATACAGGTTGACCTACACTAGCTGTTGTATAGTGTACACATTTACATTCTTTTCTTTCTTATGATTTGTAATTATATATTTTATAAGTATGTGTGACGGACGCTCTTACTTCAGAAATACTCTTTGTGGAACTCAAAACGCGTTGATGTCTTGTGGCTCATTTCATATGATAGCTTCTTCAGCTCCTTTGCCAACACTGGCATTCCACAATAGAACACGCCTGCCAAATCAATCATTAATTTTTTAAACCTTCTGTTTAAGTGATTTACTGTTTGATCAATGGATTTACTTTTCTTATCAAAGGAGTTGGAATTTTAGAAAATTATTTACCTATGGTTGAATTTGGATGTTTAGACGCTACCTTGCTGAACACCTCTCTCCAATTCGGTCTAGCAAAATGTGTCCTTACCTGCCCAACAAAACTTTTAATGCTTATTGAAGTCTTGGAGGAAGAAGTTTCATTAATGATTGAAGGAAGCAAGTTTGTTATATCATACTCGGGTGCCAGATAAGATGTCAACCCCATGTTTGGCATGAGTAAGTGCTTGAACCATGGTGATTAGAGTTGATCTTGCATCTCCCTCCTCATAAACACTAGTAAGATAGTTATGCATCTCAATTTGACCCTATTTCAAACGGGAACATAGCAATGGACCTCAATTCAACATCTGTGAATTCTGAACATATATATGCGATTGTGTGTATTTTTAACACAGAGACTGGTATATCATGAGATAGTCTTACCTTGTGATCCATTTCGGCGACTTCATTCATTACTCCTTTAAACCATTCAAATGAACCAGGCTCTCTAGTGACCCAATAAAAGTTTGCAACTTTAGCCCTTTTTGATTTCTTCTTTTCAGTTGATGACGCCATACTTGAAGATGCTAGACTAGTAAGGCTATCCCCTGATATACTCGTGTCTGTGTTTGAATCCTAAGCAGCATCAGCACAAGATACGTCATGAAAATGGACCAGAAAAATGTTCAGAATCAGAAGAAAAAAGACATTCTGATGAATTATGCATAATTACCGTTTGGTCTTCCATTGCCCTATTGTTGTATAATAGATCTCTAAGAATACTTATAAAAGGAGTAGCTCCAATTCCTAGCCCCACAAGTAGTAACACTTCATAATTCCTGTAGTCTTGTGCTGGTGCACCGTAAGGTCCATCCAACAGTAGCCTTGGTAAACTGCAGTATATTTCACTTTAATTTTCATGTAAATAAAAATACTTAGTTTTTAATGACAGATAAATTTACCCTTTTGAATCGACTTCCCCTAGCTTCCTAAATTTGGCTCGCCCAATGGTACATCCAGAACCATTATCAGTGGTTAATACTTGTTTCAGCTCTTGTGTCCAGTCTCCCACTGTTCGGATGTGAAGACTTAAGTAATCGTCTCCTGGTGAAGAAGTAATTGAAAACGGATGCCTGAGAATTATTAAAAAGTTAATACTAGTAGTAATATTAATAAGCATTGCTATCGAAAAAGATGGATAAAGTGTAGAGACATGTAATGCATACCATTCAAATGGAGAGATTGAAGGGCACTGCAGAAATATATACTGGCCACTTCTGTACTTAAATCCGTTTGGTTTGGACATAATTATGCTGAATACATCTCCTGGTAGGATTGAAACCTGGGTAAAGAACATGTTATTAGTAGATGTTATGTTAATAAACAATTGGTCTTATCAACTTATAACATATTCTCACCTTGATGATTTTAGGCGAGTAATGTTCTGACCGCCCTGTTCTCAGACTCCTCTCAGCTGCGTATATTAAGATTGGAACCGAGATGTACATCCATGTCTGCAACATTGGAACATGTATTCTTAGTGAAAAGTCTTGTAATGAAATTCAGGTGAATTTTACACTGTTATTGTTATCCTGCAATAAGAAAGCAAATATCTTACTGTTTTCTGTGTCCACTTATGAACCAAGTACAAGAAGGATCCATGAACCAATAGCAGTATGTACACCAAGCAAAAAAGGTGATGCGAAAACCAAAATGCATTAAACCCCGTCAAACGGTTGAATGGTGATGGAAGCTTCAAGAGATTCCTCCTAAAATATCTTGAAGCTAATGTGAACGCGAATGCCATCAGTATCAGCATACAAATTCCAGTCAGACCTTCAACTCCAACTAATAATTCCTTGTAGGTCGGCTTTTTGTTATGGAAATCCGATGCTATGAGAGCAAACTTTTCTGGTGAAGAGTTTACTAACCGAGGGAAATCACAGATCATATGATTCCCAACATGCAGAGTGATTCCAATGGCTATAGCAAAAGCAATCATCTGTAATCCAAATGGATGTTATCAAATTCCACGGCATGTAAAAAAGATACTATAAAGATACTTTCATTTAAGGGGTGGGCGGTCACCTTGTGAAAGTTAATATTGTCATCAAAAGGGATCAACAGTCGGGCTCGTGTAGACCTTAAGAATGTTAACATATTTCTACAAACGGGTATTAGTACAAGAGCCATATTGAGCTTGAGGGTCTCAGCAGCCCCTTTAGCAGTGGTCAAACAATACCCCATTACATGAAATGCCGCCTTGTTTTTGTATTGCTTAAATTTCCAAGTAAAGAGACAAGCCATGGCTAAAAACCATAGCACTAAGATCCAAGTTCTTTGCCCGTTTTCTAATAAAACCCACCTCACAAAACGAGTTAGCCGATGCATAATGCTTGTAGGTTTCAGTGAATTCAAATTCTGGCTCCAACCTGCACTTGCTATGCTAAGAGGTCTGCTGTAGTTCATGTAAGTTTCCCTTTGTAAAAGAAGCGTTTCCAACTGCCATAACTGATATAAAAAAAATACGCGTTTAGTATTGCTTGTAAATACAGTTGTGCAGATATTTAGCACACACCATATTCATCCACCATGATCCTTAAAGTTCAGTTATTTTACCTCAATATAGCCAAGATTTTCGGGGTCTAGTTCTTCCATAATTAAAGAAGCATATTCCTCTGCTTGTTCTTTAAACTTCGACAATCTATTTGCTGCAGCACTAAGCACAAGCAGCTGCATACAAATATAAAAAGGTGTCCTAATGTCAATATTCGCTAGAGTCTAACACAATATTTTGTTTATTGAGTTTTTTTTTTTTTTTTTGTCTTTTTTGTTCCCCTAGATGTGTTTCAATAATGACAAAATTAAAGAGTCTTGTGTATATATATCAGACACAATAACATCTATATGGTTAGACTGGAACTTAACTATAAACCAAACCCTACAAATATGTACATATATACCTCCTGTATCTCATCTCTTGTGATCCTTCCATCTTCGTTGCTGTCTGCCCTGAATTTATAACAAAGGAAAAGAATCATTAATAACTGGTTTAACTAAAAAAAATAATCCCAAACTAGTCAACTTCATTGTCAGTGCTGTTGAAGAATATGCTCTAAGCATTACAAGTATTATTTTTTATTCATCTCATTCAAGGTTTATCTATATTAGGATATTAATAAAGCCCAGTAGTTAGTTTGTAGATTGTCATCTCAAAACAAAGACAATTTATAATAACCTGTAGTGGTTGCGAACAACCCAAAGACAATTCCATATAAAAGCTTTTGTCACAAGGAAATAGATTATTATATTATTTTTAAACCCAACAAATTTTTTTTTATTCTTGCACACAGTTTGGGTACAGCATGCCAAATAACCAAACTACCCTTGAACCAAAAACTCAATTCTAATCTGCGATCAAACTTATCTACCTTTATGGGGTGTTTGTTTTAGCTTATAAACACCTTTCTTTCCGTGATTATTTTTCATAAGCTTGTTTTTACAGCTTATTTTTCACTATTTCGGCTTATTTTCTTCTTTTATTTTATAATAAGCTCAAAAATAAAAAACAAGTTGGAAAAAAGTTAGCTTATACAAAATAAACCCAGAAAACTAAATAAACTAAAACTAACACCCCCGTAATTGGCCCTTATGGTTTTTTCCGATATTGGAACATAAAAACACTGTTTAAATAATAATCTTGGCATCAAATTGACGGAAAATAAAGAGGAAACTCAAATTTTGGTCGAGGAAACTTAGGGGCAGACTAGTCATTTCACAAGCTCATAGAACCTTTGAATGTTTGACTATAAATTCTGTTCTCCATATTTCCCGCGAAACAGAATTTGAGTACTGAATTTTGAGATCAAAGGCAACGTAGTCAAGATTTCAGGGGAAATTTATTGGATATAAAGAGAAAGAGGGAGAATGAGAAACATAGTACATGTCAAAGAAGATCTGCAAACGAGCATCGAAGCTCTGGTCTGAAATCTGTAACCAAAAATCGTAAAGCTCTGCTTTTGTGATCTTCCCCAATTTCTGTTGTTTTCTTCTTGCCAATGCATCGAATACCCCCAAAGCAAACTCCTTCGAGTCCGCCATTCCTACAAAAAGAACAACAACAAAAAACACTCACACACACAATTACACAAAGTGAAGAGATGGAATTGGAGTTTTGACTGTAACGAGCGATGATCAAAACTACTATCACCTATACATTCAGCGAAATCCTCTCGTGCTAGTAGTCCATCTTCCCTAGCAAGATACGCGAACCGTGACTCGACGTTTTTCCACAGCTCGTTAACGTCGTCGGCGTTAGTGGTATTGCTAATAAACCGGAGACCTCCTAGGGCTCGTTGAGCGCTTGATTTGGTACGAATCAATTTCGCTCTCAATTTCCGAGCATCTCGAGACGGGATCGCACGGTCCACACTAGCATCCGAAGAAGAAGCTCGTGACGATGAAGACGTCAACCATGAGAACTTCCGTCGAAGCTTTGAGGTGGCGCCGCCTCCAACCCGTGGCGATTGTGAAGCAACATTCGGATGCGGATTGTTAGCGGTGGGAGTGACGCTGCATAAGATAATGGAATCATCTTCCAATTCCAACGTCACTTCAACTAAATCCTGATCATTGTTGCGTTGTAGATCGTTAAGGAAAATTGGAAGCATTGCACCTCCAATTCCGTAATTGGAATCATCAACAGGGTAGTCGAGAATCCGGCTGTAATTACTGGATCTTACGTCGGAATCCCGGCTGCTGACCGGAGAATCAGACCTCATGATTGGTTTCTTGAAATGCAAATCATAGGGGTGTGTAAGCAAGCGTGAATTAGCATCAAACAAACACTAAGAGGTATCAAATCAAAGAAAGTAGTGAGGGGAAAAAGGGTTTGCAAAACAAACACCTCTCAACCGATGGATGGAAGCACACGAATTCAACGCTTGTGCATAGAGAGTAGTTGAGTCTTGTTTCTTAACCCCCCATCTTTTCCAAACTCCTCCTACCTTACCTTGCCAATATAAACTATGCACCCACCTCTTTCATATTTTCCATTTCAAATTTAAAAAAATTCTTATTTTACAACTCCACTCCCTTTACTATCACGTATTTATTATTTCTACCCCTCCTTCCCACCTATGTTTAGCATTATTACCACAAGTTAACAAAACTTAATACTAACTTGGTCATATTTTTATTATTTACTTTTAACTTTTCAAAGTCTTTATTTTTCAACTTTGACCTTAAATATTTTTTTTATGTTATATAATACTTGATAAAAATTATATCAATGAAAATACATTTAAAACACAATGCATTCATATATTTTGTATCAAATATTATATAACACAAACAAAAATATTTAAGATCAAAGTTAAAAAAGAAAGACTTAAAAAAGTCAAAAGTGAACACTAAAAATGGGACGGAGGGAGTACATAGTATAAGTAGATAGGTTCATGTTATAATTAAACTAGTCTACATTATATTTGTGCGATACAATGTCGCAAAATACCTTTGTTCAGTGACATTATAGATTTTGTATCATGTTACACATGAAATGTGAAGGAAAAGACAATGGTTTTCGACGACATATGTCATATAAGTGATAGAGTTAATCCAATATTGTTTAGATGACAACATATTTAGTTCCAATTATCGTTCATTATCATATTAATACGAGTGTTTGTTTGGCGGAAACTTTGAACTTACATATTTGTCCTATAAACTATGGTATTGGTACCCTCAAGGCCTCAGTAGAATTGCAAAAATGTCATTTTTATTAATTTGATCTAAATGTATTTATTGCTTCTCCAGTTCTTTATTTTCATTTAGGTTCAGTTCGTTTAACAAATTTTGAAAGAATCAAATGGAATTGATGTTAAATTTCGTGTTGTATAACGTTTAGTAAACTTGTTTTTTAGTGAAATTTCATTTGTTGAAATGTTTACAATTCCTCAAGTAATGGAATCTCATTCCATAGGTGGTCTGAATGGAATTTAAATCAATTTCATTTTTCGATTCTAAGAAACAAACTTGACCTTATAATTTAAAGAATTACATATTTTCAACTTTCTTACAAAATTTCTGTATCTTCAGCATCAAACTACATTGTAAAATTTTCTAATAAAACCTTATATGTTGGAATGTTTACATTCTCTCAAGTAATGAAAAATTCATTCCACAGATGGTTTAAATGAAATTAATATCAATTTCAATTCTTCGAGTTTTACGAAACAAATGGACCTTAGAGTTTAGAGATTTACATATTTGTAACTTTCTTACAAAATTTCTGTATCTTCGGCATCAAACTACATTGTAAAATTTTCTAATAGTTTAAATTATTTTTATATTAAATGCAATATATATATAAGTTCAAATGAGAACTATTTTTCGTACGGGAACTACAATCACTGTTTATAACATTATTAATGACTCATTAATAAGGGTATTTTGGTCATTTATATTTTTTTTTCAACCGTGAATTACGTACAGATAAACAGTCATTAATGCGAGAAACTTGATATACCCAAAATAATTCTCATTAATGCATTGTTAAAGACATTAATGAGTAAATCATTAGCCGCCAAAATCATTAACTATTGATTTATTTTAAGACCGTTATCGTACTAAAATCAGTTCTTAATTAAACCCATTATATGCTAAATAACTTAAAGTAACTCCAGAAAATAAAACTTTATCTAATTTGTCGTGTCTTTTTATAACTTCTATGTGGGAATTGCTTTTATTCGTAATTTCAACTATTGTACCAACCATGTTATTGTATATATTTTGAAAAAAAAACTACATCTTTAGGTGCTTTACAATAAGTTGATATTCGATCACAAAAGTATTTATAAGTTTATGGTGTTCCAACTCTAAACCAACTGATTATAAATAGAGTTTCTTATGACTACATGTCTACATTGCAAATTCACTTTTCGCCTGATTTAAGACGTTACTTAACATGCGCTCTCACGTGTGACGTTCTTGTTTGATAGTTCATAACCATTATTAAGCACGTTGTATATTCATTTTTCAGGAAACATTACTCAAGGGTATCCAAATTACATACATCGTACATCTAAAATTTATACATATGCTTTTGACAACATAAGGGCATTCGGTTGAAACATTGTACACTCCCAACCTTTGTGCCATTCATACACTTAGCACATTATTGTCATGTTTACAAAGATAAAGATTGTTAGACTTTTGTGCAAAAGAATATCATCACTAATATGTTAGTTGAAGGTTTACATCTACTATATCAACGACTAGCAAGTTTGAACTAAGATTACAGAAGAAAAAAATATTCAAATCTAGAAAGAAAAAAGAAATAGAGAAGTACTATTTTTGTCTTATACTATTTTTGTCTCGTTTTTAAATGGTATGGCATATATAAGACAACTGAAAAGTGCATTATGATGTATTAACTAAGATTTTTTCACTTGAATATTGAAATGAAGATATTCTACCAACAACTAAATGCATACCCGGTGCCGAAGTTTGGGTCGTTTTATTTGTTAATTAACAGGGAGGCTGGGAAGGAAATTATTTTGGTATAATAGGGTTAGTGATAATCTTATTATGAGATTCCTTTGGAATGTTTTTTTATTGTATTTTTAATGTTTGTATCATTTTAGCTCTCTAATATCTTACTAGTGGACTAGTTAATTAATAAATATTGTTGTTTAAAATAATAATAATAACAATAATTATAATATGCTATATGCTATATGTTATGTTGGATATAGACTATTTTGCATTTATTACAATATCACATTGGTGAAAGACAAATTATTTTTGTAATCTATTATCTTTAATTTATTGCTCTTATTATATATTACTACTAGATTAGATTTATGTGCAATATACTTATTTAAAGTAAAGGTATTTATTAAATATTAATAAAAAATATTAAATAATTATAAACGTGAAAAAATAAAATTTAAATTAATAGTGACAAACGCATGGACAATTAGATCAGTGGGTGGAAGCATCGGCGTAAGGGGAGGGCAGACGGGACGGAAGAAATATAGTACAATGATACAGATAGATGTGATTGTATTTATTTTCCAATCAATCAATCATTATTGTTGCAATCAGGTGCGATACGGTCAAATTGTTATTGGTTAAAGAATTGTTATTGGTTAAAGATAAAAAATTAAAATGTTTATTAAATAATTTAAAATAATATTTGTACGGGGTAAAATATGATATTTCTAATTAAGATGGGTACGTACGTATATACAAGATTTAAGAAAGTTATATATGAAATTCACTCTAATAAATATGATATTATAAAAAGGTTTATATAATATTTATAAATTATGGTAGTAGATATTTTAAAATTTAGACATATATGAAATTCTCTTTAATATTTTTTATTTAAATTAACTAAAGTCAAAAAACTGAATTCAATTTTAAAAAATGTTAAAATTAGATTTTCAATTTGTAACAAACATATATGGCTCAAATATAACTTTTATCTAAATCAATAAAATTATTTATTGTATCTAATTTATATTAGTCTTTTATTTATATTAGAAGATATATATATTTACTATGATAGAATTAATTTTCAAATAAATTTTTAATGGAAGGCCAAAAAGTAGATCAATTTCAATTAACTCCCTGTCAAATAAGAACTTATCTTACTACGACGGTAAAAGATACATTAACCAATATGTATATATATTTTTTCTAATAAAAGACGTTAACATTATTAATTAAGTATTTGATTAACTTTATATCTATGTAAACATATATGACATGTCACCAAACATAACTATTAGGGGCCGCTATATATATCGTACAGTAAATACGCGCACAGATAATGTGTATATATTATCAATAATTCTTGTTATTTACGGTAAGATAAAATAAATTTAGGTTGAGGGAGATATTTATATATGAGTTGTAATTAAATACGTGCATGCTATGTTACGTACCAATATTGATTATAATAATGGTAATTTGGTAGCTAACATTATTTGTTTCTTATTTCTTTAATTCTGCTGCAGCTGGAGTCGTGTCTCCCACTCTTGTAAATCGCAGCACCTTTCATTCTTATATCCATGGTTGGTGCACTTCTATTTTTATTTTATTTTTCTTTCTAGAATCGTATTCTATTGATCAACAATATTAACCTCGTTATTTACACTACTAGAAAAACAGGCATCAGAAAGGGATTTCCCACAACTAAATTCAGTGGGAAAATTTTCCAACGGATTTCCCACGGATTTGAGTCTACAGGCACAGTTATTCATTTCCCACATATTTCCCATAAATTTCCCACGGTTTTGAAACGAAAATATTCCGAGGGAAAGTTGTTGCAAATTTGTATAAATTTCCCACGGATTTTCAACAGACTCGAGTTTAAAATCACATGTAATAATCACAAAGGGATTTCCCACGGATTTTCAATAGATTTGAAACAGTAATAATCCGTATGAAAGTTGTTGGAAAAGTCGTATAAATTTCACAGAAATTCCCCACAGAACTAAGTATGAAAACCTAATGTAAGAATTAAAGAGTGATTTCCCACATGTTTTTCACAGATTCTGAACAAGGAGAATTCCGTGGAAATGTTGTTCAGGATAATGTATAATTTTCCCACTAGTTTTCCACAAAATTGGGTAAAATGTAACCATTAAATAGCAATTCTCATTGATTTCTAACCGAATTGAGTACAAACCCAAAGTTAACCATTAATAACCACTAAGCGTACTAAGCTTCCAACTCAATTTTTATATGATACTAGTATAACCTAATATGATGTTATACAACTTATTGGTCGAACAATGTCATATTGTTCATGTACGTGAATTATAGTCAATAATGGTCATTTACTATAATACTTGAAATTAAATAGGTCAATCATTACCAATATTATTGAATCAAATGCACAACTGGTTCAAACAAGTCATTCATAATGATCATTGATCATAATTGATTCACTGGTCATGACATGTACGTATATAATCCGACTAAAACATGCTTTAATCGCTTCTTGTTACACATGACAACCTCATACTACTAAAGATCTTATTTGAAATCTCAAGCCGAGATCTCGTATAACACTTATGATCCATAAAAAAACAATTACATATCAATATGACATAAATCTTATTAAAAAAATATCAATCTTATATTATAACACAAATTTTTAGTTATCTTTTTAATTAAAATTTAACAAAAAAAAGTTAATATAATTAAAAAACAAATTACATATCAATATGGCCGTATTCAAATTTTTTGTTTAATTTTGAAGTTAGATATTGTATAAAATTAAAATATTTCACTTTCCCCCTAAAATTTTCCCTTCCCCCCAAATGCCCCCAAAACTCCATCGTTCCCCCCTAATTTCCGCCCTAAACCTCCTCAAGCACACAACACTACCAGTCTACCATAGATCTGCCACAATCTTCTCCCTCACGCACACCCCGTTGGCTCTCACGGTCGAACCATGGCCGGCTCTTCCACAACACATATATACCAAGCCATTTCTTCCTTGATTCATTATGAATGCTCTCCTAATTCATCAGGTACACTATTAATTGTTCATCTGATTTTTCGATTTTTATGATTTAACGCAGGTACGATGTTGTTTGTTCATATGATTTCGATATATGTACTCGTATGCTCAGCCCCAGTGGACCACCATCGTATGTACTCGAAATCGAGAGTGAGACGAAGACAGTCTCGAAGCTTAAAAAACCGAGAGGTGTTCAAGGTGTGAGTTGCGATTAAGGTTAGTTCCTTGGTTTTGTTCTTTGTCTGTTTTCGGCTACTATTCACACGTAAGAGTTACATATGTTTGATTGGGATTTCTCTGTTGCTACCCTATCCGTGCATCTTTGATTTTGAGTATGACCCATGAACTCGCAGGTAATGGATATTCTGTTGAAACACAATCACATTTAGGAGCACACTGTGTAGTTAATAACCTCAATTCATGATTTCAGTCAAGAAAGTTGCAGATTAATCTTATAATATGAGTCGATAAATTGTTCCTAAATGATTCAGTTTTAGTTAATTACACTGAGTAATTTACAGACTAAAAACTTTTTGCATAACCACAGTTCTTAATCCAATCGATAAACTTCTATGACTCTCGGACTGTGTTAAGAATAGGAATTTGATTGGGTATGCTGATGGGTTTCAAATGGTTATTTTTTAGTTGTTGTTTAGTAGAAATTTAATCACTTTCTTTTGTAAACGATAAACTAGTATATTGGTGAAACTAAAAGTTAGTGTTAGTAATTATAGATGTAAACAATCTGTTTTGTGTTTGCATGATTAAACAAATTTGTGATGGTGATTGAAGAGATTAAACACACGTAGGTACTTAAACAATAGTTTGGTAGTTGTATATTTAAGTTTAGTTCAGGTATGATTTTTGTTATGTATGTATATATTTACCTTTGCCTTTCCCTTCTCCTTTGCCTTTCCCTTCTGTTTGATTTCTATTGAGCCTCTAAACAAATAGTTTGGTAGTTGTGTAGTTGATTGGTTTAATGAAGAGATAATGGTTGGTTGCTAACGCTTATGACATTCTTATTTCCATTCCATCAGCTTAAGGAATTTGACAAGATCATAATCCGATAATCTACGTTGGATAAGATAATTGTGGTCTATAGGTATGTTATTTTTCAGTTAAATGTGTTTGTCAAATTTGATGGTAACTAATATGTTTCATGATATTCTATTAACTTTTATCAAAATCTTTATTGCTATTCTTCCTTTATCAAAATATTTATTGCTGATTGTCCATTATATTACAAGGTGATCGAAGTTCCAATATGGATTAATGATCAAGAAGAAGATGACTCCATGGTGTTGTTTGTGGCTCGTATGAAGGATATTTAAGGTGCTTTGACATCCTTTACTGTAAAAATAACTACATATGTATATTAACTTTAGTCCTAGTAATATTTGTTAATAACTACAGTCTAAAATGGCGGTTCGAACCTGAGTTACGCTGGGTCATGAACAATTGGTGGAGGATATGCAAGAACGAGAGGAACAAGAAAAAAGGGATAGAGAAGAACTTGAAAAAGAGAGGGAAGAACGTGAAATGAGAGGGAGGAGCTTGCTCGGAAAGAAATGGACAAGTAAAAAACAAAAATGGATGAGAAGCTTGCCTCTTTCTTTGCACGCTATCCAAATTCTGACCCTTCAAGTGATCACTAATCTTTATTATATGCTTTATATATTATATAGTTAATATATTATTACGGTCCTCAAAGCGTGGCTGTGAAAATTTACCATTTGTTATTATTAGTTGCTATTTTGGATAGTATCCGATGTTTTGGAACTTTACTATGGGACTCATTGTCAAGGGAATTACTATCAGATACTATTAGTTTTAGAAATATTTTACATAGTTTGTGTATTAATTTATAGGAAATCTGTTACAAATGAGTGGGAAATACCATCTTAATATTTATTAGAAATCAGTGGAAAATTCGATACAAAAATCTCTATGATATCTATTGCAAATCCGTGAGAAAAGTAGTTGCGAGTCCGTGAGAAAAGTGGCTGTTGCAAATCCGTGGGAAGATGTCCGTTGAAAATCCGTGGGTAAAGATGGTTGTTGCATATGCGTGGGTTAAATATGGCCGTTGCAAATCTGTGGGTAAAGATGGCTGTTGCAAATCCGTGGGTAAACAAGTCGTTGCAAATCTGTGGGAAATTTTTCAACCGATTTCCCACGAACTAAATCCGAGGGAAATCTATGGGAAATCTGTGGAAAACGGGTTTCCCACGAAGGTTTTATCCACGACCAATATTGGTGGGAAATCCGAGGGAAACAGCCTTTTCTCACGGTTTTCCCACGGATTTTTCCGACCCAAAAGGGGCATTGTTTTGTAGTGTTACTTCATACACACATATTTTTCACAAATCATTAGATTTGATATATAAGTTTAACATCCCCGAGCAAGTTAATTAATTAACAATTTCAAACAACTTAATTATAAGAACTAAGGTTTAGTTGACTAAAATATATACAATTTGTTACATGTTACTTTGGTATATACTAACTTTCGAAAATTATCTTTTAATGTATTGAACATATCTGAAACTAGGGTCAAAGTGTTAGAGGTAAAGTGGAAACTGAAGGGGAGTGGGAATAGCATTGGGATTGTCTCGTACATCAAGGTAGGATTGTCGAAAATAACTGTTACCCCAATAAACCAATCCTTTTAATCAGGTTAATTTCGGTTTATTCAGGTTTCGGATATATAAATTTGGGTATTCGGTCTATCCGTTATAAAATCTGTTCGGTTAGTAGTTTTATTATTTAGAATCTAGGTATAACCGATTAAGTTTTTTTAGATAAATTAGCTTTTATTGAATATGGTCAAAATAATGTGTTACTAAATAAATATAATTCAATTTGCATACTGATAATTTTAGTTTAAATTACTTGATTTAGAATTCTATTTAATTTCTCTTAGGGGGTGTTTGGTTGAAGTATTATTTTTTAGGGGATTTGGATTTTATAGTGGGAATTGCAATTGGTAGGAATTTATTTGGTGCGATTTAAAATCCCAAACATGTGTTTGGTTCATATTTGTAGGTGGGATTTGCACCACCACTAAATCCACCAACCACCACCACCGCCGGCGACGACCGACAGAGAAAACGACAGAGACTAGGGTTTGCGAACTAGGTGACGGGTTATCTTCGTGGGTTTCTGTTGCAGCGACGTCAAACAGGCGACGGCGGCGGCTAGGGTTCTAAGGGTTACAGGCAACGAGTTTTCGAACAACAGAGAAAACGAGGGCGACTAGAGTTTTCGAAGGGTAACAAGCGACGACAAAGGGGTGACTGCGACGGCTAGGATTTTCGAAGGGTAACAGGCGATGATTTTTCGAACAACAAAGAAAACGACGACGAAGTTAACTGGCGACGGCTAGGGTTTCGAAGACGGCGAAGGGGTCGCCGGAGGCGAAGGTTTCTGTGTCGAAGGCAAAGGGGTCGCCGGAGCAATTGCATCAGGTGTGGGATTTCAAAATACAATGGGAGTGAGAAGATTTCTAAATCCTCTTTCATAGGATTTCAAATATTCCTGGAAATTTGAATCATCCTTCACATTTGCAAACCAAACACATCATTTGGGGGGTTTGAAATCTCATTCCCATGAAATCCTTCCAAATACCCTAAGTGTTTTTTTAAATAGATAATTTCAACCCAATATTACATTCACAAAACACGTACATCTCTTACTCTGACTTATTTATAAAGGAATACAACTAATTAACTACTTTCAACCCTTTTATTTTTTAATTTAACGTAAGTTACGCTTATTAAATATTGATATCTCGATCGAGTTAGAAAATATCATTAAAGTGAATAAAGCCAATTTTAAATGGCTTAAACTACAAAATTTTACTTTTTACAAGTATAACCGATTTTACCCGGCTCGAACCAAAACCCAAACTAACTGATACCCGAATAACCAAATTGCAATTCGATTCAGTTAACGGTGAAAAGTTTGACAACAAAATACTCGATATACCCGACCCAAAATACCCGAAACCCGAAGAGCATTCCTACATTAATGAGTCGCATGCACTCTTGATGAATTTTAAACTCTTAATTCTTTGCTGGTGTCATTTTCTTCTAAACAGATCGACTAATAAGGATGTTTGGAGCTAGGTGGAATATTGTTAATGACGGATCCTAATTTGAAGCCAAGAAGCTTGATCAAGATTGAGAAAAAGAAATATGAAGCAAAAGCGGAAGAAAAGTTACCGGTCAGGGTGGTGCTAGATATAAGATATGGACATATTATTGCATATATATTTAGTATCTATAATTTTGTTTCTACTACTTGCAAAAGCAATGTAAGTTCGTGATTTCTATGTGTACTTGTTCGAAGTTTTCATTAATATATAATTATATATATCCTATTTGTTCTAAAAAATAAACATATATGGTAGCGATAGTTGAATTTAAGGATTCTAGTGACGTTACATGACAAATGTTAAATTGTATATATATATAATATTAAAATGAAGTTGGCAATGAGCTTTCAAGGAATTAATTATATATTCATTAGACACTACGATTCGACCTAGTCATGTTTTACACATTACATTTTTCTAACGGATTGCTTTTCTGTTTTTAGAAAAAATATATTTTATTTATTACTTAAATCCAAATTATATTATTGCAAATATATTTGGTGAGAATATGACATCAAGATTTCTAATTATTATGCCTACAAAATGTACTTTTGAATTGATAAAAAGTCAAATCCGTTTTGAATTCACATACTTAAGCTAAATGTGATAATCTTGTAAAATTAATCAAAACTCATATTAATCTTACTAGAATAACATGAAAAGATCATTTAAGGATATATATAAGTTTTAACATTGATGTTTTAGCGATTTCAATTATGATATATTAATAACAGATTATAATTGATTTGTATATAATAATAATTCATAATATAAATAAAAAGTATTTAGTTAGACAAATATACTCTTCAACAATCGTTAGATGCAGAAAGATGATGATAAGTTTTTAAAGACATAAATACAGTAATTGTTATTATTAATATATTGTATGTGATAAATAAATGATTATTGCGCACATATTAATTAATTGTTAAGATTTGAAAGCTATGCATTCTTAAATATGCCATGTACTTTTCTTTCTAGAAGGCCACCACATCAAAGGATGCTTTGAACTTTAACTAAATATGTACAATTAATAAACTGAATATTGTGATAAAAAAATATTAATATAAACGTACAGTTAAGTAAATCTGTGTGCCTACAAGAGTTTTTGTAGTACATATATATATACGACTATAAATATATGTCCAGATTAATTGTGGTGCAAAGCAAATGTACTACTATTAGTTTTGTGTACTTTAAAAGAGTGTCGTTTACGTTAATTAAATCAACAGCTAGAAATTCGTTATTAATTAAGAATAATTTTATTAGAACAAATAGAAATCATAATTAAACTATATTGTTTTATAAAAAATATTTTGAAAATATATATTTTGTGTTCAGCACTTCAGCTTGATATATAAAAGTTTCTTATCCTTAAAAAACAACTATTCATACATACCTAATTATTAAAAAAGAATCCATATTATAACATATGATCGATATAAATTTTCACACATTAGATTTGGTCGGTCATATATGTAGATGTTAATTAAGAATATTGTATAATCATATCCCAAGCTAAATATACTAACTAAAGTTAACATACAATATAGTTTCGATAGTATTCATATATATTTTATATGTATGTAATAAACTAACAGTTGACATGATATATAAACTATAAATTAAGCACATCACGTAGTACTATAACAATGATGATATTTTATAAAATATATAACTATATATTCAAGAGAAAGAAACCATTGTTAATGTGTTATCATGCCTATTTACTTGAATATCCCACCAAGAAAACTCTTCTTTAAGTTCGATATAAGAATTTAAATGATAATAATTATTAACATAAACAATGAATTAATTAATTACACAAACTTTACAATCAATAATTTGACCTCTAAATATTTGTTGTTTAATTAGTTGCATCATAGTTATACATTTATGTTGAGTATTGTTTTACATCCGACGAGTGTGACTTTGCAATGTCCTTTATAAATATTTCGGGTAACTCAAATTATAACAAATTAGTTTTAAGTTGAATCTTACAAACTTACAAATTCGTCAACAAATTAACTGATCATTTATTTATCTGATCAAGCTGGTAAAATAATATATTAAACAAATGCTTAAATCAGTATCTTGTATTAAGTACTAGGTTTTTTCAACAAGTGAATAACTTGTTTGGTTAATTAGACATCACTTATGAATGCTTATTAATTAATTTAGCATGTAATTTTATAGTGGTTAATTTGTTGATATACAACAAGGGTATTTTTGATCTTGCATGTGAGTAATCATCCATCAGTTTGAATACTTTGGATTGATGATATGTAAGTTTCAACCAACAAGACATGAAAAGTGGATAGATCGATCGATCGAGACAGTAATGCTAGTAAAAGTTACTTGTTTAATTAATTAATTAAGACTCCAATCTTCACCAAATAATTATATAATAAACGTACGTACGTACGTAAAATGTTTGGTCGATCATCTTCTTATATATGAAATTTTATCACCAAATATGCGGCATAGCTTATATAACATGCAACTAGAGATTTGAAGGAGTCTGACATTAATCGTCTTTAAAAACTTTCTGGGACAGCATTTAAGCTTGTTAATTGACACGGCTCTGAAAGTCATATTTCTTGTACGTAATGCCAATGGTTATATGTTTCTTAATTAAGTTTGTGAAAATGCAACGATGTTATAGCTTAATTGTGTTATATATTGTGTGACAACATAACTCGGTTTGCTACGAAACATCTATTTCAAAAAATAGGTCACACTGATTATGTTTGTCGCATGGTCCACTTTAAAAAAGTATCAAAGAAAGGAAATATTCATAAAAATGTGTTGATCGAGTAGGAGAAAGTTTATATATACTCGATCTTCTTAAAAACGTAAGAAAGTGGCCAACAAACACTTATTTGGATAGTTTCTAGTAAAGGGTACGTACGTGCGTATTAGAAATCTTCAACGACTGACTTGTATTTGCACCTTATATATAAAAGATGTTTGTTTTGTAGACGCATTGTAGTCTCATGCATTTTATTAAGCGATATATATATATATATATATATATATATATATATATATATATATATATATATATATGAAGAAGTTCCATTGAGAACCACTTTTAGTGTGAAAACCGCGAGAACCAATCTGAGTCGTCCAATTCCCCCTCTTTCAATGTCATTGTTCACCCATTAATTCCTCACATACACACTGCCACACTTGATCCCCACACACTCTCCATCCATGAATTACACTTATCAAATCAACGGCTAAGAATGGTTCTCGCAGTTCTCGCACTAAAATCGGTTCTCGATAAAACTCTCCCTATATATATATATATATATATATATATATATATATATATATATATATAATAGCTAAGTTTCAACCAACAAAAGAAATATATATGTGATCAAGATATATAGAGTGGTGTCACTTGTCTAATAATTTGAATCTAATCTTTCACCTAATTAAAATTTTGTCAATATGCATCTTTTGAAATTTATCTTAGAGATGGTTTATTTTATAAGAGTTTATATTGTAAGTATCGTGAAAACTAATTATTTATTTTGATTACAACAACGGTTTCAATCCCGCAAAAGTGAGTATGGAGGAATTGGAAATGTAGACAATCATACCCTCACTTAGAAGTAAGGAGATTGCTTCATGCCAAGGACCTCCGGCCGTGGTAAAACAATCACTAAATAATTATATATTTTGATTAAAATCAGTTAATGGTTAATAATGGCTCATTGCTTGTTAACGAGAGGTATTTCTGAAAAAGTTCAAGTCTTATAGATAATGATACATCTATTCGGACACAATTCATGATTGAATAAATATATAAATGGCCTAAATACATATATTAATAAGTAGTCACAAATATACTCGATAATCACAATAAATATAGTTTTTAATTAAAATTCGTTTATCCTATATACAGATCATGGCATTTACCTTCTCAATTACATTTTAATTAAGGAGTTTTTGGCTATCAATGTATTCCGATCATGACAACGTAATTAATTAAGTCTATAATAAAAAGTCAATTGCTTCACATAATATATGCTCTTTTATAGCTACCATTTACCAATAATTTCTTCATGGAAATATTACATAAAACTATAAAAGCGTATTAAATTGTATAAACTTATATGAAAAAGTAAAACTAAAAACAATCTCAAACCACTTTTACAATGTCAACAAGCTTATTTTTGAGAGATTATCTTTTTTTATTAATTCTCTAAAAAATTTAACAGTAAAACGAGAGCGATATAGTATGGCTTTAGCTATTACAAACATGAACTCACGACCTAATAATCACTCATAATCCCTATGTTAAATGTACATGTTTTGTTTATGTAGTGTTCACCACTGCAATCACACACATGAACACCGCCATCGCTTATCATTCGAATATAGAAAAGTCTGATAACAAACAAAATAGGGATATGTAAAATCAAACTAGGGCAAAAATATAGGGAGAAAGACAGAGATCAAGAAGATGAGTTTAAAGGTTTCAGGACTCAAATGGTTCAAATGTAGGAATATATATCTAGAGTTAACACTATTAGTCCCTCAAACTTCACACTTGACATTTATAACCTCTTAAAGTCACGAAACTTACATATACAATATTGAACTTATATAATATGCATCATCTCAATAAATTTGTTATGAACATTGTTATGATACTCAAGGCTTTAACTAATTGTATTCACAAAATAGAAAAGTCTAGCATTACCTGCAATCGGGTTGTTTTAATTCGAACTCTAATACCAAATAAGAGTACCAACTTTTAACACCCTGAAATTCAGTCCAAATTTAAACTTTTTAAAACTCGTTTTCGAAACATGATTTATATAAATATTCTTTTAACTAAAGTGGAAGCATCATTAACTTGAAGTAATTTTAAACTTCTTTCAAATATCTTTGCAAATTTGAATATATTGTTCAATCTTGAACTTAATAATCATTCATTATTATAATCCCGTATTTTGGTGTTACAAAAGACAATCTCACGACCATCAGCAAATAAATAGGAAATCCAGACATTACCATATGGCTAAAGAAAGCCCAAAGCTTCTACCCGTCTCACATAGGCCATAATAATTACATGTACTCAAATCCAAAATTATCAATAGATCAAGATAAATCAACTAAACTCCACCATGAATCAATATATCATATTTAAACCAAATATTTTATTTAAAACTTTTCTTAAACTCAATTACAAATTCTAAATAAGTAAGGAGCTCACCTTATTAGTACAAAATTTAACTATTTAAGTAGGGCTTGAGTGTTCGTCTCGACTTCTCTTTCTGCTTCATCTCTTCTCATCTTCAACCTAGGGCTCAATGATGTTAGGGACAGTGGTACTGGGGAGTGGGGGCGGTGGTTGTGATGTTGGAGTGGTAGTGTTAGCCCTCAACACTTTGTGTTGGTTTCAAGATTCAAGAATCCCCCTTGTGCAACTAGACACATAAAGGTGAAAATAATACATTCCAAATTAAATTCCTCAAAATTTCAAATCTTTTACACATTCCAATTTCAACAAAAACAAATAGTGAATCAAACATCACCTCAAATTTAATTAAAAAAATAAAGTTGTACTTCATATAAAAGGACACGTTTTTCTTCTCAAACAACCGGATTCTATTAAGTGAGTGTTTGATACAATGAGGTTATCTAAAATGAAAATTGGGTTTATTTACAATTAAATAATTGAGCTCATCTTAATAATTAAACCTTTTATAATAAAATTAATCTTTATAAAAATCTAGTTGATACCAATCTATAAGACATTCAATACAACTTAAATATCCCAATACAAAAATTCTATTAGAAACAATGTATGTATACAATCTGCTCTTTAACCATTTTCAAAGTATCAAAAAAATCAAATTGAAAGCAACAAACATGACACTTTTTTAACGAACAAGGGTTGTCTTTCAATAACTAGAACATCATGAAACATAGGGAGGGCTTCAATGAAGTCGGTGCAAATACCCCCAAAACCATCGTCACTAAGCTATGGGCAGCGGCACCTCGAGAGGCATGCTTCTCAACAATATTAGAAATGGAAATAAACCCTGGAATCTGAAGGGTATCAGTTTTCAAAGGCTTCCTTTGCCCCCGTTTTCATTAGCTTATTCAACATAGTATAATTATACAATCAAATCAATTCAACAAATAACAATAACCCTAGTTTTTCAGATCACCACACAAGATATATAGTATCGACCACTCAAAAAATTGGAGACTAGGTAAACCCTAAGTCAGTTGTATAACAATTAACGAAGAAACGAAAAGGAAGATTGATGTATATATCGTTGAGGGTTTCTTATATAAATGTCGTTGAGGGATCGATGTCGAAGGTGATGACTTTTTACCATCGAGGAAGTGGTGGCTATGTGTCGATCACAACTGCAAAGATGATTTGTGGTGATCAGGTTAAAGGGTTATTATATCCAGAATAGATTTGGATGATCAACCTCTCTTCTTTCAAAGAAAACATATTAAAAATAAATTCGAATATGAGAATATAAAAAAAAAACAAGACATGGGCAATTTGATTTTTTTTATTTAACGTGAGCCCAAAGTCGTAAGAGTCTTTGTTCTGCAACTATGAAAAGTTAGAAATAAAACCGTAAAAAAACCACAAGATTACAAACTCTTAAATAAATTTTGTAAACCCATAATTATAAAAGATGCAATTTAGTCTAGATTTTTAGAGGGTGATTAGTGATCAACTTTTTAATTAATTAATAAAGATTTGTTATCATAATCATCCGTATAGCATGCATAACCAATATGTGTTTTTTTTTAGTCTAAAACATGTGTTTTCTTTCTTTCTTTACTATTACTTAAATATGTCTCAAAATTTAGTTTAAAAAGTAACGACTAATTAAGATGCATTTAAATCAATGTAGAGTAGTAAAACCACCAACTCCTGATATCGACTTAATTTCACCGTCTCCTATCATATCAACTCTCAAATCAAAAACAAATTAAAACGTGATGCTACTTAACTTTTTTTACATACCACAGATTAATGTATTCAATTATTAATTAACCATTTCTTACTTAATTATTCAATTCCATCAACAACTTCCATTCCTTTCCGATCAACCACCAATTTCTTTGCTTCATCCCACCAAATGTTTAATGAAATCTTTGTAATTAACTCGACTGGAACATTACATTTTTATTAATATCAACGGATGTAAACAATTTTTTTCTTTAAATTAATTGCTTTGAATATTGGAAACTGCACGCTTTTTAAGGTTTATTTTATATTCCTTCGTATATTTTTCTATATGTTCGTTCATTTATGTCTTAATAATCTTATTTCAACATTATATATATGGGTATAACTGAGTCGAGATAACTGATGAGTTACCCTAAATCGACTTCAGAAGTATCTGGAATCGATGTTAACTTAGTTGAGCTCGGGCTACGAGATCTGAGTTAAGTTGGAGTTCCAAAGTACTTTACTCGTCAAGCCTGTGAGCTCGTTCTAGCTAAATTTACAATTTTACCCTTTATAAATATGTATATTACAAACATATCCGGTAATCCGCACTCGTGGCTAACATTTAGTCATTTACTGTTATCCAAATAGGAATTTACTACTGGCCCGCTCCAGTCGATCTCTAGAATATTGTTTATTTTTAACGACTTGAACTTGGCTTGAAATTTGAGAGCCAACCGAGCCGAGTTGAATTTCGAATTTGACAGTGTTCGGCATGCCTCGATTACGTACCCCTATATATAGTTCACGAGTTAATTTGATAAAAGTAAATAATTCATGAATTTGGAGCTCGACAGTCGAATTTAGTGGTACCCTCAAGTTGGCTTACTTTCTGTTATATAATTCAACAATGAAAGTAAATACTATTAAATGGGCTTAATAGTATCAGGGGCTCCTAGTAATTGGGCTCGTTACTGAACCAACCATCTGTTACTGGATTAGCTATGCATCATCGACCTCTTTTTGAAATGATACTTGGCCCATGGATCAAACGATGAATACTAACTTATTCACGAGTTAATTTGATTCGGATATTATAATACCATACAATTTGCAGGAAAAAAAACCCTTGAGCTATATATTTCAAATAACGTCTTCATTACCAAAATGCACGTTGGCCGGGTTGGCAAACCCTTTCCTTCTTACGCAAACGTCCCGGGTTCAAATCTAGCCCCCTGCAAAATCATAATTTTTTTACCTGCTTTGTTTTCTTTTTTAACCTTTGTATTTTTTTATAACCTTTTTGGCCTATTTTAACTTTTAATTTCTTCAAAACTTGGATTCCGACTTTTAATCTTTTTTAACTCCGTTTTGATCTTTTTAACCCATTTTTAACTTCTACATTCTTAAAGCATCGTGTCTGCCCTTTTTTTAATTTTCTTTTGCTTAATGTAAATTTCATATATATGTTTTTTATAATTTTTTTTAAACAATATTTAATATATTTATTTATTAAAGAGTTTTGCTTAAGGCTAAAAATAGTTTAAGCTCTATTTCGATTAAACTCTTATAACTTTTTTAAAATATTAACTTAAAAGTTTACGCTTATTTTGGTGTAACCATTAACCTTTATTTTTGAATCGTTTAAACATTAAAGTTTAAGTTTATGTGATTAAGCATGAAACTTTATTTTTATAATTGATTTTATGCAGATATGTATCATATTATATTTGATTGTTAGGTCAAAATGTAAATACATCGTCATAGAACAACCGTAATTTTTGACGTTGAAGCTTCCGTCTTTTTGGATAAAAATATTCTTAGATATATTTTACAGAATAGCAAATAGGTTTTTAATAATAAAAAAAGAGCTTTATGTTCATAATGATGTCATGCTTGCCTTTGGTGCTCACGGTAAAACTTCATATGGGTTCGATATACTTTTATCTTCAACGAATTGTCCGGTATTCAATGCGGGTAACAAAATGTGGATTGACCGCAATGGTAAGCAGTTCCTTTGCAGAGCATTAGGCGCAAGTTCGACTCCGACCCAATGCAAAATAGTGAGTTTTGTTTTTTGTTTTTTTTTTCTTCCACTTTGTCTTTCATAATCTTTGTATTATTTTTAACCCTTTTGGCCTTTTTTTAGCTTATAATTTTCTAAAACATATGGATTTCAGTTTTTAACCTTTTTTAACTTCTTTTTAATCTGTCTTCTTTTTAACCATTTTTATTTTTATTTTTTTAAAGCATCGTGTCTACCTTTTTTTCTTAATTTCTTTTGCTTATGTAAACCATATTTAATATAAGAGTTTTAAGGTTAAAAATTATTTATCTATTTCGATCAAACTCTACAACGTTTATAATATTTTAACTTTAAACCTTATGCTTATTTGTTGACTCCCTTCTCAAGAGGTTGTAGGTTCAACTCCCATTGTGGACAATGAGGTAGATTTAAAAGTAGACTTAATGGGGTGTGTTTGTGTTTGTTGTTCAAAAAAATGTAGTGAAAGACTCTCATTGTTTATATGTTTTATATAGTTTTAAGATACACGAAAGCTACATTACTTTTAAAAAATTCAAGCGAGTCATTTGTTCTAACTTTCAAATCTAAATTTAATTTTCCATTTTTGCGTAAGCGATTTAAAATCTTTTTTAGTTATTTTTTAGTAAATAACAGCAGATGAATAATCTAATCAAACTCGATTAAAAAGTAATTACTTCCCGACGCGAAGCGTGGGCACGCTAACCACTAGTTTTAACCATTTGACGGTCAATAGGGCAATATCATATTGGATATTTTAAAGATTTGATCGACCCGTAAACGTATTTAATTCGATTTGGATCTGATTCATTAACATAAAGACCCAATTAATTAGATTTGGATCGGATCCATTAATACAGGATTTTGACCCAATTAATATTATATATATATATATATATATATATATATATATATATATATATATATATATATATATGTATGTATGTATATATATGTGTGTGTGTGTGATATATTTCTCTACTCTAATAAAAGAGCATATAGAAGGACATGTGTCCTTTTTCTAGGTCATCAATTTTATACTTTTCCCCCTCATAACCCCTCCTATGCTATTGTCACATGTCTAACTCCTCCCCTCCGGCCTCCGCTTCTACTATCGCTCTACGCTCCATACTCTCCAATTTTAAAACCTTTATAAGATCAGGGTTTTCTCGATCTCACATCATATGTTGTTCTATCCTTTAAATCCTAATTCTATCTTTCTATACAACGGATTATCGCCTCAACCCATCAGAAAAGATTATCGCTTCAGACTATCTATGGAGATTATAGAATACTGAAATCCAGCGTCGATGATAACAAGCCTACAAAACCGCAATTGAAAGCACAAAAAAAGAAGGTTGTAATGTCGATTCGTGTTACACAGGGAAAGTGTCGATGAGGTAATAGGAAAATGGGCAAAGGCATGTTGCTAAACTTCTGATTCTTGTAATCTTCTCCTCTATCTTTATTCCTATTATTTAATAATATTCACCTAATATATACTCACCTATCGATTTGTATTTTTAAATAGAATATATACAAATTTATGTGATCCCCCTTAATGGTGAAGTTAGAATGGTCTTGTTAACTAATACTCAAGCATGTTACTTTTCTAACCATGATCACGGTTTATGCTCCGAGAGTCCCATCAAAATTATAACCATCTTCATGATTGCATTGCAGCAGTAACCTATGAAATGAAACAAATTAATTATCACAAAAAACACTATATGAAATCATGAAAAATAGATGTCAACATTACCAAACAACTATCACAAACAAAATAGTAACAAGAATCATTAACAAAAACCAAAGTTAATACCTTTTATAATGAGTCGACACACCCTAATTGTACTGCTACTAAATCTACACATCTGTTATTACCGGACTAGAATAACAACCATAGGGAGCACATTTTCAATATAACTGGTACTATTGGGAAAAAAACTTAATGGCGGTATAAAGAACCAAACTCGAAAGGCGAAATCAGAAAACCAGTTCCAAAAGGCAATACATGCACGATACATAAAACCCAGATCGACAAAGCTTTGAATTCGAAAAAACACACACAATGAGGTTAATATATGCCGCTCACGAAAATAAACACTTAGACAAGGAAATAAACACACACAAAGAGAGTAACACACCCACACATTGTCGTAGAAATCAAATCGTGAAACGCTATGGAGAAAGGGAAAAGATGGAGGGGACTGCAAGTAATAGAGAGACATTCGACTGCTTTTTAGGACAAGAGAGGTAGGGGTTTAAGGCGGTTTTTCGATGGTCGTGACGGATGTGGCAATGGTTTATGGTGGCAGACTTGCAGTGGTGTAGAGGTGTTTGTTTTTATTTGTCAAGTGTTTTACAAGTTTGAGTTTTTTTATAATTTTTTTGTGGTAATATTTTATCTTAAATTATAACAAACTTGAAAATTATTATATAAGTTGATAAAACAAAATTATTAAAATAATTCGGATTGATAAATCTTTATAAGATCACTCGTACTTAGTCATGACATGTATGACTGTCACGATTAACTATAACATCAGCTTTTCAAACTATGATATAGTCATGACATGCATTACTAACATACATATCATTTTTCATTTCCATTTTCATTTTTATTTACAGTTTTAAGCATTGTAGTGTAAGGAATAGGCGTTGAGCTTGTTTGAGTTCTTCGTGGTTATGATCAACAAGCAAGGGACAACGAGCGAGTCTTAGTGGGTGATGAGTGTTTAACGGGTCAAGTTTGCTCAGATGACGAAACCCACTACGGATAGTCGAAGTTAAATCAAATACCCTTTTATAGTGGGGATATTACTCGAGTTTGGGTGTGTATTAAATCTCGATGACAGACCTTGCACTTCTCTACACAAATCCATATTTTATTTGCTCTCATTAATTTAATGAATTTTGAAGTAACACTCGCTGGTAAATACTCTTTTATAAGGAATCCAGATGAAATACGTTGCACGTCCTTTTTACTCAAAAATCAAAATACATGTTTTCGCTTGCTTAACTCTAGTTTAATTCAATGAATTTTAAAGTAATTATCTTAATTACAATCAGAAGCTGATAAGTCTAGTTTAATTACTCATGTCAATCACATGAAATAATACAGCAACTAGTGTAATATATGTGCATTTCTTTGGTACATCATTGTTGATAACATAATACATATGATTTTATAAGTACGTTGTATAATTTGTATATTTGAAAAATACAAGGCCAAAGTATATTAAATGTGTATTATAGAGAGAAATAAAGAAACCCTGGTCGATAAGGGGAGCATACCAAACCCTGGTTGATTTGATAGACCATCTTCCGTAAGCTAAGGCATATTCTTCTTTCAAGCCTCAGAATTTGTGGTTTACCACTACTACAAAAAACACCTTTAGGCCCGGTTTTTTACGGCTTTCAGACCCGGTTTTAAGGGGGGCTTGAAAGGGGGGGAGCTTGAAAGGGGGTATTCAGGCCCGGTTAAAAAACCGGGTCTGTTATGACTTTCAGGCCCGGTTCTCTTTTAAAAAACCGGGTCTAATTCCTTATTTTTTTTTAAAAAAAATTAATATTGAAAGAATTCATGAAGAACATCCATGAAGAACATTCATATGACTATCTTCAAGTTTCAGTAGAGCATTTGAAAATCACATCATACACAATCAACTTTACAAAACACAAATCGAAGCAAAACACAAACATACGAACATACAGATCTTGAACAAGAACATATGAAACAAAACACAAACATACGAACATACAGATCTTGAAATCGATGAATAAACAAGAACATATGAAACAAAACACAAACATACAGATCTTGAACAAAAATCAGAACCAATCTTCATATGAAACCCCCAAATCGAAGCAATGTTCCAAATCGTACAGATCTTGAACAAGAACATATGAAACAAAACACAAACATACGAACATACAGATCTTGAAATTGATGAATAAACAAGAACATATGAAACAAAACACAAACATACAGATCTTGAACAAAAATCAGAACCAATCTTCATATGAAACCCCCAAATCGAAGCAATGTTCCAAATCGTAACCCCAAATCGAAGCAATGTTCCAAATCGTAACCCCAAATCAGAACCAATCTTCTATTGAAATCGTAGCAAAAATCGGAACTAACCTTTGACGAAAACCCAGATTTGTTGAAGTCAGGTGGTGGTTGTGCCGTCCGGAAGAATCAAAACCCTAAAATCATCCCTCGAATGAAGTTGATGGCGGTGGTTGTCGAAACCCTAAAATCGAAACCCAGATCTGTCGAATCACCATTGAAATCAACAGCCTAAGATTTTCCTTTTGTCGAATGTGGTGGTGGTGGTGGTGGTTAACGAATAACGAGTCCTTTTGTCGGCGAATGAATCAACAGCCTACGATTTTCCTTCTTTGGTGGTGGTGGTTGAAATCGACACACGATGTTTTGATTTTCTTTGAAGTGTTAAAGAATGAAGTTGGGAAATGGAGGCTGGAGTGAAAACCCTAAAACATTTAGACCCGGTTTATAAAAAGAAACAGGGTCTGAATCAATTTTAATTTTTAGACCCGGTTTCTTTAGAAAAAACAGGGTCTGAATGTGTTTATAAATTATTTCACACGCATAACCATAAGATTTTGACCTGGTTTCTTTTAAAATAACCGGGTCTGAATGTTTTCTAGATATTCTGACCCGGTTCTGTTTTAAAAAACCGGGTCTAAATGTAAAAAAACGCGCGTTTGACCTTTTAAGCCCGGTTTTAGGTGCTATTTTTAAAAACCGGGTCTAAATGGGGGAGCTTAAAAGTGTTTTTTGTAGTAATGTACATTGCGACATACACGTTGGGTAGTTGGGCCTAGGCTCTTATGCTCTTAGTAGATCCGCTAACTATCCGTTGTTGCTTCCATAGGGCGGTGGTTGGCTTCCATAGGGTGGGGGTTGGGTTGGTGTTATAAGGGTGGACCTGGTAGGTCTAGAGGTTATGGCTAAAACTTTTTGACTTGGTGTTATTTGGTGGCACGAATATATTGTACACACTCACTTTGCTTTCCTCATCTCTTAGCCATGGTCATAGGTTAGTGTTGGGGTTTAACCTTTTTGTGCAGGAGGGTTGCACCTTTCGTTACCATGGTGTGATAAGGGGGCATACTAATCCATGTTTGATTTGCTAGGGCATATTTTCTTAGCCAATGCAAATCCTTCTTTCAAGCTTCAGAATTTGTGGTTCATTTTGCATTGTGTGGGTTGGGGTGGTGGGTCTATATGGTTATCTTATGCTGCAGGTTACTACCTCCACTATGGTCCCGGTCAGGAAGCTGTGTGTCATGGTTATGAGTCGGAGATTTTAGACGGAATACTTTGATAGTACGGATGGGGTCCAACTAAATGTTACTATGATAGTTTTGTTGGGTCATTGATATTTCGTTCAAGGAAGTTAGGTTCCGTAGTCGTCGTCATGGATTCCTTATGATACACGGCTAAGTGTCTATGGAATGGAAGACTAATGCTTGCCAAGTCTTGATGATTGTTGTGGAAATTGTTATCGCAATATTGTGTTTATGGTGCTTTGCTTGTGTGTTTTGATTGATGTACTTTTTCTTCGAACTTGAAGTAATGAAAGGACTTTGTTTTGATGTTAAAAAAAGAAAAATATATTAAATCAACCGTTGCTATAAATTAGTTGAGGTAAATATATAAATAATAGTTGCTATAAATTAGTTGAGATAACTAAGAAAATGATTGATTATGTTATTGACTTATTGTTGTAGATGTTTGTATCTTATATATAAAAACATGTAAACTTAAAAAGTCTTAAAATTTGTAAGAGATAGAATGTTAAATTCTTTGTAATATAGTATAAAAATAATATAATTAAAACATTATTAAATGAATATTGAATTACTATATAATATTAACAAATTATTTAATAAATAAGCGAAGAGTAAAAAATCACAGCGAAACACGAACCTTAAATCTTGTTATGATATATTTATATGTAAATGTTTGATGATTTAATGTATACGGTTAAATAAATGGTTATATTCCTATATGCTGAATTGATATAGGTGTTTATAGATGTTCGATAAGCTGATTTAAAGGGGAATATGGAATAACATGTCCAAGCTTTTAGGTTGATGCTATTGGTGTTTGTGATAATACTAGTTGAAAAGTTAATTATACCATGGTGTAAATGCTACAAACAATAAGCATGTTGCATACACCATGTTTAAAGGGTGATTATTATAATAGTAAAAATGTTGATATGTCGAGTCTTGTCTAATAGGGATGTTGTAAATAGGGGTAAGCGAATTGATCGAATTCTTCAAACCAAACTTGTCCCGATTCAGTAGTGGTTCTTCATTAGGATGGTCAGAATTGACAAAGCAGATGCTATGAAAGAGGAGGGTGGGAGGAGTTATATGAAAGTATACACGGTAGTTGAAAACGATGTTCTAGCTTGAGGTTTCATGGTGGTTTGTGAGGTGTGAAGAGTATGGTTTTGAAGGTGAAATGGCGTGAGGTGGCAAACATAAGGTGACACAAGGCTATATTAAGTAATAATGATAAAAGTAATAATAATAATAATAGAAAATAAGTAGTATTATACTCGTATATTGTTTAATTATCTCAGAAGATGATTTAATATATATTTCAAGTTATAACATTGATGTTCTTACAAATTTATTATCAATTTTTTCTATATACATATTCACGTATAAATTGTCTACCTAAATATTTTACTGTAAATGACAAACTATTATTGTATACATATCATCTCATTTCTAAAACAAGTTACCAACTATGTTGATCGACGCAAGCTCTTAGCCACACTATTATATCCTATGTTTTTCAGGATAAAAGATATTTTATTTCTTTTTACTTTTTCTCTTACTTATAATATTAACAAGTATTTAGCTTTAAAAATAAATAAATAAATAAAAAGAGTGTATGATATACATAATCATCACGTAATGAATAATAAATAAAAATAAAAAAATTTAGTAGGAATAAAATATATAGGAATAACCAAACTTTTAAGAGAAACCAAGGGAGCATAATCATTTTATTCAAATATTTTAACATTTACTTTCCTCCCAAGGAATAATAAGGAGATGACGCATAAAACAAGTAGCTCTGGAATAATAATATTTGATTTCAAGAAACCATCGAGGCAAAACGGAAAGTCGCATATCAATTTCGATTTCAACTCCAATTCCAATTCATAGGAAAAACCGAAAACGATTCCGAATTTCAGTTTCTCTTCATACCCATCAAATTCCCCTTCTTTGTTATTGCTTCTTTCACCAAAATCTACACATTATACGCTTTAGATCTCTCTGTTCCTGCTTTTTTTAACCCCCAAATCAACAAAACTAACATCCCTCCTCCTTTCTTCCTCTTTCTCCGCCCACCCCCTTCAGGTTCTCTTTTTTCCTTTCGAATCATCTAATCTAATGTTCAATATATTTTGATTGTAATGTATATGCCGCTTTCGCTTATTTTCTGTTTAGTTCCTCTTTTTACCACTTTAATCTGTTTCTCTGCTTCAAATTGGTGTTTTATCTTTATAATTCATACATGATTTGGTTTTCTCTGTATTCATTAGACGTTTATGTTACCCTAATCCAGTTCCAATGAATCAATCAAAACCAACAACTTAATGATTGATGCATTGTGTTACTTATGGAGAAGATCTCTTGTTTCAGGATTGATTTGGTACCAAAATATCTAGTACAATTAGTGAAAGGATTGATTATCCGCCGATCTGGGGATACTTTCGTTTATATATATAACACCTCTAACGTGAAGTTTTTAAAAATATGTATCAGGGGAAGAAGATCTAGGCATTGAGAATCACAAGAATGGATGACAATGGAGTAACCAAATTGAACGGCATTCGACAGATTGTTAGGTTCAAAGAAATCATTCAAAGATGGCAACATGTAACACTTGGGGCAAAGGGGAATGATGATGCTGATAACAGTCCTCCAATGGGTAATTGTTCTGGTGCAGGAATTAATCCAGCAATAAGCATGAGATTGAAGGGATACAATGTTTATTCTGATTCAGATGTTGAAGATGGTTGCCAGAGCCCTGATCTGCCAAATGATGTCCCAAAAGGGTATTTAGCAGTTTATGTAGGTCCCGAGCTTCGAAGGTTCATCATTCCTACAAGCTATCTTAGTGATCCATTATTCAAGGTTTTGCTAGAAAAGGTTGAAGAGGAGTTCGGGTTTGACCATAGTGGCGGTCTCACTATCCCTTGTGAGATTGAGACCTTCAAATATCTTCTCAATTGCATGGAACATCATCAGAAGGTAAAGTTTTCAACTATGGTTGATTCAATTCATTATCAAGAACAATGTTATCATGTAGCTCATCTTGATTTTGTTTTCATCTTGTGGGAATGATTTTGCAGCTATGATTTGAGGCATCAAGACTGAAACATCTTCTGTGCAGCTTATTCTTGTGGTATGCAGATTTGACATTCTTTTATCTGTATTTTTGTTCTCTACCCTTTCAAATATTCAAGGGAAAAGGAGTCAAAGATATAGCTTGTAGAAAAACTTGTGCTTTCCTAGGTTCAGTTTTAACTTTGTGATGTCGATTTATTCGTATTCTTGAAAATTTTAGCATCTGAACATTAGAGGAATTCATTGTGAAATCGGAAATCTACTCCAAATCGAGTAATCTTTCAGACATGTGTGTTTTCTAATCTTGCTGTGTAACTTCAATGAACCATCCATATCCATGTTATGTGTACCTTTGTAGAACAAAAGCAATTATGCTTAGTTGTAAAGTCATTTTTAATTATTGGGTGTAAAATGCTATAAAGGGAGATAGAGAATGGGAATGCTTTAAGGTAAAGAGTAAGATAATAGGTGGTGTATACTTGTTAAGTTAGTGTTAGTATAAGATAATAGAATAATGGATGAGGGATGAATGGATCATGTGATTGATGGTTGCATGTGCTTAAAGATATGTGGATCATGGAGAGATCTGGAATGTATTATATAAGTAACATGATACACCTCATAGAAAATTGTATATTAGGTAGGAGAGAGAGATTAAGGGTTGTGGAAAAGATTGTGGGTATCTCAGGGAAATCATTGTTCTGTTGGCTTGAGTTCAGTATCACATAAGTTAATGCTTTCATTAGCATGAAAAAATTTTGGTTGATGTGGAGATGATATTTTGTACAAAGCGTGTGGTTTACTTGAGCTGAATCTAGAAAAGGGTAATTCCCCATTTGAGACTAGAGTGTCCATCGACGTTAACATGGAAGGTAATCGCGTAACACAAAGTTTAAAGACTCGTGACAGGGTTTGATCTATAGACATCAACTATAGATACGGGAATCTGATAGTTAAGATTGCAAAAGGTTTAGTTCCAGACACCCCGACCAGCCTCGACTCTAGGTCTAACGCATGGGAGATAAAAGAGTGGTAAGGATTTATAAATACCTCTTCTTGGTAATCATTTATTTGAGATAATTTTCTATTCCACATGGCTTTCATCTTCTCGAGAACTTTGTATTATTAGGACGGCTTTATAAGAATCAATGGCACCTAGAGTCTAGTGATGAATTTATAGACATAATTAGTTATTGATCATGGGTCTATGGTGGGAATGAAGAAACGTATTACTTACAGCAATACAAGTCTACAAGGTAATGGATACATTTGCAAATGAGTCGAGCTCAAATTTGACTCGATAATGTTATGCTAAGCTTGAACTCGTTTAGTAGTTTTATAAGTCTTCTTGAAATAAATTTGAGCTTATATAACTTGAAATATCATATAACTAGTATGTTTAACAAAGTAAGCAAGCTCGGCCAAAATTATGAATACATAAATAGGACTCAAAAAATCATTTCAATTTCAAGTTGAGTTACAAACCTAAAGTTTTAATCATTATATGTTTTCAACTCATATTTCCATCTGAACTCGATTGAAGTTGAGTCAAGTTTTCCAATCAAAGCTCTAACTCACTTTCCAGTTCCACCATAGTTAATTAGTTATGTAGATATCTAACAGGCCCACTCCCAAAAATGGCTCTAGTTTCCGAATTCCAACTTCCAAATAATACGAAAGAGGCCCACTTGCTTATCATCTTAAAAACATTTGAGAAGGCCAGGGTAATGTCCTAAGCCCCTAATTAGTTCTACAAACCACAAGTGCTTTTTTCTATACCAAATTTTATTGAGTTCGACTTTGAAAAAGATAACAAGTCGAATTCAATTTCTTAAGTACTCGACTGTGGTTCCTTATTGTGTTTTAAAATCCTTATACATGTTTTACAACCTTTACTTTAGTTCGAATCAACCTTTCTTTGTCAAACATGGTTTTCTTCGAGCTTTGGAACAAACTTGCTTTATCTTGCAATAGTTTTTTATGTATATTGGTGAGGTTATTGAGTTCTCGTTCCTCTAGCCGAGTTCAAACTTATATATCATCAATAGCTCAATACGATTCATCAACTATCAAGTTCTTTGATCTTACGCTAAATAGTAAATATATGCCATGAAGATGGAATCGAGCTAGAGTTCGGCTTGGCCTGTAGAGAGCTTGGCTCAAACCGTCCTAACATGATGGACTAACTATAAGGTGCATGATTTTTTTTCATTTTTCTTACAAATTGACCAGATTTTTAATCAATATTTGTTCGGTTAATACCTACATTATCATGTAAATTACCAGTTTAGTTAGTTTGGACTAATTAGTGGTTGGATATAATTACTAACTAGTGATATCATGGCTTTTACCTTATTGTTAGGTCTCAAGTTTGATTCTTATAATGATGTAAATAAAGACAATAGCTAGGAAGATAAAACATGACTACTCCATCACATTCTTTCCCCTTGCCCATACACACTTGAGACATTCTTCGTCTTGTTGGTAGACAGATAGAGCCCACTCACTAGAAAGGATCTTACATCACATCACATGATGCATGTCTTTTTTGTTTTTATAATTTTTGGATTTTTGCATAATAATTATAACATCATTAAACACTGATCATTGCTAAAATAATCCAAATTTGGATTTGTAATCGGTTATCACCTCCAATCTTAAACAATCTAATTTATTTTTATTGAGTAATTTATTGAAGAGAAATGTTCAATATAGTTCATACTTATTGCGTAGTCTCAAGGGACTAATCTTAGCCCTTGGATTAGCTCCATCAATGGTTCAGATTGAATTTTAAAAATTTGGGCGGAGTGGCATTTTCGGAATTAACATGTAATGATTTTACCATCACATGTGATTGTATACTGAATCACATGTGATTTTATAATGAATCACATGTGATTAAATATTAAAATTTAGGACTATTTTTTTTATATGGACTATATTGAATACAACTCATTTATTGAAATAGTTCATGTGTTTTACCAAGTTACTGATTTGGTCTTTTAATATAAAAAATTACTTTACATGTCCTTAAGGTTTTATTTTTGTTACTTGATTAGTCATTTTGACTTCCAGACGTTAAAAACAAAAGTTAGTTTGTCTTTTAGTAAAGAGTATTTTTGTCTTTTCAACTCTTATATCCATTTTCAAACATACTTCTTCTTTCTCCTTCTCCTTTCTCCTCTCTCTCTCTCTCTCTCTCTCTATCTATCTCTCTCTCTCTTTAATATACAGTCAATTGATGCATTGATTCTCCCAAAACCATTTGTTAGTGCAATACAATCGACCCGGGGTGACACAATTGCAAGATTCGGGTCTTCCTTTCCCTATAACATCCTCTTCACTTTTTGGGTTTGAATCTCCCATTGACCATATCACGGTGCCTAGCCATTTTGAACGGTCTGAATCCCTAAACCATTGTGGGCGTAATTTTTGTGTGCTGGGCCAGTCAACTCGGGCACATCAGCTTGAAAAAGTCGTCTAATTAGGATTGCCAATTTTAGTTTATCATCATTGATGTAGCTGAACCAGTCCATCAGAGCTAACTCCTGATGTTTGATTAGGTTTATGAGTTAGAAAATTTGTAATACCTTCTGATAGTGTCGCAAAGATGCTTAACTGATGGCATAAAAGCTTCACTGGTGTAAATGATTCTTCTTGAGTTTTCTAAAATGAAATCACATGGAATTTGTTTCCTTGATGTGGTAATAAACGGAAAGATACCAAAGAAGATTGGGAACTCAAGTGTTTGAAGAGGGTAGGGAAACTGGTCCCCAATGTGAATGAGGTTCCACGGAAGAAAAACAAGTGGCAAACAAATAAAAAATGAGGTTTCTTAAACAGATAATCAACTTTGGTGTGAATTTTGTTTCAGATAAACTGTTTCAGGTATTCTTGGATGAAAACAAAGATAGTTTACGTGAAACTGAATTCACATCAAAGTTGGTTATCTTTTTATGCAACCTCATTTTTTTTATTTGTTTTTCTAGTTGTTTTTCTTGTATGAACCTCATTTACATTAGGGACTAGTTTCTCTGACCTCTTCAAACACTTGAGTTCTCCATCTTCTCTAGTATCTTTCCGTTTATTACCACATCACTAGAAAAAAATTCCATGTTTCATTTTAGAAAACTCAAGAAGAATCATTTACACCAATGAAGTATTTATGCCATCAGCTAAGCATCTTTGCAACACTGTCAAAAGTTATTACAAATTTTTAACTCATAAACCATATGAAACATCAGGAGTCAGCTTTGATGAACAAATTCAACTACATCAATGATGATAAACTACAATTGGTAATCCAAATTGGACTACTTTTTCAAGCTGATGTGCTCGAGTGGACTGACCCACCACACAAAAATTACCCCCACAATGCTTTTAGTGAATCAGACTGTTCAAAATGGTTAGGCATCGTGATATGGTCAATGGGAGATTCAAACCCAAAAAGTGAAGAGGATGTTATAGGGTAAGAAAGACCCGAATCTTGCAATTGTGCCGCCTCGGGTTGATTGTACTAACAAATGGTTTTGGGAAAATTAATACATCAATTTACCGCATATTAAATAGAGAGAGAGGAGAGAAGGAGGAGGAAGAAGAAGAAGTATGTTTGGAAATGGGTATAAGAGTTGAAAAGACAAAAATACTCTTCACTAAAAGACAATCTAACTTCTTTTTTTTAACGTCTGATAGTCAAAAGTAACAAACAAGTAACAAAAATGAAACCTTAGGAATATGTATAGAAATTTTTTATCTTAAAGAACCAAACCAGTAACTTTGGTAGAACCACAGAGACCATTTTAGTAATTTACTCTTTTTTATTTTTATTTTTTAGAACCTAAATTTATTGTTCATAAGTAGGTAATAGGGTTGTTTTCAAAATTATCCTTATAAACTTTTAAATTCTATCATTTAAATATAAAAGAAAAATAAAAGATTAATAGATTTTGAACTTTCAGGATACAAAATTATTCTACTTTATTTTACTTCTTTTTTTAGTTTAGGTGAGCAAACACTTTGTGTGATAAACGAATTTGCAGATTGTTCACAAAATTTATGCATGATCCGAATACGATATATTTATTATATGGCTTATTTGGTTCAACTATAACACAACCGGTTTATTATATGTGTTAACTAAAACTCGTTTTATTTTCTTGTTAGGTTCGTGTTATACTGTTATGTCAAGAATTGTCACTCATAGTTTTACTTAGAAAGTTTAATTTTAATTTATTAATTATTATTTTTATTGTTTTTAAAATTAAACAAAATGTCAAAATAAGATTGGAACAATAAATGACGATGTTTAGGTTTAATTGTTATTTAAAATAAAAAGAGAGAGAAGAGTTCATTAGAGAGAACGAAGTGGGAGGTGAAATTTGCGTGGATGAAGCTCCACCGCGCCGTGATCGGAGTTGTTGCCACACCATGGCGGCGTGGTGAAGGGTTGGCGTGGTCTACACCGTTTGCGCGATTATGGCGTGGATGGAGGACCAAGTTTTTTTTTTCTTTTTGCTTTCTTCCGTGGACAAGATGCCTGTAGCTTTTCTTGAATGGTTTCTGCCATTAATGGAGGTTGAATAGGTTTTTAATGGAGGTTAAATGGTTTTCTGGAATGGTTTTGTGGTAAATGGTTTTGGTTTTGGTTTTTGTAGTTTCTCTCTCCAGGTTTCTTTTTTTATTTTTCTTCATTTGTATGTTGACACCTCATTCAAAGGTTAACACAAATGTCTATTTTGTATGTATTCACTCCTTTATTTTTAAAAATCATATTAAATGTAGAAATGAAGACATACGGATCAGTTATGTATTTATTAAACAAAATTTTGTTTTATACTTTTATAAGTCTTATTTTATTTTATTGAGTATTATTGAATTATATTTAAAATTAATAAATAAGGTGGGTCCTAGAATTTGATGTGGTAAGTGGTGACCACTACTGACTTGTGTGGTAGGCTGAGTGGTGGGAGTGAAAAGCTGACGTGGCGGTGTGATGGGTGTGGTGGGAGGTAACCACTCCCACCACTCTAACATAACCATAATCAAGAAAGCAGTATTTGTGATCATCAACCACTACCCACACCACATCTCTCCACTTATTATCAACCACTTACAATCACCTGCTCCTATTGTCACCAACTACGAGCGCTAGGGTTGAGCATGGTACCGGACCGGTACCCCGGTACCCATGGGTACCGGTACCGATTTTACCGAATACCAAATTTGATTTTAAGATGGTACTGAATACCGTACCGAGTACTCATATACGGTACCGGTATCGGTACCAAGTACCTATTATAACTAGTTGGTTCGGTACTAGTCCCGAATACCGATTTAGCAACATTTCAAGTACCGTATACCGAAAACTCTAATTCGGTACCGGTTCCGGTACGGTGCCGGTACGATACGGTATTTCCGGTACCCATGCTCACCCTTAATGAGCGCTTTTCAAAACCACGGTACGTTCTCACTTGATAGATTAATTCTAACATACTTATCATTGTCATAACCAACCTTAGCTATCTCCCATGAGGCGACCTCCCAGCATTTTCCACCGCTCAATCTTCACTCTTCACATTCTTTTACTTCCTTTATAACCTCCTAGCCAAAAACATCAGCCTTCGGTCACATTTTATCATTGTTATTCACGTGGTAACTCTACTAACATGAAAATCTTATGATATCTTAAAATTTAACATGATATGTTCATTGTATCATGATATATGCTTTTACGCCTTTTATCAATATGCATATGAACATCTTCCTAGAAAATGAACAGATTCTTTTAATTAAGAATAAGGGTGATTCCAAAACATGATAAACCTTCATAATTATATCTTTCTATCTTTCTAATTGGCACTAGAAATAATAACCATAGAATCATATGTTATTACTCTAATTATGCTCCAAACCATAGGCCCATGATGTAAACATTTACTTTTAAAATGGTAAAAACAGGAAAATGTTCCTAAGAGCATTAGATTAGATCAAGAACAACTTGAAATGTGTCTAGAAGAAGGACTGGATCACAACAATTGGATAAGTATCAATTTGACTTTAATCAAGGTTTTATATCCTCTTACCAAATGTTTCTACTCACTCTCTTATTTGTTAGATCAACACATGTGTCAAAATCAAGAGAATGGATTAGAAAAAAGAGATAATGCATTACACTAACACATGTCATTATTTAGTGAGTAAAAGAATTAGTAGGAGGAAAGAGAATTTTTCATAGTGCAAACTTAGAAAAGGGTGACAGTGATGACATTGGTAAAGTGATTTCGTAGTTGACGGGGTAACACACAGTGAACGAAGAGAATTCTTACTTAATTATATGTCAAGATAAGAGGATACTTGGACTTAGTTACTTTTGGAAGTCGATATGAAGAATATAAAGTTACAAGGAAAAATAAATATATATGGTTTTAGAAAAAGAAAGAGATTATAGAAAACACAATATAGTTCATAAGAGAAGTTCTATATTTGGCAAGTTAGTACTACCAAAATGTCCAACAGGATATAAAACTAATGGTCATATTACATCTATTAAAACTATATGAGATTTGTTTTTACAAAAAGGATCATTACAAAATTGTATTGGTGATCTCTAACAAGGTTATAGAAAAATCAGAGTTGCGATCCTTACAAAGATTTTAAAAAATAAGTATTAGTTAATTGTTTTGTTTAGTGGAGAAAAAACTATTGGTGAAGTCAAGAAGTGGAATCAAGTTGAAACGCCGTAGATTCTTGTGTTTGTGTGGTGATATCTCACATGTATTCAACTTTTAATGAAGGGGGAATGGGGAATGGTCACCCTTCATCTCAACACTTCAATTACTACTTCACTGTTATATCAATTTTTCGTTTTCTATTTCTTGCATCTTTCCTCCAAGAAAACACTGGTAAAGATCATATTTCTATCTTATTACCCCACAAACCATTTTTTATAAAAATATAAGAGACGATAAGAGTGAGACACATGATGAGAGAGAGAGAGAGCCTACCATCGGAGACCAAATACGGACGGGTTAAAAAGGGGACCGCTAGGATGGGTGGGGGTGGTGTTCCTATTGGGGTAGTTTGAATTTCTCAACCCGGTCGGGGTGGAGGGATACTCACTCCTCCCATCCTTACTTTTGAAGTTCTCATGTTCTTATACACTTTAAATGTGTCATAGATTATTAAACAAATACATGTTGATCAACTACTAATAAAAATATCATTGATAAGTTCACGATTAGGTTACAAGAACAACGAGTTAACAAGATGTGTGTAGAAGAAAATTTTAAAACTAAAAAAGCTAAATGACATGTCGACTAAATAATAATGATTCGGAGATGTTTATAGTACTTATATATAAGGCTAGTGCTGTCCTGTGATAAGTTATATTAACAAGATTAGATTTTACAAGATAAATTAAAATCAACATTCGCTTGCTAGGGACGATACACCAATGTGCCGACCCTGGTCAAATAGTCTTGATACGTGACAAGACAATTTTTGAAACTCAAAATTTTTCATTTTTTTCAACATAAAGATAAACGTTTGCCGATAGATATATAAAAGATGTGCACATGACTACCATGAACTTCATAGAAGCTTTAAAATTGTGGTCGTTCATCAACCTTAAAATAAAAGGAGTCATGGCATATCGTGAGCGGTAGCCACTGTGTAGCGGTGAATAAGATCTCCCATACCACTACGGTGTGGTGAAGAGGAGGCGTGGGGTGGAGTACACCATGACCATGTGACAAACGCAGTTCCAGAATTTTTTTTGTTAGAGCTAGCATAGAATAATTCAGGTTTCATTTCGTTTTATGACTAATAACATTCAACTAATAACCAATCAAATAAATAGTTTTGTAAACTAATCTTGCTCATTGTAAAGACCGCCAATTAGCCAATCGTGAAACATCCACGTAAGAAATAAAACTAAAATTTGGAGCTTAGGCTATTCATTATTGTACTAGGGACAAGTGGGCTTCGACAACTAATATGGGTAATTTGGCTTAATTACTTATAGTATTAATTTATTATAATTTGGCTTGTTATTCATTCTTTGGGGTTGCACAATTTCTAGACACAAGCAACACATATAAAAAAAAAACAAAAACAAAAACAAAACAAAAATCTGACAGAAGTTGATGTTACGTGCTTACAACGCGAGTATATAGTGAGTTGTGATTGAAGTTATTGCATCATACCTAAATGGTTAGTTGTGCGAATTAAAATTTTTACATGGTTGAGAATGATAAGAACTAACCATTCATGCTCTTATAATAATTTTAATAACTAAAAAAAAGGTATCAAAGTGGATTAAAATTAGAAATTGTAACTTGAACAATCCATGGCACATGAATAAATAGCTACCATTCATATGTACCTAAGATGTAGGATAGTGAAGATAAGTAAATAGTACAAGATAATCATGTTTTTAAAAGACCTCGAGGCAATTAATTACTTGGAAATGAAGGCGTTTACTCGGTGAAAGAAATAAGAAAAATGGTAGATGAAATGTTTCTGAAAGTCACACAAAATGCAACAGTAACATTATTGAATAAATGGGGTCCGAAAAAATTGGTAATCTTTATATGGAGGCTAAGGCATGGTAGAGTATTGGTAAGAACTAAGTTAGATAAACTGGGTATAGAGTTAGACACGATTCTCTGCCGTAGATGTGAGTTCGACTTAGAAACATTAGATCACGCCTTTTTAAGTTGTGTGGAAGCTCAAAAATTGTGGAAAAAGGTATTCGACTGTGTGGGTTGAAGAATGTTAATTCTTCTTAGGTTTCAGAATTAATTAATTTTAAAGAGCCTGCATGGAATAGTCAAGCTATTAAAAATAAATGGCAAACTACAGTTCGGTCCTTCATTTACTTAACATGGCGACATCGGAACAAAGTGATTTTCAATCAACACAAACAAAAATTGGACGTGGCTTTCTCGGATTTCCAACAACAAACTTACGGTTGGATTCATTCTAGATCGAGAAATAGTATTGGCTTATGCTCTGATTGGTTACTACTTCCCACGGGTACACCACTCTCTTGACTCTTGCCGGAGCACATTTTGTTTCTTTAGTGTTGTTTGTTGTTCACATATTCAAGTTGTTAGTTGGGAATACATCTGATCCATTAGTATAGTTTTGTGGGGCTACCTTTCATTTTTAAGTCTCGCAAAATGAAAAAGTTTTGCCGTCTTTGAAATGTACTTTGTTGGTTTGTTAATGGTATTGGTATTTGCTTGCTTTTCAAAAAAAATGTTAATTACTTAAGTAAGAAATTAAAGTAGGAAACACTCAAATATATTTGACGGATATAATTATGGGTAATATTTAGAATTTCATATATTATATTAAAACTCTAATATATAATATATTTTGTTTTTTGTATCAAGCAGTTTATTCAGTAAAAAGAATCTATTTTGGACCAACTTATTATTATAAATCTAATTTAAGGCTTCAAATCATTTTTTGTTGACTTTAAGCTAAAAAAAAATAGACAACAAACGAATAAATAATTTTGTTTGGGCCCAAACCCAAAAATTTGTGTAATTATAGAATTCGCCGATACCCAACTGAACTGGATGCTAAAATCAACTGAAATTGGACGGTTTTTTAACTACTAAATTATTCGGTAAAATTCTTTTTTAACTTTTTTTATTTTTATTTTTTTGGAACAGAAGCAATATATTCCAACTAGTAAAGATGCTAGATAAGAGCATACAACAATGTTCCACATGAAAATACACCAAAAAACACGATACCGAAAAAAACTTACTTTTCTTTGTTTTTAGGCCTTAAGTTGATTCTTTTTCAAAGTTAATTACTTTTTACTTTGTCAATTTTTAACTTAAATCAACTAACTAACATTCTTTTTGTATTTGTTAAAATAATTTACTTGATCCAACATTTTTTAAACACCATACTAGGTGTAAGTACCTGTTTTTAATTCTCGCGAATCGAACAGATATTTGTGGTGTAATTCTTTCTTTTGAGTAATAAAAATTGGGTAAAGTTTTAGTGATAATATAATTGTCGCGAATTATACTAATTATGGTTTTAAAAATTAAAAATATTGACAAAAATTACCTTTACTTTTAATCCACTATAACATTATAAAGACAATACACTTTTAAATTATGTTAAATATAAATAAAAAAAGGATAAATATAGTAAAAGCATTCAATTCTCATACAACAACAACAACAATACCCAATCCCTTTGAGGAGGGGTAGGGGGGAGGTAAAATGTAGACAATCATACCACTACTCGTAAGTAGAAAGACTGCTTCCTGAGATAGATCTCGAGCATCAAAACAAAAGAAATACAAAGAAGAGAAAATACATAAGACTAGAAAAATAAATACAAAGAAAATAATAAAATAAAAACCAAAAACAAATATACTTAATTAATTAACAAATACAATTCAAAAAGACTAACATAAAAATAATTAAAAGTAGGGGTACCAGTGAAAATTTGGTAAAGTAAAATAGAGAAAAAATAAAAATAAAATAGAATAAATAAACAAAGAAAAGAAAAAAAAGGAAAAGAAAGATGCAGAAATAAAAAAAATATAGAATAAAAGAAAATACAAATATAGAAGAAAATCTAAGAATTCACTGCTTAAATATTAAGGAGTTACTACACCCATCTAATGTCAAGTCATATCGAAAACCTAAGATTGTCAAACTCTCGTCTTCCTATTCCTGTATCCTAATCATTCTTCTCCAAGAGAGCATGTCTGTGAACATGTCCTCAGAGAGAGAAAGCTCCTGCAAATCCTCTCTAACTCTATCCTCCCACCTAAGAGAAGGACGACCACGCCTTCTAGTGCCATCAACTAGAATCGATTCCACCCTCCTAACTGGCTCTGCTGGTTGTCTCCTTTTAACGTGTCCGAACCAACGCAATCTCCATTCTCTCAACTTCGTAACAATAGACGTCACACCTAATTCGGTTCTGAAAACACTTATCGGTAGATACATCTAATTTATATTGATGCATCTAGTAGATGTTTGTAACCCTTCCATCAAGATTCAAGGGCCCGGGTCTCTCATTCCCATAAGCATATCAATCACGATTGATGACATGTACAAGAATTACAATTACATTTCTTCGTATCATAATACCACGTTTTCACTGTAAATTCTATCATGTCCTCCACGTCAACGCTCTCACCGCTGGTTTGGGCATTGACATTTTCTGTCTGCATTTTTAAAAAAAAAAATCATTTATTTCATATATATATTTAATTTTTTTATTAAATGTTAGATAATTTATAATGTTTAAACCAACTCGTGTATCACACGATCATTTTATTTGTCTTTTATAAAATTAGAATTAGAATATTACATTAGACTAGATTAAATGCATGTACAATACACTGATTAATTTAAAAAATAATTAATACTAAACCCATTTAATTCTATGTCATTGTCAATGTTTATTATACATATACTACAAACCTTATCATAATAAAACTCTACGTCTTTTCTAAAATTGTCATAATTCATATTTTTAAGTTGACTGAAATTAATAGGGTTAAAGTCACTAAAGACAAACGTTTTCCCCCATGTTCCGATATGGCACATTAACTTTTTTTTTGACACATATGACCATTTAACTTGTAAGAAACCTGTTATTATAGCCATTTTGGTGATTTTTACCTGCAATAGCAGGTCACCTTCTTCCCCAATTTCCTTCACTTCGAATACAAACTTTGAAGCCAAAATTCTCCTTGTACACTTAACGAAAATCAATGATTCTTGACTCTATGGAAAGGTAATCGAGTTGTCTATCAAGTAGTACAAAAAAAAACGAATAAAAACGAGTTTAAAATGTGTCAATTCATCGAAATACCATAAGGGTGTCGAATTGGTATTTACCGACTTTAATTAGCAATAACTTAGCCTACACTTGATGGTTTTTCATGAATTTGGTGTCCATTGAAAGGTAAAAAGATTATCTACGACAATCTATAAAAAGAATGACGTAAAACGATCAAGAATCGAGCAAAAAACAATCTTTTTTCTGCCCTGTTTTCGGGAAAAAAAACCAAAAAAACTAGAATTTGAGCTCGAAATTCTCTCTCAATACTTGACGAAAATTCATGAATTAGGTGTCATTTGAAAGGTATAATGATAAATTACAAGATTCTACAAAAAAAAACACAAAAAAGACCAAAAATCAACCTAAAAATCGCAAAAAAGGGCTGAAACCGACTTGGCAGGTTGCAGGTCGCGTTTTGGCCATATCGACACGGTTTTGGTAAGTTAAATGGTCATATGTGTAAAAAAAAATTAATGTGTCATATTAGAACATTGGGAAAAGTCTGTTTGTCTTAAGCAACTTTAACCCAAATTAATATAACTTTTAAAAAATTGTAAAGAAAGAATTATAAAGCAAATGAAAACATCAAATTAAATTACACAAATTTCATGGTCCACTAGCTTTTCAGCTAATTTTAGAAACAGAACCACAATGAATAAAATAAACAAAAAAATAAAAAAATCGTAGGTAAAGCAGCTGA